>CM064909.1:24480596-25835596 GCA_032727855.1 Quercus ilex subsp. ballota
GACACACAAATGCAAACTTGAATGCTAAAACCGTAGAGGACCCCACGCACACTATTCACGTGGACATTACCATGCAAGATGGGCTGGCTGAACGAAAGCCCAAGGCTACTGGACTAGGGTACACAGAGAGGGTTATGGGCCTAGGGAGAAAGGAAGTGGAGAGCACCATTCAGTACTAGGGAAATGGGTGCTTACAGAAACAGTGGGTAACGATTATGACCTGGAGTTAGAAGCACAAACTGGGAAAAGAGGCAAAGCAGAATCACATGACAAAGATAAAGATGAGATATCGGCAAGGGTGGTGGATCACCCTTGTCGGAAGCAATGAAACTATCAAGCTGGAACTGCCAAGGGCTTAGGAACCTTTGGATAGTTAGAAGCCTTCGCAAGTTAGTGAGGGATCAAGTTCCCATGGTATGTTTTTTGATGGAGACAAGACTAGATAAGGAGGGATTTAATAATTTCTATGGTGACTTGCCGTTTCCTAACCGTGTTGTGGTGAAGCATCCGAACTCAAGGGGAGGTATAGCTTTAATATGGAAGAACGACGTGCGCATGGAGTTGATCAACTATACAGCAAACTATATACTAGCCAAGGTAGTGGAAGATGATGGCTTTATGTGGTTCTTACCAGGATTTTATGGATGGCTTGAAGCTAGTCAGAAAGTAAAATCTTGGGAGCTTCTTTGACATATCAAATCAGTGGTGGACGGCCCGTGGGTTTGTATAGGTGATTTTAATTCAATCCTAAACACTACAGAGAAGTTGAGCAAGAGACAGCCATAATATAGCCAAATAGGTGCATTCTGTAAGGCTTTAGACCATTTTCAGCTTCAAGACTTAGGGTTTGAGGATACAAGCACACGTGGAATAATAAAAGGCTTGGAGATGCAAACACTAGATTGAGACTAGACAAGGCTACGATAACTATGGATTGGAGAGCGAGATTCCCACTTAGCTCAATGACCCACCTTCCACCTCATGCCTCAGACCACCTTCCCATCCTTTTGCAAGTTCAAGGCCTTAAGAAGTTAAGACATAAGGGTCAGAAGGGATTCAAGTTTAAGGAAGCTTGGTTGTTGTCGGATGAGTGTAAGGGTGTGATCAAAGCACGTGGGAAAAGGATAGTGTTGAAGCATTAGATATGGGCTTGGCAAAACACAAAATTGCAATATGTGCAATGGAGTTATAAGCTTGGGGCTCCTCCAAAGCCCAACCCAATTCAAAGGAGATTAAGAAGCTTTAGGAAAAGATTGAAGAATTGAACTCAACTGATCTCACTGAGGAAAGCAGAGTAGAATTTCTGATGGCTAGTAGGAATCTTGATGCCTTACTCCTTAAGCAAGAAATTTATTGGGCACAAAGAGCTAGGATCTTTTGGCTGAAACATGGAGACAAGAATACATAATTCTTCCACTCCAAAGCAACCCAATGATGAAGAAGGAATTATATTCAAAGCATTAAAAATGAGGAGAACATGTGGGTGGAAGAGGTGGAAGATATTGCAGGGGTGGCTCAAGATTATTTTGTGAAGCTGTTCACGGCAGGAACATGTGCAAGAATAGAGGAATGTTTGGATACTGTTACTCTAAAGATTACTCCTAACATGCAACAAGTGTTGGGCAATGACTTTAGTGCGGAAGAGGTCAAAACAACATTATTCCAAATGGCACCAACAAAAGCTCTTGGACCCGACAGTATGAATGCTCTTTTCTATCAAAAGTTCTAGCATGTTGTGGGTGATACAGTAGTCAATGTAGCGTTAGATTTTCTAAAATTTGATCATATGGTGCCTGAAATAAATCATACTCACATTGTTCTAATCCCCAAGATAAAAGCCCCTGAAAAAATATCTGATTTTCGCCCTATTAGTCTTTGTAATGTCATATATAAAATTATCTCCAAGGTACTTGCGAATAGATTGAAGCAAATCCTCCCCCACATAATCTCCCCAACCCAAAGTGCCTTTGTTCCTGGCTGCCTTATTACGGATAATGTATTGGTGGCATATGAGACACTACACACCATGAATGGTCGTAAAAAAGGAAAGAAGGGATCCCTTGCACTTAAATTAGATGTTAGTAAGGCTTATGACCGAGTTGAATGGAAATTCCTTCGAGCTTGGGTGGATAGAGTGATGTGTTGTGTTACATCCACTTTTTCCATACTGATTAATGGGAGACCATATGGTTATATTACCCCATCTAGGGGACTCTGTCAAGGAGATCCTCTTTCACCTTACTTGTTTATTTTATGTATAGAGGGCTTCACTTCACTCTTACAAAGAGCTGAAATTGAAAGGAGAAGACAAGGAGTGTCTATATGTCAGCGAGCTCCAAGAATTACTAATTTATTGTTTGCAGGTGATTCAATGCTTTTTTGCCAAGCCAACCAACGTGAGGTTCAGGAGATTATTTAGATTTTGCAGGTGTATGTTGGGGCCTCCAGACAATGCATTAACATGGAGAAATCTTCCGTGTTCTTTAGTGGTAATACACCTATGGAGCAGAAACAATGGATCAAAGAATCATTAGGGGTTAAAGAGGTGGAGAAGTTTGACACTTACTTGGGCCTGCCTACGTTAATTAGCCGAACAAAATACCACTCCTTTTCAAACCTCAAAGATAGGGTATGGAAAAAGTTTCAGGGTTGGAAGGGGAAGAAGTTATCTAGAGCAGGCAAGGAGGTGTTGATTAAGGCAGTTGCTCAATCTATTCCTACATATTCTATGGGGGTGTTTCAATTACCCAAGAAGTTGTGCAATGAATTTGACACAATGTGTGCAAGATTCTGGTGGGGGCAGGTAGGGAAGGAAAGGAAAATTCATTGGAAGAATTGGAGTAAACTAATAGAAGCCAAGAGGGTGGGAGGGATGGGGTTTCGAGATCTAAGGACATTCAATCTCGCTATGTTAGAAAAACAAGGGTGGCGGCTAATATAGGAGTAAGAATCGCTAATGTCCAAATGTTTCAAAGCCAAATACTTTATACGTTGTCACTTCTTGGAGGCCTCGGACCCACCAGCCTCCTCTTATGTGTGGAAGAGTATTATGGCAACCAAACCAATTTTATTAAAGGGGTGCTATTGGAGAGTTGGGGATTGATCAAATATTAGAGTCTTATTAGACAGGTGGATCCTAAATCACCCAACAAATGGGGTGATTCACCCACCAAGTGAGGAGGAGTGGGAATGGCGTGTCTCAAAGCTTATTGACCCGGACCTGAAATGGTGGAGAAGAGAGCTAATCATTGAAAAGTTTCACAAGGATGATGCTAATGCTATCCTAAGAATACCGTTGAGCCACAGACACACTTCGAATGCAATAGTATGGCAGCACAGTAAAATGGGGGTATACTCGATTAAGTCGGGTTATCATGTGACGAGACAAATTCAGAAAAATGAGAATGTTGGAGAGACATCCACAGGACATGTTGGTGGCCAAGTTTGGTCAACACTATGGAAAACTAATGTGCCTAACAAAATCAAGGTGTTTGGATGGAGAGCATGCCAAGATATACTGCCTACACATGCTAATTTGGCGCGAAGAAAAATTATAGCAGATGATGTTTGTATTCTCTTCTCAGGGGTGTCTGAAACAAAGGTCCACGCTATACGGGAATGTGCAGTAGCAAAGGATGTATAGGCGGAGTGTTTGATTAGATTGCAGAAAAGTGGTCAAGGCCAACAGGATATCCTTGAATTATTTCAAGAGATGATGACGAGACTGTCCATAGCTGAGTTTGAATTGTTTTTAGTTCAATCTTGGCTGATATGGAACCAAAGGAATGAGGTGGCGACATGGGGGTAAAATGAAAGATCCGAGGTAGTTAAATAAAAGGGCAAGGGACTTCTTGGATGAGTTTCATCAAACACAGGAACAACTTTAGGGTCCAACCAGACAGTCCGTTGCTACTGTAAGTTGTTGGAAACCCCCTCTAGATTCAGTTCTAAAGTTAAACTTCAATGCTGCAATTTTTTTGAACTTGAATTGCTCAGGTGTTGGGGCAATCATTCTCAATGAAAAGGGAGAAGTGATGGCGACTATGTTTGCAAGAGGTCCACCTATTAAAGATAGTGAGGAGGCCAAAATACTAGCATGCAAAAAGGCTATGGAGTTTGCTATTGATGCAGGCTTCACAAAGTTGATCATTGAAGGGGACAATGCAGCGGTCATGAATTCAGTCACGTCTTTAGGGGCAAACCAATCACGACTTGGCCATATTATCCAAGACATCCAATGGTAGGCTCAAGGTCTTAGATGGGTAAGGTTCAGCTGTGTTAATAGGGGTGCAAATTCGGTGGCGCACTTTTTGGCTTGGTATGCAAAACATGTAAAGGAAGATATGTTCTGGATGGAGGATGTCCCTCCACCAGCTCTTAATGCATTGTACCATGACTCTCTTCACTTAATTGAATGAAAGACAACGTCATTCTCAAAAAAAAAAAAAAAAAAAAAAAAAAGCTACATAAGTTTTAAATTTTGGGTTTGGTTAATGGGTGTCTACTACCCTTAAGGTGAGTTTGGTTCAGCTTTTTGTAAAAGTGCATAATGAAAAAGTTGAGTTTTCAAAAAGTCCATAATGAAAAAGTTGAGTTTCAAAAAGCTAAGTGTTTGGTAAATCTGTTAAAAAATGTTTTTTGAAAAAGCTGAGTGTTTGGCTAGCATTTATAAAAGTGACAGTTTGAGGGGTAAATTACCAAAAAAGACAATGTATATATAAGAGAGTTTATTTCATACTTTTTTTTTTTAATGCGAGTTTATTTCATACTTAAATCAACTACTTCATATACTTAAATCAATTTTTCTCTTTCTAAAAAAATTATTTTTTTCTCATCAATATTAGCTAATAATAACCTACCACTTAAAATTTATTGTGATAATTGATACTGATTTTAATTTGAACGTACTATTAAAATTTTTTTTTCTCTTTTTAAAAAAATTATTTTTTTCTCACCAATATTAGCTAATAATAACCTACTACTTAAGATTTATTGTAAAAGTATTGTGAAAATATTGTGATAAAAATTGATACAGATTTTAATTTTAACATACTATTAAAATTATTTTTTTCTCTTTCTAAAAAAATTATTTTTTTCTCTTTCTAAAAAAATTATTTTTTTCTCATCAATATTAGCTAATAATAAACTACCCTTTAAAATTTATTGTGAAAATATTGTGATAAATATTGTGGTAGTATTTTTAAATTGTGATTTTTAATTCTTTGACTTTCTTTCATCCATACGTTTCCTCTTTTCTTTTTCTTTTTCTTTTTTCTTTTTTTCTTCTCTTGCATTTTGTCCACCACACACGTATATCCATAGGATTCCTTCATCTCTCTTTTTTCCTTTGTATTCCACTTGATTCCAGAGCCTTCTTTTCTCCTTATTTCCCCAGCTCTCTCATTCTCTGCTCTCTCTCTCTTTTTTTTTACTTGATTCTCTAGCTCTCTCTGCGATACTTGATTCCATAAATTCTCTAGCTCTCTCTGTGATACTTGATTCCATAATCTTGCTTGCCTTTTGGTGTCATTATCTTCAAACACACACAGACACGCATGGAGAGAAAGGAGAAATCGTCTTTGCTCCACCACACCACCACCGCTGCTCCTCCTCCTCACTGCGGAGTGCATGCAACTAGGGGTCAGATCGGTTTCTATTTTTTTTTTCTTGATCATTTATTGTTATAATTTTTTTTTTCTTTCCTATTCTTGATCTGCTGTTGTTGTTGTTTTGATTTTAGATTTGTTATTTAAATTATATTAATTTTATGAGAGCAAGAATTTTTTTGCTTTTATTGTTGTGGTTTGATTAATTTTAAGATTATGTTTTTGAGTTTATATTTTGATTATGCTTGAGATGAGAGGCGTGAGAGTGAGCTCGAACAGGCGTGAGAATTGAGGGCTTTTTATCAAGGGTAATTTGGTAATTGAATGAATTAGCAATGGATACTTTTGGAACGCGCATTGGACTTTTTGGTTATGGACCGAAGCAGACCCATAATGCAAACACGTGTTTCTTCAAAAAAATAAAACGCAACTTTTTCAGGAAAGTTGCATTTTATACTTACCAAACGCGCGTTTTGGTCTGGCTTTTTTGAAAAGCCAACTTTTGGGCTTCAAACGCGCAAAAAACGGGCACTTAGTTTATTTTCTAATGGATTATTTTAGGAAAATGTTAATACAACTTTTATGAGAAATATAAAAGGCTATAAAAATTTAATTACTTTTTTCTTTTCCCATAAAATATGTTTTAAAAAAAATAAAACATGGATAAAAATAATTCCTAAATTAGTGTCATCCAGGCATTTGTTAACTTTTCCCTTATATTTAGATTTTTTTTTTTTTAATTGTATTATATTATGCACCAATTACCGACCACCGGTCACTTATTACTTGGAATCTATGCACGACATTCTCTCCCATTTATTTTCATGGAATCATGTGCAAATTTATAAACATGACTATCAAAACACGTATTAATTTCCCTCAATAAAAAAAAACACGTATTGTTAGCCAAAGGGAAAATAGCAGTACTTATAATAACTAGTTTGGGTGGCACATGCAAACTCTTAAATGATAAAATTAAGATAGACTTTCTATTTGAAAAGCATGAAATCATGTAAATAAAAATGTATGTCATACAATGTTAATCTCATTTGTATAAAAATTTTGATTACAAAAATTTAGGGTAGGTGTTTAACACTTTAACATATGAAAATTTATTTTACTATAATAGTTTCTTAGTACCTATTTTGCTAAGGGCAATATCTATACACTAAAAATTTCTAAGAATGATAACGAATACCATCATCTTCCAACAATAATTAATTGAGTTTTGCTAAGACATTGTCACACTATTTAAATTTTCACAACGAATGATGTCATATGCTCTTCATCCAATACCTATGTTGGGGGCGAAAAAGTTTTCCTTTCGACAAATGAGATTTATGTTAGGTTGGGGGCCTAAACCGAAACTCGACGATGGGCTTGAAATATGGCCCAAAGGCTATCGGTGAAGTTTTTGAAGAGTTCGCCCTCTTTTTATACCTTAGGCCTAGGATGGGACTGACAAGATTTATGAGGTGGCCTAAAAACACTTCCTACAACAGATACGTCAGCACAATAAAAAGCATACTGCAATAAAGAAATAACCCAGCAGTAAAATATTTCAGTAGTAAAGTATCCCAGCGGTAAAGTATTCCAACGGTAAAATGAAACAGAGCAGAATAAACCTCCAGCTGTTAGATATTCATAGATTAAGAAAAGTATCTACATCTTCAAACTCATCATCCGTGGACTCTTGAGAAGAGTCTTCTAATACAATAATATGAGAGAAAAACTCTATAGTAACAATCACGTCATAACCTTCAATAGTAAATGAATAAACAAATACCATAGGTTCCATTATAGCAAGTAATGAGAAAACTTAGTATGAGATGAAGGGAGAGAGAGAGATTCTAGCTAGCGCAGCGAGATCATTATGATGCCAAGGCATACTTGTGAATATGGTATATGTAGTGAGTAGAGAAAGCCATTTGTTGGTAGTATGAGTAGTGAGAGAGAGTGTTCAGTAAAGCTGTTGAAGCTTTCTACTAAATCTTCCTCAATCTTCAGAAAATCCTGAGAGAATTGTTCCTAGGATTTTCGCCAAGAGTGGTAAGCTCAGCTTTTAGAATGTTCTTGTTGTTTTGGGTAATAACAGCTGGGATTCTGACTTGGTATTAAATGCTAATTGGCCTCAACTGATGGGATTAAAGCATGTATTAGGCTAATGATCTTGGTTTTGCTGCTGCTGCTGCTAGAATTAGAGCTCCCTAGGGCAGGTTGCATCACCCAAGTCAGGTGTCAACCTTGGAGCCCTTTGTTGGGAACTCTGCTAGAGATCCCTTTGATGCCCTCCAAATCACATTTTCCTAAGTTTTCCCATTTAGGTTCATGTGCTTGGTCTATGAACCAGAAAGTACACGTTTTTGGCAAGATAATGAGTTGATTTCAAGTTGTTCCAGAAGCTTTCATGGCTTGGTTATGGTTGCCCTTAGTCCTTGACCGAATGAGTTGGAGAAGAAAGGAAGGACAGCTAGCTGAAGCTTTCCCAGCTTTATATTATGTCATTCCAGCTTTATGTCACATGAGAAATGATGGAAATGAACTTAGCTAGGAAAGGTTTAACCCCTGTTGGACACGTGTTTTTTTTCTGATCTGACTGGTAAAGCTGGAATTGATGGTGATGGGCTCCAGCTGTCAGGTTGTACTGAAACTTGACTGGACAGCTCACGTGAGCCTCAACTGCTAGGATTTGTATATGAGCTGGGCTGGCTCAGCTGGGCTTTGTAGTTGAGCTTCTTTGGGCTTGGTCATCCCTACAAGAATGAATAGTTTTGCCATGGGTGATATTCATGGGCTTTTGTAGTTAGTTGATTATGGAAAAAATAAGCATAGTTCCCATAAGTTTTGTAAAAGAAATATTTTTGAGAGATGAGTAATTTATATTTCTCATGAGTTAGGGACTTTAGTATATGAAGATATGTTTTTGCCAAGAAGTAGTTTTGGGCTTTTGAGCATAATGTAATTGTTTTTGCCAAAATAACGTTTGGGCTTTTGTAAAATAGGTGTCAAAATATCATTTGGGCTTTGTAAGATTTTGAAAAAATATTGCCGTGTAGCAACGGGCTTTAGAGGTTTCGTGTAGTAATAGGCTTTTAAGAAGTGACGTGTAGCAATGTGCTTTTAAGAGGTGTCGTGTAGCAACGAGCTTTTAAGAGGGTTTTGTTGGGCTTTTTGGATTTTTCCCACAAGGTAAATGATTTTGTGCTTTTTTGTGGAGATAGTATAATTTTTGTGGCCCACCTTTGGTAGTAATATGATGAGTATTTTTTGTGAAAACCCAAGTTAGATAACATGTGGGTAATATTTGTGAGAGGACCCAAGATAATTTATGGGGCTTGTATAGGGAATATTTGTGGGAGCCCAATAACATGGAGAATATTTGAGTAATATGTAAGGAATATTTATGTGGGCTCAAAATAGCTTATGGGCTTGTGTGAGTATTTTTTTGTGAGTGGGCTAATGAAATTAGAGCCCAAAAATTTGTACCTCAACAACCTACAACCATCCACAATGAAAATTTTGTGTTATATTCATACTTCCTTTTTTATCACCTTACATTTTATGAGTCTAGGTATGATGTTTAGCTTACTTAGTTTTTAATGAACACCCATTTTAAGCAAGAAGAAGAAAAAAAATAACAAAGATAGTTTCATCAAATTTTCCATTAGATAAAATTATATCTCTAAAAGATTTAAACCTAGCAAATCAATGTTCTCTAGGTAACAAATAAAACACCTTATATTACCATTCCAATTTTTAAAGCATTATGACCATCTAAAACTCAAAATACTTGAAGAAAATTTTTGGGATATCAAAATTTAGTGGGAGTGTTTTAGACATTACACAATGAAATATTTTATGAATCATAAGATTTCAATAGGGTTTAACTAAGATAGTAAACTTATCTTTGGCAAAAAAAAAAAAAAAAGATAGTAAACTTATCCAAAAAAAAAACTAAGATAGTAAAGTATGGGGTATTTGCTAGTTTCCCAAACACTAAGGAGAAATCGTTTGATTGGAATTATGAACTATCCTAAATATAAAAGAAGGAAAGTGTTTTTATATTTAGTTTTTGCTTTGTGTGTGTGTGTGTGTGTGTGTGTGTGTGTGTAAAACCGTGTTTTTTTTTTTAATACTTAAAATGTTGCATTAAAAAAAAAAATACAAAAATACAAAAAGTCAACTCAAGAAAATTTTTGGCTCAACAAAATGTCACAACAATTTGACAATACCTTTATTATTTTATTACAGTATATTCTATTTTGACTTATAAAGAACTGATAACTCAATAGTTATGAAAATATTGTGATAACAACATGTTACAACATTTCACAATGCCATTATTTTCTATTGTTGTTGGTTTCATAATGATATTTTATTATTTTTTTTTAACTTTAAAAAAAAAGGACACCTTAATAATTGTAAAAATATTGTGATAAGCTCCTCACTCTTTTTATATATAGAAATTAATACAAACCATATAGAAATTTAGGACTAAAAGGCCTCCTGTGGGAGTAAATGAGTAAATGACAAAAAGACCATGTCTATTGGTTCTACTATGAACTTTCAAAAAAATGCTTAAGAGAGAAAGAAGTTCTAACACAAAGACATATCAAAATTCCACTTAAAAGTCATGTTAACTTTTAAGAGAGGGTGAGGTAAGTTATACTACACACAACACACTTTCTTAAGTAATGTGGAACAATTACTCATTCTTTTTTCTTTTAAAAAAAATGGTAAAATGAAAAACTCACTTTCTATGATTCACCAAAATTCATTTTAGTCCTTTAACTTTACTTTTGTTGATTTTAGCTTTCTAGCTTTCAAGTTTATTTAATTAATACTTTTCCATCAACTTTTGTTATAGGTTGTTGCCTATTAAAGTGTAAAAGACAAAAATACCCAAAAATACTTAAGGCCACCTAATTACTTTTCAAGGACAAAAAAGTCATTATTTTTAACACAAGCATTACTCTCTCTCTCTCTCTCTCTCTCTATATATATATATATATATATAAGCGCCAATGCGCAAATAGTGTCTCTTTGGTTTGTTCAATTGGCATTGTAGCTATACTATTTTTCTTTTTCTTTTTTCTTTTCAATCATCCTATTGTGCTTTATTTTTTCTTTTAAATATTTACATGAGCTGACATATATATTATTATACTAACAAAACAAATTTCTATATATAAAAAGTGCCAATGCACAAATAGTGTTTCTTTGGTTTGTTCAATTAGCATTGTAGCTACATTATTTTTTTTCTTTTTTTCTTTTTTATTTTCAGTCATCCGATTGTGCTTTTTTTTTTCTTTAAATATTTATATGAGTTGACATATATATTGTTATACTGATATAACAAATTTCACAATATTTTTACAATTATTGAGGTGTCAATTTCTTATAGATCGAATTAAAATAATAAAATATGAGACTCACCAACCACAACTGAAAATAAATGTTTTGTGAAAATGTTGTAACACTTGTTGGGTAAATGTGTAAAAGCTACAGTACTTTTTGGTTTGTTCAATATGTATTGTTCATTTTTTTTTTTTTTTTAAATTTAGTCATTGGTTTGTTCTCTTTTTAAAATAAAAATAAAAAATTATACGAGTTGCATATATATTGTTATACTGACAAAACAAATTTTACAATATTTTCACAATTATTGAGGTGTCAATTTCTTATAAGTTAAAATAAAATAATAAAATATGAGACTGTGACCAACCACAAATAAAAACAAATATTTTGTGAAAATGTTGTAATAATTGTTGTTATCACAATATTTTCACAATTGTTGAGATCTCAGTTTCTTATAGATCAAATAAAAAAAATGCTAAGTCCACAACATTTTCACATTAATTTCACAACAAACATAGGTAAGCTACTATTGATGGATAAAAAAGTGATATCAGTCGTGGGTCCATTTTAAATCAGTAACAACCTGCCAACTAGAATTTGTTATGAAAATATTATAGAGATAACATTTCTATAAAACAAATAATAATATATCAAACTGAAACTTATCACGATTGAAAATAAAGATATTGTGAAAATATTATGACAATTTGTTTTGTTCTTAGACTTCTTTTTTGGTTTAGTCAAATTTGGTGAGCAAAAATCCACTATTTCATGCACAATTTTCTTTTGTTGATTTTTTTTTTTTTAATGCATAGTTTAAAGTGGTTGTCCCAATTAAAAACTAATAACAATTTACTACCTAGAATTTGTTGTGAAAATGTTGTGGATATAGTATTACTCTAAAATAAAATTATAAAATATCATATCAGGGCCCACAATAGCTAAAATAAAGGTATTAAAAAAATATTGTGACATTTATTGTGTTCCTAACCCTTTTTTTTAAGCATTGTTTAAGTAAAAAACACATAGTTTTACCAACAAAAAAGAATTATGTAAAAAGTACTTTTCGCCCTTTATGTTTGGGTTACTTTCATCCCCTCCTATTTTAAAGTTGAATAATTTCCTCCTTTATAATTTGTAGACAAGTATATAGTTCCTACTATTAGTTTGTTACTCTCTTAGTTATACCCTAACAAAATCTTATGATTCCTAGAATATTTCATTGTGCAACAACTAAAATGCCTCATTAAACTTTAATGTCCCAAAAATTTTCTTTATGTATTTTGAGTTTTATGTGTTAATCATACTTAGAAAGTAAAAAATGTGATGTATGTTATTCTGTTTGTTACCTAGAGAACACTAATTTATTAGTGATTTAAATCTTCTAGATTTATAATTTTATCTAATAGAAACTTCAATGACATATGTCTTTTGTTATTTTGTTCTTTTTTATTTGTTTTCTTTATTAAAAATGTGTTCATTAAAAATTAAGTAAGCTAAGTATCGTAGTTAGGCTCATAAAATAAAATAATAAAGAATGAAGTATGAATAACAAAATATTCATTGCAAATGGTTGTAATTATTTAATTTGATGAAAAGTTTCAATTGTAGCATATGTCATCATTTATTGCGAAAATTTAAATATTGTGACAATATTTTATCAAAACTTAGTTGTTAATTATTGGAAGATAATGACACTTGTTATCATTCTTAGTATATTTTTTTTTTTTTTTTTGTGAGTAGATACTGTTTTTGTAAATAGGTTCTAAGAAATGAAAAGTATTTTGTATCAAATGATACCACGTCATCCGTATCAAAATCTAATAAATGAGAGACATGTGTGCAAAAATAACTACCCACTAACACATGTCTTTTAATTGTTAGTGGGTTAGTTATTTTTTGTTGACATGTCTCATACTTATTGGATTTTGATACCGCTAACATTGTATCATTTGATACCAAATACTATCTTCTAAGAAATTATCATACTAAATAGATAGCCATATGTTTTTTTGAAAATAATAAATAGCCACATGTTAAATAACTATTCTAAATTTAAATACATGGTTTGATACTACTTTTAAAAAAAAAATTCTATCTTAAATTTTCTCACTCAAGGGATAGCACGAGAAATTATAAGGTTCTCATGGTGGACAAGTGATGTGATCCACAATTCCACTAAAAAACTTCCACATGTTTAAAATTGCTGAGTTAGAAATTTTTTTTTAAACATAAACTGATTACTGACTCAGCAATTTCAAACAAGTGGGAGTCTATTAATGGAATGGTGTACAAATGACGTGGTCCACCAAAAGATTCTATAATTTCTCAGATAGCACGTGCAAGACCCTTACTAGTATATATAGAAAAAGACAAAACAAACCCTCAAATGCATTCAGCCTTTTTTTTTTTAATGGAATCAACCTACTTGTATATTAAGGGTAAAAAGGTTATTACAATTATTAAACAAACAATAAACAAAGAGCAAGCAAGGTGCTTGACAAAGCACTGTTCACAAGCTCGCTTTTTTATATTGGTAATATAAAGAAAAAAAAAAACTTTTTTTTTTTTAGAATCTATTTATAAAAAAGTTCATATTAACAAAAATGGTAATCAAGTAAAATGCAATACCTTCTCAAAAAAAAAAAAAAAAAAAAAAAAAAAGAAGTAAAATGCAATAAATCTTGGGATACTGGATATCTTATTCTATAGCATCTCCAAAGTGTTAGACTCTATTTAGGAAGAGTAATGACAACATTTTTACCACAAGTTTATAACAAATTTCCTTCTAAAAAAAAAAGTTTATAACAAATTTTAAGCGACAATTTTTTTTTTTTTTTAATTATTGATTATACACATGTGAGTATAAAGTAGCTGTGCCACCCCTTCAGTTGAAATCATGGCCTTAAAACATGATTTTAGTTAAAAGCTTAACTTGAATTCACGAGATATTTGTACCCAACACTAGAGAAAGCCCTGCCCAACATCATCAAAACAAGACTTCCCTGGCCTTGGAAGCTCCACCGACCACACCAAATAGAAACGGCTCCGCACTTCTACAGGTATTTTATATTATACTTTATACTATTATCTCTCTCCCAGAAAAATCTTTTTTTTTTTTTTTTTTTAAAAGAGAAAAAAAAATTTCAAAACCTTGTCTGTTACGCGTCGCTGACTTGTCTTCTTCCATTTTCTCAATGACCAAAACCATCATATCTCTGCTTCAAACTCACCAACTATTGCACATACACATATACATATTGTAGTGTACTCTCTATCTCTCTTCATCTCGAGATGGAGAGCTTACCGACTACAATGAAATCAGAAAGGCGATGGAGATCTAAGCCTCTCCAGACCTCCAAACCCTCGCTCCTCATGGCCTTCTTCTCTTGCCTCGCTTGGCTCTACGTTGCTGGCCGGTAATCTCTCTCCCTCTCTCTCTCTCACTCTTTTTCCTCTCTTTCTACATTTCCTAGATTTCATTTTCCCTCTAATTATTCAAATTCTAGTTAAGCCATATTAAACTAATCGTAACAGTTAGCATTGCTAGAATTGTCGTCGCTGTAGATTTAGGATCTATGAGATTTCAATTACAAATTAGCGATTACAATTCCACTGTTATTGTTGTGAAGTCGATTTGGAATTGGACCAGTAACAAATTGACCAAATTTTATGCATTTTTCATTTCAATCGTTCATACATTTTTTTTTTTTTTTGTTATTTTGCAATAATCAGATTGTGGCAAGACGCAGAGAACAGAAAAGTACTTACTAATCTTCTTTACAAGAACTCACTCCAGGTCTGTTTTAATTTCCTCTTATTAGGCTCTCACTCTTTTTACAATTTCCACAAGAAACTTAATTGCCAAATTGCAAAAGGATCCCTGGGGTATAGGTTAGTTGCAACCTAACTCCTCTGCTATCAAATTTGGATTATTGACCCTTGACATTTAAGAATTATCCAAATTTACCTTTTCATATTAATTTTTTGTTGATCATAACTGACAGAAAATGGTCACAAGGGGTGCACGTACACCGCACGTGACCATTTTCTGTTAGTTGTAATTATAGATGGAGGGGTCAATTTGGACTATTCCTAAAGGTCAGGGGTCAATAATACAAAGTTGATAGCACAGGGGGCCGTTCTGCAGTTTGCCCAAAATGTAATTGAGGAATGGTGATATGTGCTGATGTCTGTTTCGTTTTTAGTGTTTTTCAATTCAATTTATGTTTAAGATGTTAATGTGTGTTATTGTTGCCAGAGACCCAAGATTCTTACAGTTGAAGATAAGCTATCAGTTCTAGGATGCAGGTACTGCCTTTCTTATTGTTCTTTTTATTGCTCGATTGTTGATATGATACTGTGTGTCACTATCTGGTGTTTGTATTGGTATCATCTATGATGTTTGTTTTTAGAGATTTGGAGAGGAGGATTGTGGAAGCTGAGATGGAATTGACTTTGGCAAAGAGTCAAGGGTACCTCAATAAACAATTGCAGCAAAGTGGGTCTTCTTCTGGAAAAAAGCTTCTTGCTGTTATTGGAGTTTATACTGGATTTGGTAGTCGCTTGAAGCGAAATGTGTTTAGAGGGTCTTGGATGCCAAAAGGTCAGTTGGGTTTCTGATCGCTCATTATGCTGTTTCTATTGCTTATTCATTCTTTGACGAATATCGAGATTGCAAATATTTTTGGAAGTCACATTTAACATAAGGTCTTGGTATTTACATCCATTTCTTGCACTTTCTTGTATCTGAACACTATCGCTATCTATTGATACAAGGGTGCATGTTGGTTAAAGTAATCATTGTCACAATATTTTAAAAACTTGATCTTTTGCTTTTTGTCTTTGATAACGTCATGCTTACAGGGTTTTTTTTTCCTTTAATTTTCATGTTGCTTTGTTTTGGATTGTCCTGCATCACTTTTAATCAATATTTGATTGGAGTTTAACCAATCAAGACATATTTAAACTATTTAAGCATTACATTTTATATATTTAAGCAAGCTCCAGAGGATTTTTTCTTTTTGGTAATTTTGATTTCAAGTCAAGATATACAAAGCTTTAATCATATTTCTCCATGTTTGCTTCTTTTTCTTTTTTTTTCTTTTCTTTTTTCCTTTTCACATGGAATCAATTACTTTTGTATCTCTATCTCTTTTCTTTACATATATTTTTACAATGTTGTTTGCCATGTCTAAACTATGAGGTCTGTACTGCGAATGAGCATTTTCAAGCATATATACGCTTCTATTTTTAAGCGATGTATTTTGGGCACCTTTGTGGCTTTTACAGGTGATGCCTTGAGAAAACTTGAAGAAAGAGGAGTGGTCATACGTTTTGTAATTGGTCGGAGGTTTTTACAATAACTTAACCCTAAATATCAGTATTTGCCTTTTTTTTCTTTTTGCTGGCTCTTTTAGAATAACCAGTTCAACGATTTTGGTAACTAGAATGTTTCTCTTTTATTTATTTATTTATTTTTTTGAAATTGACAGTGCCAATCGAGGTGATAGCTTAGATCGCAATATTAATGAGGAAAATCGCTCAACGAAGGATTTCTTGATTCTAGTAAGTAAATGTAATTAAAATTCAACCGGTCAGTTTTCTACCTTTTTGGAATTGGATTATACAAGTTGGCATGAAAGTTTGTTATTTTGATATCTTTAGTAGTGACAGGTCTTAACAGAGACATTTGGACATTTTGAATTAATTTAACTTAATCATTTAACTTCCAGGATGAATACTTTTCTTTTTCTTTTGCTTTTAATAATTAGGCTTTATCAGAGTATCTCAATGCTGCTTAGCACACTGATTCTCACCATATAAATTGAACTTCTAATGCAAAAAACTTTTTATTTTCCTTAAGATGGATTGTTTATGCCCAAATTTGAGAAACTAGCTTCTCATTGTATATCTTTGTAA
Source organism: Quercus ilex subsp. ballota (assembly GCA_032727855.1). Taxonomy (NCBI): domain Eukaryota; kingdom Viridiplantae; phylum Streptophyta; class Magnoliopsida; order Fagales; family Fagaceae; genus Quercus; species Quercus ilex. The sequence goes on from CM064909.1 coordinate 24,497,483, forward strand.
ACATGCAAAGCATAGAGTTTGACCTTTTTTTTTCTTATAATGTATTAGGAAGGTCATGAGGAAGCTCAAGAAGAGCTTCCCAAGAAAGCAAAGTTCTTCTTAAGTACTGCAGTTCAAAAATGGGATGCAGATTTTTTTGTAAAAGTTGATGACAATATAGACCTTGATCTTGGTAATGCTCTTACATATTCATTTAGTTTTCCAGAACATCACAGTTAGGTATATTCTGAACTTTTTGATACATCATTTACACTTTTTTCTGGTTTGTCAGAGGCGTTAATTGGACTTCTTGAACGTCGTCGTGGTCAAGATGGTGCATACATTGGGTGTATGAAGTCAGGAGATGTGATATCTGAAGAGTATATACTCTATTATATCTTTTTTTTTACATCAAGTGTGATTGCTTTCATCCATGACAGATATTACTAAATGCATGTATCATATTTGACGGAGGGAAAGAAATAGGCAGACTTTTGAGGGGCATGAGCTTTCTGTTGAGAGAAGGCTGGTTTTATTTGATCTTTATTTTTCGTGGATATCATTAGATGGAAATAGTCCATCTGTTATACTGCCTTTTCAGATATATTTTGATTGATATTTTGGGAGGATACTTTAGTATGCATCCTGTATGCCTAAATTTTCCCCTTTGATATTTGATAAACTAAACTAACTTTACATATCTAGCATACAACAAGGTGCTTATCTGAAATAATATTGTTTTCAAAAATGTGTAGTTTATTGATTAGTTATTTCATAATGTTAAAAAGCCCTATATGGTGATATTTTGATAGCCGTTCACTTTTTTTTTTTTTTGGATACAAGATAGAATTCTACTCTAGCCTAATCTAAGTGTATATGTGTGTGAAACTCCCTTCTGGAAACTTGAACCCCCAGCCCTTGCCCTCTACACCTCACAAGCACTTATACTTGTGGAGTATGTGTGTTGATATCCGTTCACTTTTTGATATCTTGTAGTCATGTTAATAATTATACCTTCATTAATATCATTATTGACTGACAGAAGAACATACACTTTTCTGAAAAATTTAAATTACCATCATTGTAGCACCTTTGTTGTTAGTAATGTAAGTTGTTCCTACATTGTAATATAGGACCCTTGTTTAATAATTATACCTTCATTAATATCATTATTGAATGACAGAAGAACATACACTTTTCTGAAAAATTTAAATTACCATCATTGTAGGACCTTTGTTGTTAGTAATGTAAGTTGTTCCTGCATTGTTATATAGGACCCTTGTTGGCATGTCACTGGCATTATTTCTTTAAATCGTTAAATCAGTTCCAACAATAATATTTCATTATCATCTGTATGTAGGACTCTTTTTGGCATGTCACTGCTAATTCAAGCAACCTTAACATTATTATATTTCCACCAACAAATTAAATTATGTGTGTGTGTGTAATTTTTTTTTTTTGCCTTTCTGTCATCAATATTTAGTAGTGCATTTGTCAGAAAATGCCTTGAAGATTTTAACCTTTGCTTACTTTAACCTGAAAGCATTTTCAATCCAAAGGTTATTGAAATCAGCTTCTCAGCATCTAAATTGTTGTTCATTTTCAGGGGAAAGCCTTGGTATGAACCTGATTGGTGGAAATTTGGTGATGAGAAATCGTAAGTGATCTAGCTTGTGGATGAGAACAATTTGGAGTTTATAATTATTATTATTATTGTTAATACCAAGTTTTTATTATTATTGTTATATATATATGGTTTTCATATATTCTTGTGCGTTTTAAGTATGCAATGCTTTTTATGTCACTTAATGTCTTTTAATTGGTAATGTGTTGTAACTGTATTGGGCAGTCTGCATCTGTCCTCCTTTATAGATGAATTATGTAATTGACACTTATTTTTATGATGGTGCTGCTTGTTGCACCATTTGCCATGATATGGAACTTGACCATGATTACTTTTTCTTTGTTCAGTTACTTCCGACATGCAGGCACTGCTCTTATAATACTCTCCAAGAATTTGGCTCAGTATGTTAACATAAACAGGTTAGTTGTCAATGCCTTCACTGGGAAAACAGGATGTGGTTTCAACCAGCAATTCGGTTTTTTGTTTTGAGACTTACTACAATTGAGGCCTATAAGTGGCCTGATGGTCAGTCCAATTGGTTTGTTCATGACTTTCATTGATTGTAAACTTGCATATTTTTGCAACAAAGGTGTCCTTGTAAGTCCAAGTGATAAAAATAATTGATATATTTCAGTTAAACCATGAGAGCTGGTAAGCTGCTTAAAGATTTATGATAAGCTAAACTGTACAAGACCTTGGAGTTCAGTAGTTTTGCTAATTATATTGGCACCATTTCTTTCCTTCCACTGTATTAAACTGAAGTGGTTGAATTAGTAAATTTTTAATCCCCTTCGTACAAGTTTGAATCTCATTTCCGTTTACTTATCATATGCAGTGCATCTCTGAAGACTTATGCTCATGATGATACATCAGTGGGTTCATGGATGATGGGTCTCCAAGCAACTTACATAGATGACAATCGCCTTTGCTGCAGTAGCATTAGACAAGGTGAATTGCCCTTATGCTTTTATTTTGATAAGATTGATAGTTTATCTAAAATTATTGACTATATCCTGATTTGTTCTTTTGACAAATCTACCCAATGTTAGTAAAGAAATGGTAGAGAATAAAGAAAACTGATTCTTATAGTAATGACCCTAAAAGGGAAAGACCTTGAAGAAACAGAGTAATCAATGGAACAGTCTCTTCAGCATCAGACTAGAGCAGTTGATTCTTGGTTGAATTGCTAGGCTTTGGGTCGGGGTCGGGGTTGGGGTCAGGGTGGGAGTATCTTAATGATTATGTTTTGGTAAATAGGAGTATGACCATGATTTTTAAGACATGGTAAACCAGCTATGCAACTCGTATTGACTAGTATCTAACTCTCTCATTTCCAGACAAGGTGTGTTCCCTGGCTTGATCAGAGGAGAAGGCTTCTTATCTGAAAAATATGTCCACTTTCCCAAGTGGTCCATTCATTCATTCGGCAAGTTTCGCATGAGCAACACCATTGCTTTCAGAACATCATGTCTGCACATATCTGTGAGAGAATTTTCTTGGATCAGGTGGCAACAGTTTTTATAGGAATACATGTTTACCTAACTGTTCTATCATCTCTTGTTGGTACCAGCTGTAGCGGTAGCTGGATGCTTGTGTATAAATTTGATGAAATAATCGATGTTTTGGTTTTAGTCAACAGGATAGCTTCTTCTTTTAGCTTTTGTTTCCAACAAGCTATGCCTGTGCATTCTTTCCCGGAGTAAATCCAGAGTTGAGCATTGTTTGGTGTTGCATAACTGAATTAATTTGTTAATTTCCCAAGTTATGGACTTGTTACTTGCTTTATTTATTTATTTTTTTGTTGATGAATATGGACTTGTGACTTGCTGTCCAAATCTACAATCCACTTTTAAAATGTCTGTAAGACACTCCAGCTTCAAAGTTCGAACATCGTTCTCAAATGCAATTAAATCAGGCGTAGGCCAGTGTGGGCATTGGGCCCGTCTTTTGTAGGCCTAAAAGCTTTTATTACTTAATAATAATAATAATAAATAAATAAGCTTTTATAACTGGTTTCAATCTCATATTCTCATTTCCATTTCACCTCTTCCTTGCAGTAAAACTTAATTAAAAAAAAAAATTCAAAACTTTTTTTGTTTTTGGTGGATAATTAGACAATATATATATATATATATATATTTTTAATAAGTCTGCATATATTTTTATGTGAATAAACTTGCATATTTGTTAGTTACTTTTGTCCCCCTCCTTAAGCATATAAGCTTTAGTCAAACGGGCCAGGATTGCAAATGGGCGAATTTTGAAATGGGCCATAAACGATCAGGTGCGAAATTACCTCTTTAATTAAATAATTAATACCAATTAGCCATCCAAGCAAGTTATTTTGGATGGGTCCTAATTTATCCATATCCATCTATTACACGTGCACTATGGTTTTGTGTGGAAGTGAATAAACTATATGAAGACGTCAAGTGAGATTTCTAAGGTATGATTGATCTTTTATGTGTAACTGGTTTAACCTAAACTCAAGATCCTAAGGGTCCCAGAGTAATTATCAAATTGATCTCGAACCAAAAACACGAATTCAAGAGTTTTGTTGTGTGTGGGAAAAGTGTTAGATATCCCATGATTCTCGTTGTCTGACAATCAAGTATTATGCAATGTGAAATAGAAAGAACATTGTGCATACATTAAAATTGATATATGTGGGATGGTATCAATGGTTTTGGTTCGATAAACTTGGGGAAACGAAAATGTTTTGATTTTGAAAACATTTTTTAATATAATGAGTTGTCATAAAGTTGGTGTCAAGACTCAAGATATGCTTAGAATCGTGACATGACTTAATACAATCACAAAATTACATTTTATTTTTAACATATTCATTATCTAGATCACATCATCTAATTAGGACTAGTGTGGCCTATCAATTGATGATGGTTCAGTTAGACATGATCACTCACAGGATCTTTTATTTATTTATTTATTTTTATAACTCGATAGTTATAAAGGAGAAGTGATTTGAAAGCTGGATGCGAATTTAGCTACAAAACTCTTATAATGTAATTAGTGTCCTAACTCTTAATGTCATGAGGCACATTTTTAACTGGTAAGGTAAATGTTATTAATTAGAGGATTTGGTATTGCGTCTTAGATTTTTTTTTAAAAAAAGTGATTTTTCTAAATACGAATGAGACCTGCATTATTGTCTGGCATTTGAAGCTATAGTTGCAAAATACCACAATCACGGTAATACATACATATATACATGCATATATATGTATATATAACTTATTTATTTAAGAATAAAAATATATTTATATATAACAATAAAGTGAAGTATAACATTAACAAGTTTACCCATAAATAAATAAATAAAAGAGTATAACACAAACAAATAGAGTTAAATAAAATTTTTAAAGGTTTATTTTTAAATGGTTCACAGGCCAAGGTATGACATGAAAAATAATTAAGAAAGTGATGTATTTTTATTTTAAAATTTTTAATAAATGTTTATGGAAAACGTAATATTAGCCAAAAATACACAGTTCTGAGGGGCTGATAGCCTTATAGATAGATAAAAATTTGACAGATTGTAGGGACTAGGAGGAGCGCGCGCGGAGGAAGTAGTGAGAGTGGGAGTGACACACTGACTCACCAAAAAAATGGCTACGACGCTATTCAAATTCTGCAAACCTTTCGCTATTCCAATCCGAATCCCCACCTCCTCCACCAAAAGGAGCCTTATCATCCGCACTTGTCTCACTTCTTTGAGTCCCTCCCAGCCGTGTATTCCATCGCACAAGCTGTGGCTGTACAACACGATGAGCAAGAACAAGCAAGAGTTCAAGCCCAAAGTAGAGGGTAAAGTGGGCATGTACGTTTGCGGAGTCACCGCTTACGATCTCAGCCATATTGGCCACGCTCGCGTCTATGTCACTTTCGATCTTCTCTACAGGTCCATCTCTCTCAATGTATATATATATATATATATATATTTTTTTTTTTTTTAAATTTTTTGTTGTAATATTTTTGCCAATTAATATACAAATTCCAAAATTTCATTTTTAGGCAGATATCTTAGGCATTTTGGGTATCAAGTCTGTTATGTACGGAATTTCACCGATGTAGACGACAAGGTCAGTTAGATTGAATTGCTAGTTTATTTTATTATTTCTAAATTATATGCATTGAGCTTCTTATTGGAATCATAGTTTTAGGAGTTCTGAAATTGCAACTCTGTTGAGGTTAACAGATTAGTTAGGGTCGGCCACATGTGTTTAGGAGACGCCCTAATGAGTATCTGTATTGGATTCATTCATAATAGAGTGACTACATTTTTGTTTTTGTTTTTTGTTTTTAGCACTCTTAAATGTTGAATTTTTTTGGTAACAATTTACCCCATTGCAGTTTAGCCCTATCACAACTAAGTTCATAAACTTTCAATGGTTATACTTGACCTGGCCACTAAAATTTGGATTAAAATAAAGCAGTCAGGGTTTCGTCCAAATCAACAGATTTATATTGTGTGGATTAACAACCTTGTGGTTTGCCCAATAACATTTTCGTCCCTCAAGCTTTTGTACCTTGTAATCACTGCCTGCAACTTGGTAACACAGCCTTCACGTGTGCCCCCATCACCAACCAACAACCTTGATGTTCTTAAATGCCTTACACAATCTGCATGTAGCACTCAAAAGTTTGCGAACTAAATTGTGATAGGGCCAAATCACTCACCCCCATTTTATGTCCCTCTTGATTTCTGATCTGTGAGACTTATTTTTCAGATTCTACAACTTGAACCTTATAATGCTTCACTACGTGTGTCTTTTCATAGTATTAGTGGATTGTTACTTTCCCATTTGACATTTTTGTAATCTGGGGCTTTAGATCTTAGCATGTTAATAGGGTTTGATGTTGTTGTGCTACAGGAGCTGTATGCCAAATACCAACTTCTTTTTTTTGGTTTTTCACATTGGTATGACAGGATAGCTGAGTCTGCACTTTTCAAATTCTGTAGATAATTGCTCGGGCAAATGAATTGGGGGAGGATCCAATCAGTTTGAGCAGACGCTACTGCGAAGAGTTTCAACGTGATATGGTGTATCTTCATTGCCTGCCGCCTTCTTTTGAACCTCGAGTATCAGATCATATGCTCCAAATCATTGACATGATCAAGCAGGTGCCTTGTTTGATGTGGACCCATTTTTGTAGTATAATTGTAATACGAACAGTTTCTGCATTGACTTCATTTAAATTATCTTTTGTCTCAAGATCCACATCTATCTGCATTACTTGTTAGCATAATATGAGTAGATTCTGCAATAACTTCACTCTTTTCCTGTTAATTATCTTTTAATTTTCAAGGAGTGTATTTGCATCTGTTAATGTATCCATTTCCTTCTCTCTCTGGGATACTTTTCTATGAAATATGATTTTGATTTATTGACATGCTTCTTGGCAGATTCTTAATAATGGGTATGCCTATAAAATTGATGGGGATGTGTACTTCAACATTGACAAGTTTCCAGACTATGGACGATTATCTGGGCGAAAATTAGAAGATAATCGTGCTGGTGAGCGGGTTGCTGTGGACTCTAGAAAGAAAAATCCTGCTGATTTTGCTTTATGGAAGGTGGGTCTCTGTTAAAACTAATGGTTAAACACTTATTGAAAAATAATAATAATAATGGTATAGCACTTGCATGATGAATACAAAGTGTTAAACAACTAAAGTTGGCAATTCTGACCTTTTTTGCGTACCACCTAATCAGCTTGACTCCTAGAAGAATGTAAGGGGGTCCAGTTCATAAAATCATGTTTGTGCTTGTGTGTTTTTTGTGTGCTACCGCATTTTTTTATGCGATGTTGCAACATAATCACTTATGTGACAGTAACATCTAACACGTTGTGGATATGGTTGACTTGGAGGTATAGATTTAATGTTACATGTAATCAAGACAATAAAATTCGATTGTTTGATATGGACACGGATTTATTTTTTATAACAAAATTTTTCAATAGGAAATAGACTAGATATATGAAGTTTTGTTAATAAATTCCAACAAGTTTTGGCATATGCAAATCATCAATGCTGGTCCCCTGCATCGTATTTTTGCATATTGTTCTTATTGGTCCATTCCCTTTATAATTTCCAATTAGTGTGTGCATTTAAGTTAACTTTCTTTGTTGTCTTAGATACTAGAGATAGCTGGATAGTGAATATTGTTGTATCATATTTGCATCCAAGCTTCAGTTCAGTATTAGTCAATAATCATTGTAAAAGTTTATGAAATTTTGTAGTCTGCAAAGGAGGGGGAGCCATTTTGGGAGAGCCCTTGGGGTCCTGGAAGACCTGGGTGGCATATTGAGTGTAGTGCAATGAGTGCTGCTTATCTGGGTTACTCTTTTGATATACATGGTGGAGGAGTGGACCTTGTGTTTCCCCACCATGAAAATGAGATTGCTCAGAGTTGTGCTGCATGTAATCAGAGTAATATAAGCTACTGGATACACAATGGTTTTGTCACTGTTGACTCAGAGAAAATGTCCAAATCCCTTGGGAACTTCTTTACAATTCGGCAGGTAAAGGATTCTATCTGGTTTAGAGCAGTCATTTGTTACCCTACTTTGTTATATTCTATGGCAATTGACTTCATGATATTGCTTCGAGTCCTCCAATTTATTTATTTTTGTATCAATTTCAATTTTGGAATCATTCTAATAGTATAAGTATTTAATATTTTCTCAGGTTATAGACCTTTACCATCCACTGGCTTTGAGACTTTTCTTGATGGGGACCCACTACCGATCTCCAATCAATTACTCTGATGTACAGCTTGAAAGTGCTTCAGATCGTATTTTCTACATTTATCAGGTACCCAGAGAACTAATTGTCCTTAAGACTAGAGAAACCTCTATCTCTGTGATGGATCACCCAAATCTTGTTGGCTATGTTTATGTTTTATTTATCCTTCATTTTTGAGCCAACTTTGTTCTCTTGGCTAATCGGCTGTGGTAGTTGACTGTTCCTTCTTCTTGGGTCCTTGATGGTGGTCATTTCAGGGATTCCTTGGGTTTAGGTCCAGAGATACATGGCAGTGTTTCTACTGATTTTGAGAAATTCTTGTACTCTTGAGACCAGGAATACTGTACCAATAAATATTCTGATACATAGATTTCATATTTGACATGTTCTCTGATTGTTTCCTGTTAAAGTGATGCTTTTCTACTGTTTTTCATTTTCATGATATCAATTGGTTGCAGACGTTGCATGATTGTGAAAATGTTCTAAGCCAGAATGATGTGGCCATTAGAGTAGATAGTATCCCACATGATATTGCATGCTGCGCTGATAGCTTTCAAGACATATTTATGTCCGCAATGTCAGATGATCTTCTTACTCCTGTTGTTCTTGCTGCAATGTCTGAGCCATTGAAGACCATTAATGATCTCCTACATACTCGTAAGGTATTGTGTTTTGGATAAACATGTTTCTTGGTATTATTATGTAATTTAGTCATGCTTTTGTTTTATTGAATATGATGTGTACATGTTTGATTTTTTGGTTTGACAATAAAATACAAGTGTTTAAACATTAGTATGAGTTGACTGAAGCTGAATCCTAAATCCATGAATTCCACATGAGAACCAAACTCGTTCATGACCAATTTAAGGTTCTTGTTTGGACCCAACTAAATTGCTGCCATATTTTTTTTTGCAGTAAATTTCATTACATGATTGAGATTCTCACTTTGTTGCTTCCTCTTGCAGTGCAAGAATGACTAGGTTTTACATGTGCTTGTGGTGGGTTTAGGGTTAGAGAATTTGTGGATTCAGGGTGGAGAATTTAGAAAGGAGAGAGAGTGTTCAAGAGTGACTAAGGTTTTAGTAGGAAAAGAAATAGGTTTGATTTAGAGTTGCAAAGGATGTGAGAAGAAATTGAAATCAAATATGCCCACAAGCTTTTGACAGTGCATGTAAACAGTAATTCAAACAGTATGTGTGAACAGTAATGTGAATAATGACAAACTACAAAAGTGAAGTGAAAGGGTAAAAGAACACACTAAGGCTAATGTCCTCAATGCTCAAACATTCAAATTTTCTTTTAATCAACTCGTATTTGAGTAGATAGACACTGACGCTAGATATTGGCTTTTTTCCTAATAGAACTAAAACTCCTACTTCTACTAGTGAACAAAATTCTAATAAGGTTATGCAAGACTAACTTCTAGAGAGTTTGGATGGAGAGGGAGGAGAGGGGGAATGGGATGAGGGTGGTTTAATTCACTTTGTTTGGATGTTTTTCAAAAGGAGGGGAAAGTGTTTTGAGGGGATTTGGAGGGGTAAGACTTAGCCCTCCAAACCACTTATTTTAATTTCCCTTAAATAGGGGAATTTGGAGGGGGAGAGGTTTCACTTATATTAAAAAATATTTAAATTGTCAAATTTTTCCCTTATGATGTTAGTTTATATTTACTTCTTCAAATTGAAAAAAGAGGGATGTAATTATCAATTTATTTAATGTCTTTATCATTTCCTCTCCTTTCCATTTTTGTGTTTAGAACATCCAAACAAAGAGGAGATATCGATTACTCTTCCCCTTAGTTTTCAAAACATCCAAATAAGTGGAAGGGATAACTGATCCCCTCCCCTTTTGTCTCCTTCCCCTTCATACCCTACACTCTACTCTCCCCCTAACTTCCAAACACATTGTTTGACTAAAAAGGGAATGTTCATAAAATGCTTAGAATCTCCTAGACAATGTCTCCAATTTGCAGGACTTGCAGAAATTACAATTCTGCTCTTGAATACAAAACAAACCATAACTTGCAAAATAAAAACATAAATTAAATATCCATATGACTTGATATCCAAAACCATATGACTTTTGTTTCAATCAAACTTCATTGACCCAATAAAATAAAATTTTCAATGTACAAAATCCATAAGTAGTAACAAGTTAATCTTCCATGACTGCATCTACTTTTGCTTCTTACTAATGATATAATTCCTACATCTCTTTCATTGTTGTGTCTTTGTATTCTATGAACTGAATGATCCATGCAGGGGAAGAAACAAGAATTGCGAATTGAATCCCTCACAGCTTTGGAAAAGATAATTAGGAATGTTCTGACTGTTTTGGGAATGATGCCCCAAAGTTACTCAGAGGTAAAGAAAACTCAAGTCCAGAAACTACTCTTTATTGCATCATGACAATGTTTGCTCTTTTTGAGGAAATTTTTTTTGTAGGAATTAGCTTTTCGATTTCAGCATGTGCAGTTTAATATAGTCTTTCACTAAGTTATTGAGCAATGTATGCAGATTCTAAATTCTCATATTACTTTTAAGTATCATTGTTAGACAGCATTTTTTTGACCTTGATATTTGCCTCCTATATTAAAATTTTTTCCTTTTCTATCAATTCATATAATTTCTGACCTCAAGGGATAGCACAATTGACTAGAGAACACAACTCATGAAGAAAAGGTCACTAGTTTGAATCAGCCCTTCCTTTTCCCTTGGAACCAAAACATATATAAAAAAAACTAGTCCTTTGATGATGTTTTTTGCCACTTGTCATGCTCTCTCCATTTTCTTACTTCTTTCTTTATTAATTCCAGATATTTAAATGGTTTTTGATGTGATATTTCTCATATCCCAAGGGGTTCACTGTTTTTGAAATTTGTAGTTAACCTATGCGTATGCTATAGGTTTTGCAGCAGCTGAGGGAAAAGGCTTTGAAGCGCGCTAAGATAACAGAAGACCAAGTCTTGAAAAAAATAGAAGAAAGAACTGCTGCAAGAAGGAACAAGGAGTTTGAAAAGTCAGATGCAATTAGGAAAGATTTAGCTGTTGTTGGAATTGCTCTTATGGACAGTGCAGATGGCACGACTTGGAGACCAGCTGTTCCACTTGCACTTCAAGAGCAGCAGGTGGTGGCAACTTAAATGGCTTATGGGTTCAACCTTTTTTAACGATTCATTTTGACGTTGTAGCTAAGATTTGGGTGAACACAAATTTCCTCCCAGACATTTAAAGAAAGTGATTAGGGATTTTGGAATGTGGAATGTACGAGTGTTCACATATGATCAGTGGTAGTGGGTAGAGATTTTACTATGATAGAAGAAGTTCAGTGAGCATCATTGCAAATTTTAGTATCCCTGTAATGATTGAAAAATTTTGTTCTGCAAATGATTTATTGAAGTTTTTTAACCGCTTGAATAAAAGAATTCAGTGATCAGCCTAGCAAATTTTGGCATCTATGTAATGATTGGTACGTTTTGTTCTGTAGTTGTCCCCGATGTAAAAGAAGTTGTCAACAAATGGAAGCAACAAGCCTTTTTGCTTCGGTCGCTGATTTGAAATCCTGTATCTTCCCTGTAAGCATTTTGTTTTATTTTGTTTTTTTGTTTCAATAACTAGTTCTTTGATTCTGGATGAATATGTAAACATTTCATTCTTGCATTTCTTCATCTTGCTGAATAAAGATTAAAAGTAAAGATGCACTAATATTTCCGATCTAATTGTTACACAGAAAGCAGGATATATCAATTTTTGTTATGCACCTAATTACATACAGAGAAGTTGATATAAGGTATTTGTACAAATACAATAGAGTAAGGAGCTATGGTTATTGGATCTGATTGGCTTACATTTATAGGTTCCAAGGGTGGGATAACCCCAGATGAATCTACGGTTAGCATTTTCTCATTTAGAAGCATTATTTGGCTGTGTAAATCCCCATCTTTTGGGGTTAAGTGATATTCTTCTCTGGTAAGGTTAGCAATTTTAGATCCTCGAGACACTCTAGCAAATTTTGTTCTTGGATCTTGTAAAGGTGAAATACCAGGGCCAGTAGCATTTTCAGCAGAAACTCGCACTTGAACTGTTGCGTAACCATCTAGGTTGATCAAGAGCAATGTGATTCCTTGCTGCAAAAATGAAAACTTGATGCGTTAGTAAAGTTCTTCAATTTTCCTGTTTGTCATCTTTCATCTTCCTCTCTATGAACCTAAAGATAGATCATACTCACCCTTTTCTTTGAACAGTGAGCATAAGCACGTATTTTGTTTGTTCCAGAGAAGTTTGTCGACAAAACGTTATTGCCCATCAAACGGTGCCAAAGGAGGGCACTGCAAAATAAATGGCAATACTATTAATAGGCATTGAATTCTTTTTTTTTTTTTTGTGTATGTGGGGGGTGTGGCGGGGGTGGAGTTTCAATTGAAATATGAGAATAACCTGTAGTAATCAGGATTTGGAACAAAGGTGTTAGTGTCGAGAAGGCCATAGTTTCCACCAACCAAAGTTTGTCTACAATATGTTTTGGTATCAAAAGATGATGCCATTCCGAGCTGGTCCAAGTACCTAAGTGTTATTTAATGGAAGACAAGATCATTATTCCACGCTACCAATTCAAATCATGGTGGAAAACAATTGGAGGGAAAGTCAGAAAATTTACCAGAAACTAAAAACAAATGTATTAGTGACAAGATTATGGCCACTATTAAAAGCACCACCTGCTTCGCCAACCCATGCAACGGCTTGAGTCCCAGAATTCTTCAGAATGCTTTGAAGTCTACTATACTTTTGTGATACGCTGTCAAGAAAAGATGGATCTAGGATCTTGTCGATAAGGTTATCGCTACTGCCTATACTTGAGAAAATGAAGAAGTTTCATTAAAAATGATTTGTCTATGAAGGGTGTTCATTTCTTGTTAAGAGCTGGCACAGGGTAGAAAGTACAAACATAAGTTTACTTGAATAAAAAAAAAAAAAAAAAAAAAATTGAATTAGAATAGGCTTGATAATTGAGTTTTTACCATGCTAATGATGTACCTGGACCAAGGTTATAAATGTGGTGGGTGACCACTTGAAGAGATTTAGTTGTTTTCTGTATGAATTCTCTGAACCAGTTTTCTTCGAAGAAACCTCCTGGTCCAATGACTACTGGCTTGACGTCAAAACCAGCATAAATATTTTGCACGGTGTCTTGGAGAGTGTTTATGTCAGATGCATATTGATCTGCTGAAACTGTTGCTCCAATTCCATTCCCACTCAGTTCATTTCCTGACAAGTAACAAGAATTTTACATAGAGATTATGGAAACCTTTGACAATAAATATAGAAGGAAAACAAAATTGCGCTATGATGTTTATTAAAACTTCTGATATTCTTTAGAAAACTAAAAAAAAAATGATTACCTTAGTAAATGGACGAAAAAGTACCATTTAGTAAGTTTCTTTTCTTGAACTAATCCTGCAATTAGATATACTTTTATGATGCTTTTACGATTTTTTTTCCCGACTTTTATTAAATTGCCTTGTTATTTTAGTATGAGGTAAGAAAGCAACCTCAAGAAAGAATGGTTAATAGCAAAACATGTCTGCTTGAGTTGCATTATGTTACATGAAGTTACTGTTGGATAATTGGGAAAGCAATATTAGTGAGGAGTGAAGGCTGAGGGTGCAAGTAAAATATTTCAATTTAATTAGAATGTATCTTAAAATGCCTGCACTGTCACATTCTTCTGTTCCTAACTTAGTTTTCTCGTTGGTGTTAAGTATCCAGTTCATATTAGTTGGAGTTATGCAAATTATAACTCTTTTTATGATTTTTTTTTTAATTTTAAAAAAAGACCATCAAGAGCTAAGGCAAACTGCTTCCAAACCAGATGGACCTTTCAAATTTGTGCATAAGATTTCTTACCAAGCTCCCAACCTTGAATGGTATAGCCCTGGTTGACAGTGTATCGCATAAGAGATTCGGCATTACTAGAATTCCAAGCTCCTTCAGCAGAACCTTGGGGGTTTATTGTCTTCCCTCTTAGCTCATTTAGACCAAAAACAACAACAGCCCTGGATTTCAACACACAATGTGATACTGTTTAGAAACAGGAAATTGTTTATTAGTAAGAACTTGATATATAAAATAAATAAAGTATTTGATTTCTAACTAAGAATGTTTTTTTTTTTTTTTTTGGTGTGTAATTATAAGTGTCACAATGTTTTTACCCAGCTTTCTTGAAGAAATTGTTTAGTTCATCCCAGCGAGTCAAAGGGAGGCAGCCTTTAGAGAATCTTAACAAATCTGAATTCCTTTGGACAAATGGGCTACACGGTTGTTGTTCATTGCTCTGGTATATTACTCTGTCTTGTAAGGTTCCACCTAATCTTATCTTTAGCGGAGAAAATGCTGCAATACAATCAAAGTTGACTTCTAACTTGGGTTAAATAAGAAATTGTTGAAGAAGTACATTTTATTGAGTTCAATAAGAAACTGTTAAACAAGTAATTTATGTAAAGTTTATGCAAATTGACTACTTACCTTTGATGGCATTCAATAATATTACGTTGTTAAGGTCCTACCAGAGGAAAAAAGAGAGAAAAGAGAAACAAAAATTAGAATAAGCCAAATTAACAAGACTTGGCTCTTTAAATCGTTGACCATCATTTTCGTTCTCTTAGATGAGGCCTTGGGAAATGGGTTTAAATT
This sequence comes from Quercus ilex subsp. ballota, assembly GCA_032727855.1. Taxonomy (NCBI): domain Eukaryota; kingdom Viridiplantae; phylum Streptophyta; class Magnoliopsida; order Fagales; family Fagaceae; genus Quercus; species Quercus ilex. The sequence goes on from CM064909.1 coordinate 24,512,544, forward strand.
AAATTAGCATCTGACAAGTTGTCATTAATTTATTATTGCAATTGCAATATTGAATTATTGATATAAAAATCTCAAAACTATTACAATTTTACTGCGTAAAAGTGCACATAAAAAATAAGATCGATGGACTTTAATTACCTAATAAATAAGTGTTTAAATTATTTTTAAATTATTGATAATGACAAATCATTTTGTAAACTCTATCTAACATCACTTTTTTTTTGGGGGGGTTTGTTTTGGCTTTTAGAACTTTTGTTCGGGTTGTCTTGATTATATGTGGACAGTTTTGTTTTGGCTACAGTAACTGATATTGAGACCAGTCCAAAACTATTATTATAGGCTATTATACTTGTAGCAGAGCAACGCTACATTGAGAAAAATATTTTGCCAATAATTTCAATGGATAACTAACTCAGTAAAGAAAATGGTAAAAACGTGTCTGATTTGAATAGCAACATTAAAGGGGAATTAAAAAAGAAAGAAAAGCATGTTAAGGATGATCAACTTACTAGATTAAGCAGAGAAGTTCTGCCCCAGCTACATGTTCCATAGTCACATTTCTGAGGAGGCCACCAATCCAAAGTGGCACAGACAAAATCATCATCTATTCTTCCAATTGAAGTGGTTCCATTTATAAAAACTTTTCCTTCAATGATAGTTCCAACCCCAGATGTACTGTGTGGTGCCGCAGGGGAGCCATGTCTGACCCAGTACAGCCAGAAACACAAACAGAATAGCAAAAATAGGGTAGTGGCCATTCCATATATCAGAATCTTCTGTGCTGATTCTGTCCCCATCTTCTTCTTAGCTGCAAGTGCAAGCACGGTACCATTAAGAAACATAGAGATTCTTATTGGCTGTGGATGAAAGAATTGTAATAGTTTTTGCTTGAGGGAGAGAGAGGGAGAGAGAAAGATTTGTTGAGATTGGAAGTCAATTCCTGTATTGAAGGATGAGAATATGTAATTTGCTATTCATTTGTATATAGAACTAGAAATTGATGGTTGACCACCTCAATAAGAAAGACCAAGTTGTCAATGGAATATGAATATGAGAAGCAAAAAAGTAGAGGGTCAATGTTAAAGAGTCTTTACATACCTATTTACTTTTGATAAACTCCTTTATACCATGAAGAAAAGCCTCCCTCAGAACAAGAAGATGAATGAAGTGCAACCTCCACCAGACCACAAATTAAGTATTAGTAGTCCAGAAAAGACCCATTTTTAATCACTATTTAAGCTCAACAAGGGTCTCTCTCAATGTGACACATATTATAGTAATACAACAGTGACTAAAAGTCCACCAAAATGAAAAACAATACCATCTTTCTCATGAATTCAGTAGATAAATTAGGGAAAATATTCATTCCTTAGTAACGGTTATTTTTAACTTTTTATGTAGTGAGATTTTGCTAGAAATTTATAATTATTCTTTTAGTTCTAGACAAAATATGTCAAACCCAATTTTTTTTCTTCATACAATCCAAAAAACCAAAAACATATCTCAAAAATTAATAAGTAAAACCAAAAAGATAGGGGGAAAAAAAAAACTCACATCAAAGTCAAGCTCTTTCTCCCCAGTATGTGAAACATATCAAACATAATGTAATCAAGCCAAATATCCAAAACACAAAGCAATAATGTAATTTATTATGTTTTCATGTGGCACCAATCTCATTCATAGTCATGTAAGTGTATTAAATCTTTTGTACTAAAATTGATAATAGCTTTATGACTCTTACATAGTTAAAATACTCTTTTAATCAATAAATTGAGTGTTGAAATTTTCTACTATCCCTATAAATATTTTGTTGGATACATAATATACTTTTTTTTAAATCATTTTACTGTAGAGACAAATATAGTTAAGATCATATTTGAATTACCCTTGACTATATTTTATTAAATACGTTTTAGGTGATGTAGTTTTTTTTTTTTTTTTTTTTTTGCTGAATTAGGTGATGTAGTTAAGACCTATCTTCTCAAAAAAATAAAATAAAAGAAGGAAGTAAGTCAATTAAGTACTTTTAGTTTTATCTTTCAATATTTTAATTACAAAGTTGCTTCCTTTTATGCTTTTCTATTTGATAAAATAAAATCTAGGTATTTCTCATTGTTCTTTTTCTCAGTTCCTTGTTGGTGTATATTCAGATTATTGCTTCAAGGATTCTTTTGTAGTATTTCTAGATGGTGCTTGTATTTCTCAGTTCAGTTTTAAAAAAAGGATAGATGAGCTCTTTTAAAGTCATAATTTGGCCTGTCCGTAGAAACAATGTCTTTTTTCAATCCATTAATAGGAGCTTTGTACTTTCTATTATGTGTAATCCTCCTTATGTGTTTACGGTTTATGGTGGTTTATGCTCCAAACAAAATATTTATAAACAGTGAAAAAAAACTGTACGAAACTAGTTTGTGTAGACCATTTTCTTCAACTGCACAAATTGTTTGTCATCATATTGTTTAGAGTCTAGACCAACTTTTTGTTTTCCAAATAAATTAAAACCTAATATCACTAAATAAGACATTATAATATGATTTTCCTCCAATTCAGGTCAATAATAACTGCTATTCATTAAGAGTATTCAATATTGTAAATAAAATGACAAAACAAATACTTGCATAATAGAACATATTTGAGTTAACGAAGGATAGAATAGCGAGGGTACAAACCTCGAGTCCAAATCTTTTGTCTCACTTTTCCTACTCTACTTTATACTCCACCAATAAAAACTTGTCACATGTTTACCTAATTAATTAAATACTACCATTATGACTTATTATTTTTATTTTAACTACTAAATAAAATAAAACAAAACCCAAACACCTCCTACCACCAACACTAACCTTCACTACCACCAAACATGCCAGCACCGTCAATTGCCGCGCTCGGCTTCTCCAGTAACGGAAACCACCATCACTCGATCTATACCACGTCGGACATCCAAGCCGTCACTGCCCCTCACCAACCACCATCACTCCACCAAAAACACCAACAAATCTAGAATCACCATCATTCAAAGTAAGACTTTGTCTTTCTCAATTTTCAAATCCAAATCTTTAAGATCTCTCCATCTTTCTTGTTAAACTTTCAAATAATATATTAATTTTGGAAATGTTGGTACTGAATGTGTTGAATTGTTCATGGATTTTAGATTTGTTGGGTTTATTTTGGTGGTGGAGTGATGGTGGTTGGAGGGATTGAGATGGGCAATGGGATTGGCTTGGATGCCGGTAGTGACTAGCAACGTCAGTAGTGGTGACTGGCAATGTCTGTGATAGAGGCTTCTGGTGCCGACTAAAGTTTGGTGGTGGACTGGTGGTAATGGCAAGGAGTTGTTGGGTTTTTTATTTAATTTAGGTAGTTAAATAAAAAATTCAATAATGGTAGTATTTAATTAATTAGGTGAACATGTGACAAGTTTTTATTGGTGGAGTATAAAGTGAAGCAAGAAAAGTGTGATAGAAGATTTGGACTGACAAACCTCTAGTAGGGGATCTATAACATGCATTATTTGGGCTCTTCCTATTGAGTAGTTATCAAGTTTTATCATTTCCACCATCAAAGGTAAAGTAAGACATGTAAATACCTTTTATAAACTTTTTTTTAAAATATATTCTTCATTGATTTAATTGGGTTATTATTAACGTCTAAATTAAAGTAAATGGATATTGTGGGGTCAAAGAATTTGGCAACCCCGACTCACTTTATACCAAGCCCAAGTCCCATGCCGAGGAAGAAGAAACGTCTGAGGACGAAGTGAGAAAGTCCAAATTGCCCAAAAACATTGCTGAGTACAATCTTGTCCTCGGCCAACCAAGACCATGGGAGGAGGAAGCACCGGGCCATCAAAGGTAGACTCCTAGAGCATCCCAAGAGAAAGAACAAGTATAATGTGTCAGCCATGGAAACATGGTGGAGGAACAATTCCAAGATAAACTATCACCTCCACATTAGATTCTCACAACTAACGTTCTGGCCGCATTAATGAGGAAATGACCCCTGAACAGTGCAGTCTTGGTTGCTGCAACTCACAGAAAGAATGGGAAGGCGGCTGATGGGACAGACACTCAAGTAGTGACCTGCTTAATCAACAAATGTAGGGCTAAGATCAACTGAAATGGGGTATAATGTAAGAAATCCTTCTGGAAAGGGGGAGGAAGTAGGAAATACAATGACAATTTGTAGAACTCTCCCAACTGTTGTAGTCAAGCACTAAAGAAATAATAAGGGTTACACGTTCCTCAAGAGAGTGCCGAGGAACATAATTTCATACTTCAGCCCATGTTCTTGTCATTCCACCTACTCACTACCATGTTTGGTTGTTGCAATCCTCACTAAGGCTTAGTTCTTAAACTCATTATCTACAAATTCATTGTATTGGGCTAGTTGGGTCTGAGTCCACTCGTCCAGTAGAAGAAGTGCTCAGATCCAGTCCCTATAGATATGTAAAAAGCAAAGTTATATGTAAAGTTAAAACCACCCAAGATGAATGTATAGACAATAAATTTTGTTTTTAATTATTCATTGATTTCATTGTTTATTTATAAACATCTAAATTAAAGTGGATAAACACGTAAAAACAAAATTTTTTTTTTTTTTTTTTTGAGATAGTTTCAACTTATGGCGTCAAACCCCAGATCTTTTATTCAACCATTAGAGACTTTACCAGTTGAGCTAACTAGACCCTACATGTAAAAACAAAGTTATATATAAAGTTAAAACCACCCAAAATGAATGTATAAAGTCAATCTATTTATATTTAGTATTGTCAAAAAACATTAGGAGTAAAATATAAATAATAATAAAAAGAATGATGATATGACTAATGAAATAATGGATAAGGTGGCACAACATGAGTATATCATCATTAAATAATTCACTTTCATTTTTATATTGTATATAGATTATAGATTATAATTCATAGCCTTCACTTTAATTATATAAAATTTTTATCAGAATTAGACGAAAAGTTTGAATTGAATAAATTTAAAATTTAGAAGACTCAATTGAATTAAAGTAAAATTAAAGATTTGAAAAGAATTTCAATTTGCATTTTAGCGAATAGATTATAATTCATTGCCATCACTTCATTTCGTGTCTATTTGAGAACAGCTTATTTAGCTGAAACTGAAAACTTTTTGCTGAAAGTACTGTAAATAAAGCTAAAAGGTAGTTGAAATAGTACACTATGACCTATGAATAGTACTAAAAAGTACAATGAAACTCATGAATAGTAATAAAAATAAACTAAATAGTAAAAAAAAAAAGTTTTTTAAGCTAATGCCAAACTCATGTTTCATTGACCAATTTTCTGGTGAATCACCTTCTTAGCCAACAAAAACAACCAAAAAAAAAAAAAAGGTGTCAATTTCATCAACATCACCATCACAATGATCATAGATTTGGCATAGGAGTATTCAATATTCACCATTCGCTATTCGTGTGGTTTACATTTTCAAAGACAAATCAATCCTATGCCTTTTAAAAAATCATTCTCTGGATAAGGATTGTCTTTAAAACGAAAAAGATTACTGATCTCTAATTATATTATTTGTTTATAGTGTTTTATATTATATTAACACAACAACACATTGTCTTAGTTTTATCATAAAATTAACAGGGAAAGCATGGATAAGTCCAAGAACAATTTTCAAATTTTTATAGGAAACCTGAACATAGTATTGGTTCTATAAGGGAAAAAATAAATAAATAAAAACTGATGAATTCATGTAGTAACTTGCAATTCGCATCCTTCTATAATCTTTCTTTTTTTTTTTTTTTATTTGAAGGCGATATAATTTATATAAACTTTACAAATACTAAATCGCCTTTCCCTCAAGGGGAAAATGCTACAACAATAGAAACCAAAGGGTGAAGATTATAATGCTTTTAATTTCGATTCTGTGTCAAAGGTGATGGTGTATTCTTTGATAAAGGTAATTATAGAATTATAGAATACTTTATGAAATGCATATATTCTATAATTTTCTGTTTGACAAAGGACTTGTTATGTCATGTGGATTAAGGCTGCTTGGACTTTGGTTGAGTCATGCTCATGGATCATGAGTGGCCGTCACAAGCATCAACTCCCCTGGTTGAAAGCAATAGCAGTATCTAAGGCAGGTTCCAATTGCATTTGTTGTACTACCAAATTCTCTAGGTCAGCACTGGGCATCCCATAATTGGTTAATTGTCATAGTCTTTCTCTTCCTCTAATTTACTAAACAAAATAATAATTAAAAAAAAGGGCTTTTTCCAAGGCAGGTTTCAATGGCATTAAAATTAAAACACGGTTTCTAATTTTCTACGTGGAGTATTAGAAAAGTTAAGTTCGAACTATAGACATGAGATATCATAAAAGAATGTTATCACTATTGAGCAATCACTTGAATCTGAAGCCGTATACCTTGTTGTCAATCAAGGAATAGGGGCTTTGGATAAGCCATATAGTTGTCTGATTGCATTAGTCCTTGAGAACCATTTTAAAACATCCAACGTGTAGTTACAAGTTTGTGTAGACATGTATGTATGAATTGTTTTAAAAAGCTTTCCTAAGATTGCAATAATTGCCAATTATGTCAGTAAGGCCACATCATATCGCACTGCTGTGATGGAAGCCAAAGGGTTGTAATCCGAGGCAGAAGCCACCTTTGCCATCGTGCAATACCATTACCATATTTCCATATATAGTTGTTAAAGCAACTCTAGATGAATGCAATACTAGGTGCCAATTACAAATCAACATGCTGCTAAAGATTGATGTAAATCTCTTAAAACAATTCTGATAACCTTTTGGCATTACTTTTTCTTTTTCTTTTTTAATATATAGATAAGGATATTTATATAGAAAGAGGACAAAAAAAAAGGTCCCAACCCATCTCAATTTTATGGAGAAAAAACTAAAAGAGGAAGAGAAAATGCGAAAACAAGTCCTTTCCAGTTACAAAAAACAGCCCATTGGGGAGAATGTCCCATGCAATTTTCCAAAGCAAGAGTTTAGCCTTTCATGAATTTTGAGCTTCCACGAAATACTTCCATTCTTGTTTTGATAAAGAAGCAGAGTCTTCAAACCTTTGTGACTGATAAAAAATGTAGGCTAATTTAACCGTGAACTCACCATGACTAGTGGGGATTCAAAATAGTTTGTTTCCTGCACTAGTAGGTAAGGAAGGGGATCTACAAAATGTTTGTAATGGTTTGGTTGTCAAAAAGATAATTTAATCATCTTCTAATTCCAAGGTCAAACCGTGAATTTTCTGAAGATATAAAATAATTACACAATCATCCATTAGCAAACATAAACATAAGATATAATATATATACAAATAACTCAATTTAAGTATAAATATTAAATAGGGATGTTTATCCCACATTGGTTATGTATGTCTAATGTCCGCTATTTATAACCTCAGTCTATAACTTCAAAGGTTAGGCCCTTTTATAATTGTATGCGGGTTACGTAATGTATTATAAATCCGGTTTAAAACACTTGTATGTGTCTAATGTCCGCAAAAAAAAATATAAATATTAAATAAACTAATATCTAATATAAATATTAATAAACTAACATATAAGAAATCAATATTATCAAATAAAATTTAAGTATAAAATAAAGTAATAAAACGTAAAGAAGTGCAAGTTGTAAACCACTTGTTTAATTATTATCTACAAAGTTCAAAAAAAAAAAAAAAACTTATACTACTTCTCCTAAAGGCCAAATTTATTTTGAGATATAGGTACAGTACCATCTCAAATGTAACTGTAGCTGAATTGCATAAAAAAAAATATTTTTTTAATACTCTCATTTCTCTCTCCTCTCTCATTTTAACCCGGCAATTTCTCTCTCCTCTCTCATTTTTTCTCTTTCTTTTCTCTTTCTTCCTTCTCTCTCTTTCTTTCTGCTCTCTCTTCTTCTTGCTCTCTGATTCCTCAATATCTTCACTCTCTTCGGCAACTCTCTAGATCGGCGTTGGGTCTCTAGATCGGCGGTGGGTTTCTTAATCGGTGGTGGGTCTCCGTGTTTTTTCTCTCTCTAGATCGGTGGTGGGTTTCTAGATCAGTAGTGATGGGTCTTCGCTTTTTTCCTTCTCCGGCAACTCTCTCTCTCTCTTTCATTTTTTCCTTCTCCGTGTGGGTCAACAAAATCAACTTCCTTCAACCTTCCCAGAGGCGAATCCGCTTCCTTCAAGCTTCGGCGGTGGTGGGTCTGGTTTTTGACAGTGGGTTGTTGTGTTTTTTTTTTTTTTTTGTGGTGTTGATGGGCGGAGAGGGTGGTGGTGGTGGTGTTGATGGTCGGAGGGCAGTAGGTGCAACGGCGTGGCTCTGGTCTTTTCTTTGGGGGTTTTTTTTTTTTTTTTGGTGTTGACGGTAGATTATGGGTTGCCGGTGGTGGTGGTGGTGTGTAGCGGTGGTGGTGATTGTGGTTCTTGAACAGAAAGAAAGAGAGAGAAAGAATAAATAATGTATAAATAATGTGTTTTATTGTATAATGGTAATTGTGAGATATATTATTTTATTGAGTAGAAATATATTTTTAATGAGTAGAATTGGGAAATAAAAGTTGGGATGTTAGAGAATTGTATTGTATAATTGATAAAGTGACTTTATGAGATGGTAAAATAAGATGAGATTAGGATTTCGGTTGTAGATGCTCTAAACAAACTTTTTATATTTGGATGGGCCAAGAAGTCAGGCGTTAATTTTTTTTGGGTTATTTTCTTTTGGGTTTTTTAGAACAATTTCGAAAACTTGAGGGAGGCCGAAGTGAATACTGAATACTAGTCAGTGTATGTTTATTTCTCATTATCTGGGCGGGGACTAACTAGTATTTGCCATTTTTATTGCTACTGCAAAATCCACAAAATACTGCACTGGGTAACAAATATGAAAGATTAACACTCACCCAGAAGAATATTTCAACGAAAAATGACAAATCTAAAAGATTGATCCCAGTACAGCAGACAGAGCAATGGTTTTGTAAGAAAATTATTGAACTTCCTTACAATAAAAACAAAGCAAAAACAAAATTATGAGGAAAGACAGAAATTGGGAAAGTTTACAAACCCTGGTTTAACCAGAAGATATACCTAGATAAGTTAAAGAGATATAACCAGAAGATATAATAAAAATAAAAATAAAACAAACTAATGATGCCAAAATCGTCAGTTGGGTCACTCATTCAATCCGGAGTATTAGACGATCTTGTAGGACCTGCAAGATAAAGGAGATATAGATCGAAGAGACCACCAAGTTGTGCCCAATGGAAGAGCCTCCGATGTTTAAGTTAGTATCAACTCATATCTTTCGTATATAGATAATGTTTTGTAGTAGTTTTTGACGTACCTTAGCTAGTGAAACAGATTGTCCTTTTTATAGGTGACTTAGGTAGTTGTTGTACATTTATTACCTTGATTGTAACGTTATTTGTCTTGATGAGAGTTTAAGATCTTTGATAGTCGTTATTAAATGTGTTGAGCGGTATCTTTGATGGCCTATTAATGATGCAAGGTCGTCCATATTAATGGACGACCTTAATGATTTTCTAGACTCATCACAAACGATTTGATTTTTCCATTGCTTCCAAACAATGAAACAAATGGCCCCCCACTAAATGTAATAAATAAGAGAGAGGAAAAAAATGTAATTTTTGAGATAAATTGAGGTATCAAACAATAAATTTTCAATAATAACATGATCACTTTTAACTATTATCTTTGAAATTTACAGTCTTAAAAATTAAAATGGTGCAACGCTTGCATTTAATATTTTATAAAGAGAAGGACAAAGAATTTTTTAGAAAGAGCTATAATATTTCTACCTCTTAAAGATGATGAAAATGAAATAATTGTGCGTTAAGTTTTGTGAGTTAGTTTGTACTTATCAAAAAAAAAAAAAATTGTGAGATAGTTTGCGTTTGTGAGAGATTTTGTTTATGTTGGTGAGGTTTGTAAGTGTTGCTTGTGCAAGTTGTTAGTGTTGTAAGGTTTGATTAAGTGTGGTTGTAATTCATATCGTTGATAGTGAGTTTTTTTATTGGCGTTGCCTGAGGACATAAGCATTAGAGTAGCTAAACCACGTTAAATACTGTTGTCTCGTGTAAAGTTCTTCTTGTAACACCGAATTCCGCTATCGCACAACAGCTTTTGGGTTGAGCAACCACTTGTTGATCGGCTTGGTCTACCACTTGTTTGGCTTTATTGTTCTCACCAAGCATATGCTGTACTATTCTACCCATTCGAGTCTAGGTCTACTGTGTAAAATTCAACGGCCATTCATGGGGTCAATCAAAAACAGCTTGACAAGCACATGTGGTTGTACAAGGGCCATAGCAGCATAGTTTACGCCAGGACTTACAAATTCTACCCATTCGAGTCTAGGTCTACTTTGTCCAATTCAACGGCCATTCACGGGGTCAATCAAAAACAGCTTGACAAGGAACCTTGGAGCTGTTACGGCATTTTAAGAGCTGGAAAGTGAGACACTTGAAAAGGGACTACAACAGAGCAGCGCACGATCTTGCACAAGTCGCCAAGGCAAATGGAACAACTCAGCAGTGGAAAGGAATGGAGCCCCCAATGATACAGCAGATTCTTCTTTTAGATAGGGCTAAATGTTAATTCTGTATTTGTTAACATGTAACTTCCTCTCCTCTGTTCTCTGTTGTATGCCAATTTCAGTTTTAATGGAATATCCAGTTTCATTCTCAAAAAATAAAATAAAAATAAAAACAGCTTGACAAGCAAATGTGGTTGTACAAAGGGCCATAGCATAGTTTACGCCAGGACTTAACGAGTTTTCAACCAAGTTCCAGTCCACCAAGGAACTTACTATACCTTGTGCTTTCTCTAGAAATGAGAAAATTTTAGAGACCCATTCTCTCCAACCTTTTTCCCTTTCTTCTAGGATTAGACAAAAGTTTCATTAAAAAAAATTAGCAAGAGTTGGTTTGGAACATAGATATAAATGATGGAATAGGCTCACCTTCAGGTTGATTTTACCCTCAGTAGACTCGATCATACTACAGCTTTATAAAAAGCATGCTCAAATTAAATCTAAACTAGATACAAATCCTACAGAAACAAGATAAACTTCACATAGTTTGCAGTTTGCACCAAGCGCATTTAGAATTGAGGATTTAAAATCAAGTGATTTTGAGAATAAAAATTAGCATAAACTACATAATACAAATTTAAAAGCACATTATTTGAGTTTTGGGATTTTACTCCAATAAAGATACTTGAGATTTTAATTCAAATAACATTTTATACTAGATCATTTCAAAACCATATATTAATATATCTCAAATCCATCCATAGAATTCATTAATAGGAAAAAACACTTGCTCGTTCGTATATTTTTTTTGGACTAATTGTAACTTCCCCATATGTGGTTTGGCTAAAATTTAAATTACTTACCCTTAGTTTAAAATTTGACACTTTACCCACCTAAGGTTAGCTCAATTAGGGTGTCGTAACCCATTTCTGTTAAAAATGAGGCTAAATATATAATTTTACTCCCATTTTATGTCTCTCTCCTCCCAAAACATAAAAAAAAAACATAAAAGAATAAGGGAAATAAGATCAAAAGGTGAGGGTTTTGTAAAAATTAAGAACAAACATTAGCCCCATTTGAGCAAAGGAGAAAATAGATACATGGGCTTGAAGGAATTGCTTAAGTTCGTCATGCTGTTATTTGATTTGGGTTGCATAGTCATCTGTTATTACAAATAGAAAGTTGTGACAAACATGTTAATGTTGCTGCTGTTGTTGTTGTTGCTATAATTGTTGTTGTTGGTCTCCAAAGGATTAGCGGAGGTTGTGGAGACCACATTGGGGTGATGGGTATTGTTGTGGTGCTAAGAAAGGTCTTTATTCTACTGAACTTTGTTAAATCTTGTTTGAAATCGGGTCGATTTTTAGTAGAATCCTTAAAAAATTATGGCTGTGGAGACCACATTGGGGTGATGGGTATTGTTGTGTTGCCAAGAAAGGCCTTTATTCTACTTGAACTTTGTTGAATCTTGTTTGAAATCGTGTTGATTTTTAGTAGAATCCTTACATAATTATTCTAGCCTAGCGCATCTTGCACCATAGTCCATAATACTCCTTTAGGCCCTTTTCATTTTGTAGTTTCCTTTCTTCGTTGCCTTACTTGGGAGAAAAAAGAATTCTAAGCTTTAAATTTTACTTAATATTTTAGACTAAGATTTTGAAACGGCTAGCTACTCCTGCCATGAGACTAACGATCTTTTGAAAATGCATGATGGGTTTGATGATGAGGAATAGATGAATGAATGCAAAAAACGCATGGTTGACATGTTTCCAAGAGAGGATCTATTTAGTGTTCTTGTTCCAGCATGATGAACTGGAGCAATTTCTTCAAGCCCATGTATTCATCTTCTCCTTTGCTCAAATGGGACTAATGATTGTTCTTAATTTTTACAAAACCCTTAGAGCATCCGCATCCGCATCCGCAAATGCTATCTCATTCCATTTTACCATTCCAAAAAGCTACTTTATCAATTATAACATACCATTTTACAACACAACCAACATCCCAAAATTCTATTTCTTTTCTCATTTTATTTAAATATTTTATTTTATTCTTTTTTTTACTATTTCTCTTTTTCTATTCCTTTTCCTCTCTTTCTCCCTCGTTACTGGTTTCAACCCACACACACACACACACACACACACACACACTCTTTCTCCCTCGTTACCGGTTTCAACCCACACGCACACGCGCACCCACACGCACACACGCACGCACACACACGCACACACGCGCGCGCACACGCACACACACCCACACACACACACACACAGCCAAACCTCTAGCACCGGTTTCATCACACACAGCCAAACCCATCACAAACCCATCACAGAGCCAAACAGCCAAACCCATCACACACACACAGCCAAACCTCTAGCACCAGTTTCATCACACACAGCCAAACCCATAACCACACACACACACACACACACAAAAACAAAACAGAAACCCAAAACAAAAACGAAACACAATCCCATCACCACACACACCGATCACCACACGCACCGATCCACCTATCCAGAACCTTCTCTATTTTCTTTCATCTTCACACCAAACAAAAACTAAACACAATCCAAGAGTTTCAAACCCAAAAAAAAAAAAAAAAAAAAAAACCCACCACCAGAGCCCTCACGCCGATCCAAACCCATTTAGGCCACACCGATCACCACACACACCGACCCACCTATCTAGAACCTTCTCTTATTTTCTTTCATCTTCACACCAAACAAAAACTGAACACAATCCAAGAGTTTCAAACCTAAAAAAAAACCCCACCACCGGAGCCTCACACCAATCCAAACCCATTCAGGCTCACCGAAGCCCTCACGCCGATTCAAACCCATCGGAGCCATCGGAGCCCTCACGCCGACCCATCCGATTCCACCGTTGAGGAAGCCACGAGACCTTGGGTCTGAAGAGAGCAGAGAGCAAATGAGAAAGAGAGAAGAAAGAGAGAGAAAAGAAGAGAAATAATGAGAGAGGAGAGAGAAATTCCCGGGTTAAAAATGAGGAGAGAGGATTAAATTTTTTTTTTTTTTTTTTATAACATTCAGCTACAGTACCATCTTACATTTAAGATGGTACTGTAGCTATATGCCAAAAACAATTTAGCATTTCACATATGGCCTTCCAGCTGCTGGGCGTGTTTTGGGCTTGAATGGTAAAAAGAGCTTGCATTTGGCATTTAGCCTTTCCAATGCTGATGCTCTTACCTTTTTATCTTGTTTTCCCATGTTCTTTTATGATTTTTATGTTTTGAGAGGAGAAAGACATAAAATTTGAGCAAAATTACATATTTAGCCTCAATTTTAATATAAGTGAGTCACGGAACCTTATCTGAACTAACCTCATGTGAATAAAGTGTTAAATTTCAAAGACCATGGATAGGCAAATAGGCAACTTAAATTTCGGCCAAACCATAGGTAGGTAAGTTGCAATTAGCCCTATTTTTTTTTAAAGTCATTTTAACTAAATAATGAAAATATTTCCATATGAATGAACCACTTCGAAATTTCAGGAGATGCAGATTTGCTCAGGCTGGCCAATGGCCGCCTATTTGTGTACAAATTTAAACGCAGAAATGCAAACTAAAACTAAAGTTAGCTACCCATAATTAGGGATTGAAATATCGAATCAGATTTGCATCATCTTTCGATTAGTCACCCAGGTAAAATACTACTACCTTCCACAAATTCCAACAAAAAGAAGTATAATTTTGAGATCATAAATTCAGTGAAGAGTTTTAGTACCTATTTGCTTGATACAAAAAGGCCTCCAGGGCTCCAAACTAAATGTTTCAAAATATTTCAGCTTTTAAATGGAGAAGGGATAGAGGGTTTGCGCTTTTTCAAATAAATCCCTTAACTACTCCTCGCAGCACCAGGTAACAAGCTTGAAAGAGATGGAACCCCTTGGTTCCTCATTTCTTCTTGTGCTCGCCTCATTTCCTCAGGATCTGCCACCAAAACACACAAAATTGATATGGTCAGTAAGAGAAATGGAACCATAATGCAAACCCTATCAGCCTCGTGAAGCTCTCTGACAAGCCAATTAATGTTGTTAATCTACAGCAAGTCAGAGCCTTAAGACCAGAGGTGAAACATAAAAAGTATGGGCCAGAGTACTTTACCCATGTTTTCCATTAATTTGGGCATTAAAAACATAACAACCAGCATAAATCCCATCATCAGACCCATTGGGCTCTTCACAACAGACATAACGTTAAAGGGTTCCCTTATCTGTAAAAGCAGAAACAAAATGAGATAGAATAGATAATAACTCCAATCATACAAATTAAGAAGGAGAAATAGGAAAAATTAAGTCTAAATGAACCTCATAATACTGTTCCACTCTCATTGGCTCTAAAGTCAACTCGCCAAGACCCCTCCTGTTCTCTGTCAGTGCTGCCTGAATCTTACCTGGAAATCTGGCGCTGACATCAACCCGGACCTAAACACATTAAGAGAACACAATAATGATAAATCTTATTGGTGATTAATGATAAAAATAAAAATAAAAATAAAAATAAATGACAAAAAATGCAGATAGTAGAGTCCTACCGGAGAGAAGTAATAGCCTAAAGCATCAACTTCAATTAGATGAGTTCCCGCGGGCACATTATAGCTTTAAGCATACATATTAAGGATTCACAGAGTGCTTAAAGTATGATTCATCAGCATTCCTCCCAAAAGAATAAAATACAGATAATTTCAACACTGAAAACTAAAAACTGAAAACTGTGGGCCCAACAATTATAACAATGAAGGTTTTTAATTTTTAATTTTACATCAACAGTGCAGAAAAGAGAGGAACTAGGTTAGTGGACAGGATTTTTACTATGTGTAATCAGAAAACTCCAAGTGTCCTTAATCAAGGTGTGGAAAAATAGGATACAATGAGAAAGATCCATCATGTCTCAGAAAAGTAACCCTTTGGCCACCGTTTAGTATAACTTTGACATTTGATGACTTTGCATGTGCACCAAAACCTTTCACACCCATACCTGCCAAATAAATTCATAAATAATCCGGATCTTACAAAAAAAAGAGGGGGGGCGGGGGTGCTTAGTCCCAAAATTTTGAGATTGGCAATGGATCCTCAATAATCAGGATTGGCCAATTGTATTATTTCACAACCAAAAAACGTCAATGCATTGTTTGAGCACCAAAAACCAACTTGGAGTCCAAATTGTATTATCAAAGACAAAATTGATACAATAATTTATTGAAATAATTTCCAATCGAGATCTCAACATCCATGATCAAAGTGTTGCATTGGTACAGCCAATGGTCATTGGGCCAAATGGCACCTCCACCGTCCCATAAGGACGGGGGTTGTGGTTCTTGTGGATGAGGTTATGGGTTCTGAGTACCCGTTGGGTGCATGAGTAAATTACTAGGCAAAAAAAAAGGCATTGAATTGGAAATAGGCAATTACAGAAACTCTCCTAGAAGATAGAATTGACCCAACTGATCTCATCTCATACAAATAGACGGGCTAAACCTCTTTTCAGCGACCCTAATCATCTTCCACAAAGCACTTAGTCTTTTTTTGATAGGTGAGAATATTTTTATTAAAAAAAATACTACTTCATCGACAAAGGGCATGAAGAAGCCTAAAGAATTACAACCAAAAAAAAAAAATGTACAAAAAGACAATGACTCTAAAAACGTTGTAATGGAATCACAATATGTAAAGCCCCATGCACGAGACCAACCAAATAAGGAGCTAGAAAAAAGCTGCTAGCAACTGACTCTGTGTACACTCCACATATTCAAATGTGTGCCGTTTACATTCCTTCCAAATAGTCCTCATTATGCATAAAGGAACCATGTTCCAAATATACAACAAATACTCACCTTCCCAATTTATCCAACCAAGAAAAAGATGATTCACCTTCTCCAGTAAAACCCAGTGGACCCCAAAAGATCTATGAACAAAGCTTCACAAATCATAAGCAACCATACAATGATTTAAAAAGTCCACCATTTGCAACACCAAATTACTATAGTATAGCCTCTCTTAATGAGATTGTTACACATAAGTATATTCTCTCATGCCGCTGTCCACACAAAAAAGGAGGCCCTCCATGGGGCTTTCAAAGCCCAAATACCTTTCCAAGGAAAGGGAACAACATTGGAGCGAGCATTAAAGAAAGACCATATATCAAATTCTCCGCTCTTCTTAAGTTTCCACACCATCCTCTCTATGAGGGATATGGGAATCTAATAGTTAGAGAACTGAAGCCACCTAGTCTTACTCCCAGTCATTAAAGTCCCAAATAAATCTAACATCCCAACTACTACCCCCGCCCATGTACCATGCCTCATTGAGACTCCACTGAAGCCTCTTGATTTGTGGAATTATCGTACAAGACAAGATAAACCAACCTCAAAGGCTCCTCATTACACCAGTCATCATGCCAAAACCGGATATGGTTACCCAAGCCTATATCAAACTAGATGTACAGTAGAAACTTATCCCATCTCATCCTAATACTCTTCCACAAACCACACCCATGAGAACCTTGAACAAGTTTCAAAGTCCAACCACCCCACTCCACTCTGAACTTCAAGATCATTACATGCCTCCATAACATTACACGCCTCCATAACCGTGTTACCTCTACCCCCAAACCGCCAAAGCCACTTTCCCAACAGAGTCTAATTTAAGGTTGTAAGCTTCCTAATCCCCAAACCACCATTAGCAATAGGATTACATACCTTATCCCATTCCACCAAATGATGTTTAAACTCCTCTCCTATCCATTCCACAAGAAATTCCACTGTAGTTTCTCAATCATATTTGCTACCCAAAGGAATGGTAAACCCATCTTTTTTTAGGCTCAGTAAACCCCCAAGTTCCACCACCCCCACCCCCAAAAAAAAGAGTCCAATCCCATCCCATGGTATTAGCCAAGGTCGGAGGGCACTCCTTATTCCTGTATTCTTTTTTTGATAGATATGATGAATTTAATTCAATAGCGTCCACTCCATTTTTTTTTATGTATTCAATAGTTATAGTGGGGGAAGGGGATTTGAAACCTAGACGTCTTCATTGGATGGCGCCAATTGAGCTACAAGTTTCTTGGCAATGCGTCCATTCCATGATGATTGTTCTATAATTTCAGGTAAAGATACCAATTGTTTTTTGTGTAGGCGGGTTTCAAACCCAGGTCACTTATACTATAATGCAACGCCAGCGGAGAGCTCAATTTCAATTTCACACGAGGTATTAATAAACTACTAGTAGGTGTGATTCATTTTCTTATATTGCAATTTCCAATAGATATTATACCTTGAGACTTTTTCCAATGCTACACTTTTCTATGTTCACATGAATTTCCATAACTGAATCTAACTCAAACTAGAACAAGATATATAATAGCCATTTCAAATTTGTTCCAATTTTGCTACAGTGCAATTAAATTCAATTTTTTTTTTTTTTTTTTAAGTAAAGGAAAAGAAAAACATACTTTGAATCTTCACTCGACCAGTAATGGTGTAACCGTCACTGTAAACAAAAAACAAAAAATATATATCATTAAATTAAATAAGTGGAAAAGAAATTAAGGTTGCAATTCTTAAAATTCGTAGATTTCTACGTTTGGATAACTAGAAAACTAAGGAAACTGCATCAGCTAAAGCGCTTAAGAAACATTTTTATGCTATTTGATTTGAAGGAAAAATATAAATAAGATGAGAAAACCTACCCAGATGAGATCGCGAGAGAGAGAGAGAGCAAGGAGAGACATAAATGCACGAAAAGTACGAGAATAACCGGTTTGGATCTCATGGTTCGTGGTTGAAACAATCAGTAAATATTTTGTTAAAAAGCTTCGGAGTTTATAAGAAAGAGAATGAGAATTGAATCGAGAGCCAGAGAGATGGACTCGGACGCTTCTAACTACACTTCCTTGTGTTCTCAGATTTCTTCTATTCGGTTGTTTGATCCCGTGTTATCGACCTTACTTGTGTTCTTTTTTTTTTTTGTCGAGTCTATCAGGACGGCATATTACTATGCTATGATTTACACAAAAGAGTGGGCCCGGCCTGGGCTCGAGCTTGATATCAAGCTCTTGAGAAAAGATCCATTACAAATACATTATTTGGTTCGGAGAAGTGCTCCTAATACTGAATTTTTTTTTTTTTTTTTTGATGGAAATACTTAATAATTAATTAAAGTCTTAGTAATATATGAATTAACTATTTAATATTATATTAAACTTACTACCAAGCCCATTAACTAACTTAAACTTCTCCCTAGGCAGGCCAATAAGTCCGCAAATGCTCTTGCAGTTGCAGCATATGCAAAAGACATTGACTCTCTTGTAGCTTGGGTGGAAGATTGTCCACACCGTTCATTGAATCTTTGGTGATTCAAGATGCTATGTTTTATTCTTGATTTTTTCAAATAAAGTTCAAGTATTTCCCATTAAAAAAAAAAACTTAAACTTCTCCCTAAAAAAAAAAAAAAAGAACTAACTTAACTTAGGCTGTTTTTCATTGAGCCATATTGTTCACAAGCTTATTTATGAATATATATATATATATTTTAAAGATTCAAAATTTTAATTGTGGCTTCGAAAATGTCAAAATTACCCCCTAATTTAATTAGATAATTCTTATTCTTAAAAAATAAAAATGAGGTTAAAATTGTAATTCAACAAAATTCAAAAACAACTAACCACCTATGATTTATTGTGAAAATGTTCTTAAAATGTTGTAAATGTAGTACATTTCATTTAAATATATCTCACGCACGTTTGATATATTTTTTCCTAGAAACTAGCACACACTAAGCTCAGTAGTTTACTCCATTTCAAATTCTAAATTTTAGTTTCTTAAAAATTCCTTTTAGTGTAATTTCGCTAACAATAGATAAATTCAAATTGAAAAATTACATTAAACTAAAAAAAAAAAGCCTCATCTCACGTGCGGAGCGGATGTGATAAGGCTAGTGTGTGTGTGTGTATATATATATATATATATTGGCTTGGGTTTATCTTATTTATTAAACACATAAAATTAAAGTTTAAACTTGACTTATTTATAAACAAACAAACATGAACGAGTTTAATATAACACCACTTACACGCTCCGCCTTTTTATGAACAACTTAATTCACCCTACTTACATGCACATTAACTCATCACTTGAGTTTAAATATAACACCACACTAGAATACAAGGCAAAAACACTGTTTATAACAAGCAATAATAATTAATAATTAATAAAACCCAATAAATCCCATTTAATAATGGAAATTACTAGAGGCATTGGATTTTTCCTCACAAAAATTCACATTATATTGTAGTTGGGCCAAGTAATATCAATTTTTTTAGAGCACTTACAACAATAGAGCTAAATAGCTATATAACTATTTTAGCTCCACAAAAATACAAAAAACCACCATCCAGCAGTGGAGCTATAGCTATTTTTTTTAGCTTTATTGCTACAGTGCACATCTATAAATAGATGTGCACTATAGCTGAGAGCTAAAAAATTAATATTTTGTTAAATTTCTCTCCCCTCTTTCATTTAAAAAATATTTTCTCTTTCTTTCTTTTTCTCTCTCTGGCTTCTCTTCTTTCTTCCTTTTTCCTTCTCATTCTTTTTTTCTCTCCCTCATCTACTCTTTGCTTCGCCGATCTATTCTGGGTTCATCTTCATCGCCGATCTGTTCTGGGTTCATCTTCATCGCCTTTCTTCATCTTCATCACCGTCCTATGTTGTCGTCCCACGCCGTCGACCCATCTCGCCCAATCCTCCATCTCACCGCTGATCCAAGCTCCATTGCTGACCTAAGCTTCATCGTCGATCTAAGCTCCACCAACACCTCCTTCATTGAACTCAAGAGCGCCATGGATTTCGTGGCTGTGGTTGGATTTCGTGGGTTTCTCTGGGTTTTGTGATGGCGGTTTGGCTGGGTTTCATGGTGGCTGAGTTTCGTGGGTTAGTGATGGTTTGGCTGTGTTGGTGGTGATTTGTGTGGTGGTTTTTGGCTAATTTGAATTTTTGGCAGTGGTTGTGGGTGGTTGTTCTTGGCTTGCTAATTGTTGTTGGGTGGTTGTGGGCGGTTGTTCTTGGTTGGCCGTGGTGGTGGATCAGTTTGTGATGTTTTTATTGTGGTGAGATGGATTATTTTATTATAGTAGATATATTATTTTATTGTGATATTTATATTATTTTATTGTGTTGAAAGCTAAAATAGTTTCACTGCTGCAGTATGTGTGTAGGTAAAATAGATAAAGTAACTTTTAGTAGAGTTAAATAGCTAAATTTTTATCTCCACTGTTGTGGATCCTCTAACTACTCCTTAATAACCAATTTTTATTTATTTATTTTTAGAATCTTCTTAATAATTACTTGGCATGGACAATTCTATTTAAATTAAACCCTTTAATTAAATTCATTAACTCATACACTGTACAACATAATTGTCGGGTTTCCACATCTCCTTTGGAGTTCTATCACCTCACGTATATCTCCGTATTCTATGTGTGCACTTATTTTATTTGTACAACACTCATATGTCTGCTTATATAAGGACATTTTTTAATGGTAACCACCCAAAAGTCCATTGTCCTGTCATCTTGGGTCTAAACTTTTATCATCATCATTGTTTACATCTAGCACCATTAATTATCATGAACATCACTGCCAATTCCACCTAAACAACCAGTTTCTCCATTTAAGAAGCCTTGGTAGAAGAAATATTTTTATAGTATAGATACGCAAGCCCACCAACGGGTCTCTCAAATCTCAAGTCAAGAGAAAATTATACTATGTATTCGCTCCTATCAAATCTCAAGTTAAGAGGAAATTATACTATGTATTCGCTACATGTAGCCTCCCTCTTATAGCAGGTGGGCTCATCCTCTTTGAGAGAGAGGCTAAGTGAGACCCACTTGCTGTGAAAAGAAGGTTATATGTAGCGGATACATAGTATACTTTTTCATACTATTCCGAGTCAAGACGAGGCAGAGGGTGTACACTACATACTCATTACCTTGCATATTCCTTGACCCCTTTTATACACGCCATTATCATTCGGGCAACTGTATTTTTTAATGGAACGGGTACTTTGTGATGTAATATGATGCATCGCCTACCAATTCAATTGGTGGGAACTATAAGACTACCCATTTCAAACGTTTCGATTTGTTATGATTACCATTCTTTCACATTCTCATACTATCGCCAAATATTCATGCTGAGACAACAATTGTTAAAAGGGATTTGCTATTGTTTACTGCTTCCAATCTTCCTAAAATCGTGAATTTAATAGTAACCTCCATTCAGGCTATATACCCAACAGAGAATATGGTTGAAAGTATTGCTCAAACGAGAATATGGTTGAAAATTTTCATAATAAAAATCAACAAAAAAGCATGAAAGGGATTTTCATTTGACTATAAACAAAAAAAAAAAAAAAAAAAAAGTTGGGGTTTTACAGTTTACACTCAAACTTAGCGTAAAGACGAACCCCTTTTTTTACACAAAAAGACAAACGATCATTTACACAATCAACTATAGTACAGTTACATTCATCATTTTCCTCTTTCCAGCCAAGGATGCAAATGGCAAAGGAACTCTCAACACAACGAATTAGGAATACAGCATCCAACAGTGCAGAGAGATTGGCCCGAGAAAAGATATTTTAGATTAACCTAAAAGAATTAAATGAAATGCTACAAGCCCAACTTCTTTGAGAACCAGTCTGAAAGATTAGCTATTACAAAACCAGCAAATACCTGCAATGACCCCAAAGGGAACAAGAAATCTCAGGCTTTAATCAATAGATATACAGCCAACCTCAGAAATTTGAATCAATACATTGTATTTTGAACAGCATCTGAATATAACAGCTGGTTCTGGTCATAATTTTTTTAATTGCATTAATTGAGTTGCATCTGTTGAAATTACCTAAATAAATTAGAAATGAAATGAACTAATTTTATCTCCAATGAAAAATACAACACAGTCAATGCACACCAAAAATCCAAATGTCACCTACACATATAACTAGAACAGAAAATATAGATAATGTTGGAGAAGGATGCGAAGCTGGGTAGCACCATAATAACTCTCTCTTCTCTAGAATTAGAATTAGGTCCATATCCAATCACAGCTCACATAATAACTCTTAAGTGGTTCCATCATTTTCACCAGGAGGTCAAAAACATTTTATGAAATCTAGCCATTATCTAATTCAATAAATGATGTCAAAGGCCTTCCCCATCATGATGTGCATTAACAGAAACTTGGAGAGCAAACCAGAAGATGATGGACACTGGATAGTGGATAGGACCTGTAAAGTTTTTCAAATCCTACCACTTCCCCATGTCTGAGTACTAACTGCCTCTCCAATTGAAGCAAAATGAAATGGAATCCCACTCAGCAGCATTAAAATGCTGTCTAGGATCTTTCTGGTGGCTAGTCTTGCACCATATCTCTTTCTTCAAGTAGAAAAATAATATTTATAAAAGGAAAAAAAAAAGAAAAAAAGAAGAAGAAGAAGATTAATGTATGAGACTAGATTTTTTTTTTTTTTTTAAATAAAAAGGGAAGCAACCAGATCACATTCAAAAACACCCTAGTCTTAATGTGACTTGTAATCGGTGCCAAATACCCAAGAACTACACTTTCCACCTAATTCACCTAATATGTAAAAGTATACTTACACCTTAAAAAAAGGATTTACACAAGGGCAAAGAAAAATCTCCATAGACCAATGCATCTTTATAATAATAATACCTGAGTTGAGCCGAGAATGTATATTGCTGAATAATGACGACCATGGATCATCATGTCAGCCAACATAGCAAGAGGGATGGTGAGTGACATGCCCAAAGTGGCCACCAGTGGAGTTGTCCATACAACACAGAGTGCCCTACAGAGAAACGAGATAATGATAAAGAGAATGAGAAAATAAGAGTTCATGATCACTGATTTATAAACATTACTTTTTACATACCAAAAGTAGTCAGAGAGGACACTTCCAACAAAGCCATTGGCAAGAACAACTTCATCCATCTTAGCAGAATGAGGAATTGTGAATTTTGGTTCAATGCCCAAGGCTGTCAATGGCCAAACTGAAAGGGAAACAAAAAAAAGAAGGAAAGATATTCATCTAAACAAGCGGTACTATGCATTGCTTATTATATGAAAGAGACCAAAAATAATATATAAAAGATCCAGCACATGTTTTACCCGCTAAGTCAGCCATTAGAAGAAAAAAGGAAAAGAGTATTTATTTGAAATACAATGCTAAAGTGTCTAGAAGTTCAGATCTAGTGTCCACCAAATCTGGCATTGAGCCCTAGCTTATTTCCAGCCCCTAGTTTTTCATGGTCAGTTTCAGAAGGTGGTAAAAAAAAATGAAGGTTAATGGACTAGAGGAAATTTTATAGATGAAAAAAAATAAAAAAAGCAAGACTAGGAGGGGTCATTAGAGTCAGATGAGGTGGTAGTATGTGCAATTAGAGCTTTGATTTCTGTAAGTTTTAAGCTACTTGCTGGGTTTGAAGACCTGGACTATTAGACCTCTCCAAAAGTTCAAGTGGTCTAAGCTGCCTACTCCATCAGTTAATGCATTAATGCTTCTCAATGTAAAGAGGAGATATGAATAATCCCTTGTTTAGTTGTTTGGCCATAAACCATTCATTGAATACTCCACTAACAATCCAGTAATATTTCTTCTCAAAGTTCTTTTGTAAACTTCTGTACTACCCAAGTTATCATTTTTAACAATCACCAATATTGCTAATATTTCAAAAGATAGAGATCCCCCACAATTTGACTCCTAAAACTGCAGCTAACAAAAACAAACATTAATAATAAGGAAAAGAAAAGTCCATAATTAGAATCCACTTCATCCCAAATTGTTTCCAATTTTTTTTTTTTTTTTAAATAAAAAATCTGCGGGGTCCCAAGAAAATATCAACAAAACCTACATAGACCTAGAGCAATAGCATGATAAGCTAGGAAGCCTCCAGGCACTATTGTTAACAATATTGAACTACTATAATGGAGAATATAAGGAAACTTTGGAATATTTTTGGGTGCTAGTACAAACGCCATTCTTAAATCAAGATTTTGATAATATGACTGTTTACTTTTTCTTTTCTTTTTTTGATAAGTATAATATGACTGTTTACTTAAAAATAAATAAATAAATTTTTAAAAAAGGAGAACAAATAAAGAACCTTCTAAATGCATTTGATGGCTGATTAATAAACTACTTGCCAGTCAAGACTCTTACCAAGCCACCATAGTGCAACAAGCGTAAATAATCCAATATATCCAAACAACTTTTGCACATCAGCCCTTTCTCCTTCTTCACCCGCAAACTTTTTAAGAAGCACTGCAGCAATGATGGTGAGAATAATACATAATTGTTTGTCAAATTAAATTTAAATTGAAAAAATAGAACTGAATAACAGAGAAAATCTCAAACCTGTAAATAAACCATATGACACAGCTGAGAGGAGGCCAAAAAGATCCCCAACACGAGTACGTTTTCCACTGCTGACAAATATCAAATGTCAGCGCAAAAAACACACATTACAAACAGAAAGTTGACGGAGAATATATGTTAAAAATATAGCCAATAAGCTCTGGCTCAAACTGCACTTCCTCTTCCCACAAGAAGTATGTGACTATATATATATATATTGAAATGTGAAACAGATGGCCTGCATAATCTGCATTTATATACTCAATAGGTTGGGATTTTGTCACTCAAATTCTTAAACTGGAATGTGAAAATATTCATGGCACAGCAACTAAGTTTCACCAAAAGTTTTCAGCATAAAAAAAATGGAGGTTTAGAATATGGAGGTTAACTATTGTCATATTATAGTAAAAGGGCATACAGTGTATCTTTCAATAAAAAAAATAAAAAAAAAGTAAAGCTGTATTTTGGATCTTGGTGAAACTTTGACCTCCTACACCCCCACCCCCACATATGTACAGCTTCACCGAGCCTCGCATATCTACACATACTTTGATGACATACAATACCAACATCACAAGCCTTGCAGTATTTTCCACATCAAACAGCATCAATAAAGCCCTCTATTTCTTCTTCAATTGAAATTAAGTCCTATATATAATAAAATTCAGGATTGGATATGATAGAACCAATAAAGATGGAGTAAGGACTCACGCAGAAGCATTCATTTGTGAATCATCTGCTGCCCAAGTTTTTCCCATGGTTGTCATAGCCACACCAGCCATGCTAACAAAGACAGCAACTATTTTTGCAACGTTTAAAGAATCTTGGCCCAGATATGCACCAATGAAAAGAGTAAAAAGCCCTGAAGTAGAGGATAATACTGTTGTACTTGCAACACTTGTACGTGCCAGTGCAGCATTCGATAGGTACTGCAAACCAAAGGAAAAAAGAATCAATAAGGAATATTTTTGGGTCCTCATACTAAATCTAAATCCTTAATACATCACAAAATGAAATAATAGAATTTCCATGAATATGCTTGTTAATTATGCCAGCATCAAAAGTGTAAAGAAAAGCCTATGAATAACTAAAAGAAATGTCAGAAGATAACAAAAGAATGCAAACATAACTGATGTAAATCATGTATACATATATCACATTAGGAGAAAAAAACTCAAGTTCTACTTCACCTGCCCCCTCACAGTCTAGTAGTGGGTAGGCTGGTAAACTTGAGGCATACACCTCCTTTTCAGACATGTCCCTGCACAAGGCAAGGATGTGTCCACACTCACTTATTTACATTTCCAAGCAATAATGTTCAATATGTTTATCCAACACTGAAGTAATTCCTACACTCTTCACCTTGAGAACCTTATGAAACAGCAAACATGATGAAAGGACCCTTGAAACACAAGTCCAGTTGACCCAAAAACATCTGTGGCACCTAACAGACTAATGCATGGAAAAACAAACACAAGGCATCATAACTGCTACACAGCACCAAAATAGATCACACAGATGGCATGCACCCTTGTTCAGTTATTTAAAAAAAAAAAAACCTTTTCACCAACTCAGGAGCACATGCATAAACACTGAATGTGTCATTCAATCAATGGGGAGCAATGATATAATGCTGAGTACTAATGCTATAAGGAAAAATGGTTGTGACAGTTGTGTAACAGGACACAAGAATAGACTTGTATCCTTCTAAAACCATTTTACACCATGGTATCAACAAAAATTTTGATGGTTTATAACAACCCCCCCCCCCCAACCCCCCCCCAAAAAAAAAAAAAAAAAACCACACACACGCCCCAAAAAAATTACAGGTACATACCAAAATTAATAACATTTGAAAAGCCTTAGTTACGTGTCTTAGGAGGATTGAGTGGTCATAGTACAAGCACATTTCTAAAAGAGACATTATGATGAAGATACATGTAGAGGAAGAATCCTTTAATTTCTTGCAGATTGATGCCAATTAAACATTCATCTTAAAGTGAAAATGGATCTAGGGATAAGATTCATGATCAATGATCAACTCTTTAACAAACCAAAATGGAAAATATAAATTTGAAGAAAACAGCCAAGTGGCCCAAGTGACTTACCTCGGTTATAAACCAGATTGGGGCAATATAAAATCCATAAGTAGCAATTTCTCTGGCTGTAAGCTCTCTATCTTGTTTAAGTATGTGAGCTTCATCTTTCTCTTTAGCAACCAATGGCCTTCCTTCTGCATGAGGTGAAAGGTCTGCTTCACTGTCTTTTCTAGTCAAAGTTGTCGGAAGTTCCAATTCATAGCTTTTTTGCCCACCATTGTATTTTACTGAAGAATTAAGACCGGCAGAAAACTCAGCCACGCTTTCTGCATTTTTACCACTTTTAGAAGAGCGATGTTTTAGGAAATTACACAACCAATCCTTTAGGAATGCTATTGGGAGGTAAACTACCATAAGAGAAGCTCCAAGATATGTTACCGCAAAAGGCTGCTTATAGTCTACAAATATGTCCTGCAAAGAAGATACCTGTCAGTTGAAACCTGGATACATGTTGGAATGGTGCAGCATTACGTCAATGGTTAAAGAACAATGCATTGCATCAAAGATTTGAGAAATCAAATTATAACGAATTATGATACCCATAGAATAAATATGCAAACAATCAATGAAAGAAGAAACCCCACCTCATATAAGACCCTCGTAAATTGCTAAAAGAAAGATAAATGTTTGTGATGAATATATATGCAGAAATACTTCACTTCAAGCTATAAGAAAGAATCAATTACCAAAAGCATCCCTAATCTTCATAAGATTGCAAGAAGAATATTGCTTTCAAATCTACGACCACGGCTGAGTTTTTCTGGTGGCTTTATTTTTTCTGGAGGATCAATATGACCATGACAGGAACTTCAATTTCATTTACATATTTTTAAAAATAATTCAATATCTACCCAAAACCTATAGGCACAATAGTAATTTAATTCGAGTTGAAAGAACGAAAAAGGATATGATTAACAGGGAGGTAACAAAGAGTATGCCTTTAACCATGAGCAAAATAGAGGAAAAGGATATATGTGGCCAACCCGAATTTAATTGTGATTAAGCCTTAGTTTTAATATTATTATGATTTGAATCCTGAAGGCTCTGTAATAATAGTGTAAATTGAGCTACAAGACTCCTAGCAGGACTAAGCATTAATTGAGCTGAGTTGCATTGACTTTTAGTCCTCACGAATTACAAAACTAGATTGAACTAAAAATTCCACAACTATATGAACATGGTTCATCCTCATCAAACATCCAATGAAATGGATACAAAATACATAATAATAATAATAATTCAAAACCCAAACAAGAAACAGGAACTCATGAACCATCTAACATAGATGTAAGGCATATAAATTCATAACCATGAATGAGACTTTACCCAAAAAAAAAAGAGTTGGAAGAGCTGACCTGGGTGACTTCGGCAGAGGTGACCCATATAACAACAACAGCTCCTATGAGACACAACCCAGCTCTGTATCTCCAACTCATCGAGAATAAAAAAAAAAAACAAAGGCAACACCCAGATACAAAAAAGAGAGATCTGAGGTGGGAATGGTACTCTTCTCAGATCTTGTTTGAGATACCAACAACGCCCACCGACATGTAACAATGAGAGATCTTGGGAGGGAACGTATCAAGAGTGTGTGTGTTATAGTTTGCGTGTGCGTGTGAGAGAGAGAGAGAGAAAAAAAGTAGCTAATTTGGGAATAGAGCAGCCGTTGAGAAACAAAAAAGGCGTTGTTTTTTGTAGGGGACAGGATTCTTTGCAGAAGGATAAAAAAAAAAAAAGGGGCAAAAGAAATGGTTTGATGAAAGAGAATGAGAGGGAATTGTTAGAAAATTGAAGTTCGGTAGTTAAATTCCTCTCTGGCTTTCTGTCTCTCTCGCCTTATTTTATTTTCAACAAAGTTTATCTTTGCAGAGAAACTCTACAAACACTTCTTATATCTCTATATTGAGTGTAAATTTTGATAATCTAACGGTTAGATTGCATATTCTTATTATATTTTTTATGCATGTAAAATTTCAAGAAGATCAAAAATCAATTGTTATCTCATCAAACAAATATTAAAATTTCAAATTTTTATGATCTAAAATTGGGTATAAAAAATAAATTTATTGATCAAATAGTAAATAATATCCAATTTGGATGAAATTTAATATGCATGTTAAGAACATAAAAAACGTGAAATTCAACGGTTAGATTTTCAAAATTCACAAAAAAAAAAGAGATATATGAGAAGTTTGAAAAGTTTCTTTCTAAACTAATTTAGAGAGAAACTTTATTCTTTTATTTTATTTCCTTCGAGAATTATCCCGAGGAAATATATATATATATATATATATATATCATCTCATTTATTTTCTTTGGAGTCCGGTCTCTATTACAGTAGGAAAAAATAATAATAACAGATACTCTAATCCTCGTTTGCGGAGAGGGAATAAAAAAAATGGAGAGAATAATTTTAAAATATTCTTCCATTTCTTTATTTGGGAGTTTAAGTAGGAAAGAATTGAATCAGTGAAACATTCATTCCTCTCTATTCCCTTAAAATCTCAAATTTTCATTTCCCTCGAAATTGGGAGGAATGAGAGGGAATAGAATTAGATTTAATGAATTTTTTATTAAAACTCCCAAAATACCCTTATATGTTTAACCATTTTTTTTTAAAGGACCCTTTATTTTAAAATAGAGGACTAATAGTAATATTTTCATAAAATAAATCCATTACATTCCCTCCATGTTATTCCAAAACAAGATTACTTGCATTCCATTAATTTTCATCCATTTCCATTCTTTTATTTTAAAACATCCAATTAAGGTTACTTAATTACATTCTATTTCATTCTTTTCTATTCATTTCCCTTGCTTAAATACATTTCTTTCCTTTTCATTCCCTTTATGATCATTTTATTTCATTCTATTTCATTCCCTTAAAAACATTCATTTCTGTTCCTTAATGATCATATGGGTATTGATTTAGAGAAATTTTTTAGAAATTTTTTATGGAAAAAAAAAAAACAATTGATTTTTTGAACAATTTTTTTATAATTTTTGTGGGAGGAACGAATCTTTTCCCAATTAGGTATTGTTCGCATACATTATGGTATACCATTCCTTAGGCCAAGTGCTTATAAGGCAAGGGTGGGAGGCGTCTCTCCCCGATGTGGGATTGAACAAATTTGTAAGGGTGGCATCGGCTCCTCGGCTCATTCCCAAAGCGAACACACACACTATGGTATACCCTTCCTTAGGTCAAGTGCTTATAAGGCAAAAGTGGGAGGTGTCTCTCACCGATGTGGGATTAAACAAATTCGTGAGGGTGGCATTGGCTCCTTGGCCCATTCCTAAAGCGAACAATACCTGATTGGGGAAAGATTCGTTCCTCCCACAATTTCCATAAAAGTTGTATTAAGACTTTTTTATAATGACTCATTAACAAATGCCCTAAAAGTATTTGTTAACAAGACCCTCTAGTATTACTCTCTTTTTGTCTTGCGTAGCTTGTGGTATAATTCTATCAATTTTTCCTTTTTATTTTTGAGTTTTGAGTAATATTAAGGAAACAACACTTTTCACAATTTGGGATATATTTTGTAGTAATACTAATATATGTGGTTTAATCTAATTAATCTAGTGAGGATCTATAATCGATTGAAAAATGTATGGGACTAAGGTTTGATTACTATAATAATAATAATATTATTATAGAAATTATATATATTTTTTATAATTCTTTCATAATTATTAACATAATATGTGTGTGAAGGTGTAATCTCACATTCATTTGGATCTATTAATAATGTTGTTTTTATTATGTACCAATTAGTCAATCACAATAGATTATGATTAAAAATTGTGGAAACTAGGAAATATTATGCTTATCATCAATCTATTGTTTAAGTTTTAATGTATTTGTTTCCAAAAAAAAAAAAAAAATTATTGTATTTAAGACGACCTAGAATTGTCTTTCATGTCTCCATCTTTCTTACCTTATCCTTAGCTTATCCTTGTTTCACAGAATTAAACATAAAAAGGGAAAAAAATACCTAAAGGTTCCTTTACTTGAATATTACTTCTCCAAAAAAAATTATGTGAAACTTTGGCTGTGATGCAATCAAACTTGTCTTGCGTATAGTCGGTATAGATAACATTATTTCTATATTTTAATTCATATGTACTGAATGCATCTTAATAGTAACTCGTAAACCAATTAATGTGAAATTATCAAGTAGTAATAAAAGAAATTTCCATTAAATTATAGCTAATGAATGTGCTTTGGCATTCGTTCCTAATAATAGTTCTTTATCATCAAACACTAATCAGTTTTTGGTGTAGGCGGAGATCTCTTATACAATCATCAGAGACTTTACCAGTTGAGCTAATTGGAACCCATAACCAATAAGTCAAATTAATAAACTAATTTGGTTTTATTTTATACCTTACCAATGCAATATAAGGCTATCTTAAAAATGATAACCTTCCTATAAAAAAAAGATGAAAAATGAAACTTGCAATGAAAGCAGACCTTAGAATACAAACGACAAGTTATTATCATACACACATCTGGATAGCACGTTATTTTAAAGCATACTAAATGGCAATTTTGGAGACCATCTTCTTTTAATAGGGAATTATTATATGAATTAAATAAGACAATGACATTATAATAAGATGGGATAATAAACATCATCAATAATCATAATGATTTGAAATGAAATAATGAAAAATGTGTTAACGTCTCTTGTAATTGTAATTTTAAAATAATCACAAGTTTGCATGTGTTTCAAAATTTATTCATCTGGAAAGATTTATTGATTATAGATTTTGTAATAAGTGTCATGCAAATTTTCCACGGAATTGATTGAGGAGGTTAACAAGGAAAGTTTATCCTATGAATTACACATTTCTGAACCAAAGCATGTTCTCTTTCTCTAGCGCCCCCCACCCCACCCACCACACCCCCCCCCTTTTTTTTTTTTTTTTTTTTTTGTGGGTGATGATATTTCTATTTTCCAGTAATAATCCTTTTAAGTTTTAAGGTTGAATATTCAGGAACAAGGCCAGTATCTTCTTCGTCACTTAAAATATTCGTATATTCCATGATTATCTAGCCAACTACCGATGAGAGAGAGAGAGGGAGAGTTTAACTAATTAAAATTTCTGGTTGGTGGATGTTATCTTATTCCATCACATTAGGGTTTTTTTTTTTTTTTTTTTTTTTTGAGTTAACATTTAAGCTTGTGATAGACATCCATTTGAAACTTTAGATTGAAACCAATTAGTATCTTTTTTTTGATACTAATAAAAAGCAATTATTAAGAGTGAACGCAATATGTTGAAACTTTCTAAAACAAAATATCTAAACTTTAGAGTCTTTTACAATTGACCGAAAAATAAAATTATAAAGGTGATTTTTTTTTTTTAGGTCAAAATAACCACTATTTATGGTATCATGGACAAAATGGGCTTTTGCCCTTTTCGGGCAAATTAATTAGCTTTATACCCTCTTTTCCAAACTAAGTCGAGAAATGTCCCTCTTTTAAAACTCGATTTATGATAAATCGAGTTAAAAAAAAAAAAAATTCCTGAAGCCCTATAGTGGCGTTTTAATGAGCCTATAGTGACGTTTTTAAGACCTATAATGACGTTTTTTAACTCGACTTCAATGAAATCTAGTTATAAGCAATTTTTTTACCTATAACTCGATTTCATTGAGGTCGAGTTAAAAAAAGGTCACTATAGGTCTTAAAAAACATCACAATAGGCTCCTCAAAATGTCACTATAAGGCCTAACTCGATTTATCATAAATCGACTTTTAAAATAGAGGCATTTCCCTACTCAGTTTGAGAAATGGGGTATAAAACTAATTAATTTTCCTGAAAAGGGCAAAAGCCCATTTTGTCCATGGTATCATAGAAAACTAAGGTAATATAAGCTAAACTAGGAGGCATAGAGTTGGGACGGTGGAGAAAAAAATTAGAAGGGCGAGGAGTTCTTGTTTGATTAAACATATGAGTGATGAGGGGAATGCCATGCTCTCTGAGGCCAAATTTATAATATTAATATATTTTATGCGTAGAAGTTTATGTTATTAATTTAATTCCATTGATTTGCAATTTACATTCTGTCAAACCGAATATTTAACTAATCATCATATATTTATTGAATACTCAAACAAATTTGCATTATAACTTAGAATTTAATTTCTTTGGTGAATTTCTATCAATCACTAATTAATTAAAAGACGATGAAGTATATTTTGTCTTTTTTTGAAATAGATAGTAGGGGAGGAAGAGGTAAGATTCAAATTACAAACATAAAATACCATAAAAGATGTTGTTACCATCGAACAATCATTGTGAACTCAAGTTAAATAAATCAAGGGAAAGGATTTGCGATGCTAGTAGCATATTTAGTTTGGAAGGTAATGACAAGAAAATGACTTAGTGGACCAAGGATTTGTTGATAATAAATACACATTGTGGGTCATGTAAGGTTAATATTAAAGAAAGACTAGACTGAATTATTGGTTTCAAAATGCAACTGTACGGCACCGTAGCACCCAAACCCATTTGGGCCTTGGATTCTGACTTAACAGTGTGGCCCATGGACCCAACCTCTTTCTACCCCAGACCCCAGCCCGAGCCCACGAAAGCCACCGGCCCAAGTTTCATATTGCCCAAAAGCCTGAGGAGTAGGCAATCTACATTAGTACGCACCCTGTTTCGCCACCAGGTCCTTGCTTGACGAACCATTCCCGAGCAAGAAGAAAGGCGTTCGGACACACCATCCCTCGTATACCCGGCAGTGCCTTGGGAATATAGCTGCTGAGCATATCTACTGGAGTGTGAACCAGTCCCAAGGTCACTCTTACCACACCCTACTCCCACCTAAACACCCACTTATGCTTAACGACATTGGACCTCCTATTGCACTAATTTTGAAAGCAATCATTATTCCTCCACTAACACCTGGCTATAAATATGAGAAGTTAAAGGAGGAAATGATTGTTGATTTGGGGGGGGGGGGGGGGGGGGCTCTGAAGAAAGTTGAAAGCTAAGAGCAATAGAGTCATAAGAGTGAGAGGGAAACAATATAGAAGTTTGAGAGACACCATTGGGTCTCTAGGCTAGAATCTCCCAAAGTAGGAAATCCAAAACCCACATTATAAATATATTGTGAACCCAAGAGTGAGCTAGCCCTTTAAGCTCGTTCTGGGTGCACACAATTGGCGCCGTCTGTGGGGATCTCCTACAAAGCCATGGTTCAGTCGAGACTCACGCCCAGAAGATGTCCGGGAGATGTTCAGAAGGTTTTGCTAAAAGTGTTTCAGTAGGATCGTCTCAGGGATCCACGGTGGCGAGAGCAAAGGCAAAAAAGGCGTGAAGATAGGGAGCGTGAACACGAGGAAGAACAGTCTGGCCTCGGAAAGGGGTTATACCAAACAAACCAGACAATAACGAATGCTTCGGGGCACAGGCAATTGGATGAGAGAGATGAGGAGCTTGATCGGTTGCATAGACTGGTAAGAGATTTGGAGTTGGAGGTAGGAGGCAAACGCCAAAGAAGACACCAAGATAACCAAGCAAGGGGATCTATGAGTGGAGGGGATTGCTATGATACCAGGTCTAATCGATCCAGTCTCCATCAACACCAGGACCGTTCACACTCATGGGATTCCCGCAGACGCTGGGACAGTTCGCATTCATGAGAGTCCCGTCGGCGCCAGGAATGCTCACGTTCGTAGGAGTATGCAGATCGGGTTCGGGTACCACAACCAGTGGACGCGTTACTTTCTATGAAAATGAGGGTTGGGGCAACCCTTCGCAGTTATGCCAGCAAGTATTGGGAGCTTTACAAGGAGATAGGTAGAGGCAACGAAAAGATTGCGACGAGCACCTTCAGAATGGGGCTCCCCGAGGACTCCAAGCTACGAGAATCATTGACGAAGAAGCCTCCCGAGGGTATGAGGCAGCTGATGAGGCGCATTGAAGAGTATAAACGTCTCGAGGATGATCGGTTACAGAGTAAGGGTAAGGCCCTACTAGCAAGTCGCCTTCGACAGCCTGGTTTTCAGCCCCAGTTCCGAAAGGATCTAAGAATACAAGAGCCGGAAGTACAAATGGGAGAGGTGAATGTGACGTTCAAAGAGCCGGTGCACAAGATCGTGGACCGGATTAAGCACAAGCCGTATTTCAAATGGCCGAACAAGATGGGGGATAACCCGTCTCGAAGGAACCAAAGCTTGTATTGTACATATCACAAGGATAAGGGGCATACCACCTAGCAATGCAGGGTGTTGAAAGATCATCTAGGGCAGCTAGTGAAGGCCAGATATCTGAAGGAATTTGTGGTGGATTTCGGAAACCAGGGTACCAGCCAGGGTGCTCAACAAAGTGGAAATCCGTTTCCACTACTATTAGGAGTGATAAAAGTCATCCACGCCGCCCCGAGGGGTGCGACTATAGCCAAAAGAGAAGTGCTGACTGTAGTACCCATGGGAAACTGTGCGGGAGAGCAATCACCCGAGAAGAAGATGAAGATTGATCAGGAGCCCATCGCTTTTGATGATGATGATTTAGAAGGAACAGTTCAACCACATGATGACACATTGGTAGTCACGGCCCAAATAAGCAGTTCCTTGGTCAAAAGAGTGATGGTAGACCAGGAAAGTGGGGCCGACGTGATGTATCCAGACCTGTACAGGGGGCTCAAGTTAAAGAACCGAGACCTATTGAAGTATGACACACCGTTGGTCGGGTTTGATGGTAAGGTGGTCATTCTAGAGGGTCAAATTTCCCTTCCCGTAAATATAGAAGGTAAGGAGGTAATGGTGGCATTCATAGTGGTCAATTCGTTTTCTTCATACACGGCGATTCTAGGAAGGCCGTGGATCCACGCAATGGGGGCTGTTCCGTCCACCTTGCATGTAAAGGTTAAATTTTCCACCAAACAGGGTGTTGCCGTAGTAAGGGGGAGCTAGCAAGTGGCCAGGCAATGCCTAGTGGCCGCGGTTAACCGAAAGAATGAGCAAGCTGAGCAAAAGGAAACTGCTGAGGAAACCCCTTCATAGCAATTACAGAATCCCCGGGAAGGAATGAGGGCTAGTTATGCCAAGCAATTAATCAGAGTGAAGATACTACCGGATGTTGACCGGTATTTTCAGATAAGGGTAGGTATGAAAGATGAGGATAA
The DNA here is from genome assembly GCA_032727855.1 of Quercus ilex subsp. ballota. NCBI lineage: Eukaryota > Viridiplantae > Streptophyta > Magnoliopsida > Fagales > Fagaceae > Quercus > Quercus ilex. The sequence continues at coordinate 24,548,802 of CM064909.1, forward strand.
GGTAGGAACATTGTTATTTCTGATACAGAATGTAGATGTGTCGCATGGAGCCTATATGAGGTACCCGAGGTTGATCCCGAGTTCATCGTTCACAAACTTAACGTGGACCCATCATTCCCTCTTAAGAAGCAGAAACCGAGGAGATCAGCCAAAAAGCATGTTGAGGTAGTGAAGTCAGAAGTTCAAAGGCTGAAGGAGGTTGGGGCGATAAGGGAGATTTTCTTCCTAGAATGGTTAGCAAATACCGTGGTAGTGAAGAAGAAGATTGGTAAGTGGAGGGTTTGTGTAGATTTCATGGATTTGAACCGAGCATGCCCAAAAGACCCGTTTCCCATGTCGAAGATCGACCAGTTGGTAAATGCCACGTACGGACACCTAAGGATGAGCTTTTTGGATGCCTTTTAGGGGTACCATCAGATTGCCCTGGCACTCGAGGACCGAGAAAAAACAGCATTTATTTCCCCAGATGCCAACTACCATTATACTATGATGCCTTTTGGGTTAAAAAATGCCGGGGCCACATACCAACGGATGATGACGAGGATGTTCCAGGATAAAATAAGGCATACAGTTGAAGTGTACATTGACGACATGGTAGTGAAAAGTAAATAGGAAGTACGACATATAGAGGATCTTTAAGGGATTTTTGAGGTACTTCGGCAATATAAGTTGTGCCTTAATGCTGACAAGTGTGCTTTTGGTGTAGGGGCTGGTAAATTCTTGGGATATCTGATCACTAATCGAGGAATAGAGATCAACCCCGATCAAATCGAAGCCGTGAAGCGCCTCAAGCCACCGAGCAATTCGAAAGAGGTGCAAGTATTGACCAGGATGTTAGCTGCCCTTAACCGATTCATTTCCAAATTCACTAATTGCTGCCGACCATTCTATCAACTTCTGAAGAAGTGGAAAGGATTTCAGTGGAATGAGGACTGTGACAGAGCTTTTCAGGATTTAAAGGATTACTTTATGCAACCGCCCATGTTAACGGCACCAAAGCTCGAGGAGGATTTATTCATATACCTCTCAGTGTCCGATCATGCTGTGAGTGCCGTGCTGCTAAGGGACCAAGGAGTGCAGCAATCTATGTATTACATCAGTAAGACTTTGGTCGATGCTAAAACAAGGTACTTACCCTTGGAGAAGCTGGTATTAGCTCTAATGTATGCTACGAGAAAGTTGTTGTATTACTTTCAGGCTCATACTGTATATGTCCTAACCGAATATTCCTTACGGTCGTTGTTGAAGAGATCAGACTTCACGGACCGAATAGCTAAATAGGGGACCTGGTTAGGTTCCTTCGACATATGGTACAGGCCATGAAGCTCGGTGAAGGGCCAAATCCTTGCTAATTTCGTTGTAGAGTTTTCTCCTAAGAACAACAATGAAATGGTTTGTCATGTGGAGAGTCGCCGGTGGAAGGTATTTGTGGACGGAGCATCAAGTGCCCTGGGGGCCGGTGCCAGGATCGTCATTATTACTCTTAAAGGAATACAGTTGGAGCATTCTTTTAGGTTGAGGTTTAGGGCCTCTAATAATGAAGCTGAGTACAAAGCCTTACTTGCCAGACTGAGAGCTGTTTTGGGAATGGGAGCCCGAGATGTGGAGATATACTCAGATTCCCGGCTTATTGTTAATCAAGTCCAGGACAACTTTGAAGCCCGGGATTCCCGGATGAAAGCGTACTTGCGGGCGGTAAAGCAAATCATGAACAAGTTCGGTACGGTGAAGGTGGCCTAAGTGGGCCGGGCACAGAACAGACATACTGACTCCCTAGCTACGTTAATGTCGTTAATGATCGAGGAGTTGCCTCGGTTAATCAAAGTGGAGCTTATAATGTAGCCGAGCATTCGTGTGGCAGATAGCGTTGGTATTGCTGGGGTTGATGTTTCCACCATTTTGGAAACCAGGCTATGTTGGATGGACTCGATCATTGATTTCCTAGTCGAGGATCGAGTTCTGGATGATGAAAAGGAGGCTAACAAGATTCGCCGAATGGCTGCTCAGTATTGGTTATCAGCAGATCGCAAGTTATACCGGAGGTTTTTTGGGGGGCCGTACCTTTTGTGCTTGCACCTCGAGAAAGTAAGTGAGCTCTTGGCCGAGTTGCATGATGGGGTGTGTGGCAGTCATGTAAGGGGTGCTCATTAGCACACCGGGCGATGACTTAAGGATTTTGGTGGCCACAAATGTAGAAGGATGCCGCCAAATATATGCGTAAGTGTGAACAATGCCAAAGGCATGCCCCCTTGATCCATCGGCCAACAGGTCATCTGAATCCTGTCAGCAGCCCGTGGCCCTTCGCACAATGGGGACTAGATATTCTCGGCCCATTTCCTCGGGCAACAGGCTGTTGATTACTTCACCAAATGGGCAGAGGTCGAGGCTTTAGCTAATATCCAGGATGTTGACATTAAGAAGTTTGTGTGGAAGAACATAGTCACAAGATTTGGGGTGCCGGACTCACTGATATCTAATAATGGATTGCAATTTGATAGTAAGGCTTTTCGTGCGTTTTGTAGTGATCTCGGCATAAGAAATAGGTATTCCACTCCAGCGTATCCACAAAGCAATGGTCAGGCTGAAGCCACCAACAAGGTAATCGTGAACGAGTTGAAGAAAAGATTGGACGGTGCAAAAGGTAAGTGGGCCAAGGAGCTGCCTAACGTCTTGTGGGCCTATCGAACAACCCCCAAGAGGTCTATAGGGGAGACTCCATTTTCCTTAACGTATGGGGTAGAAGCTGTGATACCAGCAGAGGTGAATCTATTCGGTGCACGAGTTGTAGGGTTTGACCCAGCCCAAAACAGTGAGCTGATGGCGGAATGTTTGAATTGGTTGGAAGAGTGCCGAGAGGCGACAACTATACGACTAGCGGAGTATCAGCAAAAACTTGTCCGATGCTATAACCGAGACGTAAGGACGAGGGAATTTAGTGTTGGAGATTTAGTACTAAGGAAAGTTGTGGGAAATATGAGAGGTACAAATGCCGGGATGTTAGCCCAGACTTGGGAAGGGCCTTACAGAATCACCACTATCACAAGTGCGAAAGCGTATTATTTGGAGGACCTAGACGAGAGACCACTACCCCGGCCATGAAATGTCCATAATCTTAAGAAGTTTTATCACTGATCACCTGTATATGGAAGTGTAAATTTCAATATGTACATTTCATTAACTAATATGATGATGATACTTATCTGTGCAGGTGTATTCAATTTTATTGTTACTTATTCGGTAGTGCCGGCCAACAAACATATTCTAAGGATAGAAGCCTGCTTCTCGGTTTGATCATTATCACCAAACAGGTGGAAACCTTTCTAAAAACTAAGGACAGAAACTTGTCCCCGGTTCAATTTCCATCATCGGACAAGTGGAAAACTTAGTAAAAACTAAGGACGGAAGCCTGCTTCTCAGTTCAATCATTATCACCGAACAGGTGGAAACCTTTCTAAAAACTAAGGACGGAAACTTGTCCCTGGTTTGATTTCCATCACCGAACAAGTGGAAAACTTAGTAAAAATGAAGGACGGAAGCCTGCTTCTCGGTTCGATCATTATCACCGAGCAGGTGGAAACCTAACACAAAATTGTCTAATGACAGAAGTTTGCTTCTCGGTACGATCATTATCGCCAGACAAGTGGAAACCTTACTAAAAACTAATGACGGAAACTTGTCCCCGGTTCGATTTTCATCACCAGACAAGTGGAAACCTTATTAAAACTAAGGAGGGAAGCCTACTTCTCAGTTCGATCATTATCACCGAGTAGGTGGAAACCTAACACAAAATTGTCTAAAGACAGAAGTTTGCCTCCCGATTAGGTCCTTATCACCAAGCAGGTGAAAACCCTGCACAAATATTTTCTAAGGATTGAGGACTGTCTAGGAACGGGGACCAACGCCCCAGTTGTCCGTGTCTTACATTTCGCCTTGGGAGGTAGGAAGGATGGTACCTGTTAAGCAAGGTTTCCACTGCTAAGGAGTTAACTCATTTCCCACTCTAAACCCGCCCGAACATCATGCATGCCTAGGGGTGCATTAAAAAAAAAAAAAAAAAAAAAGAATATACCAAAGGAATTAACGTAACATTGAATATTCTTAAGCATGATTAAAGTTAAAGTTCGGCAATTAAACCCTAATCAAATGTAGTCAATACATAAAAATTAAATCAATGTCTTGTCACCAAAACCTGGTAACTATAGAAAACTTAACCCGGCAAAGATAATTGTTCAGTCACCACAACCCGGTGACATAGGCAAACTTACCGAAGAAAACAAATTACTTGAATAATAGAAAAATAAAGGTAAATAGGAGTTTGGTTCAAAAATTATACTGAAGGGTCTGCAGGCTGCGTTTGGGTGCCGGTCTTAGGTGGCTACTGATCCAGCAAGGAGGGCTGAAACTGGAGATCTTTGCCAGGCTAGTTGCCAACACGGGGGTTACTGAAGACCTCCACGTCAACCAATTCCACGTGAGAGTCAATCTACTCCACCAGCTCCTTCATACTTATCGTTTCTTCTTCATTGATAGGCGCCAGAGGATTTTGCACGGCTGGAGCAGGGCTCGGGAAGGGGATTTGACTGGGATCCCTCAGAGGAGAGTCCTTGGGGACTTTCAAGGCTTGCAAAGCAGCCATCCAACCTTCCCCAAACGCTAGTTTCTGGGCTTCCTAGATGACAGGCTCCACAGAATTTTTCGCGTCAACGAACCCCTCATTGTACCATTTGTTTTCACAGGCCTCTAGATTTGCCTTTAAATCAGCCAACTCTTCTGCCTGTACAGTCGTTATGCTCGCAGCCTCAGCTAGTTTCAGCTCAGTCTCCCCCAACTTAACCTCCAGCTCAAAAGATCTCTTTTTCGCCAACGCTCTGGCCTTCTCGGATGCAGCAACCCTCTTCTTCACAGTTGCAGCAGCTTTGGTTTTTTCTTTCGCGGTCACCTCGACCATGTCCTTAAGGGCTTTCTCTCTATCGGTATCCTCGGCCAACTCTTTCACTCACCCATTAAGTATGTAAGCCAGTTGAGCGGCCTGATGAGGCAACAATGATAAGTATAAAAACATAAAGGATGTATAGGAGCTAATGGTAAACCGAGAAGTAAAGAATTACCGCAATAATATGCCATTGCAACCTCTTCCCTATGGACTCGTCTGTGCCCTCCTCGAAAGCATGCACGTCCTCGGGCAAAAGGAGGCCATGCGCCAGAATTTGGGCAACACGACCCCCTTACCTTTTTCCCACACCTGTACGCTTGCGGTCGCAAGAAGAGGCTTGCCGTTCAGCTGGAATGTAGGCTGCCACTTCGGAACAGCCCGGGAAGAGGACACCACATTCATCCCAGTCTGGGCCGGTGGCTCCTGGATGATGATACCTCTTGATGGCTGGGGGGGAATCCTGGTTAAAGCGTCACTCGGACTGGTAGAGGTATGCTCGATAATACGTTGCCTTTTTCGGGTTCGGCTGAAAGGAGGAAGAGGAGGGGGAAGATGTGGGGGCGTCTGTCCATGGCCCTTAGGCGGTTGCTGCTGCACGGCTTGCCTTGCGCCGAGCACAAAACGATCAATCATCATGGTCCTTCTGGTTACCATGTCTCTACCACGGTCGGATTCGGTTTCAGAAGAATTAACAAATTCTGCAGCTACTTGCTCGGCTTCCTGAATGGGAGCCTTGGATTCAACAAGGGCCTCGGGTTGGGCGGGGGCTTCCTGAGCAGGAGCCTTGGGTTCAATAGGCGCGTGAGCTAGTTCTCGGAGGTGCCGGGACACATGTTCTGCCGATTCGTCTTGTAGAGGCTCGAGCTCGTCTGAATAAGTATAGTGCTGACCAAGGTCCCGAGCTTCACCTACTGTGAACTTCGGAGGAAGAAAATTCGTGTGCCTTACGTCCATGTAAGAGAGGAGGGGACTGTCTACCAAAAGAGCTTGCCCAAAAGGTTGCCAGGTAGAGTACACAGGTTCGACGCCGAGAATTAGATAGGATGCTCGGAGCTGCCCATCCCAATGAACGAATATCTCGGACCTGAGTATAAAATTCAGATCTCTTATGTGAACTACCCTAATATCCGGGGGTGAACACTTTGCTGTCTGCAACAAAAATACAGTGAGTCAATATTCAGATGAACAAAATAATCATAAATAGAAAGACAAACAAGTTAGAGATCGGTATGAACCCACTTCACACCGTGAGAAAGCGCAAGGGATTTCACCGGCAAACCAATTGCCGCGCACTCGGACGAACTCCCCGGAAGAATTCCTATTAGAGTCAGGTAGGCATCAAATTAACTGTACCCTCATATCTCTAACCTTTAAGTAATAGTTTGTTTTCTTATTCCCACACAGACTGTACATGTGTTTTATATCGTGGTGGTCTAATTGCAAACCGAACGTTTGATTTAACCTACTGACACAACTAACTACCCGGTAGAAATTGGAAAGAAGTTGGTCGAGGCACAACCCATAGTACCTAAAGGTATTGAGTAAGAAAGGGTCTACGGGGAACCTAACCCCACCCTCCAGAATCACCATTAATGGGAAAAAAACAGTATTTACCCCTCTGTGGAGAGCAATTTCACTCTTATGGTAGTAAGCCACTTCTACATCATTAGGAATGTCGAATTTTTGCCCAAAAGTGGCTAAGGATGCCTTAGTGTTCAGAAGGAAAGAATAACCCATCTTAAACTCTAAGAATTGAGGGAAGAAATTCGAGGAAAGAAACTGAAGTAAAACAAAGAGGTAGAGAACTTACTTTGGGCTCTAGGAAAGAAAGGGACTCTGGACTGATGAATAAGCGCACAGATGAATGCACGACAGAGAGAAAACTCAGAGAATAGAGAGTGAAAAAAGTAAAAGTATGATTTGGGATGGGCTATTTATAGGATCCTGAGGGAAGTGAGCAACGTTTAATCAACAATAATGAGGCTTAATTAGTTATAGTAAAACAAAAAAACCTTACGGATACCAATGCCAACTGACACGCGCACCACCTCGATTCATGAACCATCAGGTAATGATGACGGCTGAACCAAACGACTAGATGTAACGTGCCTTTTGAGAGCGCATTAATGGGCTTCTGAAGCCACCCAAACACTGCACCATTGAGCTTCTCAGATAGCAAGTGCCTTTTGGATTCCTTGATTCTTCCCGAGAGCCGGGCATCAATCAAGGGGGGGCTAATGTACGGCACTGCGGCACCCAAACCCATTTGGGCCTTGGATTCTGACTCAACAGTGTGGCCCATGGACCCAACCTCTTTCTACCCAAGACCCCAACCCGAGCCCACGAAAGCCACGGGCCCAAGCTTAGTATTACCCAAATGCTTGAAGAGTAGGCAATCTACATTAGCACGCACCTGTTTCGCCACCAGGTCCTTGCTCAGCGAACCATTTCCGAGCAAGAAGATAGGCGTTTGGACACACCATCCCTCATATACCCAGCAGTGCCTTGGGAATATAGCTGCCGAGCATATCTACTGGAGTGGGAACCAGTCTCAAGGCCACTCTTACCACACCCCACTCCCACCTAAACACCCACCTACGCTTAACGACATTGGACCTCTTATTGCACTAATTTTGAAAGCAATCATAATCCCTCCACTAACACCTGGCTATAAATATGAGAAGCTAAAGGAGGACATGGTAGTTGATGGGGGGCTCCGAAGAAAGTTGAGAGCTAAGAGCAATAGAGTCATAAGAGTGAGAGAGAAACAATACAGAAGTTTGAGAGACACCGTTGGGTCTCTAGGCTAGAATCTCCCAAAGTAGGAAATCCAAAACTCACATTATAAATATATTGTGAGCCCAAGAGTGAGCTAGCCTTTTAAACTCGTTCTAGGTGCGCACAGCAACAATGAAGCATTGGCCTATTTTGAGTTCTGATTTCTGACCACACATATATTCTCTTCAGTACAGTAGGTGAGCATAAAAAAATTTCTTAACCATTCAGGTATTAAACGATGTGGATTAGATATCTCTCTACCTTCAGAGAGGAAAAATCTGTCTGGAATAATCAAGTACAGGGCTCTGCTCCTTTCATACTCAGTAACAAATTAAAAAAAAAATACCAAATGTCTCTTTAGAAGATGGAATGGTGTGGTCATTGGTAATATTCATTCTAGAATAAACGTGAAGGAACTTCCAAGTTAAGGAGCCATCAGCTAAAATTTGGGCAGTGAAAACAATTTGCAAGAATTACAGGAAATGTCTTATCCAAGAGGAATGCATGTGGAAACAAAAATCTCGCATCCGGCTCATGAGTGCAGACTTAATACGTACACCTCTCAACCATCATAAGAAGAAGGAAGAATTCAATTTACTTCCTTGAAGAAAATCATGGGAATTGGATCTCAGGTAGAGAGGAAATAAAGGTTTGCTTTGTAGAATATTTCATCTGTCTATTTTCTTCTCAATATTAAGGTTTGAGGTGCATATCAAATGAGAACAATGACTTCTGTGTCAACTTCTTGAGGATGGGAGGAGAGTTTGTCTGAGAGAAATTGGTGCTAAATGAGAGGAAAATCTGCGTGTTTGACGTGACTTTTTAATGTTATTTTCCATGAGTCTTACATCCGGCTAAAAATCGAAGAGAATGAGTGCGTTTTTAATGGGGGTTTGCAAATTCATCATTTCAATTTTGTTTGTAGTCAATAGCATACCTTGGAGGTACCAAAGACGAACCAGAACATGGATGTTGACAATAAAATGACAGAAAAATTTATTTAGGACCTTAAATTGACAACTTTTGACCTAGAAGTATGCTTAAATTGTTATGGAAAACACTCAATCATGTATTTCCTGGGAAAATTGTTGATACTTGATATATAACTAATATAGCAAGACATGGGTCATTTGGAAAATTGATTCAAAATTCCAGAACTCTCCTTATGTTTTTGATCGTTTGGTTTTGAGTTTTCCAACTCATTTACATACATGAATTAGAAACTCTATGCTCTTGTACACATATTGATCAACGAATTAGGCTCAAAATGAAAAATGAGCACACTTCATTTTAGCTTTTTAGTGGTAAAAAACAATCAGTGCCAGTGGCACTAGCATTACCATCGCCTCCATCCAATATCCACCACTGTCCAAACCACAACCTACAAACAGAATATCTGCACTGATTTCTGGTGCTGATGTTGTATAGTGTTACCTAATTTCAAACATTAGTGTTACTAATATAGGACATATGGCCACCAAATACCCCCACCACAATAATGCATGGGGCCCGTCAGTTTTATGTTGGGTGTTACAGACAACCTCTATTGAAAATCAAGATCATGACTAATCTAAACCCTAAAACTAAAACCCAATAAAAAGAAAAAAAAAACCAATTGTTATAGGCTCACACTATTTGCCACAATTTTTATCACAGTTGGGTTGATTTTGAGTGGTGAACAATCATATTTAAAACAGGCCCATAACTTTTTCTTCACCACTCAAAATCAATCATATCAACATGTAACTAAAATTGTGCCCCTAAAGGCCTAAATGTTTTCTAATTTTTTTATTTAAAAAAAAAAAAAAAAAAAAAACCCTAAATTCACTCCACCGCCAACCCCCCCCCCCCCCCCCCAAAAAAAAAAAAAAAACCCTACATAAAAAATAAAATAAGATCATGTTTGAATCGAATTTCAAGGTGAAGAACCCCATAATACCTCTGCTTCAATGGTGGCCGACTCTGCATCAGAAACAGAGGCCTCTCTGACTCTCCTCAATATTTCCAATTTAACTTCTCTTTTCTCTACTTGATTTAACCCTTCTCCCACTTCTATTTGCACTGCAAACCTTGCAACACAGCTTTCAAATGGATAATTCTGCACAAAATCCCTCTCTTTGCTCTCTATTTTCGTTTCTGGCTCTGTTCCCTCACAAACGCCTTCATTCTCTGTCTGACTCAATTGACCTTTCTCAAGATCTTCACTTCCATGTTCCAATCTTTGCAGCTCCATGAGCTTCTCCACCAAGCCTTCTCCAAGAATTGCTTCAATCACTTCTTTCCTCCCAAAATAAGCAAGTTCAAGAATGCAATCCAAGGCTGCAGCTTGAATAGGCAACTGTTCCGAGCTCAAGAGATTGATAATTCTTGGGATTTCACCATTCGATTCCATTTCATCTATTAAAGGAGTTCTAATAAATTTGATCAGTGAACAAAGAACTTGAATTGAACAACATGAACCCATTGAAACCAAAGCTCCGACAATGGGACCCATAAAAACTAATCCCACAAAAACATTCTTATTGAATCTAACTAAAGCATCTATAACAAGAGCCGCTTGGTCTCGAACCCGATTCGAACACATTGAGTCACAAAGTATAGTTTCTAGAATCGAAAATACCTTTGCTCTCAAAACTAAATCTTGAAAATCTCTATTGAAACCTTGGCACACCCGATTTCTGAACTCGATCAAAACCTTAACCTTTTCGTCCTCGTCTGCCTCGGAATCTTTCAACGTTCTTGCAAGAATTTGAACATTTTCTCGGTCAAGGAATGCTTGAATTTCAGCCTCGATCGTGAATGCAACTTGGGAAATCTTGTAGCTTGTGATTTGTCGGCAGAGTAGAGAACTGAGGCTATATCCCTGAGAGTTTTCAAGCTTTTCGAGCAGAGTATTGAGGTTGCAGAGCAACTGAGAGAGTTTGAAAAGATTTGGGTCAGTGGAGAGAGGGTTTCCAGCCTCAGCTTCGAGCTTTGAAAGAGCTTCAAAGGTGGTTTTGGATTTGGAAAAGTCGGTGTTGGTTAGAGAAATAAGGTTCCTTTGTAGATCCTTGGAAACCATTTTTAACGCATCTAGTAGTGTTAGAAGTAGAACACGTTGACTTTGTAATTCCTCGTGATCAGATTCGTTTGAGTCCATGGCTGCTAATTAGAATTGAAATAGTACAGTGAGACTGTGAATTAGCGTGAGAGACAGGCAGGGAAGCTAGGAAACTCAACAACAACCGGTCCAAAACCAAAAGGCAGGACCACAAACCAACCAACCGTTCAACATAGGTACCGTACGTTGCCCCTTCCCCGAGAAACAGCCCAAATAACCCTCTTTTGTTTTATGAGTCGGTCCAAGGGGTAAAGAGAAAATAAGCCACGATTCGGATACATATTTCTTTCCTCTCATATGAAGCGGGGTCTACCTTCATGTAAGAGGAAAGAAACATGCATCTAATGCATGATATACTACCTTGGAGTTAGGATACCATTTTCTTATTATTTTATAAATAAATATTATGTTCACAATAATTTCACATTAAATTCTATGTGGCAGGTTGTTACAGGTTGTTATTAGTGGATTAAAAAAGTAATTTCAATCATAGGTTCAAATTGAAACCAATAACAACTAACCAGCTATAATTTGTTGTGAAAACATTATGAATGTAGCACCTCTCTTTATAAGGAAGAAATAAATGTTCTTTTAAGGCTTCATTTGAGAGTTCGTAAATAAATGGAATAAAATAGAATAATTATAATTAAAAAATTGAAAAGAATGGAATATAATGTATTTATATACAAGAAAGTAATGGAAAAAAAAAAGGGAATGAGAAAAGAAAAAAGTAACTAACTTTTTTTATTTCACAACTTTTAATATTTTTTTATGAACGTGGTATTAAAATTGTGGTACCCAAACCCGATTGTTTTACCTATAGGGAGGAAGAATTTGGGCTCCTAATTTATTTGTTGGTGGGTTTCCTTGCACTCCTACAAGGTATTGCTTCAAACGCTGCCTTGATAGCCCAACCCTCTAACTCCTGCTCCTCCCAAGCGTAGTCTTTACCATTCCCTGAATTCTCCTCTCTCCCTCTCTTTCTTCTTCTCCCGTTATTTTTCACCCCTTTTTGTTTTTCCAACCTCTTTTTCCATTCATCTCTCCTTCCCTTTTATAGTCTTTCCTTAGTGGGGATCCAAAAAATTACATTTGCATCAATTTCCACGTAGTCCCACTTCTACCCAAAATCCCAAGTAAAACTGGTCCTTTCTGAGAATTCTCTTAAAACTTACATCTGACACCGAATAGTGCTTGGTAGCGGATTTCTCCAAGGCACTAATTGTGCTTGGGGACTAACCTGAGTCTTGACTATTCCCCCTTTGACCATCCCTGGCCTACTTGTCTGTACTGGGCCTAGCCCGGCCCAACTACATTAGGCCACTTTCGAGCGCCGATCCTATGCTTTTGTACTTTTGCCATTGGGCTGGGCCTACCCCAACAATGCTGGGCCAGTATTGGTCATTGCCCAAGGTCCCTACAAAAACTCTTTTTTTTTTTAAATTGTTCATTAACAAATGCCCTAAGAGTATCCATTAAGGGTCCGTTTGGATACAGCTGAAAACTGAAAACTGAAAGACACTGTAGCAAAACATTTTTTAAATGTGTGAATAGTACTGTGGGATCCATTTTTAATGAAAAAGTTGTTGAAAAGTGAAATTTGTGGGTCCCGTGAACAATGCACGAACCCACTGATTGGCTGAAAGGGGTTGAAAAGTCCAACCTTACGGCTATTGTTCACATGAATAGTAGCCGTTTTGTATCTCAAACGCGTGCAAAAAAAAAAAAAAAAAAGCGCCAGACGCAACGCGTTGGGTTTTCAGCCCAAGCCCAATGAGCACTAAGTGAACCCTAATTATAATTTATTTTAAACTTTTTGCTCCAAAAAAATAAAAAAGATTATCTACAAGCATCTTAAATGACTTTAGGGGGGAAGTGCTTATTACAACAAAAAACGACTTTTAAGCCTAACAGCAAGATTGGTAGTAGTGTGGGTTGTAAAATTTAGATTTCTCCTAACCCAACTAAACTTATAACTAGAGAAAGATATATTAAGTTCAAGTGAATTACAAATAATAGTGCTAATGGACCAATCAATTAGCAGTCAGTCACTCTCATTCCATTCAGATCGTCAACACAGACTTTAGCATCATTTTCTATAACAACCTGCATCCAATTCTCTGCAGCAGCAACTTATAAGGCCCATAGAAAAGCTGATGCCTCAACTTGCAAAGGAGAGAACAACTCATGTAGTTAGGCCTAGACTTTGAAAACTTCACCATAACTATCTCTTGCCACCACTGCAAAGGCAATTATATTACTAGCAATAGTTGCATTCACATTGAGCTTGACCATGCTTGTAGGTGTTGGGGGGGGGGGGGGGGGGGGGGTGGTTGCCAACTCTTAGGTTCATCATCTCTATCTAGCATCCTCATTAGTAATAACCAACACATATTCCTTGACCTTGTGATCACTCTTTTTTTAAAGGTACATTGTTTTAAATAATCACATGCATCTATGTATACAACTAAAGTCGTTTTACATTTGGTTAACCTTATAATGCCATGTCACATAAGCTTTTGAAATCTCATAATTTTATACATAGTTATTATATCATATTTATTTTTAATTAAATTTAAATTATATTCTATATTTAAATTCTTATTAGAATCTCTTCAAATAGTAGAATAATAAATTTCATATATAAACACAATCATAATAAATGTCTAATTCTAGAATATATAGTTTCATATACATTTTTTTGTTGTTAAGAAGTTCGAATATTCAAACTTAATCATAATAAATGTCTAGGCTAAAGTGAAAACTACACCCTAAAGTTTGGGAGGTTTTTAAATTTTACACTCTGAAGTTATATTTTGTTTGTATTAAATAGAATCATAATAAAATTTCATATATAAACACAATCATAATAAATGTCTAATTCTAGAATATATAGTTTCATATACATTTTTTTTTTTTGGGTTGAGAAGTTCAAATATACAAACTTAATCATAATAAATGTCTATACTAAAGTGAAAATTAGACCCTAAAGTTTGGGGGATTTTTTAATTTTACACCCTAAAATTATATTTTGTTTGTATTAGCAACCCATCTATTGGCAAATAAATGACATTTTGGCAACCTAAACATGTTCTAGTCATTTGACATATAAAAAAGTTGCCACATTAACCAATGCAAAACAACATCATTTCAACAATGATCTTGTCAAATGGAGACAAAATTGACCATTTCAACAAGTTTGGCCATTCAGTATGGGTGTGTTTTGCACTTTAGCTAAAGAAAAAAAAAAAGTAAATAATTTTTCTTGACTTGGAATAACACTGTAGTTTTAACTCTTAACATATTAATATTATGTTTTATTTATTTATTTTGAAACAGAAGCATGCCATTCAATTAATCAGAAAAATTAGCATCTTAGTACAAAGCCTCCCTAGCTATTGGAGGAACATCTTCCATCCAAAACAAATCATGACTAATATTCCTAGAAAATTGAGCTAACTCATGAGCAACTCTATTCCCCCCTCGCCTAGTACATCCAGGAAAAGAATGATCATCCTGCAAAGCTGAAACAACATTCATAATAGAGCACTAATCCCCTTCAATGATTAATATAGAGAAGCTAGCATCTACGGCAAATTCAATAGCTTTTCTACATGCAAGTAACTCAGCCTCCTCGCTGCAAAATACCTCAGGACCCTTTGCTGCCATGGCTGCCATTACCTCACCTTTTTCATTCCGGATGATTGCACCAAAACCAGAGTTGTTAAGAGTTGAAAACAAGGCTGCATCAAAATTAAGTTTGAAGACCGAAGGTGGAGGGGGCTGCCAGGTATCCCGAGAAGACTGCCCTCCATGTGTAGGTCCCATCAGTGCTGATGCAGTCCAAAATTCCTTAAGAAACTCCCTTGCCCGATTGTTCAACCACCCCAGATCATGGAACTTGCCTCTATGCACAACCCGATTCCTTTGATTCCAAATCAGCCATGCTTGAACGAGCACTACCTCCATATCTTGAGACTCAACCCGTTCCAATAAATATTCCATTAACTAAAGCATATCAGCCATAACCGACCCTCCCTTCTACAGAATTTTTAAGCTACTTGCCCACACATCTCTAGCCGCATCACATTCCCAAAAAGCATGGACAACTAATTCTAGAAACCTCAAGTAAATTGGGCACATCACATCTTCAATAATTCTTTTCTTAGATAGATTCAACTTTGTTGGCAAGATTTCATTACAAGTTCTCCAACCAAACACCTTAATTTTGTTAGGAATTCTAAGCTTACAAAGTGCAGACCAAATTCCCTTTCCAACACAGCCCCTAGAACTCTTAGCTACCTTCCTCTTCTCAAAACTTCCCTAGCCACCTTGTATGCGGATTTAACAGTAAAAATCCCTTTCCTTTGGTGCAGTCAGATCATAAAGTCCTCCACATGTCTTCGGCTGAGTTGTATTCTACAAATAGCTTCGGCATCTTCTTTTGCAAACAAATCCATGATAAAATCAAACCTCCATGCATGCAAGTCTTGGTCAATTAATTCAGCAACAGTCACCTTACGAACTTCATCATTCACTAGGTGTAAACACGCATTTGTTGGATAATTCGGTATCCATTTATCCCCAAGAATTCGAATTGAATGGCCATTCCCAATCTCCAACAACACCCAGACTTCAATATAGGAAAAGCAACCACAATACTCTTCCAAACAAAAGAGCAATTTGGGGACTCCTTGGCATCAAAGAGAGAAGTTCTTGGGAAATATCTAGCTTTGAGGCATTGAAATACTAAAGAATTATTATCATGCAGCAACCTCCACCCTTGTTTAGCTAACATTGCTAAATTAAAGGCCCTTAAATCCCTAAAACCCATTCCTCCCTCCCTCTTTGATAACGTCAATTTTTCCCACCTTTGCCAATGAATTTTCCTTTCATTCCCCACATGTCCCCACGAAAATTTAGCACACATTGCATCTAGCTCATCACAAAGTTTCAAAGGGAGTTGGAAAACACTCATGGTGTAAGTAGGAATAGACTGAACAGCTATTTTAATAAGAATTTCCTTACCGGCCTTAGACAACATCTTCCCTTTCCACCCTTGCAATTTTTTTCATATCCTATCCTTCAAGTATGAGAACGTGTGATACTTTGTTCTCCCTACTAAGGTAGACAGCCCTAAATAAGACTCAAACCGATTCACTTCCTGCACTCCCAAAATCCTCAGAATGCCTTGCTTCTGACTAGCTGAAGTATTGCTACTGAAAAAGACTGAAGATTTCTCCAAATTTTAGCACTGACCTGACGCATTGGCATAAGTCTGAAGCACCTCATAAACGACCTCCACTTCATTTTGTGTTGCCCTGCAGAACAAAAGGGAATCATCTGCAAACAATAAGTTAGAAACTTTCAGTGCCCCTCTGCAAATGGAAGTGCCATGAATTGTCCCATTAGATTCTACTTTTGCCAACAAAGATGTAAATCCTTTTGCACATAACAGAAATAAGTACGGTGAGAGGGGTTTTTCCTGACGGATTCCCCTAGATGGAGTCACATTCCCATAAGGTTTTCCATTAAGTAGAATAGAGAATGATGTGGTGGTGACACATGTCATCACTCTCTCAATCCACTTTTCTGGAAAGCCCAACTTCTGCATAATGCCCTGTAGGAATAGCCATTCCACTCGATCATATGCTTTGCTGACATCCAGCTTTGAAGCCAAAGCACCTGTTTTGCCTTCATCCTGGCATGCATAGAATGCAAAGCCTTATATGCCACAATAACATTATCTGTAATAAGTCTACCTGGCACAAAAGCACTCTAGGTGAGAGAAATAATATCAGGAAGCACTTGTTTCAGTCTATTGGCAAGGACTTTAGAAATAACCTTATAAATGACATTACAAAGACTAATAGGTCTAAATTCAGACATTTGCTCTGGATTCTTCACTTTAGGGATGAGCACAATATTGGTATTATTTAAATATGGTAACATAACTCCATTATTCAAAAAATCTAACATAGCATTCACTACATCACCACCCACAATAAGCCAGAATTTTTGATAAAATAAGGCATTCATACCATTAGGTCCAAGTGCCTTTGTTGGTCCCATCTAAAATACAGCTTCCTTGATTTCATCAGCAATAAAATCCCTGGAAAGCATCTCCTGCATGTCTGTAGTTAATTTGGTCGGAATTGTGCTTAAACACTCCTTTATTTGATTGCATGATCCTGCACAAAAAAGATTATCAAAATAATCAACTGCAACTCTGGCTATGTCCTCCACCTCCTCCACCCATTGCTCCTGTGGATTCATGATGCCCTTAATATAATTCTGTCGTCACCGTTGTGATGCTTTTGAGTGGAAAAATTTAGTATTTCTATTCCCATGTTTCAACCAAGCAACTCTAGATCATTGTGTTCAGTAAATCTCCTATTTTAACAAGAGATCATCCAATTGTTTAGTGATCTCCAAATACTCCACCTTACTCTCACCAGTAGTGTCAGCTCTATTAATTCTATCAAGCTGATTCTTAAGGGATTTAATCTCGTCCTCCTTAGGTTTAGTTCTTGTGTCTCCCCACGCCTTTAAATCATCACCACCAGCCCTTATTTTTGCATGCACGTCTGCCAAACCCGAATCCCCACTACCTGCCAAACTCCACGCTTGCTAAACCCGACCCTTACATTCATCCCATAACAACTAACTCTCTTCAAACTTAAAACCCTGATCAGCTTCACGATTTTTCTGTCTGAATTTTTGAACCTGGATAGCAATAGGAATATGGTCGGAAGTATGAGGAAGAAGGTGCACTACATTGCTGACCTGAAATTTTTCAATCCACCCCTTCGTTGCCACAACTCTATCAAGTCTCAATTTAGTATTTGCATCATGGGTCTCTTGTTAGTCCAAGTAAAAGGATATCCTTTGTAACCTAGATCTTCTAATTGACAACTCTCTAAAGCCTCCCTAAACTCATTAATCTGGGAAATATGTGGCTGCCTTATGCTTTGCTTTTCCGAGGAATGTAGTATAGCATTAAAGTCTCCAAAACATAACCGTGGACTCTCCACATAAGTCTTCAAATATTCCAACAATTTCCAAGACTTAAATTTTTTTTGTGTCTCTGGCCAACCATAAAAACTTGTCATGAACCAAACAAAACCATCTTCCTTTGTTACTTTAGCTAAAACATGATTTTTAGTATAATTAATCACCTCTAACCTAATATCATCCTTCCATAAAAAAGCTAATCCTCCACCAAAGTCCGGATGTTTAACAATTATCTTATTCTGAAAAGGCAAGTTACCGTAAAGATTATTAAAACCCTCCGTATCCAACCATGTCTCCATAAGAAAACACAATATGGGAGCTTGTTCCCTCACTAATTTACGAAGGCTATGTCCTGCCCAAAGGTTCCCAAGCCCTTGGCAGTTCCAACTTAAGATCCTCATTGCTCCCGGCAAGGGTGGTTCTCCACCCTCGCCAATATAATATTTTCAACATCTCCATCTCCATCTCCAACCTTTCCACGCTTAGGCTCCCTAATATCAAAGTTCTCATGCTGCTCTTCCTCCCTAGTAGATTCATTGCTTCTTTTCCCACGAGTTGGCAGTTGCAAAGCTTTTGATAGACCTCCAAGCCCAAAATTCATTCGGTTAAACCTGGTCCAAGTGGATTTGGGTTTTAAAGAACTAGGCCCAGCCTTCTCCAATCTCTAATCCAATCCACTAGAGTCAACCTTGAGCACTCCTTCCTCAGTTTTACTTGTTACCACCTCAATTAAATCCAACCCAGTTGGCCGCCCCGTCACTTCTCTCATCTGCTCCACATCAGCACCCTTAAAGTCCAGACCTGATACCATCCGTAAAGAATTTCCTTCCTGCACGTCAACTTTTTCTCCCATGTCCACATTATCACCTTCCTGGAAAGTAGGTAAATCCCTTAGAATCTCGGACTCAGCTTCAACTCGTTTACTAGGGTTTGTACTCTCATTCTTGCCACCAGAAAAGTCCCTTACATCAGACTGTAATTTGTAGACTCCCCTGACGTTTGTTCTTTTGTAGCCCCAGCACTGTCATATGTATTTCTTGGTGAGAAAGAGCGTGGACGCCCTCCCATAGCTCTTAGAGAATCCCCATATTGATAATCCACCTCCCCACCATTCTGAATAACAGCAAAATGTGATGCACAATGCTTTATATCATGCCCTAACCAACCACAATAATGGCATAACAAAGGTAAACGTTCATACTTAAACGATACCCAAGTACGAACCCCATCTGAACTAGCAATAAAATCTCCTCTCCGCAAGGGCTTCATATTCGGCAAAGCAACTTTAACTCGCATAAAATAATTAAGATCATCTTGTCGTCGCTGCCCTTTTACTTCCTCAACTCTACCAAGTCTATTACCAACTTCCCTTGCTACTTGAGGGGAAACCATATCAAATGGTGCAACCCATATTTGAATCCATAAAGGTGCATACTCCAATTTAATGTTCCTTACTGTCAGCCCTTTCTGCCACCTTTGTAGCAATAACAACTGATTATTAAAAGACCAAGGACCATCTTGTAGAATACGGGCCATATCAAACTCTGATTGAAACTTGAATTGGAAAAGATTCGGACCCACCTCAATAATCTGCAAACTGTTTTCCAATCCCCATGCCCTTCTCAAAGTATTCTTTGTTGCACGTTTGTTGAAAGGTTTACATGTTAAGAACTTCCTAATAAGAATTAAACTACAACTCTCCAAGGCTTTCAATCAACCTTCATCAAAGATATGGATAATCTCCTCTTCATCAGATGCCAACTTCATATTACCCAAACTATTAGCCACATCATTTGCCATACTGTCGAGATCACGAAATAATGAAAGGAAAAACCAATACCTTTAGACCTAGGTCAAGGGAGGAAGAACTCGTGAAACATGAGAGAGAGAACTCCACGGTTGGAGAGACTCTACTACATTTTCTTTTAAAAAAGCTTTTTCTTATGTGTTATTTTTAGTTGAAGTGACATTTATAAATACCTTATCGACGAACATAGAATAATTCGAATCAAAGTGATATGTAATATTAAAAATAAAAATTCATAATATTTAAATATAAACAAATAAAATCAAAATGACCAAAAACTTAAATGATGCAATTTGTAATTTAATCTAACATTTTCACAATTTCTTTACATGATAAGTTTTTATTTTTTTTAATTCAATTTTAAGAGGTAAGTTATTATATTTCTAAAAAATAAAAAAAATGTAAGTTGTTATTAGTGTAACATCAATTTCATATGTGCCTACTAATAACATTATTTTTATTATCACTCATTCACAATATACCACCTCAATGTAAATGTAATTTTTTTTTTAAGATAGCAGTGATGAAATATTTTGTTGGGAAATTTAGACCCGATTTATAGAATTAACAAGTTTTAAACTCAAGTTGTTAATTAAATTTATTATGAATAAAACTTATTAAAACAAACAAACATCAATATCATGTCAAAATCATGCAGCGGAAAAATAAATAAGATAAGATATAACAACCCAGGAAAACCAATGAAACAAACTAGTTTCACAGTAAAAAACCTGGGGGGAAACCTTCCTGAAAAGCAATCTGCTATAGTAAAGAGAAGTTTCAGATCTAGTACAAAAATTTTGTTCCTAGACTCTACAATCCCCGTAGATGAACTCACAGCAGAAATCTTCTACCGCTTCAGAATCTCTAAACTCTTTAATATATGAACGACACCCTTTTGATGCACGAATCCTAATACGTGACTAACCAAAGATGCACGACTCCCAGTACGTGATTAACACACCAATTAGAAGAAGATGTTGGCTACAAAGTTCTTCACTTTATCAACAATGAAGATCAAGAAGCACTTGGTTACAAAACCCTAAGGCACAAAAACGTAGTAGCTTCTTTTTGAGAGAATAAGGCATCGGTCACCTTTTGGATATGTTCTCCTTGTATTCTCTTATGTGATGACTTTTAAAATAAGCTTTATATAGGTCTAGGGTTGTGAGAAAAGAAACCATATACATACATGTCAGCATGGGCCGAAAATCAAATCTAAAAATCTGATTTTCGTAAAGTTTAGTAATTCTCGATCGATCGAAGAGGTGTCGAGGAGGTGTCGAAGAGACAGGAGCTTTCTCGATCGATCCACCAGCTGTCGAGATTACGATAAAAAACAGTTGAAGAGCTCAACAAATAGCCTATCTGTCGAGAGGTGTCGAGTAGCTATCAAGCTTTAAAAAATCAACACTTCTTCACTTGTTTCTTGAATATATTTCCATGTCTTCAACACTTGATCTTGAAACACAGTTTTTTGAAGTATTAAACACATCTTAGATTTACCCAAATACAAGTAAAGTGCATTTTGTCAAAAGATTAGCCAACTACATAAAATAGTGATATATGTTCCTAACATTGAATCACATATGTCCTAACACATTTTATCAATATTCAAATTTCCACTAATTTTAACTACCGAAATTTATATATATATATATATAAATAAAAATAAAAATAAAAATAAACTTATTATTAATAAGTTATTACTTACTTGTCAATAAACTAATAAAAAAAAAAAGTTAAAATGAGTTTATAAATAAATTAATTAATTAAAAAGAAAACCGTTGGCTGACAATTTTTCCATAGACAGAGACTTATATAAGAGAGTTGCAGAGTACGGCAGCTCTGTGCTGACTATAGAATAAGGACACGAGAACAAACCGTTGGCTGCTATTTTACGCTCCTAAAATTCATTTACACCAAACCAAACCAAACCACCATCAAGGTATCAAGTATCAACCAAGCTTTTTCCTACTCTGTACGTTACATTGGTTCAGGTACTCTTGCAGTCTCTTCGAGTAAAAATATGTTGTTGTAGTATAAGATCTTTTGTTATTTTTTCTCATTCAGATTATATACTCGTAATATTTTCATCTAATTGTCAATTGTTGTTGTGCTGGATCTTTTTGTTTTGATGGGGTTGTTTGGTAAAATTAAAAACTGGGTTTGGTGGGCACTGGGCTTGTGGATCTAAATCGGACGGTTGAGAACTGAAAATGTTTTTAATCAGATGGGTCATGGTGGTTATCTTTCAGACTATGATTCCTGGGTTTATTTTGACTTCAGTTCAGTTATATGTTAGTAATAGATTAGATTCTGCTCTGTTGTCAATTCATGTTTTCTCATCTTATTGGATTAACAGCAATGCTGGTGTCTTTTGGGATGCGGTTGTTATTGTACCAACATCTACCTGTAGTACTCATCATCTTAAGCTTTGTGGGACACGGGGATGCGAGAGTCACGAGTACTTTTGTTCGTTCCGAATGGCCTTCGACTGATATCCCTCTTGAAAATGAAGCCTTTGCAATTCCAAAAGGTCATAATGCCCCACAGCAAGTAAGCATTCATTTATGTTCAATTTGTGTTTGCAAAACTTACAAGTTGGAAACTTAGAAATGCGTAGAAATTAATGCATGTGCTTAGTATTTTTGATTATGTAAAGAGTCTAAATTGTCAAATAGTATATGGTTAGAAACATTGCCTTGGCTTTACCATCTGGTTTTGCTAAGGGTTTGTTTCTTTACAAGTTCAAAATTAGATGTAGATATATTGTTTATGGGTTTTGGGCCTTTTGACTGTCATGTTGGCTTTGACCCTTGATTTGTGCAAAGACACATTTCTGAAAGACTTTGACAGTCGTAGTAAATCTGCATCTAAACAGTATTCTTGAGCTTTTGTTAAAAATCAGGGATGAATCACTTATAGAAAGTATGTGAATGTTATCAGTAAAATTAAAACATTTTCTATCTATAGTGTTGGGAACACCTTTTTGAGGAAGGATTATCCTTACACTGTGATTGGAAGTTTAGCATGGAAAAGAGAGGGGAGGAGAAGAGTAGAGGGAGAGGAAAGGATAACAACTATTTCTTTTGATTTTTGGATGATTACTAGAGAAATCACATGGAAGTGTTTATCTCTTGTTTGGTTGAGAAGACAAAAGAAACAAAAAGAAATTAAATGTATATCATTTTTCCATCATATCCTTTTTCTTAACCTCAATCCATAGTTATATCCAAGGGGTAAAAGGATTGTTTCACTAAATTTCATTTAAATAATCTCACTTTTCCTCTGGATCCAATATTCAATCAATGGATGTTGAGGATCCTTCTCTCAATCCCCCAATCCAATTATATGGTTAGATTTCCAGAGCAGCTGTCTTGACAATTTCTACCTTTTGCGCTTACACTTACACATTGTTTAAATACACAAGATCATAGCATTATGTTTATGATGCTAGATTGGGACACTTGAATTGATTTACCATCACCTTGCACTTTTACTGAGCTCTGTGACATACAGTTTGGTACTCATTAGAAATTAGCATGCATTTAGATGGAAAATTTCTTCCAACTTCACAAAATGCTTAGTTTGGGTCTTCACATGGTGTGAATGTGCACCTCAATACTCTTACTTCTAAATTGTATAAGTTGATTGAGCTGATGGTTCCAGCACCCCTTGTGGTGCTTGGGCACTGGGGTTCAAACCCCACCAACCTCTATTTACCTAGCAAAATAAAAATGTTGATTTATTATTAGAGATATTTAATAATGTTGATCATGATTGATACTATTAGAGATATTTGATCATTATTTGAATCTTATTCCCATATGTGATGTAATTTCATTATGACTCTATGTTTGGTTTAATTTGGGGATTCTATTTAAGGGCTCAAAGTTCACTTTGGTTCAGAAGTTTTCTTCTAGTGCTTGGTGTTGATTCCAAGCAAACTTAGCTGTTGATTCCTGGGTTCCTATTATGCTTGGTGCTGATGCCTAGGTTTTACTCTAGGTGCTGATTCCTAGGCACTGTCCTTTAGTTCTATTCTTCTTTTCTTTCCCAAACACGTCCCCATTTTTAGAGTTTATTGTCCCATATAAGCTTATGCCGAAGTTTTTCTGACTTAGTGATGCTTATCATTGGCATGATGTGTGACAAACTGTAGTCATGGATGAAATTGGGCTGAAATTTAGTCTATAGAAAATCTATGAGGTTGTGAATAGGGTAGAGAATGGACATTATTTTATCTTGTGTGGGGTAGTATGTTTTTTTCTTCCCTTCTTAAATACTACAGCTGTAGTACTATACCCTTCCCTGCCCGCTGTATTTACACCATCATTTTTTTGGTGTAGGTGCATATCACTCAAGGTGACTATGATGGAAAGGCTGTCATAATTTCATGGGTTACAACTGCTGAACCAGGGCCCAGTAAAGTACAATATGGCACATCAAAGGATAACTCTGAGTTTACTGCTGAGGGCACAGTGACAAACTACACCTTTTACAACTACAAGTCTGGCTACATTCATCACTGTCTGGTTGATGGTCTTGTGGTAACTATAAACTGAAATTTAATATCGCTTTTTATCATGAGTACTTAAATTAATTAAGCATACAAAATATTCTTATTATATGCCATGTTCTTGTAATTGATCTCCTGGATAATGTCTACAATTATGAACAAAGTACTCAGAAAGGCACCCACTTTTCTTTTCTTTTTTTTTTTCTTTTGCTTACAACAAGTTAGGGTTTTTTTTTTTTTTGGGGGGGGGGGGGGGGGGGGAGGGATTCGAACCTAGTTTCTTCCCCCTGCAAGAAATAGACAGTGCCATTGAGCCACAAGGCTCTTGGTGGCACCCAATTATCCTTAATAGAACTGATATATCTACTTCTTCTCTTATGCATAAACATCCACACTTGTGTATGGCAAAGGTAATCCATAATTGATGCTCATGCAGGTTGGCCTCAGGGGACAGCAACCCATATAGGGCAAGTTAAGATGATTATTGGTATATTGGAATGACCCACCTAACCCCAAACAACCAAAAAAAAACAATAGTCCACATTTCTTTAGTGATATCACAATGAAGTAGTAGATTGTCTACTGTTTCCTTATTTTATTTACACTCACAACACAACACAAATCTGCAATGATTATTCCACACTTTCTTTAATTATCCGTCATCAGGATCTTTCCAAATGCTGCTTTCCAGGTGTAGAATGCTACTCTTGGTGGCATATACTTTTCCAAAGCATATTTTGTGTGTTACACAATTATGGTGTCTCACAGCACTTCTCTCTGATTTCTCATTTTTGTTTTAGTTATGGTTATGTGTGTGTGTGTGTATATGTATATTTTTTATTGTGTTCAGCCTTTTCCTTTTTTTGGTCTTTTATTGCATTGATATAAGTTTTATCCAAAATGTCTCATAAAAAAATAAATGCTTTTGCCCTTTGTTGCATATATGTAATACTTTTAGCAGGTTTCCACTTGTCAGCCTACTGAGGCTCTTTGCTGAGAACAGTTATGATTATCTATTTTCAAGTGGCAAATTGTAGGCGTTGTAAACTTATTGTTATATTGTGTAATATTGTGATGTTTTATTTTTTTTAGTATTATACTAACATGTACCGATATCTTGTCTTTAGTATAACACCAAGTATTACTACAAGATTGGAGCAGGTGACTCTTCTCGTGAATTTTGGTTTCAAACACCTCCAAAGATCGATCCAGATGCTTCCTATACTTTTGGAGTTATTGGTAACATATTCTTTTATTTTATATAACCTCTTAAATTATTATGTAATTAGAAGATTTACTATATGAATGACGATTCACAATTTGAACAGCCTTTGAATGGAAAAATAGAAACAGACAATTTTTCATTCATATGGTTCTGTATTGAAAATATAACAAAATGGTGTCGTTGGAAGAACAGCTAATTATATAGGACTATATGCATTGAGAGTTTTCTTATCTTCAATTGGTTCTGTTCATTTTAGGTGATTTGGGTCAAACATTTAATTCTCTTTCCACTCTCGAGCATTACATGCAGAGTGGGGGACAGACTGTCTTATATGTTGGCGATCTCTCTTATGCTGATAGATATACATATAATGATGTTGGTATTCGATGGGATTCATGGGGCCACTTTATTGAGCGAAGTACTGCATATCAGCCATGGATTTGGTCAGCTGGGAATCATGAAATAGAGTATATGCCTAACATGGTACTATGACAATATTTTACCTTCTAAACTTTCAGAGTCCTGTTGTTATCTTTCATCTATTTGAGCTTACTAATTACTTTTGTTCCTATGTGTAAGTAAGCATGCACACATTGATGCTGTGTGAAGTACATACATACATGCATTTGTGTTTATATATATATATTCCTTATTTTATTTGACATATATGTATGCATTAAGTGTCACATTGAGCTTTATTAGTGGCCTTGTTGATATTGCAAGAGCATCTTGTGGCGTGCAATTTGTGAGGTTGATGCTTATTTTGATATGTTGCTTCACCTTAACCAGATGTATCCAATGAAATTGCCAAGAGGCTTGGTCATGATCTATTTTGAAGTGCTAGAGCTGTCCTCTAGATGCCGGTTATTGTGTTTATTACCAGCAACTTGCCTCTTAAGGATTTCCTGACTTTTTCTCTTGTTGGATGTTTGATTTAAGAAACTATGTGGTTACTTCTTTTTTGATACGACGGAGTTTCAGTTTGTTTTCCAGTATTGCTCAAAAACTGTTTGCTTATCTGAGTTCTTCTAAAATTGAGATATTCCATTTCATAGTGTACATTTTATTTTCATAAATCTAATGGTGCATGGTGACATCTCACTTAAAATCAGTTACCACCAGTTTTTGTCCCATATTTGATGGAATGAGATTTTAAATGACTTAACACCATGTGTACTTTAGATTTTTCAGAATCACACCTTAAGCATGAATTTGTCTCTAAGCAAATGAAGAGGATCATTTGGTGGGCTATGTTTGCTAAATTCATATGTTATGAGGCTGGGGATGGATCCAAAATTAGATTTTGGCATGATATTTGGTGTGGGGATGATAGTTTAAAAAATAAATTTGCTGAGCTATTTTTGATAGCAACGAATAGAGACACAATGCTGGCAGATTGTTTAGATTGCTCTGCTTCATAGGAGGCATTCGTTGGAATCCGTCATTCTTAAGAGCAGTCCAAGATTGGGAGTCAGAGTCCATGACTTTATTTTAGACGAGTTGTATGCTACCAAAATTATTAGGGGGAAGAAGACAAAATGGTTTGGACTCTCTGTAAAAGTCATGGATTCTGTGTGAAAGATTATTACGAGGCTTTGAGAACAGGGGCTGACAAGCTTTCCTCGGCAAAATAGATGGCAAGTTGAGGTCCCATGATGTGTGGCTTTTTTTGGTTTGCCTCATGAATAAAATCTTAACATTGTATAATTTGAGAAGATGAGGTATTATAATCCTTAATTGGTGTTGCATGTGCCAATCAAATGGAGAGTCAGTTGACAACCCTATTTCTAACTGAGAAGACATTGCGAGAAAACTGTGGTGTGTTGTTTTTTGTTTGTTTGGGGCGATGTGGGTCATGCCAAGATCTGTGAATGGTTTATTGGCTTGCTGGAATGGTCACTTTGGAAAATATAATAAGGCTGAAGTTCTGAAGGCTATTTTTTTTTTTTGGCTGAATGTTCTGAAGGCTATTCTGTTGTTCTTGATGTCTACTATTTGGAGGGAAAGGAATGCATGCACATTTAAAGACAGTGAACTCTTAGACATGAAGCTAAAATTCCTATTATTGCATTCCTTATATGAGTGGGAACAGGCTACCAGCTCAACCTCGTTAACTGATTTTTTAGAGTTCTTAGATCAGTTGAATTTTAGATGTTAATTATTTGCTTTTTTTGTTGTTGTTGTTGTCTTATCCTTTGTATAGTTCACATGTACTAGGGTTGTGCTTGTGCCCTTTTCTGTGATTGACTTTTAGTTCAGTGAATGCTAATAGCTGAGTTGCTTCCCAATAATTGGAGAGGCTGGAGAAACAATCCACCCCACCCCCCCCCCCAAAAAAAAAGGGAAATAATTGCATCTAGGGGTTTTACTAACACATGCTAGATTATCTAATTTATTGATATATTACCAAAATCTCTTCCACTACAGTTGATTTCTTTCCAAAGTTTCTATATAAACATAGGGTTTTTTTTTTTGAAGCCTATATCTATAAACATAGTTTTTGTTGCTTTTAAATTGCCAGACTATAAGTATGATGTTATCCACTTCTGTTATTATGATTTGTTACAAATGATTTCATATTTTGTATTTTTCAGGGGGAAGTTCTTCCATTTAAGTCATATCTGCAAAGGTTTTCTACACCCCATATTGCATCCAATAGCAGCAATCCTCTTTGGTATGCTGTCCGGCGGGCATCTGCGCATATTATTGTCCTATCCAGCTATTCTCCATTTGGTAATTTGTAATATCCTTGTTTGTTGTCGCAGTGATGCATGCTGATCACCAGTTTGTTATGACATTTTATCTTTAGATATGGTTGTAGTTATATGGCTATGATAGTCATGATTTCCTAGGTTAAAGTTTTTAATGCCCTAACAGTATATAAAATTTAAGTTTTTTCAGTGAATAGTTTCAATGTGTACTTGATTAAAGTATGGTTTATAGTTGCCATGGTGCTTTTCTAATCCAAAATTTGGAATTCTCTACACATTTATCCTCCTAAATCTGAAAGGCTTGGATCAACCAAAACGGCAGTTTTCACTTTTCACATGGAAATAGATTGCTTGCTTTTCTTTTCTTTTTCAAATTTTCATTTGTTTTTCTGTAGAATGTATGTATTTCTAACCTCAAGGAGATTGTTAAAAATTTTCAATCAGTGAAATATACACCTCAATGGATGTGGCTGCGAGAAGAGCTAAAAAAAGTGGATAGAGAGAAGACACCTTGGCTTATTATTCTCATGCATATGCCCATCTACAGCAGTAACCTAGCCCACTATATGGAAGGTGAAAGTATGCGAGCTGTCTTTGAGAGCTGGTTTGTCTGTTTCAAAGTTGATCTCATCTTTGCTGGCCATGTACATGCCTATGAAAGATCAGTAAGGAATTTCTTTCCTCTTAGTGTCCATTTTCTATGGGTAAATAAATAAATTAACATAAGCACAAGTATATATATACTGTACATTTAAGCTAGGATATTCTTTCCTTTTTGTGCCCTTTCTGGTACTGTATTGAGTCTCTTGTCAATACACATGTCTTTTCGTTCAACAAATAGGAATCTTATGACACTGCAGCATCCAAAACTGTCACTGATCCCCTGCCTCCTATTATTGAATTCTCACTATGTTTTAAGGTCAATTCTTGAAGTGTATCCTTAAGGGCCGCAGCCACGTGGATTATGAATCTGCCCCAAGGCCACATTGTGCATATTTTATTTTTTATTTTATCAAATTTTACTTAAATTCCTCACTCTTCCCAGATCGTAAGGAATATCTTTGAATCTTCTCTAGATCAAAGCACTAAAAGATAGAACTTCAAAGAGAAGAAGCAAGTAGGTAGGTAGGCTATACCAGCCAGAAATTAATCTATTAATTGGTCTGATAAAATTTTCCATTATTTTCTTTCATAGTGATTGTGCTCTTGGGTATGAGCTTAAACTACCTAACCCGTTAGGGGTGAATGCTCATAAATTACCCGACAACTGATTCTTGTGGGTGGAGTTAGTTGCCCATAGGTTTTACTGGCTAGAGGTGAATTCATAGGGATCTTCTTTACAAAGGTTCCCTACGTTGTCCAAAAAAAAAAATTGTGGTGCTTCATTACATTCTTTTCATTCAGCACTTTTCTCCCTGATATATTCCACCGTTATCCTGTCAGGCATGTCCTAGAATTGAATTCACATGAAAATTACAGGAAATGACTTATTAATCTTCTTAATATATCTTTCATCGCACATCACCGGTATACTGAAGTGCATCAGGCAGAGAGCACAATTGCTTTCACATGGTTGCACCCCACATTCCCTATATATATATATATATATATATACATACCATGGGACTTATAAGGCAGAGAGCACATTCTATGCTTTGACAGTTTGTTCAGATCCATTTTTGTTATAGTCTGACTTACAAGTAAATTTACAATATCATTTGAATGCAAGGTTTCCTATTGTACTTATATATATATATATATATATATATATAGAATGGTGTTTATAATGTTGTTCACTCATGAAATTTCACCTAAAAACATCAAAGTACCAGCTTCATCTCAAAAAAAGAAATGTTTTTGATTTGTAGTATCGCATCTCAAACATACATTACAACGTATCCAGCGGTGACCGTTACCCCATACCTGACAAATCAGCTCCAGTGTACATAACTGTTGGAGATGGAGGAAACCAGGAAGGTCTTGCTGGAAGGTAAAGAAAATTGTATCTTTTGAAAATTGTTCAATTGTTTTCAATTTTATTATGAAGTGGAATAACTTTTTGAATGTTTCAAGGTCTCCAATTATTTCTTTGCTGCATTTACAATTTCATTGTACATTTTTGTATATCTGGATATATGTACTTTCTTTGTAGGTTTTGGGACCCACAACCAGATTATTCTGCATTCCGGGAAGCCAGTTACGGTCATTCTACATTGGAGATCAGGAACAGAACCCATGCGTTCTACCATTGGAACAGAAATGATGATGGAAAAAAAGTAAAGACAGATTCAGTAGTATTTTACAATCAGTACTGGTGAGTATGATCTCTGTCCAACTCTTTTTCATGAAACACTCTGAATGCAAATGTTCAGTCTCTGCCTGTCTGACCTGATTATAGAAACTCATGGAAATATGAAGGGTTAATGTGGTATCTGTATCTGGCACATATAAATGCTCAAGAATCCTAGAGCCACTTAAAACATGTTATATTCTAATAGTATTTGTATGTAGAGTACATCTAAATCAAGACAGTTAATTCAGTTCTGCCAAGACAAAATTTTAATTGTAAAAAATATTGAGACAGTAAATCACTACCGTAATCATCATAGTTTTGTTGTGGTCAAGAATAGAAAATGACACTCTCTAGATGCCAGAGATGCCAACAAAGGTTGCAGTCATGATTTTTTTTTTAGTCATTATACGTTTCATTGGTGGATATATATTGTTATGTTTGGCCATATGGATAGCAGGCTGCAGGTCCTAAAAAACGAAAGAGAGAGAGAGAGAGGGAGAGTTTTTCTTCTTCTTTTTTGGGGAAGGGGGGTTGTTGATTGGATTCAATGATTACAGTTTAGTCCTATAATGTTAGAATGACAACAGACACTGATCAAAAATTTTATAAGGACAATAGATGCAGTAAATTCCTGATATTTGGATTCAGCTTTTGCTGATTTTCTTAGTAAATGGCTTATCAGTGTGACTACTAGTGTTCTGCGATATGCTGATTTGAGCATTCTAGTCAAAACTACATAGTATATCACTATTTGTTGCTCCCATCTGTCAAAATCAAGTGACTCCAAATGCAAGATACCTCTCAGTAAAACTAGTCACCCATTAACATCTCAGGAGTGTAGTCATTAGTTGTCAATTACATAATCATGAAAATGTTCTCATTAAAAAAGGAACTGGCAGTTAGTAGTTGTTAATTTCATGAATTTCCACCTCCTCCTTTTGTAAGAGTAAGGTGGTGGGTTAAATTATGGGTTCAAGACCCACCAAGTGTGTAACTTATCAATAAAAAAAATATTGCAACTAACATTGTCATTTATGTAGGGCAAGCAATCTACATAGGAGGAGGAGCATAAAAAAGAGTCATTGTAAACTCTAGGAGAAATCAACTGCTGAAATAATTGGATTGAGTTTCTTTACTCCTTGAAGCTATTCAATTACATCCATAGATCTGTTGGCTTTTCCACTGCTGGGACTTGTACAAAGTATATTTAGTCAAAGAAAATTTTGGCATTTGGACGTATGCGGAAACTACTTTTCATTCATGCGAAGTTTATACATAACATGGCAAAGAAGTTTATTTTGTTGCTGTTGCACTTGAATTAAGTAAATATTTTGTACATGGGATAATTTGTAGAAATTTCACAAAGTTACAACTTTTATCCATTTTTGAGGAGATGGTCAGATGGTAGCTTATTCTTGGAGACTTTATGAAATGTTATGACTCCATTGTAAAGTCGATAGTAAGAGGTGTTTTCAACAGAAGCATTGTATTCCTGGGAAAATGTTTAATTGCTTTTTTATTTTATTTTATGCTGGATTCAAACTGTTTCTTACAATCAAAAAGATGCAGACTATTACTTAAGATGGATATGGGGGAAATTTCCTGTAACTATACTGGCTCATGTTATCAAATGCGCTATTCCTGATCATAATTTCGGTCAATATTCTCTTCAGACAATGGCTTAGACCACAGTAATAGCAAGTAGAGTGAGTGGTGCAGGAGATGGAATTTAGAAGCCTACTTATAGAGTGCCTGCTCATGAATGTGTTAGTTTCCTAGAAAGTGTGTTCAACTTATAAAACCCCTTAGAACAAAAAGATATCAATAATTGATCTAATTACAATTGATGTTGAATTCACATAATCAAGATCCAAGAATTTGGGTTAATATATCATAAAAGATGTATAGTTAAGGTTGCTGGATATACAGTTCCAACTGGCATACGATTTGCTCTTAATCCACCAAGTTGAGGGTAGAATGCAGCCATTTCTAAGGAAATTTCTCTTAGGTTGTTAGCAGCATACACCTCTAAATTAATTCATTCAGTGGTGAATTATTAAGAGATGTCCTAAGACATCAACCTTAGATTCTTTTTTTTTTTTTTTTTGATGAATTAAGATATCAACCTTAGATTCAAAAGCAGCTTGAATCTTGCTAATGAATTAAATTAGTCTCAGGAGTCAGGGATGTCTTCCATAAAAATTTACATTGTAGTCCAGACTGCTCAGAAAATTCTCACTACTTTTATAGACTGACTGGTACAGCATATTGGAAACCCAGTACAGGGTTGCCAGAGCTCATTATGTTTTGACTTGGGTGGATTGCTCTAGCCAAGTCATTATCAAAAATTAAGCTGCATCACTGCCCTAACATTACTGAGCAAGTCTATAAACTGGTATATATCGAGTATATTGTACAGCCTTGCCAATGATCAGACTTGAATCCAGCGTCAGCAAATCATTGCTACATCTATGTTGCCGTATTTTATCCAACATTCAATGGACATACTTGCAGAGAGGGAAAATTTCAGACTTATTATAAGCTAATACACCATACTACTAAGTCCACAACATATGGCCAATTATAAAGCACCACGTACTGCAACTAGTTTCTACTATCATTATTTAGAAACCAACAGAGATTTGCCAAATGTCATTGAAATAAAAACATAAAAAGCATACAAAATGCCAATCACACATCGGCGCATGTAAGCAATGACATAAGCAGTCCAATAGAGTGTTGACATGTATCACCTTGAAAATCAAGACATTTCGGCCAATCAAATGATGTCATGTGTCTTGAAGAAAAAGTCTTAAAGCTCATCTAACTAGGCTGTGACATGTGTCACCAATCAGACTCCGCCACGTGTCCCTCACCCACCCCAAACTCCTATACATAGAAGCCTTCCTAAGGAATTTCCATTTTCCACATGCCAAGACATCCACACTTCAAGCCGCATCAAAGAAGACTCAGAAGTATAGAAGCTCTCAGGGTCAGTTCCATATAGAGTCCAGGGTGGTCTTGGTCATAGGACCACCCTGACCTCCAAAAAAAATTAATTATTATGTGTAAGTTTTAAAAATTTATAATTTCTTTATCCTTAAAAAGATTTTGTGACCACCCTAAATTTTTTTTAAGCCCAACATAATCAAAATTTGGCAACAAACTTAGTAGTAGACTAAGGCTACAACTTCATTCAAATCAAGACATTTCAGCCCAACAAATGATGCCATATGTCTTGAAGAAAAAATCTTAAAGCTCCTCCAATCAGGCCATGACGTGTGTCACCAATCATATTTCGCACGTGTTGCTCACCCACCCCAAACTGCTATAAATAGAAGCCTTCCTAAGGCATTTCTATTTTCCACACACCAAGACATCCAC
Organism: Quercus ilex subsp. ballota; assembly: GCA_032727855.1. NCBI lineage: Eukaryota > Viridiplantae > Streptophyta > Magnoliopsida > Fagales > Fagaceae > Quercus > Quercus ilex. The sequence continues at coordinate 24,582,569 of CM064909.1, forward strand.
ACTTCAAGTAGCATCAAAGAAGATTTAGAAGTATAGAAGCTCTCTGGGGTGGTTTCACATAGAGTTCAAGGTGGTCACAGGACCACCCTGACCTCGAAAAAAATAATAATTATTATGTATAAATTTTAAAAATTTATAATTTTTTATCCTTAAAAAATTTTTGTGACCACCCTAATTTTTTTTTAAGCCCAACATAATCAAAATTTGGCAACAAACTTAGTTGTAGACTAAGGGTACAACTTCATTCAATAATTTTTTATTAGATGTGAATTTTAACAAATTTACTATTTAATTACATTTTCTTCTTATATCCTCCATACTTGCAAAATTTCAAAAAGATCAAAAATCAATAGCTATGTCATCAATCAAATGTTTAAATTTTGAATTTTTGTAGTAAAAAATTATATAAAAAATAAGTTTATGAATCGAATAATAAATAATATCCGATTAGCATGAAATTTGACATGTATTTTAAGAACATATAGAACATGCAATTCAACGGTTAGATTTTCAAAATATGTAACAATGTTAATTTGTTTAATGAGAGTTGTAGCATTAGGCTACACCCCTACAATTAAGTTTGTAACCAAACTTTGTCCTTATACTTTGGTTCCCTTAACAATATATTATGTCCTTACAAACAAAAAGAATCCAAGAAAAATGTTATTTAATTAAAAATTTGAAAGAGATGTAGCTTGCAACATTGATAATGAGACTGTCATCTAACGATTTCAAAATAAGAAAATTTGTAGAAGGAAATTGTAAGACTTTATGTGTTTACATGTGTGTATTTTTTATTTTTTATTTTTGTTGTCAATATATGAAGTTTTATTTTTTATTTGATTTTGTACAATTTAAGTTTCTTAATGACCACACTCAAAAAATTTCTTGGAGCCATTAGTGGAAGCTCTGCTGAAATCAAGCCCTAAAACCTCCAGAAATTTCAAGAACTTCAACCTCGAATACAAAGAACATTTGAAGCAAAATCATTCAAATCATCTTCCTAGATCTCAAAATTCACTAGAATCAAGTTCAAAAGCCTCCAGAAACTTCAAGAAACCACAAATCAGTGAAATTCTAAGGATTCAAGCCTCCAAAGCTCCGAAGAATTTCCACCACAAACTTTCAAAGACAAAGAACATGCGAAGAACACGAAGAACACACGAAGAACAAAGAATTTCTAACAAGCTTATAGCCTGAGATTCATTGTAATTCCTTTCCAAGGGTCTTCGATCCATTCTTTAGCCAAATTGAAGAATATTTGGTGTTCGAGTCAAAATTACATTACCACAATTCCAATAAACAAGTCTTTTAAGGAGATCGAATCAGAAGATCACTCTTTTGTAATTTCAGAGAATTGTACCATACATTGATCAATATAAATTCATATTTGTGAAACTATTTTACTTGTTTGATTTATTTCTGTGGGGGCCTTTTTTTGCGTTGTACATTGGGCTGGGTTGCCTCCTGCGGTGATGGGCTCGAGTATTCTGAGTAGGAGAACTAAGACCGGCTCAACTGTAACTCACTTTGGGCCGGCTTGTGCGCAAACTTGACCTTGTCTGCCAGGAGAGTACTTATGGCAAGCATAACTGTTTTCAAATAAGTCACAGCAGACAGATATAATAACAACAGAAAAACAGGATATAGTGATCTTTCCTTGATGGAAAATAACCAAGTAATCTCTATTTTTATGACAATCATAGTAATGATAATAGCTTTACAAAAAGAAGTGAAAGATTAAGTAATAATATGAATTAATCAAAGAAATAACATCAAGTCAAGTTTGGGTTCGTATTGGCAAAGACCAAATAGGAAGAACGCCTCCTCTCAATGAAACTAATCTCCCAGGAAAATATCATGCCGTGGGGATTAATAACTTTGAGGGAACCAGACCTAAATGATTGGTGCCCAAAGGAATCCCTATTGTTTAATTATCTCAAAGAGAGTGGGATTTCGAGAAGGAGAGAATGGAAACGACCTACTGGTGCATGCCCATTATATTATCTTTTTCTTTTCATTTTTTGTTTTCTCTCTTATCTTTTCTTCTTTCCTTTCTTTTTCTTTTGTTTTCTTTTCACTTCCCGATACCTCTGTTTTTCGATCCCCTTTACAGGGCACGGCAAGGGTCCTTTTATAAGGTCTGCCGTGACCGAATTTTACCACTTTACCCTTTAACCGCCTTTGTCTGGTCTGGGCGTACTTACCGATCACCCAGGAGCTCGTCTGTGTACCACTTACCCTCGCCAAACAAAATCAAGTTTGTATTGTTTGTTAGTCCGTTGTGGCACTCTCTCCTGCCATGGTGTAAATGCTCTCTCTCTCTCTCTCTCTCTCTCTCTCTCCATGGCATGCACCCAACGGTTCTCCCCTCAACCTTACCTCTTTTGGGCGGTTTGTCATCCCAGCAGGACGTACCTCCCAAAAGGGCTTGGGCAGGAACCGCAAAATAGATCTTTTCCCCTCTCCCCACCACCAAACCACACACCCCTTACCTCTTACCTTTGACCCATGGCCCCACCACGTCCCATATTGGTTAGGTACAGGCTGGTGGCGCTTGGGCCTTGTGCGTGCTTTCCTGTTATGTATGTTCAAAATCTGCCTGCGGCTCATACGTTTGCCATGATCTGGAGCTTTGTTTGCACAGTCTGCAGCGCTTCTTTGTTCTTTTACATAGGCTGTTTGCATAATTCACTGTTTCCCTTTGGGGCTGGGCTTCTTTTAATACTGGGTTTTACATTTCTCTTGGCCTATTTCTTGGTTGCCCTCATGTCCTGCCACATTACTTGGCATTTCCTGCCGTGGCAATTTGCTCCTGCTGGACCTCTTTTCAGGCTTGCTGTTCCATTCTTTCCCCCAGTGGCTTAATATGGCCACTGGTGTTCTTACTTATAGGCTCCAGTGTCCCTTTCATTTTCCCTTGGGCCTTTCCTGCCCATTTACTTCCTTTGGACTTCCTCAGTCCACCGACTAACTCTGCATTCCCATGAGTTTTTACTAACTTGATTGGGTTTCCCCAGCCCAATTTCCTTATTCTCATCCTTGGGGTTCATGGGCTTGCCATCAACCCCTACTTTCTTTGTTTACATTGCCTTAGGCCTGTTGCGGCCCATTCTCACTTTTTCATACCATATACTGCCCATGGGTGCCATTTTTCTCTTTCTGGGCCCTTTGGGCCCATTTGTTTCCTCAAGACCCATTTGTTCATGTTATGGGCCTGTGATCCATTATTTCTACCGCTTGGGCTTAATGGTTTTATTCTATGCTTGCCACTTCTATTTGCTGCCTGCGTTGCTGGGTTGGGTCTGTTTTACAAAAATGACCCTCAACAATTTCAAACTAGAAATTTAGTCGTCCACAATACTCTCTAACACATAATGATTGATCCTGTCAATGTCAATCGTTTTTCCATTTGGGAGCTTAATTTCTGAAACAAATTAAGAGAATTAAGAATTAAGGAGACTATAGTAACCTGGTCTGGTTCATTACATGCAGATCTGGCATGCGTACAACACCATTGCATGTCAAATCTTTTATTTTTTATTTTTATTTTAATAATGACAAGGAAACCCCTCAAGCTACGGGCCAGTGGGACCACTCCAAAGGATCAAACCCCGGACCCGGATGCCTAGAGCAGGCATCAGGTAAATTGCGAAATGTCTTAGCTAGAAGTCAAACCAGAGACTTCTGGGTTTATGTTATTCCAGACTCTTTCCCTTGCTTGCTGCTAAGGCACCATTGCATGTCACATCTTCCCAATTGATCTCACACACACACACACACACAAAATAAATTCTAAAGGTGGCGTATTGTGCAACATATATATGTAATGTCTCTCTCACATCTACATGGCATATATATGTAATGTCTCTCTCACATCTACATGGCATCGTCAAGAACATTATTGTTACAATGCCTGCTAGATGTCAATAGCTTGAACCGTGTGAAAGTTGCTCTTCCAGTATGTGATCTAAAACGCTTTAGGATCTGCTTGACGTGCGTCCAAATATGAAAATACTTGTATGTATGTATTTTGAGTTCCTTCTAGGAAGCAGGGGCGGCCCAACATAATTTAGGGCCTAAGGCGAAAAATTTATGCAGGGCCTTTAATATATAAATATTAATTAAACAAAATTATTTAATACTAATCAAATTAAGGTTAATTTGATACATTAAATACATAAAATAATACCAACTAGACTAATGTTAATTTCATATAGAGAATTGAATATCATAGTTGAACTATAAATATTAATAAAAAGAAATAAAAATATATTGCAATTAAAAAAGATACTTTATTTTGGATATAAGACGATGCACAGTTAAATAAAGTTGTAATCTAATTTTTAATTTTTAATTTTGATTTTAAGAGAGAGAGATAGATATTATTTGGTGTGTGGCTTTGTAGAATATTAGTTTACAAAAATCAAAGTCTCAAACTATTATGGGAGATTAATTTATAATTGATTATTTAATACATTTGCAACATCTTTTTGAAATATTTTAGGGTTTCAATTGAGTTAAGGTTCTATTGGTCTCCTACTTTGAGAGTCTTAATAGAAATGAAAAAGAAAAATGTGCTAATTAAAAGCACTATAAAATGTTCAAAATATAATGTGACATTGTCTCTCATTGATGAACTTCATCAATTTAACTAATGAATGTTTATATCACTTTTTTGTGATTAATAATATGGCAATTTGTAAGCAAATAGTAAAATTTGTAGTATCCTTAACATTACTAACAATAATAATAATAAAAATGTACAACCTTTAGAATATATATATATATATATAATTTTATAAAAATTTGGGCCTTTAACTATGCAAGTGGAGCCTTCTTTCCTAAGGAAAATTTTATTTTTTGATGGGGCCTTAGGCCTAGGCCTAACTTGCCTAGGCCTTGGGCCGGCCCTGCTAGGAAGTACCTGTCTGGTTGAATCAATAGAACCGGTTCTAGTTTCTCCTCAATTCTTTCCCATCATATGCTGAGTCTTGAGTCATTATGGATTTACTACAACTCAAACCAATCCTTTTTATACTCATTGGCGTTGGTTGTGTGATTCCTCTCTACTAGAGATATATCCTCCATCAAGTACTGAAGTACTTCAGTAATGACTTTTCTACTTTCTCCTTACATTAACCTCATGTTAAGTTGCTTAAAATTGGCTGTGGTTGGATATTCGTTTGCAGCTCATTTGCATGCATTACTTGATAACCAATTAAAAAAGGGTAGTTGATTTATTTCCTCACATTTTAAGTCACTATGATGGTTTCCACCCATTTTCACCAAATTTTGAAGGCTATGAATGTTGCTATGCAGTGTTCAACATGACTACCTCATCTTAATTTTTTTTTCTTTCCCTTTCTTTCTAAATGAAAATTTACTAGTCACCAGAAGAAATTCACTTTAGTGGTTGTGTTGATTTCGAACACTACCTGCCCACCTGCATAATCCCCCCACATTCAATAAATAAATAAATAAATCATGGCCCTTCAGAATTTTGTCAAGAATTCTTCTGTCATTCCCTGCCTAAACCAAATAAATGACCTGTGGAAGTTTACAAAAGCTTGAATATCTTGTGTCCTATATAAACATCTGCCTTCTTATTGTAATCTATTCAGTCTCATCTACATCAACAGCACCGAAAATGTAGCTATCAGCAATTGCCATGCCAAATAATTTACACCATGTCTGTGCTCCCTTGAGATTTTTTTTGTAGCGTTGACATTGAAAACCAATCTGATTGGTGTGTATGGCAAGAGAGGACTGACTGAAAAATCTTTGAGTATTTGCCTTGGATTTCCTTACAGATTTACATGCTATTTACAGCCAATGCCATTTGCCTATATGGATGGTGAAGAAATTGAAGTGAAATTTAAGTAAACTCAGATGCCTTTAATGTTACACAGATTAAAAATCCCGTATTTTATTCTGTGGAATCCACTTTAGATGCAAATTAAGCTTTCCTGATTTAGCACCATCTATTTGAAAACTATCCTGAAATTCCCCTTCTAATATGACCCTAGTGAGTGTCATGACGACGCTTCCTATTTTGTCCTGAAAGATCCATAAAGTTTGATAGGGTCAGCATGCTTAATGACTGAAGCAAGAAAGTTGAAATAATCATTGTAATTTGAAATGCAGATGATGATGCAAACAAATGGTGAGCACGAGCAACATGGTATATGATTTGTAACCCATAATTCATCACCCTCTATCCACATACTAGTTCTGTAAAGTACAACACTACATGCTTGATGCCTCATCCAATGGATTGAGTCCACCTAAATCAATCTTATGAAGTGGTGGCCACATTTTAGGAGGCAACTGATATTTCCAATGACAACCATTTAAAAAAAAACATTTTACAGATTTCTGGGGTAACAGAAAGTTTCTAGCTAATATTTTATAACTACCTTGATTTTCAATGCAACAGTCTAGCCAATGAGAACAAACTAAAGAAAGGAGAAGAAGAAGATAATGAAGGATGGAAATATTGGGAACTAAATTAATTTGCACAGGATGATTTCGGCATCATAAGAAAGCAGCTGAAGAGATATAAATCTGATGTATCCTGCAGCATATCTACATGAAGAGGATTTAAAGGTTTTTCCCTGTGTATGCATTTCAGCATGTCCTTGTATAAGAAACACTAAAAAAATCAATTTCATAGTATTTTAGAGAGTAAGTCATATACTATTAGAATCATTAAAAACTGATTTCAGACGCAGAGCATATATATATCTGGCATAAATATGCAACACAAAAATAATCAACGTACCTAATATCATTCATAATAGTGATGTTTTAAACCTCTAAATGAGTATTTTACACTATCATCCTAATTTTACAGAAACATTTGAGTTGAAATAAATATGCACCTACACTTTTGATAAATGAGTCCTTATATGCATGATATATTGTTGGGTCAGCTACTATATCATTGGGTCAGCTTGGATTCATGATATATTGTTGTGATCTGGTCAATCTCAGGATTTTGATTGACGACTTGAATTGGTTTCTTTACAAATCAACCCGAATGGTTAGATTTAAAATTTAAATAGTGAGATTCTATAAATGCATTTCTAGTATATAATTTACAGGAGAGAATCATAACGGTTTATTAGATTCTTAAATGATCAATGGGGACAAACTCAAACCAAGCTTGCCATCGAAAACAAAGAATATGATGAAACTTGTATTAGAACATTACCTTTCCAAAAGTGTCATGGTCCCAAACTTCTGCTATTAACATTTCATGTAATGCATCCTCCACAACAAAGTCAAATGTTTGATTCCAGGCTGGATTTAAGTTGTTATTTAGGACCTGAAAAAGCAGACAGAATAATTTCTAGAATTTTGAACTGAATATCATGTATATAAATTCATATCTAACTATAGAATAAAATGTTTAAATGGCTCAAAGAGAGAGGTTAAGAGAGTCCACTCCGTAGAATAATTAGAAGCCAAAAGTTAAGCATTCAGATGAATGCTATTATTCAAAATAGGAAACGAATTTGAAAGGCATGGTTGATTTATTGTGATTGAGAACATAAATCTCACCCTAGTCCTGGCTTTTGTTTCAGATTTTTTCATAGTAAGGATGACATAGGGGTCGGCCTTTCCCATCAAATCCACTACTGGCAAGTCTTCAGCAGATATTACTGTCACAGATAATACTCCCCTTACAATGACTTTGCTCTTCTTATGCAATGTAGTTTTTCCAAGACCACCAACCTCTGTTCCATCAGTTCCACTCTTCAGGGCCTTCTCCAAAGCGGTCAATGAGTAGTCAGGATCAAAAGGGTTTGTAAAGCTACTTTCTGTGCCAATAGGACAGTACAAGAGCTCCAACTGCACCTAAGGCCATGAAAAATGCAATAGAGAGAATAACCAGTATTTAACTTGTTGAATTTCTTACTGAATGTGGCAATAGAATATTATGATGTGCTAATAAGCTTAGTACATAGATGAGAACTTCATGAAGTAACCGTAGTACTTTGGGAAATTTTCTGGCTGTCTTTTAACTTTTTGGTTGAGCTATTGTCCAAAGTTGGGGAAGCGTAAGTTAATCTGTGGCAGCTCTATCAACACAATGTTCTTTTTTGTCAAATTATAAATTTGGTCCCTAAACATGCATTAGAATTCAATTTTGTCCCTGAACAACTGATTGTTTCGATTTAGTCCTTAAAATTCTAAAAATTTTACAATGTTACCTTACCTTAACTTGTACTTACCATGCAAATGGCACTTACTAATGTGGTAGACGTTTTTGTGCACATGTCCTTTTGTTGCTTATGTGACACATTAGGAAATGTATTGGTCTCACAAAATCAAGACATTTGGAGGCATGTGACTTTAATATTTGATAAAAGTAAATAAATAGAAAATATTTATGGTCCCTAAACCTTGGCTTTGTGAGACTCTTATGTGGCTTGGTATGTCATGTCCGCATTATGAAGAAATTTGTACAAAAAAGGTCTATCGCATCAGAAATTTCCATCCATAACATTTGCCTCATTCTTAAACCTCCAATGACTGAATTGAAATAATCAATAATTTAGAGTTGAAATTAAAATTTGACACATAGTTCAGGGATGAAAATTATATTTTGACCTGCTTATTAGGGTCTTCTAATCTTTTAAGCCATTGTTGGTTCTTATTCTGATAGCTAAGCCAATTCAACAAATCCTTATACCTTGTGATCAAATACCTTAAATTATAATGCAAATTTTATAACATCTCTTAACTTTGAAAAGACGAGATGTCTATTTTCTCTACATACCCAGCACAAATACTACAATTTATCGAAAGACATGATGGAAAAGAACACTCTGCATCATTCTCACCTGGCCCCTGTATTTAGTGTCTCTTTGAACCTCCAAATCCTTCACCAGTTTCAACCACACATCCTTAACTTTACCAGGCTCAAGGACCTTCAGTGGCACTTGAGCACAACCAATGAGTTCAGAAGCCTGAACTCCTTCATGATCATAAACTCTTACAGTCAACTTTTGGCTAGATGCATCTTCAACAATGAACTGAAAGTGCTCATTCCAGACTGGATTCAATTGGTTATTCTGAATATATAACAAAGAGTTTCCTTTCAACCCCAAGAAAAATAGCAGAACATGTTTACAAAGAAGATTAGTTATCTTACGATTGTTTTACTGGTTTCCATTCTGTCACGTAGTGGACGTACGAATACGACAGCATAAGGATCAGATTTCCCAATGAGGTCCTTATTCAACAAGTCCTTTGCTTGCACTAACTTCACTTCTAATGTTCCAACAGGCTTCAACTCTAAGTCACTAGGATATTATAGAAAATATATACAACTCGTTAGAACAAAAATAAAAAAAATAAAAAATAAAAAATAACAAATTTGCTTTGAATTTTGAGCATGCCGGTACGAACATAAAGGAAAATTTTCAGCAAAACAAAAATGTAACCAGTTATTGCTTTTAAGTTTTTACATTATACATATGCATGGACCATCCTGTGATGAGTGCGGGAAATAGGAAAAGGAAATTTATCAATGGAGTATGAATCTGGTTTTTGGATGAAGAACATCTTTAGTGTCAAAAATTGACCTGATTGAAATACAACCAAGACAGCTATCCTCTAAATTGAGATGGGTTTTATTGTTTAGGTTTGAATCGCAACCTTTATAGAAAGTGCAATCCAAAACACTAAATCAAATCCTTATTTGAGCTCTCTCTCTCTCTCTCACACACACATTTTTGTAAGTGAGCTCACACACATATATTGATGTTATGCATAATGGAGAATTGCACATAGTAAGCATAAACATTCAACATAATATTATGCCAATAAGCCTCACTAGAGTGAGGCAACTAAATCCCAACTGTAAGGAAAGTCTAGCTATGATGAGGTCCACTTAAACCAATTTCAACCTAAATACCCAAGCATTAGCCTTTTCCAACACGATTTATTGTGTTTAGATTAAATTTAGGGTGTCCTAAAATCAAAACTACAAATTATATTTGTTTTGAGATTTGATATACCTTTTGCTAATCTAATACTTGAGCTAGTAAAATTTTGAAGATCAACATCCATTTCTTATAAATGGAACTAAGCCAAAACTAGGGCCCTTAAATCTGAGGTAGAATCAGCCTGGCATAAGGTAGAAATGGCTCAAGATGCCCAAGTTCCGAGATGAAAGGCCATGATCAGGTTGGCATACCTCAATTTGCAGCCCTAGGTTTAAGGGATTTGACACAGATTGCATCCCGAGTCAAATTTAACAATGGATAGGAGTTATCAAAAGATATCACCCAATATTTCATTTGTCACTAGCCCTCAGTGAGCTTTGACACAAATGCTATTGATTGAGTACATGTGGATTATTCGCCAAGGTTGCATATAGGATTTGAGGATTCAAAATCAAGGGATTTCAAGAACAATTCTAGTATAAATTACAACAACAAAGCCTTAGTCCCAAAATTTAGGGTTAGCTATGGATCATCGATGGTCATTGGGTCGGTCACATGAATTCTTTTTCTCCATTCTATCCTATTTGAAGTCATGCTCTCTGTTACTTCTCTAATTGACATGTCTTTTTTTATTACTTTTACTAATGTTATTTTTGGCCTTCCTCTACCTTTTTTAGTTCCCTCAACTTGGATCAACTCACTATTTCTTACCAGTTCATTGCTCACTCTCCTCTAAACATGATCAAACCATCTCAAGTGATTTTTAGTTCCCTCATCTTTTCATCAATAGGGGCCACCCTTTATCTTTAAATGGATTCTTAGAATCCTATCTTTCTGTGTCCCACTTATCCATCTTAACATTCTCATTTCCACTACACTCATTTTATGGATATGTTGCTTCTTAACCGCCCAACATTCGGTACCATAGAGCATAGCTAGTTGTATAGCAATCTTAAAAATTTTCTCCTTAACTTAATAGGTATTCTAGTGTAAATTACTTGAAATAAATTTAACCACACATGATTATGTAATCTTTGAAGATTTTGCTCAAAGAAAAACACTAGTGATATTATGGTTTGAAATGACATCGTCTTACATCTAGTCATTTCAAATCCTCATATTAATAAAGCTCAAATCCCGTCATAAATTTCATCAATAGAAACTTTTATTATCATTTCATACCTTATTCAAGTCATTTAAACTAAAGATTGAAATCCAAATCCATCTCTTCAAATTCCTTTATCCAAATGAAACACTGATGAAGTTTTTCAGAAGAAAAATGGTCTATGAATCCTTATATATTTGATAGCCTATAAAAAATAGGTTCTTTATTAAATAAAAGAACATTTTCAGTATGTCATTCTTAAGCACTGATCAATTTAATAAGTTAGAAAAGGAAGATAAAATAATAGGTGATTATATATGTGTGTGTATATTATTTGAGATGAGAAAAAAGGATATATGGTTCCTTGTAAACTAGCATACCTATAATCCCCAGGTAATATGGGTATAACTTTCCGAACTGGCCATGTTATACTATCTTCAATAGCATCCCGTATGGTTTCCTGAACAAAATAAATTTCATTAGACTTTTATCTTGTTCATGATTTAGCTTTATGAGCTAAGATATAGTGACAGCATGCAATGCAGGCAGAGTGGTTCACATCTGCATTAATATCACGTGTGATCTTTCATTATATGCCATATGAAGTTCCTGCAAATATGAATTAACAAAGATAGGATAGGACTACTCCAGCGGGTACTTCTTGTTGGTTTGTTCAGCCTAACCAGGGGGCTAGTTATAAGACCAAATTAATAATTTCTTCCAACACTAGTCCAATAATGACACATATATACAATCACATCATCTCAATTGGCATCTGGGACATAGGTGTATCGATTGTGGAAATTCGACTAGTAAAATCTTACCGTCTACATCTTTCAACTCAACTCAATGAAATGATATTTTACTGTTACTTCCTCAACCAGCGAAGAAGAACTTGAATAAAGGGAGTCCGGAATATTTTATTAGAAGCTAATCTTATTATTAAGTGGTAAACTCAGGTAACTCACCCTGCTTTCTTGTAAAAGTTAAGGGGGGTTCTTTTATTAAATTTGTAAAGCCAAAACTTTCCTGAATAATTTTCTATTTATGAACAAATGTTAAGAAAAAGAATTAGACTCACTTAGATTCCATTGGAAACAGAGCAGAACCATTTTGTATGCTCAAAAGCCAGAATGATAAAATTTTAATCTTTTAAAGGCCTAAAACTCACTCATTTATGCTATAAAAATAATAAGAATATGTTAATCCCCCTAGCTCTCTGTCTATAGATATTCTGTTATCACTTTGAAATGGCCAGAGTGAACTCTCGGTCTGGAATCAGCTACATCTTCATTTGGATAAGGTAATGAAGTGAACAGCTCATTGTTAATTTTAATATGCAATTCTAGATCCATACATGCTAGACATAAACCCCATATCTGTGGAATACACCTTATGTAAAATTCATCAGACATACTATGAAAGTGGTAGAAACAACAGAATTACGAGAAGGCAAAATTATCTCAAACCTCAATAGCATCAGAAACCCCTGGAATTGCTGATACATCACCCCCAACAATTTTAAGAGTAAAATCCAGCTTTTTCTGTAGCCAGAAGCCAAAAAACAAATAGGATATCAATATTGATGGCATCACATCACATGTTTATAAAGTTATATGGAAAATATGGTCATAAACATATTTACAAAATATTTCTCAATTTATTTTGAAGAATACTATTTATGAATACATGTCTACAGATACATATCTCTGTATAGAAGTATGCAATCTGGCTTAGTACATGCATGAGAAAGAAGCACTTGTATGTTTATAAATGTCACCTCAGTGAAGTTTCTTTTATTCCAGTTGTTAAATAAGCGTTAACAAGGTTAAGGAGGAACAACTATAATGATTAGGAACTCACCTTTTCACTCAGTGAACAAGAAACAGCTCCAAAACAAGGAAACACATCAACAAATGGTTTGAAGATTAACTTGAAAACCCCAGTGAATCCAATATTTTTTACCTAAATGAACAAGTTAGAACAGAAAACAAAATTGATGAGGTATCTATTAAGATATAACACAATAATTCAAAAGGCTAAGTCTTATATATTTCATGAGAGCCTATGCTTCATCAAAACAACAAATTTTTGGTATATATGAAAGGCGTGTACATATTCTTGCTAACGGTAATAAATATATCCAGGTAGACAGTAACTGGAAATCTTCATTTCTCCACAAATAGAAATTCTGACAAAATGGTGTTAGTAGGAAGTGGTTGGAATTTGACATTTTAAGTTCAAAGTGACAAATGGTTCTGTGAAGTATTATTTTCTCAAAAAAAAAAAAAAACATTTATCCACAACAGAAAGAAACTTTGTGTATCAATTTCCATCCATAAGATATTAGTATATCTTGAAACAAATTGCACTCTAAATGAAATAATTTAGTTATCCGTAACTTGGACTGTAGACCTGGCTTATTTGCATGGACATTTTAAGTAGCAAATTCCTGCATTTTTCAAAATGGATAAATGAAGTCATTGCGCAAATGTTGCCTAGTGGCACTCTTTCTCGCTTTTTTGAATACTTTATTTCTTCATTACTACTTTTTTCTTTTGCAGTAGCACAATTTTCTTTCTCTTAGAATGTTGCAAATGATGCACCAGTCAAGCAATTTGAATCTTGACATAAATAATCCTAACCACATATCTGTGCATTTTGTGCAGAGAGTAAGATTCTATCCAGGCTATTGAGGTTAACACAAAGTAAAATGCTGAGCTTTAAAGAGCTTTACAGGGACCACTAAGTCAGCATACAGCTAACTCATCTATGGCAATATTAGTATAATGCAACTGAGGCAGGCCAACAATATTTATCAGTTACAAATTAAGATTTTCTATAAATAAATTAGGAAAGGAAAAAATCACATGCGAAGCTTGTTGTCAGTATCAATAGGATTTGAAAGCTACAAATAGAGTATTAGATTCCTTAACATACAAATTATGACAACCATTAATTCCCCCAGTATTCAGATGCTTAGATCATACCTTTAAACAACATACAAACAATGTATCTAAAACACAAAACAAAACTCATGTTGGTTGCTGATATTCTGACCAATGAAACTCAAAAATATCCAGATTTTAGTGAGATAACAAATTTTGGGGTAATAAAAGTCAATAATTTTGATATGCTTCTATTAGAATATACATGAACCTCTATGAAGCATAGGGATGTATTCAATTTTCCACTAAAAAAGGAAGTCAAAAGTTGTAATTCCTCACAGATCACATGGGTCAGATTAAGTATCTATACTGAGCATGAGCATGATCAGTATTGAGCATGAGCAGTAAGTCAAAGGCTTAAAGCTAACCTGTACAGGTAATGCCACACCAAGTTTGGTTTTAATATCAAGTGCAATATGTGGATTACCATCCCACTGCATCTCTAACTCCATAGTGACTCCCTGAGCATCACTTTCACTTTCATTGATGGAAACTCCTAAGCAACATCAATAACTCAATTAGTGTCACTACAAAATCTGATGGAGTAAAATCAACATCTTCTCTCAGAATGTATCAACAAAATTTACACATTAATTGTTTATGATTTCCTTATTGTCAATAACCTTATCTTACAATTGTTTTGATTATGATTTCCTTCAATTTTGGCTAATGGACCTGAATAAGGAAAGACTTTCCTTATTAGTTTTCTCCGCATAAGGCTAACTAAATTCCTCTTTTCAATTCAAAAACTAAGTTTTTGAACATGTTTGAATTTTAAATTACAAAGCAACACATGATATTTGGCACTTGAATTTTTTTAATTTGATGTGCATGTCTTTTATAAATTTTTTCATGCTTATGTGAGCACAAAGAAAATGCTTATTTTGATGCTTCTAAATTTAAAAAGAAAAAAAAAACTAATGTTTTCCCAAATCCCAAAAACTTTCAATTATCTCTTGGTAATAAATTTTTTTTTTTTTTTTTTATTGTTTTACAAAAACAATTGAGTTTTGACAAGCGCATTACAGGAATAAGTGTAAAAATAATACAGAAAATCACACATTAGAGAAATGATGATATATGCTATTCTGGGTGTCATAGACACATTAAGTAGACAATTAGAATAAGATGCATGCCATCTTAATCATACAGCAACTGCACACCCATCAACCGATGCTGTAATCAATCCAACTTTTCCTCCTTTGAGGAAAAAAAAAATTAATCAAATTTACCTGTAAATTGTGGAGCCACAGTGCCGAGGGTCAACTTGGCGAACTTGAGTGAAGCTAAGATTGCTGGTCTATGTTGCTCAAGAATTGGCTCCACTTTGTTTCTTATCAGCTCTGATGTTGCCTAAAAATAACAACTTCTCATTAATACTACATCAAATGCATCAAATACTCAGCATTGGCGGGGTGAAATTCATAAAAAGACTAAAAGAAAGGGAAAAAAAAAAAAAAAAAAACCTCATCAACATATGGCCAAATCTTGTCAAGTTGGAGATTAAGCCAAGTTAACTGCAATTAAAAAAGAAATTAGTGTAAGAGCACTGATCAATAATGAATAAATATTTTGGATGCTAAGAATCTTGTAACTCATCTGACGCCTTTGGTGTTTCCAACAGAAACGTCCAAATTCAAATCTCCTCTCCCAATGTAACTTTTAAATTATCCAAAAAAAGAGAGAAAAGAATGCATACATATAAACATGCATGCATGCAAACAGACATACATAGATATATATGGTTACGAAACTGTAGCTTCTAGATTGAACTTAACTTCTGTCGCTGTGAAAATACGACCCAAGTTGGACAAAAATCATCTGGAAGAATCTTTCTTGAATCCTCCACTGTCATTCTTGAAAATCCTGCCACCACCTTCGCCTAGATCAACATAGATATCAAAATAAATGAACAAGAAGATAGCAAAATTTGAATTGAATCAAAACCAAAAGCAATATTCCAAACGTAAAAAAATTGTTAAATTTTTTAATAAAAAGTGAATAACAAGATGGTAATAAATGTGATTGAATTGATAACGAGAACGTGAATTTTATAGATATACCAAATTGGAACGACGCTTGGATCGGACTTTTTCATAACGAGCAAAAGCTATGATGAACCCAATGCCGAGGGTGACACCCATAATCATACCCACGTAGAAAGACATTTTTTTTTTCAATACCCAATTGAAAAACAAAACGAACCCAGATGTTATGTACTAGTTTCCGAGATTATCTTTAGCTTAAACATGAATTTCTTTGTGATTCAAGGGAAACCCATTGTGAAAACAGTCTTTTTTTGGTCGCATAGACGGAGAATGAGATTGGAGGAGAGCTAACGTAGAGAAATAAAGAGGCTACCACCTTAATTGTTTCATTAATTAATTAAATATTAATTATTTGATCTATATTTGGATCGAAGTTTGGTGTGTATAGAAAGAAAGATATTGATTCTTTTCTTTTGCCTCCTCTGTTCTTTCGTTCTCTATTTATATTCTTACGCTAAACTGTCGGTATGACTCTCAAAGTAGATCTTTTACGTGTATGCTTTGTCTGTCGGGTGCAACTTTCACATTATTCAAAAAAGAAGAAGTAGAAGGTTAGAAAATATGTTGGGAGGTTGAGTTCGATGCTTTTTTTCCGAAGCACAAATTGCAAATATATATATATATATATATATATATATTGCAAAAAGAACCGACATTTAGTTTATGATCCTAAAGCTAATCGCAACTAGAATCATGTAGAGTGTAGACTACACCACTAAATTCCTGCGAGATGGTTCTATATATATACACACACTAGCTTTAAAGGCCCTTCTATTATTTTATTTTATATTTTTGAAAAGATTAATATTGAAGAGGGGATCTCCATCTAGTGGGCTTGACGGTTCCTCACCCGTGGGCCAATGAAGGATGGATTCATTGCGTGCAAGACCTGTTGTATACGGATCTATCATGAACGGGCTCAGCGTAGATGGGCCAATTGTCCACATGGCAGTTAGAGACCCTAGATGGAAAATACTTGCGGCGCACACCATAGAGGCCTAATGTAAATAGAATCCTAGCGTGAAGGGGATTCCAGAAGCTACGTGCATTTAAGGAGATCTTCTCTATAAGGAAAAGACTTGTCCATCACGTTTTGGATTGCTTAAGAGGATTCCTATAAGGAATGGACTTCGATTCCAAGGAAAAGAGGTCAACCTTCGACTACTATAAAAAATCTAATACCTTCATAAATCAAGGTACGCATAATTAACCTTCTCTAACACTCTTGAGTCGTAAAAGATTCTAACTTGACATTCGGAGGGTATTTTGCCGGCACCACATCGATGCTCTCAGCAGGTTTTCTCTTTCTTGCTGTGTAGGTGACTTTTTGGGCGTGTGAGTAACGTGTGATTCACTGGTGATTTTTTCAGCATCATCAGTTGGCGCCGTCTGTGGGAAAGTAGCGTTTCTTTCGTGATTCGAAAGCCACACTATCGCTTCCCGGACAAAAGAGTTACATGGTGCTAACCCGCTCAATGGCGACTACCAATAACATCCAAGAGGAGGAACCACCCATGACTCCCCTCGAGAGACAAGTACAAACCCTCGCCGCAACTGTGGAGCGCCTCACCAAGCAAAATTGCGACCTAGAAGAATAGCTGCGCTAGAAAAACGCGGCACAAAATAATCAAAGGGAACAAGAAGGTATCAGTGTCGTGCGAGGAGGTCGAGAGGGGCCTGAAGGTAGTAACGCCCCAAGCAGGCCAGAACGGCAAAATATCAGCCTCCCATCCCTCATTGATAGGGCTCCACCTCCTATTATTGTGGAGATGTAGGCGATGAAGGAACAAATGGAGGTCATGATGAACACCCTGAAGGGACGAGTATCCAGCGACCTTGATGATTTGGTCAATTGAACAGACTTGCCGTTCACTGCGGCTGTCAACTCCTTCCCCCTACCACATAAGTTTCGAATGCCACAGATCGACAGTTACGACGGAGTGAAAGACCCTCTAGACCACCTGAAGACGTTTAAAACCTTAATGCACCTTCAAGGGGTCGCGGATGAGATAATGTGCAGGGCGTTCCCCACCACACTGAAAGGAGCCGCGAGGATTTGGTTCAGCTGGTTGACACCAAATTCCATCAGCACTTTCAAGGAGCTAAGCGCCCAGTTTACTTCACACTTTATCGGGGGACATAGGTACAAGAAGTCCACGGCGTGCCTGATGAGCATCAGATAGCGAGAGGATGAGACGCTGAGATCTTACATAACCCGCTTCAATAAGGAAGCGCTTTCGATCGATGAAGCCGATGATAAGATATTGGTAGCAGCCTTCACGAATGGGTTGCGAAAGGGTAAATTTTTGTTCTCTCTATACAAAAACGACCCGAAAACCATGTCGAAAGTACTCTACAGGGCCACTAAGTACATGAATGTGGAAGACGCACTGCTAGCCCGAGATGAAAAGCCCAGGAAGAGAGAACGACAGGAAGACACACGGCAGGACCAAGAACGGAAGAAACCCAGAACAGGAGACCGAAGGGACGAAAGGCGCCCTAAGCCCCCAGGAAGAAGGTTTACAAGCTTCACCCCATTGAATGCCCCAGTAGACCAAGTCCTAATGCAGATCAAGGACGAGGGGGCTCTAACATTTCCAGGAAAACTCAAGAGTGATCCAAGTAAGCGGTCTAGAGACAGGTACTGCCGTTTCCACCGTGACCACGGTCATGACACGTCTGATTGCTGCGACTTAAAGCAACAGATTGAGGCCTTCATCAGACAAGGAAAGTTGTAGAAGTTCGTCAGTAAGGAGAAAACGGACCCAAATCCCTAAGAGCACACCCCCCGACGGGATAACGAGCGTCAAAGACCCCCCGTAGGAGACATAAGGATGATTGTAGCAGGAACCGCTACTACAGGGTCGTCCAAAAAGGCTCGAAAGACTTACCTTAGGTCAGTCCATAACGTCCAGCTGACGAGCCTTGTATAGAAGATAGCGCGGAAGGAAAGCCCCATCATTGGGTTCTCGGAAGAAGATGCGTGGCGTCTTCATCATCCTCATGATGACGTGCTCGTTGTCAGCATACGTGTAGGAGACTACAACGTGCATCGAGTGTTGGTCAACAATGGCAGCTTGGCAAACATTCTGTACTACCCAGCATTCCAGCAAATGAGAATAGACAGAGAAAGACTGATACCGACGAACTCCCTGTTAGTAGGCTTTAGGGGAACAAGAATATTTCCATTGGGCGCGATCACACTTTCAGTAACAGTAGGCAAACATCCCTAGCAGATCACAGAGGAAGTAACATTCCTTGTGGTCGACTGTTCATCTGCTTACAATGCCATCCTCGGACGACCCACACTCAACTCGTGGAAGGCAGCAACATCGACATATCACCTAATGGTCAAGTTCCCTACAGATTATGGGATTGGGGAGTTGCAAGGAGACCAGGTGGCCGCCCGTGAATGCTACATTGCCATGCTAGAAATGGAAGATCAACAGCATACCATGTGTATAGAGGAGCAACGGGCCATAGCGGAGCCGGTTGAAGGATTAGAAGAGATAGCACTCGATGAATCAAGGCCTAAACGGATAACTAGGATGGGGACGTTGGCCAGCCAGCCAATACGTCAAGCCCTCACAGCATTCCTCAGGATAAATCAAGACATATTCGCGTGGAGCTAAGAGGACATGCCTGGGATTGATCCCTTAGTCATGGTTCACAAGCTCAACGTGAACCCCCCATCCTCACCCATCCGACAGAAAAAGCGAGTGTTCGCTCAGGAACGAGACAGAGCCATAGCAGAAGAGGTCAGGAAACTACTAGAAGTGGATTTTATTCGAGAAGTATATTACCCAGACTGGCTGGCGAACGTAGTTATGGTCAAGAAGGCTAACGGGAAGTGGCGAATGTGCGTTGACTTCACGGACCTCAACAGAGCGTGCCCAAAGGACAGCTACCCCCTCCCTCGGATAGATACTCTGGTAAACTCAACCGCCAGACACCAGCTCCTAAGTTTCATGGACGCCTTTTTGGGCTACAATCAAATCAAGATGAAGGAAGCTGATCAAGAGAAAACTTCCTTCGTCACCAGCCAAGGACTTTTTTGCTACATGGTGATGCCATTCGGGCTTAAGAACGCGGGGGCGACGTACCAGAGACTAATGAACAAAATGTTCACACACCAGATTGGAAGGAACGTACAAGTCTACATTGACGACATGTTGGTAAAGAGCTTGCGCAAAAATGACCACCTAGACGACCTCCAAGAGACGTTCGACATCCTTCGGTCATACAGCATGAAGCTGAATCCAAGCAAATGCGTGTTCGGAGTAACAGCGGGAAAATTCTTAGGATTCATGGTATCCCAAAGAGGTATAGAAGTCAACCTGGAGAAGATACGGGCCATCATGGAGTTAAGACCACCGAGGACGGTGAAAGAGGTGCAAAGCTTGAATGGCAAAATTGCAGCCTTAAACAGGTTCGTCTCTAAAGCGACGAACAAGTGTCTGCCATTCTTCCGCACCTTGAGAAAATCTTTCGAGTGGACGAACGAGTGCCAGAAAGAATTTGAAGACCTAAAGAAGTACCTTGCCTTTCCACCATTGCTCAACCCGTCCAAACCAGGGGAAGAACTCTACCTCTACTTAGCGGTTTCGCAAGCGGAGGTCAGCATGGCCTTAGTAAGAGAATAGGAAGGATCTCAATTACCCATCTATTTCGTAAGTAGGGGTTTCCAGGGGGCAGAAGAGAGGTACCCCCGGATGGAGAAATTGGCCTTCGCACTGGTAACTGCAGCCCGAAAACTCAAGCCGTACTTCCAGGCCCATGCCATCATTATCTTGACGTATTAGCCTCTAAAAAGAGCCATGAGCAGCCCTGAGGCTGCCAGACTAATGGCTTTGTGGGCAATAGAGCTAAGCAAGTTTGATATACAGTACCGCCCGCAAATTGCAATAAAGGGATAAGCTGTGGCAGACTTCATCACTGAATATACTCCATTAGAAGGAAAAGGGGTAGACGCCCTCAGACAATGGAGCATCTACACGGACGGATCTTCAAACAGGCAAGCTGGAGGTGCTGGTGTGGTGATCCAAACCCCTGACGGAGATAAAATCGAATGCATGATTCGACTGGACTTCCCAACGATCAACAACGAGGCCGAGTATGAAGCATTGGTTGCAGGATTAGACCTCGCAAAGGCTGCAGGTGCTGAAAACATGGTCGTACATTGCGATTCCCAGGTAATAACAAGTCAGATTAATGGCATCTACGAATGCAAAAATGAAAGGATGAAAAAGTACTTGGAAAAAGTCAGAATCGGATCGGCAACCTCGAAGTCAGATTCGTTCAAATCCCAAGAGAGGAGAACGAATGTGCTGACCGTCTGGCAAAAGCAGCCTCTGCTGAATTTATGCTAATCCCCGATCAGGTATTGTCGTTTGTCCAAATTTCCTCAATTATTGATGATAGAACTAAAGTGCAATAGGTGAATTTTGAGAACAATTGGACTACGCCATTAATAGCCTACCTGAAGATGGGCACACTACCAGACAGAAAAGAGGCAGCCAGGAAACTAAAAGTCCAAGCCTTACAATTTGTGTTGATCAATAATGTCTTATACAAAAGGGGATTCTCACGACTGTACATGAGGTGTTTGGGTCACGAGGAAGCAGACTACGTAATGAGAGAAGTCCATGAGGGTATCTGTGGAAACCATTCAGGGGCACGATCCTTAGTGCACAAATTGATCCGAGCAGGGTACTATTGGCCTACAATGCAAAAGGACGCGCAAGCTTACGTCAAGACTTACGATAAATGTTAGAGGTTCAGTAATCTGATCAGGCAACCAACCGAGGAGCTGACACCCATGACGGCCCCTTGGCCATTCGCCCAATGAGGACTAGACATCATGGGCCCCTTCCTGACAGTGGTAAGGCAACTAAAATTTCTAGTAGTTGGTATCGACTACTTCACCAAGTGGGTGGAAGTAGAGGCCCTAGCCACTACCACGAAGAAAAACATTCGAAATTTTGTTTAGAGGAATATTATCTGCAAGTACAGATACCAAGAGTGCTTGTCTCCGACAATGGAAAATAGTTCGACATCAACGCATTTAGGGACTTCTGTTCGGAGCTGGGTATCAAGAATCATTACTCTTCGCCCGCACACCCATAGGCCAACGAACAAGTCGAGGTCACGAACCGGTCCTTGCTCAAGATAATCAAGACCCGACTCGAGGGGGCAAAGGGCATCTGGCCTGACGAACTACCAAGCGTCTTGTGGGCATATCGTATTACGGCAAAAAAACCCACTAGAGAAACGCCGTTTAGACTAGCATACGGAGATGAGGCTGTCATTCCAGTAGAGGTAGGGCTTACGAGCTATCGGGTGGAGAACTACAATGAAGATAAGAACGAAGAGGCCTTGCGGCTTCAGTTAGACTTGGTGGACGAGGTCCGGGCTACAGCAGAGCAGAGGCTAGCACGATACCAGAACCTCATGGCAAAATACTACAACTCCAATGTTAGACATAGAGACTTTCAGATTGGAGATCTTGTGCTACGGAAGGTAATGGGAGTTGCTAGAGATCCTTCGCAAGGAAAGCTCAGCCCTAACTGGGAAGGACTATACAGGATCTCATCATGGCAAAGGAAAGGGACCTATCACCTCGAAACTTTTGACGGACAGAAGTTGCAACACTCATGGAACACAGAGCACCTGCGGAGATATTACCAGTAGAGACGACGTGAAGAGCATCGACGCTCTCCCAGTTTCTAGTTTATTACTGAGTTTTTAGTAGTTTTTACTTCGAACAATTTTATTTTTTCGTTAGTTTTTGCTTCGAACAATTCTTTCTACAAGTGCCTTTTTAAGCCCAAGGGGGCAGGTACTTTTTTAAAAACACATGGTTTTCTTTCAATAAGAGAAGTATTCAGACACAACTGTGTTTTTCCTACTTAATTTGCAAAGTCCAATATAAGACGGGTATAAACTAAGTCCACAAAATGGACGGATCGTCCCAAGAGGATGAAAATTCTAGGTCCAAAGGTGGACAGATCAAACTAAGTCCACAAGATGGATGGGTCATCCCAAGAGGATGAAACATTCAGTCTAAAAATGGACGGGCAAAATCTACGTCCGCAAAATGGATGGATCATCCCAAGAGGATAAAAATTCCAAGTCCAAAGGTGGACGGATCAAACTAAGTCCACAAGATGGACGGTTCATCCTAAGAGGATGAAACATTCAGTCCAAAAATGGACGGGCAAAATCTACGTCCGCAAAATGGACTGATCATCCCAAGAGGATGAAAATTCTAAGTCCAAAAGTGGACGGATCAAACTAAGTCCACAAGATGGACGGTTCATCCTAAGAGGATGAAACATTCAGTCCAAAAATGGACGGGCAAAATCTACGTCCACAAAATGGACGGATCATCCCAAGGGGATGAAATATTCCAAGTCCAAAAGTAGACGAGTAAAATCAAAGTCCACAAAATGGACGGATCTAACCCCCATAAAATAAACAGCAGTCCAAAAGTAGACGAAAACAATCTACGGACGGCTAAGTCCTAAGTAGACGGATACCATCTACATCCACAAAATGGGTGGTTTATTCCAAAAAAAGGACGGGTCACCCTGTGGGGATAAGCAATTCAAAGCCAAGAGGTAGAACGGATACATCTTTCGTCCACGAGATAGACAGATGGATTGGTCATCCCAATTTAATGAAAAATTAAGGTCCAAAATATGGACGAATACAAATTAAATCTACCATCTAGACCACACCAATAAGCAAAACTCAAAGTCCTAAAAGAGGACGGGTACTAACTAATAGTCCACCAGTGGACGGGTCATCCTAAAAGGATGAAGGCGCTTTCGATTGGATCAAAAAATAGACGGGGTCTATCATAAATCAATGGAATACTTGTAAAGTCTTGCAGACGGATACAAAATCATTGAAAATAAAAATGACGGAGGCATTCCTAAAAAATATCAACCATTGTTATAGTAGACGAACTAAGAAAAGAAATAATAAAAGCCCTCTAAGGGAACATCTACATAATTCCAAAAGTATGACGGAGAAATCATACAACTGTTCTCCAAATGTTTTTAAATAAAAATAATCTCAGTCTGCAGGTGTGTCTGCTTTCTCCTCATCCTGACGGACCTGACCATCTTTAGGATTGCTTTCAACCACGGTCCGATAAATTGGGGCATCATGAACGGGTGCTTCATCACCAAAAAGATCATCAGTATCTTCTGATTGGGCAAGCTGGACGGAGGTTTGCTCAGGGATGTTGATAGTGATGGTAGACACATCAAGGTTTGGATTAAGTGTCTTCACCTGACGGAGTGCATCATCAAATCCGTCGTTGTATGAAATACCTAGCTCCGAGATAAGGGCGTCGGAGTCACGGTACTCTCTTATTGCCACCTTCTTAGCCTGACAGACTTCCTTCTCCTTGTCTTCCAAAGCTTTCTTCATTCCCTCCGCCAGCTTCTGATACTCGTCCCTAGCATCTTCTGCCAATTTGAGTTTCTTCTCGTATGTCACCCTCCAAGCTTTAAGCTCAGTAAGCTCGTCCTTCGTCAACCTTGCTTTGTCACAGACGCGATCCAGAGCAGTCTCATGACCGAGGCACCATCCCAGTAGACCTTTCATCATCACCATGGCCTAAAAATAAAAAAGAAATATATGTTAATGATTTTCAAACAAATAGACACGGACGGACGATTAAGTGACAAACCAAATACCTGCACAATGCTGAAGAGGCCCGTCTCCCTCATAGCCTCCATCGAGTGATTATTGAGGACTTCGTAAACCTTGGCTGTTATAAGGGATGAAAGCCTTTCCAGAGCATATTTGGAGTCTTCGCGGATCAGGACGGGTGGCTTCTTTTGGCTGCCAAACGGGCCAGTCATTAGGCCTTTGCCGACCCCATGTTTTGAAGGGGTGACCGTCTTAGAAGAACCAGCCATTAACCCCAAGACGGGCTCCAATGGAACTTTGGGTTTCTTCGGTGCACGGTCCCCTTTGGACGATTGTTTTCTTTTGGCAGATGGGATATTTGAGACCGTCCCCTTAGGGTCCGTGCCCGTCTCTTTGTTTTTAGCAGCCTGCAATCTAATCGCTGCTCTCCTCTTAGCGTCGTCCATTTCTAAAAAGGTAAACGGGTAAACTAATAAAGAAATGAATATATAAACCCATTAAGATAAAGTGAGAACGACGGACTTACATTGTCAAATTCTTTTTTCGTATTTGACGGTAGCAGGGGTTGGCTCAGGACCGTCACAATACTAGTGGACGGTATTGAGGGATACTAACTTTGCCCACGTTCACTTCTCTTTGTTGGACTTGGCGAATTTTTTTTCGAGAAAGTGAAATTCTTCAAGATCGATCTAGGGATGCCGTCGTACTAAAAAAAAAAAAAAAAAAAAAAGAGAAGACGGTCAAAACGTATTGAAGGAATCTTTAAACCAACTGGACGGTCAGTCTATAAAATAAGCCTTGACGGATATACCAGGCGGATGTAGTATGCCCCATGTTTTGTCAACTGGCATATACTCCGTATCCCCTGGGCAAGACATCCACCCGTCGCCCTCAAGGAAGAAGTAACGGCTCTTCCAGTCTCTGTTCGAGTCAGGGGTTTCATATATGACCTTTAGCAACGGACTCCTGGGTACGAAACTATACATCCCCTTTGACTTGTCTATTTCATCAGGATGGTAGCAGTGAAGGAATTCCCTCACCGTCAGCCTTCTAGCACCGTCTGACCTGGCGCCATACAGGACCTCCATAGCAATGAAGACCCTCCAGGCGTTGGGGGCTAATTGGTTGACGGACAAACCCAGATATTTGAGAAGCTCACGGTGGAGAGTGCTTAGCGGAAACCTAAGACCTGCCTTTAACATTTGTTCATAAACTCTGACACCATCTACCCCTTGGTAATAGCACTTCTCTGACTGATATGGTAGACGAATTGGAATGTAATCTGGAATCTGGTAATTGGCCCTAAATGTACCAAAGTGATTCTCCTTAATTTTGGACGTAAACTCGTTCACCGTCCATTCTGGTAGCATAATGAACTCCCTGAGTCCATCAGCACCTACGACGGCCCTATTTGATTGATCTGCATCGTCATTAGGACGCTCTTCTTGGTCAGCCATCTCCTAATCCTCATTTGTTAAGGACGGGGAAGATGCAGACGGATTCCTCTCCTCGCTTTGACTCTCTTGGTCTTTATGATCAGACGGGTATACTTCCTCGTAATCCGCCCCGTCGCGAACTACTGAGTGGTTACTTGACGCACTAGACATTTTGCCTACATGTAACGACAAAACCTAAGACTCTGACGAGTCTAGAAATGATGACAGTGGTAAAAAGTCTAATAAGAATGGGATGAAGGAGATTCGCAAAGGAGAAGAGGAGAAAGAGTACTCACCGAGATAAAGAGTGGACGGATAAGAGAAGTTGACGGCTGTAAAGGAACTTGACGGAGTGATCTCTGACGGTGATGACGGACGTGCTCTGACAAGTGTTTTTTCCTTAGAAAGTAGAGAAATGAGGGGAGAATGGAGCAATATTTATAGGGAAAGTGCATGGAAGACGAAGTGACGCTTCGATCCGAGATAACGACCAATGGAAGAGCGACGCGTGTCATAGGTCATAAATGCCTTCTGGACAACCTGTCAGAATGTGGGCGCAGTTCACGGACTCTAAAAATGAAACCGTCGACCCACATGGTTTTGAATCGTCATCCCAGCCTTAAACCGTCACCCCATAGGTCCTTTTGCTCAAAGGGTGACGAACTCATGGGGTGAGGGGGCAACTGAAGAGGAGAAATATAGCCTGACGGTTCCTCACCCGTAGGCCGATGAAGGACGGATTCATTGCGTGCAAAACCTGTTGTATACGGATCTATCATGAACGGGCTCAGCGTAGATGGGCCAATGGTCCACATGGCAATTAGAGACCCTAGATAGAAAATACTTGCAGCGCACACCATAGAGGCCTAACGTAAATAGAATCCTAGCGTGAAGGAGATTCTAGAAGCTACGCACATTTATGGAGATCTTCTCTATAAGGAAAAGACTTGTCCATCACGTTTTGGATTGCTTAAGAGGATTCCTATAAGGAATGGACTTCGATTCTAAGGAAAAGAGGTCAACCTTCGACTACTATAAAAACCCCAATACCTTCACAAATCAAGGTACGCATAATTAACCCTTTCTAGCACTCTAGAGTCATAAAAGATTCTAACTTGATTTTCGGAGGGTATTTGGCCGGCACCACACCGGTGCTCTCAGTAGGTTTTCTCTTTCTTGCTGTGTAGGTGACTTTTTGGGCGTGTGAGCAACGTGTGATTCACTGGTGATTTTTTCGGCATCATCAAATATAATTTTCATTCATTATAATTTGAAGTTGCTATATTTTCATCGAGTAATATTTATGTAACTTCATTTTGTTCCTTAAAAAAAATGTAATTTCGTTTGAAATGACCATACCTAATCAATATATAGGGGTTTAGTGGATGAGAAAAATTACGCATGACATTTACTTTGAACAAAATACCTTAAAATAATAATTGTTGCAATTTCATCCCGAGATATATAAGGAAACATAAAAGAACTATAAAATCTCAAAGATATCAAAATTTATAAATAAATCAAAAAAAAAAATTTTGAGGTTCACCGGTAAAAGTTGAGTAGAGGATCCAATTCTCTGATAGAAAGGAAGTGACACTTGCGTACAAATGATAAGGAAAAATTTTCTTGATCATTTCCTTATCCATATCTTCTCTTGATAAGTTTTGAATTTGGATAATTGTAGTAGCGGGTTTGGGGCCAAAATTAGGAATTAACCTTGTTTCCCAAACAATATAATTAGTAGGCACTGTTTTCAAACTATATATATTACTAACATCTCGAGTTTAAAAGACTTGATTTAGGGCTATAAATCTTGTCTTAAAGACTCGGTTTTCATGGTTTGATCGCGTCTGTTGTGGCATTTTTTCCATGTGGTGTCCACCTGAAAATCGAGTCTCTAAGATTCGATTTATAAGCTGACCCTTTACATAGCAAGTATAATGTTTTAAGCACCCCCTTTACACCCACCTTCTCATCAGAGAAGAAAGAGAAAGAGAAAAAAAAAAAAAAAAAAAAACCAGAAACAGAAACATAGGTTGTAGTCAATCGAAGACTGAGATCGGAGTGGGTGGCTTCAGATCGGCATGAGTGGCTTCAAATCGGCATGGGACCATGGGTGGGTGGGCTTCAAGTTGGCGTGGGTGCTTCAGACCAACGTGGGTGGCTTCAGCTCGGCTGGGCTGTGTGTGGTCGTGGGGCGTGGGTGGCCATCGGTGGTTGTTGGTGCTCGTGGCTAGCCGTGGGTCGGGTTCAGATTGCTGTGGGTCGCCATGGGTTGAAAAAGCTGAGTAGAATGGGTTTTCTTGGTGGATTAGTTCAGAGATGAAGAAATTAAGAGACAACGTTTATGATAGCTCTTCGCAATTCAAGAGACCCTTTGGTTCTTCTCCTAAAGACTCATAAGTTTCTTTCTCTGTAACTTTGTTTTTTTTTTCAAAATTTTTGGTTTAACCTCTTTTATGTGTTTTGCTTGGTGAGTTTTTCTCTCTCTCTCTTCTTTGATGAGAAGGTGTAAAGGGTGTGCTTAAAGCATTATACCTGTTTTGTGGGTCGGCTTATAAATCGAGTCTTAGCTAGAGACTCGATTTCCAGGTGGACGCCACGTGGAAAGACACCATATCAGACGTGATCAGACCATGAAAACCGAGTCTTTGAGACTCAATTTATAGGCCCTAAATTGAGTCTTTTAAACTCGAGATGTTAGTAAAAAATATAGTTTTGTAACAGTGCCTACTAATTATATTGTTTGGGAAACAGGGATAATTCCCAATTTTGGCTCGAGTTTGGAGGTGGAGTTTTGAGTTTTGAATTTGAATAATTGTTTCAGTGTTTCATAATGGTTTCGGTGGAATTTTAAATTTGGATAATTGTTTTTTTATTTTTTGGATAAAAATTTGGATGGTAATGGGTTAAGTTAAACATTTACGTCTCTATTAGTCTATTTACTACGTTTATTTATTTTTATTTTTAAATTTCCCTAGATGTCTACCATGAGAGAGAGTTTATCAAAAAAAAAAAAAAAAGTGAGAGGGAATGAGAGAAAAAAAAAGTTGTTACACCTAATGTAATTTTAAGTAATGTTATACCACCCAGTATTTTTTTTAATTAGATGTGAATTTTGATAAATCTACTGCTGGATTATATTATCTTTATATATTCTCCATGCTTACAAAATTTAAAAAAGATCAAAAATCAATAGCCACGTTATCAATCAATTGTTTGAATTCAAGTTTTTATAGTTTGAAATAATACATAAAAGATGAGTTTATAGATCGAATGATAAACTATATTCGATTGACATAAAAATTGGCATGTATGTTAAGAATATATAGAACATGTAATTCAATAGTTGGATTTTCAAAATATAAATTCAATAACAAGTTATTAGGTGATGTAATATTGCTTAGAGTTACACTAGGTGTAACTTGAACCCACTTCTCTATGCATATACTAGCCTTTTTTCTTAATAGTGTCATAATTTTTTATTTATTCCAATATGAGGGTTACTCGTTTTCTCATTAATATTACACATTTAGAACTACTAATACAACCAGGATTGTCATGGGACTAGATTAAAAAAATGAAAAAATATTACACGTTTATTTTGTAGCAAAAAAAAAAAAAAAAACCTATGTTTTTATTTTATATATATAATTTTTATTTTGAGAATCTAATTTGTAAGTGGATAAAGTAATTTGAAAATCAACAAGAGAGTGACCCTATTTTTTTAGACAATGTTTTAGTGGGAATTAGAGTTGTATTTTTACCGAATTGTCCTTTAATTTTGTCTCTACTTAAACATAAGGGTGTAGGGACATTTTTGAACTAAAAAAATGAGGATTCCAAATAGGGGAAACCTCTTGAATAGTAGTATAGCTATAGCATGGAAGAGGCAAAAAAGATGGTTAGGAAAAGCTACTTTTTAAAATTTTAGCTTGTATCAAAAAAAAATTTAGCTAAAATTTAGGAGTTAAAAAAAAATGTGAGAGAGTGTGTGAGTGTGAGAGAAAACAAAAAGCTATATATATATATATATATATATGTTTAAATGTGGAGGAGGCATAAAGGTGGTTAGGAAAAACTACTTTTTTAAATTTTAGTTAAAATTTAGGAGTTTTTAAATAATTAGCAATTTTACATGTCTAGCCCTATTATTTAAACTTTTACTTTGGACATACAAAAATAGAAGTCTAAACAAGGGAAGCCCTTTATGTGGCGTTTGGTACAAGGTAATGTTTTAGGATTCCCAAGAATGTTGAAAGATTCCTACATTTGGTTGCAAATCACACAAAGGAATCAGATGCCAGGAGTATCTGGATTTCCACATAACCCTCTTCTTTTAGGAATGTGGATACCCTTTGAAACATGTAGGTATCCAGATTCCCAAGCTTAAAAAAATTACATTGGTTGTAAATTTACAATTTTACCATTTTTCACTTATCATATAACCAATGGAGATAAAACGTACTTATATATATAAAAAAAGAATGGAAATAAAACTGTCGGGACCCAAGGACTGAGGAAGGATACAACAAACTGTGACTATCATTATAAAAGCATTTTAAGCCCGATAAGGGGATTCGCCTGAGGATAGGAGGAGAAGGGCCAAAATACTTCCTGGATGTCCGAATAGAGAGGATGGTGTTCAGAGAGAGAGTCAGGGTAGGTGAAGGAAGTTTCCAGTAAAAGCTCACCTACTGCCTCCTCATTAAATGATTGGCAACAGTTTTATCAGCTGCATTGATGAGAAAGTGACCTAAACAGTAGAATTCACAGCTAAGCAGCTCCTTCTACCACCTTCAACAGATGTTTAAAGGGACAAGTGTCCTAAGGAGAGTCTGGAGGATTGTAGATGGAGGGTTAGGATGCAATATGCTTAGGAGTATATAAGGAAAGAGGACTTCCAAATGAGAGGGGGGAGAAAAAAATCAAGGAAATAAGAGATTAGAACAAGAACGGTGATAGAGAAAAAGAGAGAGAACAGTGTATCTCCTCACGTAAGAACATCGTCCTCGGGTGAGCTTGTAAAGAACCTTTTATATACTTAATCTTTGACTTTCACTTATTCCTTCTCTGTCTGAATCCTTGGGCTATGTCCAACTTGTTTTATCCCACTCTCTTTACCAATATCTATTGGTTTGGGCCTAATCGGGTAGTACCAATTTCACTATTTTAAGTGGGTTTGGGCCGCTTGATTTTCGTGTCCTTACAAAAACATAAAACAAATCATCAATATCTATTCCTTTATCTCTATCTCTTCTCGTCACAACAAAATAAATGCTAAAATAACATAAAATATTTATATCTTCTATCTGGGATTGGTTATTTGCTAAAATAAAATAAAATATTTATTTTTATTAAGAAAACATAATGTTGTGATTTTCATAAAGAACGAGAATTTAAATAGTTATTTTTGTATTATACATGTCATTTTGAAATGTTAGACTATAGTTTTAATGAATTTGTCTTAATTTATAGATTATATTTTGTTTGTTATTATTTATTTAGAGGAAGATTAAAAAAATTGATAGTGGGTTTATAAATCTACGGGCAGTATGAGAAAAATAAATAATTCTTTTAAGATTGCTATGAATAAACCAAACATAAGAATAGTTACATTTGAAGGCATTTAGATTGCAAGACATCACATTCCAAGGAATCTGGATGCCGGGGGTAATGTGGATTCCCCCGTACCAAACGCCACCTTAAGGGGCTTCTCCTATTTGGGATTGACATTTTGGTAGTTCAAAAATACCCCTTATATCCAAGGTTTAAGAAGAAACAAAACTTGAGGATAACATTGTAAAAATACATCTATAACTCCCAAGTAACAAGTCATTTTTAAAATCCTAAATTTTAGCCTATTTCTCTCTCCCCTTTTTAATATTGAAATTTACTCGTTTGTTTTTTTTTTTTTTTTTTCCTTATTCCCTATATAAAATGACTGAAAGTTTTTAACTTTTTAGGCTAAAAAGCCTAATATGCAAATTGCACTCTCTAAGTTTGGCAGAGATTCATTTCAGTCTTTTAACTTTACTAAAAATATTTTATAGAATTTTTATCTAAGATTTTTTATTTCCCAAAAATTGCATACTTAACATCAATTTTTTTAATGGAATTGGATAAAAGACTTGAATTGAATAAATTTAAAATTCAGAGGACTCAATTGAACGAAAATAAAGTTAGAAGACCGAATGAATTTTAGCTAAACTTAGAGAGTCCAATTTGCATTCTAGCTAACTTTTATCACCAATAGTTTTGGTTAACTACATATTTTTTATAAAAAATTTATAGACACTAGCCTCATCACACACAAAATTCAGTGGATAAAACAATTTGAAAATTAATAGGTGAGTGATCCTGTTTTTTAGGCAATATTTTAGTGGGAGTTAGAATTGCATTTTTACCAGATTATCCTTTAATTTTGTCTCTATTTAAATATAGGGGTGTAGGGGCATTTTTGAATTAAAAAATAAGGAATCCAAACAAGAGAAGCCTCTTAAATAGTAGTATAGATTAAGAAAAATTACTAAATTAGTACTATAAATGGTTATAAAATGGCCGAAAGTTTTTGACTTTGAAATTGCTAATTACTACTATTTTTCCTAAAAATTAGTACATACTAACACTAACCCTATCTCTATTTAAAATTTTAAATATATCTCATATGAGTATTTTTTTTTCTCTAAAAATTAGTACACACTATCTCTATTTAAATTATCTCACACAAATATTTTCTTTCATAAAAAATTATCTCTATTTAGATATATCTCATACTTATCTTTTTCAATTTCTTTGCATAGGCTTTTGGATTGCCTCAACTTTTTGCTCACTTCATCACCGTCTCCAATACAGAAAGTTTTTTTTTTTTTTTTCCTTTGACATTGTTGAAATTATTATTTTGTTAGTTTGTGTATTTTTGTTTCTATAATTTTTTACTACTCTCACCTAATCTTATCCACTTATCTCTATATTGTTGTCAATGATCCTATAGATTGGGCCAGGGACATTTAGGTAATCCCAACTTTATTATTTTGAAAATCACATTAAGTCAGTTGGTGCATTACTGCATTGTATTGTATTTATCTATGCAAATCATCTACTTACTTCCAACTCTATCCTTCCCTCTTTTAACTATTTTTTTTCATTAATTTTCTTAACTTATTGTTACACTTTCTCAAACATTTCATCCTCCATTTTAAACCTTTTTGACTCTATGCGTGTGTTTAAGTGAATTGTGAATTTTCTATAGAACTAACTTTGTTTGGTTTCTAGGAAAATTGAGTAGAAAAGGAGGGGAAAATAGAATTCATGACACATGTGTTAGTGTTTTGTGTGTGTGTGTGTGTGTGTGTGTTTTTTGGAAAATTTGGGAAATTCATCTTAACTATGATGAAATTGTTGTTAAATGAGAACTGTGAAAGAGTAAGGAAGGATGGTTATAAAAAGAATGTTTTAGTTTCTGGTTTTGGGAATGGTAATTATGCTATTATGGTTGCCAGTCTTAATGAATAATGTTTCTTTTTATTCTGTTGTTGTATCTGACTCGGTTGATTTCCGCTGCAGGTGCGTTGAAGGTACCCTTTCTGTTCTTAACAAATGGTAAGTCGTTTAAGTAATTCAATTTGTGGTTCATCAATAGAAATTTTAGAAGCTACTAAGAGGATGATGGGCTTATTGTAAAGATATATGTGATTATGGGGTTATTAGTTATGGTTTGTGAGGTTGATATTGACAAACATGCAATGTTGTATATTGAACCTAAGAACATTTGAGGCTTGTTTCTTTTTTATTGTAGAATACTCTTTAGTCCGTTCTTCTGTTGATATTTCTTTGAATTATTTGAGACCAAAAATAGATATGCCTAAAACATTGTGCTCCATAATTATCAACATGATTTTTGTGCAAGAAAATGTTATATTATTGGTTATTGTCTTTACCTCTCAAGAGTAATGTATACAATACAGCAATAAAATGGACAATACTATTATTTGATTTGAATAGGAGGTGGCGTCCCTGAAACTAGATGTGCCACTGAGTTAAGTGAACTTTTGGGAGTGCACATTTTACCTTCTCAAGTAGGATTTTATTGTTTTCACAGTCTTTTATTTATTTTTATTTTTCAGTATAAATAGGAGATTGAAGTTTATCTATTCATGATTGTTGTGACTATCATTTGATTGGTGGAATCTTTAGCATATTATGCTGTAGGAAAAATGATTAAGCTATTTAAAGTTAAGGAAAAGCAAAGGGAACTCGCAGAAAATGCTAATGGATAGACACCTGTCAAGAAGCAAAGTGCAGGGGAATTACGTCTTCACAAAGGTTATGAGTCCTTTTTTATTTTTTATTTTAATCACCATAATATCATAGGTTAAGTGTTTCCCTCAAGATACTGGAGCATTTGCTATGAGGTATTTCATTCCATTAAAATTTGGTTGATGTATCCTGAGATCTTGGACCAACATGCCCAACTTATTTTTTATTTTAAGACATTGTTAGAAAAGCTTTTTGGAATCTCCCTAGCTTAACTTGATATTTGACTCATAAACTCAAACATAAAACTATATATTTGATTCATTGCTAAATAGTAGAGGTTTTGATTTTTGATTTTTATTTTTTTTTAATAAAGTTTTTGTGTTTTTCATTGTGTAGATATTAGTGAATTGAACCTACCAAAATCTTGTGTCATATCTTTTCCCATTGGCAAGGATGACTTGATGAACTTTGAGGTTACCATTCAGCCTGATGACGAATATTATTTGTAAGTACTCTCGATAAAAATCCTCAACATTTTTCTAAGGATGATGAAGTATCCTATCATGAGATTTTAATGATAATACTTGGTTTAAGTTTTGAATATTAAAATGTATTGTTTTAGCCTTACAGAGGTGATACATTTTTGTTCTCTTTTAACGTTTCTCCTATTTACCCTCATGAGGCACCAAAGGTCAAGTGTAAGACAAAGGTAATCAAGCATGTCTAGTTCTCTAAATTTAGAGAACTAGACATGCTTGATTACCTTTGATTTATGAAATTTGTTTTTCTAAAATAATATATGTTCATCTTGGAATTATTGTTGAATTTTGATAGGCATCATCATAATGGGCGTTGGGAAGCAAGAATTGGAAGAGTTTGTGGTAACAAATATCTGTACCTGGGAACTTACAGTAAGTTCTAATAGTCTCTTTTTGATAGTGAATTTGGTATCTTAATTGTTATGTATTGAAAATTATCATAAATAGAGGGGTTATATGTCTATGGTAAACTTTGGTACTTGGTCTTACTACAATTTGATGGTGGGCATGATATTCTGTTTTTGTTTCATACTTCCAGTTGTGCTATATTGATCCTAAAGTTTCCAATGAGGAGGAGATGGAACTGCTGAAGAAATCAGATAGCGCACAATTATAAAGTAATTTATTTGTCTTTGGTGCATCTTTTAGGTACTATTTATCTATTTCATTGTTTTACTTACCTCATTCAATGCCTTTTTTTGTTGTAATGTATGACAAACAATATTCCAAAGTTATTATATGAAGACCAAAAGAAAATTACAATTGTATGGTTTTTTGTAATTTTGTTTAGTAAGTCAATGTAGTTTTGTTTTGTTATAAGTGATCTGCAAGTTATTGTATGGTATTTTTTGTTTTATTTTATCAGGTTAGGTACTTTAAACTTTTGTTTTAATGGTAGACAATTGTAAACAATGTGTTTTGTTGTTGTAGCTTTACTGTTGCTGGTGTGTGAATTATCAAAACAATGAGTGTAGTTCTTTGTTTTCATGGATCATATTGTTTGAGTTTTGTGTTTTGGTTTATTATCATTTGAAACTCAATGTGCAATGGTGAAATCATAGTGTAGGTACGCCTCATAACATTCTAGACACTTGGGATGTATTATTTTGTGTATAACATTAGACATTTGGGATATAATTATTGATATGGTGTAATTAAATATATTTAGTTTCTTAGTTTAATGTGGTATTTTATTTGCTATTAGAAAATATGAATTGTGGTTCATTACAGTTGCTATAAAATAGGTATTGAAAAATATGTATTGTAAGTACATTACAGGTGCTAAAAAAATTTTAAAAAAAATTTATTTAAAAAATGACCTATCCCGACACTTTTAAAACCGCTGGAATAGGGTTTGGCATAGGTATTGCCTATGCCAACACTTTCAAAAGCACTGGTATAGCCCTTTTAAATTTTATTCATTCAAGACCTATACTAGCGCTTTTGAGAGCGTTGGAATAGGTGCTGCCTATGCCAGCGCTTTTAAAAGCGCTAGTATAGGTCTTTTAAATTATATTCATTCATGACCTATACCAGCGCTTTTGAAAGCATTGGCATAGGTAGTACCTATTCTACCGCTTTAGGTTTTGAATCAATATAATTTAAAGGCCTATTCCAGCGCTTTCAAAAGCACTAGTATAGGGTGTATGTCTTTCCCAACGCTTTTGAAAAGCGCCGGTACAAGTCTAGCGACCCTATACCACATTCACTGCGCGGCGGTTTGAAGTGCCGAAAAAAAAAATGTCGGGATAGGAATTTTGACCCTATCCCAGCGCTTTTTGGGGCTATCTCAGCGGTTTTGAAAACGCTGGGATAGCCCCGTTTTTTTGTAGTGACAATTCCTTTGGTCTCCACAATTTTTTTCTCACTTCATCACTATCTTTCTTTTCAAAGAGGTATGTTTCTTTTGACAATGTTGAAATTATAGTTTCATTATTTGTATGTTGTACATTTTTCTTTTCACACACATGCGCAAGTGTGCACACACACACACACACACATACATACATAAATATATATATATATATATATGTATAGGTTCTAATATTACATTTCTTTAATCTCTTATTCTCTATCTCTTTATAAAGTCGTTTGATTTCCTCAAATTTTATCTCACTTCATTGCTATCTCCCCTTTAATATTGTGGAAATCATTACGTGAGAAGTATCAATTGGATGGAGCAACAGATGAGATAAATGAGATATTGGAGCGATTAATTTTGGTTGTACAATGTACAACATATGTGTAATGAAAAATTTTATGAGTATTTTCAATTTGTATAAACTTTACACTTAATGAATAGAGGTTCTATTATTATTATTTATTTATCTCACTTCATTGCTATCTCCCCTTTAATATTGTAGAAATCATTACGTGAGAAGTATCAATTGGATGGAGCAACAGATGAGATAAATGAGATATTGGAGCGATTAATTTTGGTTGTACAATGTACAACATATGTGTAATGAAAAATTTTATGAGTATTTTCAATTTGTATAAACTTTACACTTAATGAATAGAGGCTCTATTATTATTATTTATTTGTGCCTCATCATTGTAATCTCTATGGAAAAGATTTTTTTTTTTTTTTTTTTTTTGATCACCTATGGAAAAGAAATTGCAATATATTTAGCATTATTCATTTATAAATTTAACTTTTTAATGGTAGTATGACAATGGGAAGTTTGACGTTGAATTCAAATGAAAGCACATGTATACGTGACTTAACTAATCACTTATTTAAACTAAAACCGGGAAACTTGGGATTTTTTTTTTTAAATTTTTTATAAAAGACTACAACTTTTATTAAGAAGAAGATAAAAACAATACATCTTGAGCCAAAGCTGGCTCAATCATACTAGAATTTCCCTCTATCCAAGTTATATAACTAACAACATTCTAGGCATATTGAGCCAAGATGTGTGTTGGACGGTTACCTTGCTGACGAACATGCACTTGTCTAAAATCTTGCAATTTATGTCTAATTCCTTCAATAATGTTGCTAATAACTGTTGGTGGTTCACTTAGCCCCTTTAAAGCCTCAGCTACAATGGTGGAATCACACTAAAAAATTACCTCTCGTACTCCTACATCCCAAGCAAACATCACACCCACCTCCAAGGCTTTAGCTTCAAATTCCAAAGGTCTTAAAGGTATAGGTAGGAGTCAACTCAAAGTTGTTGTTACTTTTCCTTCATTATCTCGTATAATTGCCCCCACACACACTAGTTGAGTGTAACCAACAAATACAGCCTCATCCACGTTAATTTTATATCAAGGGGACTTTGGAGTCTAGAGCTTCCCAATGAACATCGTCTTGAGGTCAAGGTTGAGCCATACTCAAATTGGCCATCCCAACACGATTTTCGCCTTGTGTAAAATTGCCTCACAAGCTTGTCGCTCCTTCCCCTGGTGCACTGCATTCCAATTATACCAAATACACCATGCCACCATTATCACAAACTCCAAGACATCATTCTGGAAAAACCAAATCGTGAGCATCAAATGAAAGACCCGAGATCCTCCATACTTCTTGAGCTTTTTCGCAGTCCCAAAGGGCATGCCTACTGCTCTCTGACTCGACTCCACACTCCTCACAAACCAAATCAACTACGACATGTCTTCGGAATAGGTTAAGGTTAGCCTTTGTTGGCAATATATTTTTGCTAGCATTCCATGCAAATGACTTGAGCTTGTTTGGAATATTCAGGTGCCAAAGAGTTTTCCAAAAACTTTTGGACTTTTGCTCATTAAAGGAGCCTCCAGAATTATTGTTACTACTCGACGCCATAGCCACCTTATATGCACTTCTAATCGTGAAATTGCCCGTTGGCATATAGGCCCAAACCAATCGATCAGCAGGAAGTCTCTCACTTAAAGGAATGCTCATACGATAGTGCTGGTTTATGTCCCCTACTTTTGATCAATAATTTTGTAAATATCTTTATATCCCCTACTTTTGATCAATAATTTTGTAAATTTCACTGATGGTGACAAGATTTCAAATTCAAATCTCTATCCACCCTAAGCCATAAATAGAGATTAGATTTAGATTTTTTTTGGGGGGGGGGGGGGGGGGTGTAAAACTATAGTTGATTACATATTATAAATACTAGAAATAAAATACACCATTATTTCAATCATCTAGCCAGTAGCCAACGAAAAAAATTTGTTCTAATATGTTCCTTTTTGAGGGTTCGTTTATAGACTATAGTTGCACAAAACAGTAAAATAGTAGAAATTTATTAACATTGTAAGGACCAAAAAAGTTGGTGGCCTAGGCTCATTTAGAGTAATGGGTCGTATCCTTCAAACTTGGCTCAAATCAATAGAATTTGTAAGAGATGGGAAAGAACAACATAGTGAGCTCTGCCCGAGGATAGTTGTGGGAAAGAATTAGGTTTTCCTTCAGAAATAAATGAGCAACAAGCTTTATACAAAGGCTCCCGAGGGGTAGGATTTGTGTAGAAAGTGATACTGTTCCTTTTCTTCTCCGTTGCACTCCTTTCTCTTTCCTTTTCTCTCTCTTCTCCTTTGATCCCCTTTTCCAATGCTCTTTCCTTTCATTATATAGCCTCTTTCCCTTGCATCTTCATCATCCATTTCTACCTAACCCCCTTCATTTTTCGACACTTGTTACCTTTCACATCTGAAGAAGATGGTGGCAGGGATCTGCTTAGCTGTAAGCTGTGGCTTACACTGTACAAGTCACTTCCTCATTAATGTGGCTGATAAAGCTGTTGTCCTCCAATTAATGCGGATGCAACAAGCTACACCAGGTCTAAAGCTCCTTATAGCCCACTATCTTCCACTCTCTTCAGATCCTTGCTTCCTCTCAGAATGCCTCAGAGTACCATGATTCATTTCTTCCCTTCCTTGGGTGGCTTCTTCCCTTGGGCCCTTGACTTAAGCATTGCCACGTCATTACTGCGACCCTTGGGCTTCATCCTCGGTCCTCGGGCCAGTAATGCAACCCTTCAACTTCATCCTTGGTCCTCGGGTACCCACAAACACATATCCCTCTAAATTTTGTGGACAAACGTGTAAACCTAAAACTGAGATTAATGGAAAATTATGACACTAAACTCCAAAAGCCTAATAAAATTAAATGAAGTTTTAATATTTTAATACCCAGTTCAATTTAGCTTGTCATAAGTCCTAATCACCTTTCTCTATCTAATCCAATTAAAGGGAATCTGCTGTTAAGCCATTGTAAAGCTTCTAATTGTACTAGGGAGTCAAGATTAGAATTAGACTAGTTTTTTTCAAGGCTGCCCTCGTATTCTAGCATCTGATAATTTCAACACTGCCTTCTGTTTAAGGCTTTAAGCAAGGTGAGGAAAAGACTAAAAAAGATGAACTAATACATAGAAATAGAATTTGGTTCCAATTTAAATCTTTATTAATCTTTTGAAATATGTGTCTTGTTGTTTAGATTGTTAATAAGTACCTAAGTTAAATATATGATTAGACCTAGGACACTTTTTATGGTGTCCACTTCTATAATAGTTTTTTATCATCAGACCAAGACACCAACCAGTTTTAAGTGTAGGCGGGAATTAAACCCCAAATCTCTTATTCAACCATCAGAGATTTTACCAGTTGAGCTAACTAGAATCCACTTTACTGTCTCTTTGAATGGATTCAAAGGAATATATAACAAGATGTCGAATATTCTAAACCAATTTTTAATTTTTTTTTTGGATAACATGAACCAATTTATAATTGAATTGTAATATTTTTTTTTTTGAAGTAGAATTCTAATTTTATTATAAATTAACATATCATTAATGCATTATAATAAATAAATAAATAAAACATATCCTTATTGCTAGATGTCATTCATTAACTGAATGAAAAGCAAACATTCAAAAAATATTGATTCTCAAAAAAAAAAAAAAAAAGCAATATAAATTAACATATGATTAATTCTTTAATAAATGAATAAAACATATCCTTGTTGCTAGATGTCATTCTTTGGCAGAATGAAAAGCAAATATTCAAAAAAAAAAAAAAAAAAAAAGCAAATATAAGCCGATGAATTTTTTTTTTTTTAATGAACCTAAACCAATGAAAGTATGACATATCTAAACATTATATTTTTTTTTTCCTGAACACACTTGGCTTCATTTTATTTGATTATCCTTTTCTTGTCCCTGCTATATTCATATTAAAATCATATAAAGCAATATGAAGACACGTGGAACTTGAAATTACCCAAAAAAAAAAACCTATATCTGGAATTCAATTAGAAAACTATTGTACTATATTTACAGAAAAGAACCTAAATTTTGACACGACCACACAACAAAAAGAAATTGATGTTAAAATAGGATTAGTCCAGCTAATGAGGCACAATTCTCACGAGAGATCTATTTATATCATTTTTTTCATAACTTTTCATGTGGCCAGTTACGTGTAAGAGGTGTGAACTAATATAGGCTCACAACTTTTTCTCCTTTACTTACAACTCGTCACATAATAATTGTGACAAAATTTTAACGTGCTTATGATTTTTTCAGCTTATAATGAGTAATTTTTAACTATTTCAGAAGTACAGAGAATGTCACTCTATCTTCTCACATTTAAGATAAAGTACAATTATCAAATACTTGATGAACCTACTCTAAATAAACAATTTTCCCAACACAACTCTCACTCACAAAGTCAAAATCAATTGGCAACAAAAATGTCATTTTATCATTCAAATTAATACTAGACGTAAATACACTTTTGGTCCCTACATTTTGGGTCATTTCTCGATTTGGTCTCTAAATTGATTTTACTCCTAGGTTAGTCCCTGATTTCAGAAAATCGTTTTTATTTTAGTTCCTGCCGTCAACCTAATAACAGAAAATGCATATGTGGCAAACAGAATGCATTGTTGGCTGTTATATGCTGACATGGCTAATAAAATATTACTAATAAAACCACATTAGCATGCCACATCAGCATTTAAATTAATAAATAAAGCCAACTCAGAATTTTTTTTAAAAAAAGTAAATTAAATTTAAAAAAAAAACCTTAAATCTAATTTAAACTAAAATCATTTCTTAAAAAATAAAAAATCATTATCTTTTTAATTCTTTTTTATTTTGTTTTTATTTTTCTTTATCCTCATCACTTATCATCTTTAAAAAAATCCCTACACTCAAAGACTAATCTCAAATTCTCTCACTCTCTTCACGCTCCATGGATAGAATCTCTCACTCTCCACTGTCCATGGCCAGAGCTCACTGAGCCTTCTTCTCCACCACGCGTTGGAGCTCACAAGCAGACCAACGGCGAGCAGATCAAGCTTCTTCTCCATCTCTCTTTCTGCAAAAATCTGGTCTGAAGCTCGCTCTCTCTTTCGACTTTTCCTCGGATCAAGATCTCCCTCTTTTGGTTTTCTCTTTCAAATTTGGCTTTGATCTAAGTTTAGAGAGAGAGATGGGCTGAGATCGGTGGGAGTCGTTGTGAAGTGGTGGTTGGTCCGGTGGTGGGTGGGGCTGGATCGTTTGGGTTTCTGATCTGGGTTTATGTGGCTTGATGTGCTGGATCGATGGCTTGATGTGGCTTGATTAGTGGGTTTCTGATTTGTGTTTATTAAATGTGAGTTATTTTAGTGTTTGGTTTGAAAGAAAAACTTGATTTTCTGGGGAAAATGTTGATGATTGTTCAAGGAAAATTTATGAGGTTGGTTGGGTTTGTTGTTATTGTGAGCCGAATTGACTGGGTTTGTGCGTGTATGTTTGTTTCATAAGAAAAAATTTTGGTTTTGGGTGGAAAGAAAATGTTGTGATGAAAGTCTTAGGCATCAACTTGTTAGATGTGAATTTAATAGTGTTTGGTTTGAAAGAAATTTTTTGGGAAAGATGTTGAATACCCAGATATTTTTTGTGTTCATGAGTTCTTGTGATTTGGGTTTATATTTTTGAGTATTCATTTTCAAATATGAATCTATGTATTTTTATGTTTTTAATTTTGTTAAAATTGATAAATTATTATTTTTAAATCAAATGCCGATGTGGCATGCTGATGTGGTTTTATTAGTAATATTTTATTAGCCATGTCAGCATATAACAGCCAACAGTGCATTCTGTTTGCCACGTATGCATTTTCTGTAACTAGGTTGATGGTAGGGACTAAAATAAAATCGATTTTCTAAAATCAGGGACTGACCTAAGAGTAAAATTAATTTAGAGACTAAATCAAGAAATTGCCCAAAATGTAAAGACCAAAAATATATTTATGCCTACTATATTACTTTTGACTTTTGGGATTTTTTAGAAAGGGAGGTTTTGATTACTTCCTCGTAAGGAAGGGTGTAACTATAAAATTATATAGTCGGTTAGAGTATCGAATCAAAAAAAAAAAAAAAAAGAGAGAAAAAAAGAAAGAGAGAGAAAGAGTACAAATTCCAAGTTCCAGAGAGATCGCATAAAGTTCGGAAATGTTGAAATTCTCTCTCTGATGACACACCCTCTTCTTCATTTCCAACTGCCAACACACACACACACGCACACAAACAAACACACCTTCTCTATCGTCTCTCGCGTTTTCATGGTCGCCATAACAAGACCTCTCTCTCTCTCTCGCTCTCAATCACTTTGATCATTTTCTGTGAATAGAAAGATGGCGGGAAATGATTGGATAAACAGTTACTTGGAGGCGATCCTGGACGTCGGGCCGGGTCTGGACGACCCGAAGAAATCGTCGCTGTTGCT
Source organism: Quercus ilex subsp. ballota (assembly GCA_032727855.1). Lineage (NCBI taxonomy): Eukaryota > Viridiplantae > Streptophyta > Magnoliopsida > Fagales > Fagaceae > Quercus > Quercus ilex. The sequence goes on from CM064909.1 coordinate 24,626,235, forward strand.
CCGAGAGAGAGGACATTTCAGTCCCACTCGATACTTCGTCGAGGAAGTCATCACCGGCTTCGATGAGACCGATCTCCACCGATCCTGGGTTCGAGTACGTCTCTCATTTCCTTAAATTTTTAAATTTCATTCATTCCTTCATGTTTGTTTTTTGATCTGAAAATTGAAATGGTTTAGGCTGCGGCCACCAGGAGTCCACAGGAGAGGAACACAAGATTGGAGAACATGTGTTGGCGGATTTGGAATTTGGCTCGCCAGAAAAAACAGGTCATATATATATATATATATATATTTATTTATTTTTGATCTGAAAATTGAAATGTTTCAATGTTAGTCTCTTTTTTTTTTTTTTTTTTTTTTTTTTTTTTTTTTGGATTTGTTACGGTACAGACGATGCTAAGTAGATTTTGTTACTATGCTATGAATTTCAATACTTGTGATCTGGTTGATTATTCAAGTTGCAAATTTTTATTTTGGTTGCCTGAGTGAGCTGATGAATGATTGTGCACGGTGTGTTACTAGTTATCTGGTAATTTTTTTCATTCTTATTGATGAATGGTTGTGTTGTTTGAGAGTTCGAATGTGTTATGCCTTGTGTTCACATATTAGTGTCCACTCTAAGAAGCATGGACGCGGACGCGGACGCTAACACGAACACAACATGACTCAAAATTTCTTCAAAATTGAGACACGAATGTGTATATATATATATATATATATATATTTATAGGCTTTTATTCTAAGTTTTTTCCAAGAGCTTTGTAGATAAATTGACACCTAATGGCCAGGATTCAAATCTCCCCACCTCCATTGTTGTAACTATCAATTATTTTTTTTTTAAAAGTTTTTAAAATAAATAACAACTATCAAAATCTTTAAAACAATGGAGTGCCCCTTGGGTGTTGGACACGAACACATCAAGGGATTGAAGTGTTTGCGCTTCTTAGTATCCACTATTGTTTCCATTGTTCTTTTGAGCTCTTTTATATTATGAACTAAGCTTTGAAAATGTCTCCTTACAAACAATGGAGAAAGCAAGCTTTAGAATATGTGACTTATTATCACTTTTGTATTGCTCAGATTTTGACAATTGTTAGCCTTTTAGGGCAGTAATGAGAAACCAATTGATAGTTATGATTGATCATCATAATAACTAGTTGGATATATTTCTTAATCATGTGCTTATTGAAGAATAAAATCCCAAATCTTTTTTCCCCCCAATAACTCTTAAAAACTTTGTGCTGATGATGTTATCTTGATCAGTTTGAGGGGGAAGAAGCTCAGCGTGAAGCCAAGCGCCATCTTGAACGTGAAAGAGGCCGTAGAGAGGCAACAGCTGATATGTCAGAAGATTTGTCTGAGGGTGAAAAAGGAGATTTGGTTGGTGATCTTTCAGCTCATGGTGATAGCACTAGAGGAAGAATGCCTAGAATCAGTTCTGTTGATGTTATGGAGAACTGGGCCAATCAACATAAGGAGAAGAAACTCTACATTGTGTTAATAAGGCATGAACTAAAACCTTTTCATGCTTTAAGTTTATTTGAGGTTTTATGGGGGCGTATTATGAAATTTGAAAGAAGTTTATTTTCTCTTTTTTTTAGACATAAACAAAAATTAGGTATGACATTGAAATGAAAATCTTTTTAACAAGCAGTCTTTATGCAGCCTTCATGGCCTGATACGTGGTGAAAACATGGAGCTTGGTCGTGATTCTGATACAGGGGGTCAGGTAACTTTTAGCAATAAATTTTTATGTGCTTTTGAGAACCATATATAGACTGATCGCTTACCGTGGATCTTGAATGATATCTGTTATGATCAGGTCAAGTACGTAGTAGAACTTGCCAGGGCCTTAGGTTCAATGCCAGGTGTTTATCGGGTTGACTTGCTGACAAGACAAGTGTCAGCTCCAGATGTAGATTGGAGTTATGGTGAACCAACAGAAATGCTCAATCCAGTAAACTCTGAGAATTCAATGCAGGAGCATGGGGAGAGTAGTGGGGCATATATAGTCCGTATACCATTTGGCCCAAAAGATAAATATATTCCTAAAGAACTCCTTTGGCCCTACATTCCTGAATTTGTTGATGGTGCACTTCACCACATTCTACAGATGTCCAAAGTTTTGGGTGAGCAAATTGGTGGTGGGCAACCAATCTGGCCTGTTGCAATCCATGGACATTATGCAGATGCAGGTGACTCTGCTGCTCTCCTGTCTGGAGCTTTAAATGTACCTATGCTTTTTACTGGCCATTCTCTAGGACGAGATAAGCTTGAACAACTTTTAAAGCAAGGACGGCAATCAAGAGAAGAGATAAATTCAACATACAAAATAATGCGGCGGATAGAAGCTGAGGAGCTAGCTCTTGATGCAACAGAAATTGTTATAACCAGCACCAGACAGGAGATAGAACAGCAATGGCGCCTATATGATGGCTTTGATCCAATACTAGAACGCAAGCTGAGAGCAAGAATAAAAAGGGGTGTGAACTGTCATGGCAGGTTTATGCCTCGCATGGTTGTAAGTAATAAGAACTGTCCCAAGTTTATTATTAGACTCACAGGTTTTTTTGTGAATAAAGCAAGTTTGATTTGGTTGCACTAACTTTATATCATTTGTATTTTGAATTGCCAAAAATTGTCCAGGTAATTCCACCTGGGATGGAATTCCACCATATTGTTCCACATGATGGTGATATGGATGGAGATGTGGAAAGAAATGAAGATAGTCCTTCTTCTCTTGACCCACCAATTTGGTCTGAGGTTATGACTAGTCTTTCTTACCATTGTTTTGTTAGTTATTGTTTGAGAGCCTATAATTTACTGCCGATTCAATTTTGTTTGTCCCACGGCAAATACTATGTTAAGAAACATTTTCTTGGTGCAGGAGTATTGATTTTAATATCAATCTTGTTGATTTTGATTTGGCAGATTATGCGTTTCTTTTCCAATCCGCGCAAGCCTATGATACTTGCCCTTGCTAGAGCAGACCCTAAAAAGAATATTACAACTTTAGTCAAAGCATTTGGAGAATGCCGCCCATTGAGGGAACTTGCTAACCTTGTCTGTACTAATCCTTGAACTGTATCCTGCCTATCAAATATATATATCAATTTTGATGACCCACTTAAAAGGGATTTATCTTTCAATATCTTCTCCCCCACCCCCCTCCCCCAATCCCCACATAAAAAATGTCTTAAATTGCATGCCAATAATTTCACTTTATTTGTTGTTGTAAATTTGTTGCAGACATTAATCATGGGAAACCGTGATGATATTGATGAAATGTCTAGCACAAATGCATCTGTTGTTCTTTCAATTCTTAAGCTGATCGACAAATATGATCTCTATGGACAAGTGGCATACCCTAAACACCACAAGCAGTCTGACGTTCCTGACATTTATCGTCTAGCGGCAAAAACCAAGGTACTGATTTCTAATCTATTTTTCAAATTGTGGTGAGAGTCAGATCTACTGGTTGAACTTCCGTAAAGAAAAAGATATTTGCATAAAATATGGTATGATTAAATCATTGGTGATTGCATTGATGTATATGCTTTGCCCTTAGCTCTTCTAGATTCTTTTGTTCCTTTGCATAATTTCTTTGTAGTTTTGGTGAAGTGCAAAAGAAATGTAAAGATTCACTTACTGGCTTTCTTTACTGGGTCACACACAAACATTTGAAATAGAAATTTATAAAGACAAGAAAAAGTTAGGTATACAGGGACATCTTCTTTAGCACAATAAATAGTATTAGAAGAACTTAAAGAGAGGGAAAAGGCACATGAAAATTAAGTAACTGGAGAAGGAAATCCTGGTATTTATTGCCAATAAACTCTAGCTCAAATAGCACTTCCCTCATAAGAACAACACGGAGGGTAAGGTTGTGATTTCAAGACTCACTGTGTGTTGCGGAAATTAACAATTATAAAAAATAAAATGAAATCTTAATATTTATGAAATGGCAATAGAGGCATGTTATGTCTTAGGTATTTAGAACATTCTGATTAAGCTATTTACTTGATATTACAATACAGAAGCCTCCAATAATCAGTTTCCATATGCACCTTCTTGTGTAAAGTCAAGCTGAACTGAATTTTGGAATGTTTTAGCTTGTTTCAGCAGAATATTGATCTATCCAGATGCCAAAGAGTGTGTGTGCATGTCAGGCTCAAGTTGGTTCTAAACTTGGTTGAGCATGTTAAGTTTGGTTCATTTAGTTAAGTTAAGGCTGTGCTTTAGCTCGCATGGTAACTAGTGTTCAAGCTTGGTACCGGTTAAGGTCAAAAGAGGGTCCCCCCCCCCCCCCCCCCAATCCTTTCAGTTGTCCAAGAAGGAGGTGGCTGTTCTGGAGTTTGGAAACTGGGAGAAGGAGAGATAGTCATTGGTGCTGCCATTATCTTCGGGGCCTAACTGGGCTCCATTAGGGGAGAAAATGCCCATTTTGTCTTAGATTTTGGGACTCAAATATAAATCATAGGTTAATTAATGAATAGAAAGAGAATGCAGGGCTGAAAATAACAAGAAGACCACTCAATTAAGCGGGACACCCTTCTCTAATGCATTAGGGGGAGGGGGAAGGGAGTAAGTATTACTATTTACATGTTGATTTTTTTGGAATAAGTCTGGGCTAAATGAAATTTGTATTTGGTCAAGAGAACTCATTTTTTCAACTCTTCTAATTTGTTTCCCTCTCACTAAGTTATTCATCTCAGCACCATATTGATTCAGCTTTCTTACCAGAGAAAATTATTTGGCTCAAAATTCTTTAGTACATGTGTTGTTTAACCCATCATCTCAATAATTTTGTTCTTGTAGGGTGTTTTCATCAATCCGGCTTTCATTGAGCCATTTGGGCTTACTTTAATTGAGGTGCTTCTCTTTATCTTTTATCAGAATGCTTTACTTTTTAGATGTTATTTTATGCAAAATCCAACCATCTTTCCTCTTCTGCGCAGGCAGCAGCTTATGGTTTGCCTATTGTTGCCACAAAGAATGGTGGTCCTGTTGATATTCATAGGGTGTGTCCATCTGTGGAGCCTTCCTATTACTTAAAAGGAATTTCTCATCTGTTTATTGGGGTCATATACAGTCGAAGTTTGATTGTAGCTTAAAATACTGATGATGGACTTGTTACAGGTTCTTGACAATGGTCTACTTGTTGACCCCCATGATCAGCAGTCTATTGCAGATGCTCTTCTGAAACTTGTTTCAGATAAGCAACTTTGGGCAAAATGCCGGCAGAATGGACTGAAAAATATTCACCTTTTTTCATGGCCAGAGCATTGTAAGACATACCTATCTCGAATAGCCAGTTGCAGACCGAGGCAGCCACAATGGCAAAAAAGTGATGTTGAATATGACAATTCAGAATCAGATTCGCCCGGTGATTCCTTGAGAGATATACAAGATTTATCTTTAAACTTGAAGCTTTCATTGGATGGTGAGAAAATTGAAGGGGGTTCCAATCTTGATAATGTTTTAGATACTGAAGAAAATGCTGTTGATGAAATGAGTAGAGCAGAAAATGCTGTTTTGAAATTGTCTAGGGGTGTTATAGAAGGCACACAAAAGGCTGCAGCCTCAGAGAGAGCAGACAATAATGTCGGCCCTAGTAAATTTCCAGCATTGAGAAAGAGGAAGTATATATTTGTAATTTCTGTGGATTGTGATACAACCTCAGATCTTCTTGAAATTATTTCAACAGTTGTTGAGGTAGCAGGGAAGGACAGGGATGCAGGATCTATTGGGTTCGTATTGTCAACAGCCTTAACCATATCGGACATACACTCTCTTTTGATCTCAGGAGGCTTGAGCCCAACCGAATTTGACGCTTTTATCTGTAACAGTGGTAGTGAGCTCTACTATCCATCATCAAGCTCTGAGGACAGTCCTTCTGGGCTTCCCTATGTGGTAGACTTGGATTATCGTTCACACACTGAATACCGCTGGGGTGGAGAGGGTTTGAGGAAGACTTTGGTACGTTGGGTTGTGTCTATCAATGATGGAAAGGCAGGACAACTTGTTGAGGAAGATGAATCAGGATCGTCCATGCATTGCTATGCATTTAAAGTGAAAGACCCATCATTGGTAATATTTCTTTTTATTTTTATATGTGAAAGACTAATAGCAAAAGTGGTGTTTCCCCCAATCCACCCTCTCTTTTCTCTCTCATTGATATAAAGCCCACATCTTGCACTGTTAGTTTTTATAGCAATTTATTTTTAGATGGAGAATTTTACTTATATTTATAAGGTTTGTTGATTACTGATTCTTATTTTTAGAATTTTCAAATTTTAGTAACTATTTTGAAATCACAGATTCCCCCAGTTAAGGAACTTCGGAAATTGATGAGAATTCAGGCTCTCCGATGTCATGTTATATACTGTCAAAATGGTCCAAAGCTGAATGTAATCCCCGTGTTGGCCTCTAGATCCCAAGCCCTCAGGTATGCATGTAGAGGTTTTCCTTTTTTTTAAAGTTTCACAGCTACCTTGTTTCTTTGTTATTTTTTCTTCTTTTTTTTGGCACCTTATATGATGCGATAGTTCTCAACAAATTCATAGAAAGTGCGTTGCACATGTTAGAGCTGAGAAGTGTTATTACCTGTTCAGTATATTTTATTAAATAAAAAAGATTCAAAAGCATAAAGACAAGTGGGAAATCCATTAAAAAGCTGTCACGATATTTATTATATTATATAATATAATATTTGGGGAAAAAAAAAAAAAAAACCCTCTCCTCAAAGGCCAGCATCAAGAGGGATTGGCTGATTGGCATCATTTCCAAAAATACTTGGTATTGGCATTTAACTTTGGCATGCCTTCTAGTTCTTCACTGGGTGTTGCCAGTCTCCACCATCCTTGATTTGTGGTATAAATTGGTGGTTGCTTAGGAAGTGGTACCAGTTATGTACAGAATGAGAGTAAATATAGCTGAGATAAAGTGGGCCAATGCTGTCAGTGATGATAATTCCAAATGCTCATGAGAAATATGCCTTTGATAAAATTGATGGTGGAAAGTATTTAAATGGCAGAATTCTAGTAGTCATCAAAATTATTTGTTCAAGCTCTTCAGTCCTGATCCAAGCTACCGATATAGGTGAAATTTTAATCTTTAGCACAGCTTAAAAAATGTGGGTCTATAGGCAGGTTTATGTAGATATTCAGATGTGTTCTTGGCTTTGAGTTATTGAAGCATTATTGGAGAAATTCTATTAGTTGAATCATCATAATCCTTATGAAAACTATTCCATTGGCTGTCAAATTTAAAATTTGTTCAATCAGCCATAGGGTCCACAACGCATAATTTCATCTCAAGATCCTTATTGCAGGAAGTAAGCCACTTGTATACTCATTGCTTTTCAATTTAATACACTCTGTTTAGAGGTACCTTATATTGATTGACCTGGAACTCTGGGTTGTGATTTGTGATGAATTGATATAATTTTACTTAAAACAAAGCTAATCGTTTATATTGTTTACCCTTGAATGTCTAACTAACGTATGCTACAAGCATCACTAAACTAAGTAAGGTCATCTTGAGTACATTGAGAAGATAAGTCTATACAAGCTTTGATAAGAACAAAAGTACTCATTCAATTATTTGGGGGGGGGGGGGGGGGGGGGGGGAACATTTAAGGCCCACAATCCAAACTTGCTATTTTTAATGTGCAAAACATTCTATCCTCCCGCTTCTCACTTCTGTTTCTTACTGTTCAATGTCTGATGTTTTCTTTGGGATTACATGCCATGCATATGTTCTCTATATTTTATGGAGATCAATTATAGAGTACTAATACATCCTCTCCAGGTATCTGTTTGTCCGCTGGGGCATGGACCTGTCAAATACTGTGGTCTTTGTGGGAGAGTGTGGGGACACAGATTATGAAGGATTGCTTGGTGGTGTCCGTAAGACTGTGATATTGAAGGGAGTTGGTACTGGTGCAACTAAGCTTCATGCTAACAGAAATTATCCTCTAGAACATGTCTTTCCATTTGATAGTCCCAATGTTGTTCAAACTGAGGGATGTAATAGTGATGACATTCGAGCATCATTGGGGAAACTAGGGGTTCTTAAGGGGTAGATTATTCTAGCTCACGAGCTCCCAGTGTTTTGGAATCTATAAATTTTGTATTGAATATCTGGCTGTCTTATATTATTGACTTGTCATTTTGGATTTTGATATCTTCTTCAAGCCCCACAACTTTCCTCAAAATATTCTCAATTTGGAAAATTTCTACAAAATGAGTAATTTGTGGTGATTTCCCTTTGAACCCTTTGTCTACTCTTTCTTCTCCTCGTTTATTCCAGCTTTAAAGCTATCAACCCTTCTTAGTCTGTCAGTCTTCAAGAATTTCCTTCTTCCCTAGCTTTGGTACTTTAATAACAACATTTGTTCTCAGCATGATCATTGTGATTTATTTTTAATTTTACACGTTGGTTCTCAGCGATGGATGTTCTTCACTCCATCTGTTCTATGTGATTGTAGTAGAGGAAACCTCTGCATGTTCTGCTGTGTTTTCTGTATTTAATTAATTCTCCTTTCGTATCTGCTAATGTGCCTGGGGAACATGAAGTGGATATTGGTGTAAAATTTTTTGGTGTTTGTATAAATTTGTCTTCACATCAGATTTTGATGTATGCAAGAGCTTTTTCTCATACATGAATGTCATTGAAGTTTGATGGAGGGTTTTGTTGATGAGATTATCTTCATTGTATTCATTCTGCAATCCGTCTGAATAGAGCATATACTGGCTGTGCTTGGTGGCGCTGCTCAATGAGTGCTGGAAAAGTTACAAGCCTCTTGACATTGATATCTTAATACAACACACAGATGGAACAGGTACAGGCTGCCATTACCTCAGCCACAACTGGCCTATTAGTGGAACCCTACAGTTATTTATATCGACTAGAGGTGTTGCGATTTGGGGGCTGCGATTGCTGCCCATTATTTGGAGGAAAACAAAGGAAAATACTGTCATTGGGCGGTGGTGTGTAATTCTTTGATGATTTTTTCCATTTGTGGCATTCCTCATGCAAATCCTGTAGCAGAATATTTCCCGAATTCTTCCAAACTAAATTAAATTTTTTTCTTGCCTTGGAATTCAACTGTTTAGATTGCCAGATCACACTGGTTTTTGTCTTTTTCTTACGTTAGCGTTACCAAGTAGGAGCTATGAATCTTATGGGAAGGTGAGGGAAACGAATTTCTTCATAATGACCTACACATTGACCTTTTTAAATATGAGATGAGTTCAAATTATACCTGGTGTAATTCTAACCTTTTCTAAACCATTAGATTTAGGTAGATCTAACTGTCAAAAAAATGTACTCATTAATGCTGATATTCTAATAAAGATCTCATTTATTATTTTTATTTATAACAATTCATACTTATTTTTAATCCCAAAAATAGGTATATTTTTCTCTCTGCTCTCTCTTTCTCATCCACTACACGTTTCTCTCTCCTCCATTGCTCTTCTACCTCCATTCTTTGCATATAATAACTATAACAGTATAACAATATTTCTTACCAAGAAAGGAAAATATTAATAGAACGTTGATTGAATATTATAGACAGGATTCATCTTCAATGAATTAAAACAAAAATTTTAATTCTGATAACTTATTCTCCAACCGGGATAATGGAACACTTTTAATCTTCCCTAGAATCAAGGATAGAAGAATTTGAGCTTCGAATTTATTTTTACAATTTTTGTGTACTAAAATAGAGGTTCTTCATATATCATCTTAATATGCTAGCGGGCCTATTTCATTATTTTCATGATGCTTTGATGTCATATAGGCCTATATATGATCATTATATCACATTAGGGGAAAGTGTTATTCCACATTAATGTTTTTAAAAAAATATTTTTTTAAATATCTTATTTTTCTATATTTGATAATAACCTTAGAATGAAATAAAATTATTTTCAATAATTTCTATATTATCTTTTAATTTTTTTTTTTTTAGCGTGGCTTGAGAATTTGAGATAATTTTTTTTTCTTGATGATAATTTTAGAAGAAAGCAATCTTTAAAAAAATAAGTCATATTTTCTTAGGATTTTTTATAACTTTTTCTTTTTTGTTAATCAATAATAGTTTTATTTTGATTTATTATTTATGATATTATCAAACATAGGAAAATGTAAAAGAAACTATTTTCACAAAAAAAAAAATTTCCATCGAAACAAACAAGATGTTTAAATTAGCAAAGACTCTAGAAAATTTTATTTTAAACACTATAGTTAAGAGAGTTGTAAAAACTAAAAAATAAACAAACCATTTCATCTTAGGTAAACCCATAACTATACAACGAAAATAATTGACACAATTACCAAATCTCAAATCTCCCTATATTAAAGCCAAGCTTGAGCCAATTACCAATAACTTCATTTCCACAAGGATAATTTACTCCCTAACCCAACTTCTAGAACTACCACCAAATTTCGAATTGACACAAATTGATGAAGGATCAGACTTCAAATCAGTCCGCCTCACAAAGTGCGAAAAAAATATATATAACTTTTTTTGTTCGCTTTGACAAATACCCAATTCAAAATCTAATCCATTCTCAATATGGGTTCTGTGGAAACGAAATTATCCTTTTCTACAAAAACCCATGTTCAAACGCTAATCATCGATAATAAGAGCTATAGACCTAGAACTAGAAATCTAGGGCTGAACTAGAGCAAATAAATAAATAAATTGGCAAAGGATTTGTAAAATTCACAGGATAATTAAAGGGCTGGACACCATAACACATTGACCACATCGGAGGGGATGGGAGAAGGAGAGGGAAAGGAGATGATTGCATCAATGGTTTCTTATCAGAATCGTGTAGTGGATGAGAAAGAGAGAGCAGAGAGAAAAATATACCTATTTTTGAGATTAGAGATAGGCATGGTGTTATAAATAAGGATAATAAATGAGATTCTTATTAGAATATTAGCATTAATAAGTGCATTTTTTTTACTGTTGGATCTACTTAAATCCAATAGTTTAGAAAATGTGTAACTCTTTAGAATTATACCAAGTGTAACTTGAACCCATCTCTTTAAATATATATAAACAAAATTTAACTACAAAATTGGTTGTAGCATAAGATTACAATCTTTTTTTTTTTTTTTTGAGAGGGTATAAGGTTACAATCTTACTCAATAAAATAAACATTATTACATATTTTGAAAATCTAACCATTGAATTGTATGTTCTTTATATTCTTAATAAACATGTCAACTTTTATGTCAATCAAATGTTATCTATACTTTCTAGAAGAGGGATCTCTTATTTAAACTGAACTTTTATATGTTTCAAAAATACAATGAAGGGTAATTTTTCTTAGAAATTGAGTCATAAATGTTAAACAAATAACAAATAACAAATTTATCTATAATTTCTACAACACCTACAGCTACTATCATTTTGAAATCAAAAAGAAAACTCCTAAAATTTAGTATTATTTTTTCCTTCACATTCATCTTTTTATTCCCTAAACTTTAGCCTTTTTTTGTTAATTTTTCATCTAAATAAAGCCCCTCTAGTTTTTTTTTTTTTTTTTTTTTTTTTTTTTTTTTTTAAACCTAAGAGAACTCCTAAAATTTAGCATTCTTTTCCATACGTTCATCTTATTTTTTTCCTACCCAACATTTTCTCTATATCACTACACCACTTTCAAAAAAGAAATTATAGTTATGACTTATCTCTAAAGTTTATTATTTTTATTTGTTTTAAATAAAAAAATTATCATGTTAATCTTTTTTTCTTTTTAAATCTCTTGTCACAAGAAGTCCCAATTCCGAATAAAACACCTCAACTTTTTTTTTAATAAAAAAATATACTACCCATTTAAAAAAGAATTACTTGTTCTTATTCCAATCTTTTCTCTATATCACTACACCACTTTCAAACACACATTCAAAAAAAGAAATGACATTTTTTGCTTATATCTAAAGTTTATCCTTTTGTTTGAAATATATATATATATATATATATATCATGTTCATCTTTTTTTTTTTTTAATATTACTTCACAATTAATTTTTGAAATCTTTGCAAAATAATAGCAAAACAGAAATACAAAATTTGGAGCACCCACCCTCTTCCAATACCCTATTTTCAAAAATTTTCATCTCAACCTCCTTATAGACAACTAGCCTCTACACACGTGTGTTGTGAGTGCTCAGAGGCTCTACTATTTTATTTTTTATTTTTTTGGTCTAAAAAAATAAATTTCATATATACTAATTTGGGATTGTTGCATTATCCAATCACCAAAATTTCTAGGGGAGTGATGAGATGTAGTATGAAAAATTTACTTTATTCACAAACGTATAAATCTCATCACACTCCTATGAATTTTGGTGATTGAATATGCAACAACCCCAAATTAGTATATACAAAATTAATTTTTATAGACAAAAAAAATAAAAGAGCTTCTGGTTGTGCGTGTGTAGATACTAGTTTATTATATAATCTATAAGCTTATATTTTATACATAATTTTAAATTACTAAAACTTGTAATTTAAAGAATTTAGACTGCGTTTATTTCAGCTGTAAAGGAAATCAAGAAAACATTTTACATTGTGCTTGTTGTTTGGGATGCTCAGAAAATTCGGTCAAACCGAAAATCTCATTCATTAACCGTAAAATATGTGGGTCTTGAGTGTAAAATAGATTACACTTCTATTTTACTTTCAAACCATTTCTAGCAGAGAGAGAGAGAGAGAGAGATTGAAACGAGTCTGATCATCGCCACTACCTGAAGCCCATCGCCACCACCCTCTAGATTGTCTCATCCTCCTCTTGATCTCGTCACTGCAACCCTTTGGGTCAGATCATCTCCTCTCAATCTTGTCACTACACTCGCCAATCTCCCTTATCTTTTTCCTTCCAGCCAATTAAGGCCAAATCGGACATTGCATGTCATTGATCTAGTTTCTTCTCTCTCTCATCTCACTTTTTCTCTCTAACCCAAACCAAACCCCAACTAGGTTTTGTGTCTAATTTTCATTTTCTTTGATCTCTGATTTTGTTGTTGTTGTTGTGGTGGTGTGGGTGTTGGTGTTTGTGTGGTGTGGGTGGTGGTGGATTTTGTGTGGTGTTGTGGTGGGTTTTGTGTGGGTGGTGGTGGGTTTTCAGTGGGTGGTGATGGCAACAGAGTAGTGGTGGTGGTTTTTTCCCTTTTCCCGATCTGGATATTGTGTGGGTGGTGGTGGGTTGTGTTTGTCCTTGGTGGTGGTGCCTAGCTTGGGTTTACATTTTTTGAAAATAGATTTTTTACATCCAAGACCAAATGCAAGAAATAATTCTTCAGTGAAATTTTCACAACACAGTCAAACAACAGAAAATGTTTTCCATTATGTAAAATATTTTCAACTAAAAATATTTTACACTTGAAAAACATTTTACATATTGCCAAACACAGCTTTATTGATGACATAACTATTGATTTTAATTTTCTAGAAATTTTGCAAGTATGGGGGATATAAGAAAAAGATATAATGTAACAGTGGATTTTTCAAAATTCAAATTCAATAAAAATATATTAAGTAAAGTTGTAGTCTAACGCTACAACCGATTTTGTAGCTAAACTTTGTCCTATATACATTGGTCAAATTCTTCTTGATTCAGCTGGCCGCAATTCCATTCATGACCCCACTTGGCCCATGGAAACACAAACGAAACCAAGAAATCTTATCTATTATTTTGTTATCAATGATCTTTGGAGCTGATATTTTAGCTCCTACCTACCTGATAAATAGAGGGTAATGCTATGCGTTACTTTCAGTTGAATCCGTTGGAAAACTTTTCCTGATTTCCTCATAAGGTGGACTCAAATAGTCAAATCCTTTTCTGACTTGCTAAACAAAAAATGTGGAACTATCTATCAGTTCATCAAAAACATAATATGTATCCGGATTATTGTGAAAAACCATCTATTGTTATCTGATGGGAATCCAATCACGAAAACGATGCCAATATGGTTAACACAAAAATAGGAGAGCCTAGCAACATTCAAAATTTAATAAAATGGTTAAAATGTAAAACACATCCCTAAAGCTTAAGGGTCATTGAAATTTTACTCCTTAACATTTTAAAATTTGGATTTTACCACATAATGTTGTTGTCTGTCTTGATTAACAACCCTTTGTCTATTTTTTGCTGATATACCTATTAAGTGTCACGTATGACTTATCACATTTGTGATTTGACAGTTGAACTAATTAAACATGACATGTGGATTTACCTATCACTTAAAATTAAATAACCTAATATAGTCTTTAATAACCTAAAATAAATATCTAAATTAAATTAAATATTAAAAAAAATTTATTTTCAATATTTCAATATGAAGCTTACAAAAATATACCACCAATTACCAAAAAAGAGTACAAACATGCATTTTTTTTTATTTGTTGAGTCCAATTATATTTCTTGTGACATAAATTTGTAAAGGCTATGTACAAGAATTTATAGTATTTATAGTATTTTCCTGTTTGAATTTATTCTCGTGATTGGTGACATATCTATTTGTAAATGTACACCATTTGTGGGAGGAGGAAACTCGAAGAGAGAGGATTATTGATTGGAATCCACCCAAGGGGCATTGGGTCCAACTATTCATCGGATTAGGCCTAGTCCAGTTAGGATAACCTAGGCAGAGAAATCGAGGAGAGTGGCTCGCCTGAGGAGCCTGAGAAGCAGATACTCCTCAGGAGACTAGAGACAAACCACCAAGGCCATAAGGTTGAAGGCCGAGGAAGGAAGTAAAGACGTGCAAGTAAGGGAAGAAGGAAGCTTTCAGATAAAGCACCCCAGCTCCACATTTAATACACTATACCAATTCAGCCTACCGCTTTAATGGTAGAATGACCCCTAAATAGTACCCCCATAACCTGCAACCTACTCTACCACCACCAACAAAGTAGTGATGGGACAAGTATTTAAGGAGGAATCAACGGCCATCCAAGTGGAAGGCTGGGATGCAATCTAAGTGGAAGGAAGATCCTCCTAGAGGGAGATCGAAAAAAGTTCAGGGAGAGAGAAATAGGGAAATAGAGAGAGAAATTGATCATTGTAAAACTAAGAAATGTAAACCTAAGGAAACCATTGCTCCTTGGCCAGCTTGAGGAAGGACTTAAATAAGAAGCTCTCTTTCCTCGTTGTAATTCCTTGTTAAAATTGTTATCCTTGCTAATCTTCTTTCTATAAATTACAAACTAAACTGAGGCCACCAAGGCTTAAAAGGTTGACATTGATCATCCACCTCTACAAATTAGTTGTATTGGGCCTTCCTCTCAACCCAACCTTATTCAAGTTGGGCTGGGCTGCAAGATTTGGCCCCTACACCATCCATTGTGGTCGTTGCACTTGCACGGCCTTAACGCCTTTTCACTTTCATTTCAGGTAACACGGGTAACAGGAATTCCTTAGAGTCCTCAGCCCGAATTTCGGTAAAATAACTTGACAATAACATCAACATGACAGCCAAAGAATTCCTAAACCGTCTTGAGCTGCACCTGTCATCCGTATTGACATCCTTCACCCCACCTTTGACTGATCCTAGTGGAGCACCATCCATATATGCTCTACATGCCACCAGAATATCACGGCCACAGTTGCAGAAATGCCCTACAACAAAGTCCTCAAAATGCTGCAACCACACGACTCAGAATTAGATGTTGAACCCTCAAATGGTTCAGAGAGCATCAATTCCATTAATAACTATTCCAAGTGTGTACAATGGATGAAATCAGACCATAATTCAGATGTAAACTAAAGACAGAAAGACAGTTAATAGGAATTTTTGACTGCCAATGGTCATGGTGCAGTAAAACAATCAAGAAGATAATTGCAAACCCTTAGTGCTAACAAATTAATATCAATGTAACAAAACATTCTTAAACATTCTTTTTTTAATAGGTAAGTTCTTGAACCTATAACCTCACCCTTTATCCATTTATTACAGAGGGAGGAAGTGCCATTTGGGTTAAGGCTCATTGGCATTACAATCTAATTCTAGATTCAACACTCAAAAATCAATGTAACAAAACATTCTTTTTTTAATAGGTAAGTTCTTGAACTCATAACCTAACCCTTCATCCATTTATTAGAGGAAGGAAGTGCCACTTGGGCTAAGGCTCATTGGCATTACAATCTAATTCTAGATTCAACACTCAAAACAATCAATTATGTAAAACAAAAATATGTTGCAAGACAAAAGAAATAGAGAACATAATTAGAAAACCATCAACAGTCAAAGATCTAATTTTACATATTGTAAAAATAACAAATGCTTGAATGATTTAGTGTCTTATATAGCGTAGAAACACCAAATCAATTTCTTTTTCTTTTTAAATTTTATAACACATGACCATCTGCATTAAAAAAATTGCACTGTTTGGGAGGACATGGTCCCTTGACTTTTCAAAAATCCTCAATCTCCCTTGTATTTTTGGCGAAACAATATAATTTTTTACATAAATTTAAATATCCTCCCCCCCCCCCCCCCCCCCAACTAAAAACATGTAATGCAATTATATAGTTGGCTAATGCATTTTTGTTCCCTCTAATTACTCTTACATCATACATAGCTCACTAAATCAAAGTGTATTGAATGTATGTCACATGTAATGCAATTATGTTTTTATTTTTATTTAATTGACTTGTATATTTTTAGACATGTCAAGACTTACTCTTATTTTTTGCAAAGATGTAAAGAGTTGATATAAATATTTTTGTTTACGTAAACATTCTTCATGTAGAGAAGTAACAAATAAATAATATTCAAGCTCCACCACTTATTTCCACTCTATAATAAACATCAGTATTTCCAAGAGTGCATGGGAAAGTTTAATTTCATAAATAAATTAATACCCAAAAAAAAACTTTCTCCAAACTCCCTCAAAAAGCCTTGTAAGCAATTGAGATATGATTGGAATTAGGGGTACTCATTGGGTTGGAGGGTTTTTTCAACCCAACTCGAGCACATGTTGGGTTGAGAAATTCTCAACCCAATCCAACCTATCACATTTATAGAGACCAACCTAACCCAACCCATATGGATAAAGTTGGGTTGGTGGATTGTGCTTACATATTTCATATCATATAATAATTGAACTTTTATCAACTATTTAATCCAATTTTTTCAATAAATTATTATAGGAATTATCAATGCAGTCTTACCTTTGGTGGACTCCTCATAGTGTACGTCATTGTTCTCAGTGATGGAACAAATACATCCTCGTTGTATACCTGGCATTGTTTTTCATTATATGCTGAGGATCTCTGAGGCAAATTGGAAAAGGGTTTTGTATTGAAGAACAACACTTGTATGGAGACAAGAAGTTGAAGCATAGTTGATACACCAGGGAGCCAAAAATTATTGTATCTACCATCCCCCAATGGATGGCCTGTAGAGACTGCAGAATATATTGACCCATCATTGCTCATTTGAGGAATGAGTTCAAGGCCACCAGAGTGGTAGTGGACTTTCTGGCATAAACAAGTTTTGCAGTTTTCAGACCAATGATGTAAAGCAGAAGATATAAAATTATCACCAGTACTCAAAAGTTCTAATCACATACCGGTGCTACATTAGGATAATAACGGTCGAAAAAAAAATCAAAGAAGAAGAGACCATCATGGTAGGGAGTGCCCTCTGTTCCAACGATGACAGCCCTCAAAAGATCCATCCTTGTTTCATAAACTCTAACGAATATTTTATCTATTGGAAAAAAAAAAATAATGAAAATCTTAGGGAAAAATAAAAGTGGATCAGGGAGGGGCAGACACCAAACCCACTAATGTCGCACACTACATTTCTACAGTTATGCTCTGCAAAGTCAGATTTAAAATTTGCTAGCATTTTTTTTTTTTTTTTGATAGGTAATGTAAAATATTATTAAAAATTATAGCCAACCCAAATACATTGGAGATGAACTATAATGACAAAAATTTACTAGCAAATTTAGATTTCAGGACTACAATTATGACCAACAAATTTATTTCTGACAGCTTAATCGAAATGAAGGCTATGTATTGGAAAAATTTGCAGCCATTACATAAAAAGAAAGCATTAAAACTCACCAGGCAGATCCTTTGCCAGGATCTTCCACTCCTCCCGAATTTTCTTTGCCCAAGTCTCTGATGGCTGTAATTGTAAGAAAAAGGGTAGTAAAAACGATATTTAGATATGTTTCAAACTAGAGACTGAAAAAAGAAGGCATGCAAGGCATCATCAAAACCTAGTTACCTGCATCGTGGTAGAACCATAGCTAGCATAGTAATGGTCAGAATAGTCTTCCACGATATCAAATTGTTTAAAAAGTTTGAACCTCCTCAAAATTTCATATTTGTCCTTGCTAGAGATTGCCTTAATAGGTTCAGCAGCTGCATTATTTTGATTTGGGGCAGAAGGCTGAAGCCAGGGGAACTTCTTCACATCTTTAGGAGCATAAAACTCAAAAGCTGGAACATGAAAAGATGAAAGTCCAAAAGAGGAAGATGGCTGCCAGAGCAAATTCTCCCAATAGGACCAAGGTACATATGCATCTACTGCATATGGCATAGGAGGCCCAGAAGTTGGTGCCTGTATTTCAGGAGGAAAATCCATGCTTTCAAACTGGGCTAGGAAAATGAGATACCTAGTAGACCGAGAAAAACCAACTTGCCCCGTACTATGTAAATCACGCATAGTAGAAATATTACGATGAAGGTCAACAAAGTTAAGCATCTCCCCATGCACTAACCCAAACCTTTCCATACCAGCACCAAAAAGATATCCCTGATAAAGGAGGGGGGAGAGCAAACAGTCATAAACGGTACAGCTACCTTAGATGTTTACTGTTTTTATATAACTCACGAATCAGCAACTAGAACATATTTAATGTCACAAACCTTACGCTGATGATTCCCATAACCAGCTGACACATCTTGGACGGCCTTACGCTTTTTCACTTTCATTGCAGTTGCAGGTAACACGGGTAACAGGAATTTCTTACAGTCCTCAGCTCCAATTTCGGTAAAATACCTTGACAATAATATCAACATGACAGCCACAGAATTCTTAAACCGTTGTGAGCAGCTCTTGTCATCCATATTGACATCCTTCACCCCACCTTTGACTACAGATCCTACTTGAGCACCATCCATATATGCTCTACATGCCACCAGAATATCACGGCCACGGTTGCAGAAATGCCCTACAACAAAGTCCTCAAAATGCTGCAACCACATGACTCAGAATTAGATGTTGAGACCTCAAATGGTACAGAGAGCATCAAATCCATTAATAACTATTCCAAGTGTGTACAATGGACGAAATCAGACCATAATTCAGATGTAAACTAAAGACAGAAAGACAGTTAATAGGAATTTTTTACTGCCAATGGTCATGGTGCAGTAAAACAATCAAGAAGATAATTGCAAACCCTGAGTGCTAACAAATTAATATCAATGTAACAAAACATTCTTAAGACTTTCTTTTTTTAATAGGTAATTTATTGAACCCATAACCTCACCCTTCATCCCTTTATTATGGAAGGATGAAGTTCCATTTGGGCTAGTGCTCATTGGCATTACAATCTAATTCTAGATTCAACACTCAAAATAATCAATTATGTACAACAAAAATGTGTTGTAAGACAAAAGAAATAGAGAACATAATTAGAAAACCATCAACAGTCAAAGATCTAATTATACGTATAGTAAATATCAATTGGATCTTTGTACTAAACTGTCTTTAAAGCAGAAATGCTTGAATGATTTAGTGTCTTATAAAGCACAGACACATTGATTTCTTTTTCTTTTTTTAAAACACATGACCATCTGCATTAAAAAAAACTTCACTGTTTCCACCAGGGGTGGAGGGAGGGGGGCCATGGCCCCCTTAACTTTTCAAAAATCCTCCATCTCTCTTGTATTTTTGGCAAAACAATATAATTTTGGACAAAAAAAACTAAATAATGGCCCACTAGATTTTTGCTAAAAACATGTAATGCATTTTTGTAGTTGACTAATGCATTTTTGTTCCCTTTAATTACTCTTACATTATACATAGCTCATTAGCTCAATGTGTATTTAATGTATATCACATGTGATTCAATTATACTTTTATTAAATTTAGACAAGTCAAGACTTACTCTTTATTTTTTGCAAAGATGTAAAGACTAACTCGATGTAAATATTTTGGTTATGTAAACATTCTTCATGTAGAGAAGTAATAGATAAATATATATATATATACACACACACACGTGTGTGTGTGCACGCGCGCGCTTGCCTCTGAAAAATTATTTTTTTGGCTCCACCACTCATTTCCACTCTATAATAAGCATCAGTATTTCAAGTAAAAATTGTAATCAGGGAGTCCATAGGAAGAACTTATTCCATAAATAAATTAATACCAAAAAAAGCACTCGTTCCAAACTCCCACAACAAGCTTTGTAAAGCATTTGAGATATGAATGGAATTAGAGGAATGCATTGAATTGGGTTGGGTTGGAGGGTTTTTCTAACCCAAACTAAGCACAAGTTGGGTTAAGAAATTCTCAACCGAACCCAACCTATCACATGTGTAAAGACCAACCCAACCCACATGAATAAGGTTGGGTTGGTGGATAGTGCTTACATATTTCATGTCATATAATAATTGAACTTTTATCAACTATTAATCCATTTTTTCAATAAATTATTATAGTACACATAATATATATTGCAAATTTTCAAATATATCAAGACTAATTTCTCAAAATACTAAAATAAATGGAACTAAAAATAAAAAATAAGTGTAATAAAATAAATTTATATACGTGGTGAGTTGAGTTGGGTTAGATGGATTGAAAAATCAATCAACCTGAACTCAACCCAACCCTAGACTTAAAGTAAAAATCCAATTCAATCCAATCCAACCTAACCTACGAACCTACAAAAACCACCTATCTTAATTGGAATTTTAGGTGAAATGCTTTGGAGAAAAGAAGAAAAGAACACGGCCCAATACATTAATGGTTAATTAAAAAAAAAAAAAGAGCAAGCCTGCATTTTTTTAGAAATTACATGATATCATATTAAAAATGGTGAAGTCAACCATGACTCCATTATATCTCTTCTTCTCAAATTCCTTATGCACTAAATTATTACACATAACGTGGTTGTTTGCTAGGATTTCAGGTATACCACCCATTGATGTTTAATTGACCCAATTAAATACTAAAAAGCTCCTTAGGAATCTGCATGAATTGATGTACTAGACCGTGATAATGAAACTTTAGTCAGCACGTTGGCCATTGCAATTATATTTTTTCTTTAGGCTCAAAATTTATATTTACAATTCAGGATGCAATTAATGATACCATATCCAAAATATGAATAGAACATACATGTAGGAATAAATAATCAATGCAATCTTACCTTTGGTGGACTCCTCATGGTGTACATCATTGTTCTTAGTAATAGAACAAATACATCCTCGTCGTATAGCCGAGATTGCGTTTCAGTATTATCTGAGGGTATCGGCTGATGCCAATTGAAGGGTCTTGTGTTCAGGATCAACCCTTGTAAGGAGACAAGAAGTTGAAGCATGGTTGATACACCTGGGAGCCAATAACTATTGTTGAAAGCAGGATTGAGTTTAAGGCCTCAAGAGTGGTTCACTGTGAATGGTTTATATAGACACAAGCATACTGACCTTGACCCATTTTTTTTAAAAGCAGGATTGAGTTTAAGGCCCCAAGAGTGGTAGTGGACTTTCTGGCATAAACAAGTTTTGCAGTTTTCAGACCAATGTAAAAACTAAAAATATCGCAGAAGATATAAAAATATCGCCAGTACTCTAAAAGTTTGAATCACATACCGGTGGTACATTAGGATAATTAAAGTCGAAGAAAAAATCAAAGAAGAAGAGACCATCATGGTAGGGAGTGCCCTGTGTTCCGATGATGACAGCCCTCAAAAGATCCATCCTTCTTTCATAAACTCTAACGAATATATTATCTATTGATAACAATAACAAATGAAAATTTTAGTGAAAAATAAAAGTGGATCAGGGAGGGGCAGACACCAAACCCACTAATGTCACACACTACATTTCTGCAGTTATGCTCTGCAAACTCACATTTAAATTTACTAGCAATTTTTTTTTTTGATAGGTTATGTAAAATATTATTAAAAATTATAGCCAACCCAAAAAGTACATTGAGAATGAACTGTAGGGGCAAAAATTTACTAGCGAATTTAGATTTCAGGCCAACAATTATTGCCAACAAATTTATTTCTGACAGCTTAATCAAAATGAAGGCTATGTATTGGAAAAAGTTGCAGCCATTACATAAAAAGAAAGCATTAAAGCTCACCAGGTAGATCCTTTTCCAGGATCTTCCACTCATCCTGGATTTTCTTTGCCCAGGTCTTTGATGTCTATAATTGAAAGAAAGAGGATAATGAAACGATATTTAGAATCTTAGATATGTTTCAAACTAGAGACTGAAAAAAGAAGGCATCATCAAAACCTAGTCACCTGCATTGCGGTGAAACCATCGGTAGCATAGTAGTGGTCAGAATAGTCTTCCACGATATCAAATTGTTTAAAAAGTTTGAGCCTCCTCAAAATTTCATTTTTGTCATTGCCAGAGTTTGCCACAATAGGTTCAGCAGCTGCATTATTTTGATTTTTTTGGGAAGAAGGCCGAAGCCAGGGGAACTTCTTCACATCTTTAGGAGCATAAAACTCATATACTGGAACATAAAAAAATGGAAGATCAACAAAAAAACGAGGATGTGGCTGCCATAACATTCTTGGTGGCAAATTCTCCAAATAAGACCAAGGTGTATATGAATCGTTATCTAAATTCGTAGAAGCTGGTGCCTTTATTCCAGGTGGAAAATCCATGCTTTCAAACTGGGCTAGGAAAATGGAATACTCACTACTAAACGAAGAATTACAAACTTTCCCCTTACTACGATAATAATGACATATATTAGAACTATGACGACCATGACGGTCGGAGTTATGCATCTCAGAAGGCTCAACCCCACTCACTGATCCAAACCTTTCCACACCAGCACCAAATAGATATCCCTGATAAAGGAGGCGGGAGAGCAAAGAATCATAAACGGTACGGCTACCTTAGATGTTTATTGTCTTTATATAACTCACAAATTAGCAACTAGAAAATATTTAAAATCACAAACCTTAGCCTGATGATCACCGTAACCATCAGACACATCTTGTACTTCCTTCCTTTTTTTACTTTTGTGAACTTTTTCATTAATGAACATTACATCATCAGAATCTTCCTCTTTGTCCACATCGATCACTTCATGCAGAATGACCTAGAGAGCGAGATGTGGAAATTAAGCAAAAATAAAATAATTTATAACAATCATAGAGGCCAATGAACTCTAACTAAAATGGCACATCCTCTTCCCACAATAATGGGATGGAAGGTTAGTTCTTGAGTTCAAACTTCGAAAGCCAATGAGCAAATGTATATGTTATAATTTTGTTTTATTTGATCATATCCCAAAACCGTTCAACAAGAAAAAAAAAATGAAAGTCAAGCAAGGAACATAAAGAAAAAGGAAGAACCATACATTTGAGCAGGACAAAACAAATTCAAGAAGAAAATTTTAACATTAGATGCAATTTTATAGAATAAACATCAATAGGTCTGAGTTGGGCAGAAATGTTTTGAGCTTTCTCCAAGGTGTTCAAACATTTTATGCAAAATATATGTCAACATATTAGAAATAAAATTCTCAAAAGATTCAATTCATGCTCTTATCATCTCAAATCTCCATTCTCCATCATTTTAATTTGTGGATTGGCAACAAAATTTCCCTTAAATTGCCACCTATCGTTAGAGTCATGGAGAACAGGTACATCTGCCTTAATTGTCAATAAACTAAGAGTAAGTCTAGTGTCACAAATTTTTTCACAACTTTACTATGTGGTGACTCGTGAGTGGTGAAAATAAAATAGTGGATAAATGTGAGTTCACGATTTCACCACTTACAAGTCGCCGCATAACAAAATTGTGGCAAAGTTGTAGAAAAATTTATAACAATACACTTACTCATAAACTAATCAAGCATGTATCACTGTTTGCTATGATGAAATCAAAGGAAGAATCTTGGTTTTTTTTTTTTGAAAATAACTATAAAAGCCAAACTATTTTGTTAATTAGCACAGTTTTGAAACTATTTAGGTATCTAACAACTCGAGTCTTTTAGACTAGATTTCACTGTAGCAAATCGAGTTTTAAAGACTCGATTTCCATGAGGTGACTTGATTTCTGTCATCTTCTTCCTTCGTTCTTTTTCTTTTCTTTCTCCATTTGCTGTCCTTTTCTTTCTCAATCTGCCATCTCACTCCCTTCTTCCAAGCCCCAAAAACCCAAGACAGTTCTTCCTTCTTCATCTAAATCCATTTCTCAAAATCCAAACCCAAACCCATTTCTCAAAATCCCAAACCAAAAATCATGATCTCAATCGGAGTAAAAATCCAAACCCAAAAATCACGATTTCGGCACTGGAGCGCCATGGGTTGGACGATCTCAACACCGGAGGAATATTTTCTATTGTTTTTTTGTTGTGGGTTTGTGTTCTTTTCTGGGATTTGGAATATGTTATTGTTTTTTTGTGGTGGTTTGTGTTGTTTTTTGGGATTTTCTGTTACGAGTCTGTGTTTTTAGTTTTGTTGTGGGTCTGTAAAATGTTATGGGTTTGTGTTGTATTTTGGGATTTTTTGCTGCGGGTCTGTATTTTTCAAAAGAGGGAGAGACTCGAGTTCCACGTGGATTTTTTGATCCACCTCAACTATACACCTCATGAAAATCGAGTCTTTAAAACTCGATTTGCTACAATGAAATCAAGTTTGAAATACTCGAGTTGTTAGATACCTAAATAGTTTCAAAACTATGCTAACTAACAAATAGTTTGGCTTTTATAGTTATTTAAAAAATAAAAACCAAGAATCTTTACCTAGGTGGACCCACTTGTTTAGTTCATGTAGATTCTACGGGCTATATTTCTTTAGTTCATATAGAATATAGTTACAGTGTAAGGATGTCCACATGACTGAAGTGGACCTCACATCTGGATGGGAGCCTATCTAGGGGGATTTGGTTCGCGGTAAGATTTTTATTTTTTCTTTTATTTCTTATTTTGGACTTTCTGCCTATAGAGATGTATCATCTTTTGTTGTATGACCTCACTGGTCTGGGTTGTAATATGCACTAGGTACAGCCTCCATGGCTTCAGGCTAGTTTGCTTTTATATATAAATCCCTACTACCAATAACAAAAAAAAAAAAGGCTTGTTTTTTAATCTATAAATTGAAATTAATCTTTTCCTACTTTTCATGTGAGTAATAAATGAATAGAAACATTAGATAAAAATCTTCTAAAGTTTTTAGGTTACTTAATCACATAAAATTTTTTAAATCCTAATCATTTATATTATAATAAATTATTTAGATTATGACATATCGCCAAGAGGTGCCCAACAAGCTCAATTACAAGGCTCTTTGCAACCCGCACATCTGCTTAATTTTTTATTTATTGACAAAAACATCCAAGATTTAAATCTCTACTCTCATACTGTAAATATTGAATTATTAAAAAGGAAAATGGGAGGTTCGGTAGAATAGAAAAGAAAGTAAGAAAGAAAAACATGATGAAGAGAATGCTTGATAAGATAGAAAAGATGGCCCAGTAAAGTCTGACTCTTTTTGTGTTCTTTTAAAAGAAAAAATAAATATCTTACTAAACATCACTGCTATGCAGCAGTAAATGGAGGCTCTGAAGCGGTAGTGACTGGGCCACTGTATCTTGGTCCTACAGCTATGGGTCTTAGAATCGTGTGTTTCATGGATTTATGAGGGTAAGTTTTGATGTAAGCTTGGTTGTGGCTATGGGTGTTGATTGAAGGGTGTTATTGGCAGTTTTATGGCTTGTTGAGATTAACGAGATGGAGGGGTGGGGATTATTATTATTTTTCAATCAATCTGGATTTTTTTAAGGAATAAAAAAAAAATTATTATTTTAAAAGTTTTGTTAGTAGAAAGCCGACATGTAATAATATGGACCATTTATTATAAAATCAATTGTTAAAATTTAAAGAACTTTATATAGTAGAGTACGATAGGAACTTTAGATGATTTTAACATGATTGGTTTTAAATTCATATACAATCTATGGTCTGTATTTAACTACTCAAATAAGAGTAATAAGTGATTACATACATCTCATAATAATATGTTTCTAATTTTTTGAAAGTAAAAAGTCCCTTTAAGCCACATATAATTTGAAGCAATTTTTATCTTGTTATAATAATATTTTGAAGCAAAGTAGCATGTCAACAAATCTTTTTTTTTTCTTTTTTATAATTCAATAATTGGAGGATGGGGGATTTGAATCCTAAATGTGTCCTTTAAAAATGCGCTAGGAGGTGCCAACTAATTGAGCTATAAGAATTTTGGTTTTTTTTTTTTTTCTTTGACTCAATTATCATTCGAACTTTTAATTGAACCAAAGTTTTGGTAACGGATCTCCCAATAATTAATAAAATAAATAAAAGTTCTCTTTTTTTTGGCTCAAAACTGAAATTAATTAGAAGTAATTATCAAATATAAAAAGTGGGGAATGTGGAGTTAGTATGGTGTCTTAAATTTTGAATATAAATTAAAATTTAGGTGTTTAAAATATATCATCTTCCTTATTCGACTCTATTACTCGAAATATTTATAATTTTTTTGTCCACATCGATCACTTCATGCAGAATGAGAGAGAGAGAGAGAGAGAGAGAGAGAGATGTGGAAATTAAGCAAAAATAAAATAATTTATAACAATCATAAAGGCCAATGAACTCTAACTAAAATGACACATCCTCTTCCCACAATAATGGGATGGAAGGTTAGCTCTTGAGTTCAAACTTCGAAAGCCAATGAGCAAATGTATATGTTATAATTTTGTTTTATTTGATCATATCCCAAAACTGTTCAACAAGAAAAAAAAATGAAAGTCAAGCAAGGAACATAAAGAAAGAGGAAGAACCATACATGCTCTTATCATCTCAAATCCACATTCTACATCATTTTAATTTGTGAATTGGCAACAAAATTTCCCTTAAATTGCCACCTGCAGTTAGAGTCATGGAGAACAGATACCTCTGCCTCAATTGTCAATAAACTAAGAGTAAGTCTAGTGTCACAAATTTTCCCACAACTTTGCTATGTGGTGACTCGTGAGTGATGAAAATAAAATAGTGGATAAATGTGGGTTTATGATTTCGCCAATTATGAGTCGCTATATAACAAAGTTGTGGAAAAGTTGACGACACTACACTTACTCATAAACTAATCAAGCATGTATCACTGTATGCTACGATGAAATGAAAGGAAGAATCTTTACCTAGAAGGGCCCACTTCTTTACTTGTTGTAGATTCTACAAGAAAATACACCATGTTATGGGTGTATGTTTCTCTCCTCTCACAGCTGGTGGGTCCTACCAGCTATGAGAGGAAGGAAGCATACACCCATAACATGGTATACTTCCTCAAATTCTATGAGCTATATTTCTTTAGTTCATATAGAATATAGTTACAGTATAGAAATGTCCACATGACTTATAAGGTATTGAAGTGGACCCCACATCTGGATGGGAGCATATTTTGGGGAATTTGGTTTGCGGTAAGAAATTTTTTTTTTTTTTTTTTGGATTGGTGAATAAGATAGTAAAACTTATTTCTTATTTTGGACTTTCCACATGTGGAGATGTCTCATCTTTTGTTATATGACCTCACTAGTCTGGGTTGTAATATGTACTAGACATAGCCTCTATGGCTTCATGCTACTTTGCTTTTATATATAAATCCCTATTACCAACAAAAAAAAAAAAAGGACTTATTTTTTAATCTATAAATTGAAATTAATCTTTCCTATTTTTCATGTGAGTAATAAATGAATAAAAACATTGGATCGGAATCTTCTACAGTTTTTAGAGTACTTAACCACATAGAGTTTTTTAAATCCTAATCATTTATATTATAATAAATTATCTAGATTATGATATATCACCAAGAGGTGCCCAACAAGCTCAACTACAAGGCTCTTGGCACCCCGCACATTTTCTTAATTCTTCATTTACTGGTAAAAACATCCAAGATTTAAATCTCCCCTCTCACATTGTAAATATCGAATTATCTAAAAGGAAGATGGGGAGGTTTAGTAGAATAGAAAAGAAAGTAAGAAAGAAAAACATGATGAAGAGAGTTCTTGATGAGATAGAAAATATGGCCCAGTAAAGTCTAACTTTTTTAGTGTTCTTTTAAAAGAAAAAATAATTATTTTACTAAACGTCACTGTTATGCAGCAATAAATAGAGGCTTTGAAGCAAGGTGGTATATGATGTTTCCGGTGCATTGGAAACGCCATGTATTTTCTCCCCTAAAACAGCGGTGATTGGGCCACTGTATCGTGGTCCTATGGCTATGGGTCTTAGAATCGTGTGTCTCATGAATTTATTAGGGTAAGTTTTGATGTAAGCTTGGCTGTGCGTGTTGATTGAAGGGTGTTATTGGCAATTTCATGGTTTGTTAAGACTAACGAGATGGAGGGGTGGGGATTTTCATTTTTCTTTTTTCCCTTCAATCAATTTGGATTTTTTTTTTAAGGAATTAAAAAAAAAAATCATTATTTTAAGAGTTTTGTTAGTAGAATTGACATGTCATAATATGGACCATTTATTATAAAATCAATTGTTAAAATTTAAAGAACCTTATATTGTAGAGTACCATAGGAACTTTAGATGATCTTAATATAATTGGTTTTAAATTCATATACAATCTATGGTCTATATTTAACTACTCAAATAAGAGTTATAAGTGATTACATACATCTCATAATAATATGTTTCTAATTTTTTGAAAGTAAAAAGTGTCTTTAAGTCACATATAATTTGAAGCAAAGTTTATCTTGTTATAGTAATATTTTGAAGCAAAGTAGCATGTCAACAAATCTTTTTTTTTTCTTTTATATAATTCAATAATTAGAGGGTGAAGGATTTGAACTTTAAATGTGTCCTTTAAAAACGCACCAAAATATGCCAACTAGTTGAGTTATAAGAATTTTGGTTTTTTATTTTTTATTTTTTTTCTTTGACTCAATTATCATTCGAACTTTTAATATTTGAACCAAAGTTTTGGTAACGGATCTCCCAATAATTAATAAAATAAAATAAATAAAAGTTGTCTTTTTTTAGCTCAAAACTAAAATTAATTAGAAGTAATTATCAAACATAAAAAGTGGGGAATGTGGAGTATGTATGGTGTCTTAAATTTTGAATATAACTTAAAATTTAGGTGTTTAAAATATATCATCTTCCTTATTTACTCTATTACTCGAAATATTTATAATTTTTTTGATAGGTACTTGAAATGTTTTTAATTTCTCTGTCTTTAACATTCAAGAGTATATTGGATCATTTAACAAATAGAAGACTCAACCCTTCCACCGCCCCACACCCCCTCTCTTCTTTCCAATTCACTGATCCAAACCTTTCCACACTAGCACCAAAATGAGATTTAGCGCCAAATCTCCCTGATAAAGGGTGTAAAAAAAGAAGGCAGCAAAGAATCATAAACGGTATAGTTACCTTAGATGTTTATTGTTTTTATATAAATTACGAATCAGCAACTAAAACATATTTAAAATCACAAACCTTAGCCTGATGACCACCATAACCATCGGATACATCTTGTTTTTCCTTCTCTTTTTTACTTTTGTGAACTTTTTCATCAATGAACATTACATCATCCGAATCTTCCTCTTTGTCCACATCAATCACATCATGCAGGATGACCTAGAGAGAGAAAAAGAGAAATGCTTTAATTAAGCAGAAATGAAATAATATATATAACAGTCAAAGAAGCCAATGAACTCTTAACTCAAATGGCACATCCTCTTCCCACGATATAATAGGATGGAGGGTCAAGTACTCTTGAGTTCAAACTTCGAAAGCCAATAAGCACATGTATATGTTATAATTTTGTTTTATTTAACCATATCCCAAAATTGTTCAACAAGAAAAAAAGAATGAAAGTCAAGCAAGGAACGACAGAAAGAAAAAGGAAGAACCATACATTTGAGCAGGACAAAACAAATTCAAGAAGAAATAAGTTTTTAACATTAGATGCAATTTTATAGAATAAACATCAATATGTTTGAGTTGGCAAGATTGTTCTGAGCCTTCTCCAAGGTGTTCAAACACATTTTATGCAAAATCTATTTATGCCAGCATGTTAGAAATAAAATTCTCTAAAGATTCAATTCATGCTCTTATCATCACAAATCTCCATTCTCCATCATATTAATTCGTAAGACTTATTTCTTATTTTGGATCTCTAGAGATTGTTGTATGACCTCATCGGTCTGGGCTGTAATATGTACTGATACAGCCTCTATGGCTGCAAGCTAGTTTGCTTTTAACGACACAACGAACACAAAACACAGTAGAAATTACAGAATTCCATGGTTTTGGCATTAAATAAAAAATAAATAAATAAAAAGAAGAGAAGAAGCTACTAATTAAGAGGATGGTGTTTCCGTAGAAACATTGTGTAGGATTCAACAAAAGAATGGTGTGTAACAATTCAATGAATTTTCAGTGCCCACCCATTGCTACTCAAAATTGATTGACCAGTTCAATGTTTTAATATGATGTGTCATTTATAAATAACAACTAATCATAAAATTAATGCGGGATAATAGTAAAACAAAAACAATGATCACTTTAGCAACAAAAAGAAAATCCATCTGCATATCAAAATACTTTTTATTTTATACAAAGATTCTATAAAGTATATTATGTGTTCGTTTGAGAACAATTTATTTAAATTTTTGCTAAAAATGTATTAAAACATACTAACACTTTAAAAAAGAATTGAAAATATGAAAAAATTGTATAAAAACGTGAAATTTTAAAATGTACATAAAAACTAAGTAAAAGCTGAAGTTAATGCAAACATGTTATAAACTTTTTTTGAGACTAACACCTGTGCGTTTGGCAAAAACCTAAAAGTCATTTCCTTTTACAAATAAAACCTAAAAGTATTTTACTTTTTGTTTCAGTTTTTTTTTTTTTTTTTAACAAATAAACTAGTATTAGCTTTTTTTTAAATAAGCTAGCTTATAACTTTTTGTCAATCATAACAGTATGATCAATGGCAATCCTAAATTCCTAATAGCTAAAAATCCATTTATAAAAAAGCTAAAATCATTTGATTGAGAGCAAGAATCTCACTCTTGTGAAAGGAAAAAAAAAAAAAAAAAAATTGCATTGTTTTCGAACCTGTTTTTGTTTGCGCATGTTGGAGGACCGAGAAAACGGGGGCGGGATTTCAATGATTTCTGGTTGCATGAACTTGGAGCTTTTCCCGGAAAACAATGGCTTCCTGTTTGTAGAAGAGAAAGTGAGGGAAAATTAATGAGACAGATAAAATAAAGGTTTTCAAAAGAAGGAGGAGAGAGACTTGGAGTTGGAACTATTGGGTAAAGGCGGCGGCGGCGGCTTCGGCTTCTTGGATCGGCTCAAGAGAGCGAAACGGCGGGTTGGCTTGACTCAGCTGTTACTTTTTTTCTTTTTCTTTTTGATGATTACTTTATTTGTATTTGACAGAAGTCTGGGAGATAATCAACATAGAAGACTGCGATTCTAATAAACAAAAAAAAAAAAACCTAGACACTAGTAAATGCACACCCTTGCCCGTTACCTCATTAGTTACCTTTTTTACCACTATTTTTTTTTTTTTTACCGAGTTACCGCTATTGTTACTGTGGGGTCTGCTTTTGCGGCCCAGAGCCCAAAGGGTATGGGTCCAGGGCCCATCGAACCCCACAATAAATTTGTAGAGAGTGGTTCGAAGGTCTAGGCGCTGGCCGGCGTTTCACGGGGCGTGAACGCCGTTCTCTTTTTATTGAATAAATACTTAGAGCCTCTTTACAGTTGGGGGATGCTCATCGGCCCACGGCTGAGGAGGCTTTCTTCCCTTTTGTTTCGCCCCGCTTCTCCAGGAGGGATTTCCTTACATTATATACTCTTTTTCTAACCAATTCTAGCCCTACACGTGTTGGGTGATTTGGACAATACTTCAGATGCTCGTCCCATCAGCCGCCTTCTCAGTCTCTTTGAGAGTCGCGGCAACCAAGGTGACGTTAGTGCAGGGTCCTTTCATCATTAATGCGGACAGGGCGGTAGTCAGGTACATTAAATGTGGAGGTGACTGCTTGTCACGAGTTTGTCCCTCGAGTTCTTGGACGTCCGACGATGGGGTCATCCTCGGACTTGGGGCGCCTCCTCGGCTCGGGCCTTCGGCCCAGGAACGAAGTGGGCTGGGCCGTAGGATTCTTTGGCCCCACAATAGCCCCTCAAAATCTTTGCTGTTCGCATCCTCGGGCGAAGAGGAAGATTTTGATGTCCTCGGTTCTGCCACGCGTCCCATTGAGTCTGGTCCTCTGTCAGTACTGGAGCCTTTTCATCTACCCCAGACGCGTTAATGGCGCCTCGAAGCGCGCAATGCGCCTTTCATTAAATCATGACGGCTCCGTGCCCCCCACGTCCAATGGGAGGATGATAATCCAACGGTGGGGATTCGCCTAGCAGTTAGGGACGGGAAAACCCGCCCGGTTCCTTGATTTGGGGTATAAATACCCATTCAAAAGCCCGGTTCCTCTGTCCACTCGCACTCAAGAGTCTACATCTCCCGCATAAAAAGCCTGTCCGAGGAGCTTCTACTCATTTCTGTAAGTAACTCTATCTCTCTTCGAACTTTTTCCTTCTCCATCTCTGCCTCTTTTTCATTCGCTCTCTCTTAGCTCGCTTAGGCATCATTTGGGATGGGTATATTTAAGAAGTATGTATTCACTGAGGAGGCAATGGAGAAATTCATCGCCGATTATAAGATACCGGCCAACGTGGGCTTGAGGTATTGTGCGGAGGGTGAGTGGCGCTTCCGGAGGCAGGAGGGTGAGGTGGTGATTCCCATCGTTGCCTTCGTTAAAAGTGGCATGAGGATACCCATGGGGCCGATGATGAGGGACTACCTGATGCACTTTCGGCTAGCCCCCACCCAGTGTGCCATCAACGTCTTTTGGATTCTGGGCTGTGTGAATGCCCTAAATGAGAAGATGGGACTGAGACTGACCCACCATGACGTCAACTGGTGTTATAATCTCCAGTGCCTGAGGGGCGAAACTTACTATCTGAAGACCAGGGATGACAGGGTTCGGCTTATTCAGTGCCTTCCTGAGTCCAGCAAGGGGTTGAACAAGGACTTCCTCATCGTGTCTGGAGAGTGGCATGATGGCCTTCACTGCCCAATGACAGAGGGGACCCCAGGTGGGCAGTGGGAAAATGGGGGGAGAGTCCTAGGATCCTGATCGGTTCCATCCTTTACTTCATCCATTTCTTTTTGTCCCGTCTGGTTTCTCACGTGAATGTGTTTCCTCTTGCAGATCCGCACGCCTTCACGCGCCACTTCAGCCTGATCAACCGAGAAGACTTGCAAAAGGCGCTGAGGGCAGAGGTTTTCGTGAACGAGGCCGACAATCAGGTTAGGGCCGCTCACCAGATCTTGAAATACGACCCGGCTCACAAGTCATTTGCGGCGCCGAAGTACGTGATCAGGGCAAAGGATCCTCGGCTTCGGAAAATAACCATGACCGAGGACGGGTTCCGGTTCCCCGAAGTGCCCTCCACATCAGAGGGCGTAGTACCTGCGGGTCCCTCTCCCTCCCTTAGATCCTCAGAGGCTGCCGAAGAAGGCCTAGAGAGGGAAGTGGAAGTTGCTGACTTTGGTCCCGCCGAGGACGAATTTGGCGTGTTTGAACAAGTCTTTCAGTCCGAGGGCCCTCCAAGAGACTTGGGTGACCCTCGTCTGTCTGAAGCAGACTTCTCAGTGTCCAAGTCCTCTTCCCGGCACGAGATGGGTTACAAGAAGAGGCCTCAACCTAGCCTGTCGGATCTGATTGAATGCCAGCCGGGGAAATCGAAGCCAGAGCTTCCTCCTCCTCCTCCAAAAACTCGTTCTGCTCAGGGCAGGTCGGCCTCTGCCCAGTCGAGGCTTCCTCCTTCTCCGTCCAAGACGAGTCTGCCTTCTAGGCATAAGCCCTCCGATCCCAAGCAGAAAAAGGATAAGGGCAAAAGGCCGGCTGATGAAAAGTCCGGGTCCCCACGGGAGGGGGATGATACTCGGCAGCCATCCAAGCAGCTGAAGATAGGCTCCCAAGGTCAGGAAAAGCAGGTTGACGCCGAGCCCGAGGCTTCCTAGCCCGAGCCTCAGGCCTGGCTTCCTAGCCCAATGCTCCATGGGGGGCCGCTGAGGGAAGACTCCTCCCTTAGGGATTTCAAAGAGGGCGAAGGCGCGTACGTGGCCGACGCAGTGGGAAGGTGCCTGCTACTCCCAGCCAACATGGCGGAGTTGGCGACTATGAGGAGCAGGGAGGTCTTCCTCTGCCTCAAGCGGTACTTGGGAATGGTAAGTCTCTCGTCATTTATGACTTATTCGAGTCGTAGCTTCTCTCTTTCCCTTTCTGAGCTCGGCTATCCGCGTACTTGTTTTGCCTGCCAGGCCGTTCAGGCCACTTATAGGTTGGAGGACGCTGCCCGTGACCAGGGGAAAGCCATGGATGTGGAGCGTGAGAAACGCTTGGAGGCCACTCGGGTCCTTAAGAACTCTGAGGCTGACCTTGCCAAGGTCCGGGAGGAGCTGAATGCAATGACCAGTGCTCGGGATACTGCCCTGTCGGGTCTCGTCGGCTTCCAGAAGCAGGCCGAAGATTACTCGAAGCGCCTGGCTGAGGCAGAGGAGCAGCTGAAGCCTGCAAAAGAGCTACTTGCTGATCTGCCAAAGAAGTTGGCTGCCGCCGAATCGGACAAGTGGGCAGCTGAGTGGGCGAGGGACGAGGCCGTGCGGGCCAAGTTTGAGGCTGATCAGGGCAGGGAGGAAGCCCTGGCCACTAAGCAGGAAGCCGAGGAGGAGGCTGATGCTACGGGGATGGCAGAGACAGAGGCAGCCTTTAAGGCTCAAGTCCCTAGGTTGTGCAGGCGCTACTCTGCCGAGGTTTGGAGGGAGGCCCTCAGACAGGCTGGGGTCGAGGCCTCGTCCGACTTGTGGAAGGAGGAGAATGTGTACTACCCTCCTGCTATCCGCGAGGCAGCTCCAATGGGCGTTGAGGCCGAGGAGGCTGCAGAGGGAGCTGGCGCTGCTACGGGTGAGGACACCTCAATTGCTGCGCCCGGGGGTGAGCTCGTCCAAGGAAGTGACCCTCCCAAGGTAGCAGAATTAGGTGAGGGCCCCGTTGAGGAGGCGCCTCAGGAGGTTGTGAAGCCTGCCTCAGAAGCTGAAGTTTCTGCTGCTGAGGGGGCAGCCGTTCCTGCTGCGCCTTCGCAGGCTGTCCCTTCCGGCCAAAGCTCAGAAGGCCTTGAAGCTGCTATAGTCCAGCCCCCAGCTGAGGGAGGAAAATAAGTGGGCAGGGCAGGCCCCTCGACGCCGTCGTCTCTCGTCTTTTGTATCTTTCTTTTTCTTTTATTATTATATTTTTTTTTACTTACTCTTTTTTTTTTTGTTGCTTTTTTCTTAGATTGCAATGTAATTCCTATTTTGTAACTCTTTTTGGGCTTAATGAAATATGAGTTTTCTTTCTTTTCCTGCTGGTTGTGGGCACTTGCTTGCTTGCACGCTATTCGTTTTTTCTTTACTTGTATGGTTTTAACTTGAATTGCATCTCGGCCAATCGTGGCATCAGTTATTATAGCGAGGGCATGTATGCTTGGGTGGACTCATTGTTCTCTAAGAGCCAGGTAGGAAATGCTTTGTGTAGGCACTTAGGATCCCCTTGAGGTAGTTGGCTTCCCCTCAGGCTCGAGTCCGAGGCCCGTACAGTGCTTTTGGTTCTGTCCCACACTTAGAATCCCCTGAAGGAGTTAGTTTCCCCATAGGTCTGAGTCCTGGGAGCATACAGTGCTTTTGGTTCTGTCTAACACTTAGAGTCCTCTGAAGGAGTTAGTTTCCCTATAGGTCTGAGTCCTGGGAGCATACAGTGCTTTTGGTTCTGTCTAACACCTGGAATCCTCTGAAGGAGTTAGTTTCCCCATAGGCCTGAGTCCTAGGACCATGCAGTGCCTTGGTTCTGTCTAACTCTTAGGATCATCTAAGGTGGTTAGTTTCCCCTTGAGCCTGAGTCCGAGGGCCATGCAGAGCCTTGGTTCTGTCTAACACTTAGGATCATCTGAAGTAGTTAGTTTCCCCATAGGCCTGAGTCCGAGGACCATGCAGAGCCTTGGTTCTGTCTAACCCTTGTCCTTCTGGAGCGGTTAGTTTCCCCATAGGCCTGAGTCCGAGGATCATGCAGAGCCTTGGTTATGTCTAACGCTTGGCCTTCTGGAGCGGTTAGTTTCCCCATAGGCCTGAGTCCGTGGACCATGCAGTGCCTTAGTTCTGTCTAACGCTTGGCCTTCTGTGTAAGTAGGAGTTTGTCCTCAGATTACTTTACTGGGGACGATTCCTCCTTCGGACGGACCATGATCTCGCACGTGGCATTGATCTTGCCTCCATCTCGAGCCCCCATCTTTCTCATTTGCGAAGCGTCCCTTGGCCGTTCGTGTTCCGCGCCTGACGCTTCGGTACGCGAGACGTGTCTTCATTAATGGCCTCGTGAATGAACCTAAGTCCAACGGTCTACGGCCCCCCTTGGAATCTGGTAGCTTCATTATTACCCACTCTTTTCGAATTCTGCGTGAATTAATTCTCACCAACCCCCATCCTCTATAAAAGGCTTTCCGAGGGGATGGTTTCTCCACACTCCATGAACTTCCCAACACAAGCAGAAAGAACACACCCTTTCAGCTCCCCAAGCCCCTTTAATAACCCCGCCGGAATTGCGACCGGAGCTAGTTGGTATGAGGCGGCTTTGGGCGGGTGTGAGGACATCCGTGCCAAGAGCCGCGGTGGCCGCAGCCCCCACTGGGCTTCCGGTACGGTAGAGTCTAGGCGTAACCCCGATGGCGCCATGCACGGTGGCCCGGAGGGATGTCGTTGAAGTACCTAACATCTCTCCTCTGAGCGCACCCCCGACGGAGGAGACGTGCAAACTCACATCATGGGCGGTGCCCGAGTGTTGCCGTCACCAACGGCCAACGCTCGTGGGGGTTGGAGAGAATCAAGGGAACATCATGGGGAGGGCGTCCCGGAGCCCCTGTATCTGCTCCTCGCTTTGTTCAAGCTCCGCCGCTCCGAGAAAGGAGTCGTTGGTGGCGTTGGGACGAGCTAGCCCCAGCCCCCTTCCGCCCGCTTATTGTCAAGTTCTCCCATTCTCTTGATGCCAATAAGAGCACGGGTTGACACTTCCCTCTAGCTAGTTTTAGGACGGGTCCGCCTGGGCCTCTGATTGTAGGACTAGCTGGTAGGAATAGTTGTAAAACAAGCCTGCCTGAGCCTCTGATTGTAATCTGTAACCCTTTTTCTTTTTATGAAATAATATAAAGTCTCTTTTTTTTTTGCTGTTGAATTTTCTGTCTCGAGCTTTTATCTTTCTGCAATATTTGTTTGGTAGTTCTTTCTTTTTTTGCATCACCACCGATCTTCTGTAGAATATCTATTTAGAACAGTCGCTTGTTTCGCCGGCCGGTGCACTAATCCTTCCCACAGACGGCGCCAATTGTGGGGTCTGCTTTTGCGGTCCAGGGCCCATCGAACCCCGCAATGAATTTGTAGAGAGTGGTTCGAAGGTCTAGGCGCTGGCCGGCGTTTCACGGGGCATGAACGCCGTTCTCTTTTTATTGAATAAATACTTAGAGCCTCTTTACAATTGGGGGATGCTCCTCGGCCCACGGCCGAGGAGGCTTTCTTCCCTTTTGTTTCGCCCCGCTTCTCCAGGAGGGATTTCCTTACATTATATACTCTTTTTCTAACCAATTCTAGCCCTACACGTGTTGGGTGATTTGGACAATACTTCAGATGCTCGTCCCATCAGCCGCCTTCTCAGTCTCTTTGAGAGTCGCGGCAACCAAGGTGACGTTGGTGCAGGGTCCTTTCATCATTAATGCGGCCAGGGCGGTAGTCAGGTACATTAAATGTGGAGGTGACTGCTTGTCACGAGCTTGTCCCTCGAGTTCTTGGACGTCCGACGATGGGGTCATCCTCGGACTTGGGGCGCCCCCTCGGCCCGGGCCTTCGGCCAGGAACGAAGTGGGCTGGGCCGTAGGATTCTTTGGCCCCACAGTTACTACTACAGTAAGGTTTTCCTAGTTTTAGGAAATTTTATTTTATTGATAAGTACTGTTATTCAAATTTTTTTTTTTTTGAGAAACTACTGTTATTCAAATTGATTCCTTTATTTTAGGAATTATAATTTGTTCCAATGTTTGAGGATTTGTTAATAAGGTTATCTCGTCTTAGCATTGTTTATTTATATAAGTTGAATACATAAGGAGAAGGAAATAGAGAATTAATCCCGATAAGTCTATTCTCTTCCACAAATTCAAGGGTCTAATCACCTTGAATCGACTAAGTTTTTTTTTTTTTTTTTTGAAACTCCTTGAATCGACTAAGTTTTAATATATATATATATATATATATTAAATTGAGATAGTTACAATATGCTACTAATTCTACAGTTAGAAAATTTCCTCCTTAAATCCTCAAGTATTGCATGGTGAAGTGTTAATTAAGTTATAAGACTTTGAATACATTTTTAATTATTTTGTTTTACATTACATTCCATACTGTTACCAAAATTAATCAAGCAAGTATGAAAACTTATTTATATATGGATTGATAATGGCTCACATGTTTTAGAATCACGAAACTAAAACCATAATTGTAGCTTAATTGGCTCATTTCAGTGTTTTCAACAAAATTATTCAGGGTTCAAATTTCTCTTCCTTAACTATTTGATATATCTAAAAAAAAAAATACAATGACCATATCATCTACGAATCACGTTTGCACTCAAAAAATAGCATTAGGATCAGCACCTGTGCAATTACCCCCCACCCCCACTCATAAATTTTTTTTTTTTTTTTTTTTTTACGTACTCAACCAAATAGTGACCAGAATACTGATTACTGCCCATCATTTCGACGAAAACTACGGAAAATACTGCCATTGGGGACTGGGGAGTGGTGTTTAATTCTTTGGTGATTTTTACCATTTGTGGCATTCTTCGTGCAAATCCAATAGCAGAATATTTTCCCAAAAGGGTGTGTCTATTTCATGAGAAATTATTAGAACCTCCGGGAGGACTGCTGACTTGGTCCTTCCAGGTTCTACCAACCAATAAAAATATGACAGCTGTTAAAAAAAAGATGAGTCAGCTTCCACTAACCACACTTGCAAAGAAACTTAAATGAAAAACCAAACCCACTGGAAAAAATGGTTTAAAAAAAAAACCCACTGGAAAAAATCAAACTCATTATCTTCATCTTTCTCTATTTCGCTATTTCCCCACTCTCTTCTCAGTTGAAAATTATAATCCCTAGAAGTCTAGGCCGTGGAGCACAACGCAGTGACAGTCAACAAAGGCTCTCAGAACTGAGACGCCTCAAGCTCCAGGGCGGCCGGTTTTGGTATCAAATTCGGTGGGGACCTGAGGATTTCGGTGGTGGGGAGAGACAGATTTGGAGTTTTGGGTTCTTTGCTGAGATGGAACCCATGCCCACTTCAATCTCAACA
Organism: Quercus ilex subsp. ballota; assembly: GCA_032727855.1. Taxonomy (NCBI): domain Eukaryota; kingdom Viridiplantae; phylum Streptophyta; class Magnoliopsida; order Fagales; family Fagaceae; genus Quercus; species Quercus ilex. The sequence goes on from CM064909.1 coordinate 24,665,971, forward strand.
TTGATTGTAATGGTGAGATGAAGGTGCAGAGCGATTTTTTTTTTCCATCATGGTTTTATTTTAAGAGCAAAGTCAGCGGCAAACTTGTTGGAACTTGGGAGAGGAGATTTTTGCATTTGAGTGTTGCTGTTGCATGTTGCTGGGTTCCCTTTTTTTTTTTTTTGAGAAACTGTTGTTGGGTTCTTTGATTTGAAAGTTGTTGTCATTATTTATTTGTTTTTATGGGAAACGTTGTTGTCATTTGTATAAAGGAATATGAATAAAACATCAGAATCATTATCCCAAAATTATCAAGGAGGTCTGAATTACTCTAACTAATTCAAATATTTGCTTTGTGTTCATTCTAAAGGCATACACCAAAGATAAGGATACGGTTTTGTACATACCACTAACTTTGATTGATTTTCATTTTCTTTTTTCCAAATTAACAATATTGAAGAAATAGCAAAGATTGATGTTCGAAAGTTTGAATCAAGATTGTATCAGTTATATTCGGTTGTGGGTTTGCTGCTGGCTTTGAAGAATTAATTTTCAACTGAGAAGAGAGTAGGGAAATAGCAAAATAGAGAGAGTGAGAAAAAGAAAGACGAAGATAATGGGTTTGATTTTTTCCAGTGGGTTTTTTTTTTTTTTTTGAAACCATTTTTTCCAGTGGGTTTGGTTTTGCATTTTATTGATTTTGCATTTAAGGGTCCGTTTGGTTCCCGTAAAATATTTTTCGGAAAATACCTATTTTCCGGAAATGCTATTTTTCGAAAAAGGAAAATATTTTTAAGTGTTTGGTTGTATTATGAAAATTGTTATGGAAAATAATTTCATGTGTTTGGTTCCGTTAGGAAAATGCTATTTTCCGGCAACAACAACACAACAACAACAACAAAAAATTGATTCCGGCCACCACAACAACAACAAAAAAAAAAAAATTGATTCCGGCAACACAATAACAACAACAGCAACAACAACAACAACACAGCAACAACAACAACAACAAAAAAAATTGATTCCGGCAACACAATAACAACAACAGCAACAACAACAACAACACAGCAACAACAACAACAAAAAAAAAATTTGATTCCGGCAACACAACAACAACAACAATAGCAACAAATTGATTCCGGCGAGTTTAATAAAAAACAAAACTGAGATGGGTCTGGGTCTGGGTCTCGGCGATGAGTCGACGACGACATCTGGGTCGAATGTCTGGGTCGAAGGTCTGGGTTGTCGGTCGAAGGTGATGGATCGAACGTTTGGGTCGAACGCTTGGGTCTGGGTCGAACGGTTTGGGCTTTGGGTTCGTGGGTCGCCGGCTCTAGTTCGAACATCGGTGGGTCGTGGCGATCGTGAAGATGGGTTCGCCGGCGAGCTGGGCTCTCCGTTTTGATCTGGGCTCTCCGGCGAGCTGGGTCTGGGTCGTGGCGATCGTGAAGCTGGGCTCTCCGGCGAGCTGGGTCTGGGTCTCTCTCTCTCTCTCTCTTCGTGCTCTGTTTCTCTTTTCCGAAAAATTGTATTTGAAGTGAAAATGGAAGCTGAAATGATTTTCAGCCTTGACCATTGGTCAACGGAAATTAATTTCCGGAAAATGGCATTTCCGTGCGCAACCAAACAACCGAAAATACTGAAAAGCATTTCCGGAAATGCATTTCACCCGATTCAAACGCAGCCTAAGTTTCTTTGCAAGTGTGGTTAGTGGAAGCTGACTCATCTTTTTTTAACAGTTGTCATGTTTCTATTGGTTGGTAGAACCTGGGAGGACCAAGTTAGCAGTCCTCCCGGAGGTTCTAATAATTTCTCCTATTTCACACGTTATTACACAAACGTTGTGTTTTTATATTCACGTTTTTAGTTATAAAAACTCAAGTGTGTGACACACAATCCGAAAATGATATATCGTCATTATTCTTCCAAAATAAATTAAATTTTTTCTTGCCTCGGAATTCAACTGTGTAGATTAGAGCACGCTGGTTTGTCTTGTACTTATGTTATTAATTAGGAGCTATGAATCTTATGAGAAGGTTAGGGAAACGATGAAAATCCTAATGACCTGCACATTGACCTTATATATAGTGGTTCAATTCTTATAGATTAAGCAAGAATAGAATAATTCATAAGAATTAAAGAAGGTAATGAAAAATTATTTTGTTTAAAATTTTTTTAATTGCCAGGTTGTTTGTTTAGGGTCAAATTAGTTGATTAGGCTTAATTTTTTTTTTTTTTTTGTAATTTTTGTTAATGGGCTAATTTTTCTAGACTTGTATATTTTGTTTTAAATTTTAGATTTATAAATTTTTTATAGCCTCTAAAATGAGGAAAATATTAAAGTTACAAACGTTTTTATAAATTGCTTATGTGGTTAGTGATTATTGTTATATAAAAAAGTGATATGAGTAGTGGGTTCAAATGTAAACCAATAACAATTTACTACCTTAATAGTTTATAAAAATATTGTAAAAAAGGTTGTGGTTGTAGTATTACTTTCAGAAGAATTAAAAATATTGTTAAGGGGAAAAAATGTGTTTTTATACAATTAAATTGCTAAAATTAATACCTATATATATATACACTAATAATTTTTATTTAAAAAAAAAAAATTTGGGGGGGGGGGGGGGGGGGGGGGGGAGGGGGGTAAGTGTGGCTCCGTCCCTGATGCTATGCTTTACTTTCGGTTGAATTTGTCGGAAAACTTTTCCTGATTTCCTCATAAGGTGGACTTAAATAGTCAAATCCTTTTTTGACTTGCTAAACAAATTAAAAATGTGTAACTACGTACCTACCAGTTTATCAAGAACATAATGTGTATCCGAATTTATTGTGAAAAACCATCTATTGTTATATGTCTGATGGGAATCCAATCACTAAAACAATGCCAATATAGTTAACACAAAAAAGGAGACAGAACATTCCATGGTAAGCATACAGCCAATCCAAAGTCTGGAGGAAAGCTTTGTAGCATTCAAAATTTAATAAAATGGCTAAAATGTAAACCACACCCCCTAAAATATGGGGTCATTGAAATTTTACTCCTTAATATTGTAAAAAGAAAAAAAAATTATTTTAGTAATTGGAATTTTTAAAATTTAAAATATTTAAAATATTTATTAGATTTTTTTAAAGTTATTTAATTACATGTGATAATAAAATTCACGTGTTATGATTTAATTGGGTTAATTAGTGCATGTGGCAGGCTTAGCTATCACTTAATGAACACATGAGCAAAAAAAAAGGACGAAGGGTGCTAATCAAAATGGATCATAACGTTAGGAGATAAAAATCAAAATTCTAATTAAACATTTAGGGTAAAATCCAAAGACATTGAAATTAACTTTTTGTGCATTGTAGCCTAACTTTTTATTTTTTAATTGGTACTTCAGCCTAATTAATAAACAAAAAAATTCCGAAATTCATAAAATGTGCTAAGCACATGTAACTAAAACAACTTTATCTTTATATTCCCATACAAACCTACTATCAGATAGAGTTCGTAAAGGATTGACACTCACTAGTCCTTTTACCACCATTATTATCTCACAAAATCCTTATCACGTCACTAAAAGAAGGAAGAGAAGGAAAATATGAACTATATATTAAAAGAAACAAGAAGGCACTCTATGCAGTGAAAATGCAACACTAACTGACATGGGTGACTGGAATTACACCACCCCATTCTTCATGTACCCTTCTTTCTTTCTCATCCTCTTCTTTACCTCTCCTTGTTTTTTCTTTGCACTTTCCCACGAAAACCCCCAAGTCTCAATCTCTTCGCTTCCAAGTCACACAAAAGATCATTTCTTCAATGAAAGCAAAAATGGCACTGGTTTAACTACCGTAAGTGATACAACTTTTGCAGTGAAAAAAACATAACATTTGGGTTCTAATGGGAAAAACAAATTGTCAAAGATCTCGATCCTTTTGTTGTCATTCCCTCTTCAGTACTTAAATTACATCAGTTTTGTTTTTTGAGTGAAAATATTGATGGTCCCATTCGTTTCAGTTAAAATTACCTTTTGTATTTCAAGTTACAAACAAAACAATAAATGAAGAAGATATTCTTACTACCTTAGACTGGTTTCAATTATTTTGTTTTTATTTATAATTTACAGTTGTATGAAATGAGTTATTCTTGGAGAATAGAAAAAGGACTGGCAAGAGCTCGAAGGGCGATAAAGGAGGCAGCTCGATCACGAAGCTATAGATCGAACACTGAGGATGAGTTTGTTCCAAGAGGATCCATCTACATAAATCCTTATGCCTTTCATCAGTTAAGATTTTCTCCCTATTTAATTTTTATTCATCTTATGATATCTTTATGTCATTGGTTAGTGACATGAAATTCCCTGCCACCCCTTATCACTTGACTTTTGAGTTGTTGCGTAATGTACAAGAATTATCAAATTTCACTTTTTTTATTTTTCACAATAATTAAAGTGTCACATTGTGATAAAAATAATATCACTTTCACATTAAAGCAGTTGACTGTGGAAAGCTGTTAGGCAAATTATGAAAAAGATTATAAACCCAACAATAATTGATTTTCAAACTACAAATCATCTCTCGCCTTTCATCAGTTAAGATTTTCTCCCTATTTAATTTTTATTCATCTTATGATATCTTTATGTCATTGGTTAGTGACATGAAATTCCCTGCCACCCCTTATCACTTGACTTTTGAGTTGTTGCGTAATGTACAAGAATTATCAAATTTCACTTTTTTTATTTTTCACAATAATTAAAGTGTCACATTGTGATAAAAATAATATCACTTTCACATTAAAGCAGTTGACTGTGGAAAGCTGTTAGGCAAATTATGAAAAAGATTATAAACCCAACAATAATTGATTTTCAAACTACAAATCATCTCTCTCTCTCTCTCTCTCTCTCTCTCTCTCTCTCTCTCTCTCTCTCTCTCTCTCTCTCTCTCTCTCTCTCTCTCTCTCGTCGAGGAGATATGCAGTGACTTTCTTGTTATTGTTGTTTTCCAAGATTCCAATTATTAGATGGTCTCGAATGAGTAGGAATAGAATCACTCATTAGTACTTTAGAAAGAAAAAAAAATGTAATGTTAAGGTTACAAACTATTTTATAATATTTTTATAAATTATTGATGTGATAAATTCTTACTTTAGGTATAACATTAGCATTACTTTTTTTCTTACTAATCATCACACACCACATTAATAGTTTGTAAACTAGCATGTAATTTTTTAGTTTTTTATTTTTAATAAAAAAATCACCATGAGTATTTAAGAACCTTAACTAGAAGGAGTGCAGCATTCTTAATCATAGCTAGTGGCCAGCATGACCCTCCTTGGGATTGATTTTTTCTCGTACTTAGCTGTGAACTCTAAGCCTATTTTTCTTAGCCTACAATTTTTTGGCGGTGTATGTACTTGTAACTGACAGGGATGGTTTAATTCATAAATTATATCCTCACTTTGTGGAAAAGTTCTTTATGTACCTAGAATTGTCACAACCATTAAGATTGTTTTATACGTAGATGTGTTTTAATTGACCTTAAGATCGACGATCTCCTGTCAGATCTTTAATGATTAACCCTTGATGATGGTCAATTAGCTTGCAGAACATTCAAGCAATCCTGATTTTCGGTTAGAGTTCTCCTACAAACCAAGGTAGTCAATATTGTACCGGTACCGGTCATAGTGGCCGATATGTATCGTACCGGTATCGAAACATCAACGTTTCGTACCGGTTTAAATATCGGCTGGTACAGAAAAAAGTTTTTTTTTTTTTTTTTTTTAAGTTTTGTAATTTTTGAATTTTTTTTAAGACAGAGTGGTAACTTATTTGTATTAACTTATTAGTATTATTTGTTTTCTTAGTATATAATGGTAACTTTTAAGCTTTCTATTTTTTTTTTTTTCCTTTTAATTGATACTAAAGTCTAAAACCATGAATAATTAGTTCTGAATTAAGGAAATGTTTTATGGTAAACTTTTATATTTATTATAATACACACACACACACACACACACACACACACATATATATATATATTTATAAATATAAAAAATAGCGGTAAACTCGAAACGGTACACCAGTATTGACCGATATCCGAAATATATCGTACCGCTAGCCAAACCGATACAGCCTCCGGTACAATATTGACTCCCTTGCTACAAACTCTTAAATTTTCCTGAAAATGATACGGAACTGAAGTAATTGTTATTGCATGTGTCTCTATAGCTTGTGAAATCGTAAGATTACGTCTTGAAGTTCTCAAACAATGGACCATTTAGATATAGAAAATTCCTAAATTTATTTTACAAAATGGAAAATATTAAAAAATTTATCAATTTTATAATAAGAAAGTTACAATTACAATCTTAGCACAAAAAATAGCTACACTATAACATTTAATGTTTAATCCTAATTAATAATATTATAGACATAACAAATTTTACAATGTTTTTCATAACATTTAAAGTGGTAGATTATGTTTCTCAAAAAATAGTAGTAGATTATGATTAATGCAATACCTTTTCCATATAGGACTATCATTAATAACAACTGTATTGTATCTCAATAATTATGATAAAGTCGTGTATCTAACTATTGATTTATTAAAGTAATATGCATTGTACTATATCAACGATATTAACAATTGATCTCTAATTACTACCATGAGGATATGATTTGATAGTAGGAGTTTTCGAATTGTTTTAATTGTTGAGTGGTTCGAGTGATAGTCTCAATAAGACCCTAGTGTTACACGTGGTATTACCCATTGCCATTTCGTGGCATGAATTCGATGAGTCTACGCTAGAGACTCTCTTTTTTCATTCAACAAAAAATAATAATAACAATTGATGCATATGATCAGGAGCCATGCAGAGATGTTGAAACGGTTCAAAGTATGGCCGTACAAGGAAGGAGAGTTGCCCATTTTTCACAGGGGGCCAATGACCAGCATATACTCAACTGAAGGGCAATTCATGGATGAATTGGAAAGTGGGGAGAGTCCTTTTTTAGCTAAGGACCCGAATGAGGCTACTGCATTTTATATTCCCGTTAGTATTACCAATATCATTGAATTCGTGTACAAGCCTCGCATCATATATACTCGTAAACCTCTACAAAAGGTTGTCAAGGACTACGTGGAAGTCATATCAAAGAAACACCCGTATTGGAACAGAAGCGATGGAGCTGACCATTTTATGGTTTCTTGTCATGACTGGGTATGGTATTCATTTTCTGCTTTACATTGGAGGGAGTCATATAAGCCATGCATTCATTGGATTTTCTTTAAGAAGTTTGAATAGGAAAAAGATATCATTAAAAATTACACAATTCTTAAAGAGTAAAATGCATGATGTATTGTCTATGTTTCCATGCTACACAAACTTGTGCAATAACTTTGTTAATTTTATTTTTCACTCTACCATTTAGAGTTTCTTTAGAAATGCTGCTGCTTAAGGTGTGAATTATAATAATTAGTTTAAGATATAACACTAACTATATTCCTCCTTGTGATATCTCAGGGACCAAAAATTTCATTTGATGACCGTAGGTTTTACAAACACTTCATTAGAGTTCTATGCAATGCCAACACTACTGAAGGCTTCAATCCGGCCAGAGATGCCTCCTTACCTGAAGTTAAAATTGCATCTGAAAACCTGAATCCTCCAAGCTTCAGCCAGCCCCTAAACAATCGTTCAATTTTAGCCTTTTTTGCCGGTGGCGAGCATGGGTTTGTAAGGAAAATACTACTTAGGTACTGGAAAGACAATGACCCAGATATCCAAGTGCATGAGTATCTCCCTAAAAAATTAGATTACTTCGAGTTAATGGGTCAAAGCAAGTTTTGCCTGTGCCCTAGTGGATATGAAGTTGCAAGCCCTAGAGTTGTTGAGTCTATATTTGCAGAATGTGTCCCCGTGCTAATATCCGATGGTTATGTGCCACCATTTAGTGATGTTCTTGATTGGAGCCAATTTTCTATTCAAATTCCAGTTGCAAAGATACCAGAAATCAAGAAAATTTTGCAAGGAATTTCGGAGGATGAGTTTTTAGAAAAGCGAAAGCGGATTATCCAGGTGCATCGACATTTTGTGATCAATAGGCCTGCTAAACCATATGATTTATTGCACATGGTGATGCATTCAGTGTGGCTCAGGAGGCTAAACATAAGGCTGCCACTGTATAATGCTTCAATTAATTAAGGTTGTATACTTCCATGAAATCATATCCTCCATTGAAATGGTCTCAAGATTTCTTTTCATCAACTAGAATAAAAATTCTTCCAAAGCATAAGCATCAAATATATTTCATTCCACATCTTATATAATGCCATGTATTTTTAATATTACACACTATGCCGGATTCTCTAATTCTGATTAAACAGCATGGAAAAGCAAATTTTTATGACACTATATAAAGGCAGGCAATGGAAACATGCTGCGTTATTCAAGGTGTGATGGGATCCATATATAGTCATGTGTTTTAACATAATTAGGGCCTGATTGGTAGGAGGATTTTTGTTTTTGTTTTCAAAACAATATAAAAACAATTTTCAAAAAATTGAACTTGAAACTAGTTTTTAGATAATAATTTTTATATTTTACGTGTTTGGCTCCTACTTTTAGGAACAATTTTCAAAATACTAAAAAAAAAAATAATTGTTTAGGAGACCATTTCTATTTTTAAGATTTAAAAAAAATTACAAAAAGTAACGTGTAGCATCTGTAGCTTTTTTTTTTTTTTTTTTTTAATGATAAGTTTCAAATTTGAAGTGTGAGAATTCTTTTTGTGATAAAGATAAACTCCTAAATTTAAGAGATAAAAGAGTGTGGACAAATATGTGGGGTCCACTGTTTTCAATTTACTTAGAACTATATCATTAAAAATATTTTATGTATCCTAAAAACACCCATTTTCAAAATCCTGTTTTAAATCAGGAAAATAGGATATAGTTTTTTGAAAACTGTATATAGAAAATATTAGCCAAACAATAAATTCAAGTGTTAGACTCACCATTTTTGAATTGCAAAACAAACAAAACTATATTTAAATAATCTTACCAAACAACCCCTTAGCTTTTGCTAATCTACTTTTTAAAGACCATTCTCATCCAACAGAATCCAAATACTTAGAAAGTCTTAATATAACAACATCCTCAGCTGAGTAAGAATAAGAAATTGATGAATGATAAAGCATAGCTTAAAGCTTGAATACTTTAACGTTTCATTTGGTTGGAGGGGTGAAAAAGTAGGAGGATAGAAAACAGTGGGAGGATGGAAAAGTAGAAGGATAGAAAATGATGGTGTAATGAAAATGCACAAGTCTTATCTCGTCCATATGGGTCGTCCGTGAGAAAAGAATGGAAAGATGGAATGCGTAAAGCATGCTTGTCCCCAATAACCTCGTTTGTCCTTAATAAAGGACGGACGAGTTCATTGGGCCCTGAGCGTATTGAGCTTTTGATGTACAACTCAAATTTCCACCAGGCGTAAGAGACGAGTTGCATCATTACGAGCCAAGTCCTCCACTAACCGTTATGGAACACAGGTCTAAATAAGGTGACTTCCATAACAGTTATGGAAGTTACCTCCGAATCTTCTGAACTCCTCGACAATAGGAATAGTTATTAAACAAGTAATCGTTTTATGTACGCTATATAAGCATTCCCTTATGAAGAGGTAATTCATTCAGAGACTTCCAAAAAAATTGGAATCCCAGAAATACTAACTTTACCATTAGAGGATTCTTGGCCGGTCTTCCCCGGTTGCCTCTAATTTTGTGTTTGCTTTTTCAGGACTATCAAGTGCTCTTTGATCACGAACGCCCGAGACATTCAGCCTATTGATTTCTGTGATCATTAGTTGGCGTCGTCTGTGGGAAAGACGATTTTGTTAGATTTCATTTTTGAGTTCTACAATTCCTTTCCCCGACAAAAGGCTGCAATGGTTCGGATAAGATCGAGGGCTACTAGTCCAGGCCATCAAGAGAGTAGGGATGCCTCTAGTAATCCCCACCACAATCATCAATCTGCGCCTACCATGCAACATCCGCTGTTCAACATGTACAATCCATGGAAACCACTATGGCAGAATTAACTCGCCAAAACCAAGAATTGACAAGGGAGATTAATCTCAAGAGGCAACAGAATGAGGCCTATAGAGAAGAGCAAGGCTAGAGCCAGGGAGATGGAAGAAATGCAGAGCCTGAAAGCCAATCAAAGGGTACCACATCAAGAAGGGTGCCACACTTGGAGAGAGAGATGGACCAAATGAGGAAGGTTATAGATGAGATGAGGGAGAACATGAGAAGAGCGAACCCCGTAGAAGATCTAGTTCACCGAACAGATTCCCCCTTCATGGCTTCCATCAATGGTCACCCCTTGCCTCCAAAATTCAAGATACCTTCCTTGGATTCGTATGATGGAACATGTGACTCGTTTGATCACATTACTACTTTTAAGACCACAATGCACCTTTAAGGAGTCCCGGATGAAATTATGTGTAGAGCTTTCCCTACTACCCTTAAAGGTCCGGCACGAGTCTGGTTCAACAAAATACCCCCGAATTCGCCAAGTTCTTTCAAAGTGTTGAGCAAGTTGTTTGTTAATAACTTCATTGTCCAGCTTATTAACCATAGAGCAAGGAGAGAATGAAAGCCTGCGGTCCTTCATCACTCGTTTCAACAGGGAAGTCTTGACCGTGGACAAGGTAGATGACAAGTTACTATTGGCGGCCTTCCATAATGGGGTTAATTCTGACTTATTAATAACAAGCTTTATAAGAAAGAGCCTCAGTCCATGGCTGAACTCGTCCATTCAGCCCAAAACTTTATAAATGCAGAAGACGCAATCATAGCTAAGAAGAGGAAAAGAGCTAACAGGATAGAAGTAAATTGCCACTCTGAACAAGGTCCTCGTCCAAAGAAAGGGCGAATGGAAGATAAGAAAGACCAAGATAACAAGAAGACAGGCCCTTTAGCGTGGAGTCAACAATACACTCCATTAAACACACCGCTAGAGTAAGTTCTTATGCAAATTAAGGATGATCCTTCTTTGAAGTGGCCAGAGAAAATGAAGAGAGATCCGAACAAGCGCAATAGAAATAAGTATTGTCACTTCCATAGAGACCATGGGCACGACATGGACGAGTGTTATGATCTAAAGCAACAAATTGAGAACCTCATTAGACAAGTAAAGTTGAGGAATTTCCTTAAACAAGACCACAAGGACGAGAAGTTGAAAAGGAAGGTGGAAGAGACCTCACGACCCCTGCTGGGAGAAATAAGAGTAATCATAGGAGGAAGTTCAACAAGTTAGTCGTCCAAATCAAGGAAGACATATCTAAAGGTAGTGCAGAACGTCCAACTTTCAGGATGATTGCCAAGGACGAGGACGACTAAAAAACAAGCTATCACGTTTATGGACGAGGATGCTGAAAGAGTTCATCACCCTCATGATGATGCCATAGTCATCACTTTTCTCATTGCTGACTATACAACTAGGAGAGTGCTGGTGGACAATGGAAGCTCGGCAGATATTTTATATTATCCTGACTTCTAGCAAATGAAGCTCGGACGAGATCAACTTCAACCAGTGAACTCACCCTTGGTAGGCTTTGAAGGAATGAAGGTGCAGCTTGTGGGCATTGTCTCATTACCTGTAGTGGTGGGGGTATATCCACAGCAGGTAGCCAGGGACGTAAATTTCCTAGTAGTAGATTGTTCGTGCTCCTATAATGCTATAATTGTAAGGCCAACTTTGAATAATTGGAAAGCAGTCACGTCTACTTACCACCTGTCAGTCAAATTTCCAACGGAGCATGGGGTAGGACAAGTGTCGGGAGATCAGTTGGCAGCAAGGGAATGCTACCTAGCCATGTTAGCCATGGACGAGCAAATTCAGACGATGAATATTGAAGAAAGGAGAATTGTGGCCAAGCCCACTGAAGCCTTGGAAGACGTTTCCTTGGACGAAAGCAACCCTGAGAGGTGTACCAGGGTCGGAGCAGATTTGGAAGAGAAGACTAAAAAGGATCTCGTCCGTTTTTTTAAGAATATCATTGATGTGTTTGTTTGGAGTCATGAGGATATGCCGAGTATAGACCTTAGCGTCATTACCCATCGTTTGAATGTATATCCTTCCTCCAAGCCTGTACGGCAGAAGAAAAGGGTATTTGCCCCTGAGTGAGACAATGCTATCAAAGAAGAGGTTCAGAAGTTGACCACAGTGAAGTTCATCTGAGAAATTTATTATTCAGATTGGTTAGCTAATGTAGTAATGGTCAAGAAGGCAAACGACAAGTGGAGAATGTGTGTGGACTTTACTGATCTAAACAAGGCCTGCCCTAAGGACAGTTACCCGTTGCCACGCATTGACCAATTGGTAGATTCCACTGCAAGTCAAAGGCTGCTTAGTTTTATGGATGCTTTCTCCGGATACAATCAAATAAAGATGGATGAGGCAGACCAAGAAAAGACATCCTTTGTCACCAATCAAGGCTTGTTTTGTTATAAGGTGATGCCCTTCGGTTTGAAGAATATCGGGGCAACATACCAAAGGTTAGTTAACCATATGTTTCGTCCATAGATCGGGCGAAATGTGGAAGTCTATGTAGATGACATGTTGGTAAAGAGCCTGGACGAGGCCAAGCACCTGGACGACCTGCAGGAAACGTTTGACACACTTAGGCAGTACAACATGAAGTTGAACCCCAGCAAGTGTGCTTTCGGAGTGTCATCAGGGAAATTCATGGGGTTTATGGTTTCACATAGGGGAATTGAAGCAAACCCGAATAAGATTCAGGCGATACTAGACATAGAGCCTCCGCGAAATATCAAAGAAGTTCAATCCCTTACCAGATGAGTTGCTGCCCTTAATAGGTTTGTCTCTAAAACTACTGACAAATGTTTGCCATTTTTTAAGGTTCTTAAGAAGGCATTTGAATGGACGAACGAGTGTCAGAAAACTTTCCAAGATTTGAAGATATACCTCACCATGGCCCCTTTACTAAATTCGTCCATGTTGGGAAAGGAGTTGTATTTATACTTGGTAATCACCCCACATGCCGTAAGTTCAGCATTGGTGAGGGAAGAAGACAAGGTGCAAAGGCCTGTGTACTATATAAGTAGAGCACTGAGAGGAGCAAAAGGATGATATCCGCAAATAGAGAAGTTGGCTTTTGCATTAATAACGGCTTCCAGGAAGCTAAGGCATTACTTCAAAACTTATGTCATCAATGTCATGACCGATCATCCGCTCAAGAAAGTAATGAACAAGTTGGAAGCTGCAGGACGACTGATCCAATAGGCTGTCGAGCTCAGTGAGTTTGATATCAGATATCAACCAAGGCATGCTATAAAAGCTCAAGCCCTGACAGATTTTGTTGCGGAGTTTACCCCAAATTATAATGACTCAAATGAGATGGAAAACAGTAAGAAGTGTTGGGGTTTTTGCCCTAAAATCCAATTTATTGGCATGTCATAAATAATTAAATTGTTTAATAATATAAGACTATTTATAAATGAACTAATGGGACATTATCTTAGTCCATGAGATGCACAGTATGTAATTTATGTGATTTAGTCACAGAAGATATAAATCACAAGTTCTTTGTAAACTCAGAATTTTAGTTCGTAGTCGGTGATGAAATTGGGCATTTCATCTGCGGAAACTATAACATATCAACTAAGATGATTTGTCTTGATCATGAAAGTGGAGACTTCTAGTTGATATGTTGATATGTTTTAAGAGTTAAGACATATTGAACTGGACCGCTATAAGATTTATTATTCTCCTAACGACTGTCGAGTGAATAATAAATCTCACGACTTCTATTTACATCAACTCTAAATCCTGAGAGAATAATGGACCTGATCATGAGATGTAGGTTGCTTTGATATATTAGGAGTGAGATCTATAAGTTACGGTCAAAACCTCAGTATGTTGGGTAGTCATATTTAGTGTTGATGGAACATATATTTTCAAGATGGAATTCATAATCTTTTAACGGAAATATAAAATATTCCCTTGAGATAAGTTTAATGAGTTTGGTTATTCAGAGTGTTGGGCCCAACCACTTTAGTAAGGAGTTACTAAAATATATATTTATGAAATTGGATTTCATAAATATATAATGAATAACATAAAGGATTAAACCGGGTACTCAAAGATTAAGATGTAGTAATCTTCAAAGTGGCAGTCTACTTTCATGACTTTGTATTACTACGAATATTTTAATGAAGGGGTTGCATGTATAATAAACTCTTGGGATATAATTTATAGATAAGGCCTAGAGTGCAACTGTATTTATATAGTGGTATTAAATATAATTAATGGTAACTTTGGACTTATTAAGAGTTGACAGAAAAGCCCAAAGCCCATTGGAGCTAGTGTCTTATTGGTCCCTTTTGGTCCCACTCCAAGCCACATATTAGAGTCCAATTGGAATGGCCCAAAAGGCCAGCCTAATTAAATAATCAGTTATATATAAGGAGATAAACATACAGAATTAAGGTAATGTGTTTTTCATTTAGATCACAAAAAGAATGCAATGATGTATGTGAGTGTAGGACACTCTTTTATTCTCTCCTTGGAAACTGATTGAGAGACCACACTTCTTGGGCATCAAGTGAAATTGGAGTGAGGATTAAAAGTGTTCCCAAGTATTTACATGTTTTGGTTTTGAATTTCACTACATCAAGGTATGCTTCCTATTCTTTGTTCTAGAATTCATGGTTACATGTTATCTTTCAGGATTGAAGTAGATCCGTGTTTGTTGCTTCTGCTGTGTGTTTTGTATGAGATACAAAACTAGATTTTCCAACAAGAAGTGGGTCGTCCATGTTGATGGCTCGTCTACACAGCTGCAGGAGGAATAGGTGTGGTTCTACAATCCCTAGAAAAAGATAAACTGAAACGCAAAGTTCGTTTGCAATACCAAACAACTAATAATGAAGTCGAGTATGAAACCCTCCTCAAAGGGCTGGAGTTGGCTAAGTCTATGGAAGCAAAGTCAATACTTGTCTTGGGAGATTCCCAGTTGATCATAGGCTAAGTTAAAGGGATATATAAGGCTAAGGAAGAACGAATGAAGAAGTACCTTAATAGGGTGATGTGCCTTATGAAGAGATTTGAGGAAGCTGACTTCGTTCAAATCCCAAGAGAGGAGAACGTGGAAGCAGATACCTTAGCAAAAGAAGTCTCAGCAAATGGAGCCATGGATGAGTTTAATGAGGTTCAGTGTATACCAAGTATAGATATCCCAGAAGTACAACAGGTGGAGAGCAGAGGAAATTGGATGACTCCAATTATATCATACTTGAAGGACGGACGACTTCCTAAAGAGAAAGATGAGGCTAGAAAGCTCAGAGTAAGATCAGCCAGGTATGTTCTTATAGACGAGGTGTTATACAAAAGAAGCTTTTCTCAGTCTTATCTCAAGTGTCTAGCTCCGAACGAGGCAAATTATGTATTGAGGGAGGTACATGAAGGAGTATGTGGCAACCATTCAGGAGCCAGATCACTTATCCACAAGGTCGTCTGTACAGGATACTACTGGCCAACTATCCAAACTGATGCTAAGGCATATGTCAAGGTTTGTGTTCAATGTCAACGATTTAGTAATGTTCCTAGACAGCCGTCAAAATATCTCACCCCAATGTTCCTAGACGGCCCTTTGCATAATGGGGATTAGATATCTTGGGTCCCTTTCCACTTGGAACTAGACAGATAAAATTTTTGGTAGTAGGCATAGACTATTTCACCAAGTGGGTGGAAGCGGAACCCCTAGCAACGATCACACAACAAAATGTCAAGAACTTCATCTGGAAGAACATTATATGCAGGCTTGGAGTGTCTAGAGTATTGATATCAGACAATGGAAGACAATTTGATAACACACTTTTCAAAAACTTCTATGAGCACTTCGGAATTCAGAATCATTACTCCTCACCCGCCACCCTCAAGCAAACGGTCAAACAGAAGTAACAAACCGATCCTTGTTGAAGATCATCAAAACTCGGCTTGAGTGAGCGAAGGGAATATGGCCAGACGAGCTACTAGGTGTTTTGTGGGTGTAGAGGACGACGATGAGAACCCCTACAAGGGAAACTCCTTTCAAGCTAGCCTATGGAAGAGAGGCGGTCATACCTGTAGAAGTGCACATGGCCAACCATAGGGTGACGGCGTATCAGGACAAGGATAACAAGTAGTAACTCTGCTTGAACCTCGATCTGATAGATGAGGTAAGGACGGACACAGAACAAAGGACGGCAGGGTACAAAAACCTCATGGCTAAGCAATATGATGCAATAGTGAAGCCAAGTCGATTCAACATAGGAGACCTCATCCTGAAAAGGGTCTCTTTGGCAAACAAGAACCCAGCTCATGGGAAACTGGGACCTAATTGGGAAGGCTCCTACAGAGTTTTCAACTGTAAAAAACAAGGCTCCTACTACTTTGAGGGCCTAGACAGGAGGAAATTGGAGCATCCTTGGAATGTTGCACACCTAAAGAGGTACTACCAGTAAAATGCCAGCCTGGACGAGCGTAATTCTGGACGAGCCTGGAGCCCGTTTATCTACTTGTTTATCTACATAAGGAGCTTGTTTATCTACATATTTTTAGTATTGCTTTGTTGTTATTATGTTGGGGTTATGGAAGAAGTTATGGATTGGCTTGTATTTATTTTCCTAAAATGCATTAGCTTCTAAAGTGCGTACCTCGTCTATGAACAATATTTATGCTATGTACATAATGTTATGCCTGAATCCTCGGTTTCTACTATTTTCGTTGAAATTAACCCATAAGACGGCTAAGAGCCCAAGACGAGTAAATTCTCTGAACGCAGGGATATATTGTCTAAATTCTCATAAGGGTAAAGCAAATAAAGGCATACTCGTCCAAACCATGGACGAGCTGAAGCCTTAGACTTGGGTGAAGCCATAAACCATCTAAACAATGGACGAGCTAAAGCCCTTGTTGCATTAGTTCAACCCATGGACGAGGAAATGCATAAGCAAATGTTTAATCTATTGATTAGGACACCAACCAAACAATCCAACCTATGGACGAGTGAAAGGTTGGGCCTTAGTCTTTATAAAACATGAAAATCAGCTAAGTCTAAGGACAAGTAAGGCTAATAATTACCATTTCACGTAGACGAATCATACTTGATGAAATTCAAGGAATGGAAAAAGTATATATTCATGTTAAAAAGGGAGAAATTCCTTCTATGGACGAGCCAAAGTCCCTTCTATGGACAAGCTGAAGTTCGAAATCTGTCATGGAAATAAAAACTCTGGTCCATATCATAATAGAAAAGAATAACATTCATTCAGTTGTTTAAGGGTATACAACCAACGTCCAAACACCATTGTGAAATAAAACTTAAATTGTTTTAACAACTCGTCCTAAAACCACGGACGAGCTTAATGTACTTGAATTACATAAAAAATGTCCCAAACAGTGGACCAAATAAAAATAAAAATAAAAAGACAAGAATACAAAGATTAAAATATTTTCTAAGCAGGGCTGTCATCCATGTTAGGGTCGTCCTGAGGAGGCAGAGTTGTAGCGTCGTCCTTAACATTAACGTCCTCAGAGCTGGTTTGGAGAAGAGAACTGGTAGCAGCATTTAGGTTAAGCTTAATGGAGCTGAAGTCCACTTCAGGGAAGTTTTCAACAGCTTCCATCCTAAAATCCTCAAAGCCTACTGCGTAGTTGTGATCCAATAAGTCCGTAAAGTCTTTGGACGCCTTGAACTCAGCAACTGCATCCTCTTTCGCCTTGGAGAGAAAAGTACTCAACTCGTCGTTCTTCTTCTGCAAATGATCAAGACGAGTATCCTTCTCCACTATATCAGTTTTCAACTCCTCGATCAAGTTTTGATGCTCCGTTGTTTCCTCCTTAGCCTTGGCAGCTGCCTCAGTCCATTTTTTACTCTCATCCCTCACATTTTGAATTGTCGTCTCCAGCAAGATCCTCGTCTTGTCCAAATCAGTGGCTTGCCTGGACACTGCGATGAATTTCGACATGGCCTACAAAAGATAAACACCAAAATGCTAGTTAGACGAGGAAAGTTACGAAGTAATAAAGATGACGAAAATAAAGGTACATACCTTAAAAAGATCATGAACACCTGGGTGTTCAAAATCCTTTAAGGACATGTTATAACAAACGTTTATGTCCTCGTCCCTCACAGCTTCCCCGAAGCGTTCCCAAGCTAAGTTTTCATTTTCGTGTGCAAGTGCTTCTTCGAACAGGTTAGGACCTAATCCCCACTTGGCAAGTTGTCTAAGCGTGACCAAGGAATGGAAGTCCCTATCCACGTGTAGACGAGCCCTGTGGACGCGGTCACGATGGAACTTGCTCAAAGAAGGTCATCCAACAGCTACAAGGAAACAAGTAGAGGTTAGACGTGAATAAAAAAAAGAAAACAAAAAAGAAAGAAAAAGGGGAGGGACTTACCCTCAGGACGAAGGTTCCCTAGGTCCTCAGTGTAACGACCAAACATGTCCCGGCCAACGTCCACAGGATTCCCAGCCCAGAAGCCGAAGATGAAGAAAAACTCCGTCTTCCATTTTCTGTTAGACAAGGCGAATGACCTAATCAATCTACAGTCTGTACCCCTAATTGTGAATTGGTAAAAGCCAAGGGACTGGTGTATTTCTGAGGGTTTGTAACAATAAAGGAACTCGTCCACAGTAAGAGGACGGTCCCCTTTGAATACTTCCCTCCACAAAATTTGCATAGAGATGATCAATCTCCATGCATTAGGGTTGAATTGACATACTCCTAAACCTAGCCTAACTAATAACTCTCTAGTAAAAGTATTTAAAGGAAATCTTAGACCCCCTAAAAGATAAGCCTCATAAGCGTCTATCCCAAAACGAGGGTTACAGCACCATTCTCCACGGATGGGCAACTTGGGGTTAAGCTCGTCTAAGATCTGGTACCATGTCCTAAGATTGTTAAGTCTTTGCTCATCTATTTTGGAAGGGATATCTACTGCACAACTATAAATAGTAATCTCAGCCTCGTCCAAAGGACTAGACGGAGGGATGTTAGACGAGGTGCCTGCTTAGGACCCCGAGGCCTTCCTAAGCTGTTCTTGTATGACTTCCAAAGGAAACCCAGGGACGCCAGAAACATACTTCTCGTCTGTGGAATTCCCCCCACTACTATTACTAGAGCCACTAGAACTAGTTCTATAACTACTCTCGTCGTGATACTCGTCTATGGCTTTCTCTGTGCTACTACTAGACGAGGAAATAACTGTTTTCGACATTTTTGAAAAAAATTGAAGAGAAACCTAAAAGACGAGAAAGGAGAGAATACCTGGCTCTAAGACGAACGAAGGCTATAGACGCGAAGGAACTCCTAAACGAGGCTCTAGATGACGAATGTCAAAGAAGGAAAATCTCATAAATGTGAAGGGCAGTGGGGGAATATCCCTTTAACCTCGTCCGTCCTTAATAAAGGACGGACGAGTTCATTGGGCCCTGAGCGTATTGAGCTTTTGACGACTCAAATTTCCACCAAGCGTAAGGGACGAGTTGCATCATTACGAGCCAAGTCCTCCACTAACCGTTATGGAACACAAGTCCAAATAAGGTAACTTCCATAGCAGTTATGAAAGTTACCTCTGAATCTTCTGAACTCCTCGACAATAGGAACAATTATTAAACAAGTAACCATTTCATGTATGCTATATAAGCATTCCCTTACGAAGAGCTAATTCATTCAGAGACTTCCACAAAAATTGGAATTCCAGAAATACGAACTTTACCATCGGAGGATTCTTGGCCAGTCTTCCCCGGTCGCCTCTAATTTTGTGTTTGCTTTTTCAGGACTATCAAGTGCTCTTTGATCACGAACGTCCAAGACATTCAGCCTACTAATTTTTGTGATCATTAGAAAATATTTTAATTTGCCTCCTCTTTGTTTGGTTGGGAGTGGAAAAGATGAATGATGAAAAAAGTGAGTTTGTATAAATTTACACATATACCCTTGTTAAAAAAAGATGCTCAATTAAAACCAAAAAAGTGATAAACATCTAAAAAAAAATCAATCACCTAAATTTATTAAAAAAATAAAAAGCATGTCCAGAAAAAAAAATCA
Source organism: Quercus ilex subsp. ballota (assembly GCA_032727855.1). Taxonomy (NCBI): domain Eukaryota; kingdom Viridiplantae; phylum Streptophyta; class Magnoliopsida; order Fagales; family Fagaceae; genus Quercus; species Quercus ilex. The sequence continues at coordinate 24,686,062 of CM064909.1, forward strand.
CATCTAAACAAAAAAAAAAAAATACAAAAGGAAGCAAAATATATATATATATATATATATATATATATGAGCACTGGACAAGCCTGCCCAATTAAAAAAAGAAAGATGCTGAAGAAAACACAAAAGAAAGCAAAAGGGAAAAAAAAAAGAATATGAGCACTAGACAATCCTGTCCAATAAAAATTAAAATTAAAATAATTAAAAAAAGTAGAAGAAGCAACGTGCAGGAGGAAGGGAAAAAAAAAGTAGGAGAAGCAACATCCAGAGGAAGAAAAAAAAGTGTGAAGAAGAGGGCATTTTTGTTTAAAAATGATGTCTAATTTCCCCCTTCAGTTTTCTCTTCATTTTGGGGAGAAAATTTTTTGGTAGATCTGTGAAGAAAATACATGGGTTCCACCATTTATTTTCCTTCCTCCCCACTCAACCAAACACGTACACTACAAAAAAGTTTTCCTTCTCATTTTCTCTCTAAAGTTTTTCATTCACTCTATTTTATTTCCAAACAAACACACCTTAAGAGAAAGAAAGAGAAATGCAGCTATAGTGTCCGTCAAAACATAACTAGTAAAATAACACCAATTTTTTTAATACGAAGGATACGTACAAACAAATTAATATAAGCCAACTGCTAAAATCAGACTACTATAATCAATAGTTCAAATACTCTGCATACCCTGTTACCCATTCAATTTTTTGGTTTTCCAGTTCAATCTTACATAAGCTATAATAATATTGCATATTGGAAAATAGATTTTGCAGTCATTTTAACACTAAATTATTGACATAAATCATGTCATTTGTAAACTGAATTCAGCTTTTGATCCTTAAACACCAAGAGCCTTCAAATATTTCCTACAAAGACATCCAGAATCTCTCTCCTCATTGTAAGTAACTATTAAATTTATCAACAAAAAAAAAAAAAAAAAAACTTTAGATCTTCAAACAATTAATACCAGCAAAAGACACTTGTATGTCTAACCGTAGCTCTTCCCAACAACTATCAGTATTTTAGGCATAATTTGTTAATAATTGTATACTATTCAATTGTGTCACAAGTTTGCGTAAAAAGAATTTTTATAGTCACAACTCACACTCAAAAGTAATTATGAGTAATATGTAAGTAAGATGAGTATTAATTGTACAAGTAATGAGCTTGAGCCTATTTATAGGCTATTCTAACTTGCACTTTAACAACCCCCTTGAACTCGATCAAGATGGGTTACAAGAAGCCAATTTGAATTTGGATATAAAATCATTCACAATCTGCTATCTTAACTCTACTAAACAACAAGTTATCATCTACTAGAAGTTAACTCTACTCCTCTAATAAGACTATCCATTTTAGCCATTTGGATCAAAGAGGTGAGCACTTCAAAACAAGGTAGAAACAAATATGAGGACAATGTATCTTCTTGTCGAAATCCTGGTGTCGGAATGATGTAGTTCTTCGACACTTCCTTGATCAATAAGGAATATGATAAGTTAGACAAAATATAGCTCAATCAATTTAGATATGTTGAAAACCCAACTTCTTTATGATTATTTTAAGGAAAACCTATTTCACCCTATTATACGACTCACTCATATTCAGTATAATGGCCATAGATCCTCCACTTCCATCTCACATTGTATGCATGGAGTGTAATGACTGCAGCCTGCACAAAAAGCATAGTGCTTGCATTCAATTGAGGTGAACTTCTAATTTGAAATCACAACATTTGCATATAGTTAATGTTGATCTTAAACTATTTTCACTTTTAAGAAAGTGTTATCCCAGTAATATTTTGTAACCACCACTAACTTAATTCAACCAATTTCACTTTTAAGGACTACCATGTAACATTTATTTGAGATGATTTTTTTTTTTAAAGAGACAGTTTCAACATATGGCCGTTCCTAATAATTGCTTTTTATCATTAGACTAAGATACCAATTGGTTTTTCTAGTGTAGACAGGGGATTGAACCTCAAATCTCTTATTCAACAACAAAATACTTTACCAATTGAGCTAACTGAAACCCAAATTTAAAATGAAGACTTAATGTGCCTTAGAGAGTTTACTAAAACTTAGATTAAAAAATGATTGACTTAAATTTTAGGTTAGTAATTTAAAAAATAAAGGGACAAATGCATAATAAATCTTGGATTTCATTAATGTCCACCTCTTTAAATTTAAAATTATTATAATATAGACCCTCTACGAGTTTCTATGGATTAAAATTAATTAATTAAAATCTACCTGCATAAGTTACATTTGAGACCTATTTGAGCAGTAAAAGAAACCTTCACATTAATACTAAGCAGTAGTGTATAAAACTTGGAAATGATTGTATATCATTTATTATGTTTATTTATTATGGCCTGTACACATGATAAGTTTTTTTATAATCATTTTATTCTTTGATACCAAAAGAGCACCTATGGTGGATATAATGAAGAGACATTTGGTAATTGGTACCTAAATAGATCTTTAGAAGAGCCAAATCTCTCCCTCTCCTGAATTTTGCTTTTCTTTGACAGACTTATTTTGTTGTCTCTTTTTATAGAACTTGCCCAAAAAAAAAATGTGGGGAAATAGCAATACCTATCTGGCGGGAAAAGAAGTTAGGGGAAAGCCCAAACAAACACTTCTAGCCACGACGCGTTTAGTTGCGAACTTATTAGTCAGCACATGAGGGTCAATTCCGTAATTTCGTACTCAGTAGCTTCTCACTTTTCGTCTTTGAGTAGGAGTGAGCTGTGATCATTGCACTTTTCCAAACCGTTTTATCTCGTTTTCTCTCTCTCTCTCTCTCTCTCTCCCTCCATTTCTTTTTTTTTTTCTCGGGAAAACAAAATCAGAGCAACCAAACAGTAACACTACACTTTGAGAAATGAGAATAATAAGTTGCCATGGATATTCACTTCGTTTACTATCGTCGCTGTGCGTGGCTTCAATCTTCGTCGTTATGATTCTCTCAAGCCATTTCTGTGAGCTCATGAGAACGTTCTACGCTAACTCCAAGTCCTCCGAGTACTCAGTTCCATTGCTTGAGTTACAGCAAAAGCTCACCACTCACGATCATGTCACACCTCTCCGTTCCGATTCTACCACTACAACTACTGCTTTCAACCCCAACCGAACCGTACCAGTACGTTACAATCTCTCTCTCTCTCTCTCTCTCTCTCTCTCTCTCACACACACACACACATTGATTCTGTGTTTGAATTTGTTAAACCAAAAAGCCAAAACCGTTAAAATCGGTTTTGGTTCTGATGTTATGTAAATTAATACAGAGAATAATTAGAAAGAAAGCGAAACTAAGCAGAGAGAAAGAGCTTGAACTAGGATTAGCGCGAGCACGAGCTTCGATTCGAAGAGCCACAGCAGCTTCAAAGCGCAACCGCTCTGCAATGTCCCTCAACGCCACTGGTTTCGTCCCCTCCGATCGTGTTTATCGCAACCCCACCGCTTTTTACCAGTAAGCCATTCTTTCTTTTCTTTTTTCTTTTTTAATTTAATTTTCAAACATAGATTTTAAAAAATATACTAGTATATAATGAAAAGGTATAATTTAAAGCGTCGAAAGTTATGAAAAACTGCTTTGCTTGTAAGTCACCGTTAATTTATTTTGATAAGTGGTTTGGGTATGGGTTTTTATTAATTATGAGAGAATTTCTTGTGATAAACGCTAGCTAGCTAATTAAGGTGTGTGAAGTGCGCACTCACTCAATTCCTTTCACCGTTTCACAGATCACAGTTACTATTAGTCAGTCCACAAACAATACACATTCTCTCTCTCAGTCTCTGTCTCTGTCTCTAGTGTGTGGTCCGGGCGATCATAGCTATTGGAAAAGCGGGGCTTTGTTACTTATTGTAATGTAATGGATACTTCATATACTTTGTGCCCATACCTTTTCTTTTACTCTTTTATCAATGCTCCAAAGTCAAATTAATATCCCACTTCTCTTACGGTTACTCTGTTGGTATTGGACCACGCATGCAAGCACGCCCCAAAAAAAATTTAACATAATAAATAAATATAAAACGGTTAATTAATTAATGAAATAAAATCTGAATCATTGGTATATATTGGAAATAGGATAAAATATAGGGATGAGACATCATATGAATTCAAATAAAATACAACAGTTGTAACCAAATCCTTAGTTTGCAAGTTTATCTGAAAGTTGTAGAAGCATTTGAATTGAAATTTTGATTTGCAACTGCATGTAGAGGGAAAGCTGGCATTGTTTTTAATTGTGTCTAAATCTAATTGTGGCATTACTTTATTTTAATAGTATCTGATGCTTTCACACTTGTACACGTTGATTAATTTGCATAGATGGGCTGAAATCACCAATTAATCCATCTGTTAATTACCTGGCTAGCTAGTGTGCTAAATAAGATGAATTCAGTACAGTACAATAGTCAATAGTGTAACTTTTTACTCAATTAGATCCATCTGATACTCTCTTACTTGAAAATTAAGTGCTCAACCTCACTTTGTTCGGGACCAACAAAGTTTTTGTCAATTAATTCCCTATAATATAATTAAGTTTCAGCCCATAATTTCTCTATGTGAAATTATTCAATGCACTCGTATACGTCACTACTCCACACATAAATCTACACAAGAAATTTATATTTTATGCAAGAGCAAGGTATAATGCAACTTATGCACCACATGATTTTCTTATTCTGTAAATGTTGTCTAACTCTTGATGATTAATGCTCGAAGAAGTTTGGATATTTTATTTATTAAAAAAATCATTTTAAACCATCACAATTCTTAACAGTTTTTTACTTGTCGTAGCCATTATTATCATTATCATAAAACCATTATTTATTATTATCATGCATGCAGTTGATTAACAAGTTTTAGACGCTGAACTATGATTTTTTTTCTTTGATAGGAATAGAACAGAACAGAACTATGATTTAATATACAATGACTATTCTTTCTCAAAAAAAAAAAAATATATATATATATATATATACACACACAATGACTATTGATTACACTTTTTTTTTAATTATGAGAGACTATTGATTACATTGATGTAACATATAATGATTAACCCTGAAACACAAGCTAGCTAGAAGGTTATTATATGACTTTCGGGGTTTTTCACAACCTTCAATTCTAGCTACTCGAGTAGTGTTGCAGTAATTCAGCAAAAAAAAAAGAGTAGTGTCGCAGTAGCCAAATGCCAAATCACTCAAACGCCCATCATGCATGATCATCATGTAGAAAATTGAAAGATACGTAGATTGACATGTTTACCCTTGATGAATTTCAAAAATGACAGGAGCTACATGGAGATGGAGAGAAGATTCAAAGTGCACATGTACACAGAAGGCGAGCCACCGATAGCCCACGATGGACCATGCAAAGACATCTATAGCGTGGAAGGGAGGTTCATCCACGAGATGGAGCAAGGAGCCGTGGCTAAGAGGTTCAAGACCAAGGATCCACAAAGGGCCCATGTTCACTTCATGCCCTTCAGCGTGACTTGGATGGTCAGATACCTTTACACACCTCTCTCTCACGACGTAGCCCCACTAAGGCGGTTTGTCTCTGATTATGTCAGACTCGTTTCTACCAAGTACCCCTATTGGAATAGAACCCGTGGTGCTGACCACTTCATGCTTGCTTGTCATGATTGGGTAAGTTCCTTTCTACCTTGCCTTTCTCTCCTTTTCGTTTTCTTGGTCCTTCAATTTTATCCCTAGGAATTAGGATTCTGCTGTTTCTGACACCGCTAATAGTGTTTGCGGCTTTGTGTGTATGTCACTGTCTGTCCCTTATGTCTTCATGATTTTCACAAGTGGAATGCCAAGCTTCGCCAACTTTTTAGATATAGTTTGGCTTTTGTTAATGATGTCTTTTTTGCTTTTTAAGGATGCCATATTGAGTAAGAAATAGAAGAAAAAGAACTAATAAAAATAGACTTTTAAAAGATCATGTCATATTGAGTAAGAAACAGAAAGAAAAGAAAAAAAAAACTAATAAAAATATAACTTTAAGTTGAAAGTTATTTGACTTCATGCAAAAAAGTAAATAAAAACACCCACTAATAGGATCCTAAATTTAGTTCCTATACATTGTACTATTTCACAATTGAAACACATGGCTTGATTGAATTTAATTATCTTTAAGAAAGATAATTCTATTGTATTGGTTAATACAAGCATGTACAGTATTTGAATTTAAGTAGAAAGCTAAAATACTTCTTGGAAGGTTATATCTTCTTGGTTTACAAAGAAATTAAACGAAGCAACTAACCATTTCCAAAAATTGCAGGGTCCCCATGCATCAAAGGGTAACCCTTTCCTCTACAACACATCCATCCGAGTCCTTTGCAATGCCAACACCTCCGAAGGTTTCAACCCCCAAAAAGACGTTAGCCTCCCAGAAATACACCTCTATGGTGGCAATGTATCCCCCAAACTACTCACTCCCCCACCGGACAATGCCTCGCGTCCCTATCTTGCTTTCTTTGCCGGCGGAATCCACGGCCCGATCCGACCCATATTACTAAACCATTGGAAAAACCGTGACAATGTTCTGCTTGTCTATGAGTACCTGTCCAAAGACTTAGACTACGACTCCTTTATGCTTCAGTCTAAGTTCTGTCTATGTCCTAGTGGGCATGAAGTGGCCAGCCCAAGAATTGTGGAAGCCATTTATGCTGAATGTGTGCCTGTGATTTTGTCACAGAATTATGTGTTGCCCTTCAGTGATGTATTGAAGTGGGAGGAATTTTCGATTCAGGTTGATGTGTCGGATATCCCAAGACTGAAGAATGTGTTGAGGGCAGTTCCGGAAGAGAAGTATAGGAGGCTTAAGGAGGGGTTAAGGGTTGTGAGGAGGCATTTTATGTTGAACCAGCCACCTAAAAGATTTGATGTTTTTCATATGATTTTACACTCTGTATGGCTTAGGAGATTAGAAATAAAACTTGACTAGATTATTTTTTTGGTTCTTTTTTCTCTCCACCCTCTCTCTCTCAAATCCTGTGACTCGTATAGCTGGAAAATGCCATAGTGGATAAGTACTTAAAAAAAATAATGAATGGGAAAGAAAAATGTCATTTTCTGGTGCTCATATGATGAAGTATTGGTTAGATTGTTGTTTAGTGTTTGGTATATACTCTCCATTTAATTGTCCAAAATTAAATTTTATAAATCTGAGCATTATTTTAAAATTTAAATAATGTGATATTATATACTACCTCTGTTCCATTTTTTTTTTTTGTCATCTATTTTATTTTGAGATGTCTCAAAATATTGTCCTGTTTCTAAAAATAAAAGCCATTAGTTTATTAATGTTCCTATTATACCCCTATTAATTTACTAATTCAATTTTTTGATAAATTTTTTTAAGGATAGTTTTGGAAACTTATACATTTTTAAAAGATAGACAAGATAATAAATGATGTTCTGTTAAATAGTTTGACTTTTCAAATAGGACAAAAAAAATGAGACGGAGGGAGTATGTTATTAGAAATGTTTTATTTTTTTGGTTAATCTTAACCGAAATATATATTCTTCATGTCACATGAAATCTAACAGTAGACAAAATTACCACAAAAAAAAAAAAAATAGACGAAGCCCAGGCCCGATCGGCTGAATTGGAAATAGTGCACAGACATGATCCTATCAATTCTACCATGCCTATATCTATTTAATCGAATCCACAACATAATGGACTTTAAAAAAAAAATTTGGGCCTCATAAACTAGTTAAGCCTAAAAATTGTGAGGCCCCTTCGGTGGTATTGGTTAATGATTATAACAAATAGAAGCTCTCTCGTGGTGGCACTCGCCCATTACCATTGTAAATTTGTATATTTCACCCTTATCGGCCATTCATCTGATTACTTTCCAGTTTCTTTGTGTGCTCTGTAGTTTCTCCTACTCTCGTCTAAAATATTGGATCTCTGTCAAATTCTCTCCTAAATAGAAAAATCCCAACACTATCAAATGTCTACATAACCCCTTTTGGAAAGCGCAATCAGCGGCACTCCACAAAATAGCCTCTCTCTTCCGTTGTTCCAATGTATCGATACAATGTACTCATTGTACTGGCCCTATTTTAGGATTCTTTTTTCTATTTTCCAAAATTTTATAATTCTCTTATAAAAAAGTGAGATATTATGTCCACAAAAAATGGCAAATTGTTACATCTGTTATTGGTGGATAGAGAAGTAATTTCAATGGTAGGTTCAAATTAAAACTAATAACAACTAATATAATACGCAGAAAAAATCATCTATCTCATTGCGTTCCAGCATATTTGACTTATAAATATTAATAAATTATAAAACTTTAAAAAAAAAAAAAATTAAAACCATAACTAAGGTTTGGGGTAGCTTGAATTTTGAACTATTTATAAAAATAAAATAAAATAAAATAAACAGTATTTTGGTAGTTGAGCCTCCATCTGGGTTTTCTGCTCAAGCTGCAAATTAATTGTCTAGACAGATTTTTTCCAATTACCATACTAGCTCTTGGTTGGTTAACTTATCACTGCTCTTCTACGAGGGCTTCCTTTGGACAGTCTCCATTAAGGGAGGCCAAGTAGCATTCTTTGGCATGATCACCTCGCACCTTTCCTACTTCTTGCTCAATCGGAATATGCATCAACAACTGGTAGGTGACTCTAAGATGATTGAGAGTAGGTCGTTCAATAATCACTAATGGCTAGTCAATGACCAAGAAGTCCACCATTTTTGTGATCTGCCAAGGTAAGTCTTGATTGTGATCAAGAGAGTCACCAACTCTTAAGGATGAATTTTATTTCCTAGTGAAAACTACAAAGGATAAGGTTAAGGTTGCATCTTATCCTTATCGATATGTAACTTCCAAAAAGTTGGCCAACAAAGAATATCAATTAAGCTACCATTGTCACTAGGACCCGGCGAGTCTCGTATTTAGAAATTGGAAGTGACAACTAAAGCATCAATTTTAGGATGCACGTACAGGTATGAATACAGGTACGATTATGACACAACAACACGAGCAATTCCAACTCATCATGTGGATGTTGCAATTCCAACTCATCAACTTCAAGTTCTCATCAAGACGCATTTTCAGTCTTCACTGGTTTGTGTTCCACCCCAGTCTGAATCTTGCTTTGACCGACCTTCTTGCCTTTGACCAACAAACTTCTAGATTTGTCCTTGCCTAATCAGAGCTTCCATATTCTCTTTTAAGTCAAAACAATCTTCGATGTTATGACCATGATCACTGTACAGTGGAAGCGATAATAGTTTTTTGATCTCTTATCCAGATGCGTTTTGACTTTTCCCAACCATTTAAGCCTGGGTTTGTCCTTGATTTACATGAGAACTTGAACAAATTTGTGTTGAAAGGAGTCTAGTTCAAGAATTAGCTATCAGGGGCCCCAAATTTCTTCCCTTAATGTGAAGGTTTTTCTGATGCTCTGGGGGCTTTGATTTAGATTGAGATTCAGATCTTTGATCATCTCCTTTTTTCTTCCTCTTTTTTTCCTCCATTGCTACCAACCTCTCTAGAATTTAAAGGATCCTTCCCATTGATATATTTCTGAGCTTTGGTTATTAACTACATCATGCTAGATAATGTTCTGCGTTAGAGCAAGAAAAGGAACTTTTAGCTAGGTTGTAGCCCATAAATGCTACTAGAGTCTAGAACAACCTTCTCATATGCTTCGTCAACTTGTAGGAGTTCCTTATTGAAATTGGTCAAATAGCTAGGACTTCAAAGATTTTCCTTCTCTCTGTTTGATGTTCAATAGGGAGGTAGACGATATGTTGTCCATGACTTTGGTCACCTATGAATAATTGACAAACTTATTGGCAGGAGCGAAGTCCCAGAAATTTTTGTTTGGAGAGCTAATTTGTGTTACTAATTTATTAGTCTATACAAAATTTCATACAAATACACAAACACATGCCTCTATACACATACATAGAAATTAGTATCTTTCATAATGAAATCCTTAAAATCAAATGTTTCATAGAATTAAATTAATTTTTCACCATCTTCTATAGTGAAATCTTTATAATTTTCATTTTCAATTAATATAAGTTACCAAACTGCCTACCATTGTGAGTAAAAAAATTTCAATTGAATTAATGAAGTATTCAAAGACATAAATGATTCAAAATTTTAAGAGACAGGAGAACACATTTTACCATAAAAAATGAATTTGAGAAATAATACATTCTCTATAACTAATAGACAAATTGGACAATTTTTTAAGAACATTATTGGACCAACACAAATATTTGGGAGGGCCAAGTCCCATTTTTGGGGGCTAATTATTAAAATATTAAATATTTCTATGTAGTAAAAAGAAATTTTCAAAAATTTGGGGGGGGGGGGGGGGGGGGGGGGGCTGCTTGTTGGGTCAACTAAAAGAGCCTACCAATCCTTTTGTAATCTTGCTAAACCAAATTTGGGTCAAACCCTTTGAGGTGTCAGGAAAAACCGAACACATATGGCTAGTCTAAATTTATATATATCTAAAAACTGAAGTATATCATTTATATATATATATATATATATATATAAGGCAAAAGGAAGAGTAACATGTGAACCAAAGAACAACAATAGTACTCAGAGTCGAGTTCTAATCAAAAAAAGCGATGGGTGACTCTCTTCCTCACTCTCTCTCACAGGAAGAACAAGAGGAATTGGCTCGAAGTAAAAAGAAGGTGAAAGATGTGAATCATGTGGGATTTCAAGGTGGGCAAGAAGCAGGTACAAACCTACCAAGCAGTGGTCAAGGGGCTTGGAATGGCTCAGCCTCTTTTAAGGATAAGCTGGTTGGTGAAATACCAGGTGCCTTTTCGCAGGCCTTCTGTTTTGGTGATAGTATGGATGAGGAAGTCGTCTCAGATGAGGAGGTAGAAACTATTCGTGAAGGGCTAGCTGCTATTAGATTCCCTCGAGAGCTCAAACGGCAGATAAGAACTCCATGGACGAAAGCACTCATTGTTAAAGTCTACGGAAGGACGGTTGGTTTCAACTTCGTTCATAATAGGCTGTTAGCGATGTGGAAACCTGCAGGGCGGCTAGATTGCGTGGTTTTGGGAAATGAGTTCTTTCTTACTCATCTTTCCTTGAGAGAGGACTACAAGAATATACTGAAAAGAGGTCCATGGTTTATAGGAGAGCATTTCCTTTCCATTAGATCTTGGGAGCCGGATTTTAGGCCGGAAACGGCGAGTGTTACCTCTGTTGTGGTTTGGGTAAGGCTCAACGGGCTTCCTATAGAGTACTACAACTCTGAAGCTCTATGTCATATCGGGAAGGCCATTGGTAATGTTCTTAGGGTTAATACGCACACTGCCACAGAAGCTAGAGGGCGATTTGCGAGAATGTGCGTGCAAATAGACGTGGAGAAACCATTAATTACGGCAGTGTTAATTGGAAAGTTTGAGCAATAAGTTTGTTATGAAGGCATTCAGAAGCTATGCTTCTCTTGTGGACGGATCGGTCATAGGAAGGAGGTTTGTCCTTATACCATATTGCCTAGCTCAACTTCTAGGGAGGAAAGAACGATGGCCGATGGTGCCGTAGATGGTCATTCATGCAAAGTGCATGTTTCTGTGCAAGCAGGAGACGTGGAGGGGCCCAGCAATGACATGCATGAGAGTGTGCTTGACAAGGAGCAGGAAGGTACGTACAGGCCGTGGATTATGGTTGAGCGTAAGAGAATAGGGACAAAACAGCAAAGGAGTGGAGGGACCCACTCGGTGGTGGATAACAATCTTTAGAGACAGGTTAATGAAATGAATAATGCAGAAAATAGGACATGGACGGCTTCAGGGAATGTGAAATCCTCAGATGGGCCTATGAGAGAGGCTAAGAGAAAACAACTCCCCCAAGAGTGTTAACTGAAGCCCAAGTAGTGGGTGTTATCACAACATTAGGAAAGGCCTTTGGTAAACAGGCCCACTCCCAAAGCCAAAGGCCAAAAAGTGCTAGAGGATCAAATGCTGCAAACAGTGCACTGGGTTTAAGTGGTTCAGTTAAGCCAAAAACTCCTAGCGACTCCGGGTAAGGGGAAAAAGGGGGTTGGACGACCTAAGGTCTCTAAAGGTTCTTCTTCTAATACTTCTCAGACGCCATTTTCATATGCTCAAAAGGCTTCTCGTGTTCCACCAAAGCTAAGTACTCAGTCAAATGGGGATGGGAAGTCAATCAAAGGAAGTGATGAGGGCTCAAGGCCGAGAACTGCTGTTGAGAACCAGCTCTCAAGCTTGCCATGGCCAGAAATGGGTTTTAAATTTGGAGGAGGTAACAGCGGAAGTTCCGAAGGAGGTATTAGCAATGATCCGAGCAAGCCAAACGCAAGCGAATGGGTGGTTCAAGGAAAAGGAAATCGGCATGATTGTGGGTCTTTTAACAGAGGAGAGTGTGTAGGAGGGCGACCCTTTCCAGAGGGATGTGCCGTCACCGAAGAAGTATCAGAAAATGGGCTGGGAGTTGCTGGCCTGGGGTCTGCCGTTTCCAATTTTGTGCAAAGTGATCATGTGGGAGAGCTTACCGGAACAAAAAATGAAGGGATGGGGTCTGAGGTTAACATCGATCATGGGGAACAAGCTTATAATCAACTTTCTCGTAGTGTCAATGGAAATGGAAGCGGGTGCGATTCAACACAATCTGACTCTGTGTCTAGGAGAGGAGCAGATGAAGGAGATGTTGAAGCGAATCGTATGGATTTTGAGGGAGGAAGTGGCGGTGCTACCAACTTGTGTTGAGTGTCTCTCCCCACAATATATGATTATCATGAATATAATAATATGGAACTGCAGGGGTGCTTTGAAGCCCTCTTTCCAAACCCATGTTCAAGAGCTGGTGCGAAATTACAATCCGGCTATTCTAGTACTGATGGAGACAAAAGTTGGAGGTGAGAGAGCAAGGGAGATTTCGGGTAGGTTGCCTTTTGATAATGCTATCCACACGGACACTATTGGGTATGCAGGCGGTCTATGGATGTTATGGAACTCTGACAGAGTGGAAGTCACCTCATTAGCCAGCACAGAGCAAGAGATTCACACCATCATTAAGGTAAAGAATTCTAACTCGTGTTGGTTATTTACAGCTATATATGCTAGTTCTAGGTGTGCCGAAAGACACATATTGTGGGATAATTTAAACAAAGTAGCTGAATTGCATAATATGCCTTGGGTTTTGGCAGGTGATTTTAATGAACCCTTGTTAGATGATGATAAATTTGGGGGTAGGGCTGTTAGTATTAATAGATCCCTTCATTTCAAAGATTGTCTAGATAATTGTAACATGATGGATATTGGTTTTTCTGGGCCTCGTTTTACTTGGACTAATAAAAGGGAAGTGCAAGCCCTTATTCAAGAGAGGATAGACAGGTTCTTTGTCAATTCGAGCTGGTGTCTCTTATTTCCTGAAGCAAAAGTTGTCCACCTCACAAGATGTCACTCCAATCACTACCCGGTTCTTCTTGATTTAACTCCTGCAACTCGGGGAGATAGAAAGAGGCCTTTTAAGTTTCAAACTTGCTGGTTGACGGACCTCACCTTTCCAAAGGTTGTCTCACAGGCTTGGGGGCAAACTCATAGCCTTGCTGAAGCAGTAGAAAAGTTCACCAAAGATGCTGGCCTTTGGAACAAGGCACATTTTGGAAACATTTTTGCTAAAAAGAAGAATATTAAGGCTAGATTTAATGGTATTCAGTGGGCAGTGTCAGTTAAGCCGTCTAGTTTTCTTCTTAACCTCGAGCAAGACTTACTAAAGGAGCTTGATTTGATTCTGAGGCAAGAGGAAGAGTTGTGGGCGATGAAGTCTCGGGTCAATTGGATGATTCAAGGGGAGCGAAATACAGGGTTTTATCATGCCTCAACGCTGATCCGAAGGAAGCGCAACCAGATTTTCGCCATCAAAGATACAATGGGGGTGTGGATTAATGAGGAGGCAGAAGTTAAGGCTTTTATCATAAATGGATTCAAAGATATTTACACAACTTCTTTATCTAGTGTCCCTCGGTCAGAGCCCTACTCCACCCAATGGCAAGCCAGTCTAACGAAGGAGGAAAAGGCCAGTATTAGTGGGGGGGTATCGGATGAAGAGGTTAAAACAGCGCTGTGGTCCTTAAAGGCTTTTAAAGCCCCGGGGCCGGATGGGCTCCATGCGGGTTTTTATTAGAGATTTTGGTTGACAATGGGAAGGTCGATGACGGATAAGGTTAAGAAAATTTTTACAGAAAGAAGAATGCCAGATTACTTGAACCGAACTCTTATTGCTCTCATTCCCAAGAGCCAGGGCCTAGAAACTTTAGGAAGCTATAGACCCATAAGCCTCTGCAATTCGGTGTACAAGCTAGTGACAAAAATTATTATGACTAGACTGAGACCTTATTTAGAGAAGCTGATTTCCCCTCTGCAAACAGCTTTTGTGCCGGGGAGGAAGGGCATTGATAATGCAATAATAGCTCAGGAAGTCATTCATACCATTGGTAGAAAGAGAGGGAGTGTGGGGTACATGGCTTTGAAAATTGACTTGGAGAAGGCGTATGACAAGCTTGAATGGAATTTTATAAGAGTAATGTTAATTAGAGCAAATATTCCGGAAGATTTCATTGACATCATAATGAGTTGTGTCTCGTCTGTGTCAACATCCATTATGGTGAATGGAGAAGCTTTAGACCCACCCTATCCTTCGAGAGGGATTAGGCAAGGGGACCCTTTATCCCCGTACCTTTTTATCCTTTGTATGGATTTTCTTGGTCAATTAATTGAAGAGAAGTGTAGTATGAAAGAGTGGCAGCCAGTTAGAGCCTCACAAGGCGGACCGGCTTTCTCCCATTTACTCTTTGCCGATGACTTAGTGTTGTTTGCTAAAGCGGACTATGCTAATGGTGCAGCCATTAGAGAAGTTCTTGATGTATTTTGTGGTGTGTCGGGGCAAACTATTAGTGAAGCCAAATCAAGAGTGTTTTTTTCTCCAAATGTGGATGATGCTACCAAGGAGAACCTTTGTGATGTTTTGGGTTTTGTCTCTACCTCGAATCGAGGCAAATAACTGGGTATTCCTATTAAGCATCCCGGATCATCTTCCCAAGACTACAACTTTGTCTTGGATAGAGTTAAGCAAAAGCTAGCTGGTTGGAAGGCCAATCTGCTCTCCATGGCTGGTCGAAGTGTCCTCATTCAAGCCTCCTTAGCAACAGTCCCAGCCTATGTCATGCAGTGTGCCCACCTTCCGGGGAAGATTCTTGATGGGTTGGATAGGGTGAACAGGAATTTTCTGTGGGGTACATCGGAGGCAGCCAGGAAGATTCACTGGGTTGGGTGGCATAAAGTGACCAAACCAAAGGAGAGAGGTGGTCTTGGCCTGCAACTAGCCAGAGGGAGGAACATTGCCCTCCTTGCCAAATTGAATTGGAGATTGCATAATGAAAAAGATGCTTTATGGGCAAAAGTGCTTGATGCGAAGTATTGTACTAGGAGAAGGCAGAATTCGAGTAATGCTGATGGTCTTCCTAGCTCTAGGATTTGGGCAGCCATTAAAAAGGGAAGGGAGGTTTTTATGAAGGGTAGTAGATGGACGGTTGGTAAGGATAGCAAGATTAGCTTTTGGTATGAAAATTGGACAAGAAAAGGCCCCATTTGACAATTGATCCAAGGACCATTAACTCAAGAAGCGTCAAAGCTAGAAATCAAGGATGTGATTCAAGATTCGGGGTGGAACTGGAGTAAGCTGCCTTTTGTTTTTCCCTTGGACTATAAGCTAATGCTCCAAGCTATCCCAATATCCTTTCTAGGAAGAGGTGGCGACAAATTAGCATGGATGGCAAATCCTAAGGGCTTTTTTGATTTGAAAAGCGCGTATGGGATAGCAACGGGAGACGATGCAAGTATGCCCTTCAATGCAGATTGGATTTGGAAGTTAAAGACACTTCCTCGAATTCAGTTTTTTCTATGGAAGTGTGCCCATAACAGTATTGGAGTGAAGGATTGCCTTGTAGGGCGAGGGGTGGGTAGCGATAATCAGTGTGCTATATGCCAAGGGGGTGTTGAATCCATACTCCACGCCTTAAGGGACTGCCCTCGAGTTCAGAGTACTTGGAGACAGCTAGGAGTGCAGGACAGTAATCATGGCTTTTGGCGGTCAGAGTTAATGGACTAGATGAATTTAAATGGGAAGTTGAATAGGAGTATCACTGATGGGCATCCTCCTTGGAAGCTGGTTTTTTCTTTTGCTGTTTGGCATATATGGAAGAGTAGGAACAATTTTATTTTCAATGGGAAACCGGCAAATCCTAGGCTGGCTACTGAGATAACTAACCAAGCAATGGAATCCATATATTGCTATTCGTCTTCTAAAGCTTCTAATGCCAGAACAAGTAAGCTGGTTCGATGGGAGAAACCACAAAGCGGCTGGACCAAATTGAACACAGATGGGGCTGCTTCAGGCAATCCGGGTGTAGCAGGTTGTGGTGGTATTGTGCGGGATGAAGGAGGCAATTGGGTGGCTGGTTTTGCAAGGAGGATCGGGATAGCTAGCAGCTTTGAGGCGGAGTTATGGGGACTGCGGGATGGGCTCATTCTGTGCTGCAATTTAAATGTCTCTTCACATATAGTTGAATTAGATGCTAAAGTGGTTATTGATATTCTTCACAATGTTAACTATGAGAACAATGTCCTTTCTCCCATATTAGACGACTGTCGACAACTCATATCCAGGTTTGATCAGGTCCAAGTTAATCACGTCTATTGCCAAGCTAACGGCTGTGCAGATGGCCTTGCTAAGAAGGGTATAGAGCAAGAAAGTAGCCTTTTATTTTTTCCTTGTCCGCCTGAGGACATTAGAAGTAGGATAGATTTTGATGTTTCTGGTTTGTATTCGGTTAGACCTGGTGTTGATCTGAACTCTGTTGGCTAGTTTTGTGTTTTAATATACTCTTTGTTTAACCCAAAAAAAAAAAAGTATAGCATTTATTGTTGTTACATTCTTTTTAAGCCACCTCATCATCTACGTCATTGCATTGCCACATCATTATTTTTTTCGTATTTATTTTTTACCTTTAATTTTTTTTGACAATATTAAATATATAAATACATTGACTTTACAAATTCATCTTAAGCAGTTTTAACTTTACATATTCATCTACGTTAATTTTAATGTTATAACTAAGTATTATCTATACATATTCCTCTTAAACGGTTTTAACTTTACATATAACTTTGCCCCTTTATTTTCTTTTATTTTGGCTCTTCTTATTCTCATTCTCTTACTATAAATTTGTCAGTTTCTCCCATTTTATGCATATTTTATTTTCCTACACAATAAGGTTATCTCTCTCTCTCTCTCTCAATTTTTTTTTTTTCATTTTTTGTTGGATTTTTTATGAATTTTGTACTCTCATTGTCTTATTATTGACTAACCTATATGTGTTCCTTGATGCAAGTATTTGTTTTTCATATTATTTACAACACTAAATACTTTTAATGTTGTTGACCAGATTTGGAGAAAAATCATATTATAATATGTCCATATTTTGTATTGTTGTCAAGTTTTAGTTTATTTGGAAAACTTCAGGATAGTCTGGACAATATGATGAAGAACAATTAGTATAGTTGAAGAATATGATCTTTGTGCAGTTTCCTTTCATTGTTTGTAAATATTTTGTTTAACAAATTAGTACCAAATTGTTATGTCTTTATTATATGATATATTAGGAGCTTGAGTAATTGTTTTTAAGCATTTACGAATATTTTGTATTGCTCAACTTCTTAATCTCATTAGTGTATTCTTTGAGATTTTTAAGAAAATAAATTCAATTTTGAGTTTAAAATTATTTATTTATCTATTCATTTTTCACATGTTGGATTAGATGTTAGATTAGATTATGACAATATTAAGACAATACTTCTTCTTTTTTCAAAAATTTCTCTACTCATTTCCCCTTTTGTACTCTTGGTTTTTTTTTTTTTTTTTTTAAATTATGAAAAATGAGTTACAATCATTATGTATAAAGCAATAACCAACACTTTTTTCCTGGGAATAGTGACATATTTCTATAGCATTACTTCAAAACCTTATAAAAAATTTTGAATTTGATTATGTATTGGATATTTGACTTGATCACATTACGTTTGAAATGTTTTACATATTTGGGAGAATGAGTTTGACTTTGATATGAGTTTTATTTTTTCCTTTCTTTTTTATTTTAATTGTAGTTTGATTGAATTTTAATAATTTTTTTGATACATTTCTCGGTGTTTTTATTGTACAGTAGAAAAAACTAGGTTTGAAAAAATTTGTTTAAAACTAAAAAAATAATTTCCAAATTTTATATACTTTTTAATGATACACAAAATGTTATAAATATTTTTTATTAAAAAATTAATATATTTTTTCTATCTTTTGAATTCCAGAGAAAAATTGTACTGTTTTCATTTTGGTGTGAAAAAAATTATATATATTACATTTGTAATTGTCCTTAAAAAAAATAAAAATATGATTATGAAATACATTATTATTTATTAAATTAGTCCAAACTGCAAAAAAATAAATTTAATGAAACCATCCTAACAATATTATCACGCATAACACATGGAATCTGCAACTAGTTTTTTTAATGCATAAATCAGTATCACCTTTAGAATACATGTGTTTTATATGTTATCATTCATTGTTGCCATAAATGGAGGATTATCTATATATATATATATATATATATAACCGAAGCTTTTGAAACTCCCACAATTTTTCACGTCAGCACAATATTAAAAAAATAATAGTAAAACAAAAAAATAAATAAAACCAAAACCAAAACCAAAAAAAAGTCATAAATTTTTAATTTTTAAATCTGATTTATTTCTTTTTTATTAAATATATATACTCTCCTTTCACAAACCAAATACTCTTCCCCAATGTAATTCTGAAACCAAAACCCTCTGAAACCAAAACACGCAAGGCAGAACCTCTCCTCTCGACAAAACTAAACCCAGCACCTCTCCTTTCGACATTACTCACCAAACACAGAACCTATACACTCTCTCAAACGCAGATCCAAGCTATTTCACAGAAAGCTTGCAAGGGCACGACCATGGGAGCCAACGTTTTCAATCTCTGACCCAGCCTCCGTATCAGAGCATTCTCTCTCGGTATCTCTCAATTAATCTATGAATAAACTCTTTTCCTATTGTCTTTAATTAGGTTTTTTTGTCAATTTAAGAATTTCTTCTTTAATTAGGTTTTTTTTGTCAATTTAGGGATTTCAATTCCTCACCCGTTTTTCTCTCTATTCTTTTTTGTTAAAGTCAGGGAAACACTCATAGAAATTCAAATTCTACAGGTTTTGTAAGAAAGTGGAGATGTATTGAAGAGCCTCCCAACCTTCAAAATCTGACAACAATCCTATCGGTTTTGCTTTACCTTCAAGTTTTGCTTTATTTTGCTATCTAGGTTTTTTAGCACATCTGATTTAGCTTAGCTTAATCATTTGTTTGATTGAATAATTATTTGGGCACCTAAAACGTCAGCCTTCTTCAGTCCCCTCTTTTTTTTTCTCTTTTTTTTCAAACCTTCTACCTCTCTTCTGTACAAGTTCATGTCTTTTTTAATCAAATTTGTCAAATTTGTTTAGAAATCTGTAACTATAAACAAATTTAATTAGGACTCTATAACCATTATCTTATAAATAGTTTTTGCAATAATGTTTATTCTTTTTTTTTATATTATATATATTTTATGTGCACCAAACCAATTCATGGCTGTTCAGTTTATAATTCTTTGTACGTTTGTGTTGTTCCTTCTCTGCAACAAATTTAAAACAGCAGATTTCAATGAATACCAAACAGCAACAGATTTAATTCTTTGTACATTCGTTTGCTGTTTTAAAGCAGGTTTCATTCTTAATTTTTGCTCTTCCATTCACTTTTATTTAGATTTAATATTCCTGATTAATTTCTGCTTTTTTATTGCCTTTCTCTTCAACCTTTTCCTCCATTCGAATCAAGGTTAAAAGTATGGTATTTGTTTGCCTCTGTACTAAATTTCTGATTTTTTTTTAGTATAGGGTTAACTATTTGTCTATGTACATCTAATTTCTAAATATTGTAGTGTTCTGTTTACATTTAAAGAACTCATGAAACTCAATTTGAATTGTAACTTATCATGTATAAATATTTTTTTTTTTGAATTTTAAGTAATTAATAATTGCATTGGTATGCTGTTGAGACACACAATCCAAATAAAATTGTAAAAGAGTCATGAAGGTTGGTTGAATTTTACTCTATTTTAATGATCATGTTGATTATATGTGTGCATTACCTATAAACAATTGCATTGTTCTATCTTCTAGAGTTTGATTTTTACAGACTTAACTTGAATGTTTTAAAGCTAGAACTCACATGAGCAAATTATATATATATATACATATACATATTTAGAAATCTTGCTCCCACAATGATGATTGCTACAATATATATATATATATATTTACATGTAATTTCTTTCTTCTAATTTGATATACAATTTAAAGAATCTATGTGCAAAAAGTGCCTAAGACCATCTATCAAGTTACATATTAGATGAAAAGGATGAATAGTTTCATTTTTGTTGTTTGCTTTATTATCATTATTATTTTAAGTTCCTCTGAATGCAAAGTTAGCATTGGATTTTGTGGTTGGGAGAGTGGAAAAGAAGACTAGCTTATTGGAAGCATGGTAGATTGAAGAAGTAATTCCATCTCATTCTTTATTGTGATGTCTTTGTGATCTTCTTTCAAAGCAAAGTTGGTACTTTTCTGTAGAGTTTTTTTATTTTTTAGATAGAGAGGTTTTTCTGTGCTTTTGTTGTTGGAATTCTGGATTTTAAGTTTCAGTCTTGAAATTCAATCTCAAAGTAAGCAAAAATAGAAATACATGTTTGATCTGATTCTCTCTCTTATATACCTACGACTATTTTTGTTGTCTCTTTGAGTTTTTGTTATAATATGTAACATTGGTTACACATTTTTGGATTGGATATTAGCTTTAGGATGTTGATTATAATGAAAAAAATTTGTATAACCTTATACACATTCTTATGTAGTGACCACATGACACTTCTTAAAGCTTTTGAAGGATAGAAGGATGCAAACTGTAATCAAAAGAGTCCTTTCACCTTGCAAATGACAGAGGATATGAGAATGCAATTGGTAGATCTATTTAGCATTGGCTTTGTAAACAAATTGACGAGTGCTAATGTAAGTTCTTTAAGATTTTCAAATTTTAAGGCATTTGATTTGCTAAAATTTTATAGTTACTAAAAACTTTCCCGTGCGATGCACGGGTTAGTGACTAGGTTAATACTATAAAATAAGTTGCGAAAATAAATCAATTTGAAAATATTAAGAGCATAGCAATTTATTTGCAAATTTGTATATATATCTCATTGTCTTGATTGCTTTTAAAAATATAGGTAAAATTCAACTTTCTATCCATTTTCAAAGTTTTTTTTTTTTTTTGAAATTTAAATTCATAACATAAACCCACAATTTAAAATTGAAATATCAAGAAATTGAGAAAAAGGGAAAAAAATTGTTTAAATTATAGGACTATCAATTGAAATACTATTAAAAAAAACACTTAAATGCTTGATTATTATTATTATTATTATTATCATTATTATATTGTTAAGTTTAAGTGTCTAAATAATTAAAAGCTAACAGCCAAGACGAGTCAAAGCTCTTGCTGTGTGACCACCGCACATATAAGTGCTTGTGGGGTATGGAAAGTAAAGATTGGGGTTTAAGTCTCTAGGAGAGAACTTCACACACATATACACTTAAATTATGCTAAAATAAAATTTATATCTTGCATTAAAAATAAATAAAAAACTCTTGGTGTGTGTTATTGTGGCTAAGGGAAAATTTTCCCTTTACGCTTGTGTAGGAAGCTTTTTTCCTATTTTGTGTTTTCCTTTTCTGCACTGAGTTATTGTTTTTCCTTTATTTCAGCGGAGTTAGGAAGCTTTTTCCCTCTTTTGTGTTTATTTTCCTGCATCAAGGAGGGTAAAGCACTTAAGAGATTCCTAATAGTAGTACATATGATTGAAATCAAATGGTTAACTCAATCAAGTCTGCATGAAGATAATGGTACAATTGGTAGATATGTACATTTATTCTTCTTTTTATCTCCAACTAGGAATTTATTTGAAGTGTACGAATTCGTAGAAAAATAAGGGTAAAATTTAATTCTGTAATAATGAGCATACCAGTAGGAAGGAGACTAGAGAAATTTATTTTAGGAGTAATATTACAGTTACAAACTATTTTATAATATTTTTATAAATTATTGATGTGACAAATTCTTATTAGTTCTAATATGGGTTCACTATTTTATAATATTTTTACAAACTATTTTATAATATTTTTACAAATTACTGACGTGACGAATTCTTATTAGTTCTAATATGGGTCTACTATTAATTTCATATTTATGTTTATCAATAATTATTTAAAAATTACTAAAGTCACGTAAACAATTTATAAAAATAATATAAAATAATTTGTGTATGCAACGTTACTTTTTACTTAAGGTGAAAAGTTTATTCTCTCTGTTCATTTGTCAACTATATATTAACCCTTGACATTAATGGGAAACTTGAGGAATTAAATATCCATATTAATTGACACGTGCAATACATTGCTGCCAAGCAATTTATTCTTACTATTCTCTTGGCATGAAGTTCTTGAAGATCTCTCACCGTACGTAGCAAAAAACAGATACCACTTACTTTTTGGGTGGTGCTCCATGTCAATCACTGTGGTCCATATAACTGGCTCTGTCGTCAATGTCATGTGTATGTGGAGCTCTTGGGTTACTTTGTGCCAATATGATTCGAGTGTATAACTCTTATCTTATCTGTTGCATGGGGGACCACAATTTTGAAAAGCAATGTAAAGCAAGGAAGAAGAAATAGAAGAAAAACAGAGAGACTGAAGAGAGTCTTTAGTGAAGAAAATTCTGTTCTTATATATATATGTGTGTGTGTGTGTGTGTGTGTGTGTGTGTGTGTATAGTAGCTGTAATTTTTCTGATCTTCTAGGCTCAAGTTCAACATTATTTGCAAGATTAGCTTTGGTGTAGAGAATATGGGCGTCATCTGAAAGATCACAAATATCAAATACGTCGATGCTCGTAACTGTAGTGATATACTGTGGTTTTCGGAGTTATCGCCTATTGGTTATGAGATCTAGTGGCGGCTTTACAGGTAAGCCACGGTGTTAAAAAATAAAATTTACATACATAGTTATTTTAAAAACTAATATGATTTGTATACCCTAAAAATATATATATTGAAAACTTTAACCTAAAAATCCCAAGAATTTTGGTTCAATAAAATTAATCTTAACCCCCCAAACATAATCTTTAATCCCTTAAACAAATAATAATAATAATGAAAATAGAAGCCCAAATAAAAATATTAAAAAATTAGAAAATTTTTATAGATACAACTAAATCTTACAATATTTTCACATTACCATTGTGTTTGACTGTGGTGGGCCCTAGTCTATAATTTTATTTTGACCCATGAGGGACTGACAACCCAACTATTGTAACAATTTGTTGTGTCCTTAGCACAATTTTAAAAATTAGGCTAAACAAAAAACAAATAAACAAAATATTTAATAAATAAACCCATTCAAAAATAAAAATTTCTAACCATTTAAATTTGTAACTCGTTCTACACATTCCATAAAAATAATCTCTTATTTCATTTTTTCTAAAAAAAAGCACCAAAATAGATATTGTGACTGTGAGCTACCTTTGATTGCACCAGCAGCTGTACTCTTCTTAATGACTCAGCTTATGGTCGTAGTAGGTATCATCTCTCTCTCTCTCTCTCTCTCTCTCTCTCTCTCCACTTTTCCATTGCCTATCATTATTTTAGACTCTTTCTTACTTTATTATTCTTATCTCAGCATTCTTAATTCTCACTTTATCTCTCATTAGTCTCCTTTTATTTTTATTTTTATTTTTATTTTTATTTTTTCATTTTGTTAGTAGAAGAAAATTATAAAATTTCATGTATTTCTATGGTTTTTTTGTAATGTCAATATAATATAGTTCCCTTTTTATTAAATCTGTATAATTTAAACTTCTTAATGATTACTTAGAAAAAATTTCTAAAACTGTCATTATTGTGATCATTTATTTACTAAACAATTCTTCTAGTTGAAGTAGATGGACGATCTACTAACCTATCACAATGAAATTTTGACTTTAGAATAGTCCACTTAGCATCCATAGATGCATGCATGTTCTCGCAATTTGACATATTCAAAATTAAATGGCCATGATCTACACATTTAAAATTGTATAGCCATGATCATAATTCCTTTTATTTACAACTTGAAATAATTTCCTCAAGTGTTCCTCTATCCTTTCACATAATTGTGAATCCCGATAATTAGACTCATAGTGAGATCTATTATTGATGTGAAATGAGAAAGAATAATGTGGTTATATTCCAAAAGTATCTAACAATTTTTGTACAATATATGTTTATTAATATACAGTCCATTCCACATAATTCTTAGTCTAACGACTGGCATCTGCACAGTCTGCACTACTGCATTTTTTTTAATTAAATCATAGTTATTTACAACCCTAAAAGCAAATTCCATCTGTAGAATGGCCTTGCTAGGAATTAGCTATATTTACATGGATTACTTGATAGTAATAAAGTTATTAGAGATAAACCACTCGCTTTTAACATGTGTGAAAAAGAGAAACGAGATCTTTCAGGCGAGCTTGGTCTTATTGTGTCATTCTTGACTTGAAGGGCTATTGGACCCATCTCTTTCTTCATCGACTTTATGAACTCCATGTCTACCTTATTCCCTGACATGTCCCTCACATAGAAAGCATTTATGGCCTTCTCTCCCTGCGTTTCTACATCTGCTCGGACAACGGTTAGACCATTCTCTCGAAGAACACGAGTTATATCAGAGAGCAAGCCTACCCTATTGTCTGCACAAAATTCTAACCGAACTCCCTGTGCAAATTAACCAAAAAGCTAATTAGGATTATGGCAACAAGGATGGAATTTGAGTACTGGTTTAATTTAATGGTTTAAGGCAGTGCTCACCTCACAAACCCGACGCTCTATGGCGGCCTCTAAGCATTTTATTACTCGTTGTTTCTCGCACTCTGTACTCATGGCACACCCATCTAAGTGTCGGATGAAATACTCCTGCAACCAACAGTATCAGTCTCCATAAACATTGTAGTGCTAATTTAGCCAAAACATGTTTATCTAAATTATGTTTTAGAAACATTGCATGCTAACTCGCAACAATGAGTCAAAAGACTCTCAACTTGGGTAACGATTGAGATTAATATTCAATAAACATGATATCAATTGTAGATACAGTGAAAATGATATTGCACTAATTATAATCTATTATCTCAATAATTTGTGAGAAAGTTACGAAATTTATTGTGTTTGTAGCATCGTGCAACTAGCAATTGCCTACTTCACATGTAACATATAATCTTGAATCAAAAATATAGTATTCCTGGAACCTTTCGCAGTAATAAACATGATAGCTTTTACATGTATGCAACTAGCTTAGCTTATGTATAACCATACATACCTGGAAGGCATAACCTCCATCTGAATTTATTGAAGCATGGAAAATCACGTACTGCATGTCAGTAAGCGTGCACACTGTGTCAAACATGAGTCTTGGTCGATCCTTGCAATTTATGTTCACAATGGAGTAACCCTTTTCGTCACAACTCTCAATCTTCACCGTTGTCTTCATCCCGGCCTCCTCATCACTTTCCAAATCTGATAGTGTCGTTGGCAAGCTCACGGTCCTAGATGGCGGCCCCTCGAAGTCCCTAACCGAGAGCATGAGCTGATGCAAGCGGCGTTCCACATTGGTCACGGCGCCTTCTCCTCCAAGAAAATCTGCGGTCTTAGCTTCTTGTTGGTTGGGCTGGTTCGTAGTAGAGGTTGGGGTTATTGTGGCTCGAAGAACTGTAGTGAGGTGATCTTCAATACTTGCAAGGCGATTGGGATCTTCAATTGGGGTGTGAGTGGATTGATCTGAAATGTAGGCAACACAAGCCAAGCGATCATTATGACTCCATGCATGAGCTTCCACAATGTTGCAATGGAGGTCTGCTAAGGCAGCTGATAGCTCGGAAAATAAACCAGGCCTATCTGTTCCGCTCATTTCGATGACTGTGTGCTCATTATTGTTATTGGGTTCAGGACTGAATACCATATTTGCATAGGTCTTTGCCTTAGCCGAATTATGGGTTTCCCTTGTTGTACCTATGGCCTGCAAAGTTTCCTACATATGTTAGTGCTTTCATGAATACAAAAATTCCTATCCGAGAAAGTGAATATCATCAACTGCGTGGTAACATTTACCTCTGGTATTGTATGCTAACAGTTCTTGGAGTGGGGCTATATATGCATTGAGTTATGTTTATTACAAAATACTTACAAATTGTTACATACAGTTTTACGCACACCTTATTTTTAAACTGACATTATAATTTTGAATTTTAAAATTTTGACTTGATTAATTCAAAAATAGGATGTATATAATAATTTATGTGTAACAAGTATTATCCATATGCATTTTAGAGTTGGACGGTTGTTGTTACACTGTGTTTTTATAACTAAAAATATGATTGAGTTTATTTTAAACTTTAATTTCCTAGAATCTAAATTATGTGTATTTCTCTTAAAAAAATAAAATAAAAATAAAAATAATTGTTTTTAAAATCTGTTGTGACCAATTCAAAACTACATGACAACCACGAGTTCTCACTGTTTCTATAATTTTCAATTTCATTTCTATAAAATAAAAAATAAATAAAAAAATGTAAATGATAATGACAATATCACAAGAAGGAACTAATTAAATTACCTGCTTGATATAGTTAATGACTTTCTGGTCTGTGAGTTTGTTGCCATGCTTGTCTTTAACATGAAAAACTGCAAATTTACATACATTAATTCGATCAGCAAGAAGTTGAATCACAAATCGTTGTAATGGGTTTTATTGGGAACCATTAAAAGTCTATAAAATCAATTAATTATAAGAACATAATCAGAACTAATAAAAATGGTCATACATACCATCCATGAACCACACTGCATCAGAAGAAATGTAGCTCTTTGAGATTGTAAGATTGAGGTCTGTCAACACCTGCACCACTTCTAGGAGGAGGCCCTGCTTGTTCACGCTATCAACCTACACCAAATCACACAAGCGACCTTGTTAATTAGCTTCGTGCATCGTAGAGAGAGACCCTTCTTTTTCTTTTAAACTCACGCACCTTTACTACTGTGCAATCATCGATGCTTTCATTGTCAATGCAAACTCTGCAACTGCAAGGCAAAACATGATAATTGGGTAAATCAATGGCTGGGAATTTCTATCTATTGATCATTAGGATGTGCAATGGTGGATTTAGGAATTAGGATTAAAGGCTTAAATTGTTGCTTACATGGGGCCATTTATTCTCTCCGGGAGCTTATCAAAGTCAGGATCAAAGTAAGGAAAATAAACTTCATTCATACTGCACAGAGAGAGAGAGAGAGAGAGGTTGTCAAAACTCAAAAACGTTCTAACCAAATTAAAAGTGTAACTATTCATCAAAAGCTTTAGGACTTGAGGACTATAACAAGCTTAATTTGAATACTATTATAGCTCATCACAAAATTAGGAAAACCAACTCATCACATATTAAAAGAGAGCTGTAAAAATTAGAAAACGTTAAGTGGCGATAGGTTTATTTGAACGTTGAACCTAAAATGTAGGAGCATGATTAGACTAGGCTACCTTGCGTTATACCAAGAATTCTCTGTTCCACCTTTCTAAATTTATTTTTCTCCACCATGCAACAATAACATGTATGTTGTGCGCAAAAGGATGGTAACTGCGTATCACTTTTCACCATGCAACAATACTGTGTGCTTTCTTAAACTTGGAATATATCAAATACACCTGCAATGTACATACACACATATTGATATGATGGCCTTGATAAAATTATATGTACATGGTAATATAAAGAAGAAAAGGCTAGAGATGTAAATCAAGAGTGGAGCAATGCCCAAAAGAGAGAGAGAAGAATCAAGGTGATCTCAGTTCTCTCTCCTGAAAAAGATAAAATAGGTTAATTACCTTCTTGAGGACAGCTTTTCTCTCCAGATAAATATATGTACCAGTTGGGGTTCTGGAATATTAGAGAGGAGTATGAATGGCTTAAATAGAATAGGAGAAATTGTATGGAAGAGATTGAATTGAGAAAAATCAGAGAAGGATGTGTGAGAGAGAGACACGTACAAACTAAAAGTCAAAATGAGATATATCAGGCCACGTCTTGTAGTGAATTATTCTGCTCTTTCTTAGTCATACATCTCCTTCCCACAATTGTCCCTATGTTCTTGGTCTCCCTTGATGGTTGGAAATTCATATTCCATGCAAAATAAGTGATGACTAAGCTCTCTCTCTCTCAAACTCACACAATCTATAGCTTCATAGTCATGCCATGTGTAGCAGAAATGTCCAAAAGTTACGATAAAGCAATGCTATGAATACAACAATTTTCACAAAAAATTTCACACATGTTAAATTGATTAGTTATCATTAATTTTTATGTAGACTTATCGAGATTAACAATATTTTATTATTCACCACTATCAACTTCTCATGATTGTAAAATTTGTTGTCGGGCCATGGACTTATTGATAATGATTGCAGACCGGGAATTTAGTTCTCTTACGTCACCGACCTGCCAACTTCCGCTAGAAAAATCGAAAAAAGTGCTATTTCTCCAAATTACCATTTGTGGGCTAAGTTCATGCCATACCTTGTATAGCAAAAATGTGGGGTGATTGTATTAATTTTGTTTTAAAACACTTTAGTCAATGTTTTCACCGAATAATTAATTTTGGACAAGCAAATCTCAATTGGCATTTAGATAAAAATTTGGCTGATGATACTTATCCATAAATAATATATATATCAAAAAATTTCAAAGACCTGTAAAATAAAGCTTAGCTAACTAGGTCCAGCTTACCTCAACATGTGACGTGCGTCAGTTTGCGTGCGCGCGGATTTGCATCTAAGGAAATATGAGCCTTGAAGACTTTTTTGCCATCAGCTTTATAATTTTACCCATATTCCTTAATGTTAGCAACAGAAAAGTTCAGCTTCAAGTTTCCTTTCTCTGATTATCAAATTATAATAAATAGAGGATGTTTGGTAAACCATTTAAAATAACAAATTTTTAATTTTTAAACAACATTACACATATTTCTACACATTTTTTAAATAACAAATCTTTTTGTAAATAGTAAGGTTACATATATGCAACCTTACTATTCATAGGTTCTAAAAAAAAAAATTAATCTTGTAATTATGCGTGAAGAGAAAAAGATAGTACAAAGAAAGAAAGAGATAAGAATGCTTCTTATTATTTTATTAGGTAGTTTATATTATTCTATTGAGTTGTGTGTAAAAATAAAAACTGGGATGTAAGATGAGTTATAAAATAAGTTAGTAAAATAGATAAAATAGTGTTTGAAAATGCAAAATATGTTTTTTTTTTTTTTGCATCCTCGGATGCTAGTGCTCTAAGAAAGCTTTTTTGCATTTGCTACAGATTAATTTCATGTAAAACCCCATAACTAATAAGATCATAGGGTATTTTCCTAATCATATCAGAATTTTCGGCTTATTATATAATGGCAGCATTGTACACTTGGCAACTGATTAAAAACTAGTTTTTTTCTTAAATTATCTGCTATGTGCGAGTTTCACACTACTTTTTATTTCAGCTTTATTTCAAATAATTTAACTTTTAGCTTTCTGTCTCACATTATGCAAATAAACTTTAAAAATATACAATTCCCAAACAAACACGAATGTAAGTGCAAGAGTTGTATTTGCATTTGATATCTGCTAAAGCTGTGTATAGATTGTATACTCACTAATCCACTGCCATCTCACCCTGGAATGGTCCGAATGGATAGAGCCTCAAGCCCTCCCATGCTTTGAAATTTCGGAAACACTGGATGGTTTACATTACGTGACCCAGTGAGGCATTGAACTTTCTTGATTTTTGTATCTATATTTGGCCTTAATACCTTCTTGGATTTAGATGACAAGTTGTGCTAGGCCTACCGCCTACGCTTCTACAAAACAAACAAGAATGATCAACGCAGATATGCACCTACTTAGAAATTTCAATGGTCTATTCATCCAAAAATAAGAACCTGCTTAGAAATTGCATTTTAATTGTAATTCTAAGTACCTTTCAGTTACTATAGCTGGTACTACGACTACTCCGGAAAATTATTGCACAATCATTTTCACACATTTTAAGGTTTTTTTTTTTGTTTTGTTTTTTAGCTATTAACACGTTATTTCATTATTATAATTAAAACGTGTTAGTTTTGTTGTATATCCTGCTACGATACGCTAGCAAAAGAGTCAGAGATAAGGTGATTCGATTTGATCAATCCAACTGTTATTTTATCGAATGGTAATCGTTATCTGGTTGAGTCAT
Source organism: Quercus ilex subsp. ballota (assembly GCA_032727855.1). Taxonomy (NCBI): domain Eukaryota; kingdom Viridiplantae; phylum Streptophyta; class Magnoliopsida; order Fagales; family Fagaceae; genus Quercus; species Quercus ilex. The sequence goes on from CM064909.1 coordinate 24,716,612, forward strand.
AAGTCATAATCTATATGAAAGTTCTGATTCCAGGGCATGGGACTGGGACTAATTTTCCAACACTATCAATATCATGATCGTCTTTATAAAAAATCGATTGCAAATTCCAGTTTTTATTTATTTATTATTTATTTGGGTTCATGTATCAATATTTTGGTGAACAGTAAAAGCCCAATCTTGTGTAAGGATTGGGCTGATTACACTTCGGATGTGCTAGGTGGCCCTAGCCAAATGCACTACTTTGTAGACAATGACAAGGATACCACCTGAAAAAACCAGTTAATGGCACCCATGTGAAACCAAGATTAGCCTTCACCCCACCATTAAGCAAAGAAAGACGTAATCTCGAAAACAGATATAAATGGAACACAATGAACAAAACTTTGCAGAAGGCCTATGATTAACTTTTAAGAAAGATGCAAATGAGTAATGGCATTTGCAAACTGTTAGTTCCATTGGACTCACCCCTCACTTTCAATTCTAAAACCAATCCTCCCCATCCACCCTTGATCGGTTATTCCTTCTTTTTTTTCCCCACGTGTTCCAACAGTTCTACCAGTCAAAATGCCAAAAATAACTCTGAAAAGAAAAATAAAAATCCCTTCATATTGATGTCACCCAGCTCTATTGAGGGAACAAAATGCCTAGATTTGGCAAAATGGACACTTCCTGACCCCCAGAATTTAATTGTGGTTAAACCAGGGACCAACGGCACCATTCACATGCCCATTGCTGTGGATCCCAACCCCATTCGGTATAAGTGAAGAAGGCAATCCAACAGCCATCTGAGGTGGTGTTGCAGGGTATAACCCATGATTGTGTGGAAGGGCGTGGGGGCTCACATGAGGAGTGCTGGCTGGACTCCCTTTCCGCTGTTGAAGGGCATGGATCTGCCTGAGCCCTTCCTCATGTATACGTGACAATGTATCCAATTCATTCATTGAAAGAGCTTCCAAGCCAGCACCATAAAGAGGGGCATGTCGTGACATTTCTTCCTGGAGTGAAGCCTCCAAGGTGTGAATATATTGCTGCAAAAGAAAGGGAGAGTTATTAATCCAATCACATTCTAAAATTTTTCAAGTCATAAATAACATGTGAGAGAGAGAGATTAGTTCACAAAATTTTGTAAGAATACTACTAAAAATAACTACTATACTAACTAAAAGCTGAATCACAGTCAAATTGAACGTTCTATGCTAAAGAGCTTCAAACAGAGACTTAATTAGGAAGTCTCCCACTCATTGATAACACTCCTGTTCTACTCCACACAATTATTATTACAAGTAAGTTCATCCAAACATATTTTGAATTCATCTACTTAAATCTTATTTTGTATTATTTGTGTTGCCCAATGGGTCTTATCAATTCAATATTGCGTTCATCTAGCAGAATTATGGCAGGTTAGCTAGTTGATCAAATTCAAGGTACACTGCTATTGTTTTCATTTTACAAGGCATCAATGCAGTAGTTAGCTTGATTGAGGACATACCATTACCAAGCAGTGCAAAATCTAACCAAAGTGATAGAAGAACAAAATGATAATACCCATGATAAATATGAAGGGAGGGTGTAAAAAGCATAAGCAATTTTAGAGCAAAAACCTGGCACGCCTGCAATTTTGATTCCATCCCATCAATATATGCTTCACACCGAGCAACCTGCTCTTCCTTCTCCCGCTTCTCTCCTTCAGTTTGGCCCACTGTTTGTGTCAATCGCCGAACTTCATCCTCAAGTGACTGGCGGATTTCCTCTCGAGTCACATTCTCCGTGGCATACCGTTTCAGTTCTTCATCAAATCTTTTCCGTGCAGCTTCAGCACTCTTCAGCCTTTCAGCAAGAGCATTTTTCTCCTTCATAACTTTCTGTCACATTCATTGAAGTCAGTAAAAGGAAATGGCAAACAAAACCCACATTAAAGCATGAAAAAAACAATCCCTCCATCCTCATTCACTGTAGCAGGTGGAGGCCAGACCAAAAAAACCAATATTCCAACTCACCAACTGTGAGATTATGTACCATTACAAACCTTTAGTTATAAAATAGCAATTTCATTTAAATTAATTCAAACCATTCCAATATCAACTACATATTTCACAAGAATTATTATCCCATCAAACTTGTTATAAATAGAATGCTCCAGAAGGAAAGAAATCCTTTATTGTGAGATAAAAAACGTAATATCATTCAAAGTTCTCAACGGCCTCGAATTAGGGAGCATACTGACAAAAATAGTTGGAGGAACTAACAAGTCCTCAAATCACACTTAATAGTAGTATTTCTGATGCTATATTCATACAGGAAGTGTTGCAAATGCTAAGAAAGAGAATATGGCCTTATGAGCTGAAAGCTACTTAAAGCTTTTCTGGATAGGTCTACTTAACGCTTTCATCTTCAGAAGAATTTAAGAAAAATATATACTTCCCAAAAAACAAAGCTCACAGCCAGTCACAAGCCTGGAAGAATTTAAGATAACTATATAGGTTGAAGGCCAACGTAAAGTCACTCTAGTATTATAATATGTTGGAAAAAAGGAAAAGAGAAGGGGGGAAGTTTGAGTTCATCAGTGTTAGCGAAGTGAGAACAAAGAGAATGTACAACACTTTCAGAGCTGAAAACAGACTGGCTCAAAAATGATTTTCAACAGTTAAATCTCATCAAAGACACCATACTGTCTATCATCTAGAGGTAAAAGTAAGTACACAAATAACTCAAAGAATGGATTTACAAGAAAGCCAAGGCTTCACCCTATTTAATGACAATTGATCCCTGCTAATATCATGAAAATTACGTTTAACATAAAATATCAAATCCTGTGAAGAGAACAACTAGCAGAAAGTAAAATTGAAATATAACCACTTCAAGATATAACTCTATTGTTTCATTAGCTTCTATGCAAGATTGTATATGTAGGCACATGCGCTACATTGAACATTGCCCAATCAATACATCCTAAAGACCAATAATAGACAAGATATGGATATTCCACAGAACCCCCCACCCCCAAATAAAAAGGCTGAAAACATTAGAGATGAAAAGGCAAGAGGTGGGATGATTGATATAATGTATATATGCAAGCAATAGTTCACAACATAATATTTTAGCTATAAGACTTTAAGCGGTTAATGTTTTCTACTCAATTTCGATAGTAGAGTAATTAGTTGAAAGCCAGACTGAAGGAATCTGGCAATAACTTAGAACTACACATCTACCTGTTTCTGATTTCCTCCTAAAAAATGCTGAGATCCTGGAGGATCAGAGAAAATTTTGGGGAGACAGGGGCTGATTATAAAGGCTTACAAAGAAAATCATTAAACCTTCACTGACAAAATACTTTTACAGCTAAAACTGGGAAAATCATTTCCAAGATCCTAATTCCAGTAGGATAAAATTAAGAAGGATTTTGTTAACAGATGCCCTAAGGGCATTCTTTTAGGAAATACTTTTAAAAAAAATTTATGGGAATGGAATAAAACAACTGATTTTTTTTTTACAGTTTTTTATATTTCCCATAAAAGTGATATCAAACTTTCTTAAAATGGTTCTTTAACAAGTGCCCTAAGGGCATCCATTAACCGGACCCAATTAAGAAAGATCTAGCAATCTAAGAAATAAGATCCTTTGCAATGTCAATAACAATGGCATTAACACTTCGTTTGTTTCGATGGAAAACCTTATGTAAAGATAATTTTCCGTGTTTTCCAGTGTTTGGTAACATAAAAAAAGATAAGTCAAAGGAAAACTATCTTTGTTCAACATAAAAAGTACGACTTATTTTTAGAGATTGTTTTCCACTAAATTTTTTTGAAAAACAACTCTATCTCACAGCAAGCTAAACAAAGGAAGTTAGGAGGTTGTTTTTTAACTCATTTAAAGTTACTATCAAACATTGGAAAATGAGATAGTTTTATAGAAAATGATTCTTGGAAAATGACTCATTTTCACAGTGCATAATTTGGAAAATTAGGTAACATAAGCAATAACATATATGCCACCAGAATCAAAACACCAAGATCTTTCAAATATTACTTCTTCTTTTTTGGAGGATAAGTAGGATCTTTCAAGTATTACATTCACTACAAGTCTACAACAAATAAATATATGCTGGTCACAGTAGAAATTTACAGATACATGTTAACTAAGAAAAATACTCTCCCAATGCAACCATGTTGGAGGTGTTGACAATGCAGCTGATGGAAAAACAAGATGCTCACATTAATTTTGTTATATAATAGTTTTAGGAGTATTTATCCAAAAATAACTAATATTTATGATGACACGTACCATAAAGATCACAGGACAGCCAAATATCTTCTTCTTTTTTTTCCCTTTTGCCATAAGTAACTGAAGCAGAATAAAAGGTAGGGAGTAGGGGGACCAAAGGAAACTGATACCTTCAATTCATCACGTTTACGGGACTTCAATTGGGAGAGTTGTGTCTCTGCATCATGAAGACGATCCTGAAGAGCTTTCTTCTCTGAAGTGAGCTTTGTAATTTCATCATCCCGCTCTGAGCGAAGCCACTCAAGCTGACTCTCAACTTCTTGTATTTGTTCAGAGAACCCCTTCTTTTCCCGAGCAAACCGATCCATCTCGGCCCTCATTTCAGACTGCCATTTCATGGAAGGAATCAATTCTCATATTCTCCACAAATACTAGCAAGATGTGAAAGCCCTAATCATATCATTTTAATTAAGACGTAAAATACCTTGAGACGATTGTTGTTGGCCTCGGCTTCACTCAGTTTTTGAGATATGGTTGCTTTTTCTCTAACCATATTGGAAAGTTCCGCTTTTCGTTCTTCTCGCATACGAATAATTTCATCTTCACTAGCACAAAGCTGGTGCCAAAGAGCAGCTCGATCAACATTTGCAAGTTCAGCAACCTCCCGCATCATGCTTAAAATTGGTCTAATAATTTCTTGTTCCTCAAAAACCAAGGTAACCAATATATCCAAATCTAAGTCTACTTCACGACTATTATCTGTGGTGCTGGTGGCTCGGTCAACAAGTCTCTTCAGCATCCTTCCTCTGTAAGACTCATCAGCATACCATTTAAACAATATTGTGTACAGGATTTTCACAAATTCCTTCACACAAGGGTCTCTTGAGAGGGCCAATGTCTCAGCGAGACCAAGAACTGAAGTAAAATCATCCGATTGGATTCTCAGCTGCTCATTGACCTCTCCCTCTACTGCATCATCTGTGTGCTGAAAATTGTCAGCAACAAAACTGGCAGTAAGATTCAATCTTTGAGCAAGGCGCCTTTCCAAGACCATGGCTACTGATTGAGCTACAATGGCACCTCGAGCTACAGCTCTCTCAAATGTTTGAGAAGCTTCAACAGCAAGGCAAGGTATAGATAACATCTCAATCAGGATAAAAATATCAGAAAAATGATGACCAGCACGGATACCCTGCTCATCCGCCAGATGCAGCCTTTCAGATGTAGGTCCATATTCACCAAATAAGAAAAGCCCACAAGGCAATTGTGAGCAATTTTCACCAAAATCATCATCACAGTCAATATCTCTAAGTATGGTTTCAGCAACATCTCCCCAACTATTTACAGTTTTACTTAAAAAACTGAGGACAGAAGGAGACACCTCAACACCCAAATTTTTTAGCCTAACACGAACAGATCTGACCTACAATCAAGAAGAAAGAAGGTTACTATGTTTAAAGAAAAGCACGTCAAAAATTAGAAAAACACAAGAAAGGAACCTAATCAAACTTCGGAATGCATTTAAGCTTACTGCTTCAGGAAGATGTTGGCACTGGGATGCAGCTTTAAATATAAAATCTATGGTTGCAACAAGAGGTTCATCATTTGAGTCTGCCAAAAGGTCAAAAGATTGAAATAGTACACGTTCCCACAATTCACTGCCACACTCCAGTTGACTAAGAGCACCAAAAACCTAGGAAACATAAATATATCATAATTAGGAGAAGAATGATATAGCAATAGACTACATTCAAATAATGAGAATATATGCTCCAAAGATGCTTATGTTTTCCCAAAGTATGACCCTGAAAGCACATGAAAACAAGCATAGTAGGTCTTAAGAAAAAGAAATATTGGCCTCAGTGGATATTATCTTACAGGTATCCTCAATGAGGGTTCTGCATCTGGCTTTTGAAGTCGCTCAAGAAGCGCACAAGCAGCTAGTGAATGTTCAGAATGCTCAACCAATTTGGGTACCAGGGAAACTAGGTCTGCTTGCAAATGCTTAGGAGCTTTATCCAATACAAGGGCAATCTTTTGAGCAGACTGAGGCCGTCGCCTTGGCTCAGGACAGCCCTGGGGAACAGCTCCATCTAGGGCTCTCAGTGAGTTTACAATCAATCCTAAGAGCTCCTCAGATTGTTCTGGCCACTTTGTCTGAAAATTCAATGTGTTCTAGTAGTCAATATCAAAATATTAAACAAAGCAGTTTGCCCCTTGTGAATAAAATCTAGTACCTTCGAGCGAAGGGGCACGTGTTCTGAAGTCCCAGCAGATGTTTCAGGTGGACAAATGGGTTGTCCAGGAAGGGCTTTTTCTGGTATACCTAGCTCATTCATGTCAGAGCTCTGTACAGCAGATGCACTGCCACCTTCATCAATGCCTGAATCTAATCTCTCACATACAGGAAATTGCACAGATTCTGTTGCTCCATTCTCCCTATCAGATTCCAGTGGAGTTGCAGCTCCACTGCCACCTGGAGAAGGTTTTGAGTTTGCATCAGAAGAATCACCATTAGAACTTGCTTCCGAAGGCTGGCAACACTCAACCATGATATCCAAAAGTAAATCAATGATTGCCTGCTGCAAAACTTTGACTCCCATCAGCAAGTTCATCAAACTGGGAGAAGATTCATCGGACTTTGTGGCCTTCTTTCCATCATTACTACCAGAGAGTTTGGTTGGAAGAAGCAAGCGCTTCACTTTAGCAGGGTCATCAAGGTAAACACGGAGTCCAGTCAGAAAACCAGCAATTGCACCAGCATCCATTAGAAGCTTTTCTCGTAATGTGACCTGTGGCTGTGAAGGATTATCTCCATACGTGAGGTGAAAACCAGCTCTAGACAGAAGATTTCTGAATATATCTTCTTCATCTCCACTAATTCCTTCACTGTCTTCAGAATCAATGAGTTCATCAGGATCAGTTGTCAAAGCATCCTGATCATCCTCTGAAGCCAAAACCTATGAAGAGGTAGGCCAAGCATAGACACAGTTACAACCACCAAAAAAAGCATAGAACAAATCAGTTGGTCAATAAATTTGTACTAAGAAATAGTATAGCAAATATACATTCCAATAACAGTGAGCTAAACAATCTTTGGAGAATATAAATCAAACAAAAGAATTTTAAACCAAGTTATATGAGTCAAATGCTTGTCTGAGACGTAGACAAGATTCAAGATTTCAATTGTAGCTTATCCTACACAAATTTTCATGGAAATTCAAGTAAAGCCATGGACACATAAAGATTGAACATGAAGCAGATGCATTGAACCAAATCACATATCATCTGTAAGAGAATCAGGATAAAAAAGAGTTTTGTTCAACATTTGACCCCATTAATAATTCTTCCATAAAAACATCTTGCATTTACAATTTTGAATCCTCCAATAATGATATGTAGATCATTGCATTAGATTTTTAAGTCAACAAATTTTTTTTTGATAAGTAGATTTTTAAGTCAACAACTAGAAATTCAGAAAGAGAGTTTGATTCAACCATACAAGTGTTATAGCTAGAAACTAATTTGGTTAATAAGATAACAGGTATGTTGATACTTATCAAAAAAATAAAAAAAAAATAACAGACATGTTGATGCAGACCAAGAGAAGCCCAAGCAAAAAGCTCAAAAACCAAAAGAATTTAAAATTTTGATTTATTGTTGAGTTTTGGGCGCATGGTTGTCTTAGAGTCCCATTTTGTCTTTTATTTAGTTAAATGCTGCTTTCTGTTTTCAAAAAGTTAAGAAAGTTTCTGATTTTCAAGAGTAGCTCGGCAAGGGCAGTCAGATCGTTCCAGCGTACCTATATGAAGACTTACCAACCTGTCTATTACTCATAATAGAACGCAAAAGTTCCCAGAAATTTTCCTTTAATTTTTGAGTCCCAAATGAAGACATGATCTTCAGCCTGTAGGAAACCAAATCTGGAACTTGTGGGATAAAACCTATAAAAACACATTCCTAACTGACTAAAGGTCAAAGCATTCCTGAACCTCTTTCACATTAAACCAAAATCAAATAATCCTAAATTCCTGATATAGTGTGGGTTCCAAAGACCCTCATTGGAGAAGGAATTGAGCAATCAATCTTGCATCAGGTGTTTAAAGAAAGAACAAAAGCTATCAGATAGTATTCACCAATTGGAGAAATACTGCAATAGGCTTCCAAAAACAATTAAGGTATCAGGTGGGAGGAGAAAAGGAGTTAAAAACTTATAAGCTATTAAATTAAGGTTTTTAAAGATAGTGAGGAAAAAAAAAAGTTATTTTACCTCTTAAAAGGACTAACACCAACTGTAATTCCATGTAAATAAAAACTATTTGTTTAAGTTCCATGCAATTAAAAACTATTTTACCTCTTAAAAAGAAAGAAGTAACTAAAAACTACTACAACCATTCTTGGAACTAACACCAACCATAAATTCCATGTAAAAAAGTTAACATTGAGCATGTCAAGCAACCTGGTTGAAACAACTTTTCATCTGCAACCTATTTGTTAAAAATAATAATGCTACTCTACCTCTTAAAAGGACTTACTAAGATATGTAACAAAATTAATTTGAAGTTCAAGTTCATGACACTAACATGCTATAAGTCAAATCTATGCTTCATGTGATTAGTTTATAGCCTAAAGATATCGTAATACTTTACCAAGATATTCAAGACTATTAAAGTCAATTAATCAAGAGTGATCAACCATTTCCAGCCCAATCTCATACTTCACCCTCTCTCATATATCTTCTGCACTGTCAAGTGAGGTATCCATTCCATAAAAGCATCATCATTAAACCCCTTAAGTTCTTTTCAGTATATATACCCAAAGAGAGGTTAGAAATAGAACAGAAACTAAAAGGATCACATATAACATTCCACAAATATCGGTCTTATGTCTATAGTCAAGATTTCTCTTTTCAGTATTTACAATGGAGACATTACATAACTATCCAAAAGAGAAACCAATAAACATACTTGCATATAACATATAGACGGAATCGACCCAAAAAATACTAACCTCTAGGTCTGAAAACTCAAACCAGGGGCAGCAATCTAATATCTCACAAACAAAAACAACGGTGTCACGCACAAGAAACCCTGCATCCGCTTCCAACATATCCGAAACCTTCATGAATTGTAAAACAGAATTATTCCATGTCTTTGTACAAATAGAAGACTCCTTCCACACAGTCTTGGCCTGGTTCTTTTGATTTACCACAGCCATCCTGTATCTAACCCAAAAGTTTTTATCCGGATCACTATTAACCGACTGATCACTCTCCAAATATATACAAATGGTTTCAAAGGACTCATAAACACCTGTGTAGGGGAGGGAAAAAAAATCAACTGCCAATCAAATAAAGAAATACAAACAACTGAAACTACCTTTACAGTGGGGAGAAAAAAATAGGAAAGAGACAGATACCTACCAATCCGAAGCTCACATCCCCCAGCTTGAAAAAACTTGCTAAAAATTTTACGAGTCTCCATTATTTCCTTAAAGGAAAGGAAGTTCTCCACCTTCCAGGTAAATGAACTTCTCTTCCCAACTTTGTCCATCTGGGAACCAGCATTGGCATACTCAGTTTCCTGGTCAGTAAAGTCATGCATTAATGATGTCTCTTTTAATATAAGAACCTCTGCCGAGAATACAACTGTGTCCTTATCAAGAAACCCCGAGTCTTGATCAAAGAGACTAGTGAGTGTCACAAATTCACGCCAACCCCAGTCCTTTGCAGCTTTGGAGTAGCGGTTTTGAGATTCCTTTGTGACAGATTTGTCTTCTGCCCTCTGGTTCACAACGGACAATCGGTGACTAACGAAACAACTCCAATCACTGGAAGTATTTCGTGAATCAGTAACTTCAAGAAACACTGAAAGATGGCATGGTGGCTGAGACTGCCCTGATAGCATCAAGTACACATGAAATTTTCATCAGTTCACTTCTTAAGCACAATCCAAGCAATTGTCAGTCAAGCTCAAATAATGTCAAGTGCAAGGACCAGAAAACACATGATAAGCCACAATGCATGGTGGCTAAAACTTGCCTGATATCATTAAGTACAAAAAGGCAAATAAAATAAAACATCAGAAGTCCACTTCCTACAGACAAACTGAAACAACAAGTTCAAATGAATTCAGGTTTTGAGTATAAATGTGCCACAATGCATGGTGACTTACACTGCATTGAGCTTCAGCCATAAGGTACATTGCTGCGAGACCACCATGCTAAGCAGCTATCAGGATAACTCAAATAAGCTCAAAGTAAAGTATTGTAGTAAAAGATAAGGTAACATCCCTACTCAATTAGAAACATAAAAGTACTAGCAGTGCAGTCCTGATTCCCCCAATTATCCATATAAGAGAGACAGATGACATGGTTTTAAAGAGTACCTATAAAGACTAACAATTGAATTCATGGAAACAAACGCTACCCAATAGTTAAAACATAAACTGGCATGTAAACCAATTGAGTATTACATAATAGACAAAAAAGGGATTCTTCAAAGCAAGAATGTAGCATACCTCGTGGATAAACAATGAGACGGCAATCCCTATTCCCAATCTGAAACCTCCTGCTCTTGATGCAAAGACCCGTAATCTTCCTCTTCTTCAAAAGATCCTTCAACCGCGTGAAATTCTCAATCTTCCAAGTGAATTTCCCCAAATGGCCATCCAACTTCCTCGCCCCACTCCCACTTCTCCCTCCAATCAACCCTCCATTCTTCGAAAAGCTACTGAACTCCTTAATCACATGAAACGAAGTACTAAACACTGCAGTATCATCAACCAAAAACCCCGAATCCTGCCCAATAAAATCCGACATTTTCATATAATCATTCCAGCCCAAGCTAGTATTATCCCCACTCTTATTATCCGCCGCAAACCTGCCATAAGAATCCCTATGCATATGATTGGAGCCGGGCTTTTGATTCAACACTGACATTCGGAACAAACACCAACAACTCCTGTCGGCCAAAATAACTGTCTTCTCAGTGTCCTTACTCTCCAAACACATGGACAAATAATCCACCCCATTGACAGAACTCTGGTAGACACTAATCCTCAAATTACACTCTCCGGCTGGAAAAACCGGGCTCATTATCTTCTGTGTCTTTATCATCTCCTTAAAAAGACTAAAGTTATGCACTTTCCAAGTGAACTTCCCACTCAACACGTCCGACACGGGCGCGACCACCACGGAGGACGCCGCTGAGGACGACGACGAAGCCGCCGATTGTTGCAAGTCATTGGAATTACTACTACTATTGGCATTGCTATTGTTATTATTACTATTAGAATTACTATTATTAGTATTATAATCGCGGGTAAAACTAACGGATTCATTGAGGATTAAGATATCGGCGGTGATCAAAACGGAGTCGTTTTGAGACAAGAAACCCAATTTGGAATCAAAAACTGTAGAAGAAGGTGTGAAATCGCACCAACCGTGAGATTTCTTCTTGGTTGAGAATCTGTGCCAGGAATCACGGTGAATAGTCTTCGCATCGTCGTGAACATTCGCGATTGCGAGGCGATAGCTGGCGAAGCAGTCCCATTTCGACGAGGAAGTGCCTCTCGGGTCCATGATTTGGAGGTAGATTGAGATGTACCCTGGCAAAGCTTGCGAGTCTCCTTTCGGATACACGAGAAGCCTGCAATCGTAGCCGCCAACCTCGAAGTACTTGCTCCACAGAGCCCTAGCTTTTATTCTCGGGAAATTTTGGACCGTCCATTTGCATATCGCCGAGTACTCCCCTCTTCGGTCTATAACTACCATCTCTTGCGCTCCGCCGCCTCCGCCTCCGCCGCTTCCTCCTCCGCCTCCGTCCCTCATCGCTACTGCTAGGTCCTCCGCCGCCGCGGCCGTTGATGTTGACGACGACGACGATGGTTGTGATGGCTCTGATGATTGAACGGGTGCAGAGGATGACGATGAGACCGCCTCAGGTGAAGTCTGCTTCATTTTTTTTCTCTTTCTCTTGCTCTGGTTTTTTTTTTTTTTTTTTCCTTTTGATCAATTTTTATTTAAAGAGAGAAAGAGAGAGAGGGGTTGATATGTGGTGAGGCTTGAGAGGGTAAGGAGATGGAGGCTTTGGACATTGAAGGGCCTCCGCCCTCAACAAAAAATAATAATAAAAATAACAGTGCACGTTAACTATCATGCACCCCTCACTTTTTTTTTTTTTTTTTAATATTAAAATTAAAAATCAGTCTTTAATTTTTTATCAAAATTTAATCAATCTTATAAGTTCTTATTAATCATTTCAATCTTATAGCTTTTAATTTTATTTAATATAATCTCTTGTGTTTTTTTAATAAAATACTAAAATAGTAAGCATAAAGATAATTACAACGTGTCAATTTAAAAGACTTGCTTAATGCACTTGGGAATCTCTTATGACCACACTACTTCTTAATCTAAATATTGTGCATGTTGTACTATGGTGTGAGCCATTTAATTTGATTCTCATCTACTATAATTTTTGCATCTTCAATAAATGGTTCAGCTAACAAAAGGTTTTCTGATTAGACTCTTAATGCCTAGTTAACCGTTAGCGAATCCTCCTCAAAAGTACTCCAAAAAACCATCCTCTATGGCAAATTGTACCTCATGCCTTATTGGCATAACCTCAATCACTTTTGTATATGTAATTCCAACCGTCTTTACATAAAAAGTTGTCATAACTTCACCTTGGCTATTGCGAACAATGATTCTCACGCTTGCATTTTTTGATGCAGTCCTTTCATATAATTCCTCCACATTGTGTCATTAGATATTCAAAAAACAATATCATTTTGGAAATTAAAAAAAATACCAAAATTATGTTGTTTTGTGAAACTTAACGAAGTCTCTAAAGGAAGTGGGTTGAAGAACTAAATTGAAAGCAAATAGAAGTTATGATATGATTGAAAATTTGAAATAAATAAATCAGAACTTAAAAGGATTAAATTGAATTATTTACTAGATTAGAGGGTATAATTATTAATTTAGCAATTTTTTTTTATTGGTGCGTTTTGTGAGGATCGGTGGGGATAGGGTACGAGCGGGTGTGGATTTAGTTACGTAAGATAGATTTGTGTTCGCCGTTGGTTTGTTGGATTTGATGTGATGAAGATGATGTAAAGTTTGATCACGTGGACGAGATGGGCCCCCACTGCTACCGCCTGCTGCTACTGGCCATTGCTGGAGGAAGATCCTCTATTTCTTCTTTTGTTCTGCTTTCCCTACTCCAATAGGGCCACGTCAGCCTTTCAAAATAGCATGTTCCTAATGATGGTGCCCCTTTGATTATTGCCACATTTTTGTGGAAAAAGAAAAAAAAGACTATGCCAAGAATTTCCACCGTTTTTGGTACGGTTATGTTATGTTTGTTTGCATGTATTATTAATTTATTATTACTTCCATCAAAAAAAATATATTATTATTACTTTTTTTTTTTTTTTGCACATTTTGCATGTATTATTCAGTAGGCAAGTAATTAAGTATTTTTTTTTTATAGGAAATACTTAACTTTCATTCAGAACAATGAAAAACCAAAACATAATATGCACACCCATTTGCCGCTTGACTAGGACAATCCTCTAGCCAAACAACCATATTCTCAACATTTTGGGCATGCTAAGCTAACAAGTGGGCAGGGGCATTCCCTTGCCTTTTAATATGTAAAAAATCAAACGTCCTAAAACACTGGGCTTTCTACAGCACTCCGAAAATGATGTTCTGAACCGAAGCCTCAGCCTCTCCGATACCATGGACGGCGTTGATAATCAGCTGCGAGTCACCTTCGAACACCACGTCTTTGAGCCCCACTTCCTCGGCAAAAGTCACCCCGATCTCCAAGGCCTTCGCCTCCGTCGCTAATGCTCCGAGGGGTAGGTCCAGCTTCCTAGCCATGGCCACAATCACAATACCTTCCTCGTCGCGCACCATGACTCCCACGCCGGCCTGCTTCGTTTTTGAGAACAGAGCACCATCAACATTGACCTTGAAGGAACCTGGCAGTGGTGGCTTCCATGCAACGTTGGTCTAGTCATTTATTCTCGATCTGCACAGCTTCTCCGTAGCTATTAGAAAGTCATCCAACACTTTCAATGAGCTCCTCACTATTAAGTATTTAGTCAAACAAAATTTGTACTTTTTTGTTTTATTATGTCACCGTGTCTAATAATAAAAAGTTATCATTAGGAGCGAACGCCATAAATTGAAACTTTCTAAAAAAAAAAGTGTTGTCCAATTATATAATATTCATCAACATTCTACTCTTTTGGATTAATTTTTCTCGTAATGTGACCTGTGGCTACGAAGGATTATCTCCATATGTGAGGCGAAAACCAGCTCTAGACAGAAGGTTTCTGAATATATCTTCTTCATCTCCACTATTTCCTTCACTGTCTTCAGAATCAATGAGTTCATCAGGATCAGTTGTCAAAGCATCCAGATCATCCTCTGAAGCCAAAACCTATGAAGAGGTAGGCCAAGCATAGGCACAGTTACAACCACCAAAAAAAGCATAGAACAAATCAGTTGGTCAATAAATTTGTAATATACATTTCAATAACAGTGAGCTAAACAATCTTTGGAGAATATAAATCAATCAAAAGAATTTTAAACCAAGTTATATGAGTCAAATTCTTGTCTGAGACGTAGACAAGATTCAAGATTTCAATTGTAGCTTATCCTACACAAATTTTCATGGAAATTCAAGTAAAGCCATGGACACATAAAGATTGAACATGAAGCAGATGCATTGAACCAAATCACATATCATCTGTAAGAGAATCAGGATAAAAATGAGTTTTGTTCAACATTTGACACCATTAATAATTCTTCCATAAAAACAACTTGCATTTACAATTTTGAATCCTCTAATAATGATGTGTAGATCATTGCATTAGATTTTTAAGTCAACAACTAGAAATTCAGAAAGAGAGTTTGATTCAACTGTACAAGTGTTATAGCTAGAAACTAATTTGGTTAATAAGATAACAGGTATGTTGATACTTACAAAAAAAAAAAATAACAGATATGTTGATGCAGACCAAGAGAAGCCCACAAGCAAAAAGCTCAAAAACCAAAAGAATTTAAAAATCTGATTTATAGTTGAGTTTTTGGCGCATGGTTGTCTTAGAGTCCCATTTTGTCTTTTATTTAGTTAAATGCTGCTTTCTGTTTACAAAAAGTTAAGAATGTTTCTGATTTTCAAGAGTAGCTCAGCAAGGGCAGTCAGATCGTTCCAGCGTACCTATATGAAGACTTACCAACCTGTCTATTACTCATAGTAGAATGCAAAAATTCCCAGAAATTTTCCTTTAATTTTTGAGTCCCAAATGAAGACATGATCTTCAGCCTGTAGGAAACCAAATCTGGAACTTGTGGGATAAAACCTATAAAAACACATTCCTAACTGACTAAAGGCCAAAGCATTCCTGAACCTCTTTCACATTAAACCGAAATCAAATAATCCTAAATTCCTGATATAATGCAGGTTCCAAAGACCCTCATTGGAGAAGGAATTGAGCAATCAGTCTTGCATCAGGTGTTTAAAGAAAGAACAAAAGCTATCAGATAGTATTCACCAATTGGAGAAATAATTCAATAGGCTTCCAAAAACAATTAAGGTATCAGGTGGGAGGAGGAAAGGAGTTAAAAACTTATAAGCTACTAAATTAAGGTTTTTAAGGATAGTGAGGAAAAAAAAAGTTATTTTACCTCTTAAAAGGACTAACACCAACTGTAATTTCATGTAACTAAAAACTATTTGTTTAAGTTCCATGCAATTAAAAACTATTTTACCTCTTAAAAGGAAAGAAGTAACTAAAAACTACTACAAACATTCTTGGAACAAACACCAACCGTAAATTCCATGTAAAAAAGTTAACATTGAGCATGTCGAGCAACCTGGTTGAAACAACTTTTCATCTGCAACCTATTTGTTAAAAATAATAATGCTACTCTACCTCTTAAAAGGACTTACTCAGATATGTAACAAAATTAATTTAAAGTTCAAGTTCGTGACACTAACATGCTATAAGTCAAATCTATGCTTCATGTGATTAGTTTATAGCCTAATGATATTGTAATACTTTACCAAGATTTTCAAGACTATTAATGTCAATTAATCAAGAGTGATCAACCATTTCCATCCCAATCTCACACTTCTTCCTCTCTCATATATCTTCTGCACTGTCAAGTGAGGTATCCATTCCATAAAAGCATCATCATTAAACCCCTTAAGTTCTTTTTTCAGTATATATATACCCAAAGCCAGGTTAGAAATAGAACAGAAACTAAAAGGGTCACATATAACGTTCCACAAATATCGTTCTTATGTCTATAGTCAAGATTTCTTTTTTCAGTATTTACAATGGAGACATTACATAACTATCCAAAAGAGAAACCAATAAACATATAGTAATAGGCTCTAACTCACTTGAAGCACATGAACATAATTTCTTTGTAAATGACTTGCATATAACATATAGATGGAATAGACCCAAAAAATACTAACCTCTAGGTCTGAAAACTCAAACCAGGGGCAGCAATCTAATATCTCACAAACAAAAACAACAGTGTCATGCACAAGAAACCCTGCATCCGCTTCCAACATATCCGAAACCTTCATGAATTGTAAAACAGAATTATTCCACGTCTTTGTACAAAGAGAATACTCCTTCCACACAGTCTTAGCCTGGTTCTTTTGATTTACCACAGCCATCCTGTATCTAACCCAAAAGTTTTTATCCAGATCACTATTAACCGACTGATCACTCTCCAAATATATACAAATGGTTTCAAAGGACTCATACACACCTGTGTAAGGGAGGGAAAAAAAATCAACTGCCAATCAAATAAAGAAATACAAACAACTGAAACTACCTTTACAGTGGGGAGAAAAAAAAAGGAAAGAGACAGATACCTACCAATCCGAAGCTCAAATCCCCCAGCTTGAAAAAACTTGCTAAAAATTTTACGAGTCTCCATTATTTCCTTAAAGGAAAGGAAGTTCTCCACCTTCCAGGTAAATGAACTTCTCTTCACAACTTTGTCCATCTGGGAACCAGCATTGGCATACTCAGTTTCCTGGTCAGTAAAGTCATGCATTAATGATGTCTCTTTTAATATAAGAACCTCTGCCGAGAATACAACTGTGTCCTTATCAAGAAACCCCGAGTCTTGATCAAAGAGACTAGTGAGTGTCACAAATTCACGCCAACCCCAGTCCTTTGCAGCTTTGGAGTAGCGGTTTTGAGATTCCTTTGTGACAGATTTGTCTTCCGCCCTCTTGTTCACAACGGACAATCGGTGACTAACAAAACAACTCCAATCACTGCAAGTATTTCGTGAATCTGTAACTTCAAGAAACACTGAAAGATGGCATGGTGGCTGAGACTGCCCTGATAGCATCAAGTACACATGAAATTTTCATCAGTTCACTTCTTAAGCACAATCCAAGCAATTGTCAGTCAAGCTCAAATAATGTCAAGTGCAAGGACCAGAAAACACATGATAAGCCACAATGCATGGCGGCTAAAACTTGCCTGATATCGTTAAGTACAAAAAGGCAAATAAAATAAAACATCAGAAGTCCACTTCCTACAGACAAACTGAAACAACAAGTTCAAACGAATTCAGGTTTTGAGTATAAATGTGCCACAATGCATGGTGACTTACACTGCATTGAGCTTAAGCCATAAGGGACATTGCTGCGAGACCACCATGCTAAGCAGCTATCAGGATAACTCAAATAAGCTCAAAGTAAAGTATTGTAGTAAAAGATAAGGTAACATCCCTACTCAATTAGAAACATAAAAGTACTAGCAGTCCTGATTCCCCCAATTATCCATATAAGAGAGACATATGACATGGTTTTAAAGAGTACCTATAAAGACTAACAATTGAATTCATGGAAACAAACGCACAACTTTATGGCAGGAGCCTATGACAAGGTTGTTCAAGTTGGATTTTGGGTTCTTTCTTGGTTTACTTATTCTATGGGCAGATTCAATACTTAATTTTGATTGCAAATATATTTGATTTCTCTCATTATAACTTATATCTGTCGTATTTAGTCATCCTGCTGTAGCACGTTTTTATCACGTCTGCCGCATCAGTTGTCCTGTTGTGGTCTGCCGCATCAGTTGTCCTGTTGTGGTGTCTTTACTTGCTGTACTAATTATGCTACCATAGTACCTTTTTATTATATTTACCGTGTTAATTATTATATAAGCTAAACATTTCCTGCCGAATCTTTCTTCTTTATTTGTTATTACGTGTTTTACTGTTGACACAAACTAATCATTATCCTGCCATAAGTATATATATACATATATCTTTATTTATGAATATGTGTACATATTTGAGAACATACTAACCCATTTAAACTGACATTTGTTTGATGGGTATTTTTTTTGTGTTTTAGATTCGTTTATGTGCAGGAAGTAGAAAAGTATTTCTGCAGTAAAAATGAAGAGTAGTCATTCACACGGTAGACAGTTTTAAAGCACAGTAGAAAGCTTTAATGTACAGCAGACAGCTCCATTGCACAGCAGAAGGCTTTACAGCAGGAAGCTTTTAAAGCACAATAGAAAACTTTAATGCACAGCAGACAGCTCTATTGCACAGCAAAAGACTTTACGGCAAGAAGCTTTAAAGCACAACAGAAGGCTTTAATGCACAGTAGACAACTCTATTGCACAGCAGAAGGCGTTACGGCAGGAAACTTTACTGCACAGCAGAAAGTTTCATTGCACAGTAGACAGTCTTACTACGCTGCAGACAGTTTTGCTGCATAATAGAAAAGTCAGACCTGTGGCAGAAACCGAAGAAAAGTTCCTTCTGCGGTAGAAACATCAATCCTGCGGCAGAAACTGGCAGCGGCAGAAACAGAAAAGTCAATCCTACGGCAGAAACTGGAGAAAAGTCTTCTGCGATAGAAACAGAGGATAAGCCCACTTTGCTGCGTCTTCTCTTGGACTTGGACTCAACATTTGCACACAAGCCAGACCAAATTGAGTTGCAGTTGGACCGATCTCAACTCCCTTACTCATAATACTTTGGTCTACTACCGCGGGAGGCAGCCCAACCCAACGCACAACGAAAAGGCCTCTACAGGAATCTCTTATGACCACACTACTTCTTAATCTAAATATTGTGCGTGTTGTACTAAGGTGTGAGCCATTTAATTTGATTGTCGTCTACTATAATTTTTGCATCTTCAATAAATGGTTCAACTAACGAAAGGTTCTCTGATTAGACTTTTAGTGCCTAGTTAACCATTAGCAAATCCTCTTCAAAAGTACTCCAAAAAACCAACCTCTATGGCAAATTGTACCTCGTGCCTTATTGCCATAACCTCAATCACTTTTGTATATGTAATTCCAACAATCTTTACATAAAAAGTTTTAATGACTTCACCTTGGCTATTGCAAACAATGATTCTCACGCATGCATTTTTTGATGTAGTCCTTTCATATAATTCCTTCACATTGTGTCATTAGATATTCAAAAAACAATGTCATTTTGGAAATTAAAAAAATACCAAAATTATGTTGTTTTGTGAAACTTAACGAAGTCTCTAAAGGAAGTGGGTTGAAGAACTAAATTGGAAGCAAATAGAAGTTATGATATGATTGAAAATTTGAAATAAATAAATCAGAACTTAAAAGGATTAAATTGAATTATTTACTAGATTAGAGGGTATAATTATTAATTTACAAATTATTTTTTATTGGTGCGTTTTGTGAGGATCGGTGGGGATAGGGTACGAGCGGGTGTGGATTTAGTTACGTAAGATAGGTTTGTGTTCGCCGTTGGTTTGTTGGATTTGATGTGATGAAGATAATATAAAGTTTGATCACGTGGATGAGATGGGCCCCCACTGCTACCGCCTACTGCTACTGGCCATTGCTGCCTTGCTGGAGGAAGATCCTCTATTTCTTCTTTTGTTCTGGTTTCCCACTCCAATAGGGCCACGTCAGCCTTTCAAAATACTTTTTGGTACTCTAATTTGATGGATCGCATGGTCCTAATGATGGGGCTCCTTTGATTATTACTACATTTTTGTGGAAAAAGAAAAAAAGACTATGCCAAGAATTTCCACCGTTTTTGGTACGGTTATGTTATGTTTGTTTGCATGTATTATTAATTTATTATTACTTCCATCAAAAAAAAATTATTATTACTTTCTTTTTCTTTTCTTTTTTTGCACATTTTGCATGTATTTTTCAGTAGGCAAGTAATTAAGTATTTAGTCAAACAAAATTTGTACATTTTTTTTTTTATTATGTCACCATGTCTAATAATAACAAGTTATCATTAGGAGCGGACGCCATAAATTAAAACTCTCTAAAAAAAAAATGTTGTCTAATTATATAATACTCATCAACATTCTACTCTTTTGGATTAATTTTTCAAATTGAACCTGCCATGTTTGTTTTGAACCTACTCCTAACTATATTGGTTTCTAATTTCCACCAATAAGTTCCCCAATTAATGGTGCAAGTCCCACACAAGCAATGAGGACCAAAATAAGTAAAAATTAAAAAAATATTTAGAAAATTAAAACTTATTTCGTAACTATTTCTTTTCTTTTCTGGTCATAACACCCCCCCCCCCCCCCCCCCCACATAAGGTAGTAGAGTCTCTTTTTTGTTGTTGCTATTTTTGGTTAGAAAAAGAAAAATCAATTACTAAAACCCCATCCCCCTCCCCAAAATAAAACTTGGATTGGACACAAAAACAAACAAGAACCAAATTTAAGTCAAAAAGTCAATTGAATGCACCAACCATAGTCAATTGCCCTGACTTATAGAAAATTGGCTAAATTAGGTCAAATTTAAAAGTTTTACTGAAAAATATGAGGTTTTGTCAACTTTGATGGTGTTTGATCAAAAGACAACCATAAGAGTGAATGTTGCACTTACACTACTAGTAGACATTTTTTTAAAATAAGAACAGTAGCAGCTTTAAGAATATTTTCTAGGAAGATCATTTAAATTTGTATTGAAGAGGTTAACAATGACCTCCTTGTAAATATATTTTTTTATTTTTTTATTTCATCTTGATTATTAAGATGATAAAATGAGATCTTTCACAACCTATGATTTGAAGGAAGATTTTTCAAGTCAACATGTGTTCTTTTAGATAATAAATTTTAGGTAGGAGTTGAATCTTGCAGTATACATGATTTCTTTATAAAAAAAATTATCCATAATATAGTAAGAAAACAAACTATAAGTTTATTGAGCATATTGTTTCTTAGTATATTGAACATTAGTGTTGCTAAAATTAAATCTTAGAAATCAACTATTGGCGCTTATTATAATAAAGTTATTGATTATTATTGTTAAATGAACTTTAATTATTATTGCTTAGAATATTTTAATTTATTATTTATTAGTTTTTGTCTTTACTCTTTTCAATTATTTTATTTAATAATTCAACTCAACTTTACAACTTATTAGGAAAAAAAAAATCATTTGTCTCTTTTGCATTACTCTATCAAGAATTCAACACAATAATATAATCATTTAAAAAAAATAGAAATTGTCTTCACTTCCCAGTTCCCACTGTGTCATGTCTCACTTCTACTACCTCACACTTAATTGTCTTTTAGGGTTAATTGTTTACACTTTACTGCCCACTTAATTTTTTTTTTTTCCCCCTGAGATTTAAGATCAACAAATTACTAATTTTTGTTGTTGGGCTTGCTATTTTTATCATATTTTAGATCAGATTGGTTTGTTGTTGGGTTTTTTTCTTTTTATTTAAAAAAGCCAAGATAAATGTTGGTATTGAATTGATTTGTTACTGGGTTTCTTTCAGGGGTTCAAATTTTCAATTTAGGGTGGTCAAAACAAAAACTATAAAAATATTATATGTAAAAATAAAAATAAAAATAAAAAATCCCATAGTCAAGGGGTTCATTTGAACTTGAACACTATGTGGCACCGACATTGAACAAAAAGATAAAAATAATTCCATTCAAAAAAATAATTCCCTATGTTCTTAATGTACATGCCAAATTTCACGCCAATCGAACTTTACTAACCATTTGATCCATAGACCCATCAGCAATGCATAACTTTGAACTCTAAATATTTGATTAATGACATAGTTATTAATCTTTGATCGTCTTGAAATTTTGCAAGCATAGAAAACATATGAAGATAATGTAATCCAATGGCGGATTTGACAAAATTCGTCTCAATTTAAAAGATATTAAGTGGTATAACATTATTTAAAGTTACACCATGCGTAACTTTGAACCTAACCTATGTTAGAAAGTTTAATTGTTGTAAAAATTTGTTCAGTTAATGTGAAAATCTTACGGAGCAAGGTGTGATGAGGGACCTTTTTGAGGCTTTGACGAACCCAAATCTGATTACATGGATTGGGCTTCCTTAAAGGGCCTTAATAAAACTATGGGTGAGTTGGACTTGGGTCAAAATGGCCAAATACCACTGTTGGCTGAAATATGTAGTGTTTTACCACTATTTGAGAAATATGAATCAATTTACCATCTTTTTGAAACTCAAGTTTGTGAAATCAAGTTTGACATGGAACTCGAGTTTCAAAAACTTGAGTTCCATAAAAAAAAGGCCACTAACGTGGATTATTTTAATTAAAAAATGCCACACGGAACTCGAGTTTATGAAACTCAAGTTCCTTACAATGTGTTACTTGAGTTTTATAAACTCGAGTGCCATGTAAGATTCCTTGACCCTAATAGAAAAACCTGAACCTAGAAAAATAGACATGGAAGAATATGAACCCAGAAGAATTACATGAACACAAAAAACAATGACACTGCTTTGGAAGAGAAGAAGCTTCAATATCATTTCAGACCCACTTGAGGCACCCACCAAAAAAGATTGAATCTTGGTTCTTCTAAATCTCATTCCAATTGCCAATTTTGAACATCAAAAGGAAGAGATTTTCTCAACCCAATACCCCTGCAGATTCAGAATCGAAATCTTCTCTATTACAAGAAGAACCAAAACCAAAGGTTTCTGCTACATACATGATCATCCCATGAGTCAAAATCATTCCACCAAAGAAACCCGGGGATATGGGAAGCTCTTCCCCCTCTCACTTCCTCTCTCCTCAACTTGGTTTGATCTCTTTGAACTAAACCCAAAAACCCCAGTCTTAGAGATTGATCAGTTTGCGATTCGATTTCATGTACAGAGTTCAATCGGCGATTTTGGTGATTTGAAGTGATTTCAATTTTCGAATATTTGCTTTCATTTGCTAAGTGAGTCTAATGGATTGTGAGTGAATTCTACCTATAAATTGATTCTTGCCACTGAAGAACTACAGCATCGATTTGACACAGAGCTACCAGAGAGTGCCAAGGAACGACTGACTTATGCAAGGAATTTGTTAGAATTCTATTCATATCAAGCACTTCATTAGTTCAGTACAAGTCCAAAAGGAACTTAAGCTCCACAAGCTCGAGTTCGAGGTAGCATTTTTTAATTTTAAAAAGTCCAACTCAATCACTGGCATGATGGCAATTTTTACTGGAATTCAAGTTCCTAGAACTCAAGTAACGTGACAAACTTGAGTTTGAGAAACTCGATTTTCAAAAGAGTGGTAGATTGCCAATTAGTTCCAAAACAGTGGTAGATCGCTACATATTTCCGCCAATAGTGGTATTTAGCTATTTTGGTCGATGGACTTGGTTCGTTTGCGGAAAAAGACAATCTGTACTACTGAACCAATATGTGCACTGAATAATACGTTAGTTTCTCATTTAGCGATGATAATCATCAATTGTTTACAAAAGAAATAGTGGGTCACAAAGTCTTCGCTGGTTCACTTGGAGGAACCCCTTTTTTTTAGAATGATGATCTACCTATGGCAGGATATTTTTTCTTTCTTACACTAAAGAGAAAATCTCAACTATTACAAACACTTTGCAAAGTTGAATACTAGGCTTAATGTGCTCTTTTTTTTTTTCTGGGTCCTCTCTCCTTATTTGCCTTTTCTCCCTTTTATACTAGTGGGTGAGGGATGGAAGTTATGTTTTTGCCTTTGTCTTGGTTCTGTTCTTGGTTCACTCGTTGTGAATGGTAAATGTACACAATGTTATTTCTTATTGTTTGTTAATTAATTGTATGATGGATGGGTAGAAGTAGGTTTGTTCACCAAACCCCACAAACCACAAAAATCACACAAAAACTACTCGCAAAATGGCATAATTGCACCGCACCGCAAGTAACAGTACACCGCACAGCACCGCACTGCATGGTGAAGTGCGGTTTGCAGTTTTATAATATGAAAACCACACAAACTGCAGCGCATTGCACCCACTCTCTCTCTCTTTCTCTCTCTCTCTCTCTCCCTATATATGTATATATATATATATATATATATAATAATGACAAGATATCAAATACATTATACATAAATAATTTAATACCCTATTAGCAGCTCCCTAGCTGTATCTCATTGTATCAGTTTCTAAAAAAAAATAAAAAAAAATCTTATCACTCTCTTAGCCCTCAAACCCTAGCCGCCACACTTCCACTCGAATTGTCACTAGACTACTTACTATTGTTGTTAAAGTTAATCTATTGGCCTATCACACTATTTACTCAAGACAAAGTAGCTTGTATATGACAAAATTGTTAATTATATTATTATTTTATTGATTGTTACTGTTGTATATTGGCACTTGGGAGCGATGGGTCAGTAGCTATGTCAGATGTTTATGTTTAATTTTTGTGGGTGATATATATTGAATTTTTATATAACAGATGTATTATGGGATTCAAACTGCATCTTATATACCGCACCGTACCGTATCACACATGTGATTGCAAAAATAAGGTGCGGTGCGGTTATAGTCTTGGCTAAACTATACACTGCACCACACATGTAACCGCAAAAATGAAGTGCGGTGTAGTTATGGTTTTGACTAAACTGCACCATAAAGTGCGGTGCTAAAAAACCGCACTACAAACACCCCTTAGTAGAACATTTATATTGGCCATTGTATCATAGAAATAGCAGTTCTTATATTGAGTGAGTTTATTCCTAACATCTTCCAAACCCCGTAACATTACCTATGAACTTAGTATAGATGACGCAAATTAGGTATTATTTGTAAACAATCATTTTTTAATCTTCTTAATTAGATTGTATCTATGATAATAAGTTTTGTATTTCATTTTCTTTTAGATTGTATCTAGGAGATAAAGCCATGTAACATTTTTTATTCCAAATATTCTATAATTTATTTCAAGTATTATTAACATTTGTCCCTCATAATTGTTCCTATATAAATTAAATTAATTAAGTGGTAACATCATACAATTCCCTTAGGTTAGGGAAATCTATATGTTGTTGAATCTTCACCATAGAAATTTTATTTTGTACTATTTGATATAGACAAAAATTTTCCGAATTGGCTGCCAAATCGATACATGAATCCCTATTCTGTCTCGCTTAAAATACCGATCTATTTATTTTAGTCACTTCATATTATTTTAGCATTTTTTTTTTTTTACCAAAAATCGTTTTTGCTTATTCAACAGTTCTTTCGCCATGGTTTGATATGGCTAGTAGGGTAGACTAATCCAGAAGAAAAGATAAATAATAAGTTTAGAGACAAATTATTTCGCAATTGTTAATGTGATCTATTATAATTGATGCATAATAAAAATGATGTATCTTAGCACATTACGAACAAAAAAAATTGTATCAGCCTTGGGGAAAAAAAGGTAGACATAAAATTCTGTAAATTTCTTAATTTTTTGAAAAAAAAATCCTATAAATTTGCAATCAAGATTCAAAATAACCAGAACAAGTGAGTTCCAATTAGTTTAATTAGTAAAATTTCTTATAATTGAATAAGAGATGCGGGATTCAATCACCGTCTACATCAAAAATCGATTAGTGTTTTAATTTGAAGCACATAGTTTGAAAGTTGAAAGTCTTTTAAAAAAAAGTTTTTTTTTTATTAAAAAAAAAAAAAAAAGACCGAAACAAAAGGTGGATAAAAACAGTGCCCCCATATTTGAACCCACGTGTCAGCTTACCAAGTCGAAAGATCCCTCAAACCTCTGTAAGCCCCAGTGTGACTCACAATTTCTCCTTTGGCTAGCCAACTCGGACTGAGGAGTGTTGGACTGACTCACCCCCAAATCCCACCGTCGAGTTTGCTTTCCTCCGAGTCCGACTCGGTGAATTCGCTGTAAGATCGTCTCAATTCTCACTCTATTCTCCTAATTTTCGAGCTCAACACTGTAGAATCTAGATAGACCATGATCTGCTTTGACTTAGGGCTTCAATTTTTTCGCGCTTGTTTGGTTGCTGAGAAAAGCTTGGAAATACTGACAATTTTAGATTTTGGGTAGAAAAAGAAAAGAAGGTTGTAGAACTTTTGTAATGAGCTACGAGTTTTCATTTCATTTTCTCATTAATTTTCGTACCAACCGAACATAACAGACTGACATGGATTCTTTTTTGTACAAGTTGGTATGGTCAAAACTTTTGGAAATGTGTTTACAAATTAGCTCACATTAAATTACACACACTGCACACGTGTGTGCATATATCTATATATAGGTATGCATGTCTGTTATGTATATTATATATACAGGACAAAACTTAGGTACAATTTCTTACATGCAATACCTTAGATTCCCCAATTAAATTCAAACGGATAACTGGATTGAACTTAATTTTACTTGGAAAAAATGTTACAAATTGTGGGGTATTAGGCGATGCAATCATGTGTTTGAATATTTTGTGAGTCGCGCGCGTTTGCTTGTGTTATTTAATGTCAGTTCTTAAATTTAATTCATTTGGCATTTTCATTCGATGGTTTGATGGTCTAGAGCTTCACTTTATTTTTGATTTGATGATGGAGCCAGGAAGGTGATTTTCTTCAGCACCAACAGCATGATCAGCAATGATATAGTTTAATCTGAAGGTACTTTTACTAGTGACATTGGATTTTTTTCTTTTTTTGCAGCTTCTTATACTAGCTTGTGGAAGTTGTAGAATTCCTCAACTTGAATGTATTAGTTGCATGGTTTAAATCTCTGTCTCATGAGTAGTGTTTATGTTTCTCTTTTAAGTATATGTATCAAACACCCAAGATATTTAAGAAATATCCTTTTATATACCCAATAAAAGACATGAAATCTTTGTGTGTATCTGTCGCCATAATGTTTTTGTACTCTTACTCCCCCATGACTGGCAAATTGCTGTCAATTATTAGAAAGAATGTCTATTAATTGAAGTTTGGTCCTTGCCAAGAGCCTTGTAGCTCAACTGGTTGACACCTCTTGGTGTCTCCAACGAAGACATCCAAGGTTCTAATCCTCCCTCCCTGTTATAATTATCAAATTATCAACAACAACAAAAATGTTTGGTCCTCCAACTTAAATCTCAAAAAAGCTTTGATGTAAAGAATCTACAAATACTTTACTTGATTGATAAAATAGCAATATTCCGAAATACAACCTGATTTTACTGCAAATCCCTTAACAACCAACAACTTTGGAAGATTTGCTGTCATGCATTGATTGCATTCCAAAATAGGATTTGGAGTTCAAGGTTACCTTTTGAATATGACGAATTGCTAATGGCAGTGTAGTAGTAGCCAATGCACTGATCTTGTATGTAAACACTTTTTTGAAAGAGTACTTATTATAGATTAGCTTGTCAATTGACCTGATATCAGAGATTAAAGGTTTTGTCACTTTTTAAGTAGGTTCCACGTCTGCCCTCTTATCTTCCAAAAATTGCTGAAAATTACTGAAATTCAGTTCTTCTTTGAGAACTGTGAAAATGGCTGCGAAGCACTGTTTTGATAATTTCCTGTGGTTCATTATGAAAATTGATGCTTAAAGTTGTCCATGTCATCTGGGATCTTGTTTCAAAATGATGTTCTCAAATTATGTAAAATATAAATAAATGCCTGTGTATTATGCTGCAATTGAACTGTGATGTTCAACTTGCATTTCAGGATGGAAGAAGTTTGTCTCAATAGCGAGCCAGTATTCGATGAAGGTGATGAGTATGACGTTGAAGGAGACTGCACTCTAATGGAACATGATGATGAAACTGGGGAAACACAATCGAAGAAGGAACCCCCATCGCCAACTGTCGGTTTGGAGTTCGATTCTTTTGATGAAGCTTATGATTTTTACAATATGTATGCTAAACAACAGGGTTTTGGCATCAGAGTGAGCAATTCATGGTTTAGATCAAAGAAAAAAGAGCGGTATAGAGCAAAACTTAGCTGCAGTAGTGCTGGTTTTAAGAAAAAGAGTGAAGCCAACAATCCAAGACCGGAAACAAGAACAGGTTGTCCTGCAATGATAGTCATCAGACTGGTGGACTCCAAAAGGTGGAGAATAGTTGAAGTTGAGCTTGAACACAACCATCAAGTGAGTCCTCAAATCAAACGGTTTTATAAGTCGCATAAAAAGATGATTCTTGCTGCCAAAAAGGCACAACCATCTCCAGAGCCTGTTACAGAAGTACATACCATTAAGCTGTACCGAACAGCTGTTTTGGAAGCTGACCATATTGGATACTCAAATTTCAATGAAGGTATTAATCCTGTTGATAACTCAAAACATTTGGAACTTAAAGAAGGTGATGCTCATGCAGTTTATAACTACTTTTGTCGCATGAAGTTGACAAATCCAAACTTCTTTTACTTGTTTGATCTTGATGATGATGGGCGCCTGAGAAATGTGTTTTGGGCTGATGCCAGGTCCAGGGCTGCATATGGTTACTTTTGTGACACAGTTGCAATAGACACGACATGCTTGGCCAACAAATATGAGATTCCTCTGATTTCTTTTGTTGGTGTGAATCAACATGGGCAGTCTGTGTTGTTGGGTTGTGGCTTCCTTGGACATGAGTCAGTAGAGTATTTTGTTTGGATTTTGAGGTCATGGCTTAAATGCATGCTTGGATGCCCTCCGCAAGTTATTATTACTGATCAGTGTAAACCCTTGCAAACTGCAGTCTGTGAGGTTTTCCCTAATGCTCATCATTGTTATTGTATGTGGTATATCATGCAGAGAGTTCCAGAGAAGTTGGGAGGATTGAAGGGATATGAAGCAATCAAAAGACAACTGAACAAAGCAGTGTATGATTCATTGAAGATAGCTGAGTTTGAAACTTCTTGGGCTGACATGATCAAGCAGCATAAACTAGGGGATAATAAATGGCTTCAAACATTGTATGAAGACAGGCAAATGTGGGTTCCAGTTTACTTGAAAGACACATTTTTTGCAGGAATGATTCCTATCCGAGAAAATGAGGGCTTGAATGCTTTTTTTGAAGGTTATGTACATAAGCATACATCTTTTAAAGAATTTGTTGATAAGTATGACCTGGCTCTACATAGGAAGCACCTCAAAGAAGCCATGGCAGATCTGGAGTCAAGAAATTCAAGCTTTGAAATGAAAACAAGATGTAATTTTGAGCTGCAAGTCTCTAAGGTGTATACAAAAGAAATTTTTAAGAGATTCCAATCTGAGGTGGAGGGGATGTACTCCTGCTTCAACACAAGGCAGGTGAATGTTAATGGGCCTATAATAACGTACATAGTCAAAGAACGTGTTGAGGTTGAGGGAAATGCGAAGGAAGTTAAATATTATGAGGTTTTGTATGAGACAACACAGGTGGATATCCGATGTATTTGCAGTTTGTTCAACTATAAAGGTTATCTATGCCGGCATGCATTGAATGTTCTTAATTATAATGGTGTCGAAGAAATCCCATCTCGCTACATTCTGCAACGTTGGAGTAAAGACTTCAAATGCAGGTATCTTCTAGACAATAAGTCTGGTAATATTGATGTGTATAATCCAATGCACTGGTATAATCATCTGCATAAATGTGCTCTTCCAATTGTTGAAGAAGGGGCACAATCTCAAGAACATTATAAGATTGCGTTGCAAGAATTGGAGGAATTGTTAAACAAGTTTAATAATGTAGCAAATGACTTTGTATGACAGAACGTTAAGGTGCAGGATTTAAGAAATACCAAAGTCTTTATTATAAAGCAGTGCCCATTCATTCTTCTTTTCTTTTTTGTCCCATTGATATGCTCTGTGTGTGGCAACTGAAATAATATTTGAAGATGCTGAAGGAATTCTTTTTTTTTTTTTTTTTACCCCATTTTCCCTAATTCCTGCATCCTATTCTTGTATGTCAAGCGTTCTGATTTCTAACGTGAATAAGAATAGTGGATGAATAAAAAAAATGACATTCTGGTGCCCCTGAAGGGTCTTTAGAATTAGGAGAACTAGTCGAGGGGAGAAAATCTTTAATGTTTCTGATGAAACTTCAACCAAAGAAACCTAAGGCAGATTTATGTGAAATTCATCATGATTACATTTGTATCTTAGGATTTGAAGAACAATTGATATAATAAATTGTTTGATATAAATTTAACAATAAATGATGTTGTGAGTTTTTGAGATTTTTATCTTATATCCTTGACAATTCAAATCCACGTAGTAATAGAACTCCTTCAATAAATTTCATTCATCTGTAACAAAAAAACTAGATGGTTTTTAATACATGTTTACTCACCAAGCCTTCTTCCCAAAAAGAAAAAAAAGAAAAAAGAATAAGAAAATCAAGCCATGGCTTGAAACGACAAAGAACCTGAACCACTTCAAATCTACTATCAGTACTATGGTCGATGAGTAATACTCAAACGGCACACGTAGTGACATTGAGTATTTCAAACTGCATAAATAAGAATTGGAGACAACTTACAACAGTGGAAGCTCAAACAAAAGAACCCCATATACCCACACCAAGAAGGGGAAAAAAAGTTGAAAACAGGAAATCAAATGCAAATCCGGCTTGATATCACTCTTCACTTCAGGCAGGTGGGTAGTGTAATACCATGGCAAACAAAAGCCAGCACAACATAAACAATCACTAGCAGCAAGAGTATAAGTCCAGCGCTGCAAAATTCAAAGCGATTTCATCAGTGATCAATAGAGTTATTCATGTCCACAGGTAGATAATGTTAAGTTAACACACAAGAAATGCCACTTCCCCAGACCATAGGGCTGAAGGCTGAATTAATTATAAAATTTTGTGGCTTTATAATTGTTTAAATTTCCAAAACATCAGAATGAGAGAGAATCAAAAAATGGGTTGATTCAAAGCAGAAGGTTGATTCCTATTGAAAGAAAGCGTACGTTGCTCTTTTAAAATTATTTAATATTATGGGATATCATAGAATTAATTAGAGGTTAAACAAATCCTGAGAATATATTGGATTTCCGTCCTATATTACCAAACTAAATAATGATGAAAGTTCTTCCCATTCAGCCTATTGGAATTGTATGTTCAAATCACAAACTTTGGAATATAAAATAGTTAATCCTGATGACCCGTTTGTAAGATTCAAAGTATACTGAGCACCACACTGATATGTCAACTGACACAATGCTTATAGATGCATAAACAAAAAAAAAAAAAAAATGCTCCATCCATCTTCTCTCTAATGCAAGTTTTAGTACAAAGAACATACGTGAGCTTGACGTTTCTCCACCACACAGTGTTTCTGAAGCGGCGAGCTTGCTTTCTGAAGCGGAAGGTATTTCCTTGCATGTTAGCCGTTTTGTCAACCAACAATTCAAGGCGATCGCCTCTTTCTAAAACTTTGTCAATATTCTCTATCATGACGTTCCGCACCTATTCAAACACAATTTCACAGTTTCAAGATCATATAGATATAGTCATCCTCATTTTATGGTCCTCACATCATAAACATCACATTTGAGCAAAATGGTTGGGTTTAATTAAAGGAAACATCTGATTAAGCAATTCAGAACCCCACAAAATTTATTAGTTATTAATAAACCACATCGAGCAGCACAAAAACTATATTTTGCTAAAGCAGAGAGACTCTCAAACACAATGACTTCATACATTTCCAATACTTAAAAAAAGGATCAAAAAGCATTAAACCAGAATGGGAATGCATTCACAACATACCTGACTCATTTCGCCTTTTAACCGATTTATCCTATCAGCATTTGGGTCATTCGAGTAGTATTCCATTTGCTGACTCAAAACCCTCGAAAACTCATCATTCATGGCATAAGCGTGGGCTGAAATAACCGCGCGGCCATAATTCCTAGCAAATCTCTGGTGAATGTCTTCGAGAAACGCAAACGGAATTCTTCCTGCACAACAAACATTCATAAGATCTACTGATCATCTACAATTACTCGATACATCAAAATAGCAATCGAATAAAAAAAGAATATTAAAAAACACACCAAATTACAATCTCGTAATGCCGCAATTGACAAAATTAGAAAGAAATTGAGATCTCACGGACAAAAAAAAAAAAAAAAACCCTAACAAAATTGAGAAATACAGAAAATACTGAAACAGAAACAGAAAAATTGATGAGAGAGAGAGAGACTAACTTCCGGCGGTTTCGTCGGCCATACAGAGGACGGTGAGGGCATCGGTGCGCTTGACGTGGAAGATGTAACGGTCCTGAGAGTAGGACACGTGTGTATCGTTGTTTCCCGGTATCTTCTCCAATATCTGCCTCGCGATCGCACTCGCGTTTGTCGACGTGGCGCTGAACTCCGCCAGTACCACCGATCCCCGAGCCACCAGCGCGTACAGTATCGCCATCCCCAATTACTTGATGCAGCTACAACCCTATAGATCAACTACAGTCTACAGCTATAATAATAATAATTTAAAATTTTTCTCTTTTCAGAATTTGGGGTCCCCAATTCATTCAGCACAGCTCAACCTTTTTTTTCTTTTCTTTTGAGTTTCAATTTTCAAACATTCTTTCTCTCTCTCCAGATGGGACAGGCAAAAAGGTTGATTCCTTTTTTATTTTAAGTTTTTAACTGGGAGAAGTAAAAAAAAAAAAAAAAACTCCGATTTTTTTTTTAATATTATTTTCTCTCTCTTACGTAAAATTGAAATTCACGAAGGATTTGGCGGAAAGGAGAATTGAAAATTTGGGAAACCGATAAGGTCAAAATTGAAGAGTCCGGAGATGGGAATGGGATGTTTCCTCTATTTTTAGTACTATTTTATTTTTCCTTTGTGCTCGAGAACGTAGTGGAGTGCACGTGGAGGTGTCTTTCTCGTTTTACACTAAACGACAGGTCGTACGTACATAAGCTGGCTCACATGTCGTTTAATTACTGATAAAGTCCAGTGCTACCTACAGTCTGTCGTTCATAGTATTAAGCCAAAGGGTTCTGTCATTCTTCAATTACTCTTTGTCACAGACTTGTAGCTGCTGCCGTTGTAGCTATTGTTTATATGTTACGTTAATTAGAAGTTGTTTTGAATTCTGTTATGATTTTGTTATAACTATTAAGTTTAGTTAATACTCAAACATATACACTTATATTAAAACTAGAGTAGAATTTCTATCTTATAAAAAAAAAAAAAAAAAAAAAAGAAGAGGAGGGGTTAGAATCCAATACTTGTATAAATACCAAATAATGTTCAGTGGTAGAATCGGAATCAATAATGCAAAAGAACGTACTTGGATAAGTACCAAATAAGTATATAGCAGTGAGAATAGTTGCTGGAACATTAGAACAGTACTAGAAAATGTATTGTATCTTAATGGTGCATTTGGATGGAATGGTTTGAGCATTTGGATTTGGGTAATTAAAATCTAAATATCTTGTTTGCTCAGTTTAAAAAATGTCAAATCCAAATCTATGACCTTTTTTAAACTGTTCTTAAATATGAAATAACACCTAAAATCATTGGATTTAAAATCAAGACATTTCAAATCTATTAATTCAAATTCAAATTCAAATTCAAGTTTTCAAACACAACTTAAGAGTTCCTTCCTTGACTACTCTTTCTCTTGGGTTAAAAGAAAGTTAAATTATGCTGCAGCGCTATCTCTCCCTCCAACCCAAGGGTTTGTTGTAATATTTCTTCCTTGCCCCCCTTTGTTTTGGGTGCATGAAGTTGGATTTGGCTACCTGTTAGTTTAATAGAAATGTTGTCTTAGCAAAAAAAAAAAAAAGAATGCAAAAGACTGGCCAATTATATCTAAGTCTCTTAGAAACTAATTCTTGTTAGAACACTTGCCCTCAAACTCGGCTTTGATACCACTTGTTGGGAAGAGAACAAGTTAGGCATAGGAGACACCAATTAAGTAGTTAATATAAGGCAAAGATGCAAAACACATCCTCTAAGATTGACGTTAATTCATTTCAAGTCTCTAACTTTACTTTTGTTCAATATAGTCCTCTAAGTTCTAAAATTATTCAATTAAAACCTCCCGTTAGCTTTTGTTACATTACTCCATATAAAATACAATATTTTCTGAATATGTAGTAACCAAAATTATTATTTCAAAATTTTTTAAAAAAATTTACTAAAAAAATTTCCCCATCTCCCAAACTCTTCAACCATGCCAACTCGCCAAATCTCCCCTTCCAAATCCCAAACCCAAACAACATCCTCACCCCTCAACTGCCACCACTACCAAATCACTCCCATCAAAACTCCTCCCCACCTCTCATAGCGTCCACTACCACCTTCTCCATCCTCTTATTCCTCATCACCCTTTACGGTTTCTCTATTACATAGTTGTTAGCATCAATTTGAATTATGTTAGAGCATTAGCATTTAGCACACCAACCAAACACCAAAAAGTAGTAACATACTTCATGAGATGTGTCAAAATCCTTTTTTTTTTCTTCCCTTCTTATCCTTCTTATTAATGCATTGAAGTTTAGAACAACATAGTTCATGTTATTCTTTTCCTTCTTATTAATGCATTGAAGTTTATCAAAAAAAAATACTTCATAAGATGTGTCAAAATCCCTTTTTTTACAACATGCCACAGTAGAAGTGTACTATAGCATGTTTTTTATAACAATTTTTTTTTTAATACAAGTTTTCCATCTTCTCTTAGATTCTCTCATTTCTGTCTTTTCGCTCTCTCACTCACTCTTACTCTCGCTCTTTTCTCTAATACCCCGACAAACATCATTGCTGATTTTGGGTTTTTTTTTTTTCTTTTTTTGGGTGGTTTTGATTGGTGGTGGTTGGGTTGATTTTGGGTGGTAGGTTTGCGGATTCAGTGGGTTTTGATCTAGTGGTGGGTTCTGGTCTCTCTTCTCTCTCACTTTTTCTTTGACTTGGTGGTGGGTGGCTTTGGTTGTTAGCAAGGCTGGGTTGGGTTGTGGGTGGTGAGTTGCGTTGCAACTAGGTTTTGTGTGTTCTATTAACATTTGGCATAAAACAGCCAATTTTAGTGCTCCTATGTTTTTGTTATAACTAAGTACAATTGTTAAGATCCAATACTTGTATAAATATCAAATAATGTACAATAGTAGAATCGGAACTAATATTCCAAAAGATTGACTATTTTAGTCTCTTGAAATTTCTTTATTTCCTTTCATATTTTCTTTGCATTTATTCACATTTTCCCACATGGTATCAAAGCTTTCAATGGATTCCTCATCCTCAAATTCATGTTCCTACACTAACCTCACACCAATTCCTTTCCTTTAACACCTCTCTTATTGTTTGCATGCAATTATGTCTCTCCTAATGTCTGTAAAGCTAGATAACACAAACTAAATTTATGTTGGCACTCACTTACCTCAATTCTCAAAGCTTATTCCGTGCTTGAATTCATTGATGGTACTTTGGACTGTCCAGATCAATTTCTCATGGACAGGACAGGAAATTGGACATCTGAGCCAAATCTTGAGTATAAGAATTGGATGACCAGTAACCAAGCCTTGGTTACACTCATCAATTCCACATTGACTATGAATCCTTCTATGCTTTCCCTAGTTGTAAGTTAAAAT
The DNA here is from genome assembly GCA_032727855.1 of Quercus ilex subsp. ballota. Classification (NCBI taxonomy): domain Eukaryota; kingdom Viridiplantae; phylum Streptophyta; class Magnoliopsida; order Fagales; family Fagaceae; genus Quercus; species Quercus ilex. The sequence goes on from CM064909.1 coordinate 24,752,665, forward strand.
TTAGCTCAAAGTGTATGGAAGGCCCTGGAAAACAGATTTACATCAATGTCTAGATCCTATATCATAAAAATTTCAAGATTGAGTCACATAGCATAAGAAAATGTTGGGTTATAGATTGACCCGGTTAATTAATTCAATTACCTAAGTTGATTAATTAGATCAAATTACATTCAAATCGTGGAAGCACTAACAAATCCCCAAATAAACTAAGTGCAATGGAAAATAAATAGATACGGTGATTTGTTGAGGAATGGGAAAAACCTTTCACAAGGCAAAAATCCTCCGGGCAAATTTCAAGTCACCACTCCCAAGAATCCGCTAATCAAGAACAAACGATTACAAGTATAAGAAACCTTACCACTACCCTAAACTATCCCAAAATACCAACCTACAATTGAACCTTTACTCCCATCCTCAATTAGACTTGATTTTGTAAAGACTTTTTCTTTTGCACAAATCTCAATACGTGACTAACTCCTTTGTATGAATCCCAGTACGTGACTAACTCTACAACAACTCTTTGATTGTTGTAGTTGATTTGCAACAGCTTAAAATAAAAACACCAATAAGATTTTCAATGTTAGTGCAAGAGACTTAGTTGGGTTATAGAAACCAAAGGCGTACAAAAAATGCAACAACTGCTTTTCTCGACACTAGCATCTATCGAGACTTAATAAAGAATTCTCGACATAAAAACTAATGTCGAGAATTACTGAAACTGCTTTTCTTCACTTGTTTCTTGGATCAATCTTCATGTCTTTAATGAAACCACTTAGGATGTAAACTTTACATACTTCTTGATACATTAAACCCAACTTAGATTAACCCAATTATAAGTAAAATGCTTTTTGTCAAAGAATAAACTAATACATAGAAAATATGACCATAACAGAAAAGAAAATAACTATATTGATGATGCTTACGTGCAACAGATTAACAAAGTGAAGGATAATTAGTTAGTTGTTACAATTCATATGTAGATGATAATGATCTCCTTTTTTATTAGCAATTTGAAACAAGGATAAATGATTAACCTTTGAAGAGCTGCATACCTTGCTGAATACAAAGGAGCAATCCTTGGGGAACAACTCAGATGGCTATAAATTAAGATCCATATACAATGGCCATGATTACTTCAAGCTCACCTATATCAAGGCTTAGGTAGAGCTTGTGGAAGCAACAACAATCAAAGAGGAAAAGTCAGAGGCAATCACCCGCAACATTCACCTACAGGTCTAGGCTGCAGAACCTTCTTTTATTAATCATCAAGATGAGAATAAGCGGCAAACCAATTATGCAAGGCTAGTGTGTCAGATCTATGGCAAGGCAAGCCGCATGGAACTTGATTGTTTTCATTGGATGGACTTTGCCTACCAAGGAATGCATCCTCCAGTCAAACTTCAGCAATGGTCTCAGCTTCCAATAGAGCACAGACTAATGTAACTTGGCTGATAGATTCAGGGGACACAAATCACATCACTTCCCCTTGGCAGCCTATCCAAAAACCATTTGATAAGCTACTTATACTTTTGGCCCAGAAATTTGAGATTATTTTCATTTTGTCCATCTACGTTTCAAAATTATCAATTTGACCCTTTATATTTGATTTAATTTTTTGTTTGGCCCTTTACAATTCAAAATTTTCATTTTAACCTTTCATTTTACCATTGAAATGAAAATTGTGAACCATAAAGGGCCAATATGAAAACAAAGCTAACATTAAATGTCAAAATGATAATATGAAAGGTAAAGAGCCAAAATAAAAATAACCACAAACTTTAAGAGCAAAAAATGTCCCTTATTTTTGTTTTTTGTTTTAAGAATTCTTCTATCACCCCCAACAAATCTCATAATATTTCACAATAAATTAAGTTGTTAGCCCACCACAAGTTCCAAAAAAAAAAAAAAAAAAAAAATTTCAAACAACCACCACAATTCAAAACAAACGATTTCTCTAAAAGGAAAATGAGAAATAGCTAATCTGCAGTCAACCGAATAACAAACGAAAACGTCTGTGTGCCTTTGGGCTGGGTTGAGTCACTCGGGCAATTTGGGTTGGGCATTCAGCGGCCAGGTTTTTTTTAGCTAAAATTGAGCAGCACTTCTTTTAATAATTTTATAAAGATTAGGAGTTCTGAGCCATTACTATTTACTACTCTATATAATCAATTTTTTTAATAGCTCTATTTTTTTCACTATAATTCTTGTGTTACTAAGTAATGAAGAACAAAAATAAAATGTTAAAGCATTTTAATATTAATATTATATTATTTTAATAAATTAATGGATAATAAGTTGGCAAAATTTTAATGAAAAAATAGGGGAATTTAATATGGCAAATGAAGAGTTTGTGTGTTATCAAATTTAGAAGCCCACATCCCATCCAAAAAAAAAAAAAAAAAAATTTGGATTCCCACATTGAATTTTTTTTTTTTCTTTTTTGAGAAGAAAGAACGTACTACATTATTATTCATGGATTGGTAAATTAGTCAAAACAAAAGAGTTTAAGTCCGGTGGAACAAATTCCATCCAAACTTGTAAAGGGAAGGAAAGTCTTACTCTCTGGGTTAAGACATGTGCAACTGCATTACCTTGCCTAATAACATGAGAGAAAGAAAAGCTCTGTAAAGAGCTTGCACAAGAAAGAGTGTCTTTTACAAGGTGTCCAACATGAAATTGATCCATACCACCACGACATAGAGAGTTTATAACAGTCTCTAAATCTCTTTCAAAGGAAGAATGGTGGAAACCCGTTTTAAGGGTAAATTATACCGCTCGTCTTACTGCCAACAAATTCAAAGTCAGAACGGATGGCGGTTTATGAATTTTTTCTAAAAGTGCAGCCATAACTTCACCTTCAGAATTGTGAATGACCACTTCAAGACTGGCTTCATCTGATTTATCAAACATTGATATTTATTGGGACTAAATATAATGTAAGCGAAATGGGTTAGACATGTTCACATTGGAAAGTGAATGGAGTCCTAGCTTACCAGGGGCGTAGCCAGGGGGGGCCGATTCGAACAATGAAGGTTGAAATCGACGACGATGAATATCATCGTTGTATGGATAGTCTATATTTTTAGGTTGATATGGACCTTCTTTGAGATAAACTTGTCGGATTTCATCTTGTTTGTTGATAGAAAATTCACATATTTATTTACGTGATTCTGGATCATGATCTATCTCTTCAGATTGAATTCTTGAACATTTGGAGGGGTCAGGGTGTTCATCAGACATTGAAGTATCAACATTTGTTTCTACAGCCACAGGTGTCCTAATTTCTGAATTGCTAACATCTTTTTTCTTAAAAAATGCATCAATTGTTTTTCGTTTGCTTATAATTCTTTTAGCTTTAAGAATATGACTTAAAAATTAACCTGAAAAGAAGTTTAAAAAATAAAATTTTAATTAGAAATTTTTACTTAGTTATATGGATGTTATTTATACTCAAGAAAAAACAAAATTTCCACTATAATTTAAACATACAACCCATTTTTAATACGACTTTAATTAATAATAACCCCTCAAACAAAAACAAAAATTAAACACACAAGTATTGGTAAACACATAAACCAAACAGTTTAACAACACCCACAGCCACATGATATCTAACTAATTAAAAATATGTAATAAATCAATATAATTTTACCTTACAAATTTTGTCTTCACAAAGTGCAAAGATGGGTCACCCGTGTGGCATTGCCTACTACCTCTGCTTGACTGCCTCCAACTTTAGATTTTCCATTCAAGACTCATCACAAACAATCTCCCCATGCATTCAATCATGTATTTCTCTAAAATCTATGAAAATATAAAGAGCATGTGAATATTTAGGTGTAGATAGTTGAGAAAAAAAAAAAAAAAAAAAACACTAAAAAGAGATGAATGTCTAATGCTTAAGAAAGAGAAGAAAAGTCACCAGTCATCAAATTCCAAAACTAAAGCTGATGAAGAAAGAAAAAATTGGTCAGGATTTTTTTTTTTTGGGATTGTAAGTACAGAAGACTGGAGTTTTGGGGGCTGGTAGGTAGGCAATGGTACCAGTGCAAATGAAAGTGTATCAAAGAAGACCAAACAAAAGAATAAGAAGTAAAGAAAGGGATTCCGTGGGTCAGTGAGTGGATTTTTTGAGATGAAAAGAAAGTGAAAGTTTTGTTTTTAGTGTTTGGATTTGAGCAAGCCAGCTTGTTTTTTTTGGAGTACATAAGGTGATAAGGTCTAAAATTAAAGCTGGGATTGGGAGAATATTTGAGCTGGGCTTGGGAGAATAGTTGAGAATTGAGCATTGGGGGGGCCGGCTGTCCAATATTGGAGGGCCCAATTTTTTTTTCTACCTACTCTAATGGAATTTTTTTTTTGCACCCCATACCCCCCCCCCCCCCCCCCCCCCGCCCCCCCAAAAAGGCACTTCGTGGTTCCGCCCAGCTTACAACACAACAAGCCATTTAGACACACTTACACACTTGAGAGCATTAGAGATATTTTGAGCAAAGAGATGTGTTATATTCTGGTTTAAAAAATTTGTGTAGAATTTGAAGCCATATTGTTAGGTTGTTGTATTGTATATGGCTTGAATATGATTTAAATAATTTGTGTAGAAGTTGAAGTTAGAGAGATTTTGAGAACTTTGAGCATAAAATAAATAGTCTATAGTTTAAATTGGTAATTTTGTTAAAGATAAGATTTCCTCTCTTTTTTTTTTTCTTTTTTTTTCTTTTTTGAGAAAGAGATTTCCTCTCATTGAATCCTCTAATTCCTTCCAATTTTTATATAGATGTAAGATACATTGTATTTAAATTTAAATAAATGGCACGTGTTACAAAAAGATAGGAGGATTCAATTAGAGGGAATCCTTTCCCATTTGGTAGAATCCACATTAATCAAATTTTTAGTTAAGGGTAGCCACTTAGTATAAGAATAATAAGAAGCCACTTACGGAAGAAAAATTTACAACTTGGAACAACTACTGAATCTAACTTTTGTTACACAGTATACAATAATATAATATGATATAGAAATACTATAAGTTGAAGGTCATTAAAAAATTCTCCATGCTTTGGCCCTTTGGATAACAATTCTACTTATTTTGATTTAGTATTTGCTTTAGTCTTCGCAGCTTTGTGTAATTTTCTTCTACATATCTCTATTTTGCAATAAATCTAAATCCCCATAATTTTTATAATATTTTTTTCATATATGTTTTGGTGACAAGTTGTAATTGGTGTAGTATAATAAGAATGATATCAATAGTGGCCCTATATAAAATTAGTATTGCACTAAGGTATCGTTCGGCTGGCACGTTTTCTGAATCACGTTTACATTTGTGTTTTTCTTTTTTCTTTATTTTTTTAACTTTTTAGCTTTCCTCGCCGCTTTTTTACTGTAGCAGCATTGTAGCGGCTACTGTTCAATGAACAGTAACCGCAATAGTTGACTTTTCAGCACAAATTTCACTATTCATGGACCCACAAATTTCACATTTTAGCAACTTTTTCATTAAAAATGGGTCACACGGTACTATTTACACATTTAAAAATTATTTGCTACAGTGTTTTTCAGTTTTCAGTTTTCAATTTTCATCTGTATCTAAACGGACCCTAATTGCAAATTAGTGAAAATTGTAGATACTTTTGCTAGTTACTTCTTTCTTTACTATTGGTTTAGCACTTTATCTCGCTTGTAGTTGTTTCGCTTGTTTGTCTGCATCTGGGTTTTTTTTTTTTTTTTTTTTTTGATGAACATCTATATGAATATGAATAGTCATAGGCCACACACAATGAGTCATAGGCCACACACAATGAAAAGCCACAGATGAAAGACAGCAAAGCTGGAAGCCTCAACTCACTTGATATTCAAGGGTGCTCTCTAAACAAAAATATCTTCCCCCACCCCCACCCCTCCCCCCCCCCCCCCACAAACACATATATATAGAGATAGGTTCAAGTTATATCTAGTATAACTCTAAAAAGTTACACATTTTTTAAACCATTAGATTTAAGTACATCAAACGGTTAAAAAAAAACTATAATTATTACAAATATTCTTATTAGAATCTAATTAATTACCCTCATTTATTACCTTCTAAACCTATTTCTAAACCCAAAAAATGTTTGACCTGTGACTCTCTTTCATTTACATTTCTCACTCTACGTTTCTCTCTCTCTTTCTCCTCCCCCACCTCTACAGGAAAAAAAAAAAAAAAAAACCCAAACTGAACACTAACAAGAGGTATGTGAGGTGCTCTGTTTCTAGTTTTCCTTTCTTTTGTGGTTTGTGAGTGCTCTGTTTCTTTTGCAGGCAGCCTTTTGAGGGAAAAGATGAAAAAGGGATACCAGTAAGGGTCTATGTCATTCAGACTGCTGAAGTATAATGGCAAAAGCCTTCCCTGACTGAACATAGGTTTCAATTCTCAGTCACTAATTGGAACCTACCTGCCAATATAGAATCCTCTGAGTAGCAGCACCAGTTGGAGCACCTTTCGGCCACATTGGGATAAAAATATATACAACAAATCTCTCATTTGCTCTAATTTTCTCAGCAATCTTAAGGGCAATTTCCCTTGGAATCAAATTATTAGCACCTGCAAAACGACAGTATGAGCAAAATTCAGCAAACAAAACAAGAAAATGAAATCACGAGAGACCTTGTTATCCAGTAAGTGATTTCCTGGGAAGATAATAGCACAAAAATCCAGTCATTTAAAATGGGGTAGCATAGTGGGAGTATATTGTCAAAAACAGTAAATAACTACATATAACACCTAATATAATCAGTTCTAATTCTGCCAATCCCAATTTGTGACTTGCAACTGATTAGCTATTGAAAAGAAGTAAAGCTCTTTTCTTGACTTCATCACCATTCTTTATTCATCACCTTTCTTAAATACCTGTGTAAGTGCCTTTATCACTGAAAGGCAATTTAAAATTTTAATTGATTAGTTTCTATTTCTAGCTATCCATTAAGTATATGGATAGGCTAAACTTGACTAAACAATGGAAATGGTAGGTTACTTTTTATTTGAACCTCCTCTATGCATGTCCAACTTTTAGATTCTAACTGTGAACCTGCTATTCACTGAGAATAAATCTGATTCCATTAACTTTAACCTCGTACAAATGCATAGCTCATGTGGATTTCTGTTGGTTGTGGAAATTATGAGGACACTATCAGACACCAACAAGTTCTAAATTTTTTTTTTTCTGCCGGCCACCAGTAGAGGTGGTGGAGGAGAAAGAGAGAGAGAAATGTAGAGAGAGAAACGGAGAGAGAGAGAGAGTCAGAAGTCAAACTTTTTTTTTTTTTTTTGGGTTTAGAGATAAGTTTAAAAGGTAATAAATGAGGGTAATTAATTAGATTCTAATCAGAATATTTGTAATAATTATTGTCTTTTTTTAACCGTTAGATCTACTTAAATCTAATGGCTTAAAAAATGTGTAACTCTAAAGAGTTACACCAGGTGTAACTTGAACCTATCTCATATATATAAGGTTGGATTCAAGTTACACTCGGTGTAATTCTAAGCAATGTTACACCACTCAATATTTTTTAATTAGATGTGAATTTTGACAAATTCACCACTAGATTACATTATCTTCGTATATTCTCTATGCTTGCAAATTTTCATGGTGATCAAAGATTAATAATCATGTTATCAATCAATTATTTAAATTCAAATTTTTGTAGTTTAAAATAATGCATAAACGATGAATTTATGGATCGAATAGTAAATAACATCCAATTGACATGAAAATTGGCAAGAATGTTAAAAACATATAAAACATGTAATTCAACAGTGGAATTTTCAAAATATAAATTTTATAACAAGTTAATGGGTGTTGTAACATTACTTAGAGTTACACCAAGTATAACTTGAACTCAACTCATATATATATATATATATATAGTGGTAGAGCCAGGATTTCGATCCAAAGGGGGCAAGATTAGAAGACAATATTAAAATAATAAAAAAACCAAAAAATTATTAATCTATATTAACAAAAAAAATAAATAAACAATTATAAATGACTATAAGTGTCATACAAAAACTAATATAAATGTAGACTATAGTTAGACATCTAAGTTAATACTATAAAATAAGTTGCGAAAATAAATCAATTTGAAAATATTAAGAGTATAGCAATTTATTTGCAAATTTGTATATATATCTCACTATCTTGATTGCTTTTAAAAATATAGGTAAAATTCAACTTTCTATCCATTTTCAAAGTATTTTTTTTTTGAAATTTAAATTCATAACATAAACCCACAATTTAAAATTGAAATATCAAGAAATTGAGAAAAAGGAAAAAAATTGTTTCAAATATAGGACTATCAATTGAAATACTATTAAAAAAAAATACTTAAATGCTTGATTATTATTATTACTATTATATTGTTAAGTTTAAGTGTCTGAATAATTAAAAGCTAACAGCCAAGACGAGTCAAAGCTCTTGGTGTGTGACCACCGCACACTCTTGGTGCGATAGTCACTCTACAAGTATAAGTGCTTTTGGGGTATGGAAAGTAAGGATTGAGGCTTAAGTCTCTAGGAGGGAACTTCACACACATATACACTTAAATTAGATTAAAGTAGAATTTATATCTTGCATTAAAAATAAATAAAAAACTCTTGGTGTGTGTTATTGTGGCTAAGGGAAAATTTTCCCTTTACGCTTGTGTAGGAAGCTTTTTTCCTATTTTGTGTTTTCCTTTTCTGCACTGAGTTATTGTTTTTCCTTTATTCCAGCGGAGTTAGGAAGCTTTTTCCCTCTTTTGTGTTTATTTTCCTGCATGAAGGAGGGTAAAGCATTTAAGAGATTCCTAATAGTAGTACATATGATTGAAATCAAATGGTTAACTCAATCAAGTCTGCATGAAGATAATGGTACAATTGGTAGATATGTACATTTATTCTTCTTTTTATCTCCAACTAGGTATTTATTTGAAGTGTACGAATTTGTAGAAAAATAAGGGAAAAATTTACTTTTGTAATAATGAGCATACCAATAGGAAGGAGACCGGAGAAATTTACTTTAGGAGTAATACTACTCCCTTTACGCTTGTGTAGGAAGCTTTTTTCCTATTTTGTGTTTTCCTTTTCTGCACTGAGTTATTGTTTTTCCTTTATTTCAGCGGAGTTAGGAAGCTTTTTCCCTCTTTTGTGTTTATTTTCCTGCATCAAGAATGGTAAAGCATTTAAGAGATTCCTAATAGTAGTACATATGATTGAAATCAAATGGTTAACTCAATCAAGTCTTCATGAAGATAATGGTACAATTGGTAGATATGTACATTTATTCTTCTTTTTATCTCCAACTAGGTATTTATTTGAAGTGTACAAATTCGTAGAAAAATAAGGGTAAAATTTACTTCTGTAATAATGAGCATACCAATAGGAAGGAGACCGGAGAAATTTACTTTAGGAGTAATATTACAGTCACAAACTATTTTATAATATTTTTATAAATTACTGATGTGACAAATTCTTATTAGTTCTAATATGGGTCCACTATTAACATCACATTTATGTTTATCAATAATTATTTGAAAATTACTAAATCTACCTAAACAGTTTGTAAAAATAATATAAAATAATTTGTGTATGTAACATTACTTTTTATTTCAGGTGAAGAGTTTATTCTCTCTGTTCATTTGTCAACTATATATTAACCCTTGACATCAATGGGAAACTTGAGGAATTAAATATCCATATTAATTGACACGTGCAATACATTGCTGCCAAGCAATTTATTCTTACCATCTCTTGGCATGAAGTTCTTGAAGATCTCTCACCGTACGTAGCAAAAAACAGATACCACTTACTTTTTGGGTGGTGCTCCATGTCGATCACTGTGGTCCATATAACTGGCTCTGTCGTCAATGTCATGTGTATGTGGAGCTCTTGGGTTACTTTGTGCCAATACGATTCAAGTGTATAACTCTTATCTTATCTGTTGGGGGGCCACAATTTTGAAAAGCAATGTAAAGCAAGGAAGAAGAAATAGAAGAAAAACAGAGAGGGACTGAAGAGAGTCTTTGATGAAGAAAATTCTGTTCTCGTTGATTGATTGAATCAGATACAAAATCCAATATATGTATAATTGTAACCACCTCCGTAGAGTGTGGAACAAATCTAACCAACCCACATGCAATGCTACCAAATCTTGACACGTGGACATAAAACAATACCAGACTCATCCTTACTTAATGAGTCAGCGTTTACTACCCTATGCTACGTAACTGTAGTTTACCAGCAGCCTTATCACCAATTGTGTCAGCACCCTCAACCACAGTAGCATCAGTAGCATGTGATGTAGCATGTGCCTTCACATCCCCCCTCAAACTGTGGGGAGGAACTCCCATCAGTTTGTGAGCAAGATCCAGAAAACGAGGAGAAGAGAGGGCTTTGGTAAGAACATTAGCTAACTGATCAAGAGAGTTGATGAAATTAACCTTCAAATCCTTAGCTAGAACCTTCTCTCTAATATAATGATAATCAACCTCAATATGCTTGGTCTGAGCATGAAAGATGGGATTGGAAGCCAAGGCCAATGCAAACACATTATCACACAAAAGCATTGGAGGCATAGACAAGAAAACACCCAAATCCTTAAGGATCATTCTAATCCAACTCAACTCAGTAGCAGTGGTAGCTAAGACCCTATACACAGCTTCAGTAGATGATGGCCACAGTAAGCTGCTTCTTAGTAGGCCTGCGTGGCGTGATGTCGAATGCCATAAAAGATTTGAGTGTGTCTTTTTTATCACCAATTGGTTTTGAGGTGAAATGACACAGTTCACAGTTCGACAATATAAAAAAAAGAAAAAAAAAAGTGATTTCTTAGTTCCGTAAAGTCAATTCAAGTTATTCCAAATTTCCTTGATATTCCTTTTCTTTTTAATCCTCACAATGAAAGAGATTCTATTTGGAAATTTCATATAGGAAAAGACAATGTGCTTGGCATTTTCCCCCAGTACAAACAATGACTGTGGAAACTTCGCCCAGTTGTAAAAATTAGAGTATGTCATGCTCATGCATTACATTTACCTTCGAGAATAAAGGAGATTTTCTTAATAGTAATTGTACATTTTCAGCTGCTTCTTAAGAATTCTCCTTAAATTCACGTTTTCCATTTGTACATACATGCACTCACACTCAAAGCTTCAGCTAAAACAAATTTCCTTCGTAATGAAAGTCATCTAGAGTTATTGTTTTTATAGAAAGTTTAAGATTTGTCTTCCCATCCAACACGTTAAACGTTCACTTCAATCACCGTATAAGATATTTGCAGTTCCATCAAATACTGGACCGACACGCGACAATTGAATCCATTGCATGTGATCCTTAATCGCGTTCTCGACCTCATTGCTATCAATAATTGAATATAAAAAAAAAAGGGAATATTGGACAAGAAATAAGACAAGGGAACAACAGAAGTGTTCACACACATGTCACAATTTAAAAAGCTGGAAGCCATTATTGAACATGTCTTAGCTGCAAGTCTGCAACTTGCTTGCTTTAGCAAAACCTCTTAGTTTCTCCAAACATTCCAAGGGAACTGTGAAAATAGGGCAAAAATTATTCATGGGCTCCGCTCAATACTTTGGGTACTGGCATAGTAAACTCGTGAGTGATGGTATCTTTCAGGATTATGGAGTGCCCCTTTCACTGAAATGTGGACCCCCATGCATTTCAATGAGAGGGGGCGCTCCATACCTGTGCATATGATAATTTTCGGTGATATGGAGTAGTTTTCAGAGTTAGGACCTTATTGGGCACTAACCAGCCTTCAAGGTGGTGCGGTTGTTCATCTTGATGAATCAAACAATACTCTGTAGTGTAGTAATATTCTAAGACAGTGGAAACTACCATGAATTTTTAAGTAGTGGGACATTATTCTATTTGTTAAGAAACAACATATTTATAAAATGAGTGTAGTTGAAATGAAAATATTAAAGTGAATAAATGAATATACATGGAAAGATAAGAACCAAAATGAGAAAATCCGCTTAAAGATAGGAGTAGCTCTTATTGATGAAAAGATGAGAGAAAGAGTCGCTTAAGATTGTTTGATTATTTAGAGAAAAGCGATTAATGCACCAATAAAAAAAAAGAGTGAGTTGATTTAAGTTGAGAGAATTAAAAAAGGTTGAGAAAAAATTAAAATCATATTAGTAGAAGTAATAAAAAATGACTTATCAAAATTTTTTTTTTTAAAGAAAAAAATGACTTATCAGTTAAGGAAATAACAAAAAAAATAACTTCAAATAGACTAGAATGGAAGGCAAGAATAAATGTGGCCAGCATTAATTAAGCTATTGAAGATCCAAAACTGACCCCAAAATTTTGAGATTAAAACTTCTTGTTGTTGTTGTATTATTGTTCTTACCTATCATATTAGTAGAAGTAATAAAAAATGACTTATCAATTTTTTTTTTTAAAGAAAAAAATGACTTAACAGTTAAGGAAATAACAAAGAACATAACTTCAAATAGACTAGAATGGAAGGCAAGAATAAATGTGGCCAACATTAATTAATCTATTGAAGATCCAAAACTAACCCCAAAATTTTGAGATTAAAACTTCTTGTTGTTGTTGTATCATTGTTCTTACGTATCAATCTTTTGAGTTTTAATACTTGAATTTGAGTAATTATCAAGTATGTTGATGCATGATACAACAATGTAATACTCCTTACATAATAATAGCTCCACTGAATAAAAATTACGGTAAGAGGAGGGAATGACACGTTAGCTTTACTTTGAAAGTACATAAAATTAATTAATTTTATAGTTTTTACTTTTAACCTTGAGTTTTTGAAAATGTGTATATATATATACTAGCTTCATCACACGCGCTTTGCACATATGAAGAAGTTTTTTTTTTTTTTTTTTTTTTTTGGTCTAGTGTTTTAATTTTTCTTTTAAAAAAAATTGAATAAGTTTATTTTAAAAACATAGATTAGTAGGAGAGTATCATATTTTGTAAGTATTTTAAGTGAAGTTTAAGATATATTTTTATCAAGTTGTCCTCAAATTTTTTTTTCCATTAAACATAAGGTTTAAATATATTTTTGAACCATATAAAATGTCAGTCCAAAGAAAAAAAACCATCTTATAGATAATATAGATTAGGGTGAGACAGGACCTGAATGGGAGTGAGTCACTAATTTGCAGCTCTGACTCCGTGGGGTTAACCATTTGGACAGGGCCTTGACTGATCAAGCCCGGTCCATAACCTGTAGTACAGTGTAGAAAGTTTCGAGGATGTTATTATCAAATAATTTAATGCACGTTCTACTAGGAAACAAGTAAAAATCTCGCTAGCTAGCTTTCCAAATGCATCCAAAAAATTACAACTGGTGCAATATCGTCGTTTTTAAGTTTTCACTCACTTCCACTCAATCAAACTTACAACATCCACCTCACAATTTCCTTTAAAAAGACCCTTCTTCCCTCCAACAAAAGCATCCAACTAGCCCTTCAACTACTCAAGCAAGCTAGCTAGCAATGGCTTCCAAAAAGCTCTCAGCAGCCATTCTAGTAATCTCTCTCCTTTTCTACTCAACACTCTCTAGTGCTTGTAATTCTTGCAACCCCAACCCCACTCCTCCAATAGCTCCTGCTCCTGCAGGCGCATATTGTCCCAAAGACACATTGAAGCTTGGAGTTTGTGTGGACCTTCTTGGACTCATTAACCTTCAGTTGGGAACCCCTCCTACCAGCAACTGTTGTGCATTGCTTACAGGCTTGACTAACCTTGAAGCTGCACTATGTCTTTGCACAGCCATTAAGGCCAATGTGCTTGGGATTAACTTGAATGTGCCTGTTTCACTTAGTTTGCTTCTTAGTGCTTGCCAAAAAACAGTTCCTGCTGGCTTCCAATGTCAATAGAGTATAAGGGCTCTGGGTTGCCAATTTGTTCTGCACTGTGTCCTTTGCTGTTGGGGTGTCTTGCTGCTGTTGGCTTGTGTGTATTTTGGTGGCTTTAGTGGCGTTCCGTCTTGTTTTTTCTCTTTCAATTTGTTATATGGGGGTGGGGTGTAGTTATTATTACTAATTATTACTCAGATGGGCTGAAATCTGATTTGTTCAAATAACTGCATGGGCAAGTTTGTCTTCATGTGTGTTTATTATCAAAATTTAGTTTCTTTATCAAATTATGCATTTGTTTTTAATATTCTCTCTCTCTCTTTCTCAGTTTTCTTTCAATTGAGTTTAGATATGTAGTGCTGCGGCTATTCAAAGTTGGAAATCTCAAAGAATTAAAGGTAATTTGAAACATCTTGATGTTTATAAGTCAAGTGATAGAAAATCATTAAATTTTGCTAATTTCCAAATTCAAACACACATTTGTTGCCAGAATAATGTAATACCCTGAGGAAGACTAACAGATTCACTTATTTTTGTATAATTAACTCAATAGACAAGTTCATGAGTTTTAGTTAACTTAACTGGTAAAAAATTTTATCATCGAATAAGAGAATGTGATTAATCACTTTTTTTCTCCTAAATTAAAGAGTAAAAGTTACATATTCATTTTACCTATTTAGTTTTTCAAATATACTTTTCAATAGATTTTCTATCTAATAAAATATTATTTCTTCATTATTTTTTTATTCTCTTTTTATATAAGATTCTTTACTCATTTTTTTTTTTTTTTACTTTTTCTTTTTCTTTTTTTAAATCAAAAAAAAAAATTCTTTTGTTAATGAATGGTGACTTTTCAAACATAGATAGTCATTATTCATGAGATTTTTTTTTTCTATTTTAGAGAAATTGTTGGACATTTAAAGGTATCTAAAAAAGAAGAAGAAGAAGAGGAGGAGGAGGAGCACTAAGCACAATTCTATTTTATCCTCATGAGCTAACTAGTCACTAAAGTCTAAAAGCAGGGTTAAATATAAATTACCATCCTAAGCAATTTACCATCCTAATTAAATTGATTATGAGATTGTGTCTATTGGCAATTTAGCATCCTATCATTTAATATAACAAAAATACCATGCAAAAAATTCCATCATATCTATAAAACAAAAATATTATCCTCTACCCCGAAGTCGCTACTCCAACCCCTATAGAAACCTAAAGCGCTCAGCTGTCAGACCAAACTGTCACGGTTGTCGACAAACCCATTCAGTATTGCTACCCAAACCCAAATAGGAACAACACAGGCATCATCTCCACTCAATTCAATACACACACACCCCATTTTAAGGGTATAAAGTTCAGTTTTATCTAAGATATTTTTTTAGTTGTTTGGGGTTCTATTAAATTATCAGTAAGCTTCGCCATACCATCTATGTTCGCGGTTTGTTGGCTCCCTAATCCATATAGCAATGCTTTATCTAGGTTTGCGGGACTCTGCATGACTGTTACGTTCCTACAATCCCTCATAATTGAAAAATAGGCACTGTTAATGTTAGTTTGAACAAGTCCTGCGTTTAACTTTATCTTTACAGCTTGAATCCTATGTTAAAACAAAGATAAATCCCATCATTCAAGGCCTACAACTCAACTATTACGCTTGTTTCGGAGTTCATAAAAGAATGTAATGAAATAAAATGTGTAAATTATAAAAGAATAGAATGGAAGAGAATGTTTCTAAGTAATTAATGAAATGGAATGAAATTAAGTTATCTTAATTGATGTTTTAAAATAAAATTAAAAAAATGAAAAAGAATTGAAGGTAAGTAATCTTGTTTGGGAGTAGTATAAAGGAAAATAAATAAAATTATTTTATAACATTATTACTATTAGTCTATATTTTAAAATAAATTGCTAAATATATAGGGGTATTTGGAGAGTTTAAGTGAAAATTTCATTAACTTAATTTTATTCCCTCCAATTCTTCACAATTTTAGGGGATTGAAAACTTGAACTTTTGAGAGAATAGAAATGAATAATTTTCTCTCATACTTATTCTATTTATTTCCACTTAAACTTCTAAATAAACAAGGGAATAGAAGAAATATTCTAAAAATATTTTTTTCAATTCAATCCTTTCCATATCATTTTCTCGTCCCATACGGAGTGGTGCACCAATATTTTTCAAGTAGCCATTTACCCTTAATCCCATGGAATCTCAAATAAGTCCTCCGGCCCCCTCCAGCCACACCTAAGTTATCCAATGAGGATCCATACGTATTAATATTGGACTGCAAAGCCTGCGGTTTTTTCCACCATCCTCTTGAGATTGGTTCTGAATTATAGGTCTATTGTATGCATAATATGTCGAGGATTATGCGGTAAACAATGGAAAGAACATAAGAACAGTAGTCTTGGAGGCACGAATGTATCCTTTTTTTTATAAATAATATTTGTTCCCTCTTAATTAAATTTGATATAGAATTGTTTGCAAATTTGTCTCAACGGAACTAAATCAAGATTCTTTAAGAAGCAAACTTAAAGGGTATTGTGAATCACTTTAAAGGTGTGAAAAATCTATTAAAAAATCGAATATGAAAGCCTATATATAAATAATGAGTAATATCCTTTGAAAAGACACACTTAAATGGTCACTTTGGTTTATACGAGTCCTATAAAACGTTGTCAACGACTGAAGAAATCCCTTTCCCCTAATTTTTCTAGAGCATTCTATAGATTTCCACTTTCTGCAACTGTCTCGTTGAGCAAGCTTTGCTATCTTACTCGAGTGCCATTCGTGAAAGCTATTCTAAGACCCAGACCATAGTGCCAATCCTATTAGGTTCATTTGTCCGTGTATGTTGGCAAACTGTGTCCAAAACATGTCCCAAGTTTAATTTAAGGCTGCGTTTGGCTCCAAGTAAATGAATTTCCAGGGATAAAAATCATAAAATTATTGCAGGTGAAAATATTTTTGGGAAAGGAAAATATTTTTTTAGTGTTTGGTTGCATTTTGAAAATTGTATTAGAAAACACTTTTCAGTGTTTGGTAACATTTTGAAAAATACAAATTTTTTACTAGTTTCTCACATTTCCTCAATCATTTTCTCAGCTTCCAAACAAATTTATAATAGAAAATTGCAAGATATAAACTTTTTAAAGAAACAAAAATCAAAATAAAACCATTAAACTTTCAAACTCGATCAAACAGAGAGGGGGAGGAAGAAAGAGTGAAAGATTGAGGGAAAGAGAGAGGTAGATCGAGAGAGGTTGAAATCAAGTCAAGGCTTCGATCTGTGTTTGGCATTGACGACGAGCTTCAGCGGCAACAAGAACGAGATGACAAGGCTCTGATCTGTGTTTGAAGGTTTGGGTTGGTTCGAACAAGGGACGGGTCAATAGAGGTGGGTCGATGAGGACGAGGACAAGGGATAGGTCGGTGAAGATGAGGGATGGGTCGGCAGAGGACGAGGACAAGGGATGGGTCGGTGAAGTGGCTTGCATGCGACGGCGGGGCCGTGTGTCGAGGAGTGGTTCTGGGCATACCGGCGAGGATGGGTTTGAACAAGCACTACAACAAAATGTATTTTTAGTGACGAAAATTAGTGAGGAAATATTTTTCATCGCTAAAAATAGAGCTTTAGTGACGCAATATGAATTTCGTCACCAACAATGAAAAAAATTATAACATTTAGTGACGAAAAATAAATTTCGTCACTATTGTGATCTGAAAAATGGCCGCCAATGGTGGGAAACTTTGGCGCGAGTTTAATTAATCTACAGTAACGAAATTTTTCATCGCTAAAAGTTGAAACTTTTAGTGACGAAATATTTCGTCACTATAGGTATTGCTGTGGATAGTATTAGTGACGAAAATCATTTCGTCACTATAAGGAAGAATTAGTGACGAAAAATATTCGTCACTAAAAATAATAATAGGTTTGCACTTATATATTTTTAGTGACGAAATCATAATTCGTCACTAAAAGTATGCTTTAGAGACGAAATATGAATTTCGTCTCTAAAAATCTTAACAAGCCTGGGTCTTTAGTGACGAAACCTAAATTCGTCACTAAAAACTTAAAAGTCTAATATCTTTAGCGACGAAAAATATCGTCGCTAAATACCACTATATATAATCCCATTAGTGTACAACCTCATTTCAATACCCAGCTCATTTCAGCCAAAAAAAAAAAAAAAAAAAACGTTAAGAGCAAAAAACGTTGAGAGCTCATTTCAGCCAGTTGAGAGCACCGTCACCGATAAAGAGTGCCATCCGTCGCCATTGAGAGCTCCGTTGCCGTTGAGAGCTACCGTCTCCATTGAGAGCTTCGTCACCATTAAGAGCTACCGTCTCCATTGAGAGCTCCGTCGCCGATAATAGAGGGCCATCCGTCGCCGTTGAGAGCTCCGTCGCCGTTGAGAGATACCGTCTCCATTAAGAGCTCCGTCGCTGATAATAGAGGGCCATCCGTCACCGTTGAGAGCTCCGTCACCGATAAAGAGTGCCATCCGTCGCCGTTGAGAGCTCCGTCGCCGATAATAGAGGGCCATCCGTCGCCGTTGAGAGCAACCGTCTCCGTTGAGAGTTCCGTCGCCAATAATAGATATTGGGAGTGTTTTTTTATTTTTTGCAAATGTGAATGAACCTTGTTAATTAGATGTGTGAATAGTATTTTATTTGATTTCAATACTTGTAAGCATTATAGTTGTGATGTTTGTGATTGGTTTTGTGGTGGGTTATTGTGTTGGAGCAAGCGGGTGGCTTGCATGGTATTATAAGGTGGTTTAAATAGTATAACATAGTTAATGTTTTTACTTTACGATTTTAACGAAGTATTGTTTTTATATTTTTGCAGATTTCTTATTGGTGGCTTTTAGGGGATTTACTTTTGGCATTACTTGAAGACATATGAGGACATCTTCCGTTAGTTCTAAAATAGGGTTTAGGTAGAGTTATTATATGCATTGCAAACAATTATTGTATGGAAGGAGTTTGAATTGGATACTTGTTTTATTTTTTACTTGTGGAATGTATGAATCTTTTTTTATAAATGTGTTGTTGAAATAAATGTGTTATTCAAATGTGAGGTTTTAATAATGTAATAATAGGTTACAGGTTAATATCAAAGCCATGAAAAAAATAAAAACAGAAAATAAGTTTTAGTGACGAATTTTTTTGTCACAAATATAGCAACAAAAAGTTGTTTTAGTGACGAAAATTTCGTCACTAAATATAGCAAAATTTTGTAAGAAATGGTTTTAGTGATGAAAATTTTCGTCACTATATGTGCCTAGATTTTCTTTAAAATAGTTTTAGTGATGAATTCTTTCGTCACTATATGTACCCGAACATAGTTTTAGTGACGAAATATTTTCGTCACTGAATAGTGTTTTTAGTGAGAAAAATATTTAGTGACGAAACGTTTTCGTCACTAAAAGTTTTTTTTAAAAAAATCAAATCGGACTTTTAGTGACGAAATTTTTCGTCACCAAGACTTTTAGTGACGGGGCTACAGTGACAAAATGAGTTTCGTCACCAAAAGTCCAATTTCGTCACTAAAGGTCTTTAGTGACGAAAAACTGGACTTTTAGTGACAAATTTTTTCGTCACTGAAAATACATTTTGTTGTAGTGAAGGACAACGATCTGATTGGCGAGGATGTGCTTGGGTTGTCTTCAGGTGGAGTGTGCTTGAGCTCTCTCTCACTCTCTCTATTTGGGTGAGTAGTTCGGAAATTCGTTGAAGGTAAAATGCAAGCGTAAACGATTTTACAAATTTAGGGGGTTATTTTACAGTCAACGTGTATTTGAATTTCCATTTGTCCATATTTTCCGTAGCTACCAAACATACACAAGGGTGTAAAATAATTTCCTAAAAGCATTTTCACCTAAAACAAAAGCAGCCTAAGTTATAAGTCTTTAATGTTATGTTTTTTAATTGAAGACCATGTTAAAGATCACAAAAGGGTGCTCAAGATTTTCTCTAGATTGTGCTGGATACCTCGACACTACTCGATTGATCAAGTATTAAGATTTCAACTTTTCAGATTCAAGCCCATGATGACTCAGGTCTTGGTATTCGTGCCCTAAGCAATCCAATATATATAATACTCCCTTAGATCATCAAGAAAATAGAAAAACAAGGAGCTCTTGTCGCAACTCGTGTGCACCTGGGGTTTTGTATCAAGCAACGTCTCCAACATCGTATTAAAGGACATCTAGTGTGTTCCAAGTGGAAACTACTACACAAGACTACTGCAATGAAGCTGATGTTGTGGTGAGTTAATCATAGATCAAACATTTGTGCATTGGTATCTTTTGAAAATATATGTCAAGCTTTTTTATGATGCCTCATTTGAGTCAATTTGGGATTGGTAGGCTGAAAACCAAGTTGGGGAAAGTGGAAAGAAAACTTGAAAAAATCCAATTTTATGCATATAATAAGCTTGGGGTGCCTACTTTGTGTACAAATTTGATGCTGACTGCATAAATTCAATCCTAAAAGATTGTATTTTATGATGCAATCTAAAAACAATTGTCGCAAGCCTCTACATCCTATTTCAAATGGCATCGTTGGATCATCTCCGGCTTGCCTAATTTAATTGATCTAGAAAGATTAGAGAAAATCATCTTCGTAAACTAACAAGATGAACCACCCCAACTTCCGGCTTGAATAACTTTTTGATTACTAAACAAAATTGCATAAAGTTGGCATCTTGGAAAGTAGATATCATAATCTTTCCAATGTCACCAAAAGCACTCAATCCGTGGAGAAGTTGAAGAAGCAGTGTTATTATGCTTAGGAACGGAAGCTCAAGCATAGAGGACCTCCGCCAGCTCTATCTTTGCAAGAGCCATGCATGCAAGTATATATATACTAACCCTAATTAAATTTTCTGCATCGTTTTAAAATTCCTACATAATCCTAATGTTATTTAAGGAAATGATGAATGTGCAATTGTAGCTTAGGGTTTCAAGTGCTTTCTATTGGGAATTTAACCAAAATTCCAACCTGTGAGAAACAAAAAATAGAGAAAACACACTTCAAAGAAAAAACAATCACACGCATAAGACAGTATTTACGTGGTTCAGCAATTTGCCTACGTCCACGGAGTTGCAAGGATTTCACTATTATCAAGGAAAAAATACAAAGTGCGGCTACAGTGTTTTTTCTCTCTCTCTAAAAAACACAACAACAGTAGTAGTCACAAACCCTAATCACAAAAGCGGCTTTTATATCCTGCTTACAGGGTTACAATGGGCTACAAAACGGGCCAAAAATAAACTAGGCTCCACAAAGCCCAACAAATCTCCCACTTGGAGACTAGTTCAATCACCAACATCAAACCGCTATCCTTCAAGAAACAATCCCTCATCCCTGCAACTCATGCTCCTGTCCTCAAGCTAGAAGACCAATTGAAGCTGCACACAGCTTCAACTTCTCAATAGTGACACCCTTAGTCAACATGTCTGTCGGGTTCTTAGTTCCATAAATCTTCTCAAGAATTACCAATTTATCTTCAACAAGGTAACGGATAAAGTGGTATTTTGTTTGTATATGCTTCAACTTTGAATGAAAAGCCGAATTTTTGGTAAGAAAGATTGCACTCTGACTGTCACTATGTAGAATGCCCATCTCCTGCTTCTTACCCAATTCATCTAAGAAACCATGTAGCCAAATCATCTCCTTTCCAGCTTCAGTTGCTGCAACATACTCAACTTCTGTAGTAGACAAAGTAACAATCTTTTGTAGATATGAAGCCCATGATATAGCTGTACCACCCAGAGTAAATACAAATCCAGTAGTACTCTTTTTACTATTAATATCGCCAGCAAAATCAGCATCTACATAACCCTGCAGTTTCAAACTTGCACATGTGAAGCAAAGACATGTATCTGATGAACCCTTCAGATATCTCAAAATCCACTTGACTGCCTCCCAATGCTGCTTTCCAGACCTAGTCATGAATCTGCTCATAACTCCCACTGCATGTGCAATGTCTGGCCTTGTACACACCATAGCATACATTAAGCTGCCAATAGCTGAGGCATAGGGTACCCTGCTCATATGGTCCCTTTCTTCTTCTGTCTTCGGTGACTGTTCTTTATTTAATTTGAAATGACTACCCAAGGGTGTGCTCACTAGTTTTGCTTCATTCATGTTGAACCTGCTAAGAACTTTCTTCATATACTCTGACTGTGAAAGCTTTAATGTATCATTAGCTTTGTCTCTAATGATTCTCATACCAAGGATTTGCTTTGCAGCTCCTAAATCCTTCATTGCAAACTGTTTTGACAATTGCTTCTTCAAATTATTAATCTCTTCGATGCTAGACCCTGCAATGAGCATATCATCCACATACAACAGTAAAATGATATAAGAATTGTCAAAGAATTTAACATAGCAACAATGATCAGTTTCACATCTCTTGAACCCAATTTTATGCATAAAATTGTCAAATTTCTTGTACCACTGTCTAGGAGCTTGTTTTAGGCCATACAAGCTCTTTCTCAGTTTACAGACTAGATTCTCTTGTCCCTGAACAATAAACCCTTCTGGCTGAATCATGTAAAGGTCTTCATCCAAATCACTATGAAGGAATGCTGTCTTCACATCTAACTGCTCAAGATGTAAGTTTTCTGCAGCCACCATTCCCAGCACCAGTCTAATTGTTGACATCTTCATAACTGGAGAAAATATCTCTGTGTAGTTAATGCCTTCCTTCTACTGGAACCCTTTAACAACTAATCTGGCCTTGTAACGTTTGCTACCATCATGCTCATTCTTTATTCTGTATACCCACTTGTTGTGCAAAACCTTCTTTCCTACTGGCAATTCAATCAATTCCCATGTCTGATTCCCCAACAAGGAATCCATCTTATCCTTCATGTCTAACTCCCACTTGCTTGAATTTTCATCTTGCAAGGCTTCATCATAACACTCTGGCTCACCACCATCAGTCAATAGTAGATAATTTAAAGCGGGTGAATAACACTGTGGAGGTCTAATGTTCCTGGAAGATCTGCGGACTTCAGCTACAGGTGTACTCTGATCTACCTGTGAATCTGCATTCTCCTTATTTTCTTCACCCCTTTTCTGGACAGTACTTTCAGTCAATCCATCTAAGTTGACAAACTCAGATTTCTTTTGATCTATCTCTGCAATATTTGATACTACAGTTGACCTGTCCTTGTACATAACCTGTTCATTAAATATCACATTTCTACTTCTGATGATTTTCCTGTTTTGTTCATCCCAAAACCTATAGCCAAATTTCTCATCACCATAGCCAATGAAAAAACATATTTTAGACTTAGCATCAAGTTTACTACGAGCATCAGAATCAATATGAACATAAGAAACACAACCAAAAACTTTTAAATGGGAAAATTTTACCTCTTTACCGCTCCAAATCTCCTCAGGAAGTTTGAACTCCATTAGAACTGATGGCCCTCGGTTTATCAGGTAAGCTGCAGTGCTAACAGCATCAGCCCAGAAAGTTTTTGGTAGTCCAGCATGCAACCTCATACTCCTAGCACGCTCATTCAGAGTTCTGTTCATGCGCTCAGCCACACCATTCTGCTGTGGTGTCCTAGGAATGGTCTTTTCCATCCTAATTCCCTGTGCAGCACAATACTCACTGAACCCTCCATCTATGTACTCTCCTCCATTATTAGACCTCAAACATTTTACTTTTAAACTTGTTTCTATCTCAACCATGGCCTTCCACTTCTTAAAAGTTTCAAATACATCAGATTTATTTTTCAGAAAATAAACCCATACCTTTCTGCTTGAATCATCAATGAAAGTGATGTAATACCTTGAACCTCCAAGGGATGCAACCGAAGAAGGTCCCCACAAATCAGTGTGTACTAACTCCAATTTTTCTGCCTTCGGTGTCCTGCCAGTTTTCAAGAAGCTCACATTTTTCTGCTTTCCTAAGATGCAGCTTTCACATATGTCAAAATCAATGAACTTCAATTCTGGTAGTTTTCCTTTTGACAGCAGCATCTTCATCCCTTTCTCACTCATGTGACCAAGCCTGCGGTGCCATAGGCTTGTATCAGTACTTGCATCAGCAACTGCAATTGTGTCTCTTGGACTTGAGGTCATATAGAGAGTACCAGTCTTCTTTCCACGAGCCAATACTCTAGCTCCCTTTGTAACCTTCCAAGTACTACCAACAAATAGTATTGCATGCCCTTCATCATCAAGTTATCCAACAGAAATCAGATTCCTCCTCAGGTCAGGAATATATCGAACCTTCTCCAGTAACCAAGCAGATCCATTGGGCAACAATATCCGAACGTCTCCCATACCTACAACATCCAAGGCTGAACCATCAGCCAAATACACCTTACCAAAATCACCTACAACATAATTCTGTATGATTTTTCGGTGTGGAGTCATATGAAACGAAGCTCCTGAATCCAAAACCCAATCATCAAGTGGACTGTCTACTGCAAGAAGTAATGCATCATGTACCTCTTCTGTTACAGCATTAGCAGAATCATCTTCATTCTTCTTCTTAGGACTTTTGCATTGGTTCCTAAAGTGACCTATTTTCCCACAATTCCAGCATTGTACTTGTTGGCCTGATCTAGATTTACTTCTGTTCCGATTAGAATTTCTGGATTTTGATCTGTCCCGATTTGAATTTCTGTTATTACCTCTGCCTCTTGTCTTAAGGTTTAGGGTAGAACCAGATCCTGAGGTTTCATCTGCATCTCTTCTACGAATCTCCTCAGCCAGAATTAAATCTCGTATATCATTGTACTTGAGTTTTTCCTTTCCTGTAGAATTGCTTACTGCTATCCTCATTGCCTCCCAACTGTTTGGCAAAGAAGTCAAGACGATCAGAGCACGAATCTCATCATCAAAATCAATTTCTACAGACGACAATTGATTTGTAATAGTGTTAAATTCATTCAGATGTTGTGCTACTGATGCGTTTTCTACCATCCTCAGATTGAACAGTTTCTTCATCAGATGCACCTTGTTGTTTGCTGACGGCTTTTCATACATACCAGACAAAGCCTTCATCAGATCTACTATGGTCTTCTCCTTTACAACATTGTGTGCAACAGACCTAGACAGAGTCAACCTTATAACTCCTAGTACCTATCTATCAAGAAGAGCCCATTCCTTAGCCTTCATAGCCTCAGGTTTTTCCCCTAGAAGCGGCAGATGCAGCTTCCTCCCATAAAGGTAATCCTCGATTTGCATCCTCCAAAATCCAAAGTCTGTGCCATCGAACTTTTCTATTCCAGACGTCTTTCCTGCTTCCTCTGCCATTGCTCTCACTCAAACCTAACCCTAGGCTCTGATACCAGTTGTTGGGAATTTAACCAAAATTTCAACCTGTGAGAAACAAAAAATAGAGAAAACACACTTCAAAGAAAAAACAATCACACGCACAAGACAGTATTTACGTGGTTCAGCAATTTGCCTACGTCCACGGAGTTGCAGGGATTTCACTATTATCAGAGAAAAAATACAAAGTGCGACTACAGTGTTTTTTCTCTCTCTCTAAAAAACACAATAACAGTAGTAATCACAAACCCTAATCACAAAAGCGGCTTTTATATCCTGCTTACAGGGTTACAATGGGCTACAAAACTGGCCAAAAATAAACTAGGCTCCACAAAGCCCAACACTCTCAACATGTGATGTTCATAAAAATCTACATTAAATGACGAACATGAAATTTGATTTTTTTTTTTTGCAAATCTTAATATGTTGAATTCAATTCTATCAATTGCAATGAACAATTTTCTATATTAAGGTTGACATTATTGGAATGCTATAGTGTGCTTGTATGATTTCATGAAATTAAATGCTCGTTATTTTCTAGAAGATCAACTTAGGAAAAGTGGAATAAGTGTCTATTACATTCTCATTTCTGTAATGTAGCCTTCAGACTAAGATCATTGGTTTAAGACCAAGAATTTCCATTGTACCTTTACATTTTTAGAATGTAACTAGGAACCAAAATGATGTATTAATTTTTCCTTAAATTGTAACTAGGATGCAATTTTTTTGTATTTTATATTTATGTTCTATGACGATATGTAGGGGTGTTCGCGTTGCAGTTTTGAGCATTTTTTAGTACCGCACTTTACGGTGTAGTTTAACCAAAACCATAATCGCACTACAACTCATTTTAGCGGTCACATGCGCGGTGTGGTGCGGTTTAGAGTTTAGCTAAAACCATAACTATACCACACCTTATTTTTACTGTCACATGTGCGGTGCAGTGTATAAGACGTGGTTTGAAGCCTGTATATTTTTCAAATTTTGGGCTTTTCCTACCCAGTCCAAAACTGATTTTTTTTCCCTTTGTTTTGGGCCAAGTTTTAAACTATTGATCTAGTTTTTCTTTATTTTGTGCTAGCTTTCTTAATCAACACTTGCTAAGGTTATTAAACTTTTTTTTTTTTTGAAAACTAGGGTTATTAAACTATTAATAATATATTTAATATTAAAAAAAATAAATATATTAATATATAGAGAGGGTGTAGTGCGGTGCAATTTTCTTATTATAAAACCGCAAACTATATTGCACCATGCAGTGTGGTGTGGTTATGCTATTTTACGGACAGTTTTAGTGCGGTTTTTGTGGTTTGGTGAACACCTCTAACAATATGAATTCAAAATTTTCATTGAAAATAAAGATGTATTTCATCATTTTTATTTTCTTGTTTTTATCTTACTAATAAAACAAATGGTAACTCCAAATGTAAAACCTTCAGAAATATAATATTGTTAGTTGAGTCATCATTTTGAGAAACAATATTTATGGCCTAACCTATTCACCCTAGTTCATACACAAAGTAGCAGTTTTTCACAAAAACATTTGGGCTTATTAATTGAGAATTTTGATTATTATGTTTGTGAGGCTTAGTTGATAACGGTTGCAATTCATATCATTGACAGTAGGTTTTGATTGGTGGTCCATGGATATAAGCATAGACTTAATAATTCCTTGTTAAATATTGTTGTCTAGTATTAGTTTTTTTTTTTTTTTTAATTGGTCACAAATTACAACATAATTTATAAATATTTAGGCTATGTTTGGAAACAACTTATTTAGTTAAAACTGAAAACTTTTTGCTAAAAATATAGGGTAAAAAAATTAAAAGTTAGCTGAATAGTACAATAAGATCTATAAATAGTACAAAAATGTGCAATAAAACCTATAAATAATACAAAAAATAAACTAAAAACTAAATCAATTAAAAAAAAAGGGTCATCCCAAACTTATCCTTAGTGTAAGGGTATGACAGGTCAAAAGTGACAATCTAAGTAACTGGAGTGGAAGCCAACAAAGGGACCATATGTAGGGCCCAAATTGCTCTGTGCCCATGTTGTGAGATGTGATCGTCCTCCAAAGTCCAAACATACTTTGACATCAGTAGCCTAAATTATAATATATATATAGCTTTTCCTCTTCAACAAAATACCCCCCATCTTCATCTTTGTCTCTCTGCCTCAAAACAAATATAAACTGGGGTCCCGGTGCTACTAGGGTTGAGATATATGATCAATTCTGTATGCGGGTTTTAAAGGGTCCTCTCAGTGATCTTCCACGGCTTTCTTGAACTGTATTAGGGAAGCTTCTTATGAGGAAGGTGATCCCATGCAAAAGAGATGTCATAAATACAGTTCAAGAAAGCTGTAGAAAATTGCTGATAGGATTTGTAAGTGTTTACTGTCATTATTTTTTTGCCCCTTTGAACTGGTCTACTGATCGTGCAAGAGGTTTGCTGCTCGTAAATCCAATTTGCAATTCTACTGAGTAAGTTAGATTTGTGTTGCTGATTTTTTTTTCTAATGTTTTTTGGAACTTTTAATTTTTATCATTAATCAGATTTTCTCAAAATTTTCGTGGTTGGAAGATCTCTCCAGAAATATGTGAGAACCACTTCATGTAGGAAAATTCTCATTTGATGACAAATAAGATAAGTTCAAAAATGGTTTGATCACAAGTACTTACACATGCTGAGGTACAAGCAAGCTTAACAATGCTTTATTTCCTTGAAGGGCCCAAGGCTCTTGTTCCTGTATTTATATCTCCAACAAGAATTCAAACAATCCATAACATTTTAGCCATTTATAATAACACTTAGTTCTATAAATAAATAAAAACTCGTTCATGTTTATTTATTTATAAACAAAATAATATTTTTAATATGAGTTTGATGATGTGCTTCAATACTTATGTTAAATCTCGAGATCAAGAGCTAGATATTAAGCTCAAGTTGAGCTTGATCGATATTGAACTTGACTTTGGCTTAACTAATGAATCAAGTCAATTTTAAATTTATAAACTTTTTGATGAGCTCGAGTTTGAACATTATTTGGAGATTTAGTTCAAACTCAAGCCGAGTAACAATTTACTTTTGCTTTTTAACCAAACTCAAACATGCAATATTTGACAAAGCTTTACTCTTTACAACCCTTGGAGCTATATTTTGGTTCAGTGGATTTAACAGTGGAGACTGCATTGCCCGACAGAGGGGAGTGGGGGCTCAGTCTACATGCTCAGTGTTAAATGTCTAGTAAGTACTAGCGAGCTTTGTGCATCATTAGGTATAGTTTTTACATTTTCTTATATGTATAACCTAGAGTAAATGACTAGGTGTAAGTATCTAGTCCAAAAACATATGTTTGGACAATTAATTTTTCACCAAATACTCTACATTACGTACTGTAATTTATGGATAAAACTACAATTTAAGACCAATAATTTTAACGGATACGAACTGTAGCTGTTTTGATCATCAAACTCCAACCAAATACGCACTAGTGTAGCTTGTTTTGGTACAGATATCTAGTGACAAACAGGTACAACTACAATTTAGGACCACTACTTAGAGCGTTGTAATTCATGGCAAGTGGCTAAATAACCTTTGGGAAGAAAATCAGTTAGAATTGAAAACAACTCATGTACTACAGAAATAATTGATGTGGTGAAAGACGTCCTAACTCATAAAGGTTGCAAAACTATCATCCGTGAGGACATTGATATGTTATTTTCAGAATTTGACGTACATTGGATCCTTCTTTGACATCTCCTCCCCTTCACCTCCTCCTTACACACGTATCCAGTTTAATATTTGAATCAATATATATTAGCTTATTAATCACTACCATTGAAAAGAATGAAATAGTCTCTCTTCTTTTTAATGTGAGATTAAACATTTTCACTAACTCCTCATCTTTCATATTAATTTCTACATCTTTACAATTATGTTGTAATATAAATCAATTTTAATTAATTAATATAAAAATTCTCAAACACTTAGCAGAGATGCTTCAGTACTGTATATATATGTGTGTGTGAAATAACCCAAATCTGCTCGGCTGGCTGAAAGTTTGTTCATTGTCAAGATCAACTTCCATAACCAAAGGGTTTCTCTTCCATGGAAAACAATAAGTTCACAACATAACTATGTATATATTTAAGAGAATTAAGCCTTTGGCTTACTACAGAGGACCAAGTTTTTTAATGTGAGTTGTAAAGAGATAAGGTCAAAATGCAAATTTCACAATATATCTATGGGGGAAGAGCCCAAATTTGTGTATTGGGCCTTGGGCTTTATTCGAGAACGTGGATTTGTCCAAGGAGGAGTAAATGATTGGAAGAGGCCCCAAAATTGAGAATCACGTAAGGAAAGAATGGAGAAATATAGTTCGAGGAGTAGCTCCTTCTCGGATACGATGAATATCTGTCAAGCATGCATTTGGGCAATTTAGGTGACCTTCCAGGGAGTCCCAACGATCAAGATGAACCTCAGGCACGTACAAATGTGATAAGAACACAGAAATATCTAAAAGAAAAGCTGCTACCACCGCATTAAATGCACTGCAGTAACTTTTCTAACCGCATTTATGTGGAGAAGATCCCTGAACAGTGCAGTCTCAGCTACCACCATTCACAGAGAGCTAAAGAAGATGTCTGATGGGACATGTACTAGAGTGAAAACTTAGATGATTAACAAGTGTACGATCAGGATGGCCTGAAAGAAACTATATAATGTAAAAAACCTCCCATAAGAGGGGGATCAGAAAAAGAATAGAGAAAAAAGAGAAAAGGAATTACTGTAGTAATAAGAACTGTATTAACATTCAGAACTATTGGTTTAATTCATAATCTATCTCCTCGGACAATCATTTCATGGAGTTTTACGTGCGTTTCACGCTTGTTCATCTTTGAAATCCTTACTAGCCGTTGTCCAATCTAGAAAAAACCCAGCTCTTTCACCCACTCTCTACAAATTTATTGTACTTGGCTCATTGGGCCTATATCCCACATCCTTAAGGCTTGGGCTACAAATTGTGACCCTACAATATCTAAGTTGAAATTTCAGTCCTTTAACTCCTACATTTTTACAATTATGTTATAATATAAATCCATTTTAATTAATTAATATTAAAATGCTCCAACACTTAGCAAAGATGCTTCAGTACTATATATATATATATATATATATATATATCTGTGTGTGTGTGTGTGTGTGTGTGTGTGAAATAATCCAGATCCGCTTAGCTGGCTGAAAGTTTGTTCATTGTCAGGATC
Source organism: Quercus ilex subsp. ballota (assembly GCA_032727855.1). NCBI lineage: Eukaryota > Viridiplantae > Streptophyta > Magnoliopsida > Fagales > Fagaceae > Quercus > Quercus ilex. Next base: position 24,783,120 of record CM064909.1, read on the forward strand.
AACTTCCATAACCAAAGGGTTTCTCTTCCATGGAAAACAATAAGTTCACAACATAATTAAGTATATATTTAAGGGAATTAAGCCTTTGGCTTACTGTAGAGGACCAAGTTTTTAACGTGTGTAGTAAAGAGATAAGGCCAAAATGCAAATTGCACAATCTAAGTTGAAATATCAGTCTTTTAACTTTACTTTCATTCAATAGTGTCCTTTGAGTTTCAAATTTATTCAATTCAGGCATTCTATCCAATTTTGTTTAAAAATTTGCCATTATTTTCAGAAGAAAAAAAAAATCTATAAAATTAGTAAAAATATTTTATTATTTTCAGATGAAAAGAAATCTATAAAACTAATAAAAATATTTTATAGATTTTTTATGTAAGAATTTGTTTTCAATTTTTTTTTTTTTGCATTAATTAATTGCATACTTAATGGAAATTTTTTAAACAAAATTGGGAAAAGTGCCTGAATTGAATAAGAAACTTCAGTGACTCAATTGAATGAAAGTAAAGTTAAAAAACGAAAATGAATTTTATTCAAACTTAGAGGGTGCATTATCACTAGTATATATATAATCTGTATTATTATGAATTAATGTTCGATTATTTAGACCCCAATTGTTTATCATGCAACAGATTAACCAAGTTATTCAAATTAGTTTGGTTATGCCAATATATCAATTATACAATGACACAATTTAAAGCATATATGACATGTAAAATATGGTGTCACCAATCACTCAAAATTAACACAATGAGACTACAATATGGTGACAAAATGAAAATTTTAAGAAAAACTATTCAAGGGAAAAAAAAAAAAAAAAAAAAAAAAAAACCCACTACAAAAAAACCTTCCCCAAAAAGATAATCTACTATATCAAAAGAAGTGTTAGAATATAACTTAGTTTAGTCTAGCCCATCGGGCCTAATCCAGTATACTGTACTTGTAGTACACTTATATTACTTGTACTTCACACATACTTAGCCTATATAAGGCTCTCTATTGTACAATATTATTTGCAAAATTCAATCTTTCTCTCTCTTGTTTTATATTCTTAACATAGTATTAGAGCCATTGCTCTGACATTCTGGTTCTTGTGGTCATCTTCGGCGCTCTTCCACTACCCTCGCCTTCATCTAGTAGACACTGTCAGAAGCAAGTTACCACCATCACATCCACAGTTCTTGCAACTCTCAGATCTCATCGTTCTGTTCATCAAACTACCAAAGCAAAGGCATAGTATGACAAAACAGCCAATCCCGAGCAAAACTCAACCAAGAATAGCCAGAAAGGATAGGACACGCGCCTGCATGTGCAGCCTGAATCTTTTGACTGTCGAACACACGCTCCACACGCCGCCACGGTCCACCATCATCTCACATGCACTACATGTGCCGGTACCACGCCTCCATGCGCTCCACACACTCCACGCACCTAAGCCTATCAAGCTTCACTCCACTTCAGCCCTAAGGTGATGTCATCCTGCACACGTTAGCATCTGCGTCATCAAATTACATCATCACCTCACATCATCAGCTTACTGCGTCATCAACTTTCAATCAATCCTGATTAATTTGCGATCTATCTAGTAGCCTCAAAATCTTTTTTTGATCAATCAAAAGTTGTCAAACAGCTATTGAAAAGTTGTTGAGAATTCAAAAACCTGAAAATTTATTACAGAACTTTGGCAGTTGTCTTGTCTTCAATAAACTTACTTCTAAACAATATACAAGACATATTTTGCTCACAGTTTTCCAACCTAACTAAACGTGCTAATTAAACTCATCAATAAAGATATTGGATATGGATCACCAGATAAGATTTGAGGTCTAAGATGACAATTTATGTTAAGCATTTTTATGTGCTCATATATCAATAAAATAATTTTATTGAAATTTTTACATCATAATTTTCTATTTAAAGTTTATTCTTCTTCCCTTCTTTAAATATAAAATTATTAATTATGTTTTATATATTTAAGTTTTGACAATATCTCATTTTAATTGGCTAAGTCTTTTAATTTTTTGTGATATTGTTGATTTTAGGTTGGATTTTATAAATTTTAATTTTAAAAAACCTTTTTATAGATGAAACTCTAAAAGGTATTGTCAAGAAAATAATGTAGCCAATACATGAATTTGGAAAAAAAAAATTGTAGTTTTTGTTTATATATAGTATAGTTCGTCAATTATAATCTTTTTCTATTTGTAAAAGTTCTTTTAAATATTTTATTTATTAAAGTAAATCTAAACCTTCAATATCAAAATATGAGAAGCCCTATCTACAATATAGAACTACAATATGAAAAGAATAAAATTAATTTTGAAGCTTAGAACAATAAAATCTAAGAGAATTCTACACAATAAAATGTCACATCATTTTCATAACATCCTTATTTTGCATTGTGGTGGGTCTCGGTAAAATATTTTTTATTTTATTTTTACTTATGGCAAGTTAACACCTTACTTGTTGTGAAAATGATGTGACATTTTGTTGTGCCCATAGAAGAAACTCAAAATTTAATTTACCAAAGGTACTATGGTAGTAATTTACTTAAAAATAGAATCACTCAATAGCTCAATGTTTACGAACAAAGATGAATTCACTTAAAGTCAAATTAATAATAGAATTTTTGACATCAATTGTATTTAAATCTATTTGTGACCAATGAATAAGTTTACGAATAAGAGAAAAAAGAGTGACATGATGGTGATTAGTTATCAAGAAATGGTTTTAGAGAGAGATATAGTGTGTGTGTGTGTGTGTGTGTTTTGATTGGTTAGATGCTAGAGTTATTTTTTGAGAGATATGGAAAGGAGATGTTTGACGGAAAGATGGAGTTTTTTTTTTTGATAAATTAATGATGAAAGATTTTTGGGTAAACTACATATTTGGTCTCTAATCTTTACATTAAATGTCAATTTGGTCCTTAACTTTTCTAATGTATCAATTTGGTCCCTAACTTTTTGATATTGAATTAAAAAAAGTCTCTACCGGTAAGTAGTAGATAGAGAATACTGACCTGGCTAACAGTTAAAATAAAATATTGATTTTAGGCCACCTAAGATTGCCATTTGGATTGCCATGTCAGCCTAAAAATAAAAAATAAAAAAATAACGTGAGGCTTATTAATCTCTTTTTTATTTTTGCTAACTGTCCTTTTTATACTTTAGTGTTGTTGCCATTCTATTTTCTAAAAACATCATTTTATTTTTATTTTTAATTTTGGTTTGGTTCTGATCGATATGCCTTGTTTAATTGAAGTCCAAAGGGTGGGTTTGTTCTTCAACAACCATGAATTCTTAAAACAATCCAATAGCTATGTCGCCACCAAGAAATCGTATCAACCCCATAAATTCCAAAGCCCACAACTATAATCCCCAAAATTTGCTGCCTAATCCTCAAATCCAACCAAAAATTACCCTTCACCGCCACTCAAACCACCGCTGCAAAACCTCGTCAAACCCACAATGAAGCCTCAACTGATATGTGCCTATGACTCTTTATTCCATTAGATGAATCACCCAAATCTTCCATCCTATCTTGAGTCTATGCTAGCAATTAAAGCAGCAGAGTCCAAGAGGAGAATAGATTTAGAGAGAGAGAGAATAAGCGAGATGGTTTTCACCATTTGGCCGCTTTCCCTCTCTTTTGCTGTTTGGTCTTCTCCTCCACCTTTTTCTCTCTCTGGCAACAAGGCTCGCCTCTCAATTTTGCCGTTTGGCTGCCACAACCATCTCCTTGAATCAACGAGGTGGTTTTCATCCTCTGGCCATTTGGTTGTCATCCATGCTTGTTTGGTCATTTGGTTGCTTATTTATTAATTGGAAGAGAGGTGGAGGAGTTGATCTGGGTTGTTTGGCTCAGTTTAAGTTTTGTTGATGTTTATTTGGGCTGTAACATCATCATGTATGTGAAGAGGTTGATTTTGGAGAAAGAGCAAGGAAGAAAAAAAATTAGTGGGACGATCTAGGTTGAAAGGAACATAGACAGAGGAAGAAAAATAGTAAAGGCATAGTTGATTTGGGTCGAAGAGGAACACCAAACAAATGAAGAAAATAATAATTTAAAAGTTGAAATATTGAGTTTTCTAGACTGGGTTATTTTTTATTTATTTATTTATGTTAGGTTGAGGTAGCAGTCCAGGTGGCAGTCTTATGTGGCCTAAAATCAATATTTTATATTGAACATTAGCCACATCAACATTTTCTATCTACCATTTAACGGTAGGGACCAAATTGACATTCAGCATAAAAGTCAGGGATCAAATATGTAGTTTACCCAAAATTTTTTAATTATGAAATAAATATGTGTGTGTGTGTGTGTGTGTGTGTGTGATTCATGAATAGGGTTAGGGACAAGAGAGAAAAGGAGTGGCTTGATGATGATTAGTTATCAAGAAAGAATAGTGCTAGAGATACAAAAAAATTTACAAAAAATTTTACAAACTGCTGATGTGGTGAGTGATTATTGGTAAATGAAAAAATGATAATAATGGTGGGTCTAGATGAAAATCAATAAGAGGTTGGCCACATCATCATTTTGTAAAAATGTTGTAAAATAGTTTGTGATTGTAGCATTACTCATCAAGAAATGCTTTTAGAGAGAGAAAATATGAGTGTTTTGATAGTGGTTATAGAATAAAGGTGGTGATGAAATATCATATATCATATACTATATAATAAAAGTCGAGTCCTAGAAACTATAGTGATGCCAAGTGATTACACTTTTATTAATTATTAAATTAATTTTATCTTTAACTGTTAGTATGGTCTAAATTTCAAGAAATTGAAAATTATATTCCAATTAAAATATTATTTATCTTATTAGTTGTTAGAATAATAAAAGTTGGGTTCAAAAGTTATGATTATGCCAAGTGATTATCTTCTGGGTGTGACAAGTGATTACATTGATAGCAACAGAGATGGAATTGATAAATGACTTCCTTTGGGTGGAAGACAAACCACAGTTCAATAGCAAATTCCTCAACAATTGGCCTAATGCCATACACGTTTATTTAAAGAGCAACAATCTTCTAAGATAACTAGATATAATTACTAGATAATTATTCAAATATTCAAATAGAGATAAGATACCTAGATAACTAGGACTACTCAAATAAAGATAAGATAACTAGTAGAAAAGATAAGGTCTCTCAAAGGTTGGGCAACAGTAGGACTCTCATGAGACATTTACGTAGTACCCCATCATACACACTCACATCAATTATTAAATTAGTTATCTTATTAACTATCAGGACACCATAATTTAACTTAAACTCCTTTTTTAATTCTCAAAAAACAAAAAAACAAAAAAACTTAGACGCTTTTCCCTAATTTTGAAAAAAAAAAAAAATTCTATTTCAACTAAAATTGTTTTTATCTTACTAATTTTTTAGAATAATTTGATTAAAGTAAATCTGTATTATCTAAGTTTCAATAATTTAAAAATTATACTTAACTGAAATTTCATTATAAAAATTTTCAGGAAAATTAAAATAAAATGTAATATTTATTTTAATTATTTAATCATCTATTATAAATTTTTTTTTAATCATATTATATACTATATAATAAAAGTTGATCTTGGAAGCCGTGGCTGCACTAAATTGCAGAAATTTTTTTAGAAATTAAAAAAAAAATAGATATAATTTTTTTTGTTCTTATCTTCTTCTCCTATAATTTATAAGTTGATAAAAATATTAATTAAATTACAATCCAAATTCTTCATCTAATCATTTTATTATTAATTTATTTTTTGCTGTTTATTTTTACTTAGATTATATTATTACACAGTCATAAGGAAAAGAAAAAAAAAACATCAACGTTACTTATCTATTCATATTTGTTAGATTTATCTTCTTCTCCTATAATTTTAAAGTTAATAAAAATATTAATTTGATTACAATATAAATTCTTCATTTAATCTTTTTATTATTATTTGTACTTGTATTTTCTTATTTACAGAAAATTAAAAATACATTATTTGTTCTATGTAGTTTTGTAAACTATTGAATTCCAAAAAAGAGGATTGCCCAATGCACATATTTTGATTTGGCTTCACCATGACGACAAATATCCTTCCCTAGCGAACATTAATAGAGTCATATCAACAGAAATTCCAATCAACAGAAATTCCAAACAAAGACACAGACCTTGATGCATATAAAACTCAGCTGGTATGGTAAATGGCTCTTACACTAAAAAATTTCTGAAGAATTTTTACAATGAGATGACAATTGATACTAATGGATATCCAATTTATAGAAGAAGAGATGATGAAAGATTTGTACAAAAAGGAGATGGTTCCTCACAATATCAATCTATTGATAAATATCTCTTCAAGTATATAAACAAAGGCCCTAATAGGGCTACAATGTTAGTACAAGAAAACGTAACAATAAATGAAATCTCCAGATAGAAACAAATCATTGATGTTGATGAAATCAAGAGTTACTTAGATTGTGGATATATTTTTGCATGTGAAGCATGTTGGATAATAGAAGCAAAAATTATTATAAGCTCAGAAATAGGAACAAATGCTCTTATTCCTCGATAATTCTAGAAATCGGAACAAAGGTTTTTTTAACGTTAAGAAGATAATCTATTATGCTATGACAATCAACAAAAGCAACTTCTAACATTTTTTTTCTCATTAATATTATTGTAGATAATAATTAATGTAAGGACCAAAAATAGAGTTAAGGCCCAAGCCCACTTAGAATAGTGAAATGTTCCCCTCAAACTTGGCCCAAATCAATGAAATTTGTAATAGATGGAAAAAAATAACAACAATGAGTTCTGCCCGAGGACACTAATGTTCAAGGATCAGACTTATGTTTAAGAAATGAATAAGCATCAAGCTTTACACAAAGGCTCCCGAGGAAGCAAAGTTCGTATGGAAAATAACACTATTCCCTTTTCTTCTCCAATACACTTTCCCCCCCACCCCCTTTCCGACGCTCTTTCCTTTCCTTATATAGCCCCCTTCCATCGCATCTACACCATTCATTTCTACCTAATCCCCCTCATTTTTCGACACTTGTTACCTTTCACATCTGAGAAGATGGTGGCAGGAACCTGCTTAGCTGTGGCCTATACTGCTCAGGTCACCTCCTCATTAATGCGGCTGATAAAGTTGTTGGCCCTAATTAATGCGAATGCAACAGACTACTCCAGGCCTAAAGCTTCCTTATTGCCTACTGTCATCCACTCTCTTCAAATCCTAACTTCCCCTCCTCGAGCAGCTTCTTCCCTTGGGCCCGTGACTTACAGTACCTTCATGTCATTACTACGACCCCTCAACTTCCTCCTCGGTCCTCAGGCCAATATTACCACCCTTCAGCTCCATCCTCGGTCCTCGGGTACCCACAATAGCCCCCTAAAACTTTCACTGTTTGTTTAGGGACAAGAGTAAAGTTTTAGTATTCCAAATGAGATACACACGTGCCATACGCGTTCCTATGTACCTTTCGCCTAACCTCTGCACGCTCCTGACACTTCGGAATCCATGATTTTGCATTTATGGTGCCAGGTGGTTGCTTGTCTCCCCATGTTCAACGGTTTGATCAGGATCGTACAGTTCTCATTTCTCCACACAGATGGGTGGGAATTTTGCTGCTCGCCTTTTACCTTCCTATAAAAGGAGAACTTGGAGCTGGCTGAGGCTCATTTTGAGTATTCTGGCGATCTAAGTTGAAGAACAAAAACTCCTGAGGAGCCCTTTTTGCGTTCATCAGTAGATGTGTTGCTTTCCTTTGTACCTTCTTTTTCACAAGTTTCATACTTTATCTCTCAAAAGGTCATGGGTAGATACGCTAAATTAGTGGACACTGCCGAGGCTAAGGCAACCTTTAGGGCACAATATAGAATCCCTAATGTCGTGGAAATCCAGCACTGTAAGGAAGGTGAGTGGTTAGTCTTGGATAGACCCTCTGAGTCCGTGGTCATTCCTATGATCGCCTTTATCGAAGGCGGGATGGAACTCCCTATGGGTAGGGTAACTCGGGATTATCTTATGAACTATAGGTTAACCCTAACCCAATGTTTCACCCAATATCTTTAGAATCCTTGGGTGTATAGATGCACTGAACTGTAGGATGGGGACGAGTCTTACTTGGCACGATGTAAATTGGGTATACCAATGCCAGAAGGGGGAGAAAACCAAGGACTACATGAAATGTAGGGTCCCCTCAATTAAGTTAATCTCCTGCCTGCCGGACTCGAGTAAAGGCATGGACAAGGATTTCCTCCTTGTATAGGGAGGATGGCATGATGGGATGCACTGTCCCACCCAAGCGGGGGAACCAGGTATCATTCTCGAGGACCGAGGTCACACTTAGGATTTTACTTAGCTTAACTAGTGTTATAGTTTTCTTCCCTCTTCTCTTTTGTTTTACTAACAACCCTTATGGTTTTATTTGCCAAACGAGTACCACACAGCTCCTGCCAAACATTTAGTGAACTTCAAGGACCTGAATAGGATCTTTAAGTCTGAAATATTCTTGCATAAGGAAGGGCAGCTAAGGGCGACCCACATTATCCTAGGCTACAAGCCATCCACCAAGCGATTTTAGAGTCCGAAGAACATCATTAAAGCCTGGGACTCCCACTTGGCTTTAATAGACGTCGCTATGCCCAGCTTCCTGCTTATAGAACCACCTCCCGAGGGGACCCAGGACGCTCAGCTCCCCGCCCCCTTAGCTGTGAGGCTTCTCTATTCACAAGAACTTCATATCCCATCAGACGCCGAGGCTGCAGAATCCACGTCCGAGTCTGTTCAAGAGGTAACGGATAGGGACTTTGACCTTTTTTATCATCCAGACGCCCCTAGCACTTCACAAGCCCAGGCACCAACAGACATGGGTTTCGAGGAGAAGACTCCAAACCTCCTTACCCTATTGATGGCCCATGCCGGGGGCTCTTCACCGGCTGTGACGGTGCCACCCCGCCCTTAGACACCTACCGCAATGTGCACATCTCCAGCTGAGGCCACAGACAAGAAAAGGAAACGCGGTCAGGGAGGCAAGGGTGCAGAAGTGGCCGAGGAAGGGGAGATTGCTAAGCCCCCAGCCAAGGAAGCCCATGTGGGAAAAGGGCAGCAGAAGAAAAGGCCCGAGCATACCGGGACTTCTAAGGAGGTTGGCGGGGACTAACCCAAGAAGGCCTCTGTCTAAAGGCCCGTCTTCAGCCTAAGCTCAAGCGCTCCCATGCTTGATGATGCCAATCTGAGAGACCTTACAAAAGGCAGCTCAGGCTTGGTGTCAGAATGCCTAGAAAGGGCGCTATGCCTTCTTAAGGATATGGAAGAGCTAAGGTCCTTCAGAAAAAGAGAGGTCTTCTTATCTCTAAAGCAAGATCTCGCCAAGGTACTTCACCCAACTTATTCATCTGTTAAGTTAGTTTAATCAAGATTTATATGATACTCACTTTGTTTGGTTTGCTCTCCTTTTTGCAGGCCGTCCAAACTGCCTTCATGGCCAAGGAATGGGTTGACCATTCTTTGGACGTGGTAAGGAAAGCCGAGAAGGGCTAGGAGAAGGCTCATCGAAACTGTGCGTCTGCTCTGAAGGGCTATGAGAAGTAAGCTGCCGAGGCCCTAGAGGCCCAAAGGAAGACCGAGAGTAAGATGGCTCTTACAGTGGTGGAGCTAAAGTAGGCTAACAAGCAACTAGAGGCCAAGGAGGCTGAGAAGGCTCAGGCCAAGTAGGTAGCTTACGATGCGGGTATGACTAAGACAGCTACGAGTCTTACTGCCCAACTTCGTGATGTTGCTCGTACCTTTAGCCGGGAGGTCTAGGACGAGGCCATGAACGCCGCTGGGGTTGACCCCGAGTCAAAGCTTCGTACTCCTGATAGGGTGTACTACCCCCCAGTTCCTTTTTCCACCTCGTCCAAAGGCAAAGAGACGACAAAAGAACTCCCACCTTCAGACGCCATAGTGGAGGTAGAGGCCGAGGAGAGGGTGCCCGAGGAGGTGCTATTGAAGAAAAAGAAGGAGAAGAAAGAGCAAGAGAAGAAAGAGCAGGAGAATAAGGGTGCTAAGGAGAAAAAGCTCAAAGCATAGTTTTAATTCCTTAGGAAATTTTTTTGTAGTGGGCCGTTGTATATATGGTGCCCCTTTCTTTTTCTTTCTTGTATTACATTTCTTACATTTTTAATGAAGGAGAAATTACATCTTTTTCTTTTCTTTTCTTTTTTATTATATTCTTTATTCCTTATGCGTCTGTCATTTCATGCTCCAGTTATCTTCTTGTATTTCTAATAATTGCGCCGTGGCAATCTACTACCGCATAAGTAGTTGGCTAACTCATGGAACTTACAAAATTTATCAATCAGTACTTACTTGGGATAGGACTCAGATTTAGACAATCCTGGTGGCATTATCTTAAGAACCCGAGGAAAGGCCTAGGCTTGTGACCAAGGGGAACTAGAAAGGCCTAGGTCCCACTTATCTCTTAAAAGAGATTTCGCAGTCTTAATTTTACCCCAAGCTTGTGACCCGAGGAGCCAAGTAAGTCCTAAGTTTGGTTTGACACTTTGTAGAATTTTGCAATGTTAATTTACCCTAGGCTTGTGACCTGAGGAGTCAGGCAAGTCCTAGGTTCTGCTTAACACTTAGAAGAATTTTGGCAATGTTAATTTACCCTAGGCTTGTGACTCGAGGAGCCAGGCAAGTCCTAGGTTCTATTTAACACTTAGAAGAACTTTGTCGACGTTAATTTACCCTAGGCTTGTGACCCAAAAAGCCAGGCAAGTCCTAGGTTCTGTTTAACACTTAGAAGAATTTTGGTGATGTTAATTTACCTTAGGCTTGTGACCTGAAGAGTCAGGCAAGTCCTAGGTTCTGTTCAACGAAGCCACAATAAGATATGATGAAGCAAGATATGAACGGCAGCAGAATTTATTAATAGTAATAACGCCATAGATTGTTTACATTCCAAGGGCGGGGGATTACATTTTCATCCAAGTCCTCCAAGTGATAAGCCCCAATGCCCTCTACGGATGTGATTCTATATGGCCCTTCCCAATTGGGACCCAGCTTGCCCCACTCAGGGTTCTTGGTCGTTCCCACTACTCTCCTCAAGACTAGGTTCCTCAGGGCCAAGGGTCTGGATTTGACCCCCTTATCATACTGTTGTTTAAGTTTTTGTTGATAGTAAGTCATCTTCACCGTGGCTACCTTTTGTTTTTCCTTGGCCAGGTCCAAGTTGTCTAGGAGTAAGTGGTGGTTCTTTTCAACATTGAATTGATCCATTCTTAGAGTTGGAAATCCGATTTTAAAGGGGATTACTGCCTCTGGCCCATACGTCATTGAGAACGGGGTCTCCCCCATTGATCTTCGAGGTGTGGTACGGTAGGTCCATAGCACGTGGGGCAGCTCATCCACCTACTTTCCTTTTGCATCGTCCAACCTTTTCTTCAGTCCGGCCACTATAACTTTATTGGTGGCCATGGCTTGCCCATTCCCCTGGGGGTTTGCAGGTGTAGAGTACCCGTTTCTGATTCCCAGCTCCCCACAATATCTCCTGAATGCTTTACTATCAAATTGTAGGCCGTTATCCGAGATCAGTGTATGAGGTACCCCGAACCTGGTGACGATGCTTTTTCAAATGAATTTCTTGGCGTCCACGTCCCTGATGTTGGAAAGGGGCTCAGCCTCCACCCACTTGGTAAAGTAGTCCGTGCTAATGAGAAGCCATCTCCGATTTCCTATGGCCTTATTAAAAGGTCCTACTATATCCAGGCCCTACTGAGCGAATGGCCAGGGGCTAGACAAAGGATTCAAGATTCCTTCTGGTTGATGAATATTTGGGGCATACCTCTAACATTGGTCGCACTTTTTTACATAGTCCTGTGAGGTTTGTCGCATATTGGGCCACCAGTACCCCTAGGTGAGAGCCCTGTGTGCTAAAGATCTTCTCTGGTATGGCTTCCACAAATGCCCTCATGTAGTTCTTCTAATAAGGGTTCCACGGCTTCCGAGTGTACGTACAATAAATATGGTCCTGAGTAGGAGCGTTTATACAGCTTCTGCTCCTCAAACAACTAATATCGAGGGGTAGCCCTACATACATTCTCTGCTTTGAACTTATCCTCAGGCAAGGATCCCCTCTTCAAAAAGCTAACTATGGGGTCCATCCAGCTCGGCCCCACATGGATGCTACATACACCTGATAACGGTACTCTCGTGAGACTTAAGGTGTCCATTTCTTCTATAATAACAACCTGAGGAAAACTTGACTCAAGTGAAGTGGCTAACATTGCAAGAGAATCTGTATGCGAGTTCTGCCCTCTCGGGATTTGTTTCAAGATAAAACTCTTGAAATGAGCTCGGGCATTTTGTACTTTGGCAAGGTGCCCCTGCATCCTTTCATCTCGAGCCTCAAAATCACCATTGACTTAACCCACAACCAGCTTAGAATCCAGGTACAATTCCACCATTTCTCCTCCTAGCAGCCTGACCATGTTTATCCCTGCTAGCAAGGTTTTGTATTCTGCCTCATTGTTGGTGGCCGAGAATCCCAATCGTAACGACTTCTCCATTATCAATTTCTCGGGGGTGATCAATACAACCCCTACACCTGCTCCCTTTCGATTGGAAGATCCATCCGTGTAGACTTGCCATGATGGGGCAGCAATGACCAATGAGACTAGTGTACCCATGGTTGTATTTTCCTCCTCGGGGACACCTTCAGCGAATTCTGCTACAAAGTCTGCTAAGACCTGCCCTTTTATGGCAGTCTGGGGCATGTACTTGACATCATAGGCCCCTAACTTGGTCCCCCACTTAGCAATCCTGCTAGTATAATCAGATTTCCTTATTAGGGCCTGCAAGGGCAGTTAAGTGAGCACCACCATGGTATGGGCTTAGAAGTAATGAGGGAGTTTCCTGGTGGCGTGCACAATGGCCAGTATTGCTTTTTCCAAGGGAAGATAGCGTATCTCAACCTCCTGCAAGGATTTGCTAACATAATAGACAAGCCTCTGAACTCCGTCCTCGTTCCTGACTAGGACGAAGCTGACAGCGTGTTTGGTGACTGCTAAGTATGCATACAATACTTCCTCCTTATCGGGTCGGGAAAGTATTGGCGGATTGGATAAGTATCGTTTGAGGTCCTCAAATGCCGTTACGCACTCCTCGGTCCACTGAAAATCCTTCCACTTGTGCAACAGTTGGAAGAAAGGACGACACCTGTATGCTTCCATGTTCATCGATGTATGCTTCCATGTTCCTTTCTATCTGCCCTTTAAACATACGCGTTACCATTCTTTGATAGGTGGATCCTGCATTTTTTAGTCCGAAGGACATCACCTGATAATGATAGTTTCCATTGGGGGCATGAAAGGCCGTTTTCTTCTGGTCGGGCAATGATAGAGGTATCTGGTGGTAACCTTGAAAGGCGTCCAGAAAGCTCATTCGAGAATGTCCCACCATGGTGTCCACCAACTAGTCAATTCTAAGAATGGGGAAGGGGTCTTCTGGGCATGCCTTATTTAGGTCAGTGAAATCCACGCATACTCACCACTTCTTGTTTTTCTTCTTAACCACTACTGTGTTAGCCAGCCATTCGGGGTAGAAGATTTCCTTAATAGTTTCAGCCTGCTTTAACTTGTTCACCTCTGTCCTAACTGCCTCAGCGTGATCCTCGGATGACCGCCGAGGAGGCTGTTTACGAGGCAAGGCCTCGGGATTTACGTTCAACAAGTGGCAAGCCAATTCAGGATCAATTCCTAGTACGTTATAAGCATTCTAGGCAAAAACGTCAAGGTTTGCCCTTAGGAACTCTATTAGTTCTGCCTTTTCTATGGGCGGCAACTGTGAGCCTACTTGGAAATATTGCTTTGGGTCAAGCCCTATCATTATCTTTTCCAATTCCTCAGATGATTCTCCTGGTGCCTCAATCTGCTGCCCACCTGCAGCCCTCTTTAGTTGCTATTGGGCTAGGTCCTTGGTCACTCTGGCAGGGCCTAAAGATTACTGCATGATTACTGATACTAGGCATTGTCTAGCCATGGCTTGATTGCCCACTAGCTCTCCCACTCTCCCCTGAGTAGGGTACTTGATCTTCAGATGTAACGTCGAGGGCACCGCATCCACGGTGTGAAGCCAAGGCCTGCCTATGATAGCCGTGTATGGGGAGAATGCCTCTACCACTATAAAGTTAACCTGGACCTCCACATCGCTGAACTCCCCGGGAAGTCTGATCATTCCACGAAGGACCACCATCTTGCCATCGAAACCCATTAGAGGAGAGTCGTATGTGTCCAAGTCCTCGAGCCTCAATTTCAGCCCTCGGTACAGATCTAGGTACATTATTTTTGCTCCCCTTCCTTGGCTGACCAATACCCTTTTCACATTGTAACCCCCAATCCTAACGGTAACCACCAAAGGTGTCATCATGAGGTTGAAGGGTTCCCAGCTTGTCTTCCTCAGAAAAACTCAGGCTGGAGGGGGGGGACTGCCACCCTTTCTCTTTTAGGACTCTGATTTTTGGCCTTCAGATCAGAGCCCCCTATTACGAACATGACCTCCAGGACCTGCCCTAACATCACCCCCTGGCCTAGCTAGGATCGTATTAATAATGCCCAATGCTGGTCGGGAAGTACCGTTTCCATGCATCCCATTTCCCGATTATCCGACCTGTTCCACAAGTTGATGCAAGAAATAATTAAGTTTACCCGTTTTTGCCAACTGACTGAGGTGATCGCGTAAGGTCCTGCAGTCCTCGGTGGTGTGTCCTCTGTCCCAATGGTGATGGCAGTAAAGGCTTAGGTTTCTTTTGGATGGATCCCCACCCATCCTGTTAGGCCACTTGAAGAGCGGCTCGTTTTTTATCTTCTCTAGAATCTGTACATTGGCTCCTTAAATAGTGAATTGACCATTTGGACCCCTGCAGATGCCGTATGACTGGGGAACTCTCTTCGGGGTCAATCATTGTGGTACCTTCCTCCCCGAGGATCCCTCCTCTCCGAGAACACCTTTACTTTTCCCTTTCCCTAGTTTAGGTCTTCTTCTAATCTCTTATACTTGTCTATGCGATCCATAAGTTGGCGCATGTTCGAGGTAGACTTCATTGTCAATGATTTTCTCAGGTCATGCTCAGTCAGGAGGCCGACCTTGAAGGTCCTTACTGCAACATCTTCGAAGTCCACATCCACTTCATTGTACATTTCCCAATACCGGTCCGAGTAGGTTTTGAGGGTCTCCCCCTCCCTCATGGCCATAGATAACAAAGCATCCAATGGCCCTAGGACCCTACTACAAGTTATGAATCTAGTGCCGAATGCCCTGGTCAGCTCTTCAAAGGACCCTATTGACCCTTCATCCAACGCATGGCGACAGGCCCAAAACTTGAAGGGAACACCTTGCACATAAGGGCCTCATTGTTGGCATGGATGGCCATCTTCTGATTGAAGTGGCTGACATGCTTCACAGGGTTAGTGCTTCCGTTATATATGGTGAACGTTGGCTGGGAAAAACGGTGAGGGAGCTTAGCCTTGTTAATCCTCCTAACGAAAAGGGACTTAGAAATCTGCTGTAGGGCTTTACTTATGGCATCATTTCCCCTGGTGTGATGAGAGGGCCCCTTTTCACGTCTATTGTTGCTTTTCTCTAACTTGTCCCAACATGATGAGGCTGAGTAGGTTTCACTAGGTGGAGTTCTAGACTTGCATCGGTATGATCGGTCACGGCTCTCTCTTGAGCCCTCACTTGATGAGGAAGATGGGCTCCTCCTATCACGCTTCCTGCACCTCAATTTCCTACGCAAAAGATCAACCTCCCACTGCAACGCTAGCATCTCCTATTCAGGTAAGGCTTGACCCCTGGACTTGGGTCAATTCCGCTCAGTACGTTTAGTGTGATGAGACCCCACCACAACACTTGGGGTATGTTGCCTATCTCTCCTACACTCCAAGTTAACGAAAGGGTTCTCCCTGTGGGAACCAACTGACTCCTCCTCACCTTGACCTTCGTTAGCCATCAGTATTCAGGGTAGATCCTTAAGCACTTGCTGTTTCTCACAGACGGTGCCAATTTTAAGGACCAAAAAAGAGAGTTAAGGCTCAAGCCTACTTAGAATAGTGAGATGTTCCCCTCAAACTTAGCCTAAATCAATGAAATTTGTAAGAGATGGGAAAGAATAACAACAATAAGCTTTGCCCGATGACACTAATGTTCAAGGATTAGACTTATGTTCAAGAAATAAATAAGCATCAAGCTTTACACAAAGGCTCCCAAGGAAGCAGAGTTCGTATGGAAAATAACACTATTCCCTTTTCTTCTCCAATACACCCCCTCCCTTTCGACGCTCTTTCTTTTCCTTATATAGCCCCCTTCCATCACATATACACCATTCATTTCTACCTAATCCCCCTCCTTTCCGACACTTGTTACCTTTCACATTTGAGAAGATGGTGGCAAGAACTTGCTTAGCTGTGGCCTATACTACTCAGGTCACCTCCTCATTAATGCGGCTGATAAAGCTGTTAGTCCTAATTAATGCGGATGTAACAGGCTACTCCAGGCCTAAAGCTTTCCAATTTTCCACTGTCATCCACTCTTTTCAGATCCTAACTTCCCCTCCTCGGGCGGCTTCTTCCCTTGGGCCCATGACTTACAGTACCTTCACGTCATTACTGCGACCTCTCAACTTCCTCCTCAGTCCTGGGGCCAATATTACGACCCTTCAGCTCCATCCTCAGTCCTCGGGTACCCACAATTAATATTACAGATCAACTGTATACAAAATTCATATAAAAACAATTTGATACATGTAACTACAAGTCTCCTTAGAGCATAATTGGTATGTTACAAGCTAATAATTTTCTATTGAGTTGTTATCATTTTATTTTTTATGGTTGTTATACCAATACAATTTATTGATTTTGTTATTATAATAATTTTCTATTTGGTTATTGTTACTTTTATAAAATATATATTCTATAAGTCTATGATAAAATTGTGCAACGCACGTGCCTTTAACTAGTATAATATAATGTTCATCCGCCAAGTGGCTCAAACTCAATTATGAATGTCTTACGTTAGTTAGTTTAGAGCTTCAATTAACTCATTAATTATTATGATAATCTTGAAAATACTGATAAAATATTTCTTTTTCTTGTACACAAAATTTTAAATCAATATGTTCATCCCACTGGCATATTAAGTATTATATTAAAACGAAGCAAAATCATTTTAATTGAATCCAAATTAATCTCTAATTTTTGTCTAATTTTGAGCCACATATTCAATTTAATTTTTTTAATTTTAGTACATTATCTATTTAAATTACTTAGTGCGAAAGTCAAGATATCTACCTTACTCACCTAATTAAGGCCACCTATTATTATCACTATTGTTAAATATTTTTATGTAAACACGAGTTACAACATTATTATATTTTAAAATTAAACCACCCATAACTACAAATGTATTATATTCATAATAATTAGTCAACATATACTTTTAAATTTATAAAAAAAAAAATTTTAAAAGAAGAAAAGCATTTTGAACATACGACCTAATGTTTATAAGAGCATTCCCATTGGGACTACCAAATGGGAAATGTAGGTTTGATTTACCATCAAACCCTTAAAGTGATGCTCCATCTGGACTGCTAAATGATGCCAATTGTAAAAAATTTTACAATGTTGCTACAGTTCCATCCTAAATATAGGATGGCACTGTAGCACTATCGTATTTTTTTTTTAATTCACTTTTATTCTCTCTCTCTCCTCTATCTTCTCTTTCTCTGGGCTGAGATGGTCTCTTTCTTTCTCAACTCTCTCTTTCTTCATCTCTGTTTTCTCATCTACCCTCTCCCACTCTCTGACTCGTTGTTGGCTGAAGCATGGTCCGAGATCAGCGTGATAGTCTTTAGGTGGATCGGCGTGATAGTGTTTAACGTATTTAGGTGAATTTTGGCGCGAGATCGGCGTGATAGTCTTTAATGTATTTTTCTGGGTATTTTCTATAGTTTCTGGAGATGGAGATCAACGAGTGGTTTGGGTTTCTAGCAATGGAGATTGACGAGTTGTGTGGGTTACTGGCTGTGGTGGGTTTGTGACTGATGTGGGCATGGGTCAGGTGGTGCAGCCGTGGCAGCGGCAACGTGGGTTTTTGGCGGTAGTGGGTTTCTGGTTTTGATTTTGGATTTTGGATTTTGATTTTGATTTTGGATTTTGATATGGATTTTGGATTTTGATTTTGGCTGGATTTTGCTTAACGAAGGTGGGTGGTTTGACTGAGAAGCTGGAGGTAGTGGTGGAGGGTGGTTAAAAGAGTAAGAGAAATAGAGATAAGAGAGAGAAGTGAGAAATATTTTTTATATATATTATTTTAATATATAGTATGGTAAAATAAAAGTTGGAATGTTAGGTGTGTTATAAAATAATATGGTATAAATGATAAAGTAATTTTTTGAGATGATAAAATAAAATAATTTAAAAATATAGAATCTGAATGCTCAAATCATCTTGTACTGGGAGCATTAGAGCACTCTCATCAGGTGTGCCAAATGCCAAATATTTGGCATTTGGCATACCAAACACCAAAAACAACCCCTCATGAGGTGTGCTAAATGTCTCAAAATTTTGAGACATGATATGAGAGCGTACGGACAAGAATGCCAAACATTGTTTGGCTTATTTAATTCGTTTTTTTTCTCTCCTCCTATCAGATGTCTCTCTCTGTCTGCAACCCATCTCTCTCTCTCTCTATCTGGCATTCTCATCGCCGTCTCGCCACGCCAATCTCGCCATCATCGATCTCGCCACGCCGATCTCACCACGCCGAGAGACAAAGACTGCCTAGGCTCACCACTGTTGTTTGCCGTGTGTCGTGGGTGAGATTTGCTCACTGTGGATGGTGGGCTTTACTCGCCGTGGGTTTGGGTTTTGCCATTGTGGGCATGGGTTTGTTGCATCGATGTTTGAGGCTTGGGTTTGAATGGGTTGTGGGTCTTGGCTATGATTTTTCTTTTTTCTTTTTTCTTTTTTCTTTCTTTTTTTTTTTTTGGCTGTGGTTTGATGGGTGGGCTCGGATGGGCAGTGGTGGTGGTGTGCTATGGGTAGTGGTGGTGGTGTTATGCTAATTTTAGTGGTTTGGTTGATTTTGGATTTTAGCTATGGTGGTCGGTGGTAGTGGGTTGGTTGGTTGATTGGTTGATTTTGGGTTTTCGTTATGGTTGTCGGCAATGGTGGATTGTGGTGGTTGTAGGGATGGGCTACTATGGACAGTGGTGGTGGTGTGGTGCTATAGGCAGTGGTGGTCGTCTATGTAGTATATATTACTGTTTGAAGTTTTTTTGTAATGATATTTTAATGTGTTGTATATATTATTTTAATGTTTAGAATAGAAGAATAGAACATCTGATAAATTGTATGTTGTAAAATGATGTGCTAAAATGATAAAATAAATTTTTGATATGTTAAAATGACCTTTTTTTTAAGAGAGCTTATGAGAATGCTCTTATGTCTAAACTTTGTCCTGACACTATAATGTGTAACTATTCTTGGTAAGGGTCACTTCGTAGGGGTCACCTCGAAGCTCTCTCTTGCCTAATCAAGGCATGTGTGAACGTAGGCAATGACAGGCAAGAGTACTGAAGGTTAAAGTCCTTTGGTTGAACTCTGGAAAGCACGTTTTTTCTTGTTAGAACTGTTGGAATTGTATTCTAAGAGAAACAAATATAATAATATATCTATAAGTTGACAATTATTATAAGTATATATAACAAAAATAAATTGTAAGATGTGAAAATATTCTTACAAATTTATGATATTCAAGGACTTATTTCATAAGTAATTGCCTTAATAATATTTATAACATTCAGAAAAGATATGATCAATCATAAAATCATTTACATTACAAATTCTACTTTAATCTAATCTAAGTGTATATATGTGTGAAACTTTCTTTTGGAGGCTTGAACTCCAACCAACACTCAACGTGCATAAATCTCATTATGGAAGGATTGTCGAGATTATTATGCATTGAACATCGAAAAGCTAGCATTTATTGTCTTTTATAGTCAAAGCAATTCTAACTTGCACCCCTTTCTATCATGGTTTAACAATGTACCTATAAGAATGGGCTATATCATTATGGATATGGTTAAGTCAAGGACTATAATGAATACATTCATAATCTTAATCTACTAAATCTAGTATGCCTATTTCAATATACCAATATGTTACATCATAAAAATATTGCATAATTTCACAAGAAATTTTGAATAATTATTTATTGATAATGAAGACATCATAAATATCATTGTGGGGGGTGAAAGCTCAGCCTTATGTATTGGGTCTAGGGTCCTATTTGAAAATTACTGTGTGTCTGAAGAGAGGAAAATGTTTGAGAAGGAGTCCATGTGGAAGAAGTATACTTGGAAATGAACGAGGAGTATAGTCCGAAGAGATTACCAGTGGTCCGAAAATGTCATACTCCTCGGATGCAAAGAGTCTTGGTCAAACAGATACCTGAAAGGTTCAAGCAATCCTTCTAAGGATTTTAATGATAAGGATAAGTTTCAGGCACGTATGGAGATGATAGGAACGGAGAAATATTTAGAAGACAAGATGCAACCACCACATTAAATGCACTGCAGCTGCTTTTCTGGCCGCATTAATGTGGAGAAGACCCTTGAACAGTACAATCTCAGCTGCTACCACTCACAGAGAGCTAAAGAGGAGACTTAACGTGACATGTACTCAAGTGGATGCTTAGATGAAGAACAAGTGGACGGTGAAGATAATGGGAGAGGGTGTTATATAAAGAGAAGAGACCTCTGATAATAGGGGGGAAGAAAAAGGAAGAAGCAGAAGAGAGTAACTTTACTGTAGTATTAAGAGTTGTAATCACTTTTCATTCAATAATACACCTCTTCGGACATCTGTTTGTTGAGTTTTTCAAGTGTGGTTCTACGTTAATACATCTCTTAACACCATAGTTGACTATTGTTTAATTCACAACCAGTTCAGCTCTTTCACCCACTCTCTACAAATTCATTGTTTTGGGTTCGTTGGACTCATAACCCAAACCTTTTGGGATTGGGCTGCAAAAACTGACCCTACAATCATGTTGAGCCACATTATTCTAACAAGAACATTGTATTAGCTAGTGTAAAAAAATTAGTTTATCATAAGGATCTCATTTTTCTTTTTTATACAACTACTTCTCAAAAACACTCACATTAAATTATCTATTCTACATTCTATTTCAATAATATTCATTCTTCATTTATTTTTTTTACTATTTCGTTAGATTAGGAGAAAGAGAGAAAAAAAGAAGCTAAAGAAATTAATAAAATATTGATATGCACAAGAAGTCAAGAACAATAACTGTGTTTATTTACACAGTTACTATAGCTAGAATGTAAATTTGCATAATTTTATATGAGCTAATGTGGGTGATTTTGGGGTTGAATGTGCAAAATTTACCCCTTAAGCTATTATGCATTAACTAATGTGAGTGCGCTTAAGACTTATCTCAATCAATTTTTATGTAGAGTCACATTTCATAAGTTTATATACTCATTGACCCAGGTTCGTGTGGACTGTCCAGCATCTTTGTATCAAGTTGTGGTTTTTAATGTTGTGCTCTTTTGTGTGATCATTGTATTTTAAGAGATTGATGTCTAAGAGTCTCAAAGCACCACCAAATAAAGATTATGAGGCAAAATTTGTCTTAAGAATATAGTGTCAAACACAAACCTTGATCAAATTTACATTTTGCATTCATCTGGTCTGTCAGTATATTTAATTGTTCTTAATTATTTATGCATCATACACATCTAATTGTTCTTAATTACATTTTGCTTGTTCTTGTTTAAAAAATCACAAAATTCAATTCATGTGTGCAATAAGTGAATTCCTAAAGGTGTTTTATGTGTGGATGGTAGCACAAGTAGTGTTTTCAGCAAGTTATTTCTAATTGATGGCATTATTTGGTGAGTGAGAACCTTTAAGTGGTCCTTCATATGACACTATTAACCCGTATTGCCTAAAACATTATAGTGAGTAGTAGTGGGCTTAACACCACTCTATCAAACCCAGGTGGGTAGGCCCAAAAAGCCAAATTGGTTGGACCTTCAAAATTGACCTTAACAAACATAGTTTTTATATGTGTTTTGGGTGGGGTGTGCAATATTACACTATCTAATATTTTTTTAATTGGATGTGAAATTTAACAAATTCAATATTATTTTTGTATATTTTTCAAATTTTCAAAATTTTAAGGTTATCAAATATCAATAGTCATGTCATTAATCAATTGTTTAAAATAAAGTTTTTGTAGTTTAAAATAATGCTAAAAAATGAGATGAGTTTATGAATCGAATGATAAATAACATCCGATTAGCATGAAAATTAGCATGCATGCTAAGAACATATAGAACATGTAATCCAACAGTAGAGTTTACAAAATATAAATTCAATAATAAATTATTGGGTGGTATAACATTGTTTTTAGAGTTACACCAAGAATAACTTTTTTTTTTTTTAGAAACACACCAGGAATAACTTGAACTAAGCTTTATATATATATATATATATATATATATAGTCACACCTGGTGGAAATTTAATTAATGTTACACAATCTAATAACTTTTTATTAAATTAATATTTTATGTTAGGGAGGTAACACCTTAAGAAGACTCCAATTGAATAATAATAATACACCATATAAGGACACCATTTCTGTATTTTAATCCTAATTGTATTTTTTTTTAATTATATGTCACCCGTCCTTCATTTATCACCATATTATCTTTTTATTTGAGAATCAAAGGATTTTTGATTGGGTAAATTTAAATAAAAGAATATATATTGTAGGTGTGTTGCCCTTGGTTCTCTGGATTAAGGCACTAAGCAAAACACGTGTTACAATTAATTTGCGATGTGGGTTGGTGTTGATCCACAACGGGAAGTTTGGACAAGAACACATAAAAATACCAGAATCTCTTCTATTAATTTCAGTCTCATATGTTACATGCCCCCTCTTTGAGTCTTTCCTTCCTTTTATATGAGTCATCTTCTTCTTTTTCATCTTTTGTCCCAGTCCACCTGGATTGCCTCTGGTCTTATCGGACTCTTCTTTTTATGGCGTTTCATCATGAACGGAGACTTCTGAGGTATTCTTCACTGTTCAGACGTCCACCCGGACAACTCCTGGTCATATCCGACTATTCTTTTGCAAGCTTTTCATCATGAACGGAGACTTCTGGGACTTATCCTACTGTTCAGGCTTGTCCTTTTGCACTGAATGCGGTGATGTCAAGCAGGCGACCTATATCGATGTGGAGGCAATTATGGAATCACCAAGAACCTTTAGAAGACTACGCTGGAGAAGTTTGGCCTTTCTGCAACTTATCTTGGTAGCTCGGATATACCTCAAAGTGTTGCCTGGGTGGATGTTGAGCCTAACTAAGGATCTGAGGTTTTGCTTTGATTAAGAAGTAGGCTGGCCATCACAGGATTTATCCCCATTACTTGGGCTAATACTCTAGTTAGGCCCAGTGTTTACATTTATTATAATTAGGCCCAATACTCGTTTAGCATTCGCCCCACTACATATATGTGTGTGTGTGTGTATAACTCATATTAATTACTCAATCAAAATAAATACAATTATCATCGAAAACAAAGCACAAAATGTTTATTACACTTAATATCTTTAATTTGATATGTATTTGGCTTAACTATGCTCTTTCTTCAAGTATCTTTTTCTTCTCAAAATTGCTTAAGACTTATGCTTTTTTAATCCAATTGCAGATTTTATGCCAATAATACCTATCCTATTTTTTTCTCTTAACTTTTGTTTGGTAAGTTGCTATAAGTTTTCGATGAGATCTTTAATATTGTCATAGAAAAATTCATGATTTATTCTTTAGAAAAATCTAACAATTGATAAAAATCATATAAGTCTTGTACTATAACCCTTCGATTCAAATACTGAAATTATTGGATCGCTACAAAAATTTGATAAAGATCATCATGTAAGTCCTGTACGATAGGAATTGAAATTGCATTTATTATGATTTATTGTTGTTTCAAATCAAATAAATTATTTTTTTTAATATATATTGGAGCAAAAAAGGACCAACGAGGTACTAACCAACGAGGGACTTTTTCTCGAATTCAAACACCAATTGATCTTAGTCAATTAAATTACAAACTCAAGCACCTTCAAGTAGGAGTTGCCGAGGAGAAATAGTATTATTAGATTCTCCTAGATTTCCATTGATCTTCCCAGATTCTCACCTGATTCCCATTACCAAATCTCCATCTTGATCCCAATTGAATAATATGATGTGCTTGAGCTATACATCGCCAAGCTAATGAAACATGGTTAGGAACGGTAGTCTAAAGCATTGTAAAGGATGAGAAATATATTGCCTTGAAAACACTACAAAGTAGAAAGTTTGTTTTATGAATTAACCTCCATTCATATTTAGTCAACAAAACAAAATTAAAGTTCTTCAGATCCCGGAAATCGATACCACCCTCTTGTTTTAGTTTGCACAAATTACTTCATCTCATCTAGTGAATTTTCCTCTTATCGTCTTTTTGACCCACCAAATTTGCCCAACCATGGTATTCAAATCTGTACATAAACTATTCGACAATAGAAAACAACTCATGGAATACACTGAAATAGCTTAAGGCACCACTTTTATCAGAATTCTATTTCCTACCTCGGTTAATAACTTCCCTTCCCAACCTTGAATAAAAGGTTTTTTTAATTAAACTTTTATATATTATAATCTAATAATTATTATTGAAATATGTATCATACATAAATATATTTATCGATTTTTTTTCATACATTACATGCCAAGGACGGACCCAGGTGGGGCCCAAGTGGGCCGGCCCCAGGTCCAATTTTTTTTTTTTTATAATAGTTATTACATATTTCACTTTTTTGTTAGCCTTCTTTTCTCTAATCAGTCTAACTAACCTAACTCAAATAACAACTATCCAACCCAAAAACTTAACAAAAACAATAAAAATATTCGTAATGGTGATTGTGTTTTAGCCACACACACAAAAAAAAAAAAAAAAAAAAACTATTTTACAACCGAAGAACCAAAAAATCATGTGTTATTGGAGAAACTAAAGTTAAATTTTTTGCAACTATAGTAAACTGGTATAAATACTAGTTAATTGTAGCAAGTTGTTAAAAATAAAATAAAATATTTTATTAAGATTATATCCCTTCCTTCAACTAAAAAACTCAAATTCTCTTTCTTCATTTATTATTTAAATGAGTTGTTTATATTATTTTTAAATGAAGTAATGAAAGAGATAAAACATTTGATATTGGACGTATTGTAAATTGGGATAGTAAAATAGATAAAATAGTTTTTTGAGATGTTAAAAGCTAAAATTTTTAGTATCACCACTGTAAATACTCTAAATTCAAAAAAAAATTAAAAAACCCAGCCAAACTAGTATTAAAAAAAACAAGTAGATGATTGTATCTTTTTTTTTTTTTATATAAGATGATTGCATCTTAATGTATTAAGAAATAACGATTTTGTGTATTTATAATTTTTTAATACTATATAAATGTCTATTTAAAGTTTTTTTTTTTAATACTCCTATTCCCGCTATCTTAAAATTTTGAGTCCATCCCTTATTACATACTAGCATACATATAGAAGTAACTTTTAAAAAACAATATTTTGATATCGGTAGACATCGAAATACATTTTTGATAAGGACATCAAAATTTTTTGTTGTACACTTGTACTTATCCTTTGAGAAAAATGTTAAAAAAACTAGTTTTTTTTAAATTAAAAAAAAAAAAACTCAAACTTAAAACACTACTTAAAAAAAAAAAAAATTAAAAAAATTGAAATGCACACTTAAACTAAACCGATATATATTGAGTTTTTTTTTTTTAATTTAAATAAAGAAGGAGCAATGGGAATTAGTTAAAATTGGCAAATATATTTTTATCTATCCGGCGTTGTCGTAAAGCTCAAAGAAATTCGCAAAAGAAGACAGTTAGGTGAGGTGTTTTCCTCCATTTTTTATTTTTATTTTTATTTTTCTCTTTTAACCCCGAAAGAAAAGAAAAGAGACACAGAAGAGAATCGAAGCAAAAAAATTGGGGAATTGACAAAGCTTCCGCTTAGCAGTAAGCAATCAGCGCATACGCATAGCACAGCATAGTCACGTTGACGTTACCCCCAATTTTTCCACCATTCCACAGTTAACGTGGATCAAACTCTTCTCACACGCCACCTGTCCTTTCTCTTCCGATCCGATCACCAAAAGCCCTAGCTATCACAAAACCCCATCAAAAATTTTCACTTCTTTCAGAGAAAAAAGAAAAGATTAATAAATGTTCTTCATCATCATCATCATCAACTTATAGCATATATAAATTGAGAAAGAGAGATAAAGAAAGATCAGAGGATGCAGAGACGGAGTCCTCCGAAGCACAGACACGATGGAACTTCGCCGCTTCCTCTGGGAATGGATTGGAGTCCTCCTCCTCGCAAATGGGTATTCTTCTTTTTTTCTCTTTTTCTCTTGCTCAATTGGAGAATTTTTTAATTTCACTTTCTATGATTTTGGACATTGAAACTTCAGTCACTAGTTCCATAAATTGCACTGTAATTCAATCGTGGTGGTAAAAAATATTTCAGTTTCTAATTTGGGTTCTTTTCTTTTTTTTTTATGATTATAGCTTGCAATTCTTGTTTTTATGGATTTAGTGCATTGTGCTAGTCAGTATGATTTATAGGGTGTAACACTAAATTGAGTATGAAAAATCCTAAGAATTAATCTCAAATTCTAGTGCATGTGTTGCATCTTTGGTTAAATTAAATTCTTTGTTCATTTTTATTTATTTATTATTATTATTATAAGAATTATAATGCTCTGGCATTGTGCCGAAATTGAGTGTTGCTTAGCCGTATAGTTGATCAAAAGTGTATGAATAACATTTTGATAGGGTTTAAGGCCGAAGGAGGAATAAATGTTGCTGAGAATTTTGTGGAATTGTGATGAAATGAAATGGGATTAAGGATCGGAAAAAGGTATTATTGGAATTAGTATGTTGAGAGAAAATCGGAGTCTTTGTTAAGTCTTGGTTGATTTTCATGTGTTCTTTTCTTAGCGGACTAGGAAGTGGACACTATTACTGAGAAATGGGTTCTCATGTTGGAAGATTACTTGAGGAACAAATGTCATGTTATGGTTCTTGATTTCTTTTTTGGCCGGATTTCAGTGGTCTTGTGATGAGGGTTGTGGCTTAGTAGTTGTTCCATGGGCTTCTTTGATGAAGGTGTTTGAGTGGCACTGTTGTCCAACTTCAGTTATTGGTTGTGGTCTTCCTTGCTGGTTTAATTATACAATCCGCACCTATCTTTCTTTTTGTGTATAATGCCTTGTCTTTCATTCCTCCTTTTTTTTTAAGAGGTTGAAAAAATGGCTATTTAAATCATTCGTTCTTCATATTTAAAAAACTTATTTTTCGTTCCTATTAAAGAAAAGACCATTTATATGATTTTTGTGGCATTTTAATAAGGTACATCTTGATTAAAATACTGTTACACCATTCCTGTTGATGCTTCTACAAAGTTAACAAAGACCATTCAACACAATTAAACTTCTGCTTTCAAAAGCACTTTAACACAAGTAATAAAAGAAGAACTACAAGTTATCAACGTATAACTCTTGGATCCAAATCACTTACTAAATGTTTTGAATTGTGAATCCCCACTATTCTCTATCCAATTCCAGGACAATGGCATGATTATTTCAATTAAATTTTTTTTCTTTATTTTCTGAGTATTATTTCGATTAATTTTGAAGGTATCTATTTGCTATCTTGTCATTTGCTTATGTTTGAGGGATGGCTGACGCAAAATATGTCGTGCAATCATCTTTTATTGACATTCCTGCAATTATGTGCTATTTACAATTACCCCCATTCTTATATATATAGGGTTGGGTTCAAGTTAAATTACACCTAGTGTAACTCTAAGCAATGTTACATCATCCAGTAACTTGTTATTGAATTCATATTTCGAAAATTTCACTGTTAGATTACATATTCTATATCTTCTTAACACACGTGCCAATTTTCATGTCGACCTATAAACTCATCTTTTATGGATTATTTTAAATTACAAAAACTTGAATTTAAACAATTGATTGATGAGACGACTATTGATTTTTGATCATCTTGAAATTTTGCAAGCATGAAAAATATACGAAAATAATGTAGTCCAATGGTGGATTTGTCAAAGTTCACATTTAATTAAAAAAAATTACCGACTGGTGTAACATTGCTTAAAGTTACACCATGTGTAACTTGAATCCAACCCATATATATAGTATATAGGAGAGGTAATTGGTTAGCAACCTTACCTCTAATTTTTGGAGAGGCTAATTGTTTGTCTTAAACTCACAACAAATTGCTTCGCAAAGGGCAAATGATAAAATAAAAAAGTATTGAGCAGTTATGTGATTTTGGAAGGGCAAATGCATTTGCCAAAATAAAAAGTTCAACTCACCATTAAGTTTAATTTATGAAAATGCAGTTTACATGATGCAATTTCGCAATATTTTTCAGATGGCCTCCTCACTCAAAAGTACAAGCATGTTGTTCTGAACAGCTGTATATCTACTACTCTAGACCCCTAAAACTAAAAAAATGTGATTGTTTCATTGATTATTTGATGTAGGATCTTTAGAAGTTTAACACTAAATTATAGTCCTTAATGAGATCTTGAAGGGTTCTTGAATAGGGCTTGACTAACTCTTGAATGAGTTTGATGACTTTTTGGTGTTAAAATAATGAATATAATGAGATATAAAGTGACACAAACCCTATGCAATCACAACTAGGTTTCCTAAGCAATAACACCCTCAAAGCTTAAATTATGCTTTTGGAATTCTATTAAATTCAACATTCTTATTTCTATCTTTTTATTGAATATACGACTCCTGTATGGGCTATTAACAATATTTCTCTTAGAAGGATTATGACTCCTGTATAACCTTTTCCTAGAAAGGTTAGGACTAAATTAATTCTTCTAAATCAACAGAAAAATGACTCAAAACATAAAAGAAGATTCATGGGCCTCCAGTACAGCCTATTATTGCCCATTCCAGAAAATCTTGAAATTGCCAAACTACCCCCATTTTAGCAAAACTTCATTGAAACAGAACCAGCAACTTTCTAACCTAAAAAAAGTTAATACTAAAATTCTATAATAATTAAAGTGGCTTATGGAAGGTGCCAAGAAAGCCACACATTGATACTAGACCACAATTCTGGAATCTTTTGGTATTTAATCTTATTTATCTTTTTTTTCTCTGTTTTTCTTTGCACTCTTTACTATTTGCATCATTATGAACCTGTGAAACCTGCATTAGCTGAATTGCTGTGACCTCTACAAATTATCTTTGAATTATCAGTTCTTATCCCCTAAAGTTCATATCTTTCTTGCAGAATGGACGGGACACAGTGTGGCCACATGATCCTCACACAGGATGGAGTTACTGTGTCACAATACCTTCCTGGGTTGTCCGTCCAAAATCAAGAGATTCAGATCCCGTAGTGGTACTCAAATTAATGACTCTTCAGTGTTAATTTATTCTCAGGGTTAGATGCTGTTTTTATACCATATATCAGGATTTGATTTTAAAATATGTCAACTTTACTTGTGATAAACCATATATATATAGATAAACTTAAACCTCAAAAACATTCTTCTGGGTGGTGGAGGTGCCATTTGTCCCAAAGGCCATTGGCTTTGATATTTTCTGATTTAATAATTTATTTCAAAATTTCTACTAGAATATCGGCATTCCATATTCATGGTCACACTTTCTATTTTAGAAAATTTGTTAATCATAAAATTGACAAAGTCAACCATTGAATGAAACAGGCCAATGGAAATTAGCGGACTTGTGCTGACAATGTTCATTCCAATAGTAGAAGTCACTTTGGTGTAGAAATAAAAGTGCCTTGTCACTAATCATAATTAGTTAAAAAATACTCAACCTCTGAAATATAATCAACCAAAAGAAATAAATATAAATATTTAGCAAGCTCTATATTGATCTGTAAAGGTGTCAAATGTACTGTTTATGAGTCACATTGCTTATTTATTTAATCCATTCTTTAGCAACTCAACTTGAGGGCCAATTTATTTATAATTATTTTGGTTTTATTGGTTGAATGTTGCTCGTTTTTCTCAAAGTACTGTTTAAAATTCTTGTTGGCTTCATAATAATTTTAACAGATGCTCCCCTAATTTAGCTTTTGTTTCTTTTATTTTTTATTTTTTAAATTGCTGCTAGGTTTTTTTAAATGTGGAAAGTAGACTCTAGAGAGGTGGCTTTTACATTGATTATACTTGTCATTTTTATGGACTTGCATTGCTTTTTATAAACATTTTAGGTGTTCGATTTTAACATTCTTAAGGGACAGTTTTACAGGGTTCAGGTTGGTGTACAATCACCAGAAGGAGTTACAACAACACGTGGTGTATTAAGAAGGTTTAATGATTTTTTGAAGTTATTCACTGTGGTAAGCCTCTGCATTTGCCTTGCAATTTGGTGCAGTATGAATTTCCTTTTACATATGGATTAAGGAACTGAACCATATCATGAGAACTTAGTTGTTCTTGGAGCATTTTATGGAAAAAAGTCGTGTCGGTTTTGTTGTTTCAATAAAACTGATTTAACGATGTTTTTATCTTCCTACTGGCTATCTTTTGCAGCTTAAAAAGGCATTTCCTAAGAAGAACCTCCCACCAGCACCACCCAAGGGACTGTTGCGGATGAAAACCCGGGCGCTATTAGAAGAGGTAGTCAATGTGTTCCTTAATCATATTTGCATTAGTTGTACTGTCATTTATGGACCTGTAGGTCACATCTTCCTCAGATATCCACTTTATGTTTCACTAATCATCGCTAGAAGCATTTCATTATTTATTGCACGGAGACAGACATGTTCCTAAACAACTCCAAGAGCATTTGAAATTGAGATTTAAAAGCTAGCAAATTGATACAATGATATGACATAAATCCAGATTAGTAATGTCAAATTAAGCACTCCAAGCAAGGT
The DNA here is from genome assembly GCA_032727855.1 of Quercus ilex subsp. ballota. Lineage (NCBI taxonomy): Eukaryota > Viridiplantae > Streptophyta > Magnoliopsida > Fagales > Fagaceae > Quercus > Quercus ilex. The sequence goes on from CM064909.1 coordinate 24,814,220, forward strand.
TCATTGCCCCATTGCTTTATTGTTGTTTACGACACAGACCAAAAGTAATACTAGCTCTTTAAACAAGAGGGTGTAGCAATTGCTTCCCAGGACAAAAACATGTGCTACATGTTTATTTCTTCCTGTATATTCTCGAAACTTCATTTTAACCCAAAACGAGGCTACTGGACTATTTCAATTATATTTGAGGATTTATGTAAAGTACACCAATGAGCTCTAGCTCAACTTGCACCTTCTCCCCTTATATGTTCTAGGTGGAGAGTGAGGTCGTGGGTTCAAGACTCATTGGGTGCATAACTTACCAATATTATAAAATAAAATAAAATAAAGGATTTATGTAAAGTATGTTCTTTCTTTTTAAATTCTGAATTCTAATATGCTGGAAATTAGAAACTTCATTCTTTTTGTTTTATTGCCATCTGAACAACATATGAAACTTCAAATTTGAGGTTGGACTTTGTTCACTCTTGGAAGTTCAGAAACTCTGTTGAGAGTTGGATTAAACAGCATTGTTTGCAATCTTCACACATACAGGTAACTGATATTCTTAAAAGACTTACTTTTGTTGCAGAGAAGGTGCTCTTTGGAGGAGTGGATGATAAAGCTTCTGTCTGATATTGATATAGCAAGAAGCGTTGCAGTGGCATCTTTTCTTGAACTAGAAGCTGCTGCTAGATTTTGTATGTACATTTCTACTGCTAGTGTAAAGAAAATATTATCTTGTGCCATATGTATGTTTTTATGTATACACAGATATTCTGATTTGGTGATATTTTCTAAAATCTCGTATCTTTCAGCTTAAACTTTTAAATAAGAACTTATTTTGTTCTTGGAATTACCTAGAGTTAAACATTTCAATTTATGTCAAAATGCTTTTCAGCATTCCAAGATGTAAATCAGCAAAATTCAGAAGCAAGTCCTGCTTCCAATAGCACGGTTTCTTCAATTCAATCGATACCCAATTCAAGCTTGCCTATTGTTGCTGGCAGTTCATCATTCACATCAGATTACGGTAGTGATACAGCTTATGAGACATCTGAGCTAGGAACACCAAGGCTAGGAAGGGATGACAATTCTGAAATTGGTTTGGAGGATCTAACATTGGATGAAGATTTGACAAGTCCAATAGAAAAGCTTGTAAAGTATGGCATGTCCAATATTGATGAGGGACTGTTTATGGGCCAGACAATTCTAGAGCAGTTGGAAGGCCTACCAAGGCATAAAATGAATGACAGGCATCTCAATAATGTTATAGAAAAGGATAAATATAATGGGAATTCTTCCAAAGCTTCATTTTTGGTTGGGAATGGGATGGAACTTTTCTCGGGGCCAGAACATGGTAAGGTAATTGATCATGTTCGCAAGCTCTCAAATGAGAGTTTTGGAAGTGACATAAGTTCTTTGAGAGGTAGTGAAATGTCTAACTCCGGGATTCCAAATTCATCTGGTGATGGATCTCTTGACCTTCCTGGAGGTGCTGAGGGTTCTTCTAGGATGGAAATTCTTGGCAACACAGACTTTCAGTTTCCAGGTGATGCTCAAGTAGTTCTTCCAATGGATCAGCGCCATAAATTGAACAGGGTTCTTTTCACAATGCAGCGAAGATTAGTCACGGCCAAAACAGACACGGAAGACCTAATAGCAAGGTTAAATCAAGAAATAGCTGTCAAAGACTACCTTGCAACAAAGGTATGTTTATTCATCCTATCCAGATGTTACCTGTTCTGTCTTTCTGGTTTAATTTGAGCTATAAATAAAATTAATTGTCATATCTTGCTTAATTATAAATCAAATATACCATAGTGTACTGATCAAAGATGCATCTTCATACATTGGCATAAGTCAGATTCTCCTCACCCTTAAAAATAATTTGTGTTTTGAGATTTAGGATCATAAAAAGACTTTTGGAGAGTTTGACACCTCCTTTGTTTGGTCAATTTTATGTCTTCATTGGTAGGTGTTCTAAGTTCGATTTGAATTTAAATTTCCTAAGATAAATTTTATCACTTATTGGGCAGTAACTCTTGTCCATGACAGGGCTAGAATTACCCCCCCACTATTTGCTGGGGCAAAAATTTTTCATGTAGTAGTTTTACTTGTCCTGAGGGTAGGGGGTGGGGGAACACTTTAAACCTGTTATGTTCATTCAATGCTGTGTGAGAGTTTCTTATTCTACATGACCTATTATATTTCAATACCTCACCCATATCCCCCCACTACACAACGACTAGCAGTCAGCAGCTTTTTCATGATGAGACTCACCTTCCTAATACTGTTAACTTTAATTTATAAATTAATTAGCCTGGATTATGCACTGTAGTTTTAGTGGATTTTATTTCTGTGCAAGAACGTAATGGCCGTTGCCCATGAAAAGTTCTAAAATTTTCAAATATCATTTACCGTTTAGAATTTTCTGCTTATAGACCTGGCAAATCTTTGAGTATTACACATACAGATGTTATTCTGTTACCATAACTAAACGGATTTGCTCAGGTCAAGGATTTGGAAGGTGAACTTGAAACTACGAAACAGAAAAGTAAAGAAAATCTGCAGCAAGCTCTTTTGATGGAGAGAGAAAGGAATACACAAATGCAGTGGGATATGGAGGAACTTCGGCGAAAGTCAATGGAAATGGAGTTGAAATTGAAGTCCAAACAGGTCATATATCTTAGTACAACTCTTGTCTACTTTAATTTATATTTTCCCCTTATCTTATTTAATTTATATCTTTCACTTAATTATTGTTATTCCGTTAATGATATGTGGAATGATACTAGGATGAAAAGTCATGTACAGAGTCAGGAAAAGAATGTACTGTTCAAGAGAAAGATGTGCTGCTGCAGGAATTGGATGCTAGTAAAGAGCAGCATGAAAAGTTGTTGAAGCGATATGAAGAGCTAGAAGCAAAATCAAAAGCAGATATTAAAGTTCTTATTAAAGAAGTTAAATCTCTCCGAAGTTCTCAAACCGAATTGAAGCAGGAGCTTAGTCAAACACACAAAGAAAAGTCTGAGGCTGAGGTAGTTTTTTTTTTAATCCACTAAAATGTATTTTGCATATCAAATTCCTTTTAAATCAAGTTACCCTTTTTACATAGGGCTACTTCTTAATTAATATTGGCATGCAGGAAGCCAAAGCAAAAGACATGAGTAATGTAGTAACATATTGTTTCTTTTTTAATGAGGGGGAAATTAAAAAAAAAAAGCTGCTGCATGGATGCAAAATTTTTTGCCCTCCCCCTTTCCCTTTGTTTTCCTCTTGTTAGGTTCCTGAAATTCTAGTCTTTTTTTTTTCACACACCTGTAAGGTTTATTATCTTTTTCTTGAGTTTTAATTTATTAAAAAAAAAAACCCTTGTCTTTTATGTGGATTGGAAAGAAGCATTAGAATTATTTGAATTAATGTAACGATGCCTTCCAAATCATTCCATGACAATTTTTATCTTGATTTATTGAAGATTAATTAAATTGTGCAATGAACAACCTATCCCATGATGCTGATAATTTGTTATTAAAAAAAAAAAAAAAAAAAGAAATTTATTCAACAGGAAATACAAATGAGAGAGCATGCAAAAGCTTCTAGGGAAAAACTGCTGCATGAATGCCATATTCTTCACAATCAGCTTCAAGAATGCAACACCAATTTACTTGCAGACGATGAAGATAACTTTTTTGCAGATTCTTCATCACTTGCAGATGCTTTAGATTTGTTGGCTACAAGTGATGACCGTATTGGCCTCCTACTTTCAGAGGTACCTTTTATGTTTTCTTAAGAGTCCTTTTTTTATCGCATTCTATTTTTCATGTATTCTTGATTTTCAACTTGTGTCCAGAGCTTCTTTCCTTGATTAACATCATGATTACTTGACCGAATTTAGTGTGTCATCATTTAAGTTACCAAAACTGGAATCCTGAGTTGGCACTTTCTCTCTTTTGATAGTGGATAAATAGTGTGAAGAACTTTGAAATGGCTAGTGTCATTCAGTGTTTTGGTTACAATTGTTAATTGTATGATTCACTAGTTTATGTGTTTGGAACAGTTTTGGGTTTGAGCATGCTTGTCAAACGGGTTGTGCCCATTAAACATGGGAAGTAGCCTAAGTACATGCTATTCACCTTGTGAACTAGACTACGAATGCTGATTTTTTCACTTTCCAGGAAAGTCATGAACATATCTTGAATGCCAAGTTAGTGTTATATATAACCCGGAGTATTTTTAGGTGAACATTCAGTATTAACTTTTATTGGTTTAAATTGTCATGTTCTGTCTTCATTGCTATGATTGATGAAAGATGTTCATGAGTTATTGATTAAAAAAATTTCTCACATTGCTTTGTCAACAACTCTACCTTACATGGACATTTCCCCTGATAAATGATCAGGCACAACTCCTAACTGAAAACAATGAAACTACTGCTTCCGGTGTTGATGAGAGTCATGACATCAATGATGCAGCAATAGATGATGAGTTAAGGAAGATGCTAGCAGATGTCTTCATCGATAATGCTAGATTAAGAAAACAGGTGAATTCTGTAACACGGCGTGCTCTCAGAGTGGACATAATATCTAACAAGAAAGAAGATGAGGAGGCTCCTTCAGGAAAAATTGTAGTTAATACATCTGTATTGTAAATTTCCCCCTTCAATGATGATCTGCTATTTTATATGGCTAATCTCACTAATGTAACAGTTAATTTTGAGGTCCTACATACAAGTCTTCTGAAAACGGACTTGCATAATACTATTGTATTCTTCTTACTTTAATAATGAAAAAGAAAAAAAAAAAGGTGAAAGGAGAACCATATATATGGTATTAGTTACTTGGGGTGTAATAAATTGAAAACAAAGAGAGAAGCTAAATAAAGAAATGAATGGTTGTTGCTTGTTGCTTGGTGGACCTAGAAAAATTTGTCACAACACACTCAAATTTCTTTTAGGGATGAAAAGTTAAAGCCTCAAAACTCGGCAATGAACACAATCTCGACTAGCGCCGTGAAGGAGCTTGCGTTTGGTGGTGGTATGTTCATACGAGTCACTGGGCTTCCTCGTAGAACTGCCTCCATTAGTTTTTCTCAGTTTCAGCACTGAACTTTGTCTGACGAGATCTCGGAACTGTGCACAGCAGTGAGATCTGGATTTCAGATCTGGGTTTTCCTTTTCTAAGTATTTTTGCAAATTAAAATAAAATTTAAAAAGTAGAATCTTAAATGTCAATTTGAAAAACTGAGGTGGAATCATTATTTAAAGGTTTTTTTTTTAAGTGGATTGGTGATATGGTTTGATCTAAACCATTTATTTTAAAATGAAAAGACAAGATTGAAAGAACTCCACGTGGCAGATTTCTTAGAGGATTTATGGATTCTTAGAGGATTTTGATCCGTAACGATGGGGCTTGGTTAAATCAATCTAATGAGATAAAAGTGGAAGCAGTGGTTAGTGGGACTGGAATGGAAACTTCGTAATGTCAGTGAAAAAAAAAAAAAAAACCCAAACTTTTGGGGTAAAAAATATGCTAGTCTTTTTTATTTTATGTATGAAAAATATTTGGAAATGCAAGGTGTCGATCCTCGTGCAATCATGCCTTAACAACGTTGTGGTTATGCACTTATGCTCTCTACCATTTGAGCTACGTTCCATATATATTGACACGTCTTAATAGACAACACTTATCACTTATATTACTAATAAAAATGTATGAAATTAAATTATATAGGAACATGTCACATTATCATATTACTAAAATATAAATACATCTAATTACCCATGATAACATTTTAATAGACACTATATTTCAAGTTTTAAGTAAAATGCTAATATGATATTATTAAGTATGGTAGAATGTATTAAAACCCCAAGGGGTTTGACTAAGTGGTTTCTAAGGTCTCATGATATCCATAGATCCTAGATTCAAAACCTCATCTTAGGACCACTCCAAAGGATTCCTTCCTGTAATAACCCGATGTATGTAGGATAGATGGCTGCATATGCCCAAGTATTGACATGTCTTAATGGACAACACTTATCACTTATATTACTAATAAAAATGTATGAAATTAAATTATATAAGAACATGTCATATTATCATATTACTAAAATATAAATACATCTAATTACCCATGAAAACATTTTAATAGACACTATATTTCAAATTTTAAGTAAAATGCTAATATGATATTATTAAGTATGGTAGAATGTATTAAAACCCCAAGGGGTTTGACTAAGTGGTTTCTAAGGTCTCATGATATCCATAAGATCCTAGATTCAAAACCTCATCTTGGGGCCACTCCAAAGGATTCCTTCCTGTAATAACCCGATATATGTAGGATAGATGGCTGCATATGCCCAAGTAAGATACTCAAAAAGGTCGAGAGATATATATATATATATATGTGGTAGAATATATTAATTTTTTAATAAAAGACTGATATGGCAATTTCTTATTATATTATATAAAACATAGATTTTTCACTTGATCCTTACCAAATTCATACTCAAAATGTATTTATATAGGTGACATGTTGTAACGGATTACTTTAATCTGCTACTTAACAGACTAGATTACTAATAGAAATAGACTGCAAGACCAATATAAAACACAATCAAACATAAAGGTTTAAAATGAAAACTTTGTAACATAAATGGCAAAAATGAAAACGCCCAAAATTTATAGGATAAAAATTATGCTAGTCTTTTTTATTTTATGCATGAAAAAACTTGGAGAAGTGAGGTATCGATCCTCGTGCCCTAACATGATTATGCTATCCCATTTGAGCCATATCCCCCTTGACTATATATATATATATAACACTTATCACTTATCACTTATCGATTAGATTACTAATAAAAATGTATTTATATAGGTGATACATTGTAATGGATAACTTTAATCTGTTTCTTAACAAACTAGATTACTAAAAGAAACAGACAATAGGATTAATAAAAAAAAAGTTGAACATTAAGGTTTAAATTTGAAAACTTTATAATGTAAATGGCAAAAATAAAAACACCCCAAACATTTGGGGCAAAATATGTTTGTCTTTTTTATTTTATGTATGATAAAAATTTGAAGATACAAGGAATCGATCCTCGTAAACAATGCTTTTGTTTATCATTTACCACTTGAGTTACATCCCCCCTCATATTAAAATTTAAAGAAATAGATATAGATTGATATCTTTACAATAAAATTCATATTTTAAAAAGTTTTCAAGGAAAAAAAGATAAGATTTGGATGATTATCTTAAAATCTACTCCCCTCTCTTTGCCTTCCATCCAAACACACTTGTAGGACAGCACCAAAAGGATTCGGCCTTATCGAATTTTGGTGAAGCAAACAACAAAAGTATCGTACAGACTTTGTCACCAAGAGATTGGTCTCGTCTCAGGCTCAACCCTTTGGCCCAGAGACTCATTCAACCACCTCATCACAACCACCTTCAGAAGTAACGGACGCCATGTAGTAACAAAAACCAGTGACAACAATTTCACCTGGTCCTATCTGAAAAAATGTCGTAATGGAAGGGAATTTATTCCATCCAAATAGTGATTAAGCTTAAAGAACTACTACCAGATTGGTAACAAAGACGTACACATTGAATTGAAAGATATGCTATACTGAGACACTAAATGATATCTAAGAACAAATCAACATATGGGATAGTAATTCTTCACCCATGCTTGTTCAAAACTACAAATGGTGTACACAAAAGCCTACAGAAGATACACATCTCATAGAGATCATAAACAATTGAGCCTCCTAAGGGCCGAACTTGGTCGGCCAAAACTTGGCAGGGAAAACATATATCATGGCCTGTTTGCTCAAGCATCATCTTTTCTTTAAGTCAGCCCAAGCAGAATCAAACCCATAGACCTGCATGGATGAATCAATTAATTAAACAAGTACCAACCAGAGTTGACGATCAGCACAATCCAACGAGCATGGTTATATAACAGCCTAGACTATGAACAAACAAAGAAGTAAACTGTTATGTCAAATGGATGTACAATGTTCATCTTTAGAAATATAATAGCCATAATTTTCTATCAATTCTCTTATACGAAAACAAGATACTTGAATTGTTGGATTCCTAGGGAAGCCAATAGGACAGACCACTATCTAGCAAAATGGTCCCTCCGGACTGGACTTGTTGGTTCTTTTGGCTTGTGTAATGGTCCCCCCTCCTTGAGAGATGTTATTATTAGGGAGGAGGCTTTAGTTTTCTTTTGTGTTGTATTCTTGTTTTGTTTGTTGGAATAAAATTTTCAGTTCATCAAAAGTGCATTAAAGATGGAGATCAAGAAGTAATAGTTTACAGACATAATGTTTGTGCACTTGACAAAAATGTGAAAAAGAAAAATGTTTGAGATCTCATACAAGAATAAATTATGCCTCTAAAGACAATAGCAAATTGGGGCTTCCATAGCATCTCCATTAATCAAACATTCTATTAAGATTATAAAACGCAGAAAAAGTAGAAAGGCACAAAAATGATCATCTCATGACCATGTAATGCCGTTTTATAAGTGCATGAGTTTAAATTTAAATTCAGGACAATTGTTGTGTACCTTAACAACAATTATCTATTTCACGTGGCTCCACAAGGATATAGAGTGGCTTTCCATTAAGCCTGCATTGTCCCTGAAAGGTATGCATTTGTCAAAGAGCATCATCCTAATTCCAAATGTCAATTTCCAGTAACATTGCCCAGGGAGAACATCAAAACAGAAATAATATAACTGTGGTATTACAGGAGTAAAAAGTATGGAGCATGAACAGAGAGTTTTATATCTAGCTCAAAACAGCTATCAACATGAATGAAAATGCTCCATGCACACCACACAATACTTTTCTAGAAGGAAAACCATCATCTTTAATCCACTCCAAATCATTAACCCCTACCCCCCCCCTCCCCCTTCCCTCTTTCACCCAAGAAAGAAAGAATGTGATAAAGATAGAGAACACGAGATCCACTTTGTTGCATTATTTATTGAAAATATTTTAAAATTGACAGTATGCTCTCATTTCCTGAAAAAATTGGAAATGTCTTTATCGTTTTCACTTATCATTCTCATAAAATGATTTTTATTTAAAATAATTAACTGTATCTCAAATAAGTTTTCTGTTTCCACCGAAATTGAAATAGAAATCAGTATGATTTTTAATTCTCAAGCATACGCTTTGGATCATATTTTAGTTTTTGAACACATCTTCCCAAGGTTTTTAAAATGTTCAAAAACCATATTAGATTGAATCAAGATGCAACAGAAATATAAACATGTCAAGCAAAGGAACTGGACAACTAGGAAGCACCAACACTTCATTTGGGGTGTCATACCCATGTCTAGGACACTTCTGCACGCGCATCCCAACCGTTCCCCACTTCTTTTTTTTTTGCAGGAAACGGGAGAACACTTATCTTTTAGTTCTTTTTAGTTTCAATCTTAAACACTTATCTAGTTATCTTTTATTTACTCCTTTGGATTTTATTCTTGGTTAGTATTCTAATTTCTAAACATAATTTATTAGTCATGAATCAACTTAGTATCCATTATTGCTCTTAAATTGATATATGTTTAACATTATATGCAAAAATAAAAGCTTAAAAATATAAATAAAAATATATTTAATAATTAATCAATATGAGTACCCCTGCCATGTGGGGTCCTGATTTTTCAAAATTTACCATGTCGCCATGTCATACCCATACCCACGTTTGTACTTCCTAGCTAGACTATGAAGGTTTGCTTCCTAAACAATTCAAATTCAAAGTAAAAATACTTAAAAATGTTAATGACTCAACTACTTTTTGCTGAGAACAGAGGCTTGATAAATCCTCTTTATATCCCATCAATAAAGATATAAAACAAAAATAAACTGTAATTAGTGATGCCAGTTTATTTTCAATCATGTGACTCACAATAGGGGCTGCAACATAGAATTTATATACATTTGTTCTCTCATTTTTCATCACACTCCATGTGAGTTATTTCACCAAGAGAAAGGAGAGAATACAAAATGAGTAGCACTAATATTTTTGGAACCAATAGCTTTATATGTTATTTGTTGCAGTCATGGTATCATCAATTTTGATAGCCACACTGGGCTAATAAATAATCTCATAGATGTCTCAGCCAACATATAGAAGATTATATAAAGAATATTTACATACAAATAACTAATAATAAGACACGCTAAACTACATGGAGGTCAATAAGTAAGACAAACACCAACTATAGAGTTACAGAAGTAGCATTACCTTAGCCTCTGGCAAGCCAATAACACATGCACATTCAATGACTTCAGCCCCTACACGTTCTAGATAAACAGCATATTTGGATAACATAAACTAATTACAAGTGACATACCAAAGCAATTAAAGAAAATGCTATAAACTAGAAAACTAAAATCCCAAGAAAAGGTCTATAACTCACCTAAAAGTCTTATTGCTGCCGATAGAGTCCCACCTGTAGCTACCAAATCATCAATAACCAATGCACGTTCACCAGGCTGTACAGCCCCAACGTGCATCTCCAAACAGTCAGTCCCATATTCCAGGACATAAGCTTCGGAAATTACTTCGCCTACAAAGGCAGCATGCAGAAAATTTTAGTCTTGAAGTTCATTTTGTGAAACCACATAATGCACATAAACAAATTGAATACTAAACCAATAGTACTAAGAACTTGTAAATCCCAATCCTTTCAAATTCAGCAAGCAAGAATAGGTAAGATTCCAAATCCAGCAATCAGAGACTGGGTAGTTGTGTGTGTGTGTCTGTGTGTGAGAGAGAGAAATCTTAGTATACATTATATGGTGATATAAAATATTTTATGCATGATGCAGGGAAATAAATATTTCCCATAAAATTAGTTTTGATTACTTTATGCAAACCAATATGTCCATTAGCATTTCATCTCATCAAACACATCGGAGCCAGGAATCTTTAATAGATGGAATATACATCCCACAAAGCAGCCTAGAATCTTTAATAGATCTAGTATTCATCCACAAAGATGCCAATCCACAAATTCATATGGTGCTTCTGTACATTCAATTCACTTTTTTGTTAGAAGTAAGATGTAATACGAGACAATTTAAATTCCAAAAAGCAATTTCTTAACATGTAAGTCATCAAACATCATTGATCTCTATTTAAAAAATTTCTACACCGAAAACTGATTAAAATATATACAGGGTAGACGAGGTTACAAGTCCTCAACAAAACCAGAGCACCCTTTTCTTAAATCCAATATTGGATAAAACATATAGATAATGGCTTCATTACAGATCTAGATGCTTCCATCATATACAGGCCTTCAATTAGTGAGCTAAATTAGCACACATAAAAGGTACTCCCTTTGATGCTTGAGCTCAGTTTTCATAACCTAATTTGTCATTCAACTGACATCTTATCAAATATTTTTACTTTTCCAAAATGATTTAGAATAACTCAAAGCACCAATAAAGAGTAACGTAGTTTCGATTCACAACAAATAATCAAAAGTACAGTTTTGAAGCACCATTACAATTCAGCCTACCTGGCAACTTTCTGGGTTTACGTAGAGGAACAAACTTTGCACCAATAGCTAAGGCAATAGAGGGGCCAAACATGAATCCTCTAGCTTCCACCCCTACGAATAATTTGCTAACATAAGAAGCAAGCATACAACCCAGAGAAGCAATCAATATTAGAGAAATATAATCCTGATACTATAGTTTTGCATTTCTGGAATATATAATCCCCCCTTATCAGCCACAAAACTACCTAGATGGTTTTAAAGGACAAGGCCCCCCTCTACACATAGGCATGTTGAACACCCTTTCAGTGAAGGACAACAATGTGCCAGTTCAATAATTTTTAGGACAGCATTAAACCCCCCCCCCCCCCCCCCCCCCACACCCATGGGAGACAAAAAAAATTTCCAGTTTTCTTTTCTAGTATTATGTTTATCCAGTTTTTAACAAGCTCATACAATTTACCAAAGTTATTATGCAACCACCAAAAAGTAAGTCTCTCAGTATAATTCAACCTTGCACTATGATTAGTTTAGCTGGAGAATCAACCTCTATGACATAGTCATAATGAGGTGGGATCCACTCAGCAAAGAAAAACTAGACAAAGTACTTGTCATTTTTCTTTTCCGATTATCCTTTCCGTACTACTGTGGTACTGTACTGTAGTGAAAGCATCACTTAGGCAATGTCTAGGCCTCTCTTCGATTAAGCGGGACTTTGGCGAAAAAGCTGTCAAGATCAAGCTTTTAAAGTTGTTACACTTGGAAGTCGGGTAACCACACAAACAAGTACTCATATGGAATGATGAGCACCCCTAAAATTAAAATTTTAAATTTTTTATAAAAATGAAACAGAAAAACGAAATCTTTTTAACTTCAGTACAATAAGAAAGTGTAGATATAAAGCGTACAGCCTAAACCATATTTTAGGGACAAAAAGCATATAATTTAGGCTTTATTTTTGTCCCTGAAACTTTTTTTGATGAACTTTGTTAGAGTGGCCGAAAGACGAAATATAGTACATTTTTTCAGGAAGAAAACAGAACTTTTCAAATGTTTTAAGGATGAAAAATAGAGCTGCATGTCCTATATTTTAGGGACTAAATAGTATTTTAACGAAATAGTAATAATTTTATGCTAAATTTTTTTTGAAATTTGGGTTCAAAGAAACCAAAACTTCTGAGAGGTGAGACTGAGAGTCACCAATTCTCGTTTCTCCGTTCAGACCAATTCACTATATTTCACTATTTACACATAGGAAGAATAAAAAACAAAAATAAAACGCATAAAATATTTGAAAGGAACTTCCTTTTGACACAATATTATCACTAACCCCATCCACTTTCCTATTTTTAACACATTATTTAACCAAAAAATTTGTATAAAATGTGAAATTGATACAAAAGAGAAGTACAAAGATATAAAGTACATATTTAAGAGAGAGAGAGAGAACCAGCAACAACAGAGATGCCCATGTCTCTGTAGCGATCAACAAAAATGTCCACCGTGTCTTTGAACGCCTTATGATCCAGCAACAACGTTGTTATGTCTTGAAACATTATTCCTACACCCAAAAAAGAATGAAGAAATTTAATAAAACCAAAAAAACATAGTAAAACACACACACAAATATATTTACACTGAAAGTTATTAGAAGGAAAACAAAGATAAAAAAGTAAAACAACAATAACAAAAAAACAAAAACAAAGAGAAAGAAAAAAAGCTTTGAACCTGGTTTTGGAAAGTGAGGAACAACACGGATGGCTTGAGAGATAGCTTGGAGTCTTGGGTCTCCTTTAAGTCCATTCTCTGCCGCAAACATTTTCACTGTCTAGAGCTTTTTTGTGAAGAGATTTATTAACAAAAGAATTTGTTGAATTTACACACTGAAATTACTCTGTATGTCTCTCACTTTCTTCCCCACACACACACACACACACACACACACACACACACACATATATAGCAGCTTTATTTTTCCCTCCTAAACTCAGCTAAAAGATAAAATTCTCTCTTCTCTATGTGAGTTGAGTTATTGTGAGCGAACTGGTGAGTGCTATAATATGTTGTCCGAACCAGGGCATTAAGCATTTTGAAAATTGATTGAGGTTTCTGTTCATCATCACGCGATTCTAAAGCGCGTGCTAGCCACGCTGCTTACACACACTCCTCGCTCTCTCCATCAAACATTGGATGCCCTCCCTTCTTCTTTTTTTTCCTTCTTTTTTTTTGTCTACATCTTAATTAATTTTTTAAGTACTTTTCTTTTTTTGGCAAGTTGATAAGAAGGATGATGAGGATTTCAATTGGATATTAAACAATATACTTGAATTAATAAAAAAAAATTAGAATTTAGAATTTTTTTTATAAAAAAAACCTTATGTAAAATATGCAAATTATAAGATATATAGAGTTTCCATGACAGAAATTGTACGGACTCTATTATAAAAAATGTATATTATGCTGTCTATAGGAATTTCTTCTTCTTTTTTTCTTTTTTTAATATTAGGATTTAGGTTGCACTTGATAACTTGACTCTAGAAGAATTCATTTTAAAAGTATATATCATGGCATAATGTATTTTTTTAAGAGATTGCATTTCATATTATGCTGAATTCTTGTTGAATGCATTTCTTTATGAATTCTTGTTGAATAAAATTGTTTTTGGTTATGAATTCTTGTTGAATGCATTTTTTGGCAATAGAAAGGAAATTACATGTGGGCTCATTGTCTCACACCACGAATGTTTCTCTAAATACACCTTAGTTGAGTGGGCCAAAGGCGGAGGGTTTCAAAGTCGCCACGAATATTACCCTAAATACACCTGACAATAAGTACGAAGTTATTATATAAGTGTGGGATGGTGTTAGACATCTAGACCCTTCCAGTTAATTACATTGGCATTCACTAGTATTGCTGGGTCATTTTTAACTGATCTCTATTCTTATTGTTAATGATAATACTCTAAAATATAATAAAAATTATATGAAATATAAAATTAGAAAAAATCAATTGGAGATACATAAATTTATATATATTAATGAACCCGATTAGGCTAAGGCACTAGAATCTTGCTCTTTTGAAAGAGATTTAAGCCTTTTATGGTTGCAAATTCCACAAACCAGTGCGATAAAATTCTATTTTGTTACTCGTCCCCTCCATGATACAATAACTTGATTTAATCATCGTATAGCTTGAACTAACTCTACATAAGTGGCTAAGCTTAAAGCTCCATCAAATAGACAACTTTCTTTGCCGACAAAATAGGGTATAAATAAAATAAAAAACCAAAACCAAAACCACTCTATGCATGAATTCTTTTTACACTATATATATTTATGTATATACACTTATAAAGCATTCTAGATTCCCATCTCAAGAGTGGTAACCAGTAAGACTCCTTGCATATAGATAAGTTATATAGGAGTTATAATTACAACATAATTAAAGGTAAATAACAAAGATTTTTTTTTTTATAGATAATTTCAACCTATGACATCCACTCCTGATAATTGCTCTATATTTATGTATATACACTTATAAAGCATTCTAGATTCCCACATCAAGAGTGGTAACCAGTAAGACTTCCTTACATATGCATAAATTGTAGGGACTCAAATTGGATTGGACCCGGAATAGGGATGGATTTCTAGCCCAACAAGCCCAAACAATAAATTTTTAGAGAGTGGGTGAAAGAACTAGTTCTATTTGGTAGAAAGGGTTGTGATTATCATGCAGAAAAAGACGTTTCAAGCTAATTGTATGATAAAAACACTCCTCGGTCAGGTATTAGGGGGTATCTCTCTAGGTTCTTTTGTTCTTCCTTCTCTTTTCCAAAAAGTCTCCTCTAATGTCACCTACTTCCATGTTATATACTGCGTTCCTTATCCCATTTTCACCGTACACATGTAGTTTCTATCTTGGGAACTCCTTTCTGTCCCATCCAGCACCTCCCGGACCTTTTTGCTCAGCAGCCATAAAGCTGCTTGGTTACTGTTCAGGTATCACCTCCACATTAATGCGGTCAGAGAGTTAGCTGGAATGCATTTAATGTGGAGGTAGCAGCTTTTAGCAGATATTTGTTATCTTCCCCGGTTCCTCCTTTGTTCTATATTCACTTTCCAGTTCTTATACAACTTTGTGGAGTACCCTGAATAGTAAGTTAGTTACATCCACCTCGGACCATGATATCCGAGGTGATTCTTATCCTCGGACGCGTTTTGAGCTACTATACGTGAATTCTCTCCCTTTCTCCTATACCAGTTCCATAATACCTCTTTTTAACTATCCTCGGACAAGTGAGTGCCCTCGGACTGGGCCGCTGGACCGTAGGCCCAATTCTTACGAACTTACCAATACCTCCTGGCATAACAGGCCCCACAATAGCCCCTCAAAATCTCGCTTTCTGTCATCTCGGCAGAAGGGAGATTTTGATATATTGTCGTCATCCCCTTTTTCTAACCTTTAGAACGCCTTTCTACCTGCCCAAGGCGCACTTCTGACGTTTTGGCGTCAGAAGCACGCCCTTATTAAATTATGGCGGCCTCTCTGTCCCCCACGTTCAACGGCAAGATGCCAATCTAACGGTGGAAGGTTTTCAGAATTTATGAGCGGGATTTTTCCCGCTCACAATTTTTGCGCCCCTATAAATAGCTTTTCAAATCAACTTTCTTTCCAGTTACAATAATCACATTACCACAGCGTACATTCATTGAACCTGTCGCTCTCTTTCGCCTCATCGTGCGTTCATAAATACCACAACCTTGTCCGAGGACTTCCTTTTTAAACCTGCAAGTCTCCTCAAACCTTCTTAACTCTCATTCCCCTTTTCTGTTAACTTTTCTTCATAACTTTTAGAGAATGGGTAGGTTTAAAAGTCTGGTTGAGTCCGAGGAGGGTATAGAGAAATTTAGGTCTAAGTATAGGATTCCTTCAACAGTGCGTATGAGATATGCCTCCCCAGAAACATGGGTAAACGATAGGAAAACATGAGAAGTGGTCATCCTTATGATCGCTTTTATAGAAGGATGGATGACCATTCCCATGGGTAACCTCACCAGAAGTTATCTTAGATTCTTTAAGATATCTCCCACACAGTGTGCTCCCAATATGTTCAGAATGTTAGGGAGCATAGAAGTCCTAAACGAGAAGATGAACCTAGGTTTGACCCACCACGACATAAATTGGATGTACAATCTTAATCACCTGAAGGGTCAGGGTTATTACCTTAAGTCTAGGCACCCTGAAGTCAGGTTAATCCAATGTCTCCCTACATCGAATAAGGGCTTAAAAGATGACTTTTTAATCTTTTCTGGGGAATGGCAAGATGGTCTGCCCTGTCCAACTAGAGAGGGAAAACCAGGTGGGGTTCTTGGTTATAAGTATGTGTAATTTTAATTATATTCTTTATTTCAAATTATTCTTGTTTTTGACAAAAGTTTCCTCCTGTTTTAATGACTTTGCAGACAAGCGCGCTACCAAACCTCAGTTCAGACTAGTCAACAGGGAGAGTTTAGACAGACTCCTGCGATCCGAGGTATATGTGAACCCATCTGACGGCCAACTGAGAGTAGCACATATAATTCTTGGGTACAAGCCTATCTCCTCGGGGTTTCAAGCTCCCAAGTGTGTGATAAAGGCGAAAGATCATCGGCTTCACCGAATCAGTGTAGCCTTCGAAGGATTTATTGTTCCTGAGGGTGTTCCAATTCCTGAAGGTACCCTTTTCACCCAACCATTACATGTGGCCACTCCTGCTGTAGGAGCTTCATCGTCACACACTATTCCTCGGGAAGGGAAAGAGAAAAATGAGAAGGAAGGAGAGGAAGAAGAAGAAGAAAAAAAAAAAAAAACTTCAGAAGGAGTTGTAGAATTGTTGGATTCTGCAGACGAATTTGAAGTTTTCAATCAACCCCCATCTCCCAAGGTGACTTCTGATGAAATGGGCCTCCAAAGAAGGATCTAGAGGAGTTTATTGGATGTGATTGAGAGTCAGCCTGGAAGGGGTGTGCCGGGGAAATCAACTCAACCCAAGCTTCCCCCTCCTCCCAAATCTCCCCTCCCACCTTCTTAACCATCCCAACCTCCTGTGAAAAAACCGTCTGATCCGAAAAGGAGGAAGAATGCAAAAGACAAGGAAGTGGTAGAGGCTGGGAGGTCTCGTCCCCCTCTTAAAGATGATGTTCAGTGAGCTGCGAAGCAGCAAAAGGTCAACCACGGACCTCATCGAGTCGTGGAAAGGACCACCGCTCCATCCTCGGAGCCTGAGGCTTGTCTCCCCGCACCCATGCACGGCAGTGAGCCCCTGAGGGAAGATGCCTCGCTTAGGGACTTCAATGGTGGAATTAGGTGCCACGTTGCCTCAGTCCTAGAGGAAACCCTCCTACTTCCTAAGGACATGGCAGAGCTGAGAGGCATAAGGAAGAATGAAGTATTTATGAATGCTAAGAGATATTTGGGTATGGTATGATACATTTTTAGCTTTATTCCTTTAACTATAAATGTCATACACAACTTTATTTATTGCATTCATAACTCCCTTTCTTCTAGGCTGTCCAAGCCACTTTCAGGATGGAGGAGATCACTAATTCTTATGGCCAGCAACTAGACGATGAGAGGAAGAAGCGGGCCACAGCTATGCAAACACTCAATACTTTTGAACAAAATAATGTGCAGCTAAAGAAGAAGTTATCCGAGGAGGAACACACTCATAAGAGTGTTGAATCAGCCCTGGAGAACTCTCACAGACAGGCCGAGGAACAGAGGAAGCTTTTGTGCGATGCCAATGACCAGCTGGCAGCCTCCAAGGATCAGATATCAAAACTGAAGAAGCAACTGGAGGAAGCCCAGAGGCTCAAAGACCAGGCTGAGAAGGCAAAGGCTGAGGCGGAGATAGCAAAAGATAAGGCTGAGAAAGAAAAAAACAGAGCCGAACAAGAAGGATATGACATCGGCGTAGCAGAAACGGAGGACAAATTCGGGGCTGAGGTGCCAATGGTGTGCCGAGTATACTGTTCCCAAACTTGGACGGAAGCTCTCAACCGAGCTGGAGTTAACCCTTCTTTCGAGTTGAGAAAGCCAGAAAATATCTACTTTCCTTCAGCTATACGAGCCTCAAGTCCTGCTTCTCAGCCGCAGGATGCATCTTCCACAGCTGCTGCCTCGGCCAAAGAAGGCCAAACTCAGGATCCTCCCCCTCTCAACCAGCAGAAGCAACCCAAAGTGCCTGAAGTTGCCCAAGATATTTCCTCGGACAAGGCAGTAGAAGGGCCTAAAGATGGAGCAGCATCTCAAGGCTTTGAAAAGGCTTTAGCTTCAACCACTTTACCTGCTGGAGGAGCTCAAAAGGAGAAGGAAAAAGATGTTCCTCCTGAAGCACCTGGCAAAGCTCTCCAACCCAAACTCCAAATCAGATTAAATAAATAGTTAACGTAGTTAAATTGTCTTTGTCTTTCATTTTTATTTATCCTTTGAGGACATTTGGGATGTAATGTATATTTTTCTTTTTATCACATTTGTTATAAGATGTTACAGCTTTATCTGTCACTTGTACAATTTTCTGCGTGAATATTCTTTGTTTTTATATGATTGCATGAGAAGGAAATCTGATATTGTAAAGAAAAATTTAACCTTATGTGTAATAGTTAGAAACTAGAGTAGACTATAATTATGAACCTCACCACCTTGCCAAGGTTTGTTTTGGATTCATTAAAAAGTGTTCAAACTGGAGAAGACATTTCAAGAATGTTCCAACCAGTGAGGTGCTGGGTACCTTAAAATACTTTAAGTGATGCTCATGGAGTTTGCTCTGATACACTATTTTAATTGCACGGATCCCCTTTAAGAAGCACTGACTTCCATTAAGTTTGTTGCCTGAACAATCTACCATACTTTAGTTTTATGTCATAATGTATTAATTTCCACTAAGTTGTGGTCCAAGGACCTGACATAACTTAATTTCTGTTTAATACTTCAATAGATGTCATAGTGTATTAATTTCCATTAAGTTGTGGTCCGAGGACCTGACATGACTTAGTTTCTGTTTAATACTTCAATAGATGTCATAGTGTATTAATTTTCACTAAGTTGTGGTCTGAGGACCTGACATGACTTAGTCTCTGTTTAATACTTCAATAGATGTCATAGTGTATTAATTTTCACTAAGTTGTGGTCGGAAGACCTGACATGACTTAGGTTCTGTTTAATACTTCAATAGATTGAAAAACACAAGTAACAGATTTCAGGATAAACTGTAAAAGTAAGTAAAATAGAACTATTCTTATTAATAATAATACCTCTTTAGGTTGCTTGCATTCCAAGGATGGAGTACAGTTTTCTCATCTAAATCTTCTAAGTAATAAGCACCTATTCCTGCTACAGATGTGATACGATACGGTCCTTCCCAATTAGGCGCTAACTTCCCCCAAGCTGGATTTTTGGTAGTTCCCAAGACTTTTCTCAATACCAAGTCTCCTGGGGCTAACGGCCTCAGCTTTACATTTGCATCATAACCTTGTTTTAGCTTATGTTGGTAATAGGCCAATTGGACCATCGCATTCTCTCGTCGTTCATCTATCAAGTCTAGGTTCTTCTTCAACAGCTCGTCATTTCCATCCGAGGTGAAAGTACTGGTTTTCATAGTTGGAAAGCCCGTTTCAAGAGGAATCACGGCCTCAGCCCCATACGTCATTGAAAATGGGGTTTCCCCTGTTGACCGTCGAGGCGTTGTTCGATACGTCCAAAGGACATGTGGCAGCTCCTCCACCCATTTTCCCTTTGCATCATCCAACCTTTTCTTAAGCCTACCCACTATAACTTTGTTAACAGCCTCGGCCTGCCCATTTCCCTGTGGATAGGCCGGGGTGGAATATCTATTCTTTATCCCTAGATCGGAACAATACTTCCTAAAAGCCTTGCTGTCAAATTGTAGTCCATTATCTGAGATAAGAGCTTGAAGAACCCCGAACCGAGTAATGATATTCTTCCAAACAAAACTCTTGACATCCACATCCCTGATATTAGCCAGAGGCTCAGCTTCAACCCACTTCGTAAAATAATCTGTGCCAACTAGCAAATATTTTTTATTTCCTATTGCCTTAGGGAAAGGGCCAACGATATCTAAGCCCCACTGAGCAAAAGGTCAAGGACTTGAAAGAGGATTACGAACTCCTCCCGGTTGATGGATGTTCGGTGCGAACCTTTGGCATTGATCACACTTCCTAACATACTCCTGTGCTTCTTTTTGCATGCTTGACCACCAATACCCCTGAGTAATTGCCCGATGAGATAAAGACCTCCCTCCAGTGTGACTCCCACAGATCCCTTCATGTAGCTCTTCTAGAAACGCTTCTGATGCCTCGGGGTGTACACAAAGTAGATATGGCCCAGAGTAAGAGCGTTTGTATAACTTTTGGTCCTCGGACAGCCAAAACCGAGGAGCTTTTTTTCGTATCTTTTCAGCTTCTGATTTGTCCTCGGGCAATATATCCTTCTCGAGGAACAACAGTATAGGGTCCATCCAACAATGCGCCGAACTGATTTGACTGACTTGAAGCGAGTCCCCTGTTACTGGGGTGGGTGTGTTTAAGTTTTCAACCATTATCATCTGAGGTAAGGTCTGCACCAAGGAGGTAGCAAGAGTAGCCAAGGAGTCTGCATGGGCATTTCCACTTTTAGGGACATGGGATAATTCAAAAAACTCAAAATCCGCTTGCATACGCCTAACCTGGCTCAAGTAACCTTGCATTCTAGTGTCATGAGCTTCCAATTCCCCTTTAACCTAACCAACGACCAGTCCTGAATCCAAGAACATCTCCACTGTTTTTTCACCCAGCTTCTTAACCATCGTTATTCCCATTAATAAAGTCTCATACTCTGCCTCGTTGTTAGTGGCTGAGAATCCCAACCTCAAAGACTTCTCGATAATTATCTTTTCAGGAGATATCAGAACCAGCCTCACTCCTGACCCCCTCTGATTTGCTGCTCCATCCACATACATTTTCCAGGGTGAGGCATGCTGCACGGAGATAACGCCAACTGATTTTTTATCCATGCCACGCGGGCTTGTCTCTATTTCTTCAGGGCCTTCAGTAAATTCACCCACCAGGTCGGCGAGAACCTGACCCTTCACAGAGGTACGGGGCATATACTTAATATCAAAAGCCCCCAGAACCGTGCCCCACTTAGCAACCCTGCTAATGTAGTCTGCACTCCGAAGTACTGCTTTGAGCGGATACTGAGTTAGGACGACCACAGTGTGTGCCTGGAAGTAATGGAGAAGTTTCCTTGTAACGTGCACCACTGCCAATATGGCCTTTTCCAACGGCAGATAACGTACTTCAGCCTCGTGAAGAGACTTGCTCACATAATAGACTGGTCGTTGTACACCATTATCTACTCGTATCAGAACAAAACTAATCGCGTAAGTGGCTATCGCCAAGTAAGAGAAAAGGATCTCATCCACCTCAGGACTAGACATGATAAGTGGCCGAGATAGATACTCTTTGAGCTGCTGGAATGCTAGGGCGCACTCCTTTGTCCATTGAAATCCCTTCCACTTGTGGAGTAGCAGGAAAAAAAGGTCTGCACCTATCCGCCGACCTGGATATGAATCTGTTCAGAGCAGCGGTCATCCCTGTCAATCTCTGGACCTCCTTGGGATTCCGAGGTGGTTGCAAGCTGCTTATGGCTCTAATTTGATCAGGGTTCACTTCAATTCCTCGATGAGTCACCATGTAGCCCAAAAACTTCCCTGAACCTACCCCGAATGAGCACTTGGATGCGTTCAGTCGCAATTTGTGTTTCCTTAAAATCTCAAAAATGTTGGTGAGGTCTGTCACATGCTCGGCCACTACCTTACTCTTCACAACCATATCATCAATATAGACCTCGATGCTCCTGCCCAACTGTGGCTCAAACATCTTCGTCATCATCCGCTGATAAGTAGACCCCGCGTTCTTCAAGCCAAAGGGCATTACTTTGTAGTGATAATTTCCAGTGGGGGTGAGAAAAGCAGTCTTCTCCTGGTCATCCAACGCCAGTGGGATCTGATGATAGTCCTGAAAGGCATCTAGGAAGCTCATCCGAGGATGGCCCACTGTTGCATCCACCAGCTGATCTATACGGGGCATAGGAAAAGGGTCTTTTGGACAAGCTCTATTAAGGTCCGTGAAATCAACACATACGCGCCATTTTCCATTTTTCTTTTTCACCACGACCGTATTGGCCAACCACTGAGGGTAAAACACCTCTTTGATAGCCCCTGCCTGCTTGAGTTTGGTCACCTCGTCTTTAATAGCCTCGGCATGTACCCTGGACGGACGCCGAGGTGGCTGTTTCTTTGGAATAACAGAGGGATTGACATTCAAATGATGACAAATAAAATCTGGATTTACCATCAGGGCATTGTAGGCATTCCATGCAAACACATCAACGTTTCTCCTAAGTACCTCAACCAACTGTTCCTTCTCCAACAAAGGTAACTGTGTTCCAACCTGAAAGTACTTTTTTGGATCATCACCAACACTCACCTTCTCCAAATTCTCACACTCCGTCTCCCCGGAGGACGTGCTGAAGAGAGTTCTCGGAGTTTTTGATTGCTATAAGTCATTCTCGGCTGTGGCCGAAGAATCTATCTCTGGCCGATATTGAATAGCCGCTATCAAGCACTGTCTAGCCATGGCTTGATTTCCCAATATTTCTAACACCCGGCCTTCGGATGGATATTTCACTTTCTGATGAAGAGTGGAAGAAACAACCCCCAAGGTATGCAGCCAGGGCCTACCCAAAATAGCCGTATACGGAGAAAAAGCATCTACCACAATAAAATCCACATCCACCACATCTGATCCAGTCTGCACTGGTAATCTAATCATACCCATAGGAATGACCGACCTACCCTCAAAACTCACTAAAGGGGAGCTATAAGCTGTCAGATCCTGGGGTCTCAAATTCAGCCCCCTATACAGGTCAGGATACATCACCTCGGCTGCGCTCCCCTCATCAACCATCACCCTTCTCACATCGTACCCCCCAATCCTAAGTGTGACCACCAAAGTATCATCATGCAGTTGTATGGTCCCTCTATTATCTTCATCTGAAAAGCCCAACACCAGTAATGTGCCCAGTCTGGCCTTCTTCGGCATCGAACTAGAGCTCCCATTCGAACAGTGAGACACAGACATTACCCTAGAGGGGCCAGACCCTGTTCTTCCCGGGGTGGCAAATATAACACTTATCGTGCCAAAAAGGGGTCCTGAAGAGGCATCCCCCCGGAATGTCAAACCTGCTTGATTTCCTCGGCCACTGGAATAATGCAGAAGATGGGTCAACTTCCCATCTCGGAACAGCTGTTCCAAGTGGTCCCACAAGTTTCTGCAATCTTCAGTAGTATGTCCATGGTCCTGGTGATACTGGCAGTAAAGGTTTTAATTACGTTTCGTGGGATCCCCTGCCATCCTATTGGGCCATCTGAAGAATGGCTCGTTCTTTACTTTCTCCAGAACCCGCTGCACTGGTTCTCGAAACACGGCATTAACTACCTGTGAATTAGCAGATCCTGACTGCCCACCAAAATCCCTCCGAGGTCGGTTGTTGTTATACCGGTCTGACCTGAAATCCCTCCTCTCCTGAGGGATCACCTTGGACTTGCCTCTACCCTGTATTTGATCCTCTTCTACTCTTCTATACTTGTCAATCTAGTCCATAAGCTGTCGCACGCTGGTAACAGGTTTACCAGTAAGAGATCTTCTTAAATCATGCTCGGTTGGAAGGCCCTCCTTAAAGGTATTAATGACCACGTCATCATAGGCTCCATCTACTTCGTTGAACATTTCCTAGTATCTATCAGAATAGGCCTTCAGGGTTTTCCCTTCCCGCATAGATATGGATAACAACAACCCCAAGGGCTGAACTACCCTCCTGCAGGTAATAAAGCGGGCACCAAAAGCTTGAGTGAGCTTCTCAAAAGAGTCGATGGTATTTGCTTTTAGACCGTTAAACCATCTCATTGCCACCGGGCCTAGGCTAGATGGGAAAACTTTGCACATCAAGGCCTCGTCCTTAGCATGAACGGCTATTCTCTGACTGAAATGGCTAACATGCTCCACTGGATCTGTTCGACCATTATAAATGGTGAACACAGGCTGATGGAACCGCCGAGGAAGATTGGCATCCTCAATGCGTCGCGTGAAGGGCGACTTGGAAACCTGACTCAATGCTTTGTTCAGAGCTTCATTCCCTAAACCCTGACGAGGTGGACTCCTATGCTTTCACTCACGGTGGTACTCCTTATCATATGAAAAAGATTCACTGGGTGGAGTTCTTGACCTCTTCCTGTAACTAGTGTCATCTGACTCATCAGAGGATTGCCCAGAGTTGTGAGCCATACGCTTTCGTCGCTCATGCCATAATTCCCTCTTCAATCTGTCAATCTCGTGCTGCATGTCCCTATAAATTGGCTTAAAGGAAAATTATATTATACTCATTTGTAAACTTCGAGAATAAAATTCTTATTTCTTTGAAAACAAATTATATTTTAATGAAGTGAAAATATATTATTTTTTTAATGGATGCTAATTTTGAAAAATCCACCTTTGTTTACATTTTTTTTTTACTCACCATGCTAGCAAAATTCCAAGATAATCATAGATTAATAGCTATTTCATCTAAAAATGTTTAAATTCTATGGATCAAATAGCAAATAAATTTCAATTAATATGAAATTTGATATTTTTGTTAAATAGAATGATCAACTATGATCCAATGGTGAAATTTTTAATGAAAGAAATTTAGGTACAATTACTTAAATATTGTATATTAGATTTCATACTTAAATTTAAATATATAGATGCATTGAATTTAATTGTCTTTGTAAAAGAAATGTTGTTTTTGTTTAATTGATCAATGAAATCATGTGCTTCAATTTAATCAAGTAACTTAATGTTGTCCACATAAAGATGAGACAGGAACATTATATATACTTTGTGTGGGCTTGTATGAGCTAAAGCAAGCACTTGGTTAAAGTGAGATGGGACAAACCTGAGTATGGTTGGCATAAACTCAATACAGATGTTTGTTCAATGGGAAATTTAGGGCTAGCTAGCAGAGGAGCAATTATTTGAGATCATAGTGGTCTTTGGATTAGAAGCTTCACCCACTGCATAGGTGTGGCAGCTAGTGTTGATGCAAAGTTTTAGACTCTAAGAAATGACCTAATGTATTTAAATTTAATTTATTGGTTGTAGAATTGAGATTGATGCCAAAGTAGATTTTGATTGGATGTCTAATTCTTACAACAATAATTTACATCATGTAACTCTTATAATGGATTTCAGGAACTTATTACACTAGAAACTACAGGTGAAGATGAAACATTGCTTTCACAAAGCTAACTAACATATGGATGGAAAAAGTTTTTCTCTAAACTGCCTTACAAATTCTTCATGTATCTTTTTATCTAGTGTGAATTCTAAAATTTTAATTATTGAATTAGATGATCTTATTATATTCACCGTGCTTGCAAAATTTTAAAAATATCAAAGATAATTGTTATTTCATAAATTAAATGTTTAAATTTGAAGTTTTTGTGATCTAAAATTATGCATCAAAATAAGTTTATTAATCGAATAGTAAATAATATTTGATTTGAATGAAACTTGACATACATGTTAAGAACATAAACAACATATAATTTAACAATTAAATTTTCAAAATTTACACACATAATAAAAAGATATATTAAAAGTTTCTCTCAAAACAAATTTAAAGAGAAGCTTTGTTCTCTGGATGCCCAAACAAAAAAAATGAGCCCGACTACAACAAGACTTCGTAGTTCCCTATGGACATTTGTATGCTTCTTTACTTTTTTTTTTTTTTTTTTCTTTTTTGTATGGAAGTGAAAATATTATTCTTTAGTCGTTACTATGACAATGTTTATGGGCACGTGTATATATATATATATATATATATTAAGAGAGACTTGATCTTTTTCTTTTTTTTTTAATGATTGATTGAAAGACTTAAGGTCTATTTGGGATTTACTTATTTTATAGAAATTGAAAATTTTTTACTGAAAGTACTGTATATAAAGGTAATGTTAGTTAAAACAGTACAGTAAGACTCATAAATAGTACTAAAAAGTATAATAAAATACATAAATAATAACAAAAATAAGTTGAATCATAAAATAACTTGACAAATAATAAACTAATCTATCTAAATAATTTATGAATATCATCCGTTTACCAAAACATAGAGTTACAGCTTTGATGGAACGCTCTCTCTCCCTCTCTAGAGAAGAACAAGAGGAGTTAGCACGTAGCAATAAAAAAGTCAAAAAGGTTAGTCATGCAGGCTACCAAGAAGGCCTGGAGTCCACTCCATCAACGCCGAGTCAAGGTTACAGCTCCTGGAACCAAGTAGCTTCGTTCAAAGATAAGCTGGTAGGCGAGATACCAGGAGCTTTCACGCAAGCTTTTAGTTTCGAAGACCTTATGGATGATGATTTGGAGTCGGATGATGAGGTTGAAGGTCTCCGTGAAGGTCTATTAGCAGTGAGATTTTCCAAGGATCTCAAGCAACGGATGCGCAAGCCGTGGGCTAAAGCACTCATTGTGAAGGTGTATGGCCGGTCTGTTGGTTTCAACTTTCTCCATAATAGACTCTTGTCTTTGTGGAAACCAGCGGGTAGATTAGATTGCGTGGGCTTAGGGAATGGTTTTTTTCTCACACGGTTCTATTTGAGAGAAGATTTTGAAACTGTATTGAAAAGGGGACCGTGGTTTGTTGGTAAGCATTTTCTGTCCATTAGGCCATGGATGCCGAATTTTCGTCCGGCGACGGCCAACGTCTCTTCCATTGCCGTCTGGATAAGACTAAACGAATTGCCGATTGAATATTATAATGCAGAAGCTTTGCTCCAAATCGGTAAGACGATAGGCAATGTTCTAAGGGTGGATACTCATACGGCCTCTAAAACAAGAGGAAGATTTGCTCGGCTTTGCGTCCAAGTTGATGTGAACAAACCACTAGCCACGGCCATCTTGATCGGTAAGGCTGAACAACCTATCTGCTATGAAGGTATACATAAGTTGTGCTTTGTTTGTGGAAGGATGGCGCATAAACAGGAGTACTGCCCACAAATTGTCTGGCAAGATTTGCCACTAAAGAAGGCAGAGATGGTGGCAGAAGAGGAGCGTGATGTTAGTCCATGCAATGAACGTGTTGCAGATATGGACAAATTTGTACAGGGACCCACTGAGAGCATGCTAGCAAATGAGCAGAGGGAAGGTACAGATGGGAGGTATGGGCCGTGGGTAGTGGTTACGCACAAAAAGATTGGGACAAAGAATCAAAGGAGTGGTGGGACCTCTATGGTACAAAGTAGTGGCCAATCGCAGCAGCCACAAAGAAGGAGTGAGCCAGTCTCGAAGACGAGTTTTGCTCCTCGCCAGCTTGAATCCAGGAGTGACACGGCAAAGGAGGCTAAACGCAAGCTTAATGGGCCTGCTGTAGACAGCGTTATTCAACGCATTGTGAATGAGCCCAATCGACGAGCCCAGGGAAGTTTTGAGAGCAGCAAAAATTTTAAGGAGTTGGTCCACTCAAAAACTCAGTTTGGAGTGGACTTAAGTAAGCCCAGCCCGAGTCAAAAGGCCTCAGTGAAGGGTAAGAAAATCCTTGCACGGCTAAGGGCTTCCCAGACTAAGTTAGAGAGCGCCGTTGCTTGTCCTCTGTTACAGCAACGAAGGGAAATGGAGTGCTCTGTCACGGCAAGTGCTAGTTGCAGCAACCATGGTGGACAATGAAGGGAGTGCTTTGCTCAGTTTCAATTTACTACCGGCCAACAATCTGAGGTGGGCCAACCTCTCCGAGGGCGTGGTAGTTGTGACTCCGGAGATGGCAAGCTTGATCGGTGCATTGAGATGGACCAACGGAGAGCCCAAGAATCCATGGAAGTGGAGTGTGCCGCTGATGGAGGCGAGATTAAAGATGGGCGAGGCAGTTTTGTTGGACCCAGCGTGGTTTATGGCGGAGAACCCATGGAGGCTTTGGAGGAGCAAACACACTGCACAGGTAGTCCAAGAACATTAATTGATGGATGTGCTCAATCTACAAGTGGGTTCACAGGAGATGGAGGTGGGACTACTTCAGCACAAGATGATCATGTCACTGGGCGAGGGACAGATGAGGGATATGCTGAGGTAGAGCGGATGGAATTCGAGGGTGAAGGCGAAGCCACTGCCACTTGTTGATAAGTGGTTCTTCCTCAATCATCTTTTCCTTATGAATATAATAAGTTGGAATTGTAGGGGTGCTTCAAAGCCCTCTTTTCTGAAGCATGTTAGTACGTTGGTCCAGAACCATAATCCAGCTATAATGGTTGTAATGGAAACTCGAATTGGGGGTGAAAGGGCAAAGCAGATCACTGATAGAATGCCTTTTGACGGAGCTTATCACACGGAGACTATTGGTTATGCTGGTGGTCTTTGGATGCTCTGGAATTCGGATAGAGTGGAAGTCACACCTCTGTCAAGTACTGAGCAGGAGATTCATGCAGTAGTTAAGGTTCGTAATTCAAATTCTAGCTGGATGTTTACTACTGTGTATGCTAGTCCTAGGACTGCTGAAAGACATATTCTGTGGAATAATTTAGCAAATGTTTCTGATCTTCATAACATGGCCTGGGTAGTAGCGGGTGATTTTAATGAACCGCTTATAGGGGAGGATAAATTTGGGGGTAGAGCAGTAAGTGTCAATAGGTCTCTGCTATTTAAAGAATGTCTGGATAAGTGTAGTATGATAGACATTGGTTTCTCTGGTCCCAGATTCACTTGGACTAACAGAAGGGATATCCGGGGCCTAATTCAAGAAATGATAGATAGATTTTTTGTGAATCCTAGCTGGTGCTTGTTATATCCGGAAGCTAAAGTAATGCATCTTACTAGGTGTCATTCTGACCACTGTCCAGTTTTACTGGAGATGCAACCAGGAGTTGGTGGGGGGAGAAATAGACCTTTTAAGTTCCAATCATGCTGGCTGTCTGACCCCTCTTTTCCTTCCATTGTGTCACGGTCTTGGAGTCAATCTGAATTGCTAGTGGATGCCATTAGTAAGTTCACTAATGAAGCTACAAGGTGGAATAGGATGCAATTTGGGAACGTCTTTTATAGGAAGAAAAATATTATGGCTAGGATTAATGGTATCCAGCGAGCCCTAGCTAATAGGCCTTCAACTTTTCTCATCAATCTTCAAAATGAGCTGCTTAAAGAGTTGGAGGTTGTGCTTAGTCAGGAGGAGGAGATATGGGCCTTAAAGTCTCGGGTCAATTGGTTGGTTCAAGGGGATAGAAACACTAATTTTTATCATGTCTCTACATTGGTGAGGAGGAAAAGGAACCAAATTTTGGCAATTAAGGACTCAGTTGGTGAGTGGCTTCTTGAGGAAAGGGCTATTAAGGAGCACTTTAGGAATGGGTTTGAGGGTATTTACACCTCTTCTTTTTCCTGTGTTACCCGAGCTGCCCCTTCTTTTTCCGGGTGGCAGGTTAGTCTCTCTGAAGAGGAGAAACAAAGCATTGGGGGGGTTGTTTCGGAAGATGAAATTAAAGCGGTGTTGTGGTCTTTGAAAGCTTTTAAATCTCCGGGTCCTGATGGTTTGCATGCCGGGTTCTTCCATAGGTTTTGGTTGATTGTGGGTAGCTCGGTGGTTAGTGTAGTGAAGAAGGTGTTTTTGGAGAGAAAAGTTCCGGAATATCTCAACAAAACCCACATTGCTCTCATTCCAAAAATCCAAGGGCCGGAAACAATTTCTAACTATAGGCCGATTAGTCTATGCAATACCGTGTACAAAATCATTACTAAGATCATTGTTGCTCGAATAAGGCCTCATTTGGATAAGCTTATTTCCCCCCTTCAAGCAGCTTTTGTTCCCGGAAGGAAAGGAGTTGATAATGCAATCATTGTTCAAGAAGTTATTCATTCTTTGAGTAAGAAAAAAGGGAAAGTGGGTTATATGGCCTTGAAAATCGATCTTGAGAAAGCTTATGACAAGCTTGAGTGGAGTTTCATTAGGGAAGTGCTCATTAGAGCAAATTTTCCGACTGATTTGGTTGCCATAATTATGAGTTGCATCTCCACCGTTTCTACATCCATTTTGTTTAATGGTGAAGCCTTGGAGCCAATATACCCATCAAGAGGGATAAGACAAGGAGACCCTCTATCTCCGTATTTGTTTATTCTTTGTATGGAGTATTTGGGTCAACTTATTGTGGAAAAATGCGATGCTAAGCTTTGGCAGCCCGTTAAGGCGTCTGGTAGTGGGCCGGCGTTCTCTCACTTATTTTTTGCGGATGATTTGGTATTGTTTGCAAGGGCTGATGGCACCAATTGCTCTACCATTAGAGATGTTTTGGATGAGTTTTGCAGCATATCTGGGCAAACAATTAGTGAGGCGAAGTCTAGAGTTTATTTCTCGCCTAATGTGGATAGGGATACTAGGGAATCATTAAGTGATATCCTCGGCTTTGCTTCTACTCCTTCACTTGGTAAGTACCTTGGGATTCCTATTAGGCATCCGAGATCCTCTTCCCATGAGTACAATTTTGTTTTGGATAGGGTGAAACAAAAACTTGTAGGATAGAAGGCAAATATGCTTTCTTTTGCTGGTCGTGCTATTCTTATTCAGGCTTCTTCTGCGGCCATACCATCCTATATTATGCAGTGTGCTAAGCTTCCGGGTAGAATCTTGGATGGGATTGATCGGGTTAATAGAAATTTCCTATGGGGAACCACGGAGACCGCCAAAAAGATCCATTGGGTGGGGTGGCAAAAAGTTACTAGAACAAAAGAGGAAGGAGGGATTGGGCTGCAGGCAGCAAAAGGTAGAAATACAGCACTTCTTGCCAAGCTTAATTGGCGGTTGCACACGGAAAGAGAAGCTTTGTGGGCCCAAGTCTTTTGGCATAAGTACCATAACAATAGAAGGCTCAATGCTAGCAACCCGGATAGATTACCATGCTCCCAGGTCTAGACAGCCATGAAAAGAGGTAGGGAGACTTTTAAAAAGGGTAGTTTGATGATGATCAGCAGGGATAGTAATATTAGTTTTTGGCGGGGCAACTGGTTGAGCAAAGGACCTCTACGGAATTTGATTCAAGGGCCTTTAACTCAAGGTTCATCCCACTTGGAAGTTAAGGATGTTCTAACTGATACGGGGTGGAATTGGAGCAAAGTTCCTTTTGAGCTGCCTTTGGATGTTAAATCTTTGATCTAGGCCATACCTACCCCTTTCACTAGTAGAGGAAGGGAGAGAATCTCTTGGATGGGCAATCCGAGAGGCAATTTTGATCTAAGGAGTGCATACTCTATTGCCATGGGAACGGAAACTGATTTGGTTTTGCGTGATTTTGGGTGGATTTGGAAGTTGAACACTTTGCCCCGCATAAAGACATTCTTGTGGATGTGTGCTCATAAAAGTATAGGGGTTAAGGCGTGTCTTGTGAGAAGAAGAGTGATTGAGGAGGAGTCTTGCCCAAGCTGCCAAAGGGCCTCGGAAACTATATTACATGCTCTTAGGGACTGCCATAAGGTTAAAGAAGTTTGGAGGCAGCTGGGAATTCAAAGGACTGATCGAGTTTTTTGGACTAGCAACTTACAAGAGTGGATCAAGATCAATAGTAAAGATAGGGCTAGATGTTTTCAAGGTAATCCTCCTTGGAATATTTTATTTCCAATAGCAGTTTGGAACTTATGGAAGAGTCGTAACATGTTTATTTTCAAGAGGAAGAGCCAAAACCCGAATCTTCCTAAGGATATTGTGAACCAAGCTGTGGAGTTTATATGCTATGTAGTTTCACCTAGGAACCCAACCCGTGTAGTGACTAGGAGCATCAGATGGGAGAAGCCAACAAGGGGATGGAAGAAATTGAACACTGATGGTTCGGTATTGGGTAGTTTTGGACCAGCAGGCTATGGTGTTGTTGTTAGAGATGATCATGGAAATTGGATAGCGGGTTTCACAAGGCATATAGGAACTACTAATTGTTTTGCAGCTGAACTTTGGGGATTAAGGGATGGACTTAGATTATGCCTCTCTCTTAATATTCCTTGCCTTGTTGTAGAGGTGGACGCTAAAGCAGTGATTGATGTCCTAAGGAATTATAACTATGATAACACTATTATATCTCCTATAATGGATGATTGTAGGCAGCTGGTATCTTGTTTCCAGCAAATTCAGATCAAGCATTGTTACCGGCAAGCTAACCGATGTGCAGACTTGTTGGCCAAAATGGGAGTGGAGCAGGAGATAGATTTACTTAATTATTTGAGTCCGCTTGTGGATGTTGTGCAAATTCTTCAAGAAGATAGGGACGGATTGCTTGTTAATAGGACCTGTCATGAGTCTGCAGCTTTTCTTTGAGTTTTAATGCATCGTCTATTTACCAAAAAAAAAAAAAACATAGAGTTACATTTTTCAAAAAAAAAAAAACATTGAGTTACATAAATACACTGATATAAATTTCGGTTGTTGGTTCCCGCTAAATCATACGTCCTCTCACTCACAACTCAAAGTCACAACAGGAAGAAATTGGGAAGAAGTCAATGATTCAAAGCACGCGCGGTAATTAGGAAGTCGGATTAGCACACATCATTTTCTGCTGTGGAATGTCTGACTTCTAGATGCTTTTCACTGTTCAGTGTATCCAACCCACCCCAGATCAAAATCAGCAATGATTTTGTGTTCCACGATATGTTATTTGGTATTACAAACCAACACAGTTCGGCTTTTAAGATCAAAACTAATCACATGCCCATGATCAGATCAACATCATATATCCCTCAACCAAAAAAAGAAAAAGAAAAAAGAACTAGATTGTTACTTTACCTTTTTCATTATTTTTTGCATTTTTTAAGAAAAAACGTTCAGCCTCTTCTTCAAGCTAGATTCAAGATATTTTAAATGACCAACTTGAATAATAAACAGTTACTCTTTTTTCTGCTCTCCCATGATAAATAGGAATTATATTAGTCAATTTTGAAATATTTTAAACATAATAAGAATATATAAAGTTTAGTTACATAACTGGTCGTAGTCTAAAATTACAACCTTATCTAATATCTTTTTTGTTAGAGGTGAATTTTGATAAATTCACTACTAGATTACATTTACTTTTTATATCTTCCATATTTGTAAAATTTATAGAAAATTAAAAATCAATAGCAATGTTATCAATAAATTGTTTAAATTGCAAATTTTTGTAGTGTAAAATTATGCATAAAATATAAACTTGTAAATCATATAGTAAGTAATATTCAATTAGTACAAAATTTGACATGTGTATTAAGAGTGTAAAGAATATACAATCCAATTATTAGATTTTCAAAATATGTAGTAATATTAATTTTTTAGGAGAAAGTTAATGAATACCTTAAGGGCATTTGTTAATGAATCGTTTTAAGAAAGTTTTTATGGGGAAAAAAATAATTAATATTTTAACAGATTTTTAAATTTCTCATAAAATATATATAAAAATTTTCTATAAATAGTTTATTAACCATTGTCGTAAAGACATCCGTTAACATGACAATTAAAAAAAAAAAATTTAATTACAACTAATTTTATAGTTAAACTTTACATTTAATAAATTAACTGTATTTATTTTTTATTATTTATTTAGATAAAGACTGTATTTTATCTTTATAAATAAATAAACAAAACAAACAACAAAAACAAGAACGATTATGTGATCCACATATATTAAGTTATATAGAAAGCAACACAGTTCGGCTTTTAAGATCAAAAGTAATCAGACGGCCACGGGCGGGCAACATCAGATGTCCCCACAACTAAACTAGAATGCTCCTCTAACTTTTCCCACCTCCGTCTCAAAAACTTTTGAGAAAAACGAGGTAATGGGCCTCATGGTCATTTCGCAGAAATTGACGGCTACTGATTGGCAGAGAATCAAGTAGCAGTAGATTTTTTAGATTTTTGAGGTGGTCCCTGCACTTTTACATAATGACGTGGCATTGCACAATCGGAGCCTCTCACAGAGTTTCTTTCTTATTAACAGGGTCGTTCACGTGGCATGATGTAAAATGATTTTTGAAAAACAGCTTCTGGTCATTGGGAATGTGACACGCGTGATGTTTTGGTGATCTAAAGCGCTTGTCGTCTATTGTATTGACCCATATATTGTCACTTTAATATTGTGGACCCCAAAAGTGAATACGTGCTACGTCATCAAATTTATTAAAATTTTTTTTTTCAAACCCCCCATCTAAAAAAAAAAGAAAAAAAAAAAAAAAAGAGAGGAGATAATCAAGGCGTGAACCTTCAAAACACGCTCTGTTTTTGATTCGTTAATTGTTAGGCGGAAAGATGACGGCTCAAAACACAATTCACACAACATTCTCCGTAAAAGGTATTAATGTTTTGGATATAAAATCTTTCGTAATCTTCTTTTTGGATTATATATCAACTTTTTTTTCTTGGTATCAATTCGGAGGCGCCGTCTATTGTGACCGATTATTTATCACTTGACTTATTATTTTTTTTGTATTATAATATTCATAATTGTAACAAAATTGTGTTTATATATTTCTCGTATCTCTTGAAATGACATTCTTGAAATGACATTTTCTTGTTCTCTCTAAGTTATATTGTTACTTCAAAAAAACAAAATCAAATGACTTTAGGGAGTATTTATAAGCTAGTTTTTTTGTTGTTGTTTATTTTTTGTATTATTTGTGAGTTTCAGATTAATTACTGTCTCAATTTTATTTTAAATAATTTAATTTTTAGCCCTCTAAAAATAATATCATTTTTAACTTTTTCTCTCACATGGTATAAATAAACAGTCGACAATAAGCAATTCTCAAGTAGCACTAAGGTCAAAATCTGAATAAAGTGCAAAAAATTAGTTGTGAAATAGTTTTGTGCCGGTGTGAATGTGATTGAGTTTCACATTTTACTTACGTGTGGCACCTAGAAAAAGATGAAATGTGAATTGATGGCAGCAAATCTTCCTAGCATCGGTCATTAAGACTTTTTTTTTTTGCTAAACCGGTCATTAAGACTTAACAACACATATGAGTACTACTTAATTGATAAAGACCTCTATTATTATCGAAAGCTGCTAGAACTTTTTTGCTTTTTCATCTCATGGCAACATATACCCTATGTAAAACTCTCTAACATGTCCTAATGTTTCACTTTATTCTTGCTTAATAAAATTAATTATTCTTTACAATTATTTTTTTTTTGTTACAATTTTGTAGAAAGTCAATCTGTTGACCTATATAAAAAAATATTAATGGTCTACAGTGAGCGCGTGCACTCTTTATATTTGAATTTCAATAAGAAAAGAACATACTAAAATATATTTTTGGTCTTTATATTCTTATCTTATTTTTTAATTTAATTCTCAAATTTTTACAACTTTTATTTTGGTTTTTATATTTTTAAATTATTGTTATGTTGGTCATTGTCTCTGTCTCACCTACAGAAAACATTATTTCAACTTACCAATATAGTCAATTTAGGAATTTTTTGTAAGTGAGATGACGACAGAGTTCAAAATTATAATAAATTGAAAAATATAAATGCTAAAATGGATACTAAGGCTGGGTTTGGATAGCAACGCATTTGTGTTTTTTGTGTAGGTCTTGTATACTGTTTACGGGACTTGTAAATACGGATTTCAGCAAAAAAAAATTTTAAAACTGGGTTTCATGACATTATTCACATATTTAAAAATTATTTTGTTACAATGTTTTCAGTTTTCAGCAATAAACAATATCCAAACAGACCATAAGTGTTTTTTTGACAAGATTATTTTTGCCAAAAGAATAATGATATGAACAAAACTTTAATTATCCTTTTTTTTTTTTTTTATAATTCAATAGTTACAACAAAAGTAAAGATTTAAATCCAAGACCATAAGGCTCTTACATGTATGATTTCTTACTATCATAGGCGTTGTGTCTTACATTTTAAATGTAATTAATCTTTAAAAACTAGCTTCCTTAAACAACTGTATGTAAATTTTAATGGGAATCACAAGTCTTTTGGCTAAATATTGCAAAAAACGGAGTTTATTGTTGTTATAGGCACTGTTCAAAGTTATTTAGCAAAATGAGGAGAGAGACTGAATTTCGGCTACACCATTGCCGAAATTGTAAGAAAAAGTAAGAGAGAGAAGAAAGTTGAGTGATGTGATTGGGAGGGAGAAAAAATGAATTTCGGTAATGATATTACCAAAATTCATTCCACTGCCCAAGCTTTGCTCGTGAAGTGCCCCAGTGGGAGTGCCCGAATGATTTACCAATTGTGGCAACCAAGTTGCCGAAAATGGGAGGGAAAAAAAAAAGTGGTTGACAAAATCTGAGGAGGAATTAAAAAAAAAAAAATGGTGCTATATCCACAATATTTTTACAACATTTTCACAACAAATCACGGGTGATAAGTTGTTATTAGTTCAAATTTGAATTTAACACTAAGATTACTTTTTTAATCCAACAATAACAACCAGTAACAACTTGCCATTTAGGATTTGTTGTAAAAATGTTGTAAAAATTTATCATTTCTAAAAATAAAAAAAAAGTGGCAATTGATTTGTGGCAATGACATTGCTGAAATAGAGGGGGAATTTTTTTTTTTTTTTTGTGGGATTGGATTTGTGGCAATTACATTGCCGAAATAGAGGGGAGGAAAATTGTGAGAATGGATTTGTGGTAATGGCATTACCGAAATAGAAGGGAAAAAAAAATTGTTGCAATTGGTTTGTGGCAATAGCATTGCCGAAATAGAGGGAAAAAAAATTTGTTGCAATTGGTTTGTGGCAATGGCATTGCGGAAATAGAAGGAAAAAAAAAAGTTTGATTTTTGGCAATAGCATTGCCCAAATAGGAAATTAGAGGAGTGAGAGAGAGCTGTCTGAATTGCAAAAAAATCAAACAAAATGAGTGCATTATAAAACAAACTGGTCTTTGATAATCGTTGGGAGATTGGAGGACATCAGGTCAAACCAATACTATTAACCATTCGATTTGGAAACTCTGTTGAAAAAGGAATGGAGAGGTTTTAGTTGTTGCCAGCACGGTAGAGTTGACCTTGGTTATGGGGACTGGGGAGGCAACTGTAGTTACATACAGCTTTCCTTTTTTGAAAAAAAAAATAATGGATTGGAGGATGGACTTTGTGTATGTGTTGTAAGCTGTAGTTACATATAGCTTTCCTATTTTGGCAATGTTATTGTCAAAAATCAAACACAATTGCAACAAAAATAAAAATTCCCTCTATTTCGACAATGGCATTGCCATAAACTAATTGTAACAATTTTTTCTCTCTTATTTCGGCAATGTCATTGACACAAATCCATTGCCACAATTTTTTTCCCCTCTATTTCGGCAATGCCATTGCCATAAATCAATTGCCACTTTTTTTTTTTAGAAATGATAATTTTTTACAACATTTTTACAACAAATCTTAAATGGCAGGTTGCTACTGGTTGTTATTGTTGGATTAAAAAAGTAATCTCAATGTTAAATTCAAATTTAAATTAATAAAAATATTGTGAATGTAGCACCTTTTTTTTTTTTTTTAATTCCTCCCCAGATTTCAACAACCACTTTTCTTTTTTTTCCTTCCATTTTTGGCAACTTGGTTGCCACAATTGGTAAATCATTCAGGCACTCCCACTGGGGCAGTTCACGGGCAAAGTTTGGGCAGTGGAATGAATTTCGGTAATATCATTACCGAAATTCATTTTTTCTCCCTCCCAATTACATCACTCAACTTTCTTCTCTCTCTTACTTTTTTTTACAATTTCGGCAATGGTATTGCCGAAATTTAGTCTCTCTTCTTATTTTATTAAATAACTTTGAACAGTGCCTATAACAATTATAAGCTCCATTTTTTGTAATATTTATCCAAAAGACTCAGAAATCCCAGCATCTACGGCAATCATTTATTTTTGTTTTGGGTATATTCTTGATAAGAGAGTGTTAAAGACGCGCTCTGCAAAGCTCGTGGTGCAGCATATAATATTGTGGTGGTCCCACACAATAAAATCAAACGTACAGGATTACTGTTCATACGCACGCGAGAGTACCAAGAAAAACATGATAACATGATCATTAAGACCTTTACACATCTCTTAGATTACAATATCCAATGTTTCTATCTTTATGAGGTCAGTACGGTTATTTTGGACGGCACAGATGGTTTGTCGTACTTACTATAAGATCCTGAACGTTCAAAATGATGTTCGGAAAAGATTATGCGAGATCTTCTGCCTTTTTAAATCTACAAGCAAAGTCAAAGAAAAAGATAAGCGTATCGATCATCTGTGCCCACGCCTATCTTTCTCATTTTATGTGTTAAAGTTTTCACTATTTATTATGGAGCATGTGTTCATCTGCATTGTGCAGCTAGACATAGAGCTATGCCAAAAAATAATAATAATAACGTAGTGGGATCACCGATGTGACTTGGTAGTAAGAATTTTCATATCGCTTTATACGATATTTAGTAAGAATTTAATAGTTTAAGTCATGATACTTTAATAAATATATTATGTTCACAATGATTATTGTGACGTGAGATTGATAAGTCTGCATCAAAAATCTTATTTTTTTAATTCAAAAAAAATATTAAGGGACTGCATTTGAAATGTGAGGTTTTTCCTTTTAAACTATTTTTATTTGATTGAGAATTTATGGAGATGCTTTTGTTTTATTTTTAACAAAATTAAATAAATTTTTTCCTAAGAAAATCAACGCCAAGGAGGGGGGGGGGGGGGGGGGGGGGGTGGTGGTGGTGGTGGAATTGGCCCCTGCTTCTAAAATGGTCCCACCATCCACTTCAATCTCGTGGAATCCAAAGGTTCACAAGAGTCCTTCTAGGAACAAATTTTTTAAAAAAAAAATTAACAATATTTTTAATTTAACTAACTATTATGGTGAGTACCTATCACCCAAAAAAAAAAAAAACTATTATGGTGAGTTTATGTGTGAGATGGTAAGTTAATATGTGGATGTTTTGTGATATATTGTATCATTATAATTTTTTATTGACTTTTATAAACATATTAAAGACATGTTAAAATCCTAATAATGACCTATTAAAATTTAAAATCCCTTGGAGCCAAGCAGATGGGTAGTATCCAAGTTA
Organism: Quercus ilex subsp. ballota; assembly: GCA_032727855.1. NCBI lineage: Eukaryota > Viridiplantae > Streptophyta > Magnoliopsida > Fagales > Fagaceae > Quercus > Quercus ilex. The sequence goes on from CM064909.1 coordinate 24,853,905, forward strand.
GGTGGAACAAACCTTTTGAGGGATGGTATAAACTCAACACGGATGGAGCATCCCTCGGTAACCCAGGAAGAGCAGGGGGTGGAAGTGTTATCCGAGATCATGGAGGAACTTGGATTAGGGGATTTAGTTGCAACATAGGCCACACCACAAGCATCATGGCGGAATTTTGGGCCTTGCGTGATGGGCTCACTCTAGCTTATCAGTTGGGGTTGCCTTGCCTGGAAGTGGAGCTTGATGCAAAAATAGTAGTTGATCTGGTCATTTCTAGATCCGTGACCAACAGAGACTATTCTTCCATTCTAAATGATTACAGGTACCTTCTCAACAAATTTCAACAAGTCAGGGTGAACCACATCTTTCGAGAAGCGAATAGGTGTGTTGATGAATTGGCTAAGGGCCTGTTTGGGTCTCTTAGATTTGGATTTGGATTTGGATTTGAGGGGGCTTAAATCCAAAATCTTTTGTTTGGGAAGTTTAAAAAAGGTCAAGGATTTGGATTTGACAAATCCACCAAGAATTTTCAATATTTAAAATGATTGGATTTAAAATAACTCCTAAAATCAATGGATTTGAAATCCCTTGATTTCAAATCTATTAATTTCAAATCCAAATCCAAATCCAAATCTAAATCTAAGTTCCCAAACGCAACCTAAGATGATTTTGTAGTTTTGTTATCACCCCCTTCCCCTGAATTTGTAGCTTTTGTACATATGGATGCTGCTGGTCTGTACTTATTAAGACGTTATGCCTGTACCTTGCCTTTTCTGGCTAGTTAAGTTTTAATGCAATTCTCCCTTTAACCCAAAAAAAAAAAAAAAAAAAAAAAAAAACCCATTTGGTTTGACCCACCTGTCTAGCCTACTAAAGGTTTAATGGGCAACCCGTCCATCGCCAACCGCTACCTTTAACAATGAACCATTCTAAAGAGAGAAAACTTAACCCATAGGCAATGCCCATTAAACCTTTAGTAGGCTAGACAAGTGAGTCAAGCCAAATGGAATTTTAATGGGTAGAGTAAAACGAGGGCTAACTCGCCCATTGCCAACCGGTACCTCTAACAAGTAAGAAGTACCTACTTTTGTGCCATTTTTTTCTCCCCTACTTGAATAATGTTATGTAGGGAAAAAAAACCACTGGCTTAAATTAGCATGACACCAAAACATAAATGAAATTCAGTAGTAGTTGTTGTATACTTCTTGTTTGCTTTTACATTTTAAGTGAGAATGAGAATCTAAAAACTTCTCGGTTGGTAATCATGTAAAATATGACAAAATTTTGGTGTCATGTACATACACGATACAGATTTTGAAGAATCAAATTTCATGCAATCTGATGCCTCAACAATGGGATTTTTCTAATCCCAAAATATTTTTTCACCGTCACAAACAATAAACGGCCAATCCCCCTCAATCATTATTAGTTTGGAATTGGGTTTTGGTGAATAAGACAGTGTAGAACAAGGACACATATTTTTCCTTAGGATTGTGCACTACAGCACAACTATTTCTCTCTCCTTTTTGCACTGCGGATTTAGAAAATTTTGAAGAATTTTTGTGGTTGATATGAAATTAAATCCTTTGAAGATCCAGGCCACGTATGTGAACGCAATAGCGGATGGGGATATTCTTTAAAATTCTCATCTACGCTTTAGAGCAATAGAGCTTATGATTAGCGGCAGAAACCTCAGCTGTTATTTTCACTAATTATATGGCTTTATCCACAATATTATAATAACTTCTCTGATTAGAAAAGCTATAATTTGGGCCCCATTTTTATAAGATTGATTTTATGAAACTAAGATAGTCATTAGTCACTCTCTGTCCTGATGTTTGATTGTTTTCTTTAAAATATGAGGGTCCATCCACTATATTTCAATATCTTTTTTATGATTGTGTCATTTGGCAAAAGTGACAACGGAGGGCCCCTTTTTTTATGTGTTAATAAATTTTACTTGGGTGATTAATGATTGAGATGCAAACGGCACTGTTAACACAGTATAAGCCAAACACGTTAGGACGTTTGGTTCGAGTCTTTTGTCAAAGTAATACCGTTTAGGTTTAATTAAAGCATTTACATCTGAATTAAAAAAAAAACTATTTTAACACTCTAAAAAAATTATTTTATCTATTTTAACACGTTATTTTACAACTCATACTATGCCTGCGTTTGGATAGCAATTTTTCTTACTCAAAGTAAAGTTGCGTTTTCTGTTTTTTTTTTTTTTTTTTTTTTTTTTTTTTTTTTTTGCCGCACTTGTTGACTTTGGGGGACAAAATTTACTGTGCATGAACAGTACGTGTACTGTTTATATATTACAAAATATTAAACATGGGTCCCACGATACTATTTACACATTTAAAAATGATTTTGCTACAGTGTTTTCAGCAACAATCAGTTTTCAGCAACTTTCAATAACAATAAGTTGTATCCAAACGGATACAATAAGTCTATAACCCATTTTTTATTTTTCACATCACAATTTATTTCACTCTCTCTTCCTCCTCATCTTTTGCTCTCTCTCCCTCTCTCAGCCAACACTTTCTCTTTCATAGCCGCCACCAAACCCACCATTGCTAATAACTATCAAATCTGCCATTGCCAATGACAAATCGCCATATCGGAACAAAACCCAACAAACCCACCATTGTAGCAACCACCATACCCAAACCTAAATTGGAACAAATTGCAACCACCGCGACCCAAATCGGAACAAATCACATACCTAGACCACAAACACCACGACCCAAATCCATCGATCTCCAACACAACCACAGGAACCCAAGCCTACCAATCTCCACCACAAACGCTAATCTCTCACAGAGAGAGAGAGAGAGAGAGATTTTAAAGTATAACAACTTGGTCGTAGCATGTTTTTTTGTTTTAGGTGCTAAAATAGCATTTTGGAAGTTTTACAACCCCGGATGCTAATACTCTATCATGTAAGTCCTCAATCTTTATGGTTAAACTTGGTTGTAGCATGTTTTTTTGTTTTAGGTGCTAAAATAGCATTTTGGAAGTTTTACAACCCCGGATGCTAATACTCTATCATGTAAGTCCTCAATCTTTGCTCCATATTTTGAGATAAAATGGTTCAAAACTCCTATAAAAAAAAAAGTAAAACAAAATGGTCCATAACCTTTCAAATGGGTCATTTTAGTCATTAATTTTTTTGTTATTATGTCAAAATAATCGTTGTTGTTAAGTAGTGGATAATAAAGTCTTTTTATTTTTTTAATCAGTGGATGGAAAAGTTTTGACAAAGAGAGATATTAAAATAATATAACATTACATTGCGTATACTGAGTGGCTTTTATTAAAAACAATAAAGTTACGAGCATATTAATTTATTTTTGTCATATTATGCAAATTGTAATAATTTAACATAAAAGAACTTAAAACTAATTTTTTATTATTATTATAAGGGATGAAACATGTAAGCATAACCCGCTAACTCAACCCAAGTTTTAATGCATATGATGAGTTTGGTTGGCTTGATAAAATTTTTAATCCGATCTAATCCGACCATGCACACTCCAAACTAAGAAAAAAAAATTTTGCTTTTCTCAAGCCATTTGTTCATGTTTCTTAATTGGTGCAAGACACTTGATGACTGGACCGTGAATGCCTTGTCATCATATCAGCATTTAATTCTTTATCAGGTTTTGGGTAAATAGCAATGCTAGTCTCATCAACTTAAGCGTTATCAAAAAGGTTGGTAGGACTTGCCAAATTCCATGTCACTCAATCAACCTCTACTAAACACATCTTTAAGCCCAACAAACCACGATTTTCCAATTTGGTCCTATTAGTGATCCATGTGCTTGGTTCATTAATCAATTACCGTATCTTCTTGTGATAAGATTTTGTCAAGTGGACAAGAAATGTTGAGGAGCTTCAATTTCAATCCTCACTCATTGAGTTTCAATCATGGCTTCTCAAGAATCATTCGGAACTGCAAGAGGAAAACCTCCTTTTTTGCATTTGCACATGTGATGTCAAAAAGATTTCTTGCCTCTTCTTTATTGCTGACAATAGACCAAGCTGTACAAGTTGATTTTTTAGTCCTTTTGTCACGCGTCAAGCTGCTATTAGTTTTTATAAGAATACACATTTTGTCACACACTTTAACACAACTCTCATATTTGTTAATATATTACTCACACATGAAGGCTACTACTACTAATTGTGAAAATTAATCCAATTGCTACTTAACATATGTAAGAGTTGTGGTAAAATGTGTGCAAGAATGTGTCTCTAGACTTTTTGAGCTTCTATTCCTCCATGCTCAAGCTTTGTGTCCTTTGCCCTCTATTTTGACTAATCCACCTGTCAGCTCATTCCATCTGTACAAGCCCGGCAGCTACTCAGTTCTCCTTTCAGTCTTTTCTTCTTGACCTTGTTCCAGGCTTTTTGCATTCATTGGGCTGTTGTGAACATATGGGCTGGATCCCTTATCTTCTTAGGTGGCTCGAAGGGCCGCTTTGAATGGAGTTTTGGGCCTAATTTGTGAGGTGAAAATTCATGGGTCTCTCAAAATTCCAGTGGGTTTTGGGTTCGATTTATTTGGTGTAGAAATTGCTAACAGAGGATGAATGCTACATAGAGTTATAAATATCATAGTAGGGCAGCCCAGTACTAGGCCTTTTCTTCTATGTTGTTACTTGTTAGTGAATCTTCTTTTTTTATAATATAAAATTTCTACTTTAATGTAATCTAAGTGTATATGTGTGTGAAATTCTTTACTGGAGACTTGAATCCCGACCTTTGCCCCCTACACCCCACACAAAAATGATCAATGTATACCCTCAGTATGGGTTACCTCTATAAGATCAAAACTATTATATAACCCGTGCGTAAGTACGGGAATGATCAATTGTAGTAGTGCTATTGATATTAACTTGGATTATTAAACATAATTATTTTTCTTTTTCTTTTTTACTATTATTATTATTTGGATGTCAATCTGTTGGCAACCTAAACAACCCTCTAAAAAGGCAAAAAAATGGTTATAAAGTTGCTTAAACCATTTGAAACTCAACTGAATTTCAACCTTTTCCTGTATGCCATGAAAAATATTATAAACATTTGCCATAAGGTTAAACCAAGTTCACTTACAAACATTAGGTAAAAAAAGTACACAACAAAGTTAGAAAAAGGATATGATCAAAGTTGGTTGAATATGCCATCTAGTGAGCAATGGTACCACAATATATATATACACACACACACTATTTTTAGCAATTTTGTTCTACAAAATTACATGTTACTCTCTTAACAATATCATTGACTGTTTTAAGAATAATGCTTATTGCCACAAACTTTTTTACAATATTTTTACAAACATTTGATGTAAAATTGTAATTTACAACTATGTTTTATGTTGACTTTATTCCATGACAAAAAGTGTTGTAAATGCATTAAATTATTTCCTTGTATTTTGTGAGATTTTATTGTATTGAGTTTAGTGCTAAGTTGGTGAAGAATCAAGCTTCAAATAAAGATCATTGCAATTTCATGATTAGCTTGTAAGAAGTTCGCGAGTAAAGGTTCCCGTGAAAATGTCACATGAGAGGCGCATACTGGAAGTTGAAGAGTCAAGTGTTAGGCTGCATTTTGCGAGTATTTCGTGAGACAGGCCATCTCATGAGGTACTTGCGAAACTCTTTGCTTGGAGGATTTTAAGTGTGACTTTCTTACCCTTTACCCATACTATATATACCCTCATTACCCACAAAAGTAAGAAAATGCTATTTAGAGAGAAAACCTTAGATAGGTTTCTACAACACAACACACCCATCTTTTAGAGAGAGAGAGCTACTCATTCTTTAGTGAGAAATCATTGTAGTATCTTCTCCTTCCCTCTCTCATTGTCATACCTTGAGAGGAGATTTGTTTCCAAACACAACCCACACATATTCAAAGTGTAGAGAGTATTTTGGAACTTGGGAAGCTTTGGGGATTTGCCAAAAGAAGCTGGTGAGCCTTGGCGGATGCAATCGGGTGGTATTGCGAGATCTGAAAAGCTAGCAAAGAGAAGACTTCGAGAAGTTTGTTGGTAGCAAGAGCTTGGAGGGCTCAAGTAGGGTCTTTTGTTATTCGTGTACTCTAACTTATTCACTAGTAAATTGATTTTGACTTGGAGGGTCGTAGAGGTTTTTTGCCAAATTCTTCAGTTTTCTCTTCGATAACACGTCTTGGTGTTATCTTGTGTTTGCATCTCTCTTCCCTACTTTTTAAGCTTTCATTTTATTGTTGATTGTGGATGAATATGATTTAGAGTAGTGTTATCAATTCATTGCGCATGTTTACTTTTGTTCTGCACTTTGTTTAAGTTAGAGTAAAAGCAATCTAGCCATAAGCTTTTTATTAGGGATCTGAACAAGCTCTTGTGTTTTAGCACAAATCCGAACATTCAGTTGAGTTAACAAATTTTTATTGATTCACATGTGCACCCATCACTTATATTACTTTTTTACTTACTACCATTTACCACATCAGCAATTTATAAAAAAAAAATTGTAACTCTAGCATTTTCCTTCTTTTAATAGTCATAAATTTTTTTTATAGATCTACAATCTAAAACAAAATATACAAGTCCAAAAAAATTACCCCAACAAAAATGACTAATAGCAAAGCAACAAAAAAAACTTAAGCCCAATAAACAAATTTTACCAAAAACAAACAACCCTACCCTTTTAAAAATTCTAAAAAAAAAAATTTTGTTTTTACCTAACAGTAAATGCACGCAAAAAAACCTCAATGACTAAGCAATAGCAAAGCAGGAGGCCGGAACTGATGCACTCAGTCAGCAGCAAGGTCTCCTCCTTATTTCAAGTTCTGACTTCGTCCTGGCAAAAACATAACTTAAAATATTTGAGAATGTGTCATTGTATTTTTTAGATTCTGCCATCGTTGGAGAATTTTATGATGTCATCTACTAGTTGGTTTTTTAAGAGCTGAACTTGTATATATATATTTTTTGATTGAGACTATTATATTACAAAGATGTTTTTCTTATGGATTTTAAAGTTTAACTTACTCTCTATATTTTTACGTGGAATAGTTTTGTATAGGTTTGACTTGTTAGTTTTTGGGCATATTCTTTAAGTCAATAAAAATATGGTTTTAGATCGTGACCACACACACACACACATATATATATAGCCCCCAAATTGAAACTAGTCATTCCAAATTGAAAGTTGGTCTAGAAAATTTAAAAAATAAAATGGTCACTTGACCCATATGCATTTTGACATTATAGTTTGATTGTTTGGTGTTAAGGATCTAAAGTTAAAATATTGATATTTTAGATTAAGGTTGATGTCATGCTATTTGACTCCACTTAAAGGATTGTTTTTTTTTTGGGGGAACTTGTTAGAACTAATTTGCTTTTTAGTAAGAAGAATTTTGGATATATAATGAGAATACATATGGTTTTCTTCATTTGTGATATATTTATGTTGTTTCCTTTCATGAATAGTTGTAATTCTAGTTACTCTTTCAATTTCTATTACAATTACCATACAAGAATTTTCAGTCATCAATATTGTCAAAATTTGTTTGTAATAAAATGAAAGGTAATTTTATAATTGATTCTTTGATTTTATACCTTGAAAAGAAAATTGTTGCGACATTTAGTACAAAATCATTCATGGATGATTTTTTGGATTTAAAAGAATGTTGAGTTTCATTTTGCTAGATCATTAATGATTGGGTAGAAATTATTTTATATATTTTCTTTTGTTTGTATTTTGTTAATATTGAATGGATTTTAATTTATGGGAAATGCTAATGAGTGCTCTTAGGACATTGGTTAACAATCTATTTTAGGAAAATTTTGACATCACTTTTATGGAAAATGAAAAAAGCTGTCAAAATATTAATTAATTTATTTTTTCTTTTCCAATAAAAACTTTCTTTAACTTGATTGTTAACCAATACCCTAAGAGTACTCGTTAGCATGGCCCTTAATTTATTTTTTATATATTAATTTAGTTTTAAATTTTAGTATGTTTCTTATTCTTGAATAGTAAAAAAAAAAAAAAAAATTTATTGCTTTGGCCTTCCGAAGAAAAAAAAAATCCTGACTTTGTCCCTTTGTGTATGCGTAGATCCCATTTGTTTTCCTCTTTCATTAAATTACTATTTATATTCTTCAACTTTGAGATAATTCTGATTTTGTCGCCTAAATAGTTGAATTTTTTCACCTATCATTACATACAGTTTTGAAATGGGAGTTTTTTTTTTTTTTTTTTTTAAGAGTTTCAATCTATGGTGTCTGCTCTTGATGATAACTCTTTATCATCAGACCAAGACACCAATTAGTTTTTAGTGTAGGCGGAGATTGAACCTCAAATCTCTTATACACCCATCAAAGATTTTCTAGTTAAGTTAACTGGAACCCAGAAAATGATCCCTTCAATCCATGTCATAAGTAGGAAAAGGATTTTATTCAATTGGTGATACCCTATGTCACCACTCACATGACATGGGTGTGTGACCTACACTTGTCACTACAACACAAGATGCTAATTCTTTAGAAAATTATTAGGTGTTTTCGGAGTAGGGAGATGTGGTGTTTCCCCCTCTCTCATTTAAATACTATAAATTAAATTAATGAGATCTATTGTAAATGTATATATAAAAAAAAAAAAAAAAAAACATAATTTCTCTATACTTAGAAAAAAACCTAATAATTACTCATAACTCCAAGTGGGACAGAAAATTTAGACTCTTCCTCTTTTTATTGCCATATGTTGATTTTAAAGAAACCTTAAGAGCCAAGTTTTAGATCTTATCTTTAATTTATACATTTTTTATTTCCACACATAGACCACTTTAATTGGGAGTTTTGAGTTTTCACTTGGCAAGTATCAAAATATGAGAATTGTTAAGTTCACAATATTTTTACAATACTTTTATAACAAATCCTAAGTCATAAGTTATAATTGGTTCTAATTTGAACCCATTGAAATTACTTTTTTTTTTCAATCATAACAATCTACCACCACTAAAATAACTTTTTTTTCAACCGCAATAATTTACCATTTAATATTGTGGGGTCGGAGAATTTGGCAACCCCGGCCCACTTTATACTAGGCCCAAGGCCCATGCCGAGAAGGAAGAAACGCCCGAGGACGAAGTGTGAAAGTCCAAATTGCCTAGGAACCTTGCCGAGGACGACCCTGTCCTCGGCCAACCGAGACCATTGGAGGAAGAAGTAACGAGCCACCAAAAGCAGCCTTCCCGAGCATTTAAAGAGAAGGAGCAAGTACAACGTGTCAGCCGTGGAAGCATGGTGAAGGAGCACGTCCAGGAATGAACTGTCACCTCCACATTAAATGCCTACAACTAACGTTCTAGTTGCATTAATGAGGAAATGACTCCTGAACAGTTCAGGCTTGGTTGCTGCAACCCACAGAAAGAATGAAAGGCGGCTGATGGGACAAGCACTCAAGTAGTGACTTGCTTGATCAACAAATGTAGGGTTAAGATCAACAGAAAGGGGGTATATAATGTAAGGAATCCCTCTTGAAAGGGGACTGAAAAAAGGAGAAAATTAGAAGTACAGAACAGTGCAACAACCTATAACATCACAGAAACCTTTGTAACCAATCACTAAAGAAATAATAAGAACCTCAAGCTCCCAAGAGGAGGGCCGAGGAGCATCATTGCACAGTTTAATCCACGTCCATGCTATTCAATCCATATGCAACCATGCCTAGCTGTTGTATCCCTCACTAGGGCCTAGTTTTTGAACCTGCTCTCTACAAATTCATTGTATTGGGCTAGCTGGGCTTGAGTCCACTCACTCAACAGTAGAAATGCTCAAACCCAGTTCCTACAATTGGCGCCGTCTGTGGGGAGAACTCGTGTGTTAGTAAGGGCAACGACTAAGCATGGCAGGATCAGGCCTTCATCAAGCAGGCTCCCATCAGCCTGAACCGGTCAAATCCCAGCATCAGGGTAACTTCGCCAACCCTGAGCGCGATCGAAATGAAGAGAATGGAAGATTTTGAGAGGGAAGTGTGCACACCACTCAAACCAGCAGAAGCTACTCGCGTGGGGACAATCATGTGCCCTAGAGACAAAATAACAACTGGGCCATACAACCAAAAAAGGTTAGGAGCCACGTGACCCAAAGGCAGATCGATGAGCAGGCCATGCAGCGAGAGATAGACATTTTGAAGGGGAGGCTGCGCCATGCACAACAAAGGGAAGAGGTGAATAAACTTAAGCGTGCAGGGGCTATCAAAGAGGTCTTTTACCCTGAGTGGTTGGCCAACACTGTGGTGGTCAAGAAGAAAAGCGAAAAGTGGAGGGTCTGCGTGGATTTCACTGACCTGAATAAGGCGTGTCCAAAAGACCCGTTCCCCATGCCTCGGATAGACCAGCTAGTGGATGTAACTACGGGCCATCCTCGGATGAGCTTCCTAGACGCCTTTCAAGGCTATCATCAAATACCACTAGCCTTGGAGGATCAGGAGAAGACAGCCTTTGTGATGCCCATTGGGAACTACCATTACAAAGTAATGTTGTTCGGCCTGAAGAACGTAGGGTCCACCTATCAAAGGATGATGACGAGAATGTTCGAGCCGATGCTGGGTAAGAGCATCGAAGTCTACGTTGATGATATGGTGGTAAAAAGTAAAGCGGTGTCCGAACATTTAGGGGACCTCGGCTGCACTTTTGATGTCTTGAGGAAACACAAGCTGCGTTTGAATGCTTCCAAATGCTCGTTTGGCGTGGGATCTGGCAAATTTTTAGGATACATTATTACCCACAAGGGAATCGAGGTTGATCTTGACCAAATCAAGGCTATTCATAGTCTAAAGCCTCCGCAAAATCCCAAGGAGGTCCAAAAGCTTACTAGAATGATCGCGGCCTTGAATCAATTCATTTCCAGGTCGGTTGACAGGTGCAGGCCCTTCTATCTCCTGATCAACAAGTGGAAGGGATTTGAGTGGTCTGAGGGTTGTGTCGTGGCCTTTCAGTAGCTCAAAGAGTACCTATCCCAGCCACCTATCATGTCCAATCCTGAGGTTGACAAGGTCCTATACGCATACCTTGCTGTGGCATTTCACGCTGTGAGCCTGGTACTGATTCGGGATGACAATAGCGTTCAAAGACCGGTCTATTACGTTAGCAAATCATTACATGAAGTTGAGGTCAAGTACCTACCCTTGGAGAAAGCCATACTAGCTGTGGTCCACGCTACACGAAAGCTCCCCCATTATTTCCAGGCTTACACAGTGGTTGTCCTAACCCAATTACCCTTGAAGTCTGTACTTCGGACAGCTGATTACACAGGGAGGATCGCCAAGTGGAACATAATTCTGGGGGCTTTTGACATCAAATACATGCCTCGGACCTCTATAAAAGGCCAAGTCTTGGCTGATTTGGTGGCCGAATTCACTGAATCACCACTAGAGATGACAGCCGAGAAGGGAAGCATGGATGAAAAATCAGTTGGGGCAATCTCCATCCCGGGGCCACCATGTTGGAAGGTATACGTTGATGGCGCGGCAAATCAGAGGGGGTTTGGAATGGGACTACTCTTAATATCCCCTAAGGAGTCTGTTATAAAAAATCCTTGAGGCTAGGGTTCTCGACCACAAATAATAAAGCTGAGTATGAAGCACTGTTACAAGGGATGGTCATGGTGCAGAAAATGGGAAGAAAAGCAATGGAGATGTTCTCGGATTCAAGATTGGTGGTAGGCTAGGTAAAGGGAGAACTGGAAGCTAGAGATTTGAGGATGCAAGAGTACCTAAGTCAGGTCAAGCGCTTGTAGTATAATTTCGATCTTTTCAACTTGTCACATGTCTCTAAGAGTGGAAACACCCATGCCGATTCATTGGCCACACTTGCCACCTCCTCGGCAGGGGATTTACCTTGGATTATTCTTGTAGAGCATCTAAAAAGAGCAAATGAGGTGGTGAAGGGCACGGTCCACATCCATCAAGTTAGGATGGGTCCCAACTGGATGAACCCCATAGTGAGGTTCCTTAAAGATGATTTTCTACCCGAGGAGAAGTCAGAGGCTGAAAAAATACGAAGGAATGCTTCTCGGTTCTGGTTGTCCGAGGACCATAAGTTGTATAGGCGCTCCTACTCTGGACCATACCTACTGTGTATTCACCCCTTGGCATCAGAGTTATTGCTCGAAGAGCTGCACGAGGGGATCTGTGGGAGCCACACAGGAGGAAGATCCCTATCTCATCGAGCCATCACACAAGGATATTGGTGGCCGGGGATGTAGAAGGAGGCCTTGGAGTATGTTAAGAAGTGTGACCAATGCCAAAGGTTAGCCCCAAATATTCATAAGCCTGGAGGGGTCTTCAACCCTTTGTCCAGCTCATGGTCGTTCATCCAGTGGGGTTTGGATATTGTAGGCCCTTTCCCCAAGGCACCAAGGAATAAGAGATATATGTTGGTTGCCACAGATTACTTCACCAAATGGGTCGAAGCTGAGCCGTTGGCCAACATCAGGGATGTGGACGCTAAGAAATTCCTTTGGAGAAATATTATCACACGATTCGGGGTCCCTCATACCCTCGTTTCAGATAATGGACTCCAATTCGACAGCAAGGCCTTCAGGAGGTATTGTTGTGAACTTGGGATCACAGACAGGTATTCAACTTCAGCTTATCCTCAGGGAAACGGGCAGGTTGAGGATGTCAACAAGGTCATCGTTAATGGGTTTAAGAAGAGACTGGATGACGCCAAGGGAAGGTGGGTAGAAGAGCTGCCACACGTTCTTTGGACATACCGGATTACACCACGGCGGTCAACAGGGGAGACACCTTTTGCCATGACTTATGGGGCTGAGGCTGTTATCCCTCTAGAGGTAAACTTCCCAACGCTAAGGACGAGCTCTTTCACTTCAGGCAGTAATGATGAACTATTGGGGAGGAGTCTAGATATAGTTGATGAACGAAGGGAAGAGGCAATGATCTAGCTGACCTATTACCACCAAAAGCTCAAGCAGAGATATGATGCCAATGTGAAGCTAAGACCACTAGCACCGGGGAACCTAGTGTTGAGGAAAGTTGTAGGGGCTGCCAAGAATCCTTCCTAGGGGAAGCTGGGGCCTAGCTAGGAGGGGCTATATCGAATTTCCTTGGTGGCGGGGATAGGTGCATACTACTTAGAAAACCTAGATGAAAAACCTGTACCTCGTTCGTTGAATATAAATAACTTGAGAAGGTATTATTATTAATGAAAGCCTCCCCTTTTTTATTCCAAATTTATGTTTATTATGATTATGTATCCTGTATTTTGGCGGCCACCTAAGTACTAGATTGAACCAAGTTCTTGCATGGTCCTCGGACTCAAGTCTATGTGGAAACTAATCACTTCAAGAAAAACCTGAGTACTAGACTGAACTAAGATCTTGCATGGTTCTCGAACTCAAACCTATGAGAAAACTAGTTACTTATAAGAGAATCTAAGTGTTAGACAGAACCAAGGCCTTGTATGGTTCTCGAACTCAAACCTATGGGGAAACTAGCTACTCAGAGAAAAACCCAAGTGTTTGGCAGTACCAAGGTCTTGCATGGCCCTCGGGCTTAGGTCTCTGGAGAGATTGGCTACATTCAGCAAAGGCGTAAACAAACACAAGCCCATGAGCATCACTTAAAGCATTCTGAGGCATATTGAACCTAACCCCTTAGCATAATCATCAACTAACGGCTTTCTTAAGCATTTTTTACTGTTTACAGTAACCCATTCATGAGATGTAGAACCAATATTGTGAAGTCGTTCCCTAAGTATTCAATCCAGCGAAAATAGGTCATGGTGCCAAGGTGGTTCAATTATCGACCAAGGTCCAAGTGGGAACTATCACTATGGACTTTACATTTTTTGGTTGCCAATTTAGAATGAAAAACATGCTGAGCTTCTGAGATTGTGAAGCTAATAATTAAAGCCCAGGTTATATAAGTAGCAGAACTCATTACAATGACAATAAACACTAGGTAAAAAAAAAAAAAAAAAAGGGATTCATGCATTCACCTTGAAAGTAGCATTACAGTGCTTAAAAAGAAAAAAAAAAAAGAAAAAGAAAGAAGAAGAACAAAAACGACAAAAACAAAAAATGAAACATAAGATAGAAGCTAGCTAAGACAGCCTATTTCTTCGATTTGAACTTTATTCCCCCCTTGGGAGGCTGTCCAGAAGTGTCCTCGGGGTTCTCGGAGCTTTAACCTAGGGGAACAGCCTGCAGAGGCACCACCATGAGAGTTGTCTCCTTGGCTAGAGGGGTAACTTTGGGAAGGTCTCCCTCGGCAAGAAGAGCCTGGGAGTCAGTAGGAGGGACTTGAGGACCAACAGGGGGCTTCACCACATCTAGGGGCGCTTCCAGGTTACTGGTTTCTCTTTCCTCTAGCACCCCTTGATGCTCAGCCTCCTCGGCATGCCTATTAGTAGAAGTGGGATCCTTGGCAATATCAGCCTGGTCCCTGTCTGCCATTTCGGGGGCGGTGCAGGCTTCAGAGATGGCGAGGTAGCCTCTCGAATAGCAGGAGGGTAGTACACTCTCTCGGCCCTCCTAAGCTCAGACGAGGCCTCGACCCCCACTTGGTTGAGGGCCTTATTCCAAGTCTGGGAGCAGTAGCGCTTGCATACCTCAAGGACTTGAGCCTTGAGGGCAGCCTCAGTCTTAGCCACTCCCTCAGCAAATGCCTCTTCCTCCGCTTGCTCTTTAGAGCTTTCGGCCTCTGTCCTCGCAGACTCAGCCTCTACCTTGGCCTTCAGAAGCCTCATCCCTAGCGTACTCGACAACACCTTTAGCCCTCACTGCCTCAGCTAACTTCTGCCTTAAGTTAGTGATGTGCTCCTTAGCAATTTTTAGTTGGCATTTAGCGTCTAGAAGGTGCCTCGTCTAGTTGGCGGCCTACTTTTGAGCACCAGCTAAGCCTGACACCACGCTATCTCTGGCCTTTGTCACCTCCTTTAGATCCTCCCTTGCCTTCTTGAGGTCAAACTCGGAGTTCTTAAGGGACCGCGTGGCTTCCAGGCGCTTGTCGCGTTCCTGGTCTATGGCCTTGCTCTGGTTATTGGCCTTCTCTTCCAGCTTGTAAGTGGTCTGGACAGCCTGCAAATTGAAACAAACAGGCGATAAGTTGGGAACCGAAGAGTAAAAATCAACGAAGTCTCAAACGTCGGATGGCTTACCATGCCTAAGTACCTCTTCAAGCTGAGGATGACCTCCTGCCTCCTCAGGTCCTCCAATTGAGCCATATCGGCAGGGAGTAGCAAGGACCGCTCTAGCGCATCAGCCATATATGCGCCTTCACCCCTTCTAAAGTCCTTGAGGGAGGCGTTATCCATCAAAGGCTCCCCATGGAGCATTGGGGAAGGGAGCTAAGCCTGGGCCTTGGACTGCACAGCCACCTCTCTTCCTTGGCCTTGGTGCCCAGTTTTTTGCTGCTTAGGGGGCCGCCTAGTCTCATCCTCCTCTTGGGAAGAACGAGTCCTGTCAGTTCCCATAGGCCTTTTGCCCTTAGGGCCCTTCTTCTGCTGGGGATCAGTAGGCTCGGGCCTTGGTGGCAAACTCGGCTGAGATTGAGGAGGTCGAAGCTTGGACTAGGAATAGGACGACTTGGTCTGAATAGGTTGAGACTTGGGTAGCGGAGGAGAGAGCTTGGATTGGGACTTTCTCGACTCGTCCCTCCCCGGCTGACCCTCAAGCAGGTCAAGTAGGCTAGTCTGGGGTTGCCTCTTAAAGCCCATCTCGGCTCGGGGAGAAGTCCTTGCAGAGAGGAGGTCCGCCTCGGTCAGATTAGGATGGCCCAAGTCACTAGAGGGATCCTCGACTAGGTGGACTTGGTCAAAAGTGCTAAATTCGTCCTTAGAGGGACCCAAATCAGCAACTTCTTCCTCTTCTCCTAGCTCTTCTTCCTCGGCCTTCGTAGCTTGGGCAGAGGTAGAAGGACCTGCCAACGGAATACCTTCCGAAGCAAGAGACCCTTTAGGAAACAAAAACCCCTGCTCCGCTACAGTTATGCTACGAAGCTGAAAATCTTTGGCTCTGATCAAGTGCTTCGGAGCCGGGAACGACTTCTAGAGCGGTTCGTACCCGAGGATCTTGTGGGCGGCTCTAACTTGGTTATCAGCCTCGTTCACAAATATTTCTGCCCTGAGGACCTTTTCCAAGTCCTCCTTGTTGACCAGGTTGAAATGACGCTCAAAAGCGTGCGGATCTGCAGAAAAGAAAACATGTTCCTGTCAGCAACCAAACAAAGCAGACCTACAACCCGAAAGACTAGACCCTCTCCTACTCAAAGTACCCCACCTGGTGTCCCCTCCTCTCTCGGATAGTGAATGCTATCGTGCCACTCCCTGGACACAATGAGAAAGTCTTTGTTCAACCCCTTGCTGGATTCAGGAAGACACTAGATAAGCCGGACCTTATCGTCCCTCGTCTTCATGTAATAAGACTTACCCTTTAGTTTTTGAAGGTTGTAACACCAATTTACATCTTGATGGGTCAACCTTAACCCCATCTTCTCATTCAAGGCGTCCACACAACCCAGGATTCTGAACACGTTGGTGGCGCACTGAGTGGGGGCCAGCCTAAAGTACCTAAGGTAGCCCCTCTCGTTAATGGCCCCATGGGGATCCTTATACCGCCTTCAAGGAAGGCGATTACGGGAATCACGACCTCGCCCTCCTTCCTCTGAATGTGCTATTTCCCTTCCTTACAGTACCTCAAGCCCACGTTACTGGGTATCCTATAATTGGTGATGAATTTCTCCATCGCCTCTTCAGACTCAACTAACTTCTTAAATCTACCCATCCCTAACAACGACTAAGAGACTCAAGAAAGGGCGAAGGAAAGAAAGGACTCAGAGAGGGAATTTGAGTTAGAGAGAGAAGAAGACTTACAGAAATGAGGAAGAGCTCCTGGGACAGGCTTTTTGTGCTGAAAAAGGCGTGAAGTGTAGTTGGAGATTTGACCGAATTCAATGTATGTGCGCAAGAACTCTTGAGTGCAAAAGTAAAGAGGCCAACCGGATCAAACGGGTACTTATACCCCCAATTAAAGATAACCGTACAAGTTTCCCCGCTCATAAAGCTGGGAAAAGCCCAGCTGTTGGATTGGTATCGCGCCGTTGAACGTGGGGAGCACAGAGCCACCATAATTTAATAAGGGCGCGCTCTGTATATCGAAGCGCCAAGAACGTGCCTTAGACAGGCGAAAAGCCTCTGGCACTGACGGAGGACAAGACGTGACAAGCCATCATGACGGCCCGAGGATGTCAAAATCCTCTTCTCCGTCTGAGGAGCCGGACAGCAGGATTTTGAAGGGTTATTGTGGGGTCGGAGAATTTGGCAACTCCGGCTCACTTTATACCAAGCCCAAGGCCCACGCCGAGAAGGAAGAAACGCCCGAGGACGAAGTGTGAAAGTCCAAATTGCCCAGGAACCTTACCGAGGACGACCCTGTCCTCGGCAAACCGAGACCATTGGAGGAGGAAGTAACGGGCCACCAAAAGCAGCCTTCCCGAGCATCTAAAGAGAAAGAGTAAGTACAACGTGTTAGCCGTGGAAGCATGATGGAGGAGCACGTCCAGGAATGAACTGTCACCTCCATATTAAATGCCTATAACTAACGTTCTGGCCGCATTAATGAGGAAATGACCCCTGAACAGTGCAGCCTTGGTTGCTACAATCCACAGAAAGAATAGGAAGGCGACTGATGGGACAAGCACTCAAGTAGTGATCTGCTTGATCAACAAATGTAGGGCTAAAATCAACAGAAATGGGGTATATCCCTCTTGAAAGGGGACCGAAAAGAAGGAGAAAATTAGAAGTACAGAACAGTGCAACAACCTGTAACATCATAGAAACCTTTGTAACCAATCACTAAACAAATAATAAGAACCTCAAGCTCCCAAGAGGAGGGCCGAGGAGCATCATTGCACACTTTAATCCACGTCCATGCTATTCAATCCATATGCAACCATGCCTAGCCGTTGTATCCCTCACTAGGGCTTAGTTTTTGAACCCGCTCTCTACAGATTCATTATATTGGGCTAGCTAGGATTGAGTCCACTCACTCAACAGTAGAAGTGCTCAAATCCAGTCTCTACAAATATTTATTATGAAAACGTCACATTAGTATGAAAATGTCATATTCACACCATGTGGACCATGGACCTCACGATACATAAGTGTATATATATATATATATATATATATATTATACAAGATAGAATTTCTATTATATCTTAATTTAAGTGTATATATATGTGAAACTCACTTCTGGAAACTTGAACTTCGGATCTTATCCTCCACACCCCATAAGTACTTATACTTGTGGAGTGACCATCGCACCAAAGATGTGCAGTAGTCCCACGATACATATTCAAAAATGGCAAGATAAGAGTAGTTGATGAGAAGTTTTAGAACTACAAATTATTGTACAACTTTTTTATCACAATTTTAAGACAAACGATAAATAATTAACTATTCCTTACACGTGATCCCACAATTTTTATTTTCACCAATTACATTTTTTCACGTCGAAGCAGTGGCAAAAAATTGTGAAAAATTACATGCTACTTGACTTTTTCGCTGCCGACACGAATTACTTGGTACATCACCCAACACGTAGGATTCATTACTTTATCCAAAACTTCACCTTTGCAAGAGAAGACTTAAGAGTCGTGAGAAAGGTGTTCCTTCAGTTCCCTCTTTTCTCCGTGCCGCAAAAAAGAAAAAAAAGAAAAAGGAAAACTTGTTATGTACTGGTGGGGTGGGTCTTTATTATTGCTAACGTGAGCCTTTCCTACTGGTCTTTACTTTTCTTTTTCCCTCCAAAGAATCAATCCCTTCCTTCCACTCACAAGCCCTCCCTTTATGTCACTATAAAATCTCTCTTTCTTTCTGTGGTTATTGGGTGATGGATATAGGAGGCGATTTATCAGACACCACAAAAAAAAAGTATAGATCATTGAAGTAAGAGCACGAATGTGCACCCAAGACCCAGAAGTGGGCCATGGCATTCCTTGCCGCTCTTTGCCCCAATATTCCCACCACCTCTTCTTACCTTCGCAGCTCCAAGGTACCTCTCTCTCTCTCTCTGATAAATTTTCGATAGTTACAAATATCAGGTGTTTGTTTTGAAGATAATGAGTGACCTTTGCGGGCCTCAACTTATCTTTGTTTAGGACCTTATTGGATTGATTGTCGAAACCAACCTTTTTCTTCTTTTTCTTGATTTTCTTGATTTATGTAATTTTGGTAGTTGATTTGTTGACCCTTTTTTGGATATCAATAAATCTTATTACTTATCAAGGAATATAAGGAGATGTCAGTTGAACTTTATTTCCTAGTTTCATTATATTCAATTAGTATTTGGTTTTTATTTTGTAAGATTCTCACGTTTGCTTTTATCTTCTGTACTCTGGCTTGGTTGATTAGCATAAAAGCAAAATCTTAATTTGGTGACTGGCTGAGTAGAAAAAGTAACGAACTGGGGGTTGAAATAAAGAGATAAAAATTAATAATGGAAAATATAGATTAGATTCTGTAAGTAGTAGCTTGGTGTTTTTTGATTAACTCTCGTTGCATTCTCAAATCAACATTTTATTAGTTGTAAAATCAACTTAAATTAAGAGATTAAGATGCGCATTCAGAGTGAATTAAGAACTCAAGGGAAAAATCATTTGGGAACCTATTATGTATTCCAATACCTATAAGGCTATTTAGTACAAGAAAGTGCAGCCCTTGCATAACAGCTAAGAATCATCTGCCAAGGACCTTCTGAGACAAATCTTAATCTGGTTCTCGAATCATAAAATATATGATAGAAATTATGATTCCGTAGAAATCCGAGAAATCCAAAACTTTGACATATATTGGAAAAAATGCAGTTCTTAGATCATTATATGATTTTGTTTCCTATTTTTTGCATTTAGAAACTATTTTAGTAAAATTTCTACAACACTTGACAAGACTCTACCTATTCCCTCCAAAATTCAACTTTGGAATCTTTTTTAATGAAATTTGCCACTTTTTGGAAAAGGCTTTGGTAAACTGTAGAATAGATAAAAAGCAAACTTAATACTTACAGGGTCTCCACAGAATTTGAGATTTCAAATGATTTTATAAACTTTTCAGGAAAACATTGTTATTGCAGACATTAACATTTGAGATCGTCACATGTTCTAAATTTGATTTTTGGCTTGTCTTCACTCTTCATCTATCTTCTCTTTCTTCAATGTTGTAAATCTCCTTATTGGGAAGCAGCCATTGGATTTATTATACTTCCTTTGCTGACCAATACATTTCTGCATAACATCTCACATTCAACTCCTATTTAAAATTTACTTGAAAGTTAGTGACTATAAAAATACATGTGCATTTGGGTTGATAAGGTTCTACTTATTCTTAGAAGGAGTGGGGTGGGAGGGGAGGGGAGGAGGGATTGATAGGTTTCTAAATAATTGAACAAATATTTATAGTCCTGTAATGTTTTCTGTAGTTATGCTCCTTGAAGCTCAACAAAGAGGATAAAATAGCTTTTATGATAACAACAAAAAGTCGGGGTCATTCCTTGAGGGTCATCAGATCAGTACTAAATAACAGGAATTCAAGGATTAATGACAATGGGGTTACAGAACCTGCAAAGATTCTTCTTGAGAGATTGTTTGCACAGACGCAGAAATTGGAAGAGCAGATGAGCAGAGATTCTCAACTCCCTGAAGATGTTCAGCTGGTGCTTAACCTTGAGGTCCTGGAGTCTGATCTTCATGCTGCATTGGCAGCCTTACAGAAAAAGGAAGAAGATCTACAAGATGCAGAAAGGATAGTCTTGTTGGAACACAGTGAATTAAAACGTGCAAATGAGGAGTTGGAGCAACGTGAAAAAGAAATTGCTGCTGCTTGCTTTAATCATGAACAATTGGAAGAGGAGCTGAAGCAAGCTAATCTTAATTTAGCTTCTCAAGCCAGTCAGATAGAAGATCTTAAGCTTCAACTCAAGGAGAAAGACCAGGATATTGCTGCTGCCCAATCTGCACTATCTTTGAAAGAAGAGGAAATGAATAAAATGAGAAATGAACTGGTGAAGAAGAGTGAAGAAGCTGCTAAGACAGATTCTGATCTCAAATCTAAAGCTCGTCTCTTAAATGAAGCCAATAAAGTCATGCGGAAACAAGAAGATGAACTTCAAGGACTCCGGAAAGCTATTCGGGATAAAGAAGAAGAACTAGAATTTTCTCTGACCTCGAGGAAACTTGAGGAGGAGAAATTAAAAGTTGCAGAGGCCAATTTGAAGAATCGGACGATGGAGTGGTTATTAGCACAGGAAGAACTGAGGAAACTGGCAGAAGAAGCTTCTAAACATGCAGGGGAAACTAATGAAACTCTTGAGGATTTCAGAAGATTAAAGAAACTTCTTGCCGACGTGAGGTCCGAGTTGGTTTCTTCTCAGAAATCTCTGGCATCCTCTCGGCAGAAAATGGAAGAACAAGAGGTGCAGTTGGAAAAGCAACTAGCAGAGCTGGAAGAACAGAAGATAAGCATTGCGTCTTACATGGCGAGTTTGAAAGATGCTCAAATAGAAGTAGAGAGCGAGAGAGTAAAGCTTAGGGTTGCAGAGGCTCGAAACAAGGAGCTTGAACAGGACTTAGCCATGGAGAAGGAGCTAATGGAAGAGTTGCAGGATGAGTTGAAGAAAGAGAGATCTTCTCTGCAACAGGCAATCCAGGAGATGTCATTTCTCCAGGAAGAGCTTGAGCAGAAAAACAGTGAGTTTGAAGAGATGCATAATATTCTTCAGGTGAAAGAGTCAGAGTCTGTGGATGCTAAGCTAGAAATCCAGCATTTGAAATCTGAGCAGACTACTCTTCAGCTTATCTTGGAGGAGAAAGACTTGGAACTCCTTAATGCGAGGAAGAAGTTGGAGGAACTAAACCAGGAAATTGGAGAGCTAAAGATGCGAATGAACAATAGAGAGGATCAGCTTATCCAGGCCACAACTATGCTGAAGGAGAAAGACAAACATGTTCAGATGATGCAAGACGATTTATATGATGCAAAGCTAAAATTTTCTGAAGCTGAAACTGTGGTAGAACGGATTGTAGAGCTCACAAATAAATTGGTCATGTCCATTAAGGTTGAGGACTCTGATGCGATGAGAGCATTTGATGACATGGGCAACGAATTTCTCCAGCAACTATTAGAGAAAAATAAGGATGATTTTAGCATGCATAAAAAACAACTTGAAACTGAGCTCAAGTTGACCACAGAAAGCTTAAGAATGAAAGAAAAGGAAATACTAGGTGTACAGAGGGCTCTAACAATCAAAGACGAAGAGCTCAAAGCTGTTCTTAAGAGATTAGGAGCAAGGGAGGAAGAACTGAAAAAGTTAAAAGAAGAAATGAAAGAAGATGCTAATGATCTAAGGAAGCTTTACGCTTTGGCACAAGAGAGAATTGGTGATAGAAGTATTGGGGACTTGGCAATTGAGAAGCTTCAACTTGAGGCAGCTCAATTGGAAGTTGAAGCTGCCACTTGTGCTCTCCACAAACTTGCAGATATGAGTCGAGAACTTTTAAATGTGATTAGTCTAAGCATTGACACTGACAGTGATATAGGAGTCTTCCCAGAAAATGGCTGTGATACTAGGATAGGTGTTGCTGAGCAAAGTAAATGTCTAACTGAGGTTTCGTTGGAAGTCACAAGGCTTTCAGCTTTGACTAAACAGCTTGTGCAAGAGGCTGGTATTGTTGATGCAGAATAGACTGATATATAGTCTGTGTCATCTTTTTTGTTTAACTTTTTAGTTTATTTGTTTATGTACAGTCTGTTTACGTTTTTAAGATGCAATTATACTCTGACCAACTTTAAACAAATAACAATCAGCAAGAAACTGAGTTAAAAAAAACTGTAACCTTCCTTTACCGTAACTTCCTTTACTGTAACCTTGTTGACATCTAATGTCCAGATGTGAAAGCTTTGTGTTTTTTTTGACTTATCAAAAAAAAAAAAAAAAAAAAAAAAAGCTTTGTTTTTTTGTTGTATGGTAACTAATTTTGCTTAAAAAATTTATGAGGACATGCTTAGCTAACGGGGTTCATGAGGAATTTTCTTCTACATTGCTGGGCCAAGAACACATGTTCAAGCTCTAAAGCCTTTGGAAGTACCCTAAAGAACAATCATTAAACCCTCAAAGCTGCAAACTGCCACCATATTCATAAGTCATAACAAATCCTATGTTTGAGGACTAGGTTTTCGTGAGTTTAAAATGAGCATATTCACAAGCTGAACCAACCAAAATAACAATAATAACAGCATATTAGTCAACTAGCATAAGTGTACCTTTACAATTATGAACAGCCGGATATATGCTTTTGTGCTGAAGCTGTAGATAAACATTTGACAGAAATATTTATTCCTATTGAACTTCAGCCAGAAAGTCCGTAAAATGCCCTACACTAGCTAACAAGCTAGCCAATCTGTATGTACATTAGCAAACTTAACTAGCTGTGGGCTGATAAGCTAAAAACGACAACTACCGAGCAGTGCTTACACCTTCTCTGAAAAGCATATTTGCCACTTTTGGAGGGATCCAAGCCGAGTTGCCTGCATTTTGGCCATCCGTGTGTTGACCATCTGTGTGTATAGCACTGGTCTGTTGCTTCTTCACTTTTGACCTCCCAATTTTCTTCCCAACCAAAATGCCTAGCTTCATGGCTGTAAATAGGCCCAATGTAATCAGAAGTGGCCTCACTGCCCAGTGAAAATCCTCAAGGTGTTGGTACTTATTTACCATCCCTGGGCAAGTGTTAAATGTAACCATTTCTACTTCAGCTGGATCGGCGAAAGAGCTCCATTCATCTTTAAAAGTCAAAATCCCCGGGAACTTGACAAGAAGGCATCCATTTGGTAAGATCCAAGAAATCCTCCCTGTAGCCCAAGCCCCACTCCTTTTACGAGGCCATTCGAATCGAGGGCTCAGAACAGTGGCTTTCAGTCTAACAAACTCACCCACACAGTAAGATTCTGCCATCTGGATCTCTGAAGAGCTCCCCTTCCAAAGAGTTTCCATTCCAATAAATCCAACATCCACACTACCATCACGATTTATGGAATGAATAATACCCACAGGTGAGTGCTTTTTGTCTTCTTCCTTTAAGCGTACCCAATCACCAGCTGCCAAGCCAAACGTGACCCGCTCCAGAGTTGAAATGTGAACCCTTAACGGGTCATGGATGCCATGGACCCTCACCAAAACAAATCCGTCTCTATCTGCATCACGTTCTAAACCCACAACTGTTCCTTCTGGAACATCCATGTTTTCAGGTTTGCACGAGTTTGGTGGCTTTCTGGATCGCACTGTGTCACCCACTTGCAGACGATCCTTTGCAAGGAACCACTCTGTGTAACCAGTGTTACTCGATTTTTCCATGATTGATCCAGTCCCAAGACCTGTCCAGCCTCCATCATTGTTGAGAGCATTCTGCGAGCTGCAAATTTGTGTCAATCAATAACACACAAGTACCATTGACTAACTAGCCGAAAGATTACCTCAAGTAAAATTAAAGCTGAACAATTTAAAACATGAACAGAAGAATAGTTCCTAGGTGTGTATTTGAGAATAACATTTAACATTTTCATAAAAGGAATATTTCCACCAAGGTACTGCTCTGTTTGTCACTTGGTGAATAATCATATCAAATGAAAGATGGGGGGGCCTTGCTATTCAAATTGATAAGCCTTAGATGCTGGGAGGTAAACAGGAGCCACAGCAAGGCAAGCATTGAGTTTGCTAGCTCCAATATGGACAGTGCAATTAGTAAGAATTAAGTATCTATGCAGGTCCACGAGTACAATAAATGTTTAAACTTTTAAAGAGGCATCTAAAGGAATATGGGTGAATTCTAATATATGCCACTATGGGAATACCTCTGATTTACAATACGCACCCTTAATAAGTAACAAACTTGTCCCATACAGACAGTTTCCTTTTTTCCTCTTGCATAATCACCTCAAGTGGTTTAAATAAAGTAATTGCTTCCACAAAACAACTAATAATATGGTCATTTATTGGAGACAGCTGCTTAGCCATAATTTCTGCAACGTAAATCATCTATTAAAGTAATAAACAGGTAGAAGTAACAAAATAAATTACAGCTGATAAGGAGTAAGGACATCCAAATGATAATCTTCTGAGGCTTATCTAGATAAGCAATAATATACCATATGCAGCTTTAAATCAGCCATGGGAATCCAAATTGATTTTCATAGACCAAGTATCTTTCTAATATTATTCATGAAAGTTCACGCACACAGAAAAAAAAAATATCATCTTTGGGAAGAGGGGAGGGGGAAGAGG
Source organism: Quercus ilex subsp. ballota (assembly GCA_032727855.1). Classification (NCBI taxonomy): domain Eukaryota; kingdom Viridiplantae; phylum Streptophyta; class Magnoliopsida; order Fagales; family Fagaceae; genus Quercus; species Quercus ilex. Next base: position 24,879,256 of record CM064909.1, read on the forward strand.
ATGCATGCAAATATGAACCAGAATTTTATCTTTGGGAAGAGATGAAATTCAATAAAAAAAAAAAATCTACAAATAATAGGAATTCAAGAATGAAAAAACACATTTAAAAAATCTACAAATCAAACAAATTATATATTTTTTTGATAAGTCAAACAAAAATCATATTTATAGTTCTACTTAGGGATAATTACAGTAAACCCACCTGTGGTTAGGCCCGTTTTCACTTTGCCTATCCGTGGTTCAAAACTTAACACTTTGCCCACCTGAGGTGCCTTCCATTAGGGATCTGTTACCCACCTCTCCGTTTGCAGTTAGAAAAACACATTTTTAGAGAAAAACAAACATAACAAAGATCAAAAAGTTAGGGCTTTTTATTTCTTAAGAACTTCTATAAGAACAAATTGGAGGAAAAAACAACAAACCCAGATTCAGTCCCAAAGAAAAAAAAAATTCAAACCCAGATTAATTGAAATTCCCTTAAACATTCCCCAACCCATAACAAACACAAACCCAACTTCTCCTTCACTCTCGCTACACCCACAGAGTCACTGCCCAACAAACCCTTCTTATCTTCTGTCTCGTTGAAATCGTTGAAGCCCATACCCATGTTCTTGGGGCACAGTTTGGGCTTGATCGGAGTGACAATCCCCTGTGCATTCTTCCCAAGGCCACCGCCTTTGTACCCCATTTTTTGCAACAGTTTCATACCAATCCCTTTGGTGTGCTTCTCAAACTCACCACCAACACTTGCAAAACCAAAACCACCTTCGTTGTCTCTAGCTCTATTACCCCTAAACTTTTCCTTCTCTCTCATCCTCTTCAAGGCTCCCTCCTTAATCATCTTCCCAAACGCCGTTGGCAAAAAATCCTCCTCCTCCTCAATAAACCCAAGACCAGCAGAGCCGCCATTATTATCAATTTTCTGGGTGCCGATGGAGATTAACAAAGCTCGGATTCTGAGATCCCTCTCGTCCTCGGTCTCCTGCAATGCCAGAAGCACGTGATCCATGGAAATGGGTCCACCTTTCTTCTTCTTGCTCTTGCTGTTGGGGTTGGAGTTGGGATTCAGGTTAGGACGCCGTTGGTTTTGGTTTTGGTTTTGAGTGTCAGTTCTTGTGGGTCTGTGTTTGTGTTGCTAGGTGTGGTGGGTCTGGGTTTTGAAGCCGTGTATGATTTTTGTGAATGACTGAAAGTGTCTAAAAGGATTTTTGTGAAATTAGAGTGGAGCACTTTTTCAAGTGTAGGATTTTTGTAAATGTTTTTTAGGATTTGTGCGAATTTGAAACCTAGGATTCTTGTTTTTGGATCTGTATGTTTGTTTTTTTTTTTTTTTTTAAATTTTGTATTTATTTAATTTTAAATTTAAATTTGAACAAACCCATAAGTTTGAGCTGATTGTTGAATCAAAAAGTGTGAAATTGGACTAATATCGTTTGCTTATTTGAAATGTTTCAAAATTTATAAACCCTTTTGTGAATTCTTTTCTGGGTTCTGTAATTGCTTCCTAATCCACGTTTCAATGGGTTTTCCAAGTGTGGAGCATGTAATTGGATTGTTAGGAACTGTTTGATGAAGTCTTTATTGAAGGAATTGTCCTATACTCCCACCTCTGCGTCATCCTCCTGATTAAAAGTGATTTCATTGAGCATTTGATCTGTGCTATTCCTGTGTTTTGTTCTTATAGAAGTTCTTAAGAAATAAAAAGTCCTAACTTTTTGATCTTTGTTATGTTTGTTTTTCTCTAAAAATGTGTTTTTTTAACTGCAAACGGAGAGGTGGGTAACAGATCCTTAACGGAAGGCACCTCAGGTGGGCAAATGTTAAGTTTTAAACCACGGGTAGGCAAAGTGAAAACGGGCCTAATCACAGGTGGGTTTACTGTAATTATCCCTTTTATTTATATGATTAATATTCTTATAATACATAAAAATAAAAAACTCATTTAGAAATCATAGTTGATAGAAGATAAATTAGATTCATAGATATAATATATGAATATATTACAGAATAACACTATACACATCAATAAATCAAACCCATTACTCGTATGTCAAGTGCAAATTCTAGCACATATAAATAAGGAAATCTAGAATAAACCTTCATTCAGTTGTCTCTACTAGCCAAAATCCTCTAATAAACAAATTTATGCTGTTATATCTACCTTGCACCTAACTCTAAACAACCCACCCCCACCCCCCCCCCCCCCCAAAAAAAAAAAAACAAAGTAAAAAATCAACTTTGAGGGGAAAAAAAACATGTGTGCTTCAAATTTGTTACCATCTCTATCATAATTTGAGAAGAGTGCATGACTGTGCGCCTGCGGGTGGGGGGGGGGGTGTTTGCTAAAATAAGGAAGCACACATATGCACATCCAAGAGGCAAGTAAATATCTTAGATTTTTTTTGGGATAGGTAATGGAAATTATTATTGGATGTACATATGCACTACCAAGAATAATTTAGAATAGAAATAAGAGTAACCCTAAGTTTCAGGTGGATCCTTTGCCTCCAGAGTAGTTGAACTCAAAAAAGAGGATCAATTAGAACAAAGGTAGACACCAAGTTATTGATACGAGAGAGAGAGAGAGAGAGAGAGAGAGAGAGAGAGAGAGAGAAGGTAACTAATGTGGGGCAGATTGCGGTGAGAGGGTAGTGAAGGGCAGATTGGCAGGAAGCAATAATTTTTTTTTGGGGGGGGTGGGGGGCAATGGGGCTGTGAGGGCTCAAGGGCAGAGTGGCTGAGGGTAGAAGGTTTTTATCATATTTTTTAATATTAGCAGGCCAGGTTCAGGTCAGGTGCAATGATCCCCGATACAGGTGGAGCCATAGAGGACCCACCCCCATCCCATCTACTCAATGGGTCAGATAAAATCTGTCCCACTAGGGTTGTCGGGTGGGTCGAGTACCCTCAGGCTGCCATCTGGAAGCATAATTATTAGTTAATGTTACATCACTCAGTAACTTCTTATTGGACTAATATTTTAAAAATTACACCATTGGATTGCAAATTCTCACTCTTCTCAACAAGCAACCCAAATTTAGTATTAATAAAATCTATTTACAATTTGATTCATGAACTTATGTTTTTTGAAGAATTTTAAAATACAAAAAACTTAAAATAACATTTTACAAATGAGATGGTTATTGATTTCTAATCATCATGAAATTTTGCAAACATCGAGAGTATAAGGAGAAATGCAATTCTATAGAAGATTTGTCAAAATACACATCCAATAAAAAATAATTGAGTGGTGTAACATTACCAAAATTTGCACTAGGTGTAATTTAAACTTGACCATATATATCATTAAAGGGGAGGGGGGGGGGGGGTTCGTAGTATTAATATTTTGCCAAACCCAATATGACCTCCACATACCCATCATGTGACTGACCTTGACTAGTCTGTTTAGAATCCATGGTCAATCCTAGAATTTTGGGACTAAGTCTTAGAGGTTGTTGTGTACATGGCCATAATGCTTACCAAATAACAAGATAATAGGAAATTAAGAACTACCTCTAAAAAATGTCCAAAAAAAAATGGTTTTTATAATTTAAGACTACCAGAGGACAGGCCTTGGTGCGATGGCAAGTGCCTTCCATCAAAAAATACAAACCGAGTGTTCATGCTCAAGTTTAAGAATCAGTCTCTCAACCAAAAAATTTAGGGGTAAGGCTGCTTACTATGACCTCTCCTAAACCCCACAAAAGTGGGAGTTTTGCACACTGGGTATGAATTTTTTTACTTTTTAAAATCTACTAAACAAATGAGTTTTGGATTGGATCATAAATGACATTAGATCAAGTGAAATTTGATCATGCATGATAAGAATATGAAGGACATGTACAATAAAGGTAGACTTGGTAGATATTAATCTAATTGAAAGTTTTTGAATGGTGTATAATCACAAAGAGTAACACGGCTTGTGTAAGGCCACTGTCACCTTCTGCAATAATTCATTATAGGGTTCTGCTATATGGATATATAATTTAAAGCTTATGTTCACCATGACCAGAAAGCAGTTTCCACATCCTCATGCACCACAACAAAATCTAATTTGCAATTAACTAACGATCATGTCAATTGAGTTTGAGTCAATCATTCACCTTCACCTAATATTTCATTCTCATGAATCCATTTGCCATCATTGACAATGATTGGGATCATGTCAATTGATCCCACCAATGACTAGATAGCGGTTTCCAAATCCTTAATTCCTTATGCACCACAACAAATTCAAACTTGCAACTATGGATCATGTCAATTGAGTTTGAATCAATCATTCACCTTCTCCTAATATTTCATTTCTCATGGATGCATCTTCCATCAAAGAATAAACTTGTCATCTTTCACACCCTAAGAAATTCATACTCAGGTTAGCTATGATACTAGGACATGCCTATTTTGCAACTGGAGATGTTTATTTTTCATTTTCGATCAAGTGATCAATTAACACTTTATTTTTCAGCAAGATAAACCTGCCGTCAACTTTCATCCATCACTTTCATTTTATTAATAGATTTTGATTATTAAAGTTTAGTTGAATTATAAATTAGAGTCATTACTTTCAATTAAATCTTAAACATTGAATCTACTAAATAAGAATTATTAAATAGTACATTTTAATTTTAAGTGAAAGATGAAAATAGCAAAAGCTACAAAACCATATCTGAACTGTGCAAGTCAAGAAAGCTTTGCATCAATGTGCTTTCTTAAATGATGGTTCACTCTCCAATAATAGCCATCTTTTTTTAGGCAAGTACAAATCACGCTCATGTTGAACTCATGGTCTCACCATCTTATCCTTTTACTCATTGAGGGAGGAGATGCAATTAGGTCCAAAGACCATTCGATTTTATAATTACTCCAGAATAAAAAATTTGAACCCAACAGCCCTGGGTTGGTGCATATAAGAAACGACCAATCTAAATATTTTCTCAACTTATATAAAATTAGTTAAGAACTTCAAACTGGAGACATATAGTTTTAGCATAGCAGTCCTTGAATAGTCTAAAACATGAATCATCATCTCATCTACATCTCTTCTTTACTTATTCATAAACTAGTTCAGACAACCAAATCAAGCATAGCTAATGAGCAGACTACATGCAATATGACAAATTTCCTGCAGCTACCTCAAAAGGCAATCTGCTATGTGAGGAAATATTTTTACATATGTAAGCACAGGTTTGAAAAGTAGAGGTACCTTTTAAACACATGCAATATGTCTGTCATTAAAGGACGACTCCTGAAGTCATACTCAAAGCAACCAGTAAGAAGTTTCTCAAGTAGTGGAGGAAGGTCACAAGGGATTAATGGCTTTTCTTGCTTTCTGACAACTGAATGATATATTTCATCTACAGATTTCCCACGCCAAGGCTGAACACCAGACAACATCTCAAGAATGCTGCACCCAAATCCCCATGAATCGGTCTCGAAGGATATTGGACCTCTTAGTTCTGGTTGCCATTGTTCTGGAGCCATATAGTTTGGTGTTCCAAGCCTGCGAGCCATATCTGAGCTTGGCAATGGAATACCAAGCAGCAGATAAGGAATACCAAAATCTCCTAGCATTACTTGGTCATTTTCATTAAAAAGCACATTAGAAGGTTTAAGGTTGAGCACCAAAATCCCTTTTGAGTGCAGTTCTAGAGTTCCTTGAGCCAAATCAATACCATACCTGTAAGCAGTAGGCAGTAGCATACACTCAGAATGGCACATTCAAAGATTTTATGTTTTACACATTAAATAGAAACAGAAAAAAAAGCGCATATTTTCGATCTAATCCGAACCCACCTCAAAACATCAGGCAGTGAAAGCGTCCCTCCTTTAAGGCGAGCCATTTTGTCAACAACTGATCCCTCGCAGAATTTCATAATGATGCATAGCTGTAATAAAAAATCAACATCATTTTTAGGGACCCTGTATGTGAGAATGCAGAATGACCCTATATATTGCTTCTAATACAAATAAAATACAAATACAGACTCACCTTTCCATTTATAACTGAAATACCATGTAGCCAACAAACACCTCCTACCCCTTGACACTTGGAAAAAAAATCCTCAAATTTATGCAACACATCCCTAATGTGATCCTCTTTAATAGGATGCAGCATCTTGACAGCTACTTCATGAAACTGATCATAGTCTTCCATTGACTGATGATGAGTTGCTAACCAAACATCACCAAAAGCGCCCCTCCCAATTCTGTGTCTAAGTTTCAATTTTGCAGGTTGAATCCAAGGACTTATCTGGCTCGATGACACGACCACAGTTCTAAGTTGATCATCATCTTCAAGAAGCTCATACTCATAAGAAGCAGCCGGTTGTGCAGGAACAATTTGTTTAGCCATCCCTCAATCTGAATTAACACGAATTCATTATTGAACAAAGCCTACGGGAGAAGTCAATTCCCAAAACTCTTACCCACATAAAAACTAAAAATCATGAGATTAAGACACTAGTCCCTAGGATGTGCTTGACAACAAGGCATATGCTAATAACACTCTCAGAAATGATGGGACGACAAAAATCAACATCATCATCATGGAACATACCCAGTAAGTATATAGCTATAGACTATAGTATCCAAATAGCAAAGGTACTAATTACTAAACTCATAAGATCAAAGCAAAATTATATAATAGCAGATGATTTTAATATGCTACAAAACCAAGAGACCTCTAAATACCCTTCTCTAAACTGAGCTCGCTAAAACTATTCAAAAACACACCCAGCAGCCAAATTCCCAAGACCCCATTTTGTTGCTGACAGTAATTATTTAAAAAAAAAAAAAAAAAAAAACCCAGAATCTAAAATTAAACTGTACAAAATTTTTTATGTACTTTTTACGAAAAAGTAAGAGCCAACTCATACCCTTTTTGATCATTCCGCGTAAAAAAAAGGAAACAACAACAACAACAAAAAACAGAAACTCACAAAAACATCCTCGTCATCTTGTTTTCTTAATTTTTTCCTGGTAAGTTATTGAAAAACAAGAAAACATGTAGAAAGGGAGAGTTTAAAGGAAAGAGAATACTCACAGAAACAGAGATGTGGAATGAAACTGAAAAGAGAGAGTGAGAAGGAAGAGGAAAGTTGCAGAATGGAATTTTATTAGGGATTGGAATCCAAAAGGGAAGGAGAGAGTTTGGGAGAGAGATTCATTCTAATTAATAATGAGAAGAGGACCCAACCCACTACTCTGTGTGTGTGTGAGCTAAGAAAGAGGTTGAAGGTGAAGGTGAATATGAATGAATAAAGACTGAAAACAACACACACACCTATGACTCTTGAGACTTTTTGTTTTTGGTATCTCCTCCTAGAACTGGGTCCCCCCAGAATTTTTCCTGGTTGATTTTGAGGGCCATTTGGGTCATAAATGACCATTCACTCCACTACACTCTCTTGGGTACACGCCAAGAAATACTGTTATCTTAATTTTCTCTCTAACTTATTTAACTTCTTCTTTTTTTTTTTCCTTTTTTGGAATACCTATATTACTAGAATTTTTGAAATAAAAAAAATGGCTTTGAGTAAATAAAATAGTTTATCCAAATTCCAATTACAATTAGAGGTTTTAATGAACTTCTTAAAAATGTTCTTTAATCTTCACTTTTTTTTTTTTTTTTAAACGTGGAGGCAATTTTTAATGAGCATTTTGTCCTTTGCAAGAGGAATGTAGGTAGTTTAGGAAAATGTCAAAATAGGTATTTCCCAACTTCTAAAACTGAACTTCATGTTCAAGTAATAGTTAGGTGGATTCTTAAAAATAATAATAGTTAAGTGGTGTGAAATTTTTTGAGGTATATCTCTTCCTATTATTTAGTTATATTATAATTAAAAAAAAATTGAAACATAAATTTCTTGTTTGAGACGTTAATTAAAAAAACAAAACAAAACATTTAAATTAAAACAAGTAGAGTAACATCAAAATTGAAAATTAATATTCTTTTGATAAATAAGACATGTTTAATCTTAAATAAAAAATTATCCATGATGATGTTAAATTCAAATATTCATCTTAACATATCATACGTGAATATTGGCAATTTAGCATATGAGGTTTTTTTTTTTTTTTTTTTTGTTCCTATAAAAATATATTAGAGATTTGGTTCTACTTTTATGACTAATTTATATTTTTAACAAATAACAAAATTCGGCAATAAACTTGGATCTAGCCTAATGTTAAAACTCTACTCAATATATTTTTATTGGATATAAATTTTGATAAATCCACTGTTGAATTATATTTTCTTCTTATATCTCTATGTTTGTAGAATTCTCAAAAATTCAAAGATTAATAACTATGTTATCAATCAAAAATTTAAATTTTAAGTTTTTATAATCTAAAATTATACATAAAAATAAATTTATAAATCGAATAGTAAATAATATCCAATTAACATGGAATTTTATATGTGTGTTAAGAACATAAAGAACATGCAATCTAACAATTAAATTTTCTAAATATATAGCTATGTTACTTTTTTAAGTAGGATTTGTAATTTTGTAATCAAATTTTGCCATTTAACAAATAAATTTAAAGAAATAGAGAGATAAAGCGAAAACACAAGAGAGAACACACAAATAATTGTGTTACAATCAACACAATATGTATATATATAAAAGATTAAATTCTAAACTAATCATCCACTAACTATAAATCTATAATTAAAATAAACTTATAGTACAAATAGTAAATTTTGCCTTCGCACCAAGTACGACTTGTGCTTGATTATTTGAGCTTGATATCTATAACAATTTTATATTTTTTTAAATAGAACTTCCACGATTATTCAATTGACTTGTTTTACCAGTAAGAGGCTACTGTAGTAAAATTGTATTCTTAAATAATATTATTTTATTGTGTCTCCAATTTTTTATTAATAGAAAGAGGAGAGATAGTTTTGTGTTGTATATTTTATTGTGTAAATATATATATTATTTTAATGTATTGTATAAGAAAATAAAATTTGAGATATTGGGTGTGTTGTAAAATAATATGGTATAATAAATAAAGTAATTTTTGAGATAGAAAAATAAAATGAACACGACTTGTGTTCAGTAGAAATTTTCACTGGACACGTCCGGATTTGAACATGTGTCCAAAACTGGACACATATCCACCATCCAATGTGTCCAGTGTAAACTTCCACAGGACACAAGCTACACCCAAATAAATTTTTTTGAAAAAATTGGATGCAAATGCTCTAATCAGTCCATCTAAATTCTAATAGCCTATTACCTATATATATATATAGAGTCCGGTTAACGTGTGCCCTTAGGGCACACGTTAAACTTTCCATTTTTGGAAATATTTTCTCGGAAATTGAAAAAGCTGTTATTACTTTTTCAATTCTCGAGAAATTTTTTTCCAGAAATGGAAATTAATGTGTACCCTAAGGGCACACATTAGTAAAATCCATATATATATATATTATATAATAATTACCTATGTTTTTTTATTATAAAATATTAAGGTGGTGATATTGAAAAGTAATTGTGATCATCAGTTTATGTGGCAGAAAAATGAAAATGCCGGAATTGGAAAGGTCAACTCTCATTTCTTCGTTTTCGAAAAAATGAAAAAGAAAATCTGATTTCTTGGGAAGTGTTTTTCTAAAAAGGATATCTATATTTACTAAAATCCAATACTGCAGTGAAGGGACTCTCATTTTCAATACCCAATATTGAGATAAGGTGCAATAACCGATGCAATTTACTCAATTTCTCTCTTTTTATTTTTATTTTTTTTATTTTAACTTTTTAACTCTCTTAATATATTTTATTTAATAATTGAGATTGAAAATTGAAATCCAATCTTAGTCATTGATTACAATTGCATTAAGTGTAATATGTTAAGTATTGCACCTAATTTGAATCCTCATTTTCTAAACCCGATAGCTTGGAATTAATGCTATTTATTACTCCATCCGTCATAATTTATTTGTCCTGTATTCTATTTTGGAATGTCCTAAAATATTGTTCTGTTTCTAAAAATAAAAGTCATTAATTTACTAATATTCCTATTATACTATACTTTATTTTCAAAACTATTTGAAAAGAAAACTAACAAATATTTAAAAAATCAATCTAATTAGGGTCTCTTTTTAGTTGCCTCATTAAAAATAACTATTTTTTAAAAGAAATTGATAAATTTATTTAAGGGTAGTTTTGTAAACTTATACATTTTTATAAAACAGATAAAATAATAAAATGATGTTCTCTTAAAAAGTTTGACATTTCAAACAGGACAAATAAATTGGGACGGAAAGAGTAATATTTTGGGCCATTTGGTAAGAAATTTTTAGTAACGTTATTTAAGTGTTGTGGAAATACGCGTGGATGAAAAAATGCTATGAAAATATGTGTTGTATTGTTTAAACAACCAAACTGTTGCTTAAACATCATTACCAAAGAGGGTCTTTGTTTCTTTCATAGATTACTTGTGTGATAGTGATATATTTCATTAAAAAAAAATTAAAGCAAATTGTCAGTTGTTTTATTTTTATTTTTATTTTTGAGGGAATTGTTAGCTTTTTTGTTCTTGAGATAATGGGGAGAGATCACTCTCACCTGTCCCCTCCCCTCTAATATTCTTGATATCTATCCATATTTCAAATATGAGAGAGGAAATAAAGAGCATTCACATTTTCTTTAGTGAAAATAAAACTTATAAAATCAGGTACTTTAATGCTCTAATTAAAAAATTTAGGCTAAAATATCCTGTTTGTTGTTAAACATTAACCATTAATGATTTTAGTTTTTAAAATTTAAAATGATCATTTTTAATCCCTCACAATCTTAAGAATGATCATTTTTAGTTATTAAAAAAAAAAATGATCAATTTTTAGTCTTCAGAAATATAAAGTGATTTTTTTTTCCTTGAAAATTAAAGTGATCATTTTAATCCCTATAAAGTTAGAATTTAGAACATTTTATATTAGTTTTTAATTTGGCAATTTCATTTAAGGGACTAAAAACAATTACTTTAAGGGTCCGTTTGGATTGAACTTATTGTTACTGAAACTGAAAACTGAAAACTGAAAACTGAAAACACTGTAGCAAAATAATTTTTAAATGTGTAAATAGTACCGTGGGACTCATTTTTAATATTTTTTAGTGCGTGAACAGTGCTAAACAGTATATGAACAGTGTTTTTTTCCCCTGAACAGTAAAATCATGTGATTTTACTATTCACTGGCCGGGAAAAAAAAAAAAAAAAAAGGAAAACTCAAACGTGGACGCTGAAAACGCAGAGGCCAAACACATACTAAGAGGCTAAAATCGCTCAAGTACTAAACTTTAAGAACCTTAATACCTAAATTTTGTATGCTTTAATTTTATGCTATATTTTCCTTCAATTTATAATCACTTCGAATTAAATCTACTCAAAACTCATTTAAAAAACTCATTTAATACTATCAACCCATTTAAATTAATCTAAAATTTCTTAACAAAACTTATTATCAGTTCAAGCAATTTTAATTAAAAATTTACTATGTTCTAAAAAGCTTGGCACCTCTTTTAGTGTTTTAAAGAAAACATCTAGGGTTCAAATCTTCCCATTCCCAACTATCAAATTATTAAAAGAAAAATCAAGTTGTTCTATTTCAATATATTTTCATAATAATTCAATTTTCATTATTTATTTGATTACTATAAACATAATAAATTCATTGCATTACAATAAAAAAAAAAAATAGTATGAGAATTAAAAATTAAGATCAAAAGGTCAAGAAACTCCTAACCATTTTCTATTTTTTTTAAAATGAAGTATTGATTTTAGAAACAAAATGAAGTAATTAACAATGAATAATTTGCATATTTTACCAAATGATATATTTACTTTGGGACAAAAAAGCTCTTTGATTCTACCTTATTAAACCAATTTAACTTCTGTGTGAACTAAACCCTCACCCAAGCAAATGATCGTGTGCATACCAAATTTACATGGAAATCCCTCCACTCTAAAGAAAAAAAAAATTGCGGGGCAAAATCCATTCATCCATTATTTTTTTTTTTTTTGAATCACATTCATCCATTATTATAACTTAAAGATTGCAATGATCAATTTTAAGCCCAAAATTGAATATATAATAATTAAGAAAGTATAAGAATATAAGCTATTTATGAATAAATACAATCTGACAAAAAAAAAAAAAAAAAAAAAAAAAACTAGAACTTAGTGAATCAATATTGCAATGAGGCCTCCGCTATGAATATTACAACACTCTGTTGTTACAATACCCAAAAACACCTCATTAAGAAAACCCTAAGTTAAACTTTGTTGTTTTGTGTGCATCTTGTACACAAATAAAAACTCTATTACTTTTTTCTTGATTTCAAGTAGCCGTATGTCCCCCGCCCCGCCCCACCCCACCCCACCCCACACACACAAAAGAATTTGAATATATAGCGTTCGTTCATTTTATGATAATTACTCTTTATTATTAGTCCAAGACACCAATTACTTTTTTTATGTAGGTAGAACTAGATTGCAAATCTTTTATTCAATGACAAGATACTTTACTAATTGAGGTAACTATCACCCACATTCAACTCATATTTTTAATTGAATAGATGTGGCTTGACGGGAAAAACCAAGCTCATTAAAGAGTTTTATGCCTTGGCAATGCCTATTTACCCCAAATTTATTTGCTTAAAGCCAATATTTTTATCTTATCTTTTAACAAATAAACTAGCCAAACGCATACCACTCAGCCGAACAATTAAGGTTACGGTGTAGCTACTTGCAAGGTTTTTTCAAGAGTTGAAAAAGAAATGAATATTAATAAGAATAAAGTAATACAATTGAATATTTATTCTTAAATAAGATTGAGATATAATTACTAGTTAAACTAAAAGAATTTAATGAATTTAATCATTTAACAAATATTATAATAAATAAAAGTAAGGTCTCGACTCTCGTGGAAGTTTGTTTTGGATTTATAAGGGAGCTTCAGTTGTTGTGGGATGGAAGTTACAAAACAAAGGCACGCAATTCTTGTTGGAATTATAAGACAAAAACATTAATAGAAGGTGGTCTCATCTCATGGTTTTGTTGGCAATTACGTACGTGTGTTGTGAACAGCCAAGAACGTGTATTAAATCAATCATTTGACGTGTAATCTACTTCTTGGGCAAACATTTAAAAAAAAAAAAAAAAAAGTAAAAAAGAATGAAGGGAACCGATTTTTTTTTTTTTTTTCCTCTTAATAATTTGATAGTCGAGAGTAAAAAAGACTTAAACCTTAAATATTCTACCAAAATGTGTCTATTAATTAAATTACCAAACAAATTTTACTTCTAGATATTTGTATCTCATTTATTTATAGGAAAAAAAAGTATTTTTTTTAAGTGCTGCAAATACAATGAGGCAAAAATTTAAGGGGAAAAAAAAAATCAAAGTTTTTGACAATGATGTAGTGTGGTGATGCATATATGGCAATTTCGGGTCAACATAGATTAGAGGTGGCTAGGTTGTATTCTGTTGTATGTGTGTGGAGTGGAAGAGGACAATCAATCTTTCAATAATATTGGTAACGTGTTTGGGGATTATCGTCTTTCTTGGCAATCGATTCTGATTGATTGTGATTTATTTATTATTATTATTTTTTGATGAACAAATTGATTGTGATTTATGAATGCCAATCAATTTTCTTTAATATATAATTTCTTTGTTGCGTAATCCGCAGCTTCTGTCAGAAGCGGTTCTACACGCCTATATTGCTCTTATTATTATTTTTATTTCTTGACCGATTTATGGCTCTATTAGCATATTGCATCTACATTTTGTTGAAAGAAAAATACATGTAAAAAGAAGAAGAAGAATATATGTAATTTTACGAAGATAATCAAAGTTCAGTCATCTTTTCCCCTCATATTGAAAAAAATTAATAATAAAAAATAAGAACATCGAATGTTTGATTAATAAGAGCAACATATCTACCTGCTTTGCCTTTAAAAGAAAATTGGTACACTTTCCTTGCGTTTAAAAGAAGTTTGTTGATTTGACTATAAGAGTGAAAGACATTATTATCACATAGCCCCAATTCCTTGCACAAATTGATAACTCCAAATGATCGATTAATAGTTTTCAAGTGTGGCTAAGAATAGGGGATATATATGAATTTTCTTTGGGGAATTGGGGTTAACACTAATCTTATGGATATCTAAAAATAATGAATATCCCACAACTACAAAATAATTATTGTCAACATGAAGTTTATTTTGAAACTAATCATATCAATATATTACTTTATTAAAATGTTTGCGATATATATTATTATTCTTAGAAAATAGTAATATTTAAATGATTATAATAAAAAAAAGGGTAAAGTACGCATAGGCCTCTTAAACTTTGACCATTTTCTAAATTCTAATCACAATTCATAAATTTTATTTTGGTTTTCATTAGAATCATTTGATTTATGATTGCTTTAATCACACTATTTTCATTCATTACCCTTCGAATATTATCTTTGATTTCGATCACTTGGCTTATAAACCAGTACATATGCGAAGCAAGCTTAAGAAAAACAAAATTTATATCAAAGGTGACTTTTGACTTTTGAGGGCTCATACTTCTTTCCTTTAAGCTTTGGAAGTGTGGAACCTCTTCGAGCTTAGGTGACTCATATGTGACTTTGCACATGGTAGAGAGTAGTGGTTAGCCATAATAACTTGTAATGCATGGTTGAATATCCAAGAGATTTTTGCTAGAACTTCGTGCATCTTCCTTTGACTCTCAAGTCTCAACTATATATGGGGTTGAGAACATCTTTAATAGCTCTTCTTTCTTGGAATATTGGAAGAGCTTGGGCTTGAATCTTCGAAGCTTGAAAAGGTCTTTTTTTTTTTTTTTAATTTTTTTTTTATGAATGTATAATTTTATTCAGAGAAAAAAAGAGCTACAAACCAACAAGGCACCCAGCCTCCTCCCTGATAACCTTAACAAAACAGGGAGGGTTGTTACAAAAGTCAAAAGAACCAAACACACTGTACATCAAACTCCATTTAGCAAGAGAGTGGGCGGCCTCATTGGCTTCTCTAGGGACCCACCTAAAAGACAAAAAAGGAAGATTGGAGGCCAGATACTTTACACTTTGAATGGCATTCTCAATAGACCATGGGATGGCCATGCCATGCACCGTGATTGATTTGTAGCAAACCTGAAAGTCGCCTTCAACCATTATTGGAGCTGAAATTAAAGGCTCAACAAGTTACAAAGCTCATAAAAGAGCCTTTGCTTCTGCCTGGAGAGGGAGGGTGGTGTTCACTTTTTGGAGCAAGCAAATACCAACTCCCCTCTCCAGTCCCTAGCTATGACTGCAACAGCAGAATGGTTGGCACCAACAACAACATCAACATTTAATTTAAAAGAGCCAATCCTAGGTTTCAACCTTTAGCTCGAACACTATTGCCTCGAATCTGAGAAAAGGATCCGACTTTACGATGCTCTGCAAACAATCTAACAATTTTGGCTCTTAAATCTTCATAGCTGGTTACTCTTCCCTCAAATAGAGCCTCATTCCTTAGTCTCCAAATCAAATCACAAAGTAAGGCCCCAAAAAGAAGCAAGTCCTCCCTAGCCTTTTGGAAAGGAGGATTAAGCAGAAAATGAATGAAATGGGTCGGAGTGGACAGCTCACAATTATCAATTCTTATTCCCCATTGACTACAAAACCACAAAGCCCTAGCTAGAGGGCAATTAATAAAAAGATGGATAGTTGACTCTTGCCCAGTATTACATAGGTGGCAAATAGTGTCTGCATTGGCATCATACCTCAGCCTTTGATCCTTCATGGGGAGACAATTTGTAGCTACTCTCCATAAAACCATCTTCAACCTTTCATGAATTCTGGTCTTCCAAACTTGGCCTCTCAGCAAGTCTTGGTTTGGAGGAAGGTTAGAGCTTCTACCAAGCCAATAGGCTGACTTAACAGACAGCTCTCCAGCCACATATTTCTCTATTAAAGAACTTACAATTTGGAGCATAGTTTCTCTCCGTGGGTCCGCTGGGTGCCTATCTAGTCTTTTTTGTGAAGCTGTTCTCTTCCTCAGTGAAGTTTCTTTCTCTTCTCACCCTCTGATTATCTTTACTTTCAATACATCTTTCTCTCCCCTTTTTAACTCTCCCATCTTAATTCATCTAATCCTTTCTAGACCATTATTTCAACCCCACCTCTCTCTCATCTAAACCTTTTGCCTTTTTGACTCCGTCCTATGGATGGAGAAAACATAGAAGATATCACCTCACAAACAGCAAAATTGAGGTGGCTAAAAAACAAATTGAACCTAGATGTGGACCCCTCAGCATAAGAAAAGTTGAACCGATTGTTAATAGGGAAGATTCTATCCAAGAAAGTATTTCCAAAGCCTTTAGTTAAAGAGATTCTGACCAAAGCTTGGAATACTATAAATGATATTGAGGTATCAATGGCAGACAAAAATGTGTTCATATTCTCCTTTGCGCACGAAGCAAAATTGAGAAGAGCATGGGATAGAAGGCCTTGGACTGTGAAAGGGGATCATTTGATACTTAAACATTTCAACTCGGATCTAAGCATCTCAAAGGTAGATTTCTCAACAACAGAATTTTGGATTCAGGTGCACGGTCTTCCGTTAAACCTGGTAAGCACGGAAAATCTTTTGAAAATCGGTAGTTTAGTAGGCAGAGCATTAGATACTGATGCTGTGAGCCCAGGCCAAGGGATTTGGCGTAGAAGTGTTAAAGTAAGAGTGGAGTTTGATATAAGTTGTCCTCTTACTCCTGGGTTCCCCCTTGAAAGGGATGGACTGCCAGATCTTTGGATCCCCTTTAAATACGAAAAATTAGGAAAATTTTTGCTTCAGGTGTGGCATGCTGGGGCATGAACTTAGGGATTGCCCAAGCAGTGGGTCTCAACTGATGAGGAAGGAAAAAGAGGAAACTAGAATGTTTGGGAAGTGGCTAAGAACGGATAACAGTGAATTCCAACTGGGGCTGAATATAGAGGAGCTCTTGCATTTAGACCGCACATAATGTAGCCCTTCTCCAACAAGGTGGCAGAGAGCCATGGAAGGCGGGCATACCATGCCGAAAATGGCAAAACTCCTAATAGAGGAACATGTGGGTGACATAGAGCTGTGTGCTGTTGGGTTTGGGTCAACAATCAATCAAGGCGAACCATTAGAAGTTGTACAGGGAATTGACAAGAATGGAACGAATGATGTGACCGGGGCCTTGACGAAATCATTGGTAAGTCCTAACTTTTCTCCCTCTTAACCAAACTCCAGCCACACTCAAACTAATCCCTCACCTGCCGTAGCTTTGGCACAATCCAGCTACTTAGACAACAGGACTGAGTCCCGACCACATATTTTAAATTTCCAAGCCCAAAGGAATTGGCCCGTTCAAGCTTGTATAAATAATACCCTACCCAAATCACATTCCCAACCCAGCCTTATTTCCCTAACACACTAAATCTTATGTCTTCCAGGCCCAAAAGAAAGACTAGCCCAACTCAGACACTAGCAAACCCAATCCAAGACTTTAAAAGAATCAAAATCAACCCACCTTTTATCAATACCAGCGGTGCCTTTCTTTCACATGACACATCCCCCTCAACTTTAAACATCACACAACCACAAGAAATCCCAACAAAAAAGTCCATAACCATACCCAGCCGAGCCAAGAAAAAATCCCTGAAAATCCTAGCTAGACCAAAGACAAGTCACATTGCTTGCGCTCAAAAACAACATATCACATGTTCCCCAGAAGCTAATTCTGAGCCTATCCATAATACATATGTGAAGTCTCTTACTTCATCTCCTGACAGCATGGCCGAGGAGGCGGGCCTTATCATGCCCCCCAATTCGCCATGAGGACTTTAGCTTGGAACTGTCGGGGTGCTGGTAGAGCCCCGACAGTTAGATCTCTAAGAAGCCTCATCCATAACTCCAATCCAGATTTAGTCTTTTTATCTGAAACAAAAATAAAGGCTCTTAGAGTAGAGAAAATTAGAGTGAAGCTAAATTTTGTTGATTCCTTTTGTGTGGATGCCAATGGCCGATATAGCGGTTTGGCCATTTTGTGGGGACAGGGTTTAGACTTAGAGGTAATTTATTCAAGCAGATATGTTATAGCAGCTCTAATATACTCTGACCCCAAGGTCCCCGTGGCTCTTCTTTTTTGTCTACGAGCCACCTTATAGAGCTAAAAGAAAACAGTTCTGGGAATTAATGGAATCCATGGTTAGCTCCTTCTCTGGTCCTTGGGCAATGATCAGAGATTTTAATAGCATTAAAAATGCTGGAGAAAAGAGTGGAGGAAAACCAGTTGCCGAAAGCTCAGTCAATAGCATTAGAACCTTCATCACAAATTCTGCAGCAATTGACTTGGGTTTTAAAGGCCCACCCTTCACTTGGACTAACAGAAGAGATGGTCTAGCTAATATAAAAGAAAGATTGGATTAATGCTTGTGCAATCAGGAGTGGCAATTGCTATTCCCAAAAGCGGGGGTCACTCACCTTTGTGCAACTAATTTAGACCATTCTCCCATCCTTTTGGACACAAATTTTGAAGATGAAAAGATAACTCGGCCATTTAGATTTGAAGTTATGTGGAAAAAAGATGAAACAAGCAGAGAAGTTGTGGATAA
The DNA here is from genome assembly GCA_032727855.1 of Quercus ilex subsp. ballota. NCBI lineage: Eukaryota > Viridiplantae > Streptophyta > Magnoliopsida > Fagales > Fagaceae > Quercus > Quercus ilex. The sequence goes on from CM064909.1 coordinate 24,897,902, forward strand.
AGCTTGGCAATTGCAAGTGGGAGGTTCTCAAGGTTTTAAGCTTGCAAGGAAGCAATCAAACACTAAAAATGAGTTGAAAAAATGGAACAATGAGCATTTTGGTAATGTCAGAGAAAGAATCAAAGAGTTGGAGAAAAAGATTGAAGAAGTCCAAGGTACAAAGCCTACCAAGGAGAATCTGGAATTAGAAATTGCCCTTAGCTTTGAGTTAGATGACTGGTTGGCCAAAGAGAGTCTCAAATGGAATAAAAAATCTAGGGAGATTTGGCTCAAAGAGAAGCTTGAAAAGGTCTTGAACTTTAGTCTTGTGGGTTTTCAAATGAGCTTGTGGTTTGGTGACTTTGGTCTACTAACCCCTTGTCTTCTTTGTAGGCATGTAAATTTGCTTGAAACTTCCTTTGGTCTTGGGCTATAGAAGTCATAAGGTCCTTGAACCCTTTTAAAACATCATTCGAGTCTTCTTGAGCCATTGAAATTGTTCGGACTTGATCCTTCTAGTGGGCTTGTGCTTGAGCCATGCTTGGAAACCTTAGGCCTTCTAACTTTGGTAAGAGCATTCACATAAGTGCTTGTATAATACAAAAAGTACCACATTTTAGCTAATCAAGTCCAAAATTCATCCACATCAAGTTATGCAAAATTGTATAAAAATACATGATTGTTACAGTAACTGTGTAAATTTATGCGGACACTATTCATTTTGCATTTAGTTTTTTATTTTTTCTTTATGTATCCCAAGGATGAAGCAACAGAGTGGATGATGGTTGTATGTGAAGATAGAAAAACAATTTTAAAAAAAATCAAGAAAATTTGATATTTTAGTGAAATGTAGTGTAAAATAGACAATTTGATGTGTGAAGTTTTTACATGAACTGACATGATTACTCTTAAGTTTGAGCGTTTTACTTCTCAATTTTTAAGCGATAGTTGGATTACATGTGTTCTTTTAGGGCCTTGGGTTTCTTACCTGTTTATTATGGACTAAATATTGGGTTTGGATCCATTCATAACAAGCAAGTTTTAACCAATGACTTTTGTAGTCATAATCGGCCCAAGTGTTGGGCTTGGACTTATTAGCAAACAAGGTTTAAAAAATTATGATGGATGTAAGTGTTGGATTTGGATTCATCATGGTTCAAACAATAGCCAAACAAATACATTCATGACATGCACTGATGCACATTATAGGTTGGACTGATCTAATAGTGGGTTCTAATGGGCATCTACATGTAGGTAGAAGGTATGTTACTCGAACATGGTGACGAGGTGCTCTTTTCCCACATTCATGGTGGGATCCACAATGAATATTAGAGGAGAAAGTACTATGTCACCGTGCTCCGAGAGCACCCAATAATTTTCCAATTGAGAGAGTTCATACTCATATTAATGAGTGGAACAGCTTTGGGCCAGGATTTTTGACAAGTAGAATGAGAGGGCTAGAAGAGCATATTTTAGGGTGAAGAAAGCCAACCCCAAAAGGAAAAAACATTAATATTGATTACCATCAACAATAGTGGCCCAAATATACTTAACTCATGATGTTTTAAGACACTATACCTAATTAAATAAGTTAAATAAACTTTTTTATTTTTATAGGAGTCAAATAAACTTAAAAATAACTGACATTTAAAATTCATTGATCATTGTTTATAAAGGGTAATCAGTAATCACTTGTTTTTTAGGTGTTGTAACATTGCATAGCATCGACCATCAAAGATAGGTGTCCATAAGAGGCTATTATTGAATCATTTAATTTTTAAGGACATTTAATCATGGTTTAAAAAACAGATAAATATATCCAAACCAATTTTAAGGAATCCCAATTGGGATTTTTTTTTTTTTTTTGGGGTTGAAAATAACACTAAAAGCCAAACTATTTTGTTAGTTAGCATAGTTTTGAAACTATTTGGGTATCTAACAACTCGAGACCAAAGGACTCGATTTTGGAGATATAAATCGAGTATAGCTTACTTGATTTTCAAATTGTGCAGCAACTGAGGTGGATACTTGGTCCACGTAGGCACTGAACTCGATTTCTATATGATAGAACTTGAGTAAAATGGACTCGAGTTCTATAATATAGAAATCGAGTTCGTAGGACTCGATTTGGTTTTGCTTCCTTTTGCTTCAATAACTAGAGACAAACTTTCTTGTCCGTCCAAGCCCCAAAAACCCATTGTTGAGGCTCATTTTGGGAAAAGCCCAACAACAGGAAGAAGCCCAGCGATATGGGTAGGAAAGAGTTAGTAGGATTGAGAGAAAACCCATTTATGCCTGAGTGACAGGAATAATGGGTCGTAGGCCCATAAAGTAAAAAATAGGCCTTGAGAAAAGCGAATGGGCTTAAAGAAGCCTAGAGAAAGAAGTAGTAAACCTATGAGCATTATGTGATTTAGAAGAGTAAGAATGGGCCACAGCAGGCTCGAAGTAATGAATTAAGAAAGTTAGGGATTGGTGGAAAGCCCATGAACCCCAAGGATGAAGGATATGGTAATCGGGTTAGGGAAGCCCAAAAGAGTTAGGAAAAAGCCATGGGAATGCAGAATTAGAAAATGGGCCGAGGATGCCCAAGGAAAGCAAATGGGCCGCGGATGCCCAAGGTGAAAGAAATGAGCCAAAGGAGCACACAAGCAATATAGTGGGTCAAGTAAGCCCAAAGTAGCATGAGTATGAACCCAATGACCATACTAGGTCATTGTAACCAATTGAGAAAAGAATATACGAAAGAGGCCCAACAAGCATGGATCAAATAGTGCCGCATTAGGAATAACAGAATGGCATGACAGGAATATTGGCATGCCAATGGAAGGAGCAAACAATGGGCTAAAAGGGAGAAAAGCCCAAAATCAAGAAAGGCCCAGCCCTTAGAGGAAGCAAGCCATAAAGAAAGGAGGATCAGGAAATAGTTCACGCCATAAGAGGTCAAGAATAAGCGGCAAAATGCGCAAACGAACCTCCAGTCCACAGTAAACGCATGAGTAACAGACAAGCTTTGGACATACACGAAAGTGGAGCACGCACAAAGCCCAAACACTACCAACCTGTACCCAGCCAATACAAGAGTGGTGGGTCATGGGTTAGAGGTAAGAGAGGGTATGGTTTGGTGGTAGGGAGAAAGGAAAGCCTATTCTGGGGTTCTCGTTCAAACTCTTTTGGGGAAAATGTCCTGCTGGGATGACATACCACCCAAAAGAGGGAAGAATGAGTGGGAACCACTAGGTGCATGCCATGAGGGATAGCAAGAAAGAATGCCACGGTGAACAAGCAAACAAAACAGTTTTCTTTGTCTGGTAATGGGTAGTGGCACAACCAGCGCAGGTAAATGATGGTGGCTGAGCAGTTGACAAACCAGTGGGTGGTCGGGAAGGACACCCAAATCCAGACAAAAGTAGTTAAAGGATAAAATGGTAAAAAACAGTCACAGCAGACAGTATATAAAGGGCCTTCGTCGTGCACAGTATCATCATCACCATAACACTACACGAGTAAGCACTAAGAAAGAAAGCAAAGAGTGGGAAAGAATTAAAGTAACAAAACAGAGAAAAAAAAGAAAAAAAGAGTCAGGAAGAGAAATAGAAAGTGTGGAATGACAGGCATACACCAATAGGCAAATCCCTTCTCTCTCTCTAAAATCCTACCCTCTGTTGAGGATAAAAGATTCGCTTGGGCATAAGCCATTCAGGCCCGTTCCCTCAAAGTGGATAATTTCTACAGCAGGATCCTCCTATGAGGTTACCCATATTGAGGAAGTGGTCCTCTCCTTGGTATTAGTCCCGTAACACAACTGAACACGTCAGACTAACTTTTTCCTTCTTTGATTTCATCACTTATCGTTATTATTCCCTTTCTTGTCTTTGCAATTTCACTTATAACGTGTTCCTTGTTGCTATATTGTTCTTTTCCTTATTTTAATATAGGATTTCTTATTTGTTTTGCTTGGCAGTAAACACGTCTCTTTTATTATTGTTTTATTATATTAATCTGCCGTAACTCTTTTGCAATAGTTTCATTTCGTTTAATAGTAAGTGTGTTACCTTTATTATTATCCCATTGTATCTGTCTGCCATAACTCTTTTGTAGCAGTTTCGCCTACCTTGAGCATGTGACCAAAATTTCAGCAAAAAAAGGGCATACTTTGTGCATAAGCTGGATCAAGGTGAGTTGCAATTGGATCGGTCCTGATTCTCATATCCAGAACACTTGGGCCACAGTGTAGCAGAAGGCAGCCCAGCCCAAAGGCGCAAAAATGTCCACCACATTTAAATTGGCGACTCTACTAGGGAGTTGGGAAACAGATAGGGATAGAGGACAGAAGCCCTCGCAAGTAATGCCCCCAAAATCCGGAACAACACGAAACATGAGTGTCATGCCCTCGCAGACAGAGTCGAGGCTAACAACGCCTCACCAACAATAGCCTAACTAAGTGGAAGGTATCAATAGAGTGGGGGCTGAACCCCAACCACAGCCAAAGATCCCCATTGACAATGCCAACGTTTTTATTGAGGTGTTGCAATCGTTGCAACACTCGCAACAGTAAATGATGGAAGAAATCTGTTAGTTGAAAACATACAAGATGAAAGAAAAAGGGAGCCAGCATGACCCGGAGCATACGACAGACAAAGAGGAGACACTAGTTGGAGGTGCTCCATAAAATGCAAAACAATGTTTCATCACTATGGCTGAAGTAGCAGTTCTCTTGGAGTAGGAGAGGGCCAGAGCATCTAAGGAGAGATTCTATGCACAAAGACCTCCTTACTCATTGAGGATACTCAGCAAACCATACCCCGAGAGGTATGAACCATGAGTCTTTGCACAGTATGATGGCAGGAAAGGAACTGCTATTGAGCACGTAAGTAAGTTTATTGATACTCTTAGCCCATATGCAGCAGATGAGAACTTATGTCTTCAGAAATTTTCTAAATCACTATGTGACCGAGCATATACTTGGTACATTGGCCTAAAGTCAGGATCAATCCCAACTTGGGATGACATTGTGGATGTATTTTGCACTAAATACTTCCATGGAGAGGAAACAGTAATGCTTGCAACCTTGCAAGCAACCAAGCAAAGAAACGGTGAGGATTTAATGGAATACATCAAAAGATTCAAGGACATAGCACTTGACTGCTATGATCATTGTGAAGAAAAGACATTGGTAGAAATATGTATGACAAATATGATCAGGGAGTATAGAGCTGTCTTGGAAAATTTGGAAATCTCTCAGTTTGCACAGTTGTTACAGAAAGCCAGGAAGACTACTCAGTCAGTGAGGCCCAGTTTTGACAAAAGGAACGCCTCACAAGCTATGGCAACATCTGCTGGCAAAAGAAAAAGGAAAGCTAACAGAAGGGAATATGATATCCCTCCACCACTACCATGCACTCCAAAGGAGCTAGACGTGCTCTTAGATAAGTGGATAGCAGATGGAGTTTTTAAGCCCAATCAAGTGTCTAGAGAGCCCACAGAAGAAGAGTGGAGGGACTTACGCTTTTGCCGCTTGCATAACTATGTGCAGCATCCTACCGCAGAATGTTGGGCACTTCGCAGGCTGGTGCACCGCAGAATTAAGGAAGGGACTCTAGAGTTGTCCCAGCTCGAAGTTCAAAGAAACCCACTCCCAAACCACGAAGAAGAAAGTCCAGCCTTGCTAGTCGCAACAATTACCACCTTACAAAAGAGTTCCAAGTTCAAGAATTTGTTCGATTAATTAGGGCTCACAGTAAAAAAGCTAAGGATAGCTACAGAGGCCCTAATAAGCATTGCCTCTAGGGCAGGGATAGAATGTTTAACAGCTGAAGTCGTAGGTGACAGAGCTCTCCTGCAGGAGTCAAGTGAGATCACTTTTAGTGATGAGGATATGGAAGTAGGGTACTCAGATCACATGAGGCCCTTTTACTTGGCAGCATCTATAAATCAGATTCCTATCAAGAGAGCCTTGGTGGATACGGGTGCTTTCGTAAATCTTATCCCACTAAGCACTCTCCAAGTAGCAAGAATTTCAAAGAGGAAGATTCAGGGATGCCCAATGGAAGTGATAGGATTCAAGGGAAGAGGCGAGTACACCACAGGCCACATTTAGCTATGGCTGAAGGTGGGACCAATAGCTTCCCTAGCCCGCTTCCATGTGGTGAAAACAAAAGTCTCATACCATATGCTTCTGGGAAGACCATGGTTACATAAGCACTAATTAGTCCCATCCATCTATCATCAGTGTGTGAAGGGAAGGTTGAATGGCAGAATGATATGCATAGTAGCAAACCTATCGCCATTTGAGCAGGCAGAGGCTCATCTATTAGAAATTATGTTCTACGCCCAATGGGCACCATCTGGGGAGAGCTCAGTATCGAAACCACGAGGTACCTTCATACCTAGGTGAGAGGACATCCAAAGTGATTCGAAACCTAATCTAAGGAAGCTGCTATCACAGAAGAAGAAAAAGAAGGAAGCACCCACTATGGAGTCAGATGACACACCACAATGTGTGAGGGTTCAAGGCCCTGATGGCAGGATTGTATATAAATTATAAAGGTGCACGGGGCCCACATGTGATATGCAAGCGGGCCTTAGACAAGAATGGCAGCATAAAAGCTTTGTATGCTGCGTGGCGCAAGAAGGTTTGGAGGAAGGAATTAATGAGGAAAAAGAGGAGAAAATTGCGACGAAAAAGGATGTACAGGTTATGGCAGAAGAAAAATTGGAGGAAATTAGCTTGGGGTCTAACCCACAGGAACCAAGACCCATCTCAATTAGTTCAAGACTGTTAGAAAAGGAGAAATTAGAATTGATATTGTTGCTGAAAGAGTTCAAAGACGTCTTCGCATGGGATTACAACGGAATGCTAGGATTGGATCTTAGGCTAGTGGTGCACACATTGAATGTGGACCTCGAGACCAAGCCAGTGGCTCAACTTGCCAGGATTTTCCACACTGAGATAAAGGAACAGATAGTCAAGGAGGTGTAGAAATTGCTGACCACAGGCTTCATTAAGCCCATCCAACACTCGCACTGGTTATCCAACATAGTGCCAGTAAAGAAGAAGAATTGGCAGATAAGGTGTTGCGTAGACTTTAGAAATCTCAACAGAGTCTGCCCAAAGGATGAATTCCCGTTACCAAACATGCACTTGCTGATAGATTCTGCAGCAGGGAATGCCATGTTTTCATTCATGGACAGATTCGGCAGGTATAATCAGATCAGAATGGCGTCAAAAGATGCAGAGAAAACTACTTTCAGAACACCCATATGCAATTTTTACTACTGTGATGCCTTTCGGGTTGAAAAATGCAGGCGCACTTATCAACAGACGATGATGGCCATATTGCACGACATGATGCATCGAGAATCGGAGGACTACATGGATGACACAGTCGTGAAGTCAAAGAAACGAGAAAAGCATGTCCAAGTATTGAGAAGAGTATTTGAAAGATGTAGATCTTTCAAACTAAGGATGAATCCCCTCAAGTGTGCATTTGGGGTATCCTCTGGGAAATTCCTAGGTTTCTTGGTTCACAACAGAGGGATAGATGTGGACCTGGCCAAAGCTATGGCCATAGTAACCATGAAACCGCTAGCCACAGTGAAGGAGTTGAAGAGTTTCTTGGGGAATGTCTTATACATCTAGAGATTCATCCCTGGATTGGCATTAATTACTTCTGCTTTCACCAAACTACTCAAGAGAGGGCAAAACTTTGAGTGGGGAGAAACATAGCAGACGGACTTCAAAAGGCTACAACAGATTATGATGAACCTCCCTACTGTGCAAGCCCCAATCCGCAAAAAGCCATTACTGCTCTACTTAGCCACCAACTCGTATGCTATAGGTGCGTTAATTACCCAAGAGGATGGAGGTGGCATGGAGTAACCAGTTTATTACATCACCCGTGCCCCGAAGGATGCAGAGACTCGCTACCCAAAAGCAGGAAGAGCATGCTTGGCCATAGTATATGCTTCACAAAGGATATGCCATTATTTCCTGGCCTAAGAGGTGTGGCTAATGACTAAGTCTCATGTAATCAAAGCCTTATTACGGTAGCCAATTCTTTCCGGAAGGATATCCTAATGGTTACTTTAGTTGTCACAGTACGACCTGAAAGAGAGAACACCCAAAGCAGTGAAAAGCCAGGCTATAGCAGACTTGTTGGCACAATTTCCAAGAAAAAAAGAATTTTCGCTGGACGATGAGGTCCCAGAGGAGGTAGCCATGGTAGAAGAAGTCAAAGAGCAGTGGGTGATGAAGTTTGATGGGTCTTCTACCACCCAATCAGGAGGAGTGGGAGTAGTTTTGTATCATGAAGAAGATAAGGCTGTGGCACTTTCATTCGAATTAGAATTCTCCTGTTTAAACAATACGGATAAATATGAGGCCTATCTAATTGGGCTAGCCACGGCCCTTGAAATGAGGATCAAGCATTTAAAAGTGATGGGTGATTCGAACCTAGTGGTCTGTCAGGCCAAGGGAAGTTTCTCCTTGAAGGAACCTAGTTTAGCCTCGTACAGAACGATGGCCTAGAAAATGGAAGAAAAGTTTTTGACGTTTGAGATAGAGCATGCTCCAAGGAACGAGAACCGGTATGCGGATGCGCTGGCCGCATTAGGCTCGCAAATAATTTTTGAAGGAGATAGCACCAGGATAGAAGTCAGTAAGAAGAAGGAGTCTATTATCGAGATGCTGAAGGAAAGATTCTAGGAAGAACAATGAAAATAAGATTGGAGGATCCCTATAAAGGAAGCTTTGACGAGGGAAGAAGACATGGCAGAATTGAAGGCGCTAAAAGACTACGCCTTGGTAAGAGGAGAATTGTACCGCAGGATGCTAGGTAAGGTTCTGTCAAGATGCGTGGGGCAGGAAGAGGCCCGAAGAAAGTTGAAGGAAGTACATGATAAGAACTGCGGATTCTGCGAAGAAGTCAATCTTTACCATAGACTCTAAAGTGCAGGTTTTTATTGGCCAAGTATGGGTAAGGACGCAGATCAAGTCCAAACCTAATGCGAGGTCTGCCACATTGCAACAGATAGAGAGGAAAGTTACGTTGTATTTGTTAGCAAAGGCTAAAGGAGTCCATTCATATAGTATCTGACAGAAGGTATCCTGTCACAAAAGCACAATGAAAGATACAAGCTTAAGAGGTTGGAAACACAATATTTTTTGCATTACGGAGTCCTTTTCAAGAAAGGATATGATGGGAACTCACTACGATGTTTAGGTCCCGAGGAAGCAAGTGAGATGATAATAGAAGTACACGTAAGAGAGTGTAGGAAACACCAGGGAAAGAAAAAGTTGTACAGATGTCTGCTACAAATGGGTTACACAGTAGAATTTGTGAAAAAATGCCACAGTTGCCAAGTACAAGCCAACCTGATTCACACTCATTCGCAGAACCTACACAGCATGGTCATCCCATGGCTCTTCCACACTCGAGGGCTTGATTTGGTGGAACAGTTAATCCACCATCACATGAATACATATGGATCCTAGTGGCTATGGAGTATTTCACCAAATGGGCGAAGGTAGTACCACTCCGTAAAGCCACGAGAGGAGCAGTAGTAAACTTCATAAAGGAGAACATAATTGTCAGGTTTGGGGTTCCCCATAGGATTATTAGTGACAACGGCACACCCTTTGTCAATAGTGATGTGAGAAAGATGCTGGAGTTCTACCAAGTTAAGCACCATCGATCATCGCTTGATTGCCCTCAAGGGAATGGGCAGGCGGAAGCGACAAACAAGACCTTCATAAAGATCATCAGCAAAATGAGCCAAGAATATACAGGAGGATGGACGACACACCTGCCAAATGCTCTTTATGATTACAGAAATTTGCCAAAGTCAGCCACAGGGTTTTCACCCTTTTCTTTGGTTTACGGAATAAAGGTAATGAGCCCAGCAGAAGTAATGACTCTTTCTTTAAAAGTTATGCGGATGCAGAAGAATGAAAAAGAGAAGGGAGTCTTTACGGTAAAAAGATGTGAGGACCTAGAAGGGCTTGACGAAAAGGGGGAAGAGACCCAAGAACGCAGCCGTAGATACAGACAAAAGATGACCGAAACCTATAGCAGGATGACTAAAGAAAGAGTGTTTGCAGAAGGAAAACTTGTGTTAAAGGTAGCACACCATGTCAGGTAAGAGATGACAGGACCATCTAAGTTTTCACCAAAATGGGAAGGACTTCTCGTAATAAGAGAAGCGCATGCAAGTGAGTATTATTGTCTAGCCCAGACAGATGGTAAAGACTTGATGGATCCTATCAATGGCAAGTGGCTAAAACCTTATTATGCTTGAAAGAAAATCATGTAGTTATCCCCCTTTTGTTTAATTAGTTTCCTTTTCTTTTCTTTTTTCCCCTTTAAGTGACTATGTCACAAGGCAAGATTGTAACATGCTTTTATTAATTAGTATGTAATGAAAAAGTATGAAGTATTATAAAAGCATATTATATCATAGTAATAGCAAAAGCAGTAACAAAGTGTAGCATCATAGTTACAAACTCAAACTATGGCAGTCATATCAGACTTGCCCAAAAATAAAAGTTTTATAGGAAACATAAAGTGTACTAGATAGGGGAATAAGGGAAGAAAAATAAAGGGGAAACTACATCATCAATGAAGCCTAGAAATAAGAGGCCGATCTCTAAAGCGGCTAGATCTACCAATGCTAGAAAGAAGGTGCTCACGACGACCCTCCAAATCTGACACCTCCTTTCTTAAAGCCTCGATACGTGTATCAATGGCATCAACAGTAGGTTGAACCTTCTTCATGAAGAAGGCTCGGGCAATCTCACGAAGATGGCCCAAAATGAACTCTACATCAAGGCCCACGCTGACAAGCTCCTGTACCGCAGCCCTCCACTGTAGGATCCTCTCTGGGGAAATGGTATCAACAAAGTTATGCTCAATGTCATTCATCACACTCCCTAGCAACTTCAAAAAGTGCTCTCTAGCGGAACGGCCAAGATGAAATCCTTGCATAAAGTCACCACGGCTGCTGTAAACTGCCTCCAAGTGGGAAACACAATCCCCAGGAACTCTGAAACCATGAAAGTCAACATATGGAGGCCCCGAACCCCAGAAGTCCGCGGGATCGAGGTCATTAACCTCAGGTTGATCAAAACGAGTAAAGAAGGTTGCGGCCTCACATACAGGGTCTGGAATTGTGGCAGAACTGCTACCCACCTCAAACTGAGAAGGGGCAGTGAGAATCAGACCTTATAAGGAACATGGAATGCGGTGTAAGAAATCATGAAGTGAAAAGAATGAATTCATGATGAAGAAGTAAGGAAGAAGAGGAAAGAAAGAAAACGTACTAGGACCTGTGAGAATAGGGGCTGTGGGAACGGCAGAAGCTGGTGCTGAAGGTATGGCAGAAACTGGTGTTGAAGGTATAGCAGAAACCGGTGCTGAAGGTGTAGTAGAAACTTGTGCTGTATGAGCGACATGAGGAGTGACTGTAGGCATTGCTGTGCTTGCTACAACCTCTGGCTCCTTAAAAGTCTCTGTGATCAAAAGAATAGACATACAAAATGAATGAAGATTGCATCAGGAGGTTATGCAGATACATATTAAAGGAAGAAGAAGGCAATGATAAAGACTGAAGAGAAAAACTTAACAAATATGAGAGATACATACCCATAGCCTCGACCTCATGCTTATCACCCTCCTCCTTATCAAAATCAGAGATCCGCTTCTTCACGATGGGTTCATCATCGAAATCCTTAAGAACCTCCTCGGATCCCTCAGAGGACAAGTTTACATCAGGCCCACATGTGGCAGAGCTAGGGATGGAGGAATGGGTAACTACCAAAGAGGAGCCATCCTTCACAGCCTGAGATAAAGTCACGAAAGGATCACTCATAGAGATGACAAGAGGAGTAATAGGAGACTCGATCTCAGGCTGGGAGGCAATTGGAGAAGTAGCTCCCTTTTGGGGAGTAGGAGTCTCAGCAGGAATGGGAGCAGGCTCACCAACTCTCTCAGTATGAGTACCCTCATCTACGAGTACCGGCTCGGCAGAAGGGATAGGAGTCTCGGCAGGAACTCCCTGTGTAGCAGTAGAAGCGGTAGAGGCCATAGACTCAGCCACCACATCAGCCCTATAAAAGCAACCCTCCATGGGCGTGCCCATGGCAGCAGAAACCTCCTCAGCCATGGGGTGATATATGGAGATAGGCTCGGGCTCAACCTGAAGAATGTGAAGGCAAAAAAAAAAAAAAAAAAAAAAATGAAAGGGAGAACAATGCATGATAATTGATGACGCGAAAAGAAGAGAAGAGAGAGAAATGGAGCAATCAATGACATGTGGCAAGGGAAATATGTGCAAAAGAGAAAAAAAGAAGGAAAATGAAAAGAGGGAGACATACCTCAAACTCGGGCTCATCAAGCAATATAGGACGAGTGACAGATGTGTCCTCCTTGTGCTTAGACTGCAAAAGAAAAGAGAAGACAAAAAGAAAGGAATGAGTCAACAAGTATATGGGGTTAGTCGCAAAAGAAAACCCTGTACAAAAATAATGAAGATGAAGAAGAATTAGAGATAACATACTCTCCTCTCAGTAGTGGTGGATGTAGGAGGAGGAGATGTTTTCCTTTTGCTGCCTCGGGTCCTGCTAGAAGGAGGAGCATTAGCAGATGGTCACAGGGCAGCAAGCCTAGACTTCCTTGCAATAGAGCGCTTGCTGGAACTGGTACAAGCAAAAGGAGGAGGAGAGCTCTCTAAAACTATATTACCTACGAGAGGAAGGTCATCCTCAAAAGGCACAATGTCCGAACAGGTCTCAGAGGAGTCATCACCTTTCTTGGCAGACTTAGGCTTGGCGAATCGAGGTGGAAAACTCTTCTTCACGAGCACAAAGATGTTTGTCACCTTCACTCTCTTCTCCCAGCCCGCGGGATAGTCACTAGCATACCAGAACCACCCCCTCTCCTTCTTAACCCACTCAAATATAGAAGACCCACTCTGCTTTTTAGCAATCGCCACCACAGACTTGGTGGGAAGGAGTAATTGAGGGTTGGCAAAAATAACTGCACTAAGGCTATCAGGAGGAACGAGAGAAAACCCATGGCTGCCTAACAACTCTTGCTTAAACGAGGTCATCGCACTTTGCAAGTACCTATGCATAGCAGTAATACAAATACCTTCCCTTTGTGAGCCTGGAATAGATTACAATGAAACACCTACTCCAAAACTTAAAGGCAGTGTATCGCAGGAATGGCCGAGCAGAAGTAGGGGACTCCATAATGGCAGAAAAGTCATTAGGAATATCCTGATCCAACCCAAACTGCCTCTTCACCCCAAAATAGTGCACAAATCTAATACCCTCATTAGCCAGATAAGGTAACCACCCAACGTTGGTGGCTGCCAAGTAAGTGATACCTCTCTCATCAAAGCCAATTAATGGGGTAGTGGTTTTAGCGGTATCAACAAAAGGACCTATCACAGAATCAGCACATGTAAAACCTATACCTAAACTCCTATATGCTCTTCAAGAAAACCTAACTCCTTTGTCAAAGAACTCAATGGCAGGATGCCCAATCGGCTTCAAACCAACCCAACAAAGAGCTAACGGAAAATCAAACCCAAACCGACCACAGAAATTAGTAATAACCTTCGGGCATGACTGGTATCTCTCCTTGGCAAAGTGAACATGCCTACACTTTGCCAAATGTCTAGCACAGTGCTCATACAACAGATGTTGTAGAATGGTACTATAAACGAAGGAAGTAACTATATGGCAGGAACTTGCCTGATCTTCATCACTTCGCATGATATCTAACTGAACATATAGATGTCCCAAAAACATGGGTACCAATAGCAGACTCACCCTAATAGATATCTTAATGGCTAATCGAAAATACAGAGGCTTCACAGCGTAGTGAGGGTAAGAGCCAAAGATGAACTTACAGAGCCAAAATGTGACAAAGGCCGCATGGCGAATAGCGACAAAGGCCTTAGAGAAAGACCTGACCCAATGTGACAACTTCATGTTGCCATTCATCCCTTTCCTTAACTTGGCCTTCACGGCCTCTTCTTCCGAATAAAGCTCCAAGGCACCAGGGTCAACATCATTAAGAATGGGTAAAAGTAACTAGTTTGCCACATCCTCTAAGGTCACAGTGATCTCACTGCAGGAGAGAAAGAAGGTATGGGTCACAGTACACCACCGGCGGACCAAATGGCGGAGGTTGAAGAGGTCTTTGTAGTTAGACAAGCAGCGTGATGAGACAATGGCTTTCAACACACTGGCCCACTATAGCGCCTCTATAAAGCCCTTGTCGGACAACTCGTTGTCCACCCATTCCTTCCAACCCAAAGTAGTAATTGATCCAAACTCAAAGAGAATGGGCACGGGAAGTGAAGTACCTTGGCGGATAACAAGATCTGGAATCGAAGAAGCCAGCGGAGCCCAAGATATATCTGTGTTACGACGACAAAAGGCCAAGCCACACACGGCTTTGCGGCGGTGGCGTGTACTCACTAGGGACTTTTGGAAAATGGGCATGAGTATCATACCACGGGTCTATGAGAGGAGCACACTCACTATCCGGATCGCGCTATGCCTTCTCCTCATTGGAATGGTCCGATTCGAAATGGGCGGCCTCTTTGCCTACATCTCACATTGCAGGATCATCGGAGGCAATTTCTTTCCCTTTATGGTGAGAAGAACCCTGGCCTTTTGTCGGCGTCATGACAAAGTGGTTGATCGGAGTAGATGGGTGAGAATGTTTGAGAGATAGGGCACGATGAAGAAAGGAAAAAAGAGAAAGTATTTGTGCTAGGAATGGGAAAGGAATCTCTCTTAAGTATCGATGTCATTAACGCTGACACGAAAGGATGCGATGGGTCATCCATCGGATAAGGTATGGAATTAATGAAACGGAGGCTGTGTTTTAGAATAACTGCTAAATTAGGGAATTCGAAGAGACAACACTGTTCATGACAAGAAAAAAAAAAAGCAGCAGCCTACTGTTCGAAAAAAGCTCGCGAAGGAAAAGAAGAAGGAAAGACAAAAGGGAGAAGAAAGTCTTTTATTCACATATGAACCGCAAGAGCACTCCATATGCTTAGGGGGATAAATATTGAAGCTCATTTTGGGAAAAGCTCAACAGCAGGAAGAAGCCTAACAATATAGGCAAGAAAGAGTTAGCAGGATTGAGAGAAAATCCATTTAAGCCCGAGTGGCAAGAATAATGGGTCGTAGACCCATAAAGTAAACAAATGGGCCTTGAGGAAAGTGAATGGGCCCAAAGGAGCCCAAAGAAAGAAGTAGTAAACTCATGGGCATTATGTAATGTAGAAGAGTAAGAATGAGCCACAGCAAGCTTAGAGTAATGAATTAAGAGAGTAAAGGGTTGGTGGAAAGCCCATGAACACCAAGGATGAAAGATATGGTAATTGGGCCAATGAAGCCCAAAAGAGTTAGTAAAAACCAATGGGAATGCAAAATTAGAAAATGAGCCGAGGATGCCCAAGGTGAAAGAAATGGGCCAAAGGAGCCCACAAGCAATGTAGTGGGTTAAGTACGCCCAAAGTAGCATGAGTATGAACCCAATGACTATACTGGGTCATTGTAACCAATTGAGAAAAGAATAAACGAAAGAGGCCCAACAAGCATGGATCAAATAGCACCACAGCAGGAATAATAGAATGGCATGGCAGGAATACTGGCACGCCAACAGAAGGAGCAAACAGTGGGCGAAAAGGGAGAAAAGCCCACAATCAAGAAAGACCCAGCCCTTGGAGGAAGCAAGCCATAAAGAAGGGAGGATCAGGAAACAGTTCACGTCATAAGAGGTCAAGAATGAGCAGCAGAACGCGTAGACGAACCTCTAGTCCACGACAAAAGTATAAGCAGCAGACAAACTTTGGACATAAACGAAAGTGGCGCACGTACATGGATCAGGCACTACCAACTTGTACCCAACCAATATAGGAGTAGTGGGTCATGGGTCAGAGGTAAGAGAGGGTATGGTCTGGCGGTAGGGAGAAAGGAAAGCCTATTTTGGGGTTCCCGCTTAAACTCTTTCAGAGGAAATGTCTTGCTAGGATGACATACCACCCCAAAGAGGGAAGGATGAGTGGGAACCACTAGGTGCATGCCATGAGGGATAGCAAGAGAGAATGCCATGGTGAATAAGCAAACAAAACAATTTTTTTTGTCTGGTAATGGGTAGTGGCACAACCAGCACAGATAAGTGGTGGTGGTTGGGCAGCTGACAAACCAGTGGGTGGTCAGGAAGGACGCCTAAATCCAGACAAAAATAGTTAAAGGGTAAAATGATAAAAAACAGTCACGACAGGCAATATATAAAGGGCACTCGCCGTGCACAGTATCATCCGTAGCAACCATTAAGAGAGAGTTACAACACCACCATCACCATAACACTACACGAGTAAGCACTAAGAAAGAAAGAAAAGAATGGGAAAGAATTAAAGTAACAAAATGGAGAAAAAAGAAAAGAAAAAGAGGATTAAGAAGAGAAATAGAGAGTGTGGAATGGTAGACATGCACCAATAGGCAAATTCCTTCTCTCCCTTTAAAAGCCTACCCTTTGTTGAGGATAATAGATTCGCTTGGGTATAAGTCATTCAGGCCCGTTCCCCCAAAGTAAATGATTTCTACAACAGGATCCTCCTACGAGGTTACCCACATTGAGGAAGTGGTTCCCTCCTTGGTATTAGTCACGTAACACAATTGAACACGGCAGACTAATCTTTTCCTTCTTTGATTTCATCACTTATCGTTATTATTCCCTTTCTTGTCTTTGCAATTTCACTTATAACGTGTTCCTTGTTGCTATATCGTTCTTTTCCTTATTTAAATTTAGGATCTCTTATTTTTTTTCTTCTGGTAGTAAGCACATCTCTTTTATTATTGTTTTATTATATTTATCCGCTGTAACTCTTTTGCAATAGTTTCATTTCGTCTGACAATGAGTGTGTTGCCTTTACTATTATCCCATGTATCTGGTTGCCATAACTCTTTTGTAGCAGTTTCGCCTGCCATGAGCATGTGATCAAAGTTTCAGAAAAAATGGGCATAGTTTGTGCATAAACCGGACCAAGGTGAGTTGTAATTGGACCAATCCTGACTCTTCTACCTAGAACACTTGGGCCACAGTGTAATTGTTTCTTCTCCTCCACTAGAGCGACAACGACATCATCGGAGCGGCGGTGAGAAACCACACCCACATTAAGTCCGATCTGATTTCCCTCGCTTGAAGCCTTCGCCACCATCACCTGAAGCTTTTGCCGCTTGGGTTGCTTCGTTATTGCTTCTCTGGTGCTTTGCCGTTGAGTATCAGGTGGTAAGAATTGCTAGGTACCAAAATTGAGTCAGTAAAGCTTGATTTTCATGCCTACGTGGACAAATTTCCACATCAGCTGCAGCACGATGTTGAAATCGAGTTCAGCGTACTCGATTTAGCATTCCAAAATCGAGTCTAACAAACTCGAGATGCTAGTTTCCTAAATAGTTTGGAAACGATGCTAAATAACGAATATGTTTGAAAAATGATGTTATTTTGAAAAAAAATCCATCCCAATTGTATATGTTATATCAAACAAAGCTTAGCATATGTTCTAAATGTCATATTATACAGTTTACAGGTGAGGAAATACCGATTGTAAAATTCGTAAATGAAAGCAAACAAGAAGAAAAATTGGGAAGCTCATTTTTCATTGATCACTGAGTTTCAATAAGAGGCTATACACAGTGATTTCCATTCTCTCTGTCTCTCCTAAGTAATGAAAAATATGAAGTCATGAACCCAAGCGTAGAGAAGACAAGAAACTCTTTAAGTATTGATTTGTTTCATATTAACTGTTTTGCTCAAACAGCTCAAACAAAAACTTTCTTTTGACAATGTTTCTTTCATAAAGGACATCAAACATCAATTCAAATTCTCAATAGATAAGGGCTACAAATTTAAAGTGATTGCAAGTTCGCAACTCCTCAAACTAAAACTAATTTTTTCCCATTTGCCGACAGAAGCTGCTGATATGAATTGAAATCTATAAGCAAAAATTGCAAATTTCACAGGCACAATCAAAGAAAAAGAAAAAGGGGATGAATTAAGTACACAGAGAGTTTACTGTTTACAAAACTAACAACATTGATTCATTAAAGATGATGTGAATACAATACAAACCCAAAAATTTAATTAGACAGTAGGAAGGACCTTCTTGACAATTTCCTGGCTGAGAGCAGCAATCTGAGAATCAAGTGCCTTGAGAGTTTCTTCCTTCTGCAGCTCCAAACTGGCCAAGGCTTCTTGCAATTCTGCCTCCACTTTCTTCCTTCCCTCCGCCAGCTTCTGCTCCACCTCTTCCTGTGTTTCCTTCTTCATCTTGCTTAGCGCCGCCGCTATCTCGGCCCTGGCAGCCTTCATCACCGCTGCGGCTTGCTCTTCCAACTGCTTCACCTCTCCAGAAGTGTCCTTCACGTCGTTGAGCTTGGCCCTTATGGCAGCATCTCTTTCGTCCATGAATTTGCCAACTGGGGTGTAGTAGATCTTGTCTAGAGCGACCATGAGGAACAAGAATTCTACCACGATGATTGGGAGGGTGAGGTTGAAGTCGAAGAGTGCTGCTTTTTCCATCTCTACAGATAGGGAAGGTGGGGCCAGGGTGAGTGAGGTGGCGGCTACTAGGGACAGGGATTTGAGTGTGGAGGTTGAGAGTTTGAGGAGTTGGTGTTTTGTGATTTTTGGAGTTGGGAGTTTGGGGAGTGTGATTTGGGACATGGAGAGTTTGGGTTTTGGAGTGGTGGAGACTGAGGGAGCCGCTGGGGCTACGGTTCTGGTAGAGGCCATGATCATGTTGGCCATGCCTGCTTACTGCTTTACTGTCACTGATATGAGCTTGTTTGTTCTTCTGGGGGAGAAGGAGTGTGTGTGTGTGTGTGTTTGTGTATAGCGTGATATGGCTGGTTCTGAGAAGGATGTGTGGGGTGAGAGGGGAGTGGAGGGCTATCTCCTTCTTTGCCACACAAATTGATGAATTTTGTGGTCGAGGATGGGAATCAGTTGGGTGGAAGTGTCTCACGTGCTGTGGGGTGCGTGATATCTCAAATTCTTCATGTCTCCAATTGGCCGTATAAGATCAGAAACTATTAAGCAGGGAGGAAAATTCTTGGATAAAACATTAAGTATATTTTTAGTTAAGTAATCAATTTAATAAATTATGTAATTTATTTAAAAAATACAAGCTAAAGGTTTTATCAATTGTCACGAAATGAGTTGGAGGATTTTTATATGGTTTTTTTTTTCCACTATTAAATTCGTTGTGCAATCGTGGTCCTATCACACACACGCAATGTAATGACAAGGAGAAATCATTTAAAGGTGATTATAAGGTGTTGGTTAGTTGAACCAATATATAAGCCAATTTCAACCCGTCTGGTGTACCTGGTAAGTAAGGGATGTCTTAAACTCGACCTACATAACAAATTTACACTTGCTGTGGCCAGAACAAAAGCCACGAGCCCTCCCTAGGAGTGAGATATACGGGCCATTATAATCTTGTTCATGTATGACATCTTTAGGCCACAGGAATAAAATGTATACCAGTTGTTTGAACTTTTCATTGGTGCAATCAAGCATTGAATGATCTTTATTGCCAATGTACACATCTGCGTTTCAAAATTTTTAGAAGAACGCAAATCTCAGCTTGTTAAGAAAAGAAGAACATTATGGATTTGAAAATAAGAATCCTTTCTAACCTATACAAGCAATAGCATCAATCCTCTCTCCATTTATCCCTCCGAGAATTGCGTTTCTTCCTGCAAAACCATATGATCTTTCTAAAACCACCCACTAAACCAGTGCCCATTCCTGAAGGACAAGCCAAGCCTACAAGTTTCTTCCTCTTAACAGTTGCTTGTCTGGTGCATAAGAACCACCCTCCCAATAGGTGAGCAATCCTGGCCTTGCGGGGTTTAATCAAACAACGATCTTTTTTGTCGTAATGCTGGAGCTTCCCCTTCTCTATATCACTACAATCGTCGTCTTCCTTGTCTTTTTGTTCTACTTCCTCACAGCTATTTGATTGCGATAATGACCTGCAGATTTCCAATTAAATGTACATTATCAACAAAAATAAAGGTAGCACTAGATTTAGTGGACATGCACAATTTAAGCATATGAACTCAATTACAGAGCAAAATACATCTTTAATGTTATCCACATTAGCTTATACGCATGCCTCCAAATTCCTACCTTCTAACGATGATTTTACTTAACAAACACTAACGTCCTTTTTTTTTTTTTCAACCGATATTGTATAGAATATTAGCTTAGAGAGGTTGCAAATCACTTTTGATCCCCTAATGATTGCTGCATAAAGACCTCTGCCTTCCAGTTCTGCCAACCATGTGATTAGTTGACCAGTAAATAGGGTAAGGGGCTTTCTAAGCCAAGAGCCCTAAAAATAAAAACGACAAAAAAGAAGAAAGACCAGGGCTTTTTAGAGCAGTGCCTCCTGTGATTTTATAGATACAAGAGCCTGCACTGCAAGGAACTTCCAATATATTTCCAATCAGCATAGAGTCACCAACCCATATTTTACAGGTTCTATAGTCACTCCCTGAACAGAGGGTCAAACTTTGTTGCTTTCAATAAAGCAAGGATATTCCAAACTCTCAGTGAAGCAAGGGTGAACTTTAATCTTGCAGAAATGCACTATGTTTAAAAACGGTAGAACAGAAAAATGTGGAACTTGTCCACTCAGAACATAGAATATCTTACAACCAGAAGGAAACATTGTTTTGCATAACAATAACATGAAGCCATTGCTTAATTACAGAGGATTGTAAAACACTCTCTTGCCAGCTATCACAAATGAAACCACCTAGTGGGTAACATACCTGATTACCTGTGGCAAATATCAACCTTGATCCTTGCACTAATCAATTTAATTTAATTTTTTTAACAAAAGTATTAAACATGATCGACTATTAGATATCTCACCATACTTGCACATCAGTAATATCAATCTCATTATGCCCAAGCTTCTTAAATTCAAGGAAAAACATAAAATCCTGTTTAGCTAATTTTTTTAGTAATTATGTAATCATATTGTTGAACTATACTGCAGTATGTAAACCCAGAAGCTTTGTCTGTTGCTACACTTGATACCTGGGTAATTTTAAACACAAGCAAGGTGGCCATTCTAGTGCAGCATTGCTTGGTAACAATGTCAGTCCTGATCTGTCTAGACAAGTGCAGCTTGTGCAAGTTTTGTTTTAGATTTTTTTATGCAAAAGTTTTGTTTTTGATGTTGATTTTAAGAGAGTTATTAGAAGATAAAAGGACAGAGAGAGAGCTTTACATTTTTCTTTGCTTTGAACCAACATCCCGTTTCTTTGGTCGTTTCTTTCTCAAGTTGTAGCTGATTGAGATGTGCCGAATAAAATGAAGCTGTACTTATCAAAACAAGGACAATAAACATTAAGAAAGAAGTAGAAAGCAATTAACTTCAAATAAAAAACTATTTAATTTCATGTACAACCAAAAAAAAAAAGTTACCAATGATTACAAGATATACAGTCAAAAATAAGAAAAAACAACAAAAGAAAAAAATTCAATCTAATGCAAATGTCAAACAATGCACAATGAGCTGAAGTAAGAGGGACACAATGAAAGGATCAGTGAGGGTGACTATTAGTTGAGTTATATCTGAAGAGCAGGACATGCAGACACTGTAAAAAGTCACTTGTTAATTGACATTGATTCTTGATAAACAAGAGAGGCAATAGACATGCGATATCACTAAGAATATCAGGCCGATCATAGCCATCTACACTAGCAATGAAATTCACTCAAAGTCGCTTATTAACTGACTTAGCTTCTTGATGGACAAGAGAAGCAACAGACAGGCCCTAGCACTAGGAACATCAGACTGATCATAACCATCTTATTGCCCTAATTGAGAATTCAATTGCATTGGTGGTCAGCAATCTGTACCTATACTATGAACAATTGAAACAAAAACAATCATTATAGGGCTATTCTAAACTAGTTCAGATTGGGACCTGCATCCTCTCTTTGTGTGTGTTTGAATATACTTAATCGCTCATGCAAGTGCTTGTGTATGTGTATGTTTGCATTGATAGAATTTATAAATTGGTTTTCAAAGTTTCACAAGCATTCTGCTTTTTTTTTTTTTTTCCTTTCCTGTCTATGCTTAAGTTTTCATAATATGAAGACAACAGAGTATCCTTAGCTACAAAATCAGGCTATTATCTATCTTGGAGCTCTATGCCAATGTAAATTGCACCTGGATTGCCAATAAGGTAATGAAACATCTTAAAGTAAGCATATTAATACACTCTTTATTCCAGACCATCTCATTATACCACAATAAGAAGGTATTAACTATAACAACATCATCAAAAAGTTATGACCGATAGTTCTCTGTAGCAGATTATGATAAGCACTTTTTCCATAAATCTGGCAAACACTGCATCCAATTATAACTCAATGGGTGTGTTAGTGTACTGCACTGAGTTCCTTTTTATATCTAAAGAGTACTGCCATGAGGTGAAGACACACATACGCACATATGCTAGCCATTAATCTGTGTCCTAAATTCATTTTCAAGCAATCTTTTGGAACAGATTATTTGGCATAATATTTAGCATTAGTAACTTGCATCTTAGAACAATCAAATGATGATTAATCATATCTTTATAACATAGACAAAAATAAGAGCTGAAGTGCATCAACGAATTGATTTCTCTTACTAAAAAAGTATATTATGTGAAAAGAATCCTTTCATACTGAATTTGTTAATTTCATTTAGGGACAACCCTCTCTTTTCATTCAATTCATTTGCACACCATTTAACCTTACCCTTGCTCAATTGTGACAGTACAGATGTTAAGAAAATAAATTCATTGAAAGTTTTTGTATTTTTTCTCCCAGCATAAAGCCTAAGAAAAAAAAGAAATCCTACCAAGCAAAGTCAAATTTATTTAACTGCATCCTTTGAAATAAAAGCACCATTAATAATATATATATATATATATATATTTTTTAAAAAGGAAAAGAAAAGAGCAGACTTTCAAATTTGTTTCCATTCATTTTTCTTCTCAACCATACTAAGGGGTAGAGCAAGATCTCAGAAATCCATTTTGCACTTCTCAGTTTTACCAAATCAACCAATTCACGGCAAACCCAAGAACAAAGTAAATTTCAACTGGTTAATGGATTCCCATATGGTGGCCAAATACAATTTTAGGGATACTGCATAAAGATCCAAATGGCAAACTTTGCAACAAAATATTTTCTAACAACTAAAGGAAGTTGCCACAAACCTGATCACCATCCTTGATGCCATAATTTCTGATAGGGTCAGCTTCAGTGACTAGCTTCTGACCATCATAGCATAAGCAGAAATGCCCCCAAAGATGTGGCCTTCATGAACCAGATTCAAACAAGTAATTCAATGTTAACAATGCAGAATAATTATCCCCATGTGCTGAGTTTGATGACTGAGGTCGGAAATGAAAAAAAAAAAAAAAAAAAAACTGAAAATTAAAATCTTGACATATGTAAGATTTGACTCCTGGGTGAAGCAAAAGCCTAGAGCATGTTTGGTTGGAGGGGGAGGAGAGGGAAGGGGATGGGGACAGTTTAATGAACCTTGTTTGGATGTTTTTGTGAAGGATTTGAGGGGATTTGGAGGGTATCTTACCAATCCAAACCCTTCATTTTCATTTCCCCCAAACTGAGGAATTTGGAGGGGAAGGGGTTCACTTGTATTAAAATTTTCAATTTTCAATTTATATCCAATTCATTAAAATTAGAAAAAGTGGGTTACAGTTAGCTACTTATAAAATTTTTTGTCATCGAATAAAAGACATGGATTTGAATCCCACTTACACCAAAAATCAATCAGTGTCTTGGCCTGATGATAAGGAGCAATCATTATGAAGCAGACACCATAGGTTCAAATCCTATCCTATCATATCTTTAAAATATATATATATATATATATAAAAGCAAAAGAGGGTCATAATTATCAATTTATATGACCATTCCCCTCTCTCCTTCCCCTAATTAAATTTTAATGTATCCATACAAAGCGGAGGGATATCTCAAATCTATTCCACTTCCTCCTACTTAATTTTTAGAACAACCAGATAGATAGGGGAAAGAGTAATCATTTCCCTCCTCTTCCACCCTCTCCTCTCCTCTCCTCTCCTCTCCCTTCAAAACTTCTAATACACTGGTAAAGTGAGCCAAACTAAAAATCCTTTCGAGCAATAAACTATCATATCCTCATACAATCCTTAGATTTGTTAAGAACCAATGTGGCATTAAAAAAAAAAAAAACCATATAACTTTTTATGGAATAAATAAATTTTGAATCTTATACCCAAAATCTAGGCTAAATTGAAAATCTGATTACTATACTTTTACAAAATGAAAGTGTGTAAAAAGGAAAATACCATGAAATTTTTCCTGGCCCCTTCTGAGGCATGTGATCAAACACCGCCTCCACTGCCTCCTTGAGTTCAGCAATAGTGGCTGTCTTTGTAACTTCAATATCTGTAACCAAAAACCTCAATTACTTCAAAATCCTGAGAGAAAACTTGAAATGTGTTTTGGATTTCAACTTCAAGTCCAGCATATATAAACCCTAACCGCATTGTAGGAAAAGAATTGGAAAAATAAGTTCAAATCCTGAATCAGAAAACTTCACAATCCATTAACTTGATATGTAGTTGTTGTGAGTTTATTCCAAATTTAGAAACCAAAAAAAAGCACATTTTCCACACTCATCGATTTTCTCGGTAACCAAACAACCTCATAGAAGAAAAAGAGAGAATTACCGAAGGAAGAGCCGTCCAATTTGAGGACAGAGAGGTTGAGAGGCTGAGAGGGAAGCTTCGTATACAGAGATTTAGACTTGGGGGAAAGTCCATCGGCTATGAACAAGAAGGACAACTTCAGAGACCGCCGATTCCTCTCCACCGAAACCCTAGGCTTCGAGCTGAAACCGCCGCCGTCTTCTTCTTCGTCGTCTTCGTCCTCATCCTCGATCCGCAACCTGTTATCAACCATCGCTTCCACTCGCACCAAGCCTCTCTCAACAATCCATAGTCTTATAGAGTGAGAGATTGAGAGATTCTTAGGAGAGAAGAACACGCATTGAAGTTGGTAAGAGAAGGAGTTAGGGTTAGGGTTTTCGCTTTATTGATTTGAGACGCACTGTAACGGAGCTTGTGTCGGAGAGATTCTTTGTTTTTTCAGCTCTTTTTTAGAGAGAGAAAGAAAGAATTTACTTTTGTGGGGTTTGGCGGGGAAAACAGTTAGAATATGAGAATTTGGAGGCGTAACCGTTTCGCGCGCAAATTCTCCAATTCTGTTTTGGCCCTTTTGGGTACTGGAGATAATTTAGGAAATGTGGTGCACATATTGCCACATTTGGCAGTTCGCACCTTTTTTATTTTTATTTATCCAAACAATGGATTTCTAATATGGTTATGAAAATAAGGTTATTTGAGGAATTTTCACCAAATAATCTTAAATTTTTTTTTCAAAGTTTGTCAGTGTCATAGCTTAGTCAACTTAATTTTCAGTCAACTAGGTTATATGATCTTTCTTTACTATTTTTACATAGAATAGAGGCAAAAAAACCTATTTTCGTCCCTATATTTTCATGCGATTTCCACTTTGGTCCATATCTTTTATTTTCACCGCTTTTAGTCCCTAAAATAAAAAAAAAAATCTCGTTTTTGTCTCTATCGTCAGTGCTCTAACGGCAAAGTCCTAGCTGGCGGACTCAATCTTTCCTCCGTTGAACTACATGGCTGAGCCGCTGGTGTAGACCTAGTCGGTCACCGACGTTCATGGCGTGGTCTACTTGTGAGTTTGTGAGCTCTGGCGCCTGGTGGAGAAGAAGGCTGAGCTTGTGAGCTTAGTGGTAGAGAGTGTAGTGTGAAGAGAGAGAGAGGGAGTTTGAGATTAGTGGTAGAGAGTGTAGAAGATTTTTTTTAAGCTGATGAGGTTAACCAAAAACAAAAACAAAAACAAAAATAATTAAAACGATTATGAATTTTTATTTTTTAAGAAATGATTTTAGTCTAAATTAGATTTAAGGTTTTAAAAAAAAAAAATTAATTTACTTTTTTTTTTTAAAAATTTTCTTAGCTGGCTTTTTTTTTTATTAATTTAAATGCTAACATGACATTTAAAAAATGTTAAATATATTTTTTTACTATTATTTTATTAGCCACGTCAGCTAATAAGGTGTTCCGTCTGCCACCTACGACTTTGCCGTTAGGGCACTAACGATAAGGACAAAAACGAAATTGCTTTTTTGATTTTAGGGACTAAAAGCTGTGAAAATAAAATATAGGGACTAAAGTGGGAATCGCGTGAAAATATAGAGACAAAAATGGGTTTTACGCCTAGAATAAATCCATGAAAATAAAATAAAATAAATCTTTGACCACAAATAAAGCTACAATTTTTCATTTGATAGACTGTGAGTGATGGGTCTATATAAAAGTAAAAGACATCCATAATCTCATAATCTCACACTTAGGATAATTGTAGTAAAAGTTGGTTTTGTTGTTTTAGATAAATTTTAATATGTAGTATTCTGTTATCATTGGACAAGAATTTTGATAATAAAATAAATCGAAAAAAAAAAAAAAGAATTAAATGAACAAATCTAATCATTATACATACTATACTGCATATTTGCTTTTTGATTTTTGTCTCAACATTTTTTTTTGTTGTTGCAAATATCATTTAATGGGTTTGATATTTTCATGCATGTATGTATAAACGAACTGGCTTGTGTCTAGTGCTACTGTGCATTGGACTTGTTGAGATTTAGACACGTGTTAAATAATTATCATATGTACGCAACTCAACACATACCCAACCCTTGCCCTATATTTAAAATATTCATGATTTGCCATTTGTATTGTACGTTCCAACAAACCGATTGGGTTCAATCAAATCAATTTATCTTGATTCTCCATGCGCCATTCCTTTATCGAGGGTTAATCGTTAATGGAAGGAATTTGCATGAAGCTTTAAGCCAGTAGATAGATTATTAAGCAAAAAAACATGCCAGAACAGTTTTTTTTTTTCTTCAATAATAGGACACCAGGTTGATAACCCTCGCCAAATTTGGCATTGTTATTATCAAATTTTTGTCGTCATAATTGTTGATTTCAATTAGTTGAGTAAAAAAACTGAATTAGTTCAACCACAATGTTGAGTGTGAGCCATATAGACTGGTGTTGTTCTTTTAGTACCAAACTGCATTTTGGCAGCTAGACAAAGACTCGGAACATAGATAAGAAAACATTAACTCCAACCTGTAACAAAATAGAAAGCTGATCTCTGAGTTTGGCAATAAGAGAATTGACATTCTCATTGTTCTTAGACTAAGTATTGTATTTCACGCATGCTGTTATAGGAAGTTATAAGAAGTTAAGAACATTAATGCTTTAACTACAATGAATCCAGCTTGGATGGTACGCAATATTAAATTTGATTATACTGGAAGTATCATCTAATTAATTGAATTTAGTACAATTTGTAGTCAGACTCATATATTAACCACCTAAATCTTCAAAATTTTCTGCCAATTTGATGTTACGGGGATCACAATAACAGACCCAGGAAGCGGGATTAATTGAGAATCATCATATACAATGTGTAAACTCAGACACATCAAATTAGCAAAAGGGGTTGCCACTATACGCTAAATTGCCTTTCTTTTCCAACACCCACCCATCAGCAAAACCTGACTTGATACCAGTATATCTCACTTTCCAAGAACCCCTTGATCATTAAACCAGAATTGGAGGAACACAATAAAGCAACAACTCATTTTCTCCAATGAAGAAAAATAGCCATGAAACAGTTAAGAATTTACTTCCCAATGAGCTTATAGTAGGCATACAAACCAGAGCCAATAAAACCGAGAAGTTGCCCAATAACATTGAACTGCAAACAGAACGCATCAGAAGATCAGATTCTATCAGAAAAGCAATTATGGGAAACAATGAAATATTTATCATAATGTGCATATGAATGAGAGCATTTTAATTAGGAGAATAATTGGCACTCACAATATCAAATGGAAGCCCACCAAAAAGAATCCAGCCAAACCCAATGGTAAAAAGATCCTGTGAGAACACAAAAACCAGCAAATTTCAGAAAAGCAAACAATACAAGCTTTACGCAAATAGAAATAATGTCCACAAGTATGTCAAGTAATATATATTAACAGCATAACAATAAAAGCTGTACAAAAGTGAAATTGCCGTGTATGAGTAAGATAATCAGATACATCACAATCTTTTGACACATTTGATATGTTGGACCCTCGCAAGACAGCCTTGGGCAGTACAAACAGTTTAAAAATTACTAATGCACCAGTGAAGGTAACAGTACCATAAAGCACTTAATACATTAAGCTGCAAAACAGTTTAATTGCAAGATGCAGAGGGAAGCTGGTAAACAAACCTTCAGATTACCACAAATAGTCTGGGTCAGTGCTGAATTGAGAGTCGTGTTCAAAAATATACCGTAGTTCAAGAAGAACGCCAGTACACATGAACAAAACAACACGGCCTGCCCAAAGAAAAAGAATCCATAATGCATCAAAATTGTCAAAATCTACCAAAAAGGAAACAGCACAAATAAGTATCATAGTGATTAACGTTGGTGTAAACATTGAATATACAATAACCACAGTAAAATCTTAAAACACTTACGACATTAAACATTGAGACTTAAGATAGACTTAAGATAGTTTTCCTAGCATGAAGTTTATATATATAACATTGAAGACCTCCTGCTGATGAGAAAAAATTACCAAAAACCCAGGAGAAAACAGATATGGGAAATTAATTGTCATCTCTAAGTCACCCCGAATAAATGTCCAAAACAGCAGAATCGGTCCACATAAAATTCCTGTTATTGAAAAGCAATATAATTTTGTGTCACTGATAGAATTGAAACAAATGGCAAATTCAAGTTAGGAACTATTAGCTTACCATTGCACCACATAAGGCCAAAGCTATTCAGGCCACTGGATTTCCCTGCAAAAAATGAAAATAAAAGTGAAAACTCAAGAAAGATGCTACACTCGTGAAGAGAAATGCCATTTGAAGATTTCCAAGAGAGAGAGAGAGAGAGGTTATAGTACTACCAATACGGGCTATGGTTGCCAGATATATTGCTGTAGTGATGTTGGACAAGAAAACAACAGCATAGCCATAGGCATCAAATGATAAGTCCCGAGCTCCCGCAATAAAAGCACCAAGAACGATCAATGCAACACTGATAACACCCTTAAATTTTTTCAGTTAAATGAGGGAATTAGGAACTTGGGAATTCTAGTAAATGTCTACTAACACAAGGTGACCAAATATTTTATATAACACCATGCTGCCATGGTCACAAAATTTGACACCTGTCTAGCCAGAGGCCTGAAAAGTTGGAATACAAATAATAGCAGATAGAAAAGGGAAAGTGGAAGAGAGGTTGGGGGGGGGGGGGGTTCATACAGAATTTGTCTGCACTCTGCACAAGACTGATCCAATTCTGGCATCATGAACTGTGCAGGTACCACTCATGAAATGGGAATGCAGCTAACATCTTTCTCACTTTCTGATAAATGTAGTCCCAATAATATTTGCTTGCCCAAATACTTTCTTTTTTATCTAACATTTCACAATTTTATCAGTTTTATATATACACACACACACATATATATATATATTTAAAACCATATAAAAAAATATATATGGTTTTATATATTATTTATTTATTTTATGCCCCACTAACTTTGAACCATCATTTAACAAGAGGATGTTAATAAATCGAATGTGGAACCGGTCATCTCATCTCCTGATCATATGTCTTTCTTTAGTCATCTTCAAATTTAGCATTTTACCTGATCTTTAATTAAATATTTTAATAGCATATAATTCCAACAGAATATTTACAGATTATGCTGGGCTACCCTTGATAATCAAGTAAAGTGGGTTATGCAGCTAAATAATTGTGACGTAGCCTTCACAAAGACATTAACGCATGATTTGTACTCAAAACAGCAGCTACAACTCATCTTTTAATTACCAACAATAATTGAAAACAGCTGTACAAAACAGCTATTTACCTTCCAACAATAGAAGATGTGTACTTCTGCCCAGCTAGAATATACTCCACAACCATTGTAAATACCACAGTAGTCCGCCTGAGGGTGGTGTACATGGGAACATTTACTCCACGGACAGACTCCATAGTGGCTAGCTTTCAAGTAGAAATTGAGGAATAATAGACATTAATAACAACTGACAAATGATGTACTTCTAATGTACCCAAGAGGAATGTCTTCAACACTGCAAAATACTTACCATGTAAAGCAAATAGGCTCCTGCAAGAGGAAGAGCGTGCCTCAATGTCTTCAAAGGTACAAGTGTTGTGACATTATCAGATACAGTCAAAGATTCACCTACCGTAAAAGAAATCATCTTCAAGTGTCTCATTACATAGAGAAAACAACATGAACATATCATCTGCAGTGAAAACAACATGAACATATCATGAATAAACGATTCTTCCATTGGCATTCAACTGCAAGGCTAAGCCAGTAAATAAGAAAGCACAGAAGCATAAAGCAGATAACATTTCTTTTGGGGGGTGGGGGGGAGAGGAAAAAAAGCATACTGATAACAACCAGAAACAGAACAAATGGAGTAAAAACGTATCAATACTCAAGAGCTTCAAAGTTTTTATTATAGCCCAGACTTGCAGCATTGGCAGTGCAAATCAGCGCATTAATTAGTCAGTTGAGCATAAAAGTTTTGGAGGGAACGGAGGGAATCAAAGTTGGCAGAGAAGATGACGAACCATGAAAAATTTTGAGGACTGCATCATTCTTTATGGCAAGATTTTGAATGGTGGCTCAACGAGTCAAGATAAGCAAACTAGTGGGATGTCTAAACAAACTAGCAGCCTAAACACTAGAGTACATGACAGAGTTTATTAAGTATGAAGTCCATAAAGAAATAAAATTAAAAATGTATTCCAAAAGAAAAAAAGGCTTGTAAGACTTAGGAAACTTCAGAAACAATGTTCCTTTTCATTACTCATACCCATGCAATAAATAAAGAAAGATTAATGATTGCAAAAAAACAAATATACCTGAAAGAGTGTGATGACATTTGCAGATGGGAAGCTATAGGATGAAAGAGCAGCTTTGTTGAACAGTATCAAGAGCACTGCAGAGCATATGCGAAGAAAATTAAAAGTCAAGTGTAACATTAGATGGGTCTCAGAAAATTTTCAATGCTGGATATATTCATGATATCATATTATTAAAATAAGCAAAATCTATTACTAGAGGATTACACCTAATGGCTTTTCCATACATCCAAATTTCCTTCACCGAGTATAACTGAACAGGGACTCCAGGCGCTTCTTACTCCAAACTAAAAGCTCTCTCTCTCTCTCTCATCAAATATAATTGAAAGGACTCAAGACTCTTCTTACATGAGTGGGAAACCAACATATATGAGTGCACTATAATTTTTATTTTTATAAGAGTAACACTTTTATTGAAATTAACATACTCAGGATGTGTATGCAGTATACAAATCTAAACAGTAAATGAACAAGAATCAAGCATCAGTGCACGAACTTAAGCTTATTCTACTCAAATCTTTATTTGAGTGGATGAATGCATCCATTCTATGCTCCTTTGATGCTAATCTTGAGATAAGTAACTTAACTTTAATAATGAAAAAAAGTAAACCAAGTACACAGGTTATACTGTGGGTACAGCACAATCAAGCTCTTAAGTTACAATGATCAATGAGATCTAAAACAGAAGTAAAAGAACATGAGCCCAAAGCTAGAATACAAACAAACAAAGATTTAAAGAAAAACAACTTAAAATCATGAGTAGTTTGCTCACAGCCCTCAAAACTTCCAAAATTTTGTTCCTGCCAAATATACTACATTAAACAATGTGGCACTACATTTCAAATGGTGATGTTCTGATGATGGTCAAACTGACCCTACCAAGAAGCTAGCATATCCAGAACTCACTGCGGCATAACCCATTGGACACCAAACAATTTAAATACCATATTTCACAACTCAACAGCTATAAGGCAGTGAAGAAGTGAGTGGTCCACAGTCCCCCCACTACATTTACACATAATATCAATCAAACACAATAATTGGTCTCTTCTATAAATTATCAATAATCAAAATCCTCCCTAAAGCAGCAGTCCACGAAAAGAGAGTGATTCTAGGTAATACCTCAGATCTCCAAATAACTTTCCAAGGAAAATACATACTGGTAGTAGTACCCTTTAACTTCAAAGCCCCAACCTTTCACTAGCTTCTTCCTTCTTCTTCTTCTTCTTCTTCATCTTCTTTTTCTTTTTTGGTGATAAGTTTACCCTTGCTAGCTTCCATCAAAGTTTGTCTTCCTCACTACCCCTCAAAGAAGTAGAATAAATGAGATCCACAAAAAATCGATGAAGGCTCCAACTCCCCATTCTACACTGAATGTGAGAAATGTAGATCCCAGTGAAGAACACCATTATAGAATTATGTAAGATTCACAAAAGAGGAGTCCCTATAACAACTGATTCCAAATAATTCCGGTTAGACCTAGGCCTTTAGCGAACAATCATCACACCACAATTCATGCCAAAACTTCACTCTAGTTCTATCTCCCACCTCATACTGAAGATACCAAGAAAAAGTCACCCACTCCTGTCTTA
Source organism: Quercus ilex subsp. ballota (assembly GCA_032727855.1). NCBI lineage: Eukaryota > Viridiplantae > Streptophyta > Magnoliopsida > Fagales > Fagaceae > Quercus > Quercus ilex. Next base: position 24,930,669 of record CM064909.1, read on the forward strand.
TAGAATTCCAAACACTAACACTGAAGGACCCAGCACCACTTTAGTTCACCAACCTCCTCATGAACTCCCATACTTGACCCTATCAGCCTCCTCCAAAGTAGCTCTATCTCAGTACCATATCTCCACAGTCACTTCCTAAACCCCCATCCTCAATAGGTGCACACATCTGAATCTAGTTCACCAAGTGGAACTTGGGCTTCTGACCTAAACCACTTCATAAGAATTCTCTCTGTAAATTCTCAATACAGGTGCACTATAATTAATTGACATTTCCTTAGTAAGTTGTCAATTGTTTTAGTATTTGGATGAGTATAGTATTAAAGATTATGATATTACGTGGTGTTAAGGACGACTGACTAAGCATAACGTATAGACTCATGGATCATGTGCAATCTAGATTTTGAGGCTAAATTGGTAGGACAAAGCTAGTTACAAATGTAGCAGGCTGCCAGTGGAAACAAAATTCTAGACAACTATAATTATGAATATTGATAAATTTTCCATGAGACATACTCTCAGGAAGCATTCTATGTTAATTTCTGGTGCTAAATACTTCAGAAAATTTTAAGAAAGGTTTTGAAGCATCAAGTGCAGCGAGTTGAGGTGGGAAACTTTTTAAAAAAACTCAAAACAACTCTTTCAAAGGAGTTTCCATGTGCACAACAACGAAACACAAGGAGTGTGTGATGCTTGTGGGGAAATGTATTCAAGGAAATATGCAGCAAAATCCCAGCTGAGAACAAATAAGCTGGGCTTATGATGCAGGGAATTTCAAGTAGCTACATCCTAAACCTCTTGTAACTAATTAGTTAGTTAGTTAGATGATCGCTTAAACATTGGCCAATAGGATTTAGAAACTTGTCAACCATCTAGAAGGCTGCCAATACCAAACAGCCAGTATAAGTACCACATTGTAGATACTTTGTAACCAGTTTTGTTTGTTAATGAAAATACTTAGCCTTGAGTGCCATTTTAGAGAACTGAGTGTTCTTTGCAGAGGTGCTATCCACCTATAAGTTCCTCTAAGAAACTCACATTCTTATTCATCAAACAAGCCTAAACAACCACCCTGCTTAGCTTGCGTCAGCTTATCTCTCAATGGCAGTACGTCAATTGAGCAACACAAGCACACGTAGCTTCCAACACAAGAAAGGGAAGAATGAAAAGGATCATTATTTGTGACTTGAGTGTGAAAAATCAGCATCACGAACACAATAACTATTGTGATGTTGATTATGCCATTGACCCACGGATGTTGATCGAACGAGAATATATGGGCTGCCAGTACTACTCATAGATTAATAGCAGTTAGAGAACAACCAAGTAATACCCACAATGTGAGTACCAAATGGAAATGAGAACCTCGAACTCTATTTTAGAAAATTTTATTTTCTCCCATTCCAAATGATTCCGCCTATGTTTGTGCTTATTGTCATATATTTTGTTCACAACTGGTCCCAAGCCCCGGAAAAAGAGGTGGGTTGCCGTAAGTTGACGGCTAGCATGAAATTTAGTCACTCTAATATGAATGGATCCACTACAAATACTCGTTGTGACGTTGTTGTTGTTGTTGTTGTATTCCTAATGGTACTTGACAAGGCCAGGTGAATTCAAGCATATGAAAATATAGCATAAACTAAACCCAAGTGCCCAATCATGGATACTCAACATGACATGTGGAAGTGCAATTTCTCACAGAATTTCGCACATCCAAGTCTATCTTAACGCAGATTCAGATGGACAAAAAGGCAGCCAAATTCGAGACAAAATTAAACACAGTTATAAGCCAACATAGAAATTTCGTAAACAAACAAAATCTAAAATCAAATTTTGAAGAACCGTAATACTATAAATTGAGAATTGAAAAAGACATACAAATGTAGTAATAATTATCAAGATCGTAGTGATAATTTTTACCTGCGCAAGACATGTAGGAGATTGCCGCATAGGCTCCTCGTTTGGTCATGGCAGAACCTTTGAAAAGCTTCTCTTCGCCTCTGAGAGGTTTGTCTCTGTCTTCGTCTCCTGGAGGATCGGATATCGGCAACATCGGATTCGATGAGCTCGACGCCTTCAAAGACATCTCTCTCTCTCTCAATTTCTCAATGTTCTTCGCGAAATGGAGGTGTTCTTCTTCGCCTGCGAAATTTCCACCTTATTTCAAAGCTCTGGCTCGGAACATCCGTCAAAGTCAACGGCTTCCCAATGCGGTGCGTTTAGTCCTCCTATGAGTCAGTCCTGGCAGGCAAACGGGTCGGATCCAATTGGGTTCAGGTCAGAAACGGTAATACTACACGTATTGTATAAATACAGATCGGGTCAATCCGGCTGGGCGACCCAATCAGGTTCGTGTGGACTAGTATTTTTTCAAACGTGCAAAATAATAAAAGTTGAATGATACGAAAATTCTTAGAGGATATTTGGTTTGAGGAAAAAGTAGGTATTTTTTTGTATTCATTTTCATTTTTTTGTTGAGATCCACCACTAAAAAACTGGTTTAATTTGAAAATTTATCAGATTTTATTTTCAATATCTAAAAAAGTGGGTTTAAATACTGAAAACAAAAACGCATTTTGCTCATGTGACATTTTTGTTTAAAAAAAAAAAAAAAAAAAAAAAAAAAAGGGTCCCACTAATAGTGAATTGTCTCATCAAAATCTCTCTCTCTCACTCTTTGATGATGGGATTTGAAGAAATTTATTTGAATTGATGGGTTTTCCGGTGAAGATATGGGCTAGATTTTGGTGTGTGTCAGTGTTTTTTTTTTTTTTCTTTGTGGATTACAACTTGTGATGCGAAGATCTATGTTAGGTATTGGCTTACGATGGTTATTTGGTGGGTTTTGGTTTTGGTCTATTTCTGGAGTTGTGGTTGGGTTTCAGTGGATTATGAAGATTTGGAGTTGTGGTTGGGTTTGACGAAGGAGATGAATGGTTTCTAGCAGGTGATAAGGTGTCCTTGGTTTTGTAAGATAATAGAAGATTTGAGCAAAACAAAAACTATATCAAATTGGTGCCAAACAGAAAATGAGTTGGAAAAAAAAAAAAGCGAATACATGATTTGAGAAAAGAAAATGAATACAAACCCTTAGAGTTCGTTTGGTTGGGTGGATTTTATGAGGGATGGAAAAAGGAGGAGAGAAAATGAGAAATGAGAAATTGGAGTGTATGGTTGGAGAAGAAAATAGAGTGAAAAACTAGTGAGGCTTATGTGTTTTTTCCCTAGGTCCACCAAAATGCTATCTCCCCAATTTGGGGAAAAAACTAGAGAGTAAATGAAGCACGCTTGAGAAAGACCAAAATATTCATAGGCTGTATAGCATGCACAACATTCTCCATTTGCTTTTGTATTTCCTCTCTTCTTCTAATTGCACGATTCTTCTATTTTGCCTTTTTCTATTACTTTTCATTCATTTGTTTTTTTTTCTTCTCTTTTTTATTTTAATTTTTAATTTTTTCGTTTTCATCCAATTTTTTCTTTCCTCATCTGTATTTTCTTTTTCTTTTTTTCTCGTTTGTTTTTTATTTTTGTACTTTTAAATTTTTTTTTAATGAAGTTCACATCCATACACAAATTTTTAATAAAAATATAATTTGTTACTTTTTATTATTATTTAATAGGGGCATGAGAGTAAATTTATACAATCTATCTTTTCTATCATCTCTTTCTTATTTTCAACCAAACAAATGAGTTTTCCTTCTCTCTAATTTTCCATCCTCCCCCTCATTTTTCCTCCTATATTTTTTTTTTTTTTTTTCATCCTACCAAAAATCCACCCAACCAAACATAGCCTAAACCTCTTCTATCATCTCACTTTTCTATCCCTTGCCCATTTTCTATTATCTAACTTATCCACCCCTCCAACCAAATGGACCCTTAAGTTTATATAATCCAAAGTTGACAAATCTTTATCATCACCACAAAAAATGAAAAAAAAAAAATATATATATATATATATATTGTGGACCATATCAAGTTTTCAATCTTCTTATCTCATGCAAATCTATTGCATATAAAAGAAGAATAATTTTAAATTTCCTAAATAGATAATTGTGGGGGTAAAAGCTCAAATTTGTATATTGAGCCTGGGGCCTTATCCGAGGACATTGATATGTCCGAGGAGGAGGAAACGATTAGGAGAGACCCCAAAGTTGAGAATCACATAAGGAAAGAGTGGAGAAATATAGTCCGAGGAGTAGCTCCCTCTCGGATACGATGAATATCGGTCAAAACTGTATTTGGGCAATTTAAGTGACCTTCCATGAAGTTCCAACGATAAGGATGAACCTCAGGCACGTACAAAGGCGATAGAAGCTCAGAAATATCTAAAAGAAAAGCTGCTACCATCGCATTAAATGCACTGCAGGAACTTTTCTAGTCGCATTTATGTGGAAATGACCTTTGAACATTGCAATCTCAACTACCTCAACTCATAGAAAGCCAGAGAAGGTGTCTGATGGGACAGATACTCGATTGAAGGCTTAGATGATGAACAAGTGTAGGATTAAGATGGTTGGAAAGGAGCTATATAATGTGAAAGATCTCCTATGAGAAAATGATCAGAAAAAATGAGAAAGAATTACTGTAACACTCCAAGTTGTACTATTAGTGGTTTATATCATAATCTTTCATCTCGAACTACTATTTCATTTGGTCTTATTTGTTTAACTTGCTTGTTCATCTGGTAGATCTATACTAGCCGTTGTCAAATTCATAAAAGGCCTAGTTCTTTCACCCATTCTTTACAAATTTATTGTGCTGGACTCATTGGGCCTATATCCCATATCTCTTGAGCTTGGGCTGCAAATTTTGTCCTTACAATTGGCGTCGTCTGTGGGAAGAGCTTGTGTTATAGTAAAGGTAACGGTCAACTATGGCCAAACTAGGTCCACAATAGGCAGAGTCAAGGGAATCCCAACATGGTGATCCTTTCCTCAACCTCGAACGGAGAGGTGATCGTGAAGGAAGTGTGCACACCACACACACTGAGAGGAGTCAACCTCGAGGTGGAAGCCATATCTCCCATGCAAAGAGCAACAGGATCATGCAGTTGGAGATTGACCAGTTGAAGAGGAAATTACGCCATGCAAAAAGGAGGCGAGCTTCCCCTAACAGTGACGTTTCTTCTGATTCTGATGACGGAAGAGACACTAGTTACAGGCGAAGATCTCGAACTCCGCCCAGTGAGTCCTTCTCTTACGAAGAAGAGCACCATAACGAGCGGCAGTTTAGAAGCTTGCCACATAGGGGCATGGGAAATGATGCTATGAGTAGAGCCTTAAACCAAATCTCCAGGTCTCCCTTCACGCGTAAGATTAAGGGGGCAAGACTTCCTCGGCATTTTCATCAGCCAACATTTACCATTTATAACGGATGAACAGATCCTGTTGAGTATGTAAGCCATTTCAATCAAAGAATGGCTGTCTATTCCAAGGACGAGGCCTTGATGTGCAAAGTATTTCCATCTAGTCTCAGACCCATCGCGATGAGATGGTTCGATGGCCTAAAGGCAGAGTCCATAAACTCCTTTCATGAGCTCACTCAAGCATTTGGCTCCTGGTTCGTGACTTGCAGGAGAGTTCCTTGGTCGTTGGCTTCCATCCTATCTTTGAGTATGCAAGAAAGGGAGAATCTTAAAACATACTTCGACAGATATTGGGAAATGTTCAATGAGGTTGAGGGAGATTTTGACGACGTGGCCATCAATACTTTTAAGCTCGGCCTTCCAGCCGAGCACGGTTTAAGAAAATCCTTGACTGGTAAGCTCGTTACTAATGTGCATCAGCTCATGGATCGGATTGATAAGTATAAAGGAGTTGAAGAATATCAGCAGCAAGGGAAAGGAAATGGTAAGGTTATCCCTCAAGAGAGGAGGGATTTCAGGTCGGATCGGTACAACAACAACAAATCACGTAGGGATTGTGCTGGACAATCAGGATCAACAAACCTTCAAGCAGTCAACGCCGTGTTCCGAGAGCTAATGCATCAAGTTCTGGAGAAGATCAAGAATGAGCCATTCTTTAAACGGCCAAATAAAATGGTGGGAAACCTTGAAAGGCGCAATCACAACCTATATTGCCAATACCACCAAGATCATGGACATACCACAGAGGATTGTAGGAGTCTGTGGGATCACCTAGACCAGCTTGTTCGTGAAGGTAAATTAAAACAACTTTTACACCATTCCAGTGGTCCGAGTGGCCAAGTAAGCTCAGAATCTCATAGAGATGATTCTTCCAAACCTCCCCTGGGAACAATAAATGTCATCTTCGCTGCACCAGGGAGAACTGATTCCTGTCCGTCTAGAGTAATGTCCGTGGCTCGGCTATCCGCCGAGGATACTAATTAGGATACGAAGAGAAGTAAAATGGAAATTCAACCTGTTTTAGGCTTCTCGGATGAGGATAAAATCGGACCCATACAGCCCCACGATGATACCTTGGTGGTCACCATCAAGATTGAGGGATATGATGTGAAGAAGGTGATAGTGGACCAAGGAAGTAGAGTTGAGATAATTTATCCTGGCTTATACAAGGGGTTGAATTTAAAACCTGAGGACCTAATGCCCTACAGTTTCCCCTTGGTGAGTTTCGATGGGAAGGTCGTCATACCTACTGGTCAGCACAGACTATTTCACCAAATGGGATGAAGCTGAACCCCTAGCAAACATTAGAGATGTGGATGCCAAGAGATTTGTCTGGAAAAACATTGTCACTCAGTTTGGGATTTCTTATACCCTCATCTCGGACAGTGGCCTTCAGTTTGATAGCAAAGTGTTCAGAGGTTATTGCTGTGAATTGGGAATCACGAATAGATATTCTACCCTTGCTTATCCCCAAGGGAATGGACAAGTGGAGGCTGTGAACAAGATCATAGTAAATGGATTGAAGAAAATGTTAGATGATGCGAAGGGCAAATGAGTGGAAGAACTGCCACATGTTCTCTGGACGTATAGAACTACGCCTCGTAGATCTACTAGGGAGACCCCCTTTTCAAATGACTTATGGGGCTGAGGCTGTTATCCCTTTGGAGACTGGTTTCCCAACGCTAAGAACCAGCTCATTTAGTTCTAGTAATAATAATGAGCAGCTAAAGACGAATTTGGACCTGATTGAAGAGAGGAGGGAGAATGCAATGGTCCAATTAGTGGCTGCCATCCAGCATAAACCTGATGCTGAGTCCTCGGCCTCTGCCGGAGAGGAGTTATAGCAGTTAAAATCATTGGCGTGGCCCATTGATGATTCATCCGATAAGGCAAAATGTGAAGATTTAGTAAAGGTTGTTATTTGCGATGATCCTGAGAAGTTCTTTCAGGTTCGGTCTCAGTTACCCATTCAAGAAAGAGAGGTGTTATTAGAATTTCTTAAGATAAATGTAGACGTGTTTGCCTGGAATGCTTATGAAGCCCAGGAGTGGATCCAAAATTCATCTGTCACCACCTGAATGTCAACCCATTGGTCATCCCTAAGAAGCAGCCTCATCGGCGCCCATCCAAGGAGCACGCTGATGCAGTACAAGAGGAAGTAACAAAATTCAAGCAAGTCGGAGCTATTAAGGAAGTTTTTTTATCCTGAATGGTTAGCGAATACTGTGGTGGTGAAAAAGAAGAGTGGGAAGTGGTGAGTGTGCGTAGATTTCACAGACCTGAATAAGGCTTGCCCAGAAGGATCCATTCCCTATGCCTAAAATTGATCAGCTAGTGGATGCAACTGTAGGCCATCCTCGGATGAGCTTTCTGGACGCTTTTCAAGGTTATCACCAAATATCTTTAGCCTTGGATGATCAGGAGAAGACTGCTTTTGTCACCCCCATTGGGAACTATCATTACAAGGTGATGCCATTTAGTTTGAAAAATGCAGGATCTACCTACCAAAGAATGATGACGAGGATGTTTGAGCCACAGTTGGGGAAGAATATTGAAGTCTACATAGATGACATGGTGGTGAAAAGTAAGGTAGTTCCTGAGCATGTGAGAGACCTCGGAAACATTTTTGAAGTTCTTAGAAAATATAAGTCGCGCCTAAACGATTCCAAATGCTCATTTGGCATGGGATCAAGCAAATTCTTAGGCTATATGGTGACCCACAGGGGAATTGAGGTCAATCCCGACTAAGTAAAGGCTATTAGCAGCATGCAGCCACCTCGGAACCCCAAAAAAGTATAGAAACTAACCGAAATGGCCGCTGCCTTGAACCGATTTATCTCTTGGTCAACAGATAGATGCAGAATGTGCTTTAACTTTCTAGCAACTTAAAGAATATATTGCTCGACCACCTATCATGTCCAGTTCTGAATTAGACGAAGTCCTGTATGCCTATATTGCTGTGGCTCCTTATGCTGTAAGTTTGGTACTGATACGAGTTGATCGTGGTGCATAACAGCCAGTTTATTACGTGAGCAAGTCATTACATGAGGCCGAGGCTCGTTATCTACCACTAGAAAAAGCCATCATAGCAGTAGTACATGGTACACGAAAGCTGCCTCATTATTTCCAAGCACATATAGTTGTTGTCCTCACTCAGCTCCCACTTAAAGCCATACTCCGAAGTATTGACTATATGGGGAGAATTGCCAAATGGGGCACAATCCTAGGGGCTTTTGACATCAAATACATGCCTCGCACCTCCATTAAGGGCTAGGTCCTTGCAGATCTGGTGGCCGAGTTTGCTGAACCCCACTTAGAATAAATAACACCAACACAGGTCATGGATGAAAAATCGGTCGGCATGATTTATCAACGAGGTCCCTTATCTTGGGAAGTGTATGTGGATGGCGCAGCGAATCATAAGGGTTCCGGAGTGGGGTTAGTGCTGCTATCCCCTGAGAAGATCACCATTGAGAAGTCATTGAGGCTGGACTTCTCAGCTACAAATAATGAGGCTGAATATAAAGCTCTATTGATGGGAATGACCATGGTTCAAAAAATGGGTGGAAAGGCAATGAAGATATTTTCGGACTCAAAGTTAGTCGTCGGCCAAGTAAAAGGAGAATTTGAGACGAAAGACGAAAGAATGCAGGAGTACTTGAGTCAAGTTAGATGCTTGCAATCAAAGTTTGAATCTTTCAACTTGCTGCACATCCCCAGAAGCGAAAACACACATGTTGATTCCCTAGCCACACTGGCGACCTCCTCGGCGCAGAATTTGCCTCGGGTTATCCTCGTTAAGGATTTGTACAAACCCGCGATGATAAGAAAAGAGACAGACCAAGTTAACTAGGTCAGAGCGGGGCCCAGTTGGATGGACCCTATAGTTCAATTCTTGAAGGAAGACATTCTACCTGAAGAAAAGTCAGAAACTGACAAGGTATGGAGAAAGGCTACTCGGTTCTGGCTGTCTGAGAACCAAAAATTATATAAACGTTCTTTTTCAGGACCATATTTGTTGTGTGTACATCCTGAGACATCTGAGTTACTCCTCGAGGAGCTCCATGAAGGAATTTGTGAAAGCCATACTAGGGATAGATTCTTAGCACATAGAGCCATCACCCAAGGCTATTGGTGGCTAAATATGCAAAGGAAGGCCCAAGAATATGTGAAAAAATATGATCAGTGCCAATGGTTCGCACCAAGTATACACCAACTGGGGGGAATCCTTAATCCACTGTCTAGCCTCTGGCCATTTGCTCAATGGGGCTTAGACATTATGAGTCCATTCCCCAAAGCAGCAGGAAACAAGAGATACCTACTGGTTAGCACAAACTATTTCACCAAATGAGTTGAAGCTGAACCCCTAGCAAACATCAGAGATATGGATGCCAAGAGATTTGTTTGGAAAAACATTGTCACTCGGTTTGGGATTCCTCATACCCTCATCTCGGACAATGGCCTTCAGTTTAATAGTAAAGAGTTCAGAGGTTATTGCTGTGAATTGGGAATCACGAATAGATATTCTACCCCTGTTTATCCCCAAGGGAATGGACAAGTGGAGGCTATTAACGAGGTCATAGTAAATGGATTGAAGAAAATGCTAGATGTTGCGAAGGGTAAATGGGTGGAAGAACTGCCACATATTTTTTGGACGTATAGAACTACGCCTTGTAGATCTACTGGGGAGACCCCCTTTTCAATGACTTATAGGGCTGAGGCTGTTATCCCTTTGGAGACTGGTTTCCCAACGCTAAGAACCAGCTCATTTAGTCCTAGTAATAATAATGAACAGCTAAAGACGAATTTGGACCTAATTGAAGAGAGGAGGGAAAATGCAATGGTCCAATTGGCATATTACCAGCATAAGCTCAAACAAGGTTATGATGCCAACGTGAAGCTGAGACCATTAATGCCTGGTGATCTAGTGTTAAGGAAAGTTGTGAACGCTGCAAAGAACCTAGCGTGGGAAAAATTAGGACCCAATTGGGAATGACCATACCGTATTACCTCAGGGGCTGGCATCGGGGTATATTATCCAGAAGATTTAGATAATCATGTAATACCATGGTCATGGAATGTAAACAACCTTAAAAGGTATTATTATTGACGAGTTTTTTCCTTGATCAATATGTTTATCTGTTACATAAAGGTTTTGTACTTTCTGCCATTACAATTTTATAAGTGTTTAAACTTAAACTCAATCATGCCTAAAGTCCTCGAACCAGATGATATGAGTTGGTTAACACTCTATTACAATTTTATAAGTGTTTAAACTTAAACTAAGTCATGACATATTTCTCGGAACATATACTTGGGTGAAATTAACACTCAGTAGCATTCTTTGTAAGTGTTAGACAGAGCCTAATTCATGTAAGGTCACTAAGTACCAAAATACGCCTAAAAACTCTAACCAAGCCCTTAAATTGACACCTCCGAGCAAAGTAAAGTCCTTAATTATTTGCTTAAGTACTGAAGAATGTAAAAGGCATCTCTCTCTTCCAGCATTTACTAAGTTGGTTATGAATTCTTATATGAACCAGCTTTTGTTAGTACTTAGTCAAATTATTTGCATTATTAGCAGGGTATTCTTATTGATTTTGTTTAAACTAAAGTAGCAACAATTCAAGATTATCTACAATGATAGTAAACCTGATAGTATATATAGTAAAAACATAGGAGACAAACGAAGAATGCATTCATTGATCAGAAAGAGAATACCTTGCATTCCATGACAACAATTTAAAAAAAAAAAAAGTCCTAATAGCTAAGTCTTGGTCTTGAGGGCAAGAGGGTCAGCTGCCTACCTTGGCTAGGAGGTAGCAGCATCTTGAGCTTTGTCTTTGAATTCAAAAGGAAGTTTCTTCTTATCTTGGCCCTTACCCTTGTCTTGAGGACCCTCGACTCCTTGACCTTGGCCTCCAGCTTGGTTAGACTCCTTAGGAACTTTGAAGAAAGCAGGATGAGGGGCTTGGTCAACCAATGGCTGTTCAGACGCCTCTGGAGCTTGCTTGGAGTGAGAGGGGTTAGGACCTGGGAGCTCACAAATTTCAGGATGGTAATATACGCTCTTAGGTCGCCTCAAGTCAGAATCTGCAGGGACCCCTGCGGCATCGAGGGCTTTACCCCAAGACATATCACAGTAGTCTCTGCACACTGCAGAGAGCTCCTTTGTGAGCCTAACTTGAGTCTCCTCTACCTCAAGCTTATATGAAGCTTGCTTCTCAGCCTCGGCTGCCTCCTTAGCCAGTTGGGCTGCCTCTTTGACCCTCTGAAGCTCGGCTCGAAGATCCTTTACCAATTTCCTTTCTGTAGCCAGGTTAATCTCAGTCATGTGCAACTGCTAGCGTTGATCTTCTGCCTGCCTCTCTGCATTTTTGAGGCCCGCATCAGCACTGTCCTTGGCCTTAATCGCCTCTTTCAACTGCTCAGACAGTTTAGCCTGATCCTGCCTAAGATTACCCAAGGCTTTCTCAATGTCGGACCTAGATTAGGCCTCTGCCTTAGCCTCGTCGAGCATCCTTGACCCATTCTTCGACCACATAAATCTATTGGGCAATTTCCATAACAGAAATAGGAAAATTTCATGTAAGACAAAAATAAAAAAAGGAGTAAACACGATCAAGTATTTACTTAGGAGAGTGGGTCAAATTACTTACCATAGCCAGATCCCTCTTAAGGGATAAGAAAAGCTCAGGCTGCTTGAAGCGCCTGTAAGCATCCATATCTCTTGGCAAGAGAAGTGGCTGCTCCAATGCCTTAGCAATGTGACCTGCTTGCCCTCATTGGAAGCTTCGGATAGAGGCGTTCCAAGCGATGGGGGCACCATCTATCTCCAACTTAGGTGACCATATGCGAGGTGGTCGGCGTACATCAACCCCAAGAGGATCCTCTCGGCTCTCAACAGAGGAGGACCTTCTGCTTCATTGGTCTTTAACCACCTTCTGTTGTTTAGTTCCTTTTGAAGGGCCCACCTCGCCCTCCTCAAGCCCCTCATTTGGCCTTTTCTTCTTCAACTCAGGGAGTGGCTTCAGTCCAAGGTCAATGGGGAGCTGAGGAGGGGGAGGAGGAAGATTCGCCGAGGGTTAGGACTTATTGGTTTCTTTTGGTGTGGATACTTTGTTCCTCGCCTTCATAAGGTTCCATAGGCTTTTGCCGTCCGCTTTCAAGGCCATGTCTTCTTCTTCTTCTTCGTCCAAAGTGTCTTCCAAATTGGTGACCACAGGAGTGGGGGCATGAACGCTTAAGTGTCTATCTGGTTCTTCCTTGGCCTCAAACACCGAGATTACTTGTACCCCTTGGGGTTCCCCTTCTCCGAATTGAAATCTATCAATTTCCTCTTCGATTGAAGAACTAGAAGAGGCAACTCCCTCTCCAGACGCTGCTACGTCAAAGGGAACCTGCTAAATTGGGTGGGCAAGTAAGGGAACGCCCTGTGGGACTAGATGTGGTACTGGTGGAAGGTCATGCGATGCTAAAAAATTAGGCCGAGACACGTCGATCCGATCTATCCGTTGGTCACCCGCTCTTATAGCGTTGCCGACCTCTTGAAAATTACCCGAAATGGGTTTGAAATCCAAAATTAGATGGGCGGCCCAAAGTTGCCCGTCTGCACTTATAAAAATTTGGGATCTCAGCAGGTAGTTGAGGGCTACAACGTTAGTCAAGTTGATCCGAGGTGCAACGTGCCTTCTACCTGTTAAGCAAAGCATAGTCAGAAACTTAAAATCCATGGTATAAAAAAAAAAAAAAAAAAAACAGAACAAACAAACAAGACAACAAGACAAAAAGGAGCAGAACAAGGCCGAGGACAAATAGCCTAAATCTATTATTAAGAGACCTAAATCTATGATATCCCACCTGTCTTTCCCTCTTAGGTTGGGCAATGAAGACCTCATGTCACGCTCCCGAAGCAATCAAGTAGTCGTCTTTCATCCCTTTGTTAGATCTAAGGAGACATGAAATGAGCCTGACAATATCGGACCGGCATTTAAGGTAAAATCCCACCCTTTTTCGTTTGTGACACTCGTACATGTGGACCACGTCATGCCAAGTGAGCCCTAAGCCTAACTGCTCGTTCAGAGCATCAACACTGTCTAAAATCCTAAAAAGATTAGGTGCGCATTGATGAGGGCATGTCCTATGGTTACGGAGATAGTCCCTTGTGATATCGCCCATGGGGAGAGTCATTCCCCCTTCTATGAAAGCTATCATAGGAATTATGACTTCTCCCACTTCTCGATTAGTGGCTATTTCTTCTAGGGAACAGTACCGCAGGGCAACCTCCTGCGGTATGTGGTATTTTCTCTTAAAGATCTCTATCTTGGCAGGGCTGTCCACTAAATACCTAAATCTACCCATTTCAGACAAATAAAAAAGAAGAATACCCAAAATGACAATTGGGGAGATAAGAATTTAAAGGCCGAGGAGGTTGGTCGAGGAGAAGAAAATAGGTTTGGAGAAATCAAAACTTACGCAGACTAAGGTGAGTGATGATTCTTGAAGTCTTTAGAAAAACTCTCAAAGACTTCTAAAGAAACAAGGATGGTGAGCTCAACGGTTTAGCAGGTCTTGTGAATCGGAATGCTTGAGATCGCTGGGGAGTTTGAGAGTTTGTAAAATAAAGGAAAAAGGATTTCCTACAAGACTTTATATAGAAGACAAAAATGAGTGGGAGTTATCCCGCCCAAAACTAGAGGAGAAATATCAGCCGTTAGATTAATCCCTCACCACTAGATGCAAGGGACATAGCGCCGCCTGGAGTAATTAATGGCGCTTCGCGGATTCCGAAACGTCAGTAGCAATGATGAAGCGCACAAAACTATATTCCCGCACTTGTAAACTTAGATATTTTGACATTCCTAGCCCTTAATCTTAAGGCAAATCAAAACTCCATTTCTTCTCCTCAGATGTGAGGGAAAAACCGGAATTTTGAGGGGCTATTGTGGGGGTAAGAGCTCAAATTTGTATATTGAGCCTTGGGCCTTATTCGAGGACATTGATATGTCCGAGGAGGAGGAAACGATTGGGAGAGGCCCTAAAGTTGAGAATCACATAAAGAAAGAGTGGAGGAATATAGTCCGAGGAGTAGCTCCCTTTCGAATACGATGAATATCGATTAAAACTGTATTTGGGCAATTTAAGTGACCTTCCATGAAGTTCCAACGATAAGGATGAACCTCAGGCACATACAAAGGCGATATGAGCTCAGAAATATCTAAAAGAAAAGCTGCTACCACTGCATTAAATGCACTGCAGCAACTTTTCTGACCACATTTATGTGGAAATGACATTTGAATAGTGCAATATCAGCTACCTCAACTTATAGAAAGTCAGAGAAGGTGTCTGATGGGACAGATACTCGATTGAAGGCTTAGATGATGAACAAGTGTAGGATTAAGATGGTTGGAAAGGAGCTATATAATGTGAAAGATCTCCCATGAGAAAAGGATCAGAAAAAATGAGAAAGAATTACTGTAGCACTCCAAGTTGTACTATTAGTGGTTTATATCATAATCTTTCTCCTCGGACTACTATTTTATTCAGTCTTATTTGTTTAACTTGCTTGTTCATCTAGTAGATCCATACTAGCCGTTGTCAAATTCATAAAAGGCCTAGTTCTTTCACTCATTTTCTACAAATTTATTGTGCTGGATTCATTGGGCCTATATCTCATATCTCTTGGGCTTGAGCTGCAAATTTTGTCCTTACAATAACTAAATGAATAAAATTTTTTGAATAAGCAAGAAAAATAAGTAAATATTTAGCAAAAAATTTACGTTAATCTACTCTTAGTAGTAGGATTCAGTTGTAGAAATTCACAAAAATAAATAAAGAATCCAATAGTAGAAACATTCATATTTGAGAATTGCATCTCAAGTTGGTGAATATTCTTCTTCTTTTTTTTTTCTTTTTTTTTTTTAAATTATAAAAAAGGAAGTTGGTGAATAATTTCATCAGTATGTTAATCTTACAATGCAAAATTTTAATACAACATTAGTATACAATGAAAATGAGTCAATAAATAATTTAAAATTTATAACTATGACTATTCTATAAATAAATTAATATTACATTTAAATCCATATAATTATAGTCGATTTAGAAGTAACCACAGTATAAAGAGTTGTGTGCCATTAATAAGAACTTAGAAAGTCAATTGTAATTCTCTTTCTATCAAATTTTTTAGTACAAGTCCAAAAATCTTGGGTTCAAATCCAATTTTTTTTCCTTTGAGAACAGGCAGGTTAATTTTTTTGGGTTCAATTTTGCTAGATTTGAGTATGATAGATTTTAAATGGATAAAATTTGGAGTTCCTTCACCCCCACGACATGGAAACTTAAATAAATTATTACGTGAATATTTGGTCACATGACCTACTTAATTGTTATAGTTCATAAAATTTAACCAAAAGAAATGTAAATTTATTATTCTTTTGGAAAGGAGGTTCACTTTATCTTTATATATCATTATAAATTTTGATTTTGGTGTTAAGAAAGAGATATAGATTGTATGTTGTATGTTAATATGAGAGATTAAGTGGTTAATGTTGATAATATACCATATAGGATATTGATTTAAAAAATTTAATTATCAAAATACTATTCTCCCTCGTTTTCAATCAGGGCGAGTTTTTATTGGTTTAATATTTTGAAGGCCTATTTAGCAAGGTTTTCAGATCTGGACCGTTCAAAGAACCGGAGAAGGGAGAGGTTCAAGGTTTTTAAGGTCGGACCGAGGTCCAACCGAGGTCGAACCGTGATGACGTCAAAATTAATTTAATATTAATTAAAATACAAATAAATGTATTAAATGTGTAAAAATATGAAAATTTACCCTTAAAAAAATATTAAGCAATTAAAACAACTTTCAAATGTTTTCTAAGTGAATAGAAAATAATAAATATAAACAAGCTTTAAAAAATTTTATTTATTATTCTTTCAAATAAAAAATGCATTTTAATCATTTTTAACATAAATTTACAATTTTCATATTCATATTTATTGATGTGAAAGAATAATTCTTGAACAAAAAAGAAAAAATGAAAATACTATTAAGTAAATTGTGATAAAATTAAATCCAAAACTATTAATCTTCCAGAATTAAAATAAATAAAATATAAGTTTTAAGAAGAACACGAGGAAGCCTAGTGGTTCAGTGGTTAGCGCCTTGGACAAAGGTCCAAAACTCCTAGGAGATTGCTGGTTCTAGTCCTGCAGCACAGGATGTTGGACCCTTTTATAAAAGGAAGTAGAAGCGTTAAAAATTTGGGCCTTAGGCCTAGGGTATAAAGGCCAAACCCAGTGAAAGATTTCATCAAGTTCCTACTTCCCTTCAACTAGCCATATTTGTTCCTTAACTCAAAGTTGGATAATCTTTTTTATAAATAGTAGATTTAAGATAAGGTTTGCTCTATATTTTGGCAACACATATGGAAGCTGTCTTGTCAAGAGTCTTGTAGTTTAATTAACACCTCCTCATGTATAAAATGCTTTAGGTCTAGGAGGAAAATGTTCGAGTTGCAGAGTTAGCAATATATTGTAACTATTTAAAAAAAAAAAAAAAAAATCTCTTTATGAATAATAAAAAATTTAGTGTTAATTGTTAGTTGTAGTTGTTTTTGCGTGGGTTATTAAAGCACACCACTAGCCATCACCACCCACAAGTGTTGATAATTTGATGTGAGTAGCGTATTTTGGGCCAAAATGGAGATATACCCCTTTCGCCGAAACTTTCTAGCAAAATGGCCCCTATCAGAAACTATTTAGGAATATGCCCCTGTTTTAAACTTGATTTTCTAAAATCGAGTTTCAATTAAAAACTCGATATGGCGAAAATTGAGTTATAGGCAATAAAAAAAAAAAAAAAAAAAACACCAGCATGGAACTCGAGTTCCATGCTGGTTTTTCCAAGAAACTCGATTTTCTCCAAATTGAGTTTTTCATTGAAACTCGATTTTTTAAAAATCGAGTTTCAAAATAGGAGTATATTCCTAAATAGTTTCAGACATGGGGTATTTTGTTGGAAAGTTTCGGCGAAAGAGATATTTTGCCATTTTGGCCATGTATTCTATTCTCATTTCGAATTTGGGTCCAAAGGTTTAGGCCCATCCACACACACACCCCACACTTGACAAAGTCTCAAAAGCAACCCCAACAATCTACAATCCTAAAAGATTATTCTCACATGATTAATGACACAGGATCTTTTCCGATAAACTTTGATGGGTTTTTATTTTTTTTATTTTTTATTTTTGATAATCTGATGACTTTTTACCCTTGCTAATAAGTAATAAGTTTATACTTTGGCAATGAATCATGGCCATGACAAATATAACCTTATTTGTAAAACCTTCAACCTTGTTTAACACAAGAGAGAATAAATTTTTATTCCTATTTTAGTATCATCTTTTTCTTTTTTAAAACTAAGGTGCAAACATAGTTATTTTGACTAACAGTCTAAAAGCTATCGTTTCAATTCAAAAAAAAAAAAAGAAAGTATAATTTAAACTATAGGATCTACTTAAGCAGATGCCCCCTTAAGTCCCAAACTATAGGATCTACTTAAGCACATGCCCCCTTAAGTCCCAATAAAGAAGATGATTCAAAAATGCAGGACATTGTGAAAGTTCATCTATTGGCTCCTCTCCTTGTTGGCTAAAAGTCTGTACATTGGTTCGATTCATTGTATCCTCCACTGCTTATTCATCAATTCCCTAAAATCCATTATTAGAGTAGTAGACAACACAAGTTGACTTATGCCACTAGAAGAAAAAATTCATAGATATTAGCTACTACATTTCTCTCTCCCATGTTTCAAGTTGTTTGGAGACCATAATGAGCAGCCCATGGGTCCTGCTTAATTGATAACTCGTGGTTAGTTCTAAATTCAGAGAGAATCTTTGAAAGTTTGTAACTTTATATCTACTTTCCCTAGTCTAATTAAAACCATTTCTCAACTAATATTCTCTTCTCACTTACCATTCTCCTCATTTAACACAAAACAATTTTTCAGTGCCATAAACGTCGTTCAACTTGTTTGAGCATTTATTTAACCACGTAAAACCTATGTGATAAGGCACTTATGATTATTACTTTGATTTCTTTATGTTAAAAATAAAGGATTGAAATTATTGTAGCAAAAGATGGATATAAAGGATGGGCTAAAGTTCAAAAGGCTCAATTATGATCGTTGAACAAACAAAACAATAAAGCGTCGTAGATAATACGGAACATTGAAAAAATATTAAAGACTAATTAGCCAAAGAAAGTTAAAAATTGAAAGAAAATAAAGATAGAAACTATTTTTAACTTTGCCTCGAACGCGCAAAGATGACACTTGAATTACCAACATTATGTGTAAAACAAGAAAAAAAAGATAATTATGTTTCGTTGTTTACAATGGGTGTCCCAACACCCACGCAACGAAAGGACCCTTTTGCGGCTGCTTGCGAGGAAATTAAACAAGGCTATTGATGAAAAGATCAAAAGAATCTTGTCCTATGGTCTAAAAATTCAACTTGAATAATTAATCTCGGACTTTGAAAAATGTGAATCACCTTTGTTCACGGCATATGATTTATAAACATTGGTGAGTCTTTCACTCCTTTTATAGGGAGGCACTCGTGTTCCCTTGTTCTTAGCATAGGGAATAGCTTAGGTGCAACCCTGGCAAATATGGTCGCACTACCTACTAGACCTAATGACAATAAAACACCCTAGCTAGCTTCGGCTGACCACAAATCCCACGTGCGCCTTGCTCATGTATGCACCTTTTCTTCTTCTTCTTATAAATGAACTTTTATCTTTGGCTAATGCAATTAAAGTAAGGGATTTAAATATTTGAAGGTTAAGATTTAGAGTTTGGTAAAAGAGATTGTAATGACATGCTATAAAAAGTTAGGTAAAAGTTTGTTAAAAGAGCTACTTAGGCATTGGAAAAATTGAAGTTTGTGGTTGAGCGAAAACAGGATTCCGCTCGAGCAATCAATAAAGCAAGACAGAAAGTGTGAAAAACTAAAGGTGTGGTTAAGCGAAATCAGGATTCGCTTAATCAATAAAGTAAGATAAAACATTCGTGAAATACTCGCTTGACCTCACTCAAGTGAGATGACCGAATCATTATCCTTAATTCTATCTGAATTATGATTAAGTCAAAACTTTAATCTACCTATATATACTCTCTAGGCATGATTTTCAAGACAAGAAGGTTGTTGTAATAAAGAAGATCGAGAGTGCCTTCCTACTTGAGACTAAGCAAAAAGATCATCCTTGTATTTTTTCACCCTTGAGAGCAAAATTGATAGCCAAATTGCCTTCAATAGTTACCTACTAGTTAGTTCATTGGTGATATCTTTTAAGATTTCCTTGTGAACATAGGAGGATTCTAGAGTTCTGGGGCCATTGTGATGGGAGGTAAACATGTCATTTTCTGAGGTTGCGGATTGAGATTAGGTGCAATATCTAGGGTATTGCACCTGATATAATTGTTATGAATGACTAAGATTTAAATTTACAAAAGGCAACTTTAAATCTCATCCATTGAATAAAAAAATGAAAAAAAAAGTAAAAATAGTAAAAAATTGTTGTGAGAAGGAAAGGGATTAATTGCATGGTGCAATTGCATACCAAATCTCAATCCATGGGGTTGCATACATAGTGTGTGTTTGGCAAAAATTAAAAAATTAGTTTATTTTACTATTTAGCTTATTTTTACTACTATTCATGGCCCCATTGCACTTTTTGGTACTATTTACGGATCCTACTGTACTATTTCAACTAACTTTTACTTTTATCTATAGTACTTTCAACAAAAAAATTTTCAGTTTCAGTAAAATAAGCGGATCCTAAACAAACTCACAGAATAGTTCGTTCACAAAAGAAGTTATATAGGATGATGCCAGATTTATGGGGCTACTGCAATAGGAGCAAACATGTCATTTCTGAGGTTGCATAGAAGTCTAGGACTAAAGTGTAGATTGTTGTAAGATTTTCTTCTATAGAGAATTTCCTATGGGATTGGATACTTCTAAAAGTGGTTTTTGTTGAAATATATCCGATATATTATTTTAACAGTTTTTTTTTTTCCTTTAAGGAATTTTGCAAAGGCTTTCCACTTCGTTACCAAATCTTTATGTGTTTTTCCATTATTGTTATTACTCTTAGATTTGGTGATTAATAATTGTGGTTAGGCTATTTGTTTTTTGTTTTTTGTTTTGTTTTGTTTTTTTGTTTGTTTGGTTTTTTGTGTGTGTGTGTGTGTGTGTGTGTGTGTGTGTGTGGTTAGGCTATTTGTTTGTGCTATTTATTTGGAATCAATAAAAATTTAATCAATTAATTTATTGTTTAGTTATTTGGGTTCAAAATCAGAATTTTCAATTGTTATAAGAGCTTACGTACACTTAGGAATATTATGCTAAGTGTGATAACTAACCCTGTTGTCATAAATAAAGTCATTAGAGTCCCCCCTCCCTCATGCCCTCACTTTGATTAAACAATTATACCTACTGAGAGGTTTGGATGAGAGTGTTCCTTATGTCTTTAGATGAGACAGTATGGATGTCAATAGAGAAAGCGGTGGACCAAACCACAAAGGAATGATCTGAGAGGATCAATTAAATGAGCGTAATTGGAATAGCATAGCATTGAATGTTATGTGTTAGAATGTCAAGGAAGCTTGGAACATCTTAGAGATAATTCATGAGGAGATAAACTACTAAAAAAAAAAAAAAAGATCTTTAAGATGCTGACCTCTAAAGTTTGATGGAAATTAGAATGAAGGAAAGACGAAACTTTTTATGAATTTAATTTATGCTGAATGACATTATAATAAACTACTCTAGTTTCCATTTAGGAGAGAAAATCCCTAAGCTAAGAATTGTGAGATCTCCTTGAGTGGTTCCATCCATAAAGTCATAGTCATCGAGTAAAGTAAGGATCTTGACTCAATGAAGATAAGAGAACCAGTCGGCTCACAGTTCACACTCCAAACCTATATAAATCCATAATAGAAGAAGCTAGGGACTCCTTTCATAAGGAATCTTTGGATGACGAGGATGTGACATTGCTTCCCAAGAAATTTAAAAAGTTCTTCAATTTAGAAAGGATGTGATTATTATTATTATTTTTTTAAGGACAAGTTCCTTAATTTAGAAAGGTTGAACAGAAGAAGGCCCCCAGATACTTACCGTCTACGCCAAATTTAGAATAACACACATAAAAAAAAATGGTAATAGCTTCTCGTGAATCCCATCTATGTAAAATTTGGAATATTTAACCTCTTTTTTGTATTTAACCAATTAAAGAGACATACTTCAATGGTCCGCTATCTCGGTGCCTGAAAAATCGGCTAGCAATCAATTGCGCCATACTTTAAGAGTTTCTTATCCTCAAAGGCAAGCTTCCTTTCATAAGTTTTTTTTAATGTGAACGGGTAGAAAAACTTTATTGAAATCTATAAGAAATTGTCCAAGTACTACGAAGTTACTTGGAACATGACTCCAGCAACTGCTGCTTCTTTTCATAAGTTGATATTATTTGGTTCTTGTGACACATTCACCGTTGTGACTGGACTTCGATGAGGACATTTCCATCCACGCTGTAGTTACCTTATTTTATGGTTTTTTGACATCAAATTCTTGCTTGGCAGTTGCTACTTAAAAACTGAAAAAACCTACAGAACACAAATCTTGTATCTTACTTTATGCTCTGTCAATTACAACTTGTATGTGTTTGATATTTCTTATAAAATTATCAAAGTTTAAAAGAAAAAAAAAATCAAACACGATATGATTGTTGAAGTATAAAATAAAACACAACAAATGAGATAAAAGATTTTTATATATCTCTAAGATTTCATTTCCATGATTCGTGAACTTAACTTTTGACGTCAAATTCTTGGCACTCAACACTGAATACGAATATGAGTGAGCTAGCTATTATCAAGCATTTGAATAAACTGAACTAAATGGATGCCACTGCCAGCTAAGGGGGACAATAATTTCAGATTTTGTATGTTCTTCTCTCTCAGTTATAGCTAGGTGGGTTCCACACTACACAAGGGGTTGAACCAATCTGCAATTGATGACGTTACAGATCAGTGCATAACTGTGATATGTGGGTTCTGGGTTTAGCATGCTATGTCCCGACCATCACGTGCAATTTACAAGAGCCATCGTTTCCTTGCTCCAAACAATTGTACTAACTCGAACCGTATAGCAGGAGCAGTGTATAGCCAGGCCTACACTTCCATATGGAGCTAAAACAAACACATACCTAACGTATAATCTGTTGCTGGCTTCTTTGTCTACGACATGATATTCCCCACTTTCTCTCTCACCCATTATTCTAGAACTAAACCCCGACATTAAAAAAGGATTTCTTATTACTAATATATATTATCTAAAAACAAAGAGTGCTTTGAAGTAGTATCAAATTTATTATAAAAATAAACAAGATCAAAGGAATGTCTTAGTACCCAATATCATGGAGGTTCTTTCTTTCAATGATAAGAGTTTTTGCATCATGATGTGGTTGACGGGGTTCTGCCGACAAATTGGACATGTTCTATAGTTGAACTCATGTTACTATTGATACGAAGGCCACATTGTTGGACTTGGGGTTTTTGTTAAATGTATCCTAATAAGTAATAATAATGAAACGTGTTATCATTAATCAGGAAATATATTGATAAACGTGTTATGCACATTGGTTAAACTTTTTCCCCTTTATCTCAATTTGGCCCACTTATATGTTAAACTTTTTATTGGGTGCTTTTACATTAGGAAACGACTCAAGCACACTCAAGACGACTTGGGCATTGAGAGATTGAAAGAATAATAGTAAATTGTGATTTTAATAGGTCCAAGAGAATCCAAATCATTGCCTTTTAAGGGAAAAAAATGAATATTTTTCATCTTATATTGATCTAAAAAGTTCAGGTGATAATGTTAATAGTGATTATCCACCTCCGATTGATACTTTCAACATGTTTTTGAGACATGATCATCAAAGAACAAAGTCATGTTGCAAGAGCTGCAATGCTGGCAATGCTAACTCCAAATATGGTTAAGTCAAGGTTTTCTCTTATTACAAGAATGAAAATTAGACCGGGCAAAACGGGCGGGTCGAGTCAGGTCAATCGAGTTGCGGGTCAAATGGGTCACGAGTAAAAAATGAGTCATTTTAAGCGGGTTAAAAACAGGTTTGGGTCAATCGGGTGTCGGGTTGGGTCAGGCTGACCCATATTTTTCACATGAAATTTTTTATTTTTTATTTTTATAAAGAAAATAATATGTATTTTCCATTTGAAAAGTTATGCAACATATTACTTGATATAAAATGCATTATTTTGAATTCACCACTTATATCAAGAATAAACTCAGTTAAACTTATTAATACTTATTCAATAATTTTAAAATTATACAAATCCTAATATTGTTATCTGAAACAAAATAACACAAAGATAAGTAAAACAAATACACAAGTTTTATTTCTACACAATATCAATATTCCAAAATATAAAACAAAATTACAAATGACTTATTGAATAACTCATTTGATAAAGAATAAAAACATATAAGAAAGTTACAATCTTGGAAATTAATTTTATAATCTATTATCAATTGTGGTTGGCACTCTATTTCAATTTGAGATATACATTAAAGTTTGATTGCTTACTTATTTATACATGGTCTCTTTTATGAAGATCATATCGTTGTTAAGCAGTACACACTCTAAAAAATATCATAATTTATTTTGAAAAGCCATTTATTTTGAACATAAATTGTTAAAAAATAGGTCTAAGCATTCATAATTTATGCTAATTTGATACTTTGGCTATACTTTTTTCACACTTGTGAATGTGTCTCACACATGTCTACAATTTTAAATTTGTTTTTAACTCTACTGTAACCAGATTATCTTGGCATGAACTTTGTTATTTGATATCTAAAAATCTTTACTTATTACAGAATGTTCAACCATTTATCTTTCAATTAATTTGCATGCAATTATGTAAATGTATCAATTGTTTCCTTAAAGCTCACAATAATTAAACAATTAAACCAATATTGTCTTAATTTCATTATTTTTTTACCAAAAAAACAAAGTTTTAAAAAAATGGTTCGGGTTCGGGTCGGGTGACCCGTACAAAACACGGGTCGGGCCACAGGTCAACCCGTTTTTACTTCGGGTCAAAAAATCAGGTTCGTGTCAGGTATTTTTCGGGTCGGGTCGAGTCAGGTCGGAAAATTCTGACCCGTTTTGCCATGTCTATTGAAAATACCCATCATTTTAATTTCATCATCAATCACTAATCAAACATAAGTAATTTTATAGAGGTGTAAAATTGGCTCTTGTTTAAATTATCACAAGAATGAGTCTCTTTTCAGGTAGACTTGAAACTTACTCTTTATCTTACTCCTTATTCTAATTTACTTTTAACAAAACAATGTGAAAGATATAACACTCCCTAATGGTGACATTTTACTGAGAATGATACATTCTACTTCTAAAGAAATTATTAATCTAAAATCACCATTCTCAGCAAAAAAAAAATGGAGAAGGCTTAGGTTGGTGAGTGAGGGGGCAGAGAAGGTTAAATGTTAAAAACTAAAAGAGAGAACCTGGGCTAGGTGGTCTTGGCACATTGGTGCACCCCTCACCCCATGTCTATATCACTGCTAGTCTTTTAGCCGACCCAACTTCCTTGCTGTCACCAACTTCCTATCTTCGAGAAGACAATGGTCATTTTCATCCCTCTCTCTTTCTCTTTCACGCGCACATATAAATACTTCACAATCACAATCAGGACCTGCATTCATTTTATAGCTTTCCTTTATATATTTTGGCTTTGAGTTTGACATTGTTTTCTCTGCTGCTATATCAAATGGAGCTCCAACTTGCCCTCGCACTTCCAGTTCACAATTCAGTAAAAGGGTTCGACCTAAATGATGGTGATATTGAATCAAAAGAACCGGTGGCCTCGCGACTATGGAGCTATGGTGGTTCTTTGGAAAGCAAAAAATGCCTTAAAAACAAACGTAGTTCTGAGGAGGCCTTTGGAAAGATGGGTGGAGGAGTGCCACAAATATTCCCCCTAATGGTTTGGAGTGGCCAGCCCAATGAGGAAGATGCTCGGAAAGGAAAAAACAGGAAAACTTCTTCCATTGTTAACAAGTAAGTTGAAGTTTATTGCATAGATTTATACACGCACACATGAAACTCTAAACCTACAAAATTTTTGAAATACATTCTTCATATACAGGTGAAAATTTGAAAGATAAAAGATATATTTAATTTAAATAGTTTAATGGCATAACATGCTCTTATTTATTAGTCGAATCAAGATTCGAATTTTCCTCCCCTATTATCGGAACTATTGAATTACAAAAAAAAAAAAAAATGTCTAGCCTAGCTACTTAATGGCACCCAACAAATATTACCTATAGCCTAATTAGTTTGCTCCATCTATCAGATGATTTAGATTTAGAAAGGTCCAAATCTACAATATCAATTGACACTTGTTTCAAATAACAGGAATGAAGTGGAAGAAAATCATGTTGTGGGGTGGCCACCCATCAAATCATGGATGAAGAAACAGCTCCATCAGCAGCGGCAGCAGCATCAAGGTGGGCGGGTCAAGAATGATGGGGTGGCTGAGCGAAGTGGTGGATCGAACTCTTTGTATGTCAAGGTCAAGATGGAGGGGGTAGCAATAGCAAGAAAGATTGATCTAAGGCTTTTTCACTCTTATCAGGCACTTACCAACACCCTGATCAGCATGTTTGATAAAGGTAAGTGAGAGAACTTTAAAAGTCTCAAAACAAGGTCTAGTGGGGCGCTGGGTTAGTTTCGTTCTGATTTGGGATTTGACCATGGTGCAGAACAAAAATTTGACAAAAATGGAGTATGCTACACACTTACCTATCAGGACAAAGAAGGGGATTGGCTGCTTGCAGGAGACGTTCCTTGGCAGTACGTATTTTTCCACACCTGTTGTTTTCACTTTTCATTCATAGTTTAAATTCCTCTTCCTATGGTAATTCTATCCTATTATGAAAATAAAAAAAATAATTTTTTGTTCATTTACTAAATAGGTACAAATAACAACTTTCTCAAAAAAAAAAAAAAAAGGTACAAATAACAAATATAGTTTTGTTTAAAAAATTCAAGTTTAGTTTTTTTAGTATGTGTTTGGATTAACTTTTTGCTGATTTGCTAAGGTGGATAAAAGTATAGTTATATTAAAAAAAAAAAAATTATAACTATAAATAACCAAATTAACTAATAATTTTTTTTAAAAATCATCCAAACACGCAATTATTAATTAGTTTGCTCGTATTACTTTTAAAGAACCAATGCTACCACTACTTTAGTGTTTTTTTCATTTATTTATTAAAAAAATTGACAAGGTTCAACTGAATTAATAATAAAAATAAATAAATACCCACCGTATTAACACTAGATGTGAAAATGATGGTTTTGCAGAACCTTCATTGTGTCCGTGCAGCGTTTGGGGATACTAAGGAATGGCGGATGAGCTAGATAATAACAATGTTTCTATCATGAGCTTGATTTTCGTTATGTATTGGTTTAGCAAAAGCATATGGAGTTCCTGTGATAAGTAAATGTAAAAACAATTATTAAGTGTTTAGTAGAGCTTAGGCTATCCAAAGAAGAAAAGCCAAGAGAAGAACAATTGTTTAATTACTAGCAATTTGTATTGTTTGTATTTCATGTAATAGAAAGAAAACCGAGTGATATGGATATATATTATTTAATTTTATTCTTAAGTTTCAACTATATTTTATAATCTAAAAAAGAATTAGAGTGATTATGAGGTGCGGTGGGTAAAATTTATTTCAACAAAATAAATTTCTATATTGATAGAAACCGCATACAGGGTCCAATAATTGGAAAAATTATACATCCCTACGGGAGGAGTCCTCCCTCTTAGGAGTGAATAATTTCTCCAAAACTTGGCCTATAGGAGTATTTACAAGAGAATGAATATCGAGATTCCCAATTGTCCCAGGCCAAAATTGAATGAAGTGCTCACAATACTCTACTCTTATTAAATCAAAGTAATAGACTGAATACATTATTGGGAATGCTCCAAAACCCAATGAGATGGGTTATTCTCCTTATGTTCTTTGTTTTCTCTATTACAAACTGCTATCTCTTTTTTTTTTTCTTTTTTTTCCCCCAGTGATCCCCAATCCATTTGTGATAGCTAGGGGTATTTATAGGGGTCCTTGGAGCCCAACTCCCCATAAACAAGGGATATAGTGTAGGCTTTGGTCTAATCCTCCTTGCCTTCCTTTGTCAGGCTAAAGGGGATAGTTTGGACTGACCCTATATCCCTTACTATGCAGAGTGGTCATTCAACATTTATTGCATGGAGGTTGTTGGTAGGTGGTAGTAATAAATGTGGAGGTAACCATTAGCTTCTTAGGGATGTTGATTGAGGATTAAACAAAGTGACGATTGTCAGGGGCAAAAAAGTTTTCCTTCGGACAAATAAGATTTATAATTTATAGTGGGTTGGAGGTCTAAACCGAAACTCGATGATGAGCTTGATGCACGGCCCAAAGACTATTGGTGAAGGTCTAAAGAATTCACTGCATTTTATGCCTTGGTCTTAGGTTGAGGCTGACAAGAATGACCCATAAACAATCTCTACAGCAAACATGTCAGCATGGTTAAAAAAGCATACTGTAAGATATAGCCCAGCAATAAAATGTTTCTGTAGAAGATAGTCCAACGGTAAAATGTTTCTACAAAAAAGGGCCCAGCGGTAAAATACTTCTGCAGAAAGTGGCCTAGTGGTAAAATAATACGAAACAGAATAAACTCCCAGCTGTTAGTTACTTCACAAATTAAAAGAAATATCTACATTTTTAGACTCATCATCTGTTAGCTCTAGAGAAGAGTCTTCTAGTACAACAATATGAAGGAAAAATTCTATAGTAACAGTTACATCATAACCATTAATAGTAAATGAATAAGCAAATATCATGGGTTCCATAATAACAAATAATTTAGTGTGAGGTGAAGGGAGAGAGAGAGATCTCAGCTAGCGCAGCAAGATCATTATGTTGCCAAGACATGCTCATGAATATATAGAGTAATGAGTAGAGAGAGCCATTTATGAGTAGTATGAGTAATGAGTGAGACTATATAGTAGTGAGTGAGAGTGTATAGTAGTATGGTTGCTAGGGCTTTCTGCTGGGGGTAGTTGAGTATTTTTAAGTAGAGCTATGAGGAGTGTTTTTGGGTCAGGAGCTGGGGAACTTCATTTCTAAGCTTGAAACTAAGAACTCAGTGACTTTTTAGAGATTAGAGAAGGCTTTTTGCAGAGAGTTTAAGGAAAAATCTTGGTGTGTAGCTTAGTGAGTTTTTGAAACATTAATGGAGAGTTCCATTTATACCTGGGTTTTTAGGGGGTGATTAGCAAAATAATCTTTGCTAAATCTTTCTCAATCTTCGAAAAATCCTTAGAGAATCGTTTTTAGGATTTTTAGCCAAGAGTAGTAAGCTCAACTTTTAGAAGGTTCTTGCTGTTTTGGGTAATAACAGCTGGGATTTTGGCTTAGCATTGAATGCTGATTAGCCTTGGCTGATTGGATTAGAGCATGCTTTAGGCTAATGATCTTGGATATGCTGCTGCTAGAATCAGAGTTCCCTAGGACAGATTGGACCACCCCAAGCCAGGTGTCAACCTTGGAGCCCCTGTTAGGAACTCTG
Organism: Quercus ilex subsp. ballota; assembly: GCA_032727855.1. Classification (NCBI taxonomy): domain Eukaryota; kingdom Viridiplantae; phylum Streptophyta; class Magnoliopsida; order Fagales; family Fagaceae; genus Quercus; species Quercus ilex. The sequence continues at coordinate 24,959,782 of CM064909.1, forward strand.
CTGGTATCCCCTTGGTGCCCTCCAAACCACATTTTCCTAAGTTTCCCAATTTGAGGTTCATGTGCTTGGTTCATGAACCAGAGAATACACATTTTTAGTATGAAAATGAGCTGATTTCATGTTGTTTCAAGAGCTTCAGTGGCCTGGTCATGGTTGCCCTTAATGTTTGACCGGCTGGGTTAGAGAAGAAAGAAGGGACAGCTGGCTGAAGCTTCCTAAGTTTCTGTCATATCAATTTCAGCTTTATGTAATGTGAGAAATGATGATATTTCAGCTTGTCAAGGAAGGATTCATCCCCTGGTGGACACGTGTCCGTTTTCTGATCTGATTGGACAAGTTGGGACCTGATGGGAAGGGGCTCTAGCTGTTCAATTGTTGCTGAAATTTGGCTGACCAGTTCACGTGTTCTCCAATTGTTGGGATTTGTGTGTGGTCTGGCCTGACCCAGCTGGACTTTGTAGATAAGCTTTCTTGAGCTTGGTTATCCCTACGAAATGAGTAGTTTTGCCATGGGTGATATTCATGGGCTTTGTAGTTAGTTGATTATGGAACGAATAGGCATAGTTCCCATAAATTTTGTGAAAGCAATATTTTTTGAGAGATAAGTAATTTATATTTCCCATGAGCTAGGGACTTAGTATATGTAAAGCAAGTGTTGAAATAATATTTGATTTTGTAAATATGTGCCAAAATAGCATTTGGGCTTTATGAAATAGTTGCCAAAATAACATTTGGGTTTTATAAAATAAGTGTAAAATTTATAATAGTGCCGAATATTAATTCTTGGGCTTTGAGCATAAAGTAATTGTTTTTGCCAAAATAGCATTTTGGGCTTTGTAAAATAATGCTAAATTAGTATTTGAGTTTTGTAAAATGATTTGAGATTTTGTAAAAATATTGCCGTGTAGCAACGAACTTAGTAGAAGTGCCGTATCATAACGGGCTTTGTAAATGGTGCTGCATCGTAGCGGGCTTTGAAGTTGCCACATCGTAGTGGGCTTCGAATTTGCCACATCGTAGTGGGCTTCGAAGTTGTCACATCGTAGTGGGCTTTAGGGAGTTTGGGCTTTCTTTGGGTTTTGCCCACAAGCTAAGTGTGTTGGGCTTTGTGTGGAAATAATGTAATTTTGTGGCCCAATTTTGGTAGTGATATGGTGAGTATTATTTGTTGAGAATTTAAGTTGGATAATATGTTGAACATAATGGGTGATATTTGTGCGAAGGCCCAAGGTAATTTATGGGGCTTATATATGAAATATTTGTGAAGGTTCAATAACATGGAGAATATTTGAGTAATATGTGGGAAATGTTTACGTGGGCTTAAAATAATTTATAGGCTTGTGTGGGTATTTTTGTGAGTGGGCTAATGAAATTAATGCTTGAAAATTTGTACCTCAACAACGACCACAAATACTTGCAATACCTTTTTAGGCAGGAACCAGCCTTCCTTCTTGATTAATTCAATAATACCTCATTAACATGAAGCTTGGATGGTCACTTGATGTGTCATTTTCGCCTAATAATAAGGTCAGACATTATAGGCTCCTTGATTTTTCAAAACAATGATAAGCCTATAAGCTTTCCCAAATGGGCCCTCTTGGAGAGGTGACGATAATGGGCCTACACTTTGCAACTAACCCCTAACTCTTTGTCTTTCATAAGGAGTGGGACTTGTTCAAAAAAGGAAGGCCTTTCATGCTCCATGGTTTAAGGGTTTGATGTTATCCACTTATTTAAGATCATGATGTTTTGTGATTCATGGGAGTAGCAATTGTTAGTTTCACATCCCATCTAGATGTTATTTCGCGAGATAAGAGGCCGAACTAGTCAAATTTCTTCAAGACATGTGCTGCCATGATGGCTCATTTTTAGCTAGTTGATCTCCCAATTGTTAGTTTGAGATGATATTTCCTATAAATTCTCCCTCATTTTCAGCGCCCTAATTCTTGTATTCTACTCCTAAGGCTTGTTATTGCTCCCAACCAAGGTCTTTTGTTTCCTTGAGATCTTATTGTTATTCATCAAATTCCATAATTCTTCTTTCTATTTTATTCTTTTGACTACTTTAGGATTGGTAGGTGCTTCGAATTAGTAAACACATAGGGGAGTTTGGTTAAGTTTAGTATTTCTAATGATGTCCACCTTCAACATTTGACCAATGCTGATCTTTTGCAGCATAGGGAGATGAGGATATCATCCCCTTAGTTGCCTTTGAGGAAGGAGGGCTTATGATCCCACTTGATCCCTTGTTAGTTTCATACCTTAGATTCTTTAGGTTATGCCTCATTTAGTTATGCTGAAGTTTTTTTAGGGTAGTAATGGGTATGGCCAAGCTGAATAAGCTATTAGGAGTGAACCTAACGATTCATTATATTAATTGGATTTAATCTTATCAAAATTCAAGAAAAATCATCTATTACCTAAGATCTCGTAGGTAGGGTCGCAAGTTGGTGAGTGCATTTGTTGAACTCCAGGGAAGGGACCGGATAATGATCATCTATTGTGTCCAACATCTGTACTTCAACTCAAACCCCTACCTAACCTCTAAAGGGATCCCATGTATAAGAATTTCTTGTCATCTTGTGCTTTTCTTATTCTGTTAGGATGATTTAGTCAATTACAAACATTTTATTCTCTTCTTTGTGTAAATTATGAATTTAAAAAATTGAATCAAGAGCTAATCAACATGAAGGATCTCAAGTATGTTCCTAACATGACATGCTTTGTAGAATGAGAGGGTCACATTAGGGCTAGCCCCATTATTTTGAGCTATTCTCCTACATGCAATACTTGTTCGAAATCTGGTTGGGTATGAAATTCATGCAAGGCCTAAATCAATGTTCTTTGTCCCAAATCTTCTGTAGTTCCCTCACATGTATAAGTCCATTCAAGGTTTGTTCTCATTGAACCTCACCCTGAACAAGTCATAGTCCTTTTATCCTCTAGATATAAGGGAGAAGTAAGCTGTGAAAGCATATCACTCACCATTGCTCGACATCCACTAATTCCTCCAAATGCTTGTGAGTGTGCTCCTGAAGCAATGTCGATCCATAAGAAAAGTTTAGGAATCAAAGGTGTGTTAGGCCTATAGTTGCTTTCATATACTCAAAGTCCTAGCATGGCTGACCTAGACATTTTGGGGTCTAGGGCAACAACTAAAATGTGGCATTTTTTTATTATATATTTATGTATTAATTAAATTAATTATATCATAACTTATTTTCATTTAAAATCTATTTTTCTTTCCTTTTGAGATGCAAATTGACTAATTAAATTTTTTTTATTCAAGTTCTTCTAACATCTCTTTTTCAACTGCACATGTATAATGTTTTACTTTGTTTTTTCTTCTAGTATTACATCTTGTTTTTTTCTTTTAGTTACACGTTTTTGTTTTTTGGATTGAAGTTTTTATATATTTTTCTTTTGTCTTTTTTGCTTTAGTCTTAGTGTAGTATGTGATACTACAGTATACTAGTAACTACTAATACACAACAAAATGCATCTTATTCTACCAAAACAAAAAACATCCTATAACAAAAAATAATAATAAAATGCAACATTTTAAGAAAAAAGCCAAAACTCCAAAAGGCCCATAAGTAAGCCCATAACCACAAGTCTTAATAGCAAGTCCACCCATGATAGATTTATAAGATGAAAAAAAAATCATACATCACTACATTAGAGAAAGGAAATAAAAAATACAGAAATGATACCTCAGGTTCTTTGCTGTGAGTGTGAGCAATAGATCTAATCGGAGGAGAAGTGGAGCCACCTAAAAGAGGCAGAGAGCAGGAGTGAGAGAGATAAATGGTATGGGTAAAATTTTGGGATCTTAGATTTTTTTTTTTATGTGTTTATTTGTGATTGTTTTTAAAGTAATAATTTTAGACCGGATTTGTATTTTATCTAGTTGTTAATTTTGGTTTGTCTAAAGGTTAATGATGTTATTTTTGGGACAATTGATTTTGTTTAGACCAAAGAATTTTCTTCTTGTTCTTGGATTAAAAGGATGTAGCAGCTTTTTTTGGGTTTTCATCTAGAACCTTTTTTTTTTCTACTGCCCCTTTTTTTCCAAAATTTTGGGGCTCCACTTTCACTTGGGGTCCTTAGGCAATGGCCTAATCAGGTTAGTGGAAGGGCTGACCCTGTGTCTCGGCACTGCTCAAGCTCAGCTAGCCAACAAGTGGAGAAGAAAATGTAGTCCAAGAAGAGGCCTAGATAAGAACTTGAGGGCTCTCAAGTGGATCTGCTACAGTCTACAAACTCCACTCATTTGAGGAATCATTAAATTTGATAGCCTAAACAAGGCCTTCTCTTTCTGAGTGCCAATCGAAGAGGAAAATGGCTGAGGCCAATTCAAGTATGGTAGCCAAAGGTGCAAGTCCTGAGGATATCATGGCCGAGGGCATCTCCTACACATATAACTTTTTGATGAGGGGAGATCCTTTATTGCAGGATGAGTAAGTGGTCAAATATCAGGAAGACTGAGTAGAACATTCATGCCAACTTGTTGGGAAGGGTCCTTATTTCCAATGATATGGAAGCATGAGAAAGGATTGCCTCCAACATGTTGCAAAATGTGAAGTAAAACCTAGTATTGGTAAGTCTCAATACGTAGCCCCCCCTTCATTTTCTCTTTTTCCCCCCTCTTCTCCTTCTTAGGATTTTCTTGTGCCTACTTCACAGTGGTGATATTCTTCCCTATAATGCAGGTCTTCCAAATCACTTATAAATGTAAACCCTACGCTTCTTCAATCAAAGGCAAGCTACTAACGATGAACCATGCAAAATGAGGAAGCAGGGAGGCAAAACTAAGAATAGAAAGCCAAGCGTAAGAAGGTCAGGAGAGACATTGAGTCGAGGCTATAGGTGGCAAAGCAACAGGTCCAATTGGTGTAGGAGTCACTCAAGCTCAAGTCCAAAAAGTTTAGGGTTGTTGAGGAGAGAGCCATGAAGGTTGGGCATGAGCTTAAGGCGGGGATGAGACCGGTGGAAAAGGAAAAGGATAAAGCCCTTTAAAAGGCCTCTAACAAGGGATTTTAGGATGCTAAGACCTCATTACATGGACAGTTGAGAGGTACTGGCAATAAATATTACATTTAAGGATGAGAATTTGCCCTCAATCTCGCCAAAGTCCCTCTTATGCCAAAAGCTCCAATGACTGGGAGTGGTGGATGTCCCATCATCGTTTTGTTGTTACTTAACAAATAGATTAGTATGGACAAAGTCATAAGGAGATTGTTGGAAGGAACATTTTAAAAGTAGAATCAAATTTGGTGGAAAAATATAAAATGAAAAATCTCAAACTAAAGAGACAGAAATGAAATCAACCCCAAACTTGGGTCAAGAATGTAAATTATTTTTTATTTATTCTTTATATTAAAAAAAATATAGGTCATACAAGGTTAACTCGACCCGTTAAAGATTGGATAACTACCATTGGTTTAATAACTAATTTAGGTCGACTTGTTTATGACCTGAATTCAACCAAGTTAAATCATCAAACTCAAACTTGAATAACCTGATCAATTTGCCAAGTCTAGACGTATGGTAGAAGGTGTAAATGCACTTTTAATCCTTACATTTTGGCTTTTTTTCTATTTTGATCCCTACATTTTAATTTTACCACTTTTAGTCCCTAAACCAATTAACACATGTGTGGAAAAATATAAAATGAAAAATCTCAAACTAAAGAGACAGAAATGCAATCAACCCCAAACTTGGGTCAAGAATGTCAATTATTTTTTATTTATTCTTTATATTAAACAAAATATAGGTCATACAAGGTTAACTCGACCCGTTAAAGATTGGATAACTACCATTGGTTTAATAACTAATTTAGGTCAACTCGTTTATGACCTGAATTCAACCAAGTTAAATCATCAAACTCAAACTTGAATAACCTGATCAATTTGCCAAGTCTAGACGTATGGTAGAAGGTGTAAATGCACTTTTAATCCTTACATTTTGGATTTTTTCTATTTTAATCCCTACATTTTAATTTTACCACTTTTAGTCCCTAAACCAATTAACACGTGTTATTTTTGTCCTTTCCGTCAATCAACCGACAAAAATAGCTGAGCTGGCTGATGAAGGACTTAAAATATTATTAAAAATGCTAAATCAACATTTAATTTTTTTTAAATAATTTATCAATTTTAACTAAATAAAAAAAGAAAAAACAGAATTAAAAACAATAAAATACATAAATTTAGGTCTAATTCATTTTGAACAAGAACACATAAAAACATGATCATAGATTTAAACGTCAACACAAGAACATAAGTGCACAAACCCAGAACCAAACACAAACTCAAATTTAAAAACACAAAGAACACAATAACAACATAAATTATTTACTCTCAAAATAAATGCCAAGTCAAATCCAGAAAATCATACAAACCCATCAAGAACACATAAGAGCACAAACCCAAAAAAATCATACAAACCCAGAAATCAAACATAGAAAAATCAAATCCACATCATATTAAACATGAACAAGAAATTAAACATGAACACATTAAACATTTGAACAAGAAGAAAAACCGAAAAAATTTGAAACCCAAAGAATTAGCATTAGATCCACATCAACACAAAATTAAACATGAACAAATCCGAAAAATCAAACCCCCACACCACCAAAGCATCAAACACAAAACTCAAATCCAAAATTTCTGGCTCCCAAACACAAAAACACTAAACTCTAAACCCAAAATTTAAGGAACCAAAGAAAATAGAAGAAAAGAAAGAGTATGATTCTCTTATCTTTCCAAGAAACAACACAAAATCAACTTAAACCAACACAAAACTCAACGATCTGAAACCCAACGATCAACGACCCACCGATCTGAAACTCAACTCAAACTATCAATCCAAAACCTCCAAACCCACAATATCCTCCACCTCTGATCTCTACTTCTGTTTCATTGCAAGGAACCCAGGCCAAAACTCCTCAAGCTTTAATCCTTCGTTGTTGACCACGACAGCCACGAACGGCAGTAAGTCCTTTCTGGGCTTGGTCTATGGGTTTCACATCAATGGACCTAGCCAATCCAGACCCAGAAAACCCAGATCTACCCACCACCTGTGACGAGAGTGAGGATGAGTCCATTGGCGGCGGCGTGGCTGGAGATGACGGCAATGGTTGGGATGGGGAGGAAAGGAGGGCAACAATGACTGATCTGAAGGATTTGACCATTTGGTGGAGGCAGAGGTGGGCAGAGGGTTGGCCCCAAGGGACGTTGACGTCGTTGCAGAAGAACTTGTCGTTAGCGACGGTGATGAGAGCGGAGCCGCCATTGATTGATTGGGTATTGACTTGGGAGAGAGTCGATGAGGTGTGGGCCAAGACGGTGCTCGTGATCGTCATCGATGAGTATTAGGATGAAGAGGTTGCAGCGTTTCTCTAAAGTGCACATGGTTGCAAGTCTGAGACTTTTGGTATGTTTGTTATTGTGTTCTTTGTGTTTTTAAATTTGAGTTTGTGTTTGATTCTAGGTTTGTGATCTTATGTTTTTGTGTTGATGTTTAAATCTGTAATCATGTTCTTGTGTGTTTTTGTTCAAAATGAATTAGATCTAAATTTATGTATTTTATTGTTTTTAATTCTGTTTTTTCTTTTTTTATTTAGTTAAAATTGATAAATTATTTAAAAAAAAAAAAAAGTAAATGCTGATGTGGCATTTTTTATTATATTTTAATTCCTCTGTTAGTCAGCTCAGCTATTTCCATCAGTTGACCGATGGAAATGACAAAAATAACACGCGTTAATTGGTTTAGGGACTAAAAATGATAAAATTAAAATGTAGGGGCCAAAATAGAAAAAAACCAAAATGTAGGGATTAAAAGTGCATTTACGCCTATGGTAGAATGATAGGGCCAGCATTATATAGATTAAGGCCTAAGGTGATAAATTTGAGTGGAGCCTTTTATTTTTAAATATTAATCAATAACATTATTTAATGCTAAATAATCCAAAGTTAATTTGATGAATCAGTACTAACTAAACAAATGTTAATTCAATATAGAGAATTAAATATAAATAGTTTAAACATAATATTAAAATATATTATTTTTGTTTACAAAAGGAGGTTTACTTTATCTAGAATATAAAGCAATGCAAAATTTAATTTAAATCGTAATCTAATTTTCATTCTTATATTGGGTGTTAAGAGAGAGATAGAGATTGTTTGAGTATTGCGGCTATATGAGAGATTAGGTGGCTAATGTTGACAATTTACAGTGTAAGATATTTGTTTACAAAAATTAAAATCTTAAACTCAAAAATTAATCATCATTGATAATTTAGCACATTTACAACTTTTTTTTTCCGAACAGTTTAAGGTTTCACTTGTGTTAAGTTTGTATTAATCTAGTATTTTTGGACGTCTTATTAGAGAGGAGAAAACAAAAATGCCAAAACTTACAAATTGATGCGCAATGAATGTGATTGGTGAAGTTTAACAACCTCATTAATTAATGTTTAGTTACTTCTTTTCCTCAATGATTAGTGATACCTCAATTAATTGTATTTAGGCTTTTATTAACAAGTGTCATCACACTTTCGTTAAAATCTATTTTGTCATAATATGTTGGGAAGTAACAAAAGCAAATAAACATGAATTCGACTAATGGATAACTTTAGGACATTTGTTAGTTAACTATTTTAAGAAAATTTTAATACCAATTTGATAGAAAATAAAAGAGGGCATCAATTTTTTTTTTTTTTCATAAAAACTTTTCTAAAATGGTACATTAACAAATGCAACTAGAACATCTGTTAACTTTTCTGATAAGCATAAACTTCTTTAATTGTTCGGTCTCTTCACACTCATTAACTGGACAATTATATTTATGATTGATTCTATTATAAAATTGTAGTTCGGGAGTATCTAATAATTTTTTCGCTTGCTATCTTTTCCTCGTACAAGAATGACGTGTATTATGATAAGCCAATTGACTTATCAGAGGAGTACAGACCACGCATCTTCGGTAGCTGAAGAACAGTCATTGTTTTTAGCGAAGAGCGAAGACCACGGTACGGCTATTCCGCGTCCTGCTTCGCATTTTCTCTTTTCATTGTTTTCGGAAACAGCAAAACCTAGTCAAGTAAATTCCCACTTCCTATGTTTTTTCTCTGTTATCTGTCTTTCATTCCATTCATGTTGTTTTCAAAAATGTGGGTTTTTATTTATTTATTTATTTTTATATATTTTTTCACATGTGTTTCCAGAATTAGATCGATCTTGAGCTAATTCTTGAAAACCCTAATTTGACTTTCCTCTTTTTGTCTTTGTAGTATACAGAAATGGACATAGACAAGGATTTTTATACAAAACTCATAATCTTGATACTTCAGTTCCTTGATGAAGAGAATTACAAAGAGAGCCTTCACTTGTACGGTGATGTCCTTCTTTTCTTATGCATGTTTCTGGGTTTTGGCAATTGGAAGTACTTCTCTTGCTTTTGGAATTAAAAAAAAAAAAAAAATTGCATTGATTTCAGTTTTCTGAAAGAAATATGAAAGTAATTTTGAAATATTAAGGTTAAACTAAGAGCACCCATTTGGTCTTGGACCCAATACCAAATAGTACATTATCTGTTTGAAATGTGTTGTCATTTTACTTTCTTTTTTTTTTGGTCTTCGAGCACTGACTATTCTTCTGAGTGCATTCAGTTTCCTTGACTCACACACTATGTAATTACTGAGAGGAATCCCTTGGGGGTCGCCCCAAGATGCTAGCTAGGTGTTGTCATTTTAATTTTGGATATCATTTGAAAGTACTTATCCTGCTTCTGTAATGGAAGAATTGGGTTTTGTTTATAGTTGTTGAAATCGAGAAATGTGCTTCCAAATGCTAATCAAAACAGTTCCCTAATGTTATTTGTTTTGTGTAGCATATTGGGTTACATATACTGCTTTTGAAATACCAAAAAAAAAAAAAAAAACATTGTTGTTTTTCTTGAAAGCAAGGGAAGTACTTAATCTTATAAGCTAATCATTCAAGGTCCAATATTTACTATTCCTTTTGAGCTAGAAAAAAGATAAATTAAATTCTTAGTTACTTTAATGATTAGCATTTTGAAGGTTCTTTGTTTACTTTAGAAAGTAAAATTGCATAAAATGTACGTCCTAAAAATTAGTACTGCCAAATATCAATGCGAAAATGCCTAAATTCTTTGCATTTGTTATTCTGATTTGGGAATTTTTTTTTTTTTTTTGGAAGCAAAATTACACTGGGTTAGCTTTTAAAACCAGGAAAAGTATTTCATTGATACAAACTTAATTGTTTAATATTTTTTTAAATGTTAATCAATGTATTTAAACAATTTATGGGGTAGATTGGAGCAAGAGTCAAAGATCTTCTTCAATGTGAATTATTTCGGGGAGACTATTGTCAATGGTGAATGGGAAAAAGCTGAGGAGTATCTTTCTTCATTTACAAAGCTAAATGATAATAGGTACTCAATGAAGTTGTTCTTTGAAATACGAAAGCAGAAATATTACGAAGCATTGGTCAGGTATAAGCCTCTTTACTGACAGAACTGCATGTTCAGTTTTCATCACCAAAATCTTTATCAGTATATTTTAAACTTTTCTTGCCATCTATTTGTTTGCTGAGGATTGGAGGAAAATAAATGTAAAATAGAAATATAAAAAAGTATGTCTTTTTTTGCTTCTGGGAAATCAAAAATCAACTTCGCTTAGACAAGTTGGAGCATTAGACAGGTAAATTGAGGATGAAGATCATAGAACAACAGCAACAAACAAAGCCTTAGTCCCAAAATTTTGGGGTTGGCAATCTAAGGATCATAATTGAAGTTTTTTTTGCAATTCGGGACTTATGTTGATAAATTTTATTACGTCCGTTTTTGAAATTGAGGTAAAGAAAGGACAAAGAAGACAAAATTACATATTTACTTAAAATTTGCAGTGAGGCCTTAAGTATTTATGCAGCTTAGATAAGTTGGCTTTGTTATTTCAGAAAATTATACGGACAATAATAGATTTCAAAAAATTTCCCCTTCTTTTCCAATCTACTTTTGAAAATTGAAAAAGCCAATGTGTTTTATTTTCTTATTGTATTTGGGCTTGGTTATATGCAGGAATGACCAAGCTGAGGGTGTGAACGTTCTTTGGCCAGATTTGAAAGTCTTCTTGGATTTTCAAGATGAAAACTATGAAGAATTAGCTGACCTTATTGATTTAAAAAATTTCAGGCATGAAAAAATATTATTGCACATTTTGGTGCTCAACAAAATTTTCATGTATTGAAATTTCTCAGATTTAAATGACAAATTTACCTGCAGGGACAATGAGCATCTATCCCGGAATGTGAACAAGGAATCTGCAAGAGCCATATCATGGGGTGATCTCAAATCATTAGTAGAGCAAAATCCTACTTTGCAAGATAAACTTATATTCCCCCGATTGAATCAATCAGGACTTTTGTCAATAATAACACTCATTTGTCCCAATCCAGGAAAGAAAACAAGTATAAAAGTAATAAACTCTCTGTTCTTTTTTTTCCCCCCTTTCATTTCTGTTTCATTTTGATTTGATTGTTGTGAAGATTAGTTCCATCACTTTTTTTAGAAAATTTAATTTCTTATATGAACTTTGTCTTTGTAATTGATCTACCAATATTTTTCTAACTTGTTTTTTGGAGGGTAGATTCTTAAGCTGAATACATCATTTTAGAGAGCTTCTAATTTTGATATGCACATAATTTATATGCAGGAAGAACTTATTTACTTGATACTACAGTTTCTTGATGAAGAAAAATTGAAGGGGACATGTCACAAGTATGCTGTGTTCCCCCCCACCCCCCCTTTTTTTTAATCTGTTTTGAGTAATTATTTTAAGATTAACTTAATTTTCATTTCATGAAGATTGGAGCAAGAAAGTAAGATCTTCTTCAATATGAATTATTTTGGGGAGTTTGTGATTAGTGGTGAATGGGATAAGGCAGTTAAGTACCTCTCCACATTCACAATGCCAGATGATAACCAGCACTCAGCAAAAATTTTCTTCACGTTGGAGAAGCAGAAGTACCTAGCAAACTTAGGCAGGTGGGTTTTAGATTTCTATATATGGGTTTTTGCTTTTATTTGGCTGTAAATTTTTAAGTTTATTCTTTAACAAATGGGATAAGGCCATCTACCAATCACCTCTCCCAAAGCCTGCAAAATTGGGAGTTTTATGCCCTTGGTATGACATTTTTTTACTTCAACTGGAAAACGAAACAATAAGGAAGAGAAACAAGATATTATCAAACAAGTTTTATTAATTATATTCCCTAAAATGAAAAGGAAAAAGATAAAAGGTAGGGGGGGGGGGGGGGGGGGAGCAAGAATAATCGTGTAGCCAGTCTTGAATAATTATGAGAATAAAAACAAGTTGAGTTCCATTCTTGAGAATCGCAATAATAAAAGGTATGAGAAAATCAATTTTCTAACCTCTTCTTTCTTTTTGATACTTATTTTGGTAACTAGAAAAAGTCTTTATTATCTTTTCCTTGAACGGGGGTGCATGTTTGCAGGAATGATCAAGTCCAAGCCATCAAAATACTTCCGAATGATCTGTAGGTTTTCTCCGGTTTCTACAATAGGCTTTTGCTTTTGAGAACTCTAGGCATGAATGAAATTTCGCTAATCAATCATTTGTATTCTTGGAATTTGTTGGAAATTTTTCCTCAGACAGGATAATTTTCTATACAATTACATGGATGCTGCATCTTTGAGGGCTAATCTGTGTGATGTTCTCAAAGAATCAGTTAAGAGCAATCCTATTTTGCAAGATAAACTCAAGTTTCCCGCTATGGATAAATCAAGACTTTTAACAATATTAAAAAAGATGTAAGCCAAAGATATGATCTTATCTGCTAGTATTTTACTGCCACATGGCTGCTGAGATTTTTTGTTCTTTGGGAATCGATATATGTATGCTGCAGTATGGACTGGTGGATTCCACATTGTGCCAACTCAACGACTGATCTTTATAAAAGAAACATTTCCCTGGTTAACATACCAAAAGTACCTTACCTTTGTCGTGAGCCAATGATTGTTGTTAATTCACACTGTCAAGAAGCAAGTGCACTGCCTGTACCAAACGGTCTTGTGGTAAGGATATCTATTTATGATGTGATATTTACATGAACCTTGTGTTGTTGATAATTCATCTTTGTTGTTTATATCTTAAATTTATTTTAGTTTCATGATAGCAGCTGCTGCAATGATGTAAGTCTTCAAGCTGGTATGAAATCATCAGAGAAATATGGGGTAAGTGTGAAGAAACTTCTACCAATCAGGAAGCATGTCAATTATCAGTACCAAGTGGTCATGGGATTAGTTAATATTTATACATAATTTTTTTTTTTTCCTTTCTTGCTTAAAAGAAAATAAATAAATTCAATAACTCACACAATTAGTAACTAATGGTCTTCTTTTTCCAATTGTTTTTAGTCTAGAGATAATACCTACTTGGCAGATGCAAATTCTGGAGTTTATGGGAAATCAACAGAGAAGCTAGCAGAGATTAATGACCCGTCTGAATGCCAGACACTGGTGCTTCCTGATACTTCCTTGACTGGAGGGGTATGGGATTATTTTGGCTCAAGCCTTCTAAAGTTTACTCAATTTTTCTTCTTCTTCTTCTTCTTCTTCTTCTTTTTATTTATTTTTTTATATTTATTTATTTATTTTTTTTTTTTTTGGGTTGGGAAAGTTTACTCGATCTAATGCAGTGCTTTTTTTCTTCTTTTTCTTTTTTCCCTATCCTGGGTCGTGTTACCAGTTTTGCGCTCTTTTTATGTTTTGATGATTTTGAGAAAAAGGCTCTGCTACTAGAATGCAGTGGAAAATAATGGAGCCCTAAATTATTAACTAATAGGATACTTATCTGTAATCTGTAATCTGCATCTCTTTTTTCTTTTTTTTGTTTGGAGGTTTATAGAAAGAATATAATATGTTGCATATGTCTTTCAAAACATATTGTTTGTGGAAACAGAAAATTGTTCCCTAGTGTTTCATCCTCCTAAAAGTGAACTATATCCAAAGCAGTATACCATGACCATATCCTTCCAGCTCCTTTTTGTTAGCTTTTCTTCATTTGCTGATCCACCACTTCCAATGCAATCTAAATCAACTCCTTTTAGCAATATCATCAATGTTTCTCTTTCTATGTGTGAGTAAATTTTTATTTTTTTATTTTTTATAAGTAATGAAACTTTATTGATATTAGAATATAGTCACCCAAGTATAAATGATGTATACAAAGGGGGACAATACAATCAGGCACACATTTTTCTATGTGTGAACATGCAGATTGGTAAAGTTGTACTTGTCAATATTCCTACTCATCCATCTCGGCTCCTCATATTGACTCTTTTTATTATAGGTAAGAATAATTTTAATGAAATGAGACTACTTCATGGAAAAGACACGAAGTAGCCTAAACAGAAAAAATATCTACATATGAATTGGCCCTATGTAAGATTGATCAAAATTACAATCTATAAGACCCGAAAGGACCACTCATAAAGAGAACTAATGAAGGATGCTAGCAATTGAGTTGATGTGCACTCCTCATATTGTACTCATCTTATTACCATTATGTATCTTGGTTCCCAAACCTTTTGCTTTAGATCCATAGCTGGATTGATCTTATTTATAGGAAGTTTTCCCTTTTGTCTAGCAGGAATAACACGTTATATTGTTAACTCATGGACTATATCCCTATGTTAGCTATTAGGCGGATGAGTGAGCAATCTAAATAAGTTTATCCTAATTTAGTTTTCTCAGTGATGGGATTTCTTTTCTATTCTCTCTCCTTTGCTCAAACCCCACCTCGCGCCCCCCCCCCCCCCCCCCCCACCACCACATTCGGGTGGCCCCATATTCCATTTCAAATGCAGCATTGCCACGGTAGTAAACTAAATATGGCTTAATCAAATTTATGTTGAGCATTTCATAAATTTTTTTTTCCCTTTTAATGAAGCTTGCAATTAGAGAATGGACTTGAACAGCTTTTATATACTAAGTCCATTTATTTTCTCGAATTTGAATGAAATATGTTGGAAAAGCATCATGATAAGGTGTTCTTGACGCGGTATTTGATATTTGTATTCAGTTTCCCATGCTTTTTGTATGGTCACTCTTTTCTTTGGACCTCAACCAATTCTATTAACCATATTAGGTTACTAGGTTGATGTATTCATGTTCTGGGGATTTCATATTGGCATTAACACAAAATGCTACGCATAAACTCTGGAGGTGGTATTGTGATGATCAGCACTCCTCAAGCAAGGTACTCCCATGTCATGTCATGAGTCTTTTATTTCCAGTACTTCTGGCCAATTTTCATGTGTCTTTCTCCTTCAGGCAAGTGTCAATGTTGAACCGCAATTATATCAACCTTCAAGCGGACTAATAATGACCAATGAGATTGGAACACAACCAGAAAACACTCTTTCATGCTTTTCCTTAAAAGATCCTTATCTTTTTTCAGCATCAGGAGGGAAGATCTCCATATTCAATTTGGAGACATTTGAGGTAAATGATAAAAATATATGCAATTTATGTTCCTGTGTCATTTGTGTGAAATTATTTACATTTTCTGGTGGCATCATTTCTATTTTCTTTTTCCTTTTTATTGATTGCAGAGACTGTCAACATTTGGATCCCCACCTCCTTCAACTACATATTTTACTTTCCTTATGCAGAATATCTTCGCCATTGGCTTAGATGACTCAATCTTAATTCGCTGCTTTGACTCCAAAAAGGTTATTATTTGCCAGATATTTTCTCTCTTTAATTATCTTTGTTGAAATTTAGGCTATAGTGATGCTTCATGTGTTCAGACTATAGCCCACCTCAAAGGCCATCAGAAGAGAATAACATGCCTTGCCTTCTCTCAAAATCTAAATGTGCTTGTATCATCAGGAGCTGATGCACAGGTAAGCTGTTAATATGTGTACGCTTGTCTTTGTCTTTGACAACCAAAGTTGTTATTTCTGGGTGTTTGGTTTCAATGTTTTTGCATCATTTTGTGGCCTTCCCATCCACTACAAAGTGATATTTTGTCCTGACAGTGAAAACTTTGTGTTACTGATTTTATTTCTTGTGGACTCTCATTGTTCTTCTATTTTCTGCTTTAAAAATGGTCTGTCTTGTGCAGATTATATCTTGCATGGAATTCACTACTTTGGCCTTTAATTTGGACTGTATTTAATTGCTTCGTTTTTACAGCACAACGTAAGTGTGAGTCCATTATTAGTACATGAGTAAGGTTCAAGCTTGGTGCTAACCATGTTACTATTTTGGGTTAACTTGGCTCCAAAATGAGCTCAGCCGGGTCATGGGAACTGTCCATGGTTCAATGACTCACTGGTTCAGTTGGTAGGTCAAGCAATCCACGGTGGGCTGACCAAAATGGTCAAGAGAGTTGAGGGGGATTGGAATAAAGATTGGTAAAATATTTAACATGTTTGACCAGCCATTTTGAACTGGGTTTTACTCCCTTTGTTCAAATTGTTAGTCATCTACTCCATCTTTGCAAAGTAATTATATATAATTGTGATAGATTTTCTAACTTACCAGTTCACTTATTCAAAAAGTCAATCTCTCTGTTTCATGAGTTCAAATAAAGGAGGATAGTTTTGGAACTTGCATCTTTTTTATTTGAATGACAATGCATTAAATGATATTCCCCTTAAAAAGTTGGATTTTCTTAACAGGGCCAACGATAAGGGATGGAGGGAGTAAAACATATCTTGAAATAATTTCATCTGCTTATAACCTTAAATTTATCGTTAGATTGCAGAGTCTGCCATAAGCTATAGTGGCCTTATTTGAAACTTGAATGTCAGAATGTGCTTTAGTCTCTCTCTGCAACTAGAAAAGATGTTGAAGTCTCACTCATAATCCATTACTGTGTTGGCTTCTCAAGTTTGTTTGGTCATTAAATTATCTTAACTATAAGTGATATGGTCAACTCTATTGTTTTCCAGCTGTGTGTTTGGAGCACAAATGGATGGGAAAAGCTGGCAAGTAAGTTTTTGCTGAGTAAAGGGGAAATGCTAGAGTGCCCTGTGGTAAATCACATTGAGTTTCACCAAGATCAAATTCACCTACTAGCTGTCCATGAAAGGAACATACACATATACGAAGCACCAACACTAAATCACTCTATGCAGGTGCCTTGGTTGCCCTTCTTTTTCTTTTTCTTTTTTGGTATTACTATTTTAAAGAGCTACATGAAACTTAATTTTATTACAGTGGGTCCCACAAGAATCAGATCTTCCAATCACATATGCGACGTACTCATGCGATGGTCAGTCAATATTTGTTAGCTTCAAAAATGGGTGCATAAAAGTTCTTGTTGCTGCAACACTTTATCTAAGATGCCGGATTAATGTTACTGCTTATATACCACCAGGTCTCAGGTAAATTCTCTGATAATAATATATTGATTAATTAATTTGCTTATTATGTCTAATCTACTGATCAAATAAAATTGTTTAGCAGTTCGGAGGTCTATCCTATTGTTATTGCAGCTCACCCATTTCAACCCAATCATATTGCTCTAGGGCTTACTGATGGTAGAGTCCATGTTCTTGAGCCCCTAGAATCCGAAGGAGAATGGGGAATATCACCTCAACCGAAAGATGGTGAGGGGCTTAGTACTGCCTCTTGTTCAGTAGTTTTGTAGTAACTATCAAACAACAAAATTTTTGGTTGTTTTTGATTGTTTGCATATCTAACACTTACCCTATCCTCACTAAATAGGAATCCCCTAGGCTTTAGAAACTGACATATGTGATTCATAGAATGCCAAAATGGCATTTTCATTGTTTCATTGCAAAGAGATGGCAAACCCATTCGACCATGCCAACCATATTCCTTTGGGGTATAAGCATCTTTTGATTTTTTTTCGTTGAAGTTGTAATTCCTCAAAGATGTATATAAAACATGCAAATAGAAGAGGGAGATGGGTGAGGATTTGCAGCTCATGTACATCATTATTGAGTTGGATACTCTATTTTATTCCAAATCGTTATTGGTCAACTGGTGACTAGTGCATTATCTTTTGCTCCTAATTTAACAATGTACATTATCTCTATATATAATTGGAATAGGACTCTTGGTGTCCACATTTCACTATTTCCAAAATTATCCCTACTATTAATTCAAATTGATTTTCTCAAAAACACAAACTAATGATAAATAAAAAAAGTATTTTGACAAATGGTTAAAAGACAAATTCGAATTAAATAAAAAGATAAGAGATAAAATATTTAAACTGAAAAAATATTTAAAAGTTATTCTTTGAATAATATACAGTGTAGATCATTCAGATGTTCTCCAATTTTTTTTTTTTTTTTTGAGAAAGAAATGTTCTCCAATTGATTTCTTTGTTTGCTCTTTGAATTGGGATTTTTCCTTGTTTAGAGCATCTCCAGCAGCTTCTCCAAATTTTTGTACTGTTTGGAGAATGAACAGTGACATTTAATTTTTACCTATTCACTTTTTCAAATGCACTTTCAACAGATTCTCTATCTCATTCTTTATTTCATTTAAATATTATTTCTTCATTCATTCTTTATTTTTTTTATCATCATTTATTCTTTTTTTAACAACTATATTTTTAAATGAGAAGTGTTACATCCATAACATTTTACGCAATACTTTTATAACAAAATTATGTAGAAAGTTGTTACTAGTTCTAATTTGAACTCACTACTGAAATTATTTTTTTCTTGCCAATATTAACTAATAACAATTTGTTACTTAAAATTTATTTTAAAAATATTGTGAAAATATTGTGATAGAATTTCTCAATTAGATTTTTTATTCTTTATATTATTTTTTATTCTTTTATTTCATTCTCCTCCAACACGGGCCACACACGTGTCCTCTATCCCCGTTCTTTTATTTATTTTTCTCCTCAAGAACCTTCCAGCAACATCATCTACTCTTCACATCAGAGAAAAAAGAGAGAGAGAGAGGAGGACTCCAATCCATTCCCAGAGGAAGCGGCAAAGTCCCATCGTGTCTGTGCTTTGGAGGACTCCGTTGCTGCATCCTCTGATCTTTCTTTATCTCTCTTTCTCAATTTCTCAATTTATATATGCTATAAGTTGATGATGATGATGAACATTTGTTAATATTTTTCTTCTATTTCTCTAAAAGAATTGAAAATTTTTGATGGGATTTTGTGATAGCTAGGGCTTTTGGTGATCGGATCGGAAGAGAAAGGACAGGTGGCGTGTGAGAAGAGTTTGATCCACGTTAACTGTGGAATGGTGGAAAAATTGGGGGTAACGTCTACATGACTAGGCTATGCTATGCTATGTGCTGATTGCTTGTTGCTTATTGCTAAGCGGAGCTTTGTCAATTCCCCAATTTTTGCTTCGATTCTCTTCTGTGTCTCTTTTCTTTTCTTTCAGGGTTAAAAGAGAAAAAAAAAAAAAAAATGGAGGAAAACATTTTTTTTGCTCTTCTGTGTCTCTTCTCTTTTCTTTGCTTCGATTCTCTTTTCTTTTCTTTTCTTTCTTTTCTTTTCTTTCGTTTGCAGATCACCCTTTGTAGCAGAAAGAGAAAAAGAGGAGAGAATAATTGTTCACGGAGAGAATGAGAGAAAAAAAGAAGCCACAGAGAGAATGAGAGAAAAAAAAAAAAGCAATGGAGAGAAAAAAAAGAAGCAACGGAGAGAAAGAGAGATTGAGAAAAAAAAAAAAAAAAAGCAACGGAAGAGAAGGAGAGAAAAAAAATCTGGAGGAGGAGGGAGAAAGAATTAATATAATAGTACTATGGGTAATATTTTAATCAAACAAATTCTATAGCTAATGTACAGTAGCCCATCAGACTTGATGGGCTACTGTTCATAAGCCAAAAAAAAAAATTGGTTATAAAGAAGCTGCTGGAGCTGTTTTGTTGGGATCCATTCTCCATAATAGCTAATATTTTGCTTTTGCATGTATTGTTGGAGATGCTCTTACGCTCTGTATTGAGATTTTCAAAAAATTCAAGTACTAATTTAATTTAGTAACACCATGATGCTACTAGGGCCTGTATGTTGGAGCTTCTTTTTCTCATTTAATTTATTAAATTAATTTATAATGTTTTATACCTATACTTTTTTTTGTAAGGTGCCGTTGGAATTTTATTCAAATTATTTTTTAAGCCCTATCAATCAACAAAAATAAGTTCTTCCAACTAAGAAAATGAAACTTCTAAGAATTGCACATAAATATGTATGTTTTGACATTAACCTTTTTTTAGAAACATTAACGTTTAAAAAAAAAGAGTTGTTTTTCAAAAGGCATTTTATATAAAATTATCTCATTTTCTTATATTTGGTTACAACCTATAAAATGAGCTTGAAAACTTAATTCTTTACCCTTTTGTTTCATGTGTTTCATGTGGTGTGAGATGGAGTTTTTTTTTCCAAAAATTTTTAATGAAAAAAATCTCTAACAAATAAGTCATGAGCTTTCCATTAACCAAAAATAATTTTCCTTTTGCCAATTGTTGATGGTCATTTTGGAAGTCAAAGAGAAAGAAGGAGCCCAGCAACACGGGCAGAAATGAGTTGGTAAATAGATAAAAAAAATCATTAAGCTCAAGCGGCAGGAATAATGGATCACAGGTTCATGAAATAAACAAATAGGCCTTGAGGAAGCAAACGGGCTCAAAGGAGCCCAGAAAGAGAGAAATAGCAAACTCATAGGCATTATATGATGTAAAAAAGTGAGAATGGGCCACGGCTAAAGGAAGTAAAAAGTTGATGACAAGCCCATGAACCCCAAGGATGAGGATAAGGTAATTGGGCCGGGGAAGTTTAATGAAGTTAATAAAAACTCATGTAAATATAGAGTCAGGAAAATGGCCAAGGAAGCCCAAGAAAAGCAAATCGGCCAATGATGCCCAAGAGAAAACAAATGGGACACAAGAGCCCGCAAGTAATGTAATGAGAAACCAATGGTCATACTGAGCTACTGGGGAAAGAATAAACGGCAGGCCCAAAGAGGTCCAGCAGGATTGGGTCAAATAAATGTCACAGCAGGAATGACAAAGTGATATGACAAGAAATGATAGCAGTCAAGGAGTAGACTAAAAGAAGGCAAAGCCCAACATCAAATAAAGTCCACCCCTTAAGGGGAGTGGGAAATCAAAAAGCAGCTCACATAGAAGGTCAAGAATGGACGGCAGACTGTGTAGGCGAGCCTCTAGACCACTATGAACACATAAGCAGCAGGCAGATTTTGGACACACATGGAAGGAAGGCACGTGCAAGGCCCAGACTTCACTAGCCTGTACCCAGCCAATACGGGACATGGTGAGGTCATGGGTCAGAGGTAAGAGAGTATGATTTGGCGGTGTGGAGAGGGGAAAAACTTATTCTAAGGTTCCTACTCGGGTTCTTTTGGGAGAAGTGTCCTACTAGGATGACATACCACCCAAAAGAAGTAAAGCTGAGTTGGAACTACTAGGTGCATGCCATAAGGGATAGGGAGAGAGAGTATCCACACCGTAGTAAAAAAGGGTGCCACGGCAGACTAACAAACAAAATAGCTTTCTTTGTCTGGTGATAGGGAGTGGTACACAGACAGACCAGTGGTGGTCAGCAAGTACACCTGGACCAGACAAATGTGGTTAAGGGCTAAAATAGTAAAACCCGGTCACAACAGGCCCTATAAAGAGAAGGCCTTTGACCGTGCACAAAGGAGGGACACCACAATCATAGTAACAAGAACCTCTAAGGAAAACCACGAAATAGAAAATAAGAGTGGAGGAAAGAAAGGAAAGATAAGAGGCAAATTAAAAGAAGAAGAAAGGAAAAAACAGAGAGTTAGATCGGCAGGCATGCATCAATAGGTTGGTTCCCTCTCTCCCTCTCAAAGTCCTGCTCTCTGCCAAAAGCAAAAGGATTCCTTTGGGCACCAACCATTTAGGTCTGTTTCCCTCAAAGTGATTAATTTTCACGGTAGGATTTTCCTAGGAGATTATTCGTGTTGAGAAGAAACGTTCTTCCCTATCTGGTTTTGGTCCTGCGGGTCAAATTTGATCTAATTTCTTTCTTTTTTTGATTAACCCATCTACTACTCACTTATTCTCCTTGCTTTCTTTATAAAAGTGATTGTTGTTATTATTATCTTTCTTAAATAGGGATTATTTATGCACTTTAATTAGGAAGCCGAAATACTCTCTTTTGTTTTATTATTATCATGTTTGCCTGCCATGACTCATCTAGAATAGTTTTGCCTGCCGTAAGCATGCTTTTTGCAAACGAGGTATAGTTTGCGCACATGCCGGATCAAATTGAATTGCAGTTGATCCGATATCAACTCCCTTACTCAGAATACTTGGGTCAGTACCGTAGGAGGCAGCCCAGTCCAATATAACAAAAAGGCCCATTACACCAATTTTTTTAATGCTATCAAATACAATCAAACGCTGAAAATTATCTTCACATAAGGTTTTTCATCGAAACATATGGAGTGTAAGTTAAAAATGATTCCTAATAAAATATTCCTATACATTTATACAAACCTTAAAAGGGATAAGTGTCATTCATCATTGAAAGTCTTAGACTCTTAGGATGTGTTTGAATACCGCTTATTTTGCTAAAACTGTAAACTTATTGCTGAAAATACTGTAGATAAAAGTAAAAGTTAGTTAAAATAGAACAGTAAGACCCATGAATAGTAGCAAAAATAAGCTGAATAATAAAATAATTTTAATTTTTCATCTCAATCCAAACGTACACTTAATAGAAATATTTTGTTAAGTAACAATTTAAAATGGTATAAACTTATGTTATATTTATAGAAACGGAAAGAGGTCGAGTGTCATTTTTTGAAATGTTTTGGAGAGGAGTGTCATTTAGTGAAAGCTCGAGGTTGGTGTAATTTGCTATTTGCTATATATATATATATATATATTGACAACACTGTGCATGTTTGACAACATGCACAATGTGCAAATGAAGACATTTCTGCATGATCTTTTTTATTTTAATGTTTAGAGGACCCAATCACCCAACCCAACCTTAAAGACTTTTGACAAGGCGGCCCATTTTTCTCACGGACCTCGTCCCCTTGTTGACCCATAAACCAGTCAAGTTTTTGATAAAATGAATCCGACTTTTCTTATTTGGGACTGGATCTTGTACGGCCCAAGTAATTCTATTTCCATAAACCATATTAGCACAATCCACTTTCATGATATAATGAATCCCATTACTTATAAGGTTACTCGGCTAATTACAAGAAAGTATCACACTACCCCAAATTTATTGTTGAGTTATTGCGTAGAACAAGCTAGTGCGAAATGATATCAATCGCCACTGTTCTCTAGCTATGGGGGTTAAAGTTATATTCCCTTAAAGTGAAAAATCGAATAATAAACCCCTTTGATTGATAGGTAATAACTCTGTCAAATTCAAATTTCTATTCTGTAACAAGTCTACTGTATCATACAGATTTTTGCAACCTAAAAAACGGCTTGCTAAGAAAGGGAAACCTCAATTTGGGCCTAACCAACTTGGGGGTTGGCCTAGAAGGCTCCAATGGTTAAGACAATAAACCAGTGGAAGAATGAAATATATAAATGGTATAGTAGCAGTGCCAAAGGTTGCATACCTTGCTCCACAAAATGGAGAATCATTATAGGTGTGTGAGGAATTAGTTTTGGTGGAAAAGTCCTTCCCGTAATATTTACTAGCAGGTTATCCCCTCAATTTGGCTGAGGTGACATGTTAGGATTGTAACTTCCTGGCTAAAGGCAAGATGGGACATTGCTTAGTGACAATAAATGTGATTTTTCTATTGTGGGGTACAATAAATACTAATTTGAAAAGAATTAAAACGAATTACTTTTGAGGATGACTACTATAGTCGATTGAGATGACAACATGGTTTGGTATTTGGTCTGAGGCTTAAACCTATCCCCACAAGGGTATTTATAGGACATGTGAAAGGTGAGTATAAAGGGAAATTATTTCTAGAAACTAGGTGATAGGTTTGTTAATAAATTATTCTCTCAAGTCAATTCAAAATGTGTGTCACGTCTACATGTAAAAGGAACAGATTCAATTACATTTAATATGATTGATGATTGGTGGAGCGTTGTAAATTTTGATGTGAGAGAAAGGTGATGACGTTCGATAAACACTACTATCGAGGTAATTGGTCCTCATGAATACATCATTACTAAGGTAGCCGCCCAATGTAGTCATGGGATTTGTACATAGAGGAGGCCATCAGTGCTTTCTTTACAAACCAGACCAGGACGGTCCTCAGGCCATGATCCCTTGTTGGGTCGCTCACGTTGATCCTTAGGGAAGTTTGTTTAGTGGCCTGAGTGGCATGACGGGCTTAGAAGCTATTCCTGTACTTGGTCCCGTAGGGCCCACCCCTTCCACTATTTAATATTTCTCTAGATATTTTGGAATTTTATGATTTGGCTTGCAGCTAGGTTGAAACTGATACCTCTCCAACTTGTTTGTCATTATTATAGTCTAATTCGTTATTGTCTTTTTGCAACTTTTCAGCTCCACGAGTAATAGCTGTTGTTGTAGAATAACAGTACAATTGGTCAACTCGTTTGTTTTTCAGCTGTGTTTGGAATGAAAATGGATGGAGTATAACTGCCAGGCCCTCTAAGATCAGATTCAGTCACTTGCTATTAGCAAAAGGCAGATTTACATTTGAAGCACTCAGATTACCTTTTCGCAGATGCTGTTTAAGGACCACGTTTTGTTTTGTTTAAGTACTTATTATTCTGTGAAATCAAAATGAAATTTGACAGTATGACAGCGTGTTCCACACTTCCACTAGAATCAGATTCTCTAGTCCACATGTGCCACATATTCTTGCAATATCAAGATAGATTCACGAACTTTACCAATCATGTTCTTTCTTGAACGTATGAGCAATAATGATAATAATTTAATGTGCAAATGAAAGAAGGTCCATAGTATCAGATGATTAAGTGTTCTAAGTGTAACTCAACAATTTTCAATTTTTTTATTCAACTTCCTTAAATGACTAAGCATAATCTTTGGGGTTAAGTTGTATGTAAGATATCCCTTCCAATTTGAACACTGTATTTGGAGTGTTTGTATGCTACTTGTTGCACCTGCAATCATCAGTCCTATCTTTGACTTCTCTCACTGCATTTGCAATGAATTTTATTGGAGATGGAAGCACTTCTTGCAGTGTCCAGTTACCAAAGGAAGTGATGCCTTAAAAAAATGTCTTCCAATCAATCTCCCTAAACAGGTTAATGGTTGTCAATAATTCAACTGTTCTTTGCAGAATGACTGGTGCTAAATCAATTAAATATTTTCATTGCATGGCTATTTCTGTTACATCCTTTTCTTTGAGTACCCAATCCTTTTCTTTTTTACTATTTGGCTGGGCAAAAGGACCCGGGTTTTGATTGCGACTGAGCTAGCTAGCTAGTTCTTATCCAGGACAACTTAATGTCAATCACTAGCCCATTTGTAAACTGTTAGAAATTAATGATACAAATTTACAAATAATTGTTACTTGATTAAATTTACTATTTTCCCATGCATTATATCAAAGCAGGTGGTCGTAATAATTCCACATCATGGGTCCACTTATTAAGAGAGAGCTTAAACATTTGGATCAATTCCTTAATTTATCAATTAACCTTGGTTTGGTCAAACTACAGCTTACCGGGTCCAAAGGGTTATTGGTTCAACTACAAGTTTCTCACTCTTTAAGTTCAAACTTCAAGGAATGGCAAGCTCAGCTGGATTTAAATACGGAGATTAGTCTAATGAGTTGCAGCAACATTTGAAATGGGTGTGTTAATCAGCTGATATCTCAAGTGGGTCCACCTGGAGGATGAAAGGTCGTTGTGTTGGTGTCAATGTCAAATTCAGTAGGCGATATAAAATGTCAAAACAGTACTGGTAGTTTACGCTTGGCGCGCATTGAAACAGTCAAAAGGTAGAAAATATTTTATGCAGTTTTTATACCAATGTTTGGTTCCACTTCCATACAGTCCACGAAAATTCAGAACAAAAATTTATTATGATACGAAATTGAATTTCAAGGTTCAGTTTTTCTTCTTGCTTTTTTATATTTGAGAGAGAGAGAGAATTGGTCCTTGGTTGGAGTTTTATCAATTTCAATTTGCAGCCGGCCTTGCTTTGTCCTCTCTCACTCTTTTGCGTTTATATTTGTGTGCGTTTGTGTCTGATCATGTGTGTGTGTGTGTTGCTTGCTGATGCTTCTCAGTAATGGAGTTATGCAGAGTCTCTTTTCTTCTTTTTTGGGCATTTCAGCTTGTGTATGCACAACAAACAACTGATCCTAATGAAGGTTTTCTTAGCTGTTTAAAAATCCAGAAACTGGTCGAAGTTGAATTTCATTTATACTCATTTAAGGTCTCTAAAATCTAACTACACATTTTGTTGGTCAGTGGATGCTCTCAAGAAGATTATAATTCACTGGAACTTAAGTGGGAAATTGAATCTTACCACAGACCCTTGTAGCCAGAATGCCCCATGGGCTCCTGATAATGCGAATCCCCGCGTGGCTTGTGACTGCACTGGCAACACCTGCCACATCACCCACCTGTTAGTTCTCCATCATCAATTTTAAACTGTTGCATATATTGTTGTGCTAAGGGATTTTTCCAATTTTCAATTTGATGCAGGAAGATATATGCTTTAGATATTTTTGGTGAAATACCCCAAGAACTATTTCTGCTAAAGGAGCTAATGGACTTGTGAGGGATTAAATTCTTAAGCTTTAAGTACCTTTTGTTGCTTTGATGTGATTAAGATTGTAATCTTGCATAATGATGCAGGAATCTGGGTCAAAATGTACTGAGTGGGCCCTTACCAGCTGAAATTGGGCAACTATCAAAGATGCAATACCTGTAGCTTCTAAACTTCTTATTTGTATCAATTTACTACTGTTCTTATTATTTTAGGTGTATTAATATTTTTTTTATGCTGACTGATTGAACAGTAGCCTAGGCATAAACAATCTGACAGGTCCAGTGCCTCCAGAGCTTGGCAATTTAAACAAGTTGATTTCCCTGTATGTACATATATGCAGTTTTCATATGCCTTTTTAGTTTTTCCTTTTTCCCTCTATTTATGATTTCTTTTTGTTAACCCTTTTCTGAATCCATCTATTAGAACTTACATAAATTGTAAAAGTTTCTCATATGTTACAGAAGTTTTAGCTCAAACAATTTCAATGGAACATTACCCACGCAGCTTGGAATGTTGACCTCCTTACAGCAGCTGTAAGTTTTATACATACTTGTCAAACTCGAAGTAACTTTTTCTTATTAGCTATGCAGTCTCATTCTTTACCTATATTGTTTCAGGTACATTGATAGCAGTGGAGTGAGTGGACCAATACCACAAGAACTTGCAAACTTAAAAGCCCTTCAAACTCTGTACTTATATATCTCTTTTTTATAGATCGGTATACAGTGCTTTTGAAATATGGAAGAGTTTGATTATGTTAGTTGTAAATTCATTTATGGATTGATCTATTCTTGTTCAGATGGGCATCTGATAATGGCTTTACTGGAATGCTTCCAGAATTCTTTGGGACACTTAAAGAACTGATAGACCTGTGTGCATCGATTTCCCTAGCATTACTATAATTTCAAAACTAATTTGAGGTTTCTTCTTTACATTAAGGTATTTAACATATAAAATGTTGACTGATGCACTTTATCTTTTACAGTCGACTTCAAGGTACATCACTTGAAGGCCCAATCCCAAGAAGTTTTGGTGCTCTAACAAAGCTAGTGAACCTGTAAGGCCTCAAGAACATGAGCTTCTATATTTTGTGTCTTTTGCATTGCTAACCGTTGCCATTAAATTGTTTCCCCCCCTTTACAAGCATTTCCTGACTTCCATGTCACATCACTCGTAGTTTTGAGGTGGGAGGCGGGGATTGGTGGGAGTAAATAAGTGATGAGGCTGACAGCCTAATCACAAAAATATTATGTAGTATGGACAAGCCATCAACAAACAAAGATTAAATAGAAGAGGCGAAGGGTAAAGAAACACCTTGATTTTCATCTGCTAAAAATAGCTGATTTTGAATATAGTGTTTACTAGAGAGCTTAATCTTTCATTCCACTTTGTGCTGTTTTTTAGATAGGAATGCCTCATATCACTTATCAGATCATGTTACATATAATTAATTATCACTTGCTGTCAGATTTTCTTGTGGTGTATTTCATGTTTATGCTTTTTCTGACTCATTTGAGATTGTGTTTTGGTACAAAATTAGAATTTCTGATTTGCTTGTGTTCCTAAATAGGAGAATTGGTGATCTAAGTAAGGAGGACTCTACTTTTGATTTCTTGGAGAACCAAACAAGTTTGTCCATACTGTAAGATGCTCTATGTTTTAGATATTTCTAACAGGAACTTTGTTCTTTTCATTTTTCATAAATATCTTATTAAATTTCTAAACTTTTTCGTAGATCTCTGAGAAACTGCCGAGTGTCTGGTGAAATTCCAGAGTGGATTGGCACATTTGCTAAGTTGCAATACCTGTAAGCAACCTTGACATATTTGTTCATATGATAAGAATCATTCACTTGTGTATGTTTCTTTGTTCTTTTTTATGAAATAATAATGGTTTCCCCTTTTCTATATAAATTTTATGTGATTTTTTCTCTGAAGGACTCTTACTGATTTTTACCTCCTATTATGGAAATGAAATCACAATGACAGGGACTTAAGCTTCAACAAGTTGACAGGCCAAATACCAAACTCATTCCAAAATTTTTCTTTATTGCAGAATTTGTAAGTAAACTAAATTTGGCTCTTTGCATTCAACATTATAATTAAGGCATTATCAATCAACAGGAATTGCATGATTGAATGTGTTACAGTTTCAATTTTTTCTCTCATATATATCTGACAATGTGAAAATATATTGAAATTCTCTCCGTTAGAAAATCTTGATCACTATTGTAGTTGGTTCAATTATCTTTCTGTTTCCTATCTTATATCCATATCTTCAGTACTTCAGAAAGCATCACTCATTTGACAACATTAAGAAGTATATTAGTACATGATGATGCCATTCATTTCCCACTCAAAATGGGCCAATAATCATTTTCTAACCTTTACTAGAATGACAAAAATGAATGATTTAAATCAGGCAGAATGGATTCACTCAACATTCTTACATGTGACCCATTCAAACTGTCTTTCAAATCATTAAGGAAAATAAGTAAACCATATATTGGTGACACAAGATGGAAACATATCACAGGCTTTGTTTCCTTGAAATAAAAATGCATTCGCTTTCACAAAAAATTCTTTGTTTGATCATATGATCAGAAAGGAACTAGGGCGGGGGGGTGGATACACTAATCTATCAATGCCATTCTATATTGTTTATTAAGAATTTCCATTAAAAATAATCTCTTTATATGTCTCAGATATCTTGGAAGCAACAACTTGAGTGGAGATCTGCCTTCAAATATCATAAGTTTCCAACTCATTGCATTGTAAGTGCAACCTTCAACTTAGATATTGCTCTGACTGCCAATGTCGCAGATGTGGATTCTTTTAGTTCTGGTTTTGATGCCTTATTAAGTCACTGTTAAGTGCTAACTGAGTTTCTTTTTGAATATTTTAAAATTTCTCTCATGAAGTCTTGAGTTGCTACTTCTCAAAATAGTCAATCACTGATAGTATTGACTGGTCTAGAAAGAGTACAATCTACAATATCAATGCAGTGCTCTTGCTAGGCCAGAGTCTTGTTGTAAGAAAATATGTTTTTCTCTAGCCTTCAAAGATCTTTCAAATCTGTAGAATGTGAAATTATATAACCGTAAGAAGAAGCATGTTATGCTTTTATACCTGCTATAAAATTCTTAATTATAGTCACCAGTTTGTAACACTAAGATGTACAACTAATATTTTGGTTTTCTGGGCAGAGATGTCTCTTTCAATCCCATCTCCGGAAATTTACCTCCAAATTTTGCAAAAGTAGGATTTTCAATGTAAGTTTATCTTTCCTTCTTATTTCTTAAGACTATATGATGATACACTATGGACCATTGATAGAATGCCGTTTGAAAGTTTTGTGTCTTGTCATTGAATTATCTTGTGGCAATGCAAGAAATAACTATCTTTTTCTATTCAGGAATGTTCTTGGGACATCCATCAATGCAAATAGTTTACTGGACAGGTGAGGTTTTGTTTTTTTGTTTGTTTGTTTGTTTGTTGTTTTTGGGGGGGGGGGGGGGGGGGGTGGTGTTATGTCAGTATTATACACCAACTGGAGCTTCCACTCTTTTGCCATTATTGTTTTTCCTCACCAAGTTAACAAATCAATATCATTTCCAGAAACAGAATGTTTGTATCTTCTGTATAAAGAGCTGCATCTTCTAACCAAAATGAAAAACTAGAACAAGTGAATAAAGTGCATAGTTCTGACTTCTGACCAATCATTCCATACCCAAAAATAGGAGCTTAAAAGAAACCATTATTAGAACCTCAGTAACAAGTGGATTGTAATTTCAATGGTTTGAGATTCTCTAACTGTTTTCATGTGTATTAGCCATAATTGGACTCATTATACTACCTTTTTTCTTGTTGTTTCATGCTTCAAGCCTTCAAATAGCAATCAAAATTCTTCAGTTCTGAACAAAACAGAATATTTACTGATCCAGGGGTTTTGTATATAAATATCTTCCTAGTAAACTGATGATTCCAAGGTAAAAAAAATTTCTGATCATTTTAATGGTCATTGATGTAGGAAGGCAATTGGGATGCTGCAATGCCTCCAAAACGAGTGCACCAACCAAGTTCAAGCCTGTGAGTACAATTTGTGTTTTTTCCTTATTTACACTGATTTGACCATTGTGTAAACCACTTGGATACATTACAACTTTGACAAAAGAATGAAATGTTACAAGAAGACTTTAATTAGAAATTTTAGATCAGCATTCGAGATTTATAACATTAAGACATTCTGCTGTCCAGAGTATCAAGTAGCACATGGTTTTTAAGTAGTTAAAAAAATACAAAATTTCATGAGCATTAATTCAAATTGGGCATGGCTGGGCCGAGGGGCTTTGCTTTGATTTAAAGAGTATTCCATGTTTAAATTTAGGCTTCAATATATACTATGCCTTATAGTGCTGAATTGTGTACTCTTAAGTACTTCCCTATTTTTGTCATAAACAACCATTGAAGAATGAGAAATAGCTCACTTTTTAGGAATAATGATGAGTTTCTGAAAAGCTTCTAGTGTCTTCCAACTTCTGTATCTTTATTGGAAACTGGAATGAAATGAAATGAACAAGTACACTCTCCTTCAAATTTCTATGTAGTAATCAGACATGGAAGTTCTGAACTTAAAAATGAAACTTTAGGAGCTAACCTAGTAAAAGGGAATGCAAAAGGGAAAAAAATGTAAATAGTTTTCCAGAAGTTAAGGAATTTTTTTTACTTTCTAGCTCAAGTTGTTCCTATAATTTTGGAAAACATAATTCTGTTGCAGCTTCATTTTCTATTAAATGCGGAGGCATGGAACAAACATCTTCATCTGGCATCAAATTTGATAATGATTCTGAAAGTCTGGGGGCTGCTTCCCTGTACACAAACTCTAACGATCAGTGGGCAGTAAGCAACACTGGAAACTTCATTTCCAATCCAAATGGACCTCAATATATAGTAATGACTGAAACCCAAATAACCAATACTTTAGATTCCGAACTATATAAAACAGCAAGGATTTCACCAAGCTCACTGAGGTACTATGGCCTCGGTTTGGAGAATGGGAAGTACAATGTTGAGCTTCACTTTGCAGAGATAACAATGGATGATTCTCAATCCTGGAAAGGTCTCGGGAGGCGATTATTTGATATTTACATTCAGGTACAGTGGAAAAAATTTAATTGCAAAGGCAAACACTCCCTTTACTATGAATATCACAAAGTTGGAACCAACAAAATTGTGGTAAAAAGATTGTTTGAATACTTAATCCTGTAATGTACATTTAACTTGGTTCTACTCCTCTGGAACAGGAAAATCTGGTATTATCCCTTTTTTAACTATAGGAAAAACATTAAAGTCATAGACACCATTTCTAGGTAAAGAATATGCAAACTGATTTGACATATGGAAACTCAATGCTTTAAGGAAAATTTGATAACTTTACAACTAATATTCAGATCACCTGTAAAACTTCTGCATTACACGATATCAATAGAATAACCACATTTGCATTTTTTTTGGTTCTAAATATTTATCTGATATGTGTTTCTGCATAAACTGCTAATGACCCATTGACCCTTGTGTTTTTCATTTTAATTGATACAGAGCTATTATTATAGGAAAAGAACTTAGCCAATGAACTCTAGCTAAAATGGCACTTCCTCCTTCCATACTAATGGGATGCAGGGTGAGGGTTTAGGAAAATAACTTCAAGGCACATATTTTCCTGTGCTTGTAGCCTTGTTTTATAGCTTTTGTCAATATGTTCTAATGCTGCAATTGGCTAAAGGGTGAGAGAGTTGTCCAAGACTTCAACATTCAGAAAGAAGCTGGAGGATCAAAAAGAGCCTTGGTCAAAACATTCGAGGCGAATGTAACAAACACAATCATTGAGATCCACTTCTTCTGGGCTGGAAAAGGCACTTGCTGCATCCCATTTCAGAGCACATATGGACCGTTAGTGTCAGCAGTCCATGTTTATCAAGGTTATTTATATCTTTTCCTGTTATTTCTTCCTTACAATTGCATATTTCTTAGGTCAATTATTTTAAGGTGTTGCTTATTTGTTCCTAAACTCATTTCTTCCTTAGCCTCTAATGCTGGCTTTTCTGCCAAACGGGAAAAGAAGCGCGTAGGAAAACTTGTTGGAATAGCAGTTGGAAGTGCAGCTGGTTTTTTGATAATGTCATCCATATTCTACTTATGGTGGATTAAGGATAAATCCGGACACATGCAAGTACACACAAACTCCCCAAGCAAGGGATAATTCCATTAACATGGTCCCAATTGATGCTGTTTAAAAAAAGCTAAATGTTGGCTTTGTGTGCTTTTTTCGTTGTCAAGAATCATTTTCCGTCTTTAAAAAAAAAAAAAGGGTTCCTCTTTAATGATCCTAAAGCTTTCTAACAAGGTATGATGGTTGTGATCAAGGAAGGCCATCTACTTGATATGAAACCTGATGTAAATTGGATGGGAAAACTAGATTGTCAACTATTGAAATGGGTTATGAAGTCAACATCTCAGTTTCATAGGATTGTTCTTCAGTATATATTCCTTCTTTTTCTGTCAGTGGATGGCATGACAAAATAAGACAATTGAAACTGCATGGGAATGAAACTTTTCACAAAAGAATCAGTTTAAATTGTTCTTAATTTTTAATATTGAATATCTTGCTTTCAACCAAACCAGTTTCAGGACATGACTCCAAAAAAAAAAAAAAAAAAAATCTGGTCCTTGGTCTCGACAAATTTGTCAATTGCTCATACAGTTTATAAAATTAATAATTATAATTATACAAACACAACACCGAAGGTTGAGATGGCCGAGTTGGTCTAAGGCGCCAGATTAAGGTTCTGGTCCGAAAGGGCGTGGGTTCAAATCCCACTCTCAACAAAACGTTTTGTTTTTTTGGTTTTTCAGTTTCAACTTTCGAGTCTTTTCTCCGTTGCTGACACAAAAATAAATGACAAAAATTATAGAAAAATGGTCGATCACGATGGGACTCGAACCCACAATCTCCCGCTCCGGAGGCGAGCGCCTTATCCATTACGCCACGCGATCTCATGATGTCCAATGCAATTCTATTATTATTCTCATTTGCTATTCCGGTTTTCTATATTTTCCTGCCGACCTATTTTGACATTCCTTGCAATAACCATATGCCGTTGGAAATGTAAATAAGTTGGGAAATGTGCCGGCCAAAATATACGGCAATACATTCCCCCTGTATTTATATATAGTTTCGGCCTTTTTTATGTAGCCTTCAACAGCAAATTAATTCAGCGCTTAATGTCACATAAATCCTCCAATTATATATTTCACTGCTTCAGTATCTCCTAAACCCAACAGACCTACCAAGGCTATATATATAATTATATATATGAAAGTTTTGTTGTAAAGATAGATATAAGTATATAACTATTTAATACAAAAACTATTACTTGTATCTTTCCGCAATATAAAAGAGTAGACCACTTGAAATATATAATAGACTCATTCTCAAAAAAAAAAGAAAAAAAGAAATATATAATAGATGCATACTCTCAGTTTTATTTTTACTGTTCTCGTCCCTTACTTCATGTATATTGTATAACTTATGCCAAATTGTGATGAAATTTCACTCATTTTCATACGCATAGGTAAAATTATTTGTGGGTTCCAATTAACTCAGCTGGTAAAGTCTCTGATAGTTCTATAAGAGATTTAAAGTTCAATCCATACCTACACCAAAAACTGATTGATGTCTTAGTCTGATAATAAAGAGTTATTATCAAGAACGGACGCTATAGGTTGAAACTCTTTCTAAAAAAAAGAAGGTAAAATTACTTATAATATAAAACCATTTAAATAAGTCTATATAAATAGTCAAATACTATTAGGGATGGCAAAAAGTACCCAGCATGCGGATACCTAGCCAGACCTGACCCTAATGGGGCGGGTTTTACCCGACCTATGAGACAAGAAGGGCCTATCTCACACTTCCAAACCCTAATATCCTATCTTATTCTCTCAATCTTAGTTATCTGAGCCGCCACCTTCTCTCAATCTCAGTCACTCTCACTGACCAACACAACCACATGGCCTCACCGCCGCCCCCCTCAATGGCTCTCACTCTCCCTCCTCCCTGTGTCTTCACCTCACCGTCGACGCCAATTCCCCTTTTATCACCGACTCATCGTAATTCACTCTCAGTGATTTGGATTCGTTTTCCACCATTTTTTTTGTTGGGTTCGTTGTCATTCCTGTTTCTCAATTATATGTTCTTCGCTTTTTTTTTTTTTTTTTTTTTTTGTGATTCCTGTGTTTGTGTTAGGATTTTTGTATTTGTGTTTGTGTTAGAATTTGTGTTTGTGTTTGTGATTTTGAAAGGGAAAATCATAAATCTGAAATTTTTGTGTTTTTGATTTTTGTGTTTGTGTTTGTGATTTTGGACTAGGCATGACAGGATGGGGTCCGTGGGAGCCTGACAGGGCGGGTTTAGGGGTTAAAAAAAAAAACCCATATATTAAATGGGGTGGATTCGGGTATAAAGAAACCTGTCTCGAACCCAACTCGTTGTCATTCCTAAATACTATAGATAGATATTATAATAGTTTGAATTAGAGGAGCCATATTATTATTTAATTGAATTTGAATTGTAGATAAGAGTGCATATATGAACAAAATCAGAGTTTTTATTTTATTATTAATAAAATAATTTATATATATATATATATATTTGCTAAAAAGAGAATTTATATTATTAGTTTTAAGTTCACCATCTTTTGATAAAAAAAAATGTTTAACCGATTAAATATATGAAAATAAAGAAAAAGATTAATATGGTGTCGCTCTATTATCTCTATTATATTAATAGCATTGATAACTTATTAAATAAAAAATTACAATACCTATTGTGGGAGGTCCGAGGACAACAACCCTACTAGACCATGGCCGAAGAACGTATGAGTCCAACAGTCACTGTGAGGGAAAACCTAGTGTAGCTTGAAAGAAGGTTTTAAATGAGGGCCCTTAAACAACCTGAGGAAGGCAACTGCCTCGGATGTGACCATCTCAAAATAAGCAAGAGGAGCCCCGCCTCTAGCTTGGAGGCATGAACCGAGGGAGGCAACCATGGCCAGTAGGGAAGGAGAGAGAATGAGAAACTTGTCATGGAAGCACCCATCACCTCTGCATTGAATGTACTACACCAACCAGGTCAAAAACATTAATGGTTAAATGACACCTAAACAGTGCTTGGACTAACTATAATTGACTTAACACTTCCTCCCAAGGTGAGATGGGACATATATCTGAGGGAAATCAATCACCCACCAGGTGGAGGGTTAGGATGAAAGGGTAGTTACTATAAAAGGGGGAGAGGTCCTAGTAAACAGGGGTCAAGACATAGAGATTAAAGTGAAATAACTCAAAACTTGTAACCCTAAACTATAACAAGCTCCCTCGGTAGACCAAGGAGACATCAATATAATCTTTTGACTTCCATCTTTCTTGTTAGTTTTATTTTCTTTTCATCTAGATATTTTTCTTTGACTTCAGCCCTTTGGTTCAGGAGCCCATGTGTTGGTCCGCTGTACCCATCTTTACAAATTAATTGTAACAGGCTTTTCCCCAAAGCCCAATCTTTTTCTTTTTGGCCTTTGCGTTTGCTTTTGCCCCCACAAACCTACAAATTACAATTGTTGTTGCCATTTTTTCCCTCACAATCATTAGTTAATTATTCAAGTTTTGATATCCAATTTAGTTTGATGTCATCATATTGTGACTTACATGTTTAAAATGAGTCATGCTCATGCAACTCTTGTTTAGTGATGGATAAGTTATGTGACTAATGAATGTGAGTTTTTTTTTATTTTTTATAAATATTATATTATATTCAAGTCTTTTATAAAGTTGTTAAAACCGAGTTGGATTGTACAATCCAACTTGGTTAACCTTGAATAGCCAACCAAGAAAATTCTTTATACTTAAAAATCTAAACAATTGTGCAACGGATAGAAATTGTCCGGATTGTTTATTAGACTAGCTAGCTATTTAAATGCACATGGTTAAACCGAGTTTGAGATGTGAAATATTTTGGAAAATTTTGCAAATAAGCACTATAGCATTTCAATTCTTAAATGAAATATCTGCAAAGAGCCTTATAGCTCAACTGATTTGTACATTTTAGTGTTTCTAACAAAGAAATCTAGAATTCAAATCCCCCACCCCCAACTATCAAATTATCAAAAACAAATTTCAAATCTCCCATTTAATGTCATGAATGCCAACCATGAAACCATATATTTTTCTTACATTGAATATAATAACTATGTCTATTTAAAATTGAAAAGATTTGTCCTTATTTAACATTAAAAAAATTAAATATATTGGAAGATGAAGGCCAAGTTTAAAATTTTCCAATTAATACAATATTACCAATAAAATAAATGAACTTTCATATTACTTTGATTTTAACTATTATACAGTATTTACTAGTCATTGACCGTGCAATTCACGGAATAATTTAACAAAAAAAATATTTTTTTACTTTCACAAAGACAATTTTTTTTAATTTTTTCTAACATTAGATAAAACCGTTTAAAAACAAATAAAATTTCATTTTACAATATAAAATTTCTTACGTTAAAAATTATATTTGAATATAAATCATTTAAAATTCATATCTTACTGTCTTAGGCTGAAATAAATAGATACAATACTTGTATACACTAATTAAATTTTAAATTTTAGTGAGACCACATACTTTACAAAATTAGTAATAGTAAAAAACTACTTGAGCAGTTCATGCCTATTTGAAAACATTGAATATGGGCAGCAGGTAGAGTGGTCATGGTTTTATATTCCACTTATAATAGAAACTGATGTGGCTTACATTAAGCTCAAAGAAATAACACATTATCTTCTTAATTAAATACATTTTTTAAAACTTCACTCTTGGGCAGCAGATTGAGGTTTGAGGATCTTGGATTTCTATGATGCATTTCTTTTCATACACGTTCTAATGCAGCACAATATGGGCATTTGCATGATGGCTGGCCAAAGTTCCATGGTTCATATTATTTTCTGTATTATAATAATGTAGAGTTTTAGATTGACACCCAATGTTTAAACAATTAATAAAAAATATGATTTAATGTAAAAATATGTTTATTTATTTATTACTAAGATGAAGACTTTGCTTTTTTTGGTTGCTGAAACCTTCTTCGTTATAGGAAATTATAGCTGAATTGTTTGGTATATTATCTGCATAAACATGATTACGTAACTTTAGCTACTAATAACACAGTATATGTTGTATTTATTGCCAAATAAGTAGCAACATAAATGTTCTTGTACTGGTTGTATTTCTAATATTGTTGAGATCTCTCTTCTAAATTCAAATTGTAGTAACTTTTCTGTTTAAAATAAATAAAGCAAGTTATTTATTTATTTATTTGATGAATAAGTTAATTTTAGATATTATGGAACAATTCAATTTTATACGTATTCATAATGAAAGGAAAAAAGTACCTGTTGTATCTTCTCTGCTTTCTTATTTGCTTAAATTGACATTGTTGTTGGACTTGAATATATTGAAGAATGTGTGTAGCAATTTGTTGCTTTTGGATTTATTTTGCATCCTTGCCTCTTTATCTTTCTATACATTGTTTATAAAATTCAACAAAAATAAAGAGTATTAGTGCAATACTTCTTGTAGACAAACAGAAGACTAAAGGCCCCATTAAATTAAAAATATAAATTCTAATAATATATTAATATTATCTACAACGTTAAACAAAGAGAAATAAATTAAAGCTTACCTTCCTTGTAGCCCAAAAACTCAGATTCTGTCAGGTATTACCACGCTTCATCTCAATTAAAGTCTAAACCTATTTTAATGGCCTTTGGTGGTGTAGAGCATGAATCAGGTATTTCAATAATTCATCCAACAATTTGAGTAAGAGTAAGAATATAATACAATTAGGGAGTGTTTGATTTGTTGTGATGTGTTCTTGATGTGACATTAAAATTTTTTATTTACTTTATTTTTTCTAACATTACCATAATCTAAGATTACAAAATATATTAGATCACCTTTGTAGGGATATTTGGCCCGGAAGCCCATCGTTTGTTCATATTACGAGTCTGTGGTCCAATCCGAGGACAAGAGGTTGTCCGAGGAAAATCTTTGTTAGACAAGGTTGTGTTAGTGAATAGAAGTCAACTTTGACCGTAAGGGTTCAAGGAGTAGGCCGAGGATAAATTCGTCATCGGCTAACCAATGTCGAGGTCCAAAGAGGTTGTTTGTCACTCAGGATGATATTACAAGAAGTCTTGTCGGTGTTGATAAGCATTGCAAGAGTAATGAACAGGGTAATGCCCTAAAATATCTAAAGAGAAAATTACTACCTCCACATTAAATGCACTGCAGCTAACACCCTGGCCGCATTAATGTGGAGGTGATACTTAAACACTAGATTTCAGCCTTACAGCTACTACATGAAGACTTATGGAAGGGGATGATGGGACAGGCATCCAGACCAACAATCTAGCATGCACGTGGAAGGTGGAGATGAAAAGGAAGAGGGTATAAATGGAGAAGGAGGCAATAAGACTGGGGGATTGGGAATTAAAGGAAAAAGCACAGGAGCATTGAGGAACCAAATTTGTAATCACACTTGATATTAATATCATAGTTCTAAGAACCGGACCGAACCGGGAGGTCGGATCGTGAAAACCGTGAACCGTGATGAAAATCGGTTTTTTAAGCATAAAGAACCGAGCATATGTGGCAATTCCGTGAACCCCTAAAACCGGGGTTGGACCGTACGAACCGGTCAAGAACCGTGCGGTCCAACCCCTTAGCAATTTTTTTTTTTTTTTTTTTTTTTATATAAAAACAACCTAACACAATTTTATTCTACTTAATTAAATTATCCATCTCTTACAAGGAATAAACAAAATTATAATTAAAATCCTTCAAAAATATTCAACTTTACTTCAAAAACTAATCATAAATTTTAATATTTTCATGGTTATTATTTTATTTTATTAACTTTCTTATTTAATTATTAAATATATGCTTGAAAATCATTAAATTTCCCTCACATATATAGATATATTAGTCAATTTTGCTAGTTTTATAAATTTAATATCTATATTTAAGCTTTAATTAATTATTAAATTAATTATGACGTCATCACGGTTCGACTCCGGTTCGACCTCGGTTCGACCTCAAAAACCTTGAACCTCTCCCTTTTACGGTTCAATGAACGGTCCGGGTCTGAAAACCTTGATTAATATATAAGAACAGACCTCCTCAGATCTTGCCGAGAATGAAATTTCTTTAATACAAGCATTTTTCTCTCAATTCTTTTATCATCTGAATCTATTTTAATATTTGTTTGATAAACTAAAACCCAATTTTCCAACTCATTCTCTATAAATTTATTGTTTTAGGCTTTTGGGCTTAAGTCCATCCATGTCGTGGGCTACGAGTTCAAATCTGGTCCTTACAGCCTTAATCTCATCATTTTTCTAAACAATGTAATGTTATATTCTTGTATTGAAATTATGTTAATGTAAAATTACATAATGTAACATTACGTGTAATGTAACATTAAACAAACCAAACGCACCCTTAGAGATAGAGATGATTCCATTCTGTAGAGGTTGGGTTTCGGCTTGAGATGGGCTAGATGGTCACCTGCTATGGTCCATTAGTGGACGGGCCCATGGGTCCGAGGCCCATGAGGAAGGTAGAAAAGCCCTTGGTGTACTTGCAGCGCACCTCATGGAGTCCTATAAGGAAAAGATTTTGAATCCACGCTCATGAGGATTCTGTTTGCCACGTGCATTAATAAAGGATCTTCTCCATAAGGAATGAGACTTGTCCATCACGTTTGGGTATTCTTTAGGAGAATTTCTGCAAGGAAAGACTTCGATTCCAAGAAGGAGAGGTCAACTTTCGACTACTATAAAAGCGCCAATACTCTCATAATTCAAGGTACGCGTAATTTACCCTCTCTAGCACTCTAGAGTTGTGAGAATACTACTGACTTAACCTTCGGAGAGTATTTGGCCGGCACCACACCGGCGCTCTTTGTGAGGTTTTCTTCTTTGTGTTGTGCAGGTTCATATTCGAGCGCGTAGCCTATCGTGTGGCTCACTGGTGAATTCTCAACTTCATCAGTTGGCACCGTCTGTGGGAACCGTTAGTAGAGATCCAAAAAACCATACTATCGTTTCACGGACTTAAGGGTTGCATGGTACTCACTCGCTCGATGGTAACCACCAACGACGTTCAAGGAGACGAACAGCCCACTACTGCCCTCGAAAGACAAGTTCGAACTCTCGCTGCCGCGGTGGAACGTCTTACCAAACAAAATAACGACTTAGAAGAACAGCTGCGTCAGAAGGATGCAGAACAGAACGACTAGCAAGAAGAGGAAGAAGGGACCAGCGCTGCAAGGAGAAACCAGGAGAAACCTGAAGGCAGCCATGCCCCAAGCAGGCCGGAAAGGCAGAACTTGAGCATGCCATCCCTCACGAACGCGACACCACCACAGATTGCCGCAGAGATGCAGGCGATGAGGGAACAGATGGAAGTAATGATGAACGCGCTCAAGGGGCGGGTTTCCAGCGATCTGGACGATTTAGTCAACCGCACTGACTCGCCCTTCACCGCGGCCGTGAACGCCTTCCCCCTGCCCCATAAATTCTGCATGCCTCATATAGATAGCTATGACGGAGTAAAGGATCCTCTGGACCATCTGGAGACATTTAAGACCCTAATGCACCTCCAGGGGATAGCTGACAAGATCATGTGCAGGGCCTTCCCCACCACGCTCAAAGGACCCGCGAGGATATGGTTCAGCCGACTAACACCAAACTCCATCGGCACCTTCAAGGAGCTGAGTGCTCAGTTCACCACACATTTCATCGGAGGACACAGATACAAGAAGATCACAGCTTGCCTGATGAGTATTAAGCAACGGGAGGACGAGACGCTGAGGGCCTATATAACGCGCTTTAATAAGGAAGCGCTCTCAATAGACGAAGCAGACGACAAAATACTGGTTGCTGCCTTCACGAACGGGCTTCGGAAGGGAAAATTTATGTTCTCTTTGTACAAAAACGACCCTAAAACCATGTCAGAAGTACTCTACAGGGCAACAAAATACATGAACGCAGAAGACGCATTGCAGGCTCGAGAGGATAAGCCGAGGAAGAGGGAACGACAGGAGGAAAGACAGAGGGATCAAGGGTCGAAGAGGCCAAGAGTAGACGACTGAAGAGTTGAGCGGCGTTCTAAGCCACCCGGAGGGAGGTTCACGAGCTTCACCCCGTTGACGGCTCCGATAGATCAAGTCCTGATGGAAATCAAGGACGAGGGGGCTCTAACCTTCCCCGGGAAACTGAAATCAGATCCCAGCAAAAGATCAAGAGACAAATACTGTCGTTTCCACCGCGATCACGGCCACGACACGGCAGAATGCTATGACTTGAAGCAGCAGATAGAAGCCCTTATTAGATAAGGGAAATTACAAAAGTTTGTGAGAAAGGAGAGGACGAACCAGCCACCTCAAGAGCATCAGCCCCGGAGGGATAATGAACGTCCCAGACCTCCAATCGGAGACATAAGGATGATCGTGGGGGGAACATCGACAACTAGGTCGTCCAAAAAAGCCCGAAAAACTTACCTCCGAATGGTTCAGAATGTTCAGCAGACGGGCTCGGTATCGAAGATAGCACGGAGAGACAGCCCAATCGTCAGGTTC
Organism: Quercus ilex subsp. ballota; assembly: GCA_032727855.1. Lineage (NCBI taxonomy): Eukaryota > Viridiplantae > Streptophyta > Magnoliopsida > Fagales > Fagaceae > Quercus > Quercus ilex. The sequence goes on from CM064909.1 coordinate 25,002,300, forward strand.
TCAGAGGAAGATGCACGACAACTTCACCATCCGCATGACGACGCATTAGTTGTCACCCTACGAGTGGGAGAATATAACTTACATCGAGTGCTGGTTGACAATGGCAGCTCGGCGGACATCCTATACTACCCTGCGTTCCAGCAAATGATGATTGATAGGGAACGGCTGATACCAACGAATGCCCCGTTAGTGGGGTTTGGAGGAACAAGAGTATTCCCATTGGGCGCGGTCACACTGGCAGTGACAGTGGGCGATTATCCTCAGCAAATCACTCGGGATGTAACATTCCTCGTAGTCAACTGCTCATCAGCATATAACGCTATCCTCGGACGGCCAACTCTCAACACCTGGAAGGCAGCTACCTCGACGTACCACCTGATGATTAAATTCCCCACGGAGTATGGGGTCGGTGAGTTGCGAGGGAATCAGGTGGTCACCCGCGAGTGCTACATAGCCATGCTGGAAATGGATGACCACCAGCACACCATGTGCATAGAAGAGCAGCGGGTCGTAGCAGAACCAGTAGAAGAACTAGAAGAAGTAACTCTAGACGAGAGAAAACCCGGACGGGTAACTAGAATGGGGACATTGGCCAGTCAACCCACACGGCAAGCCCTAACAACGTTCCTAAGAAATAATCAGGATGTTTTTGCTTGGAGCCACGAGGACATGCCGGGTATTGATCGCTCGGTTATAGTTCATAGGTTGAATGTGAACCCCACGTTTTCGCCCGTGAGACAGAAAAAACGAGTGTTTGCTGAAGAGCAAGACAAAGCAATAGCGGAGGAGGTTACGAAGCTTCTCGAGGCGGATTTCATTCGGGAGGTATATTACCCTGACTGGTTATCAAACCTAGTGATGGTCAAGAAAGCTACTGGGAAATGGCGAATGTGTGTCGACTTTATAGACCTCAACAAGGCTTGCCCGAAGGACAGCTTCCCATTGCCTCGGATCGATACACTCGTAGATTCAACGGCGAGGCACCAACTCTTGAGCTTCATGGATGCCTTCTCCGGTTACAATCAGATCAAGATGGACAAGGCTGATCAGGAGAAAACCTCCTTCGTCACGAGTCAGGGACTTTTTTGCTACAAAGTGATGCTGTTTGGACTAAAGAATGCGGGAGCAACCTACCAGAGGCTAATGAACAAAATGTTCGCGCACCAAATTGGGAGGAATATGCAAGTATATATTGACGATATGCTTGTAAAAAGCATTCTGGAACATGACCACCTGAAAGACCTCCAAGAGACGTTCGACACTCTCCTGTCATATAACATGAAGCTAAATCCGAACAAATGCGCATTCGGAGTAACGGCAGGAAAGTTCTTGGGGTTCATAGTTTCCCATAGAGGTATAGAGGTTAACCCGGAGAAGGTTTGGGCCATCATGGAGTTAGAACCGCCGAAAACAATCAAGGATGTGCAGAGATTGAACAGTAAAATTGCAGCCCTGAATAGGTTCGTCTCAAAAGCGATGGACAAGTGTCTTCCATTCTTTCGTACGTTAAGAAAGTCGTTCGTATGGACGGACGAATGCCAAAAAGCGTTTGAGGACTTGAAGAAGTACCTTTCATCCCTACCGTTGCTTAGCCCATCTAACCCTGGGGAGGTGCTCTACCTCTATTTGGCAGTCTCGCAAGCGGCAGTCAGCGCGGCCCTAATTAGGGAGGAGGATGGATCACAAAAACCCGTCTACTTTGTAAGTAGGGCATTCCGGGGAGCGGAAGAAAGGTATCCTCAAATGGAGAAGTTGGCCTTCGCACTAGTAACTGCGGCAAGAAAGCTCAAACCATACTTCCAGGCACACACAATAGTGGTCCTAACGGACCAACCCCTACAAAGAGCCATGAGCAGCCCGGAGACGGCAGGACGCATGGCCCTATGGACAGTAGAACTGAGCGAATTTGATATACAGTATCGTCCACGAAATGCAGTTAAGGGACAAGCCATCGCCGAATTCATTGCAGAATTTTCTAGGTCAGAAGGCACGGGGACAGACACACAGGCTCAATGGTGCATCCACACGGACGGATCCTCCAACAGGCACGCAGGAGGTGCCGGTATAGTAATCCATACCCCTGACGGAGATAAAATCTAATGCATGATTCGGTTGGACTTCCTCACGACCAATAATGAGGCCGAGTATGAAGCTTTGGTAGCAGGACTAGACCTCGCGAAGGCAGCAGGTGCGGAATCCATGGTCGTACATTGCGATTCCCAGGTAATAACAAGTCAAATCAATGGCATCTACGAATGCAAAAGTCAGAGGATGAGGAAGTACCTGGACGAAGTAAAGAACCGGATCGGTAATCTCACAGTAAGATTCGTTCAGATACCAAGGGAAGAGAACGAATGTGCTGACCGTCTTGCGAAGGCAGCCTCGTCAGAGCCCATACTCGTTCCCGAACAGGTATTGTCATTTGTACAACTCTCCCCACTTATTGATGACGGATCAAAAGTCCAGGAGTTGAATTCTGAAGATAGTTGGACTACGCCATTGATAGCATACCTGAAGATGGGTACACTACCCGATGGAAAAGACGATGCCAGGAAGCTGAAAGTCCATGCCTCGTGATTTGTACTGATCAACGATATCTTATACAAAAGAGGGTTCTCACGTCCGTACTTGAGATGCCTGGGAAAAGAGGAAACCGATTACGTAATGAGGGAAGTGCATGAGGGCATCTGTGGAAACCATTCAGGGGCACGATCCTTAGTGAACAAACTGATCAGAGCGGGGTACTATTGGCCAATGATGCAAAAAGATGCACAAGCATACGTCAAAACCTGCAACAAATGTCAGAGGTTCAGTAACCTGATCAGGCAACCAACCGAGGAGCTGACGCCTATGACGGCCCCTTGGCCGTTCGCCCAATGGGGACTAGATATCATGGGCCCCTTCCCGATAGCAGCGAAACAGCTAAAATTTCTGGTAGTTGGCATCGACTACTTCACCAAATGGGTGGAAGCAGAGGCCCTGGCCACTATCATGGAGAAGAACATCCGGAGTTTCGTTTGGAGAAATATAATTTGCAAGTACGGGATACCCAGAGTGCTCATCTCCGAAAATGGAAAGCAATTCGATAACGGAGCGTTCAGGAGTTTCTGTTCAGAACTGGGGATCAAAAATCACTATTCGTCGCCCGCACACCCTCAAGCCAATGGGCAAGTAGAAGTCACGAACAGGTCTTTGCTAAAGATCATCAAGGCCCGGCTCGGGGGGGCAAAGGGCATCTGGCCTGACGAACTACCAAGCGTCTTGTGGGCATACCGTACTACGGCAAGAACACCAACTGGAGAAACACCGTTCAGACTGACGTGCGAAAGTGATGCCGTCATTCCAGCAAAGGTCGGGCTCACAAGCTATCGGGTAGAGAACTACGACAAGGATCACAACGAAAAGGCCTTGCGGCTCTAGATGGATCTGATAGACGAAGTCCGGGCTACAGCAGAGCAGAGGTTGGCTAGGTACCAGAACCTCATGGCGAAGTACTACAACTCCAAGGTCAAACACAGGGACTTCCAGATCGGAGATCTTGTGCTACGGAAGGTAATGGGAGCTGCCAGAGATCCGGCACAAGGAAAGCTCGGCCCCAACTGGGAAGGACCCTACAGGATCACATCGTGGCAAAGGAAAGGAACCTACCACCTCGAAACCATGGACGGACGGAAGCTGCAGCACCCTTGGAATATGGAGCACCTGCGGAGATACTACCAGTAGATACGGCACGAAGCTCATCGACGCCTCAATGTTCTCAAGTTTGTCATTAAGTTTTTACTTTAAACAATCTTTTTGGTTTTATTTTCAAACAATTTACTTTTTGGCCTTTTTAAGCCCTGGGGGCAGGCACTCTTTCTACATGCTTTGATTTCAATAAAAGGAAATATTCAGACACGACTATGATGTTCCTACTAAAACTAAATTCACAAAGTGGACAGATCATCCTAAGGGGATGAAAATCCTAAGTCCACAAGATGGACGGATATACTTTAAGTCCACAAGATGGACGGATCATCCCAAATGGATGAACATCCTAGGTCCACAGGATGGACGGATATACCCTAAGTCTACAAAGTAGACGGATCATCCCGAGGGGATGAAAATCCTAAGTCCACAAGATGGACGGATATACTCTAAGTCCACAAAGTGGACGGATCATCCTAAGAGGATGAAAATCCCAAGTCCACAAGATGGACAGATATACTTTAAATCCACAAGATGGACGGATCATCCCAAACGGATGAACATCCTAAGTCCACAAGATGGACGGATAGACTCTAAGTCTACAAAGTGGACGGGTCATCCCAAGGGGATGAAAATCCTAAATCCACAAGATGGACGGATATAATTTAAGTACACAATATGGACGGATAAAAATTAAGTCCCGAAGACGGACAATGCTTAGTCCACTAAATGAACGGATCATCCCAAGAGGATGAAAATCCCAAGTCCTATGAAGGACGGACCATATTTAATCCCAAAGGTGGACGGATCCCCCCAAGGTGATATATAATGAACGGATCAAATTTAGTCCACAAAGATGGACGGACGAAATTCTAATAATTAAAATTAATAGATGGACAAGACAGTCCGTAACATGGACGGACCCATCCATGTAGTGAACGGATTAGAATTGGTCAACAAGTGGACGGATAATCACTAGTGCCTAGAAAGTGTTAAGTGGACGGACTCTCCTACAGTAGGGTTCCACAACATAAGCAGCTAGATATGTATAAACAAGATGAATAGATACAAAACTACAAGAGGCAAACAAGATAACAGACGGATCACATAACATAAAAAACCAAAGATTAAGTAGCTACATAACATCCAGGACGGATGAAAAATTGTTCTTAAGTTATCTTTACAAGCAAAAACTAGAAAAACAGTAAAAATGTTTCAACTATTGGCTGGGGCATCCGGTCCTTCCTGACGGACTTCCTCGTCGTTCCTATCATTCTCAACTGTCCTGTCGGCTTGATCTCCGTCAACATGAGCCTCGTCACCAAAAAGCTGGTCGGTATTGTCGGATCTGGCCGGTTGAACGGATGTTTGCTCCGGGACACTTATGTTGACAGAGGATAGGTCGAGGTCAGGGTATAAGCTCTTCACCTGACGAAGGGCATCGTCGAAACCGTCATTGAAGGAAGACCTTAGCTCCAGCAGAAGGTCGTCGGAGTCGCGATACTCACGAACGGCATCTACCTTTGCCTGACGGACTTCTTTTTTCTTGTCCTCCAACACCTGGGACAGCTCCTCCGTCTTCTTAAGGTACTCGTCCCTCGCCCCCTCAGCCATTTTCAATTTCTTCTCCTGGATGACCTTCCACGCCCTTAGCTAAGTTAACTCATCATCCGTCGCCTTAGCCTTCTCCCTCAGACGGTCCAGCGTGGTCTCATGGCTAAGGCACCGTCCCATAAGCCCCTTCATCATCAGCATGGCCTGAAAGTGAAAAAGAGTTAGCCAATTACTATGGTCAAAAATCAAAAGTATGGCAGACGGATCAATTACCTGTGCTATATTGAATAGGCCCGTCTCCCCCATAGCCTCCGTAGAATGGTTGCCTAGATCTTCATAATCGTCAGGGGAGATGACGGATGAGAGCTTCTCTAAAGCGTACTTAGGGTCCTCTCGCAAGAGGACGGGCGCCTTCTCCTTTTGGGTGGACGGGCCCGTCATGAGGCCTTTCCCTGCCCCATGCTTCAAAGGAGTAGTGGTTTTGGCGTCAGCCATAAGACCCAGGACGGGCTCCAGTGGAACCTTGGGTTTCTTAGGTAGACGGTCTCCTCTGGACGGCACCTTCCTTTTCTGGGGAATGCTGGAACCTGTTCCCATAGGGTCCGCCCCAGCGGCCTCTTTCTTCTTGGCTGCGTTAGCTCTGATCAAGGCTCTTCTCTTCGCATCGTCCATTTCTGCCAAAGAAGACGGAGCAAATTACAAAAAGAAAGTAACAGACGGACTAAATTGTTTAAATGAAGGGAGAAGCTTACGTTGATGAATTTTCTTGTCGTATTTTCTCGCTGCAGTAGATGGTTCAGGACCGTCACAGTACCAATGAATAGTGTCAAGAGTGACGAGCTTCGCCCAAGTCCTTTCCTCCGACGAGGTCTTCTTAAAAATCTTTTCCAAGAAGCTAAATTCTTCAAGTTCTATCTGTGGGCGCTGACGGGCTACAAAAAAGAAGAAGGAAAGTCGATGGACGTTAAGTTTTAATGAAAACCAAATAAGTAAATAAAAATTGATTAGTTTCATATGACGGGTATACCAGACTCAGCTAAAATGCCCCACATTATATCCACTGGCATGTGATCCGTCTCCCCTGGACGGCACATCCAACCGTCTCCTTTAATGAAGAAGTATCGGCTCTTCCAGTCCCTATTTGAATCTGGAGTTTCAAAAATGACCTTCAAGACGGAGCTTCGGGGGACGAAGCTGTACATTCCCCTTGACCTATCTATCTCGTCTGGACGGTAGCAGTGAAGGAATTCCCTCACCGTCAGCCTACGTCTACCGCCTGACATAGCTCCGTACAGTACCTCCATTGCAATGAAGACCCTCCAGGCGTTTGGGGATATCTGGCTGACGGACAATCCCAAATACCGTAGGAGTTCACGATGGAGAGAACTCAACGGGAACCTAAGTCCAGCCTTGAGCACCTGCTCATATATTCCAACACCGTCCACCCCCTTGTAATAGCATTTCTCTGACTTAAAGGGCAGACGGATGGGAATATGGTCAGGAATTTGGTAGTTCTCTCTAATGGTGTTGAAATGAGGCTCCTTGATAGTTGAAGTAAAAGCGTTCACCGTCCACTCTGGTAACATAATGAACTCCCTAAGTTCGTCTGCTCCCACGACGGATCTAATTTCCTCTACTTGTTCTTCCACTATTTCTACCATCTTCATATCCTCATTTGTTGAGGAAGGGGAAGATGCAGACGGACTCCTATCCTCGCTCAGATCCTCTCGGTCTTTTTGACCTGACGGATACACCTCTTCATAACCCGCTCCGTCGCGAACGACAGACTGGTTACTTGACGCACTAGACATTTCCTACAAGTAACGACAAAACCTAAGGCTATGACGGATGTTGCAAAATATGACGGAAAAGAAAGTGGTTTGTTTTTCATAAGAATGTTAAAACATGGAATAAAAAACCAGATGGGTAAGAATGGCTTACCAGTAAAAGCAGACAAATGAAAGTGCCTCTGACGGTTGCAGTAAGTGGACGGGCTGCTCCCTGACAGGTTCGACGGTCTCTCTCTGACAAGTTTGACGGTCTCTCTTTGACAGGGAAATTCTTCGTGAAAATGGAAAATGAGAGGGGAAGGAAGCAGTATTTATAAGCGAAGTGCATGGAAGACGAAGCGACGCTTCGATCTTATACAATCGCCAATAGAAGAACGACACGTGTCACACACATTAATGTTTTCCTGGACGTCTGTGGCACTAACACCTGACGGTGTATCTTGGACCCGTCAGCATTAAGACAACTTGGAACCAATGACCCAGACATCTCAACCGTCACCACCATTAAGGACTACCGTCACCCCATGTGTCCCTCCATTAAAGTATGACGGACCCATGTGGTGAAGGGGGCAACTGTAGAGGTTGGGTTTCGGCTTGAGATGGGCTAGACAGTCACCTGCTATGGTCCATTAGTGGACGGGCCCATGGGTCCGAGGCCCATGAGGAAGGTAAAAAAGCCTTTGGTGTACTTGCAGCGCACCTCATGGAGTCCTATAAGGAAAAGATTTTGAATCCACGCTCATAAGGATTCTGTTTGCCACGTGCATTAATAAAGGATCTTCTCCATAAGGAAGGAGACTTGTCCATCACGTTTGGGTATTCTTTAGGAGAATTTCTGCAAGGAAAGACTTCAATTCCAAGAAGGAGAGGTCAACTTTCGACTACTATAAAAGCGCCAATACTCTCATAATTCAAGGTACGCGTACTTTACCCTCTCTAGCACTCTAGAGTTGTGAGAATACTACTGACTTAACCTTCGGAGAGTATTTGGCCGGCACCACACCGGCGCTCTTTGTGAGGTTTTCTTCTTTGTGTTGTGCAGGTTCATATTCGAGCGCGTAGCCTATCGTGTGGCTCACTGGTGAATTCTCGATTTCATCACATTCAAATATTGTCAACAATCTGGATGACTCTAAACTTTAAGGAACAATTGATTTCTCAAAAAAAAAAAAAAAAACTTTAAGGGACAATCATACATAAACGTAAGCAAATATTGTGATGTGCAAAGATGATTCTTGAGTCTTTCCCAATTCTAGACGTGATGCAGTTTCAACTTTCAACTCTATAAGTGAAATAACAAAATAATAAATGAAATTACATTTAAGTGAAGAACGGAATGTATAATTGGAGGTTTTAGGGGTTACCTATGCTGAGAATTTGAAATGACAACCAACCTTAATGAATGACACGTAAACATATTACACACTTTTTTTTTATATTAAGAGTATTTTTTTTTTTCATAAAAAAAGAGAGTATTTATTTTTTCTTTTCAATTATTAGTCATTAAGTCTCTACAGTTATTCCCCCTCCAAAAAAAAAAAAAAGTCGCTACAATTATTGTGCCATTGAATAACATGTCATCTGACATAATTAGTTGACATGTATCACTTAAACAATTTGAAACTTGCTACATAGCGTTATTAGCCCATATCAGTACCTTGCAATTAATGACTATTTCGTTACATGTCAAAGTTATGTGTTTTAGTAAAAGTACGTGTTATCGTTGTGCGAATATCAACCAATTTTAAAATTCAACTTTTATAATATAAAAATATTATAGATATGTTATAGATAGATAGCTTTTGGTTATGTTATTTATTACATGGTTATCATCACCCTCAATATATTAATACGGTTGAATTTGTGTATTTTTGCTATATGTCAATTAGGAATTATAAGTTTATTTTGACAATGACCTTGCTTTATATTCAGCTTTTTTTTTTTTCTTTTTTAACTTAAAGGACTAATAAATACAATATTTATTATACATGTTTATGCCTTATTGTTTTCTAATGCTTTATAAAAGTGTGAAGATATATTTGAAAAGTGTTTAAATTTCTTTAGATATCTTTCAATCAATTTATTTATATAAATTTAATCTATTTTTGTATTTTAATTCATTATGATGCCATCACCATTTCACATCCAGTTGAATTTTTAGCCTACCTAAAAACTTTGGACCTTTCACTTTTTTCAATGGTCCAATGGTTCAACATTTAAACCATTAGTCGTATCCATTTATTTCATCTACCCCTTTTTTTCTTAATCCCACTTACAATAAAAAAAGAAGATGAATGTGCAGAGCAATGATTAGGGGAGCCTAGTGGGGCACTTTCAAAAAAATCCATTTAGAGCATTTATAATAGAGATATACTCTGAAAACTTCTTGTAATTGGGTGAAATTTGGGTGACATAATGGAACCGCATCAAGAACTTATACTTCGAGAACAGCATGTGATGAACCTCCACACAAAGTCAATCACCTGATAAAGAAGAAGACCTCAAATCAACCACGACCACCCAAGGGGGGTGGCCAAGGAAGCTCCGATAGTTACATTAAAAAATCAATGGAGAAGATGAGGAGTGGAAGAAATATAGTGCATATAGTTTTTGTTTTTCCTCCTCTTTTTTGCTAAGGGGGTATTTCATATTTGTAGAGCTTAAGGAATTTTTTTTGGGTGTGAAACCTTAGTCTGACGCTTAGAAGTAAGCCTCCCAGCTAGGTGTCCTTTCTGGTTGACTGAAAAGATGCATGTCAAGGCAGCAACTCGAAGAGGTTAAAATGCAGACGGAAGGGACAAGACATCAAGAGCAGTTATTGAAATAAGCAATTTATATCGGCCCTTAAGATTAATAGTCAAGGACGGTAATTGAGATCCACCAAGGTCTTTAGACAATTTTGCATTTTGCTTTTAGATTGTAGGGTTGTCCCCCAACACTTATAATTATAATTCCATAAGATTGAAATAAGATCATCCAACCAAGCCGCATTGGCATAACTTAGTTAGCCCTCTATGTTTGCATGACTCAAGGTCTATTAGGCAAAGTGGCCACTCGAAAGACAACGAGCCTGCATTTCAAAACAGTAATGAGCTCGACCAAAAGGCGAAGTTCTAGCTTCTTTTCTTTTTTCTTTTATTTTTTGGAGAAAGAACACTTAAATTTTATTTCATCAAGGCATGTCTGCCTGATAAACATTCAAACATTAGACTTGAACATCCTCTATCCATACATAATAACCTGTGATATGTTGTGCAAATCTAGCAAGATTGTGAGCTACTTTGTTACTTTCTCTACCAGCATATTGGAACCTAACCCCACTAAACTGATTTGCCAAGACTTGTGCATCCCGGATCAGCAAACCATAGGTTGCAAATGGTTGTGATGAGTCTGTTAGTGCCTTCATGACTGTTTGACAATCACCCTCAAAGACAACTCTGTCCAAACCCAGCTCAAAAGAGAGTTCAATGGCTCGGATAGCAGCCAAAGCTTCCATCTCCACCACTGAAGCCGTGAGCTGGGAATTTTCTGATGCAGATGCCATCACCAACCCATTACTGTCATGCCAAATGATTCCAATTCCTGCTCTTCCCTCCTCTTGGAACGTTGCTGCATCAATATTTGCTTTATACCAGCCATCAAGAGGGGGTGACCACCTAGCATCTGTTCGGACTGAGGGTCTTGTGTTGCGTGACTTTTGCTGAGCTGATCTGTACTCCATCAAGGCGTCATGTGCTCTCTGTGCAACCTGATTCATCGGGAAGCCCGGCGGGGCTGTTCTAACCTTATTTTGCCTGAACCAAACCGTCCAAGCTTGCAAAGCAAAAAGATCTTCACTGCAATCCGAATCAAGAACATGAAGGAGCAGTTGTGGGAAATCAACAAATGTCATTTGATGTCTGAAATTCCATTGGTTGTTATCTTCCCACACCTGTGCCAACTCCGGGCAAGACCAGATTGCATGGAGCACGGTCTCTTCTTGTTGCGAACAGAGGGGATAGATTGAATCTTCTACCACACATCGCCGCTGCAGATTCTTCATCGTTGGAATTGCATTTTGACAAGCCCTCCACAGAACGTTTCGGACTTTGCAAGGCACGGGCAGTTTCCAAATTTTTTTCCACAATGGTTTCATCATTTCGGTGTTGTTTTGTCTCAAAAGAAAATCTGATTTTGCTTCAGTCTTGAGGAAGAAATACCCAGACCTGACTGAGCACTCACCAGTTTGCACATAAGGCCAGTATAGGGTGTCATTTGCATTTATTCGGCTGAGTGGGATTTTCTGTATCAACTCCGATTCTTCTGCACTAAAGGAGTTATGCAGTACACTATAGTTCCATTGCCGTGTGAAAGGATTTATGAGGGAACTGACCTTGGCATTTTGCAAATCAGCCGTTAGGGGTCCATGGACTGCCGGAGTTTGTACAGAGGGCAGCCATTTTTCTCCCCAAATTTTGATATTTTCCCCATCACCAACACGCCACCTTGCACCCCTCTGGATAACCTCCCTACTCTTCAAAATACTCCTCCATGCGTATGAGCCTCCATGACCTTCCTTAGCCTCTAGAATTGAACAATTAGGAAAGAACCTTGATTTAAATACTTTGTAAAACAAGGAATCATGATTATGCAGCAACCTCCAAGTTTGCTTTGCCAAAAGAGCATCATTGAACAAAGCTAACTCCTTGAAGCCCATACCCCCTTTAGATTTTGGTTCACACATTTCCTCCCATCTAACTCAATTAATCTTCCTCCGGTCACCCCTTTGGCCCCACCAAAATCTTCGAATGAGCTTTTCAATTTCGTCACAAAGGCCCATTGGGAGCTTGAAACAACTCATAGTGAATGTGGGAATCGCTTGCACCACCGCCTTGATTAATACTTCCCTCCCCGCTTGAGAAAGCAATTTTTCTTCCCAACCTTGTACCTTCCTCCACACCCTCTCTTTTATGTAATCAAAACTCGCCTTTTTATTTCTCCCCACTAATGAAGGTAAACCAAGATATTTGTCATAATGCAGAATTTCCGGCACAACCAAAGCTTCCTTAATTTCTGTCCTCATTGCCTCGGTAGTGGACTTGCTAAAAAAGACGGAAGTTTTGCCTCGGTTAATTTTTTGCCCCGACAAGCTTTCATAGAGAGCCAAAATTTCCAACAATTTTTGACATTCACTCCTATTGGACCTGCAAAACAATATGCTATCATTTGCAAAGAGAAAATGGGTTAGTTTAGGACCTCCCCTGTTTAGGGAAAATCCATGGATGAAGCCCTCCCTTTTTGCCTTCACAATAAGACTGTTAAGTCCTTCCGTGCATAACAAAAAAAGAAAGGGAGATAGGGGGTCCCCTTGGCGAATACCCCTTGAAGGTTGAATCATCCCTTGTGACTCCCCATTTACAAGCACAGAATAGGACACTGTTTTAACACAAATCATCACAAGAGTAATCCATTGTTCATTGAAACCCATCTTTCTCATCACTTCCTCCAAAAAACTCTACTCCACTCTATCGTACGCCTTACTCATATCCAATTTTATAGCCACATAACTAGATTTGCTTGATTTATGGATATTCATGCTATGCAAAGTTTCAAATGCTACTAGAATATTATCAGAAATCAAACGGTTTTTTGTAAAAGCACTTTGGTGTTTGGTTATTATGGATGGTAAAATTTTCTTTAACCTATTTGCAAGGACTTTAGAAATTTTTTTATAAAGTACATTGCATAGGCTAATAGGACAGTAATTTGTGGTAGCCAAGGGGTTTTTTGTTTTTGGGATTAAAGTTATAAAGGTATGGTTTAGGGAGTGGGGTATAGTGGCCTAATTTAGCATTGACAAAATTGTTTTTGAAACATCATCACCAACTAGACTCCAAAATTTTTGATAGAAGAGAAGGGGCATACCATCAGGGCCAAGAGCTTTTAGGGGAGCCATTTGTTTAAGTGCTACTTCAACCTCCAACTTCGTAAATTCTTGCATAAGCATAGCATTCATTTCGTCAATAACACTTTTTTCCATGTGGTTCAAGGCTGCTTTCTCTATTATTGGATTTGAAGAGGTAAAGAGTTGTTGGTAGGACTCAATAAGGGTCTCGGCAATGTCTTTAGGTTGAGTTACCCAATCCCCCAATGAGTTTTGTATACCCAAAATCCGATTCCTCCGATACCTTTGGGTTGCTCGACTATGGAAATATTTTGAGTTCATATCTCCACCCACCAACCAAAAGGATTTTGCACGCTACCTCCACATTATATTTTCTTTAACCAACAAGTCATTAATCCCCAATCTCAGCTCTCTAACCCGGAAATTACACCCAGAATGCCTTGCTGCCAATTCTGCCTTAGCCAAACATTTTCTTTTCTCCACTATTTCCTTTCTATCATGTCCGAAATTCCTCCTACTCCATTGTGTAAGTTCTGTTCCACATCTCTCAATTTTTTTCAACACTTGAGTCTCAGCCTCATAGCTGGAATTATTTCTCCATACTGCTTTAATTACCCGACCACATCCCTTATCGAACAACCACATTTCTTCAAAATGGAAAGGCCTAGACATGGGAGGGGGTGGAATGTCACTAGGAGTGATCCATAAAGGAGAATGATCCGATGTAGTACACGTAAGATGAGTAACCTTCGTACCTACAAATTGGGTGAGCCACTCCGGAGTACAAAGAGCTCTATCTAACCTTTCCCATATCGAATGCCCATTTCTAAAATGTTTACTCCATGTAAATTTTGAACCCCGATACCCTAGATCAATAAAACCACATGCATCAATTGCATCACGAAAGAGTTGCATTTGATTATTACTTCTCCTATTCCCACCCAATTTTTCATCACTTCGAACCAACTCATTGAAATCCCCCGCACACAACCATGGGAGTCTGAATTTCTGATTTAAGTCTTGAAGCAAGTCCCAAGATTCCACCCTCTTCTGCGTGTCAGGTTCACCATAGAAACCAGTAAATCTCCACTCATTTTCTTTATTCTTATTGATGATGGTATCGATATGGTTCTTATCAAAACCCTCCACAGAAACATTAACTGACTCCTTCCAAAAAAGTAATAACCCGCCTCCTCTATTATTTCTTGGTGATACAAACATATTCTCAAATTGAATCTTCCTCTTCACATCTTTTAGCCTTGCTTTGTCTGCCTATGTTTCGGCTAAAAACATGATAGAGGGATCTTTAGCCCGTACTATTTCAGCAAGCTCATTCCCTGTACATGGGTTCCTAAGCCCATGACAGTTCCAGACTAAGTAACTCATTGTGATTGGTGGGGCTGAACCTCAACCTCCACCATTGAATAATTTGACTCCCCCTCATCTGTTGAAACCCGTTGGTGTTTACTTGGTAACCCTAGAAGAGACTCTTCCTACCACTTTCCACCATTTTTATTTCCCACTGCCAATCCGTCCCCTACCCTCCCCCAGATCCCCTGCTTGTTTTTTCCTCCGTTGGTGGTTATGGTGAATTGTTTTCCCCGTGTTGCCCTAATGCCAACCTGGCTAACTCTCTCCCTCTCATCAGACACAGTTTGATTGGTTGGAGAAATTGAGTGGGAATTAATTACATAAATTTTAATTCCCTTAATTTCAGCGTTTTCCCCATACGTATGCAAAGCCTCATCATTTCCCCTTATTTGTAAATCAAATAAGTCAACCTCTGAAACCGAATTAGGAACTGAAATTGCAGACTCCAAAGTAACTCCCTCATTATTAGGAGCATTAATAGGAGATAATAAGAAGTCTGAAATCTGTTGGATTCTCTGAATTGGTTGTAACGTGTCTACCACTTCCACGCAATTAATTTCCTGCGCCTCACCCTCTTTATTGCCTTCAACGGTCTGTAACGTCTCACCATCAATGGTCTTTAGTGCCACATCATCATCGCCCCCTTCTGTCACCCCCTCTACTGGCTACACCACCACCGAACCTCCCTCCCCCTCTCTCACTGATGCACTTGACTGCGACTGAACACCATGGACTTATGCTGCCATGATGAACTCACCGAGTTGTTGATCTCTTTGAAATACTGAACTCGTAATCTCCCTCTCTGATAGAGTAAAGTGACTCAATTTTTCTACTAAGTCCTCTATACCAGTGATAAGTAAAGAGCAAACCAAATGTGTTTCCCTACAACCCCAAAAAACAGAACCCCATTAGCTCTAAAGGTAACCTATTACCTTAGAGACACAAACTCTCCTTTGTTAGAAGGGACAAAAACACTTCTACTGTCTAGGGGAAGAGAACAAGCTCACTTCCTAAGACAGAGAAAAACTTTGTTTAGTAAAGTTTGTACTCTGCTGTACCCAACATAAGTTCTACGCGAAGTTCTAGCTTGGGCCCAGGATTGAGTGCTATTTGCATTCCACGATCACCATTTATGGGAATAAGTTAGGAAGGGCCTAGGGCTAGAAGGCTAGAACTATATTTCTAAAAAGAAACTAGTCCCTCCATTAACGATATATTAACAAAACCTTTGAATGAAAATGGGAGTTATAATCAAGGAAAATGTCCAAAACCTAATTCCGGGTTGAGATGCATAATACTTTCTGAATTTATTTTATTTTATAAATTTATTTTATTTTATCATAGTTGAGAAAAAAAAAAAAGCACCGGTAAAAATAGAGGTAGTTTAGGTATTTTTACCAATTCTCTTGAGAGATTCACCATTTTATCATTGGTTCATTATTACCATCTTAATATGAAACAAATTTGAAGATATATGTATTACAATATCGTCACTCCCTTTCTCGTGGTAGCAAAATAATTAACTATACTATTGAACTAATCCTGTCAGTAGTGGTTTCAGGAATTTTGTTTAGGGTGTTCCTTAGGAAGTATAAATTACACAATCTTATTTCTTTTTAGCCTTTAGGTAATTAAGTTTGATTTAATGTTATTAATTTCACTCTGTTCCGGCCATAATGCTGGAAAATACTGTGCCGGTAAATAAACCAGAACAGTAACCCACCCTATTCCACTTCGGAAAAAATTTCAGGTCATTCCAGTCTATTTCGGGTGTTTCGGTAAATACCAGCTGAAATTCAAGATTTGGCTGATATGAAGTTTGTGCTTTAAAAAAAAAATTGCTCTTAAAACCAAAACAAATTTGCATTCTGTAAACCAAAAAACCTCAAAAGGAAAAAAAAGATGAAAAGAAAAGAAATGAATAAATGTACCTGTACAGCTAAAAAAAAAAATCTCTTAAGAAGAGGCATTGCCGCACTGGTACTGGTTGAAGACACAGAAGTTACAAACAATGAGGAGGACAAAATGTAGATATAAAAGTGTAGATGAAGATATGATAAAATTTAAAAGTATGAAGTGTAAAAATCGAGGAGACAGAAGACGTATGTAGTTAAGAATAAACAAGAAAAAATAATTAAAAATGAGAAGTAAGTAATATATGTCTAGTGAGGAAAATTAATACTGTAATAAAAAATAATAAAAGGTTGAAAGTTGTGTTGTGTTGGACAGTGTGCTTAGTTGAAAGAATCAAGCCACTGCCCAGCTTGTAGTAGTTTTATTATAATTTTTTTTTTTTTTTTAGATTTTAGTTCAAAATTTTTTTTTTGAGTTTTTCATTTTTGCTTAAAAGACCCCAATATATTGTTAAGTTGCTCAAATTATGGATCAAAATTTAATTTTATTACCATAAAAAAATTCAAAGTAATCCCAAATTTTTTTTAAAGGTAAATAAATATAAAATTTTAAATTATTATATATATATATATATATATATATATATATATTTAAGTCAGAATGTTCCTAAGATCACCTAGCCATAAGGTGGTGCTGCCACTGAATTATCCCGCGGGAGGAAAAACGGTGAAAAAAATCCATTTGGGACAAAAAAACATGTTTGCAGTTTCCCAACTCACTGTTGTCTAGTGTGTAGTCATATTCATATGTTGTACGTATTTGATGAATACCAAAAATTCTAGTAAAACAGCTCTCCTTCTACTACGCTTTGGTGAATATCAAAAGAAGACAAGCAATAAATTCTAATTTAAGCAGTAACGTACTAAGCAACTTTGAAAAAGAATTACATGTGTACTAATTTACTCATACCAACTTAAATATTAGCACTAATTTTTTTTTTTTTGTAAATAGTAGCACTTAGAAGAGGCAGCTTCTTGAGGTGTCCAAACATTAGCAACGGTGTGAAGAAAATGAGAAGCCTAATTATTGGCCAAATCCCAAATAGCAATGAAAGACATTTCAATAATAATAACAATAATTGACACCCATGCATTCATAAAAAAAAAATAATAATAATTGACACCCATGCTCCAGCTCCATAATCAACTCAATGCCTCCCTCCCTCCCTTAAAAAAATTCCAAGTCTGGCACCGACATTATCCAGAGTCCATTTTTACAATACCCGTAGTTCACGGACCGAAAGGGGAAAAAGAAAAAACCCATTCGAAGAGTTGACCGAATAACTTTGTACTTTCCCATTTCCATTTTCCATGACTCGGATTTTCCCTTCCCAAAAGCGTGGCTAACGCCGGAATTACAATTTTTACCGCAAATTTGCAAGTAAACCCATTACTCTTGCTCCTTCACGCGACTTGTCACGTGAGTAAATTTTTAACATTTTTTTTCGAAAAATACCCTTATTCACCTTCCACGTGTCCATCCATCAAACCAGAAAAATTAAAAAATTAAAAAACAAAAAAACGTAAAAAGTCTCAATCACCGTAGGCCGTACGCGTGGTATGCGAATAAAATAAGCTAGATCTGGTAATATTTCTCTCTCTCTCTCTGTGTCTCTATACGGTCTCTATACTGTAGTAGTAGTAGAATTAGTTAATACTGTACACATGCTTCATTTCTTTCGAAAAACGCACTGTCACGGCGTACTTTCGAAAAACGCACTGTCACGGCACACCACAGGCACAGGTACAGCTCTTGCATTTCTGTACACTTCCGTAAATACTGAATACCACCAGATCCCCAGATCAAATCCAAAGGGAGCAAGTCACGCCACGTAAGCGCAGTCCAACCCCCCCGCTCTTTTAATTAAAATCCCCCTCCAACCTACCTTTTTCCGCTCACCCGGTTCTCGTGCCTCCCTCCCTCTCTTACCAACTCCCAACAGACAACCACAGAGAAGAGAGAGAAATAAAAAAGCAAGAATCTAGAAAACCCCAAAAAATAAAAAGCGAGAAAACGAAGGAGAAAACATCGCTCAGATATTTTCCTTCCAAATACGACACTGTCCGAAAAAGTCACCGGATCCGACGTCGTTTTGACAGATCGGAGTCCCCTCGCCTCAGATCTGAAATTCAGATAAAAACTCACGGTATATCCATTTTTTTTTTTAATAATTAATGCTCGTATTTGCGTATGTTTTTCGTTGACCAAGTATTATTATTTTTGTTTAATGTGAATTAATTCAACTAAATGTGGTTTATAGTTTG
Organism: Quercus ilex subsp. ballota; assembly: GCA_032727855.1. Taxonomy (NCBI): domain Eukaryota; kingdom Viridiplantae; phylum Streptophyta; class Magnoliopsida; order Fagales; family Fagaceae; genus Quercus; species Quercus ilex. The sequence goes on from CM064909.1 coordinate 25,020,764, forward strand.
TGACCACCGAAGAAGAAGAAGAAAGTGTGGTTTTGGTAGAGATGGCGCCGAGTACGATACGGAAAGCGATCGGGGCTGTGAAGGACCAAACCAGCATCGGGCTGGCCAAAGTAGCGAGCAACATGGCTCCCGACCTCGAGGTTGCAATCGTGAAAGCCACGAGCCACGACGACGACCCGGCCGACGAGAAGTACATCCGGTCCATAATCAACCTCACCTCTTATTCGCGCGGATACGTCCACGCCTGCGTGTCCGCCGTGTCCAAGCGTCTCGGCAAGACGCGGGACTGGATCGTGGCTCTCAAGGCGCTCATTCTAGTCCACCGCTTGCTGAACGAGGGCGACCCCGTGTTCCAGGAGGAGATTCTCTACGCGACGAGGCGAGGTGCGAGGCTCTTGAACATGTCGGATTTCAGAGACGAAGCTCATTCTAGCTCATGGGACCACTCTGCTTTTGTTCGAACCTACGCTATGTATTTGGATCAGCGACTCGAGATTGTGCTTTTCGATCGGAAAACCTCTACTTCTTCTACTTCTACTTCTACTGCTGTTGTTCCATACGACGGCGGCAGAGATAATTTCCGGTCTCCGCCGCCGTCGAGGCCTTACGAGTACGATTACGGCGGCGGCGGCGGCAGCCGCAGCGGCGATGGTAGTGGGTATGGGAGCTACGGCGGGATGAGGCGGACACGGTCTTTCGGAGATGTGAGCGAGGTAGGTCAGGATAAGAGGGGCTCTGTGGTTGTGACCCCATTTAGGGATATGAAGCCTGAACGGATATTTGGGAAGATGGGTCATTTACAGAGGCTATTGGATCGGTTCTTGTCGTGCCGACCGACGGGTTTGGCGAAGAATAGCCGTATGATTTTGATTGCTTTGTATCCTGTGGTGAAAGAGAGTTTCCAGTTGTATGCTGATATCTGCGAGGTTTTGGCTGTTTTGCTTGATAAGTTTTTCGACATGGAGTACCCGGACTGTGTTAAGACTTTTGATGCTTATGCTAGTGCGGCTAAGCAGATTGATGAGCTTGTTGCGTTTTATAATTGGTGTAAGGACACGGGTGTGGCTAGATCTTCGGAGTATCCGGATGTGCAGAGGATTACTGGTAAGCTTTTGGAGACATTGGAGGAGTTTGTGAGGGATAGGGCTAAGAGACCCAAGAGTCCAGAGAGAAAACCGGAGCTTCCGCCTGTGCCTCAGGAGGAGGAGCCAGTACAGAGTATGAATGAGATAAAGGCATTGCCTGCGCCTGAAAATTACACTCCTCCGCCTCCTCCGGAGCCGGAGCCTGAGCCTCCTAAGCAGGAAGTCATTGAAGACTTGGTGAATTTGAGAGATGAGGCAGTTAGTGCAGATGATCAGGGGAATAGGTTTGCATTGGCTTTGTTTGCTGGTCCGGCGAATGGTGCAAATGGGTCATGGGAAGCATTCCCATCTAATGGACAGCAGGAAGTGACCTCGGCTTGGCAGACTCCAGCTGCTGAACCTGGAAAGGCTGATTGGGAATTGGCATTGGTCGAGACGGCCAGCAATTTGTCGAAGCAGAAAGCAGCAATGGGCGGTGGGATGGATTCATTGCTGTTGAATGGAATGTATGATTCAGGAGTGGTGAGGCAGCATGCCAGTACTGCCCAATTGAGTGGCGGGAGTGCCAGCAGTGTGGCATTGCCGGGGCCGGGGAAGAGTGCCACGCCTGTATTGGCTCTCCCAGCCCCGGATGGAACAGTCCAGACAGTTAATCAGGACCCATTTGCTGCATCGTTAAGCATTCCGCCCCCATCTTATGTGCAAATGGCTGATATGGAGAAGAAACAGCATTTACTTGTGCAGGAACAGCAGGTATGGCAGCAGTATGCCAAGGAGGGGATGCAAGGTCAAGCTAGTTTGGCCAAGATGACCGGCGCCGGATACTATGCTGCTGGCCCAGTGCCCATGATGCCTTATGGAATGCCACCAGTCAATGGAATGGGAGCTCCGGCTGGGTATTACTACGCTCCTTACTGATTTTGCCTTGTCCCACATAACTATAATCGCTTCTCGTTGCCTAATTTCTTGTTGGTTTTATAGTGTTTTGCCTCATCTTAATGCTGCTATCTGTGTATGAGAACGGTGGGGGAGAGACTCAGGGGGCTGTGTTGGAATGATATTTGTGATATTTGGAGAAATTGCTGGCGGGAATGTGTAAACTAATCATGATGTCTCTTTGTGTTTTGTAATATTAGATTTTCTTGACATATTTTCATTCATGTGTTCCTTGTTTTAGAAACATGAAATTAACTCCATTGAATTTGATTTTTGAGTATAGGCAATGTTTGTTAGGCCTTAAGTTTATTGCTATACTAGTCCTCTGTTTAGGCTTACCCCTTTGTTCTTGGCTAAGGGATCTCCCGTACCTGAGAAATATGTCACTGTAAACCCCTTGTAAGATCTTCATTCATCAGGACAAGGATTCAATTCTGCCTCATTAATCAACCAAATATTGAAACAACCAATTTGGTTGTAGCCTACAACCAAATTGGTTGTTTCAATATTTACAACTTGTAGGTAAGTTACGGATTCTTTTGGTTATTAACTGGGTAAGACTGTCAATGGGGTGGTTGTGGAAACTAACTAACAAGATAACTAACCTATCGGTCATTTTTTCAGGTGGTTGTCAATGGTGTATTGGTAAGTTATGTCACTTTCATGGATATTACAATCATATTTATGAGTGCAGAGATAAGAGGTATTTAGGTGAAATTTCTTTTCTAACTTGGTGTCTTGCTTGAATCTGAAGCAAATTTGGCAGATTTATTTAACTGTACAATACCTCTATTTGAACTATAATTGTCAATACAGCTAATGACTTAATTTTTCTATTTAGAAACGACCTCAAATGGAGTTTAGGACTTGTTGGGAACTTGGATGCGGGTATACTTTTATCAATAAAAAACACTAATAGTCTAATACAAATAACTAAGGAATAAAGTTCTTTCTAAAAGGACATGGGAAGAGTAATTGACTAATTGATATGACATGAGAGTTGCACTGCTGCATTTGATCTGTTAATCATGGTTCACTATGTAGCGGCAAAAATGAGTCCAAATGGAAAGCACCAAAGAAAGTAGAAGAATTAATTGAAAACAACTTATATTGCTAATCATTCTATAAATTTGACTGGTTTATATCTTCAATTCGTAAATCTGTTGCAATCAAAGTCCAATCAAACATTTTATTCTTGAGCACCCCCGAAATCTTATTGAATACTATAAAGCAAATACTTTCTCCTCCACTTCACAAATTCGCCCACTGGGGTTGTAGGGAATGAAGAATCCACAACCCCTGAAGTGACTATAATACAATTCATTTTTGTCGATGGATGTTGGGACTGCATATTTTTGTAGATATATTTGAGTTTTTCTTCCTTAAACTGTGTTATTATTATAAATTTGATTTCTAATATTCTTAATGGAATTAGAACTATTATCTGACTGTTTAAGTATCCTGTCTTTCTCTAACAATTATGGTTTCAACTGTTTCCTTCGTTGATGTTGTGATAATTGGTATCAAATAAAAGATAAAAAGATGGCATCCGAGGCACAATTGAGAACAAAGAGAAATCCTGCGTATCAGAGTGGAGTTTTTTTCTTTTTTTTTTTTTTTTTTTTTTTTTTTTAATAAGAAAGGAGTTCTAAAGGTTGGACTCATTGACCTCACGCTATATGACGACAATAGATAATATTTCGTGTACCATCGTGGCCACCATCATGTGGACTTGAAAGTTGATACCGTATTCTCTAAAGCATGAATCCTGCAGTAAAGAACTCTGTTGTCTTAATCTAGGTTAGGTTCTTTGTAAGAGTAGGGAGCCACACGATTACCATCCAAGTCCCTTTTGCCTCTTATTGCACCGAAACCACAGATTCCACACAACCCATTAAAGGCCTTTAATAAATCTGACCCACCTTACTATTTCTTATGCATTATTGGCCACAAAGTGAAACCCACCTCACTAACATGCTCACCATATCTTTTTCCTACTTTCCGTTTCTTTTTTCTCTTTGATTTTGTATGAGGAATTCCCTGAATAACTTTTTTACTTTAAAGTGGCATCTTAGTTGCCTTGGTGGGTAGACCCTCTAGAGAGTCCACAATATCATTTTTTCTTGTGTGCAAAAGCATGCTAGCCAATTCGCCATGCATATATGTAGCCTGGCACCACCATTAACACAGACTGGTTTCACCATGTCATGAATTGTCACCTATTAAATTTTGACTAGTTTAGATTAAAAATTATTTAATCCCAAAATATCTGAAGGTGAATGTAACATGTCCTTTTAAAACTATATATGATAATGAATTATTATAAACGAGGAAGCTTCTTGGTATCTACCTCAAGGCCTCTCCCTCTCTGTCTTCTCATGTTGGATTATTATAATTATTATTATAGGTCACCTTCACCATTCAATATCATGGCCATGAAAGTAGCTAATGTCGAATTAGGCTTTAAAATTGTTAATTGTGGTAGGAGTGAGAACGTAACGTGGTGGTCCAGTTGTTTTATTGTTGTATAATCATGCTGTTGTGTTGTGTATAATTTATGAAAACAAAATTGGATACACACAGAAATAACAAAGTCTTGAAGTCCTAGTGCAAAGCTGAAATATCATTGTTTACCTAGAATTGTTGTGATATAATTAACTCTCTAGATCAACATTGAAAGGTCAACTGCAGCTATGTGGGTCCTGTGAGGTATGAGGGCAGGTTAGCTGTTGATAACTCATTTTAATTTCTAGTTCCGAACGAGAGGACAAGTGATTATTAGTGAACAAGTACCAAACACTATCTCCATTTCATTATCACTCCCCAAAAAAAAGCCCCTAAGTCCCTAACACAGCCAGTAACACTCTTTTCGGGTAGTACAGTAATTTTCATTCTGGCATTGAGTGGATTAGGAATATGTGGGACCAAAGCTAACCCAAAATTATAAAACCAATTTGAAACCCCATTTCCCTTTAACTGTGTGGTCATAGTAGAAGTGTAAAGATAGCCTTGAATTGGAGTCTAAACAATAATAAGAGTGTTGGAAGGCATAGTTCTATCTATCATTGTGTATTCCAATAACAAAAGGAAAAGTAAAGATGCATACTCTTTTTTTTTTTTTTAAGAGAAATACAACTTCTACTCTTGATGTTAGTTCTTTATTATTAGACCAAAACACCAATCAGTTTTTGGTGTAGGCGGGGATTAAAATCCAGATCTCTTATATAACCATCAGAAACTTTACCAGTTGAACTAATTGAAACCCATAAAAAATACATACCTTAGTTGCACATAAGAGAGAGAGGTATAATGTCATGGCCTCATGGGAATCCAATGAAATAACTTGGGAGAGGGGGCTGGATAATAATTATTGTAAGATTGATTAGATAATCATTTATGTATACTTTTTAATCACGTGATTCATTGAAAAAAAAATTAAATAGGTCAATTGGTAAAAAGTATAATGAAAAGATATTTCTTTAATGGTAAAAAATTGCCAGTTGAACTAACTAAAACTCACTAAAGAAACATACCTTAGTTGCACATAAGAGAGAGAGGTATACTGTCATGACCTCATGAGAATCCAACGAAATAACTTGGGAGAGGGGGCTGGATAATAATTATTGTAAGACTGATTAGATAATCATTTATGTATACTTTTTAATCACGTGATTCATTGAAAAAAAAAAATAGGTCAATTGGTAAAAAGTATAATGAAATGATATTTCTTTAATGTGCAAATCTAGGGATGACCTTTGAGAAACAATGTGGCATTTACATGTGAACTCCACATTTGTGAGATTCGCTCTTATGTGAGAGGGTGAATGTATGCAGTGGATACATGATAAATTTTCTTGTGAGAAATAGATAAAAAAATAAAAAAATAAATAAAAGAGAGAGAGAGAGAGAGAGAGAGAGAGAAGAGAAGGAAAATGATATGTGGTCACCGAATTTTTCAACAATCTAATCCATCTGTTCAAGTGTTCATATTTATTAATAACTACTTCCGGGGCAACATGTCTAGCCAGGAGGAAAATTACAAAATTTTCATCAACACCTTTACATCAAAATAACATCATTTTGTCGTGTGTGATTTGTCTTTTTATTCATATAAATAAGAGAAACTTTGAGAGAGAGAGAGAGATAGAAACAATGTTGTTTGGGTGTAATTAGGGCCGTCAATGAACGAAGCCGATCATGAACAACTCAGGCTCAACTCAATAAAAAGTTAGTTCATGTTTATTTGTTTATAAATAAGCAAAGCTTGAGCCTTAGTTTTAGGCTTGTTTACTAAACAAGCCGAGTCCAAGCAAAAAATTTTGTTCACAAACAAGCTCGTGAGCTATTAAGCTTGATACACAACAATTGAAGCATAGACTCATTTATAAGTTTATATATGTTAGCTAAATATACTCATTACACATATCTTAATAATGACATAGCCAACATGAGACCACTACTTATATTTCCTTAATTTTTTTCCTTCCCTTTAAACTGATCAAGAAACACTTTAGACTATAGTTACATTTAAAAATAAATAATTAATTAAATAGGCCACATATGATCCTTCCCTATCAATTATCTAAAATAAAGTTATGAAACATGTTAGTATTTTCTCATTCATAATAGTTACAAATAGGTATTTTTCTAGTCCTTCACCATCTAACGTGAATGTAAAAATTGTATTTTGAACAATTGCTGAAACTGTAAATAAGTGATGAAGCGTAAGTTCGTCAGTAAAGTTATGCTGATGAAGCGCAAGCTAGTCAGTAATGTTGGTTAGATGAAAGCAATCCCCAACCTGTATGAACGTACTCTCAAAGGTGGTCACCGGTGTGGTGCCTGCCACAAAGCCTCCGATGCCAAAGTCAGTATAAGAAGCTTTCTTGAAAGTACACAATGTAATTTTAACTGAGTGAAAGAGATCTCTCAGTGTATATCCATGTATGTACCTTGTTCTTGGCATGTGTGGGCTTTATATATGTTTTCATGGCTTCTAGCCGTTGGAGTAGTTATGGAGGTCTTAATGCTCCTCTTGGTAACGTTTGGTGCTGTCTCATGTGGCTTCAATGTGCTCCAACGGTTCATACAGTTGTTATTGTAACCGTTCTGGGTTTAATTGGCTGCATTGAATGGCCTGGCTGTCTTCGTCAGTAGCGTGGATAATTATTTCGTCTAGCCTGAGGGTGTCTTCGTCTATATTGATGGGATCGTCCATGTGAGACGGACTCGTCAGTCCCGTCAGCTGCCCTCTAATTCTGTGTTTGTCGTGTCATGATGATCATAGAATGTGAAGGGTTACAGGTTGCAAATGACTCTTGGGGTTTTGCTCCGTATTAAGTGCGAAGTGGCGGCACTCCACAGATCGTGGCATACATCGCACGTGCTGACTGGTGGAGTTAATGCTCCAACTAGTGGGACTATTAGGTTTCCCGCCGATTTTTCCGTTTTTCGAGCCTTTGTTTTTAAACTCTTCCTCTCCTCATTTTTTCTTTTCACTTTTCGAAAATCTTCAATCATTACTTCTCCTCTGTTAGCCTTCTTCTGCTATCTTTCTTCGAATTGGTGTGCTGTTTGGCAGTGCTTCCTCGGTCCGCCATTGTTCAAGGTATGTTCTCTTTCTTTTCTCGCTTTTTCTTTCTTCGTTTTGCGGTGGTAGTGTTTCTGATTTCCTTCTTTTCCTTTCCATTTTCTTTCTATTTGTTTTCGATTTCCCTGGGGTTTAGTTATATTGTTCTTCCCTGAGCTTCTTTTTAGGTTTTCATGGTTAGTAACTCTGAGGTTAGAGTTGCTTGCCCCTCGGTTTCTTTTCTTTTCGCACGTTTAGGGGGGTCTTTAAGCACTTTTCCAGGTCTTGAAAACTTTGTTTTTTAGGGTAGTGGTCTGAGTGTGGTATTGACGGAATTGTTGCCTCTGATAGGGCAATCAATTGATTGGTTCGAGGGTCAGGAGAGATGGAAAAAGACGATGTCTGAAGTTAGGTCTAGCGGTCTCGAGACTGGGTTATCGTCTAGCGGCGATCCAGTGGAGAGGGATACCGCCGTCTCTAGTCCTCGTGTGGTTAGGGCTTTTCATGCTCTTGAGGAGGTCTGTGGGCTGGACGCTGAAACGGTGAGCAAATTCAAGGATAGGTTTCAGTTTCCGGAGAGGGTTTGCGTTCGTCGGCCTAGTGACGGGGATAAAGCTTGTCACTTTTTTCCAGGTGAGGTGTGCTTCTACGAGGCTGCCTTCACTTGTGGACTTAGATTTCCTATCCATCCCTTCCTGATGGAGCTTTTAAATCATTTTGGGATTGCTCCTGGGCAGCTAATGCCCAATTCGTGGAGGATTGTGGTTAACTGTATGGAAATATGGTTGGCTGCTAACGAGGATATGATCAAGGTAGGTGAGCTCGTCTACCTATATCGTTTGAAAGAATCCAAAGAATATGGATACTACGAGTTGGTACCTTGAGAGAGGAGGACCAGGATTGTTAGAGGGTTACCTTCGTCCTTCAGGTATTGGAAATCAAGATTTTTCTTTGTGTCCGGGGATGATTTTGAGACCCCCTCCAGCCAGGATTGGGGTGACATTCCGAGGTTGCTTCGTCGGTAGGGAACCCTGACTTTAGGTGCGTCAGTATTTCTTTTTGTTGCTTTAGTTCTGCTGCATTCGTTGTTACCATCACTAACCTCTGGATACTTTCTTTTTCGTAGTGAAGAGACGACCTAGACTTAAGGACAGGTATAAGGCATGGGTTGAGCAGGCAATCGAGTACGCCAAGACAATTGAGAGCTGGGACGACTTGGTAAATCCGCGAACTCTTGCCTTCTACCATCTTGGTCCCGACCCGTCTTCCTTCGTCTTGCGCAACGTTGAGATTGAAGGAAAAAAGAGTAAGTGTTGGACTCGTTGGAACCATTTTTTTTTTTACAAGTGTTCCCTTCTGGCAGAAATGACGACCAAATTTAACAAAGATCTTTACGCGAAGATGAGATCAAAGAAAGATGAGCCCCTGTCGAATTTGGGAAAGAAGACAGTGCGCGTCACTGGAAAGGGAGGCCCTGCTGCTCTAACTCCCTCCGTCCATCCGATTGTTTCCGTGGATGAGACGACGAGGACGGCTTCTCCTACAACATCCGTGGAAGAAATAGGTGGCACTCCCGTCTCCAAAAGGCCGAGGTTGTCTAAAAAGGAGAAGGAGAAAACTGACTCTCGTTCGTCTACCCTTTGGAATGACGAGAAGATGGCCGTGGACCGGGCCAAATGAGGTAGTGACGTCTGCGGACTTGAGGGCTTTGTCTGGCGTCCTTTTCAGTGAGGTTGCGGCTCGTCATGTTCATAAGCTCGTCCAGGTATATTGTCTTGGATATCTCTCCCTTTTTTTTTTTTTTGACTGACATCTTTTACCTTCTTTTCAGGTGTTAGGGGAGAGTCTGCATCTTACTTCTGAGTATTTTACTCAGGAGGCTAAGGTGGCGTCCCTGACGTCTAGGATGGAAGTTTTGGAGGCGGAGAACTTGACGCTGAAGAAGGACCTTATTGCCTCCATGGGTGAGGCCAATACTTTGAAAGAGCAGGTTAAGAAACTGAACGACGACCTCAGGGTTAAGCGCCAGTTGACTACGGAGAAGGACGAGCAGCTTCTTGGAGTCAGGGAGAGTCTTAAGACCATAGCTGCCAGGTCCGTTGAAGCCTTTCAAACCACTGACGAGTACAACACTATGCTCCTCAGTTGGTATTTTAAGGGTTTCGAGCTCCTGAGGAGATACATTGTGAAGCACCCTTCTGGAGTGGATATGGAGAGGCTGGACCTGGAGGAGGTGGATCAGGAGATGGCTGCAGACGAGGCTGCTCAATCTTCTGCTATTGAGCCTGAAGCCCCTATGGATACTCCTGCTAACGACGCTCCTGCTGACGATGGTGCTGCCCGGACATGATACTTAACAAAAATTTCTTTCTTTTTGGATGCCCTTTATGTTTTGGGCAGTTATGTAAATCTAATTTCTGAACAATTTTACTCTCTATCTATTTTGGGAACAATACTTTTAGCCCAGTGTTTATGGGCTTTTTGGTTGTAAAAACAATGGTGATTTGCCCGTCCGTTTCAAGCTTTAATTTAATTTAACTTACTTCTCTGCACTTACTTGCATTCATGATTGCACGTTCTTTAGTTTGAAATATGCTGGTGACGTAATCGCCCACGTTGTGCACTTGACGAATCTTTGACTCTGTTAGCACCTCTTTGTCTATTGTTTCGTTAATCTCTCATAACTGGTACCTCGGCAGTACTTTATATTTGTTTAGGAGTCTTTTAGTCGTCAGTAACTTACATCCGTCTAGGCGGAATCTTGTTACTTAGCCATTTGTTTTGACTTTTTGTGACTTACACCCTCTTTAGGGATCTTGTCATCGTCAGTAACTTACATCCGTCAAGGCGAAATCTTGTTACTTAGCCATTTTTGGCTTTTTGTGACTTACACCCTTTTTAGGGATCTTGTCCTCGTCCGTAACCTACATCTGTCAAGGCGGAATCTTGTTACTTGACAATTTTTGGCTTTTTGTGACTTACACCCTTTTTAGGGATCTTGTCCTCTCTAGTAACTTACATCCGTCAAGGAGAATCTTGTTACTTAGCCATTTTTGGCTTTTTGTGACTTACACCCTTTTTAGGGATCTTGTCATCGTCAGTAACTTACACCCGTCAAGGCAAAATCTTGTTACTTAGCCATTTTTGGCTTTTTGTGACTTACACCCTTTTTAGGGATCTTGTCCTCGTCAGTAACTTACAATCGAATAGACCTGCTCGCAGAGAAACATTAGCTGAATAACTTCTTTATTGATTTCAATAATGAATACATTTAACTATTACTTCTATTGATGGTATTTCTTCAAGTGTTCAATATTTCATGGCCTCGGGAGTCTTTGTCCGTCCAGGATTTCCATGTGGTAGCTACCCTGTCTAGAGTAATGGACGACTCGGTATGGTCCTTCCCATGTGGGGTTGAGTTTTCCTTGAGTAGGATTTCTGGTCGCTGGGGTTACTTTGCGCAGGACGAGGTCGCCTATGTTGGGTCGCCTGAGTTTCACCCTTCTGTTGTAATATTCTGTCATTTTTTTTTTGGTAGTCCGTCATTCTGCTGCAGGCTTTGTCTCTTACTTCATCTAGACAGTCCAGGTTGAATCATAGACGATCATTATTAGCTTCCTCGCTGAACATTTCTCGCCTAGTGCTGGTTACTCTTACCTCGACCGGGATCACTGCTTCAGTCTCGTAGGTGAGTTTGAAGGGGGTCTCTCTCGTCGAGGTTCTTGCTGTTGTTCTGTAGGCCCACAAGACATTGGGTAGTTCTTCTGGCTAGGCGCCCTTCGCATCGTCCAGCTTGGTTTTTATGATCTTGAGCAGCGTACGGTTCGTCACCTCCGTCTGTCCATTCGCCTGTGGATGTCTTGGTGAGGAGAACTGGTTCTTGATGCCCAGGCCTGAGCAGAAGTCCTTGACGCCTTGGCAGTTGAATTGTCGTTCGTTATCTGATATGATCGTCCTCAGAATCCCGAACCTGCAAACTATATTCTTCCACACGAAGCTTCGGATCCTTGCTTCAATGATAGTCACCAGTGGCTCTGCTTCAACCCATTTCGTAAAGTAATTAATAGCAACTAGTAAGAATTTTACCTGACCTTTACCTAGGGGCAATGGGCCAACGGGCCAACGATGTCGATTCCCCATTGTGCAAATGGCCATGGGGACGTTATCGTCGTCAGTCTTTCTGTTGGAAGTCGTTGGACATTCTCGAACCGCTGACACTTGTCACATCTCTTGACGAACTCCATTGCATCCACCTGCATAGTAGGCCAGAAATAACCTGTTCGAATAACCTTGCTTACCAGGGATCTAGGGCCAGTATGGTCCCCACAAATTCTTTCATGTATCTCTTCCAGGATGTACCTAGTTTCTTCTCCGTTAACACACTTCAAGTAGGGCATGGAGAAGCCTCTCTTGTATAGGGTGTCGTTGAGAATTGTAAATCTAGCTACCCTCTTCTTAATCTTCCTGGCCTCGTCTATATTCGGAGGGTGGTGTCTGTCCTGGAGGAAGGATACGATGGGCATCATCCAGCTATCTGTGCTCTCGATTGCGAACGTTGGAACTTCTTCAATGCTGGGGTTTTTTTGGATTTCCATCATCGAGTCCACACCCGTCGTACCTTCTTCTGACGAGGCTATCTTCGAGACTTCGTCTGCCACCATGTTTTGGCTCCTCGGTATCTATACGAATTCCACTTCATCGAACTCTTGAGCCAAGGATTTCGTCAGCCTGAGGTACTTCTGCATTCTCTCTTCCTTTGCTTCGTATTCTCCCTGGATCTGCCCAATTACCAGTTTTGAATCATTTTGGACTAACATGTTCTTAGCCCCAAGCATCTTTCTGAGTCTTAATCTCGTCAGAATCCCTTCATATTCGACCACGTTGTTGGTGGCCGAAAATTTTAGCTGAACTCCATACTTTAGTACTTCTCCGTCGGGGGTGACTATGACGACCCTCACTTCCCCCCTTCTTTCGAGCTGACAAACCGTCGGTCTGTATCGTCCATTTCTCAACCTTGTTGGTGAGCTTGTCTTCGTCCAGGGAAGTGAACTCGGTGATGAAGTCCACCAGGGCTTGTGCCTTAATGGCTGTCCTACGATGGTACTCGATGTCAAATTGGCTGAGTTCAATTGTCCATTGGACCATTCTTCCAGCTGCTTCAGGCTTTGTTCATGGACTTTTGATAGGCTGGTCTGTCATCACCAAGATGGGATTTACTTGGAAATATTGTCTTAGTTTTCGGGAGGCCACTATTAACGCAAATGCAATCTTCTCAATTTTTGGATACCTGGACTCAGCCCCCTGGAAAGCTTGGCAGACATAGTACACTGGGAGCTGTTTCTTGTCTTCTTCTCGAATCAGAGCTGCACTCACGACCGTATTTGATACTGCTAAGTACAAATACAGGTTTTCCCCTTCCTTTGAAGGACTCAAGAAGGGTGGGTTACTCAGGTAACGCTTTAGTTCCTGAAATGCTACTTCGCATTCGTCTGTCCACTTAAATGCTTGTTTCAAAGTCTTGAAGAAGGGGAGGCACTTGTCCGTCACTCTAGAGACGAACTTGTTAAGAGCTGCAATTCTTCCTGTGAGCTTTTAAACTTCCTTGACGGTCATGGGTGATGCCATGTTGATTATGGCCTGCACCTTCTCCGAGTTTGCTTCTATTCCTCTTTGGGACACCATGAATCCCAAGAATTTGCCTGAGGCTACACCAAAGACACACTTACTAGGATTCAGTTTCATCTGGTATTGTTTGAGGGTGGCGAACGTCTCCTTCAGGTCATTCAGGTGGGCGAGTTCTTCCTTACTCTTGACGAGCATATCATCCACATAAACTTCCATATTCCTGCTGATCTGTTTGCTAAACATTTTGTTCACTAACCTCTGGTAAGTAGCTCCAGCGTTCTTTAGTCCAAAAGGCATTACCTTATAGCAATAAAGCCCCTGGCTTGTGATGAAAGCAGTCTTCTCTTGATCTTCGTCAGCCATTTTTATCTGGTTGTATCCTGAGAAGGCGTCCATGAATGTCAACAACTTATGTCCGGTAGTAGAATCCACAAGCTGGTCTATCCTTGGTAGAGGAAAACTATCCTTCGGGCACGCTTTATTCAGGTCCGTGAAGTCCACACACATTCTCCACTCCCCATTTGTTTTCTTCACAAGGACAATGTTTGCCAGCCAATCGGGGTAATATTCTTCTCGGATGAACCCTGCCGTCAATAATTTGTTAACTTCGTCTGTAACTGCTTGATCTCGATCTAGAGCAAAGACTCTTCGTTTCTGCTTGACTGGCTTCCTTTCTGGGTCTACGTTCAACTTGTGTTGAATGACTCCTGAGGATATGCCTGGCATGTCTTCGTGGTTCCAGGTGAAGACATCTTGGTTCTCTCTTAGGAACTGGACGAGCCTTGATTTCATCTCTGGACTTAGTGTCGTCCCTATCCTCGTCGTCTTGGTTGCCTCTCCTTCGTCTAGTACCACTGTTTCCAAGGCTTCCATTTTGTCTTCTGCTTTCTCTTCAATCGTCCATGTGTGATTCTCCTTCGCAGTCAAGACGGCTTGATAGCTTTCTTTGGCTAGGACCTGGTTCCCTTTTATTTCTCCAACTCCATTGTTCGTTGGGAACTTCACCTTCAGGCAATAGGTGGACGTGGCTGCCTTCCATTTGTTGAGTGTGGGCCTCCCAATAATCACATTATAAGATGAGGGGCAATCTACCACCAAGAAGTCTATCTGACAGCTTAGCTACCTAGGGTAAGTCCCCCCCTGTTACTGTCAACGTCACTATGCCCTTGGGATATACCCTGTCACCATTGAAACTGACGAGGGGGGAATCGAATTAACGCAGTCTTTTTGGATCCAGTTTCAATTGCTGGAATGCAGGGAAGTAGATGATATCAGCGGAGCTACCATTGTCCACGAGGATCCTTTTGGTGTTAAATCCTTCTATGGTGAGCATTATGACCAAGGGGTCGTTGTGAGGCTGCTTCACTCCCCTAGCATCTCCTTCGTTGAAAGTCATGTCCTGTTCAGTTCGTCTCTGCTTCAACGGGGGTGTCATGTCGACGCTGTTCACCTGTCGTTGATATGCTTTCTTAAGGGACCTGAATGATCCTCCGATGATGGGCCCCCCTGTGATCGTCTGTATTTCCTCGATCACGTTCTAAAGAGGTTGGAATTGACGGTCATCGCCTCTAGACGAGGACTCATGCTGGCTCTTATTTCCGTCTTGAAATTTGTTGTACTCTCCCTTCTTCACAAACTTCTGCAATTTCCCCTTCCGTATCAACTCCTCTATTTGTTCCTTTAGGTCCCGACAGTCTTCTGTGTAATGGCCATGATCCTTGTGAAATCGGCAATACTTATTCTTATCACAGACGTTAGGAGATAAATGCAATGGCCGCGGCCATTTAAGGTAGTGTTCATCCTTAATCTACGTTAAAATTTTGTCAACAGGCATAACAAGAGGGGTAAATTTTACCGTTCTTAGGGTTTTATCATCTTTCCTTCTGTTCCCGTCATTGATCCGACGATCTTGACGATCCCTCTTTTGTCCCCTGCGCTCGTCATCCTTCCTTCCTTTGTCTCCTAGTTTCTCTATGTCCCTTATGGTTGCTAAGGCGTCTTCAGCATTCATGTACTTCTGTACTTTCAGGAGCATCTCGGCCATCGTCTTTGGGGGATTCTTCGCCAGTGATGCAACGAACTCCCTGGATCTGAGTCCCGCTTTGAAGGTCGTCAGCTGTACCTTATCGTCGGCCTCATCTACCTCCAGCGTCTCCCGAGTGAAGCGTTTCACGTACGACCTCAGGGTTTCTTTCTCTCCTTGCCTGATGGTGAGTAAGTGGTCGGCTGGCCTTTTCAGACGTTGTCCTCCAATGAAGTGACGCAGGAAGGCGTTGCTTAACTGCTCGAACTTGTCAATGGATGAGGTAGGCAGCTTAGTGAACCATTCCCTTGCAGCTCTTTTAAAGGTGGTAGGAAAGGAACGGCATAATATCTCGTCAGGGGGCTGCTGAAGCCCTAGTGTCGTTTTGAAGGTGTTGAGGTGATCCTGTGGATCCTTGAGCCCGTCAAATGGCTCAAGTTGTGGCAGCCGAAACTTCGACGGTACTGGGCATCCTAAGACTGCTGCTGTGAAAGGCGAGTCTGTTGCCCTTACCAATCTGCCCACGCTCTGGTCTGTCTTCTCCCTGATGGCATTTCTCAACTCGTCCATCTCCTTCCTCATCTCCTGAAGAAGATCTGAATTTTGTTCTATTAGAGTAGTAGGCCTTTGATGGTCGCTCCTTCTGTGGCTATTTCCCTCGTCCTCCATGTTGTTTTTGGATCGATTCTCCTCCTATTGAAGCCGTAGTTTCATTTTCTGATTTTGCCTGGTGAGTTCTTCGACAGCAGCTGCGAGAGCCTAAACCTGCTGGGTTAAGGCTGCGGAATCTTGATTGGACTCCATCTGAAAGTAACAGTTGATCGGAAACTACTTTTTCAAGTCTTAACACAAAAATGTCGTCCCCACAGACGGCGCCAAACTGATGAAGCGTAAGTTCGTCAGTAAAGTTATGCTGATGAAGTGTAAGCTCGTCAGTAATGTTGGTCAGATGGAAGCAATCCCCAGCCTGTATGAACGTACTCCCAAAGGTGGTCACCGGTGTGGTGCCTGCCACAAAACCTCCAATGCCAAAGTCAGTATAAGAAACTTTCTTGAGAATACACAATGTAATTTTAACAGAGTGAAAGAGATCTCTCAGTGTATATCCGTGTATGTACCTTGTTCTTTGCAATGTGTGGGCTTTATATATGTTTTCATGGCTTCTAGCCGATGGAGTAGTTATGGAGGTTTTAATGCTCCTCTTGGTAACGTTTGGTACTGTGTCATGTGGCTTCAATGTGCTCCAACGGTTCATACAGTTGTCCTTGTAACTGTTTTGGGTTTAATTGGCTGCATTGAATGGCCTGGCTGTCTTCATCAGCAGCGTGGATAATTATTTCGTCTGGCCTGAGAGTGTCTTCGTCTATATTGATGGGATCGTCCATGTGAGACGGACTCGTCAGTCCCGTCAATAAGGAATGATGAATGGATGAATTTAGTTATGTAAATTATTAACTTGAATAATGGTTAATCATAAGTAAGACTAGATACATGATAAAGTGAGTATACTATTTTCTTTTTCTTTTTTCTTAATTTTAGATATTTAAGCATTTAATAATGTAATTTTTTTAGATCTCAAGCTTAAGCTCAAGTTTGAGCTTGATATTAAACTTGAGTTTGGCTTGACTAATTAATCAAGCCAAGCCAAGCTCAAGTTTTTTGGCTTTCCCACGAGCTCAAGCTTAAATACTATTTTTAGGCTTGTCACAACCTCAAACCAAGCTTGAGCTTTTGATTTTTCCTGACGAGTCAAGCTTGAACATGCATTACTCGACAAAGCTCGGCTCGTTTACAGCCCTAGGTGTAATAGAAACCTTTTTTTTTTCTTTTTCTTTTTTTTTTTTCATTTTACTGTATTTACTATTATTGCTATGTAGTGGCAAGACTATATATTGACCAAAGGGGTCATGGTACCCTAAAAATTATACTCAACCCCTAAATTTTTTTTTTAGAGAGTTTTAACCTATAACGTCTGCTTTTGATGATAGCTCTTTATTATCAGACTAAGACACCAATCAATTTTTGGTATAATCGGGGATTAAACCCCAGATCTCTTATTCAACAATCAGAGACTTTATCCGTTGAGCTAATTAGAACCTATACTCAGCCACTAAAATTGAATGTTGGTGAAAAAAAATTCGGAAAATAAAACGGTAATCTAGCCCGATCATGTGGTCGTCGATCCCACCTTAGGTTCTTATAATGGATTTTTTGGTTTCTTTTAGTTGTATTTGTTTTCACTAATCAGTTTTATCAAACATCATTCTTCTCCATCCTTTTGAAGCTTTTGTTAACAAAATTCATCTTTACAACTTCAATTATGGGATTAAGGTTCTTCTCTCTGTAGAACTCAGGTATCTCCTCAATTTCCTTAATACTCATCGCAAAACTCCCAATATTTGCCTTCCTCCCTGCACAACCTGAAGTAAACAAAGCAAATAACTCACAATTAGAAACTATAAAATTTAATAAAAGGTTTCAATTTAAAAAAAAAAAAAATGTATGAGATAAAGTTTAGGACACGAGAACCCACTACCTAAAACACAAATTAGAGCAAAGAGAATGAAACTTTTGATAGAAAAAGTAGCCGCTCAAATAACCCTTACAAATTGGAAAAAAGAGATTGGGAGACAATGTAAATATGAAAATTGTAAATAGTTGAAGTTTTGCATGTTTTGTTGAGGAAGTGGAATGGTTGTAGTCTTGTAGAAGAGTAGAAGTCTTCTAAGTTTTGTAACGGTCATATAAACATATGAAAGGTTGAAGAGAAAAAATAATTACAAAGTTTAGCTACAAAATTGGCTATAACCTTAGGCTACAACCTTACTCAATATCTTTTTATTGGAAGTGAATTTTAACAAATTTACCATTGGATTACATCTTCTTTTTATATCTTTCATACTTGTAAAATTTCTAAAAAATTAAAGATCAATAATTATGTCATCAAAAAATTATTTAAATTGCAAGTTTTGTAGTTTAAAATTACGCATAAAATATAAGCTTATAGATTATATAGTAGATAATATCCGATTGACACAAAATTTGACATGTGTATTAAGAGCGAAAAGAATATGCAATTCAACGGTTAGATTTTCAAAATATGTAAAAATATTTATTTTATTGAGTAAATTTGTAGTCTTAAGCTATAGCCAATTTTGTAACTAAATTTTTTCCAAAAACAATTGTCCACTCATATGCTAATTAAAGAGGAGAGAGAGACGAAGATATTATAACCTATGACATCCGTTCTTGATGATAGTTCTTTCCTTATTTATTATCAGACCAAGACACCAATCAGTTTTTGGTGTAAGTGGGGATTGAATCCCAGATCTCTTATTCAACCATTAGAAATTTTACCAGTTGAGTTAACTGGAACTCACAGGAAGGAAAAAACATAGATGGTCATTTTTTTTTTTAAATTAACTATATATGCTACTAATTAAGAAGAAGAGAGAAAAAGTTTTTTTTTTTAAAAGAAAAAAAGAAAAAGAAAAGAGAAATATAGAGTGATAAGGTTTAAGGAAAGTAAAAAAACATAAATGATCAATTTTTTAGAATAATTTATTTAGCTATTAATGGCACAAGCTAACTAATAGGGAGAAGAAAAAAATATTAATGGTTAGTTTTTCTTTAAAAAAAAAAATTAATTGCTGTACTTATGGTATTAAAAAAACACATGTCATCATTTTATAAGGTTTAAGTAAAGTAAAAACATAAATGGTCATTTTTTTAGCAATTTTTTAGAATAATTTATTTAGCCATTAATAACATATGCTAGTTGCAGGGGGCAAAATTAACAACCAGTTCTAACCTGGATGTGACTGGTAGAGGTGAATGGTCAAGGTCAACACTTTAATCTCTTGTGACCACTGGTTGGTAATTACAAGAAGAACAGATTAGCAAGGATGACAATATAGATAAGGAATTAAGTTAGGAAAAGAGAGATTCTTATTCAAGTTCTTACTTGAGCAGGCTAAGGAGCAAGTATTCTTTAGGAATACACTTCTCGGTTTTACAATGATTACTTTTTATCTCTAAACTTTTACTCATCCCTTCTTAAAGAGGACCTTCCTTCCTATATATAGCTGCTTGCATTGCATCCCTGCCTTCCACTTGGAGGGCTGTTGATTTCTCTTTAGATACTTGTCCCATCATTGCCTTGCTGGTGGCAGTAGAGTAGGCTGCAAGCTGTGACGGTACTGTTCAGGAGGTCATTCTAACCTCAATGCGGCTAGCTGAGTTGGTATAATGTATTGAATGTGGAGGTGATAAGTGTTTTATCTGGAAGTTTCCTCTTGCTCTCACTCGTACGTCACTACAATTCTCCTCGGCCATCAACCTTATGGCCCTAGCGGGTTTTCCTCCTCAGTTTCCTTGACCTAATTGCCTTGACTGTTCCTCGGTTCCTTTGGCCTAATTGCCTTGATT
Organism: Quercus ilex subsp. ballota; assembly: GCA_032727855.1. Lineage (NCBI taxonomy): Eukaryota > Viridiplantae > Streptophyta > Magnoliopsida > Fagales > Fagaceae > Quercus > Quercus ilex. Next base: position 25,040,430 of record CM064909.1, read on the forward strand.
GGGTTAGGCCTAATCTAATGAATAGTTAGGCCCAGTTATACCTCGAGTGGATCCCACTTGATGATTCCTTATCTTCAGACCTCCTCCTCTCACACTAGCTAATAAAGAGGGAGAGATAAGGAGAAAAAAATAACATAAATGATTAGGCTTTTAAAAAAAAGATATTAATTGATATAATTGTGGTATTAAGAAAGCATATGTGTCATCATTTTATGCTTGGAGAAAGTGATACATAATATCATTGACACATGACATCATTGTGTGCATCCATCAATTTTAGAGATCTAACTTTTATTATAGAATAGAATTATAGATAGATTTATTTTTAGAGAAAATAATTATAAATCAATAGATATATTATAGATTTCTTTTTTGAGATGAGATATATTGTAGATAGATAGTTATTTTGTATTTCTCTTTTGTTATTAATACTAGATAAATGTTTGTTATGATTTTCATATATTAATTTAATTTTAAAAATTAGTATATTCTGGTGAAAATTTTGAAGTTCGTATTTTAAACCCCTAAAGACAAAATCCTGATTTCGTAGTTATTGTTTTTAATAGATATGATCGAAGTAGTTAAATTTCATAATTTATAAAGTTTGGAGTTTAAAACGATAAAACTAATAAGTCAAGATTTAATAAATTATAATGGAAATTTTCTAAATATTTTTCTTTCTTTCTTTTGAACCCCCTAGCAGCCCAATACGAACCATGAAGATGTCTTTGGGCCGTTTATCATTTCATTATGCGTGCGATGGTTGTTTTGGGAGGAAGACATGTAAAGTTTATTAATTGGGCCGAAATCTATCTTCCCTGTAAAATTTATATATTTTGCCAGAATCCCACCCATTCCGTGTTGAAGAAGATAAAAAACTTGGCAGTGACTGGATAGGGTCCAACAAATTTTTACACAACCAATCCATTGGTTGCTTTTTTGTTTTTGGATGTTTGGATCTCAACCACCACTTTTATTATTATTATTATTATTTTGGTATTATTATTAATTATCTACATATGGTTTGGCTCAATTTCGCATTACTTATTACCTGAGGTTAGCTTTGTCATATAGGATACAGCCATAACACACCTCATTCTTTCCCGTTACGAAAACACTTTTTAAAAGTAAAACATAACATAAAATGGATCAAACAACCTTTATACACAAACTTTTTTCTCTCACATTAAAAAAAAAAAACCTTCCAAATCTATTCAAATCCCAGATTCAAAAAAAATATTTAACTAAAATGAAAATTATGTACATAAAATTTTTAAATCACTCTATATAATGGGTAGACGATTGAAGACATGCTGAAATTAAATTAATAATCCGTGAAAATGTTGTTTGATGCATGGAAGCCTAATTATGATAATTATGAATCTTGTGATCGACTAAGACATTGATCTACATGTTTTTATGATGAACATATAAAGATCATATTTAAATCATGAAGATGCTAACCTAAGAGTGAAATTATGCAAATTCATGGATGCATGTCCATGAGATTTGATATGTGATACACAGATCTAGAAAAAATTAGGCAAAAATCCACTTTTGGTCCTTATATTTTGGGCTGATTCTCATTTTGATTCCTTAATTGATTTTGCTACAGTCTATAAAAAAATAAAATCGATTCTATTTTGGTCTCTGCCGTTAATCCACTAATGGAAACCTCTTATGTGGTAGACAGAGTCCTATATTTGCTGACATGGCGCTGACGTGGCCATTAAAATATTATTAAGAATAATTATTTAACATTTTTAAATACCACGTTAGCATTTTAATTTTTTTAAACAAATCCACATCAGGAAATTAATATAAAAAAAGAAATTAAATTAAAAAAAATTGTTAATTTTCATTATTATTTTTCATAAGAACATTACAACTTGTTCTTTGTGTTCTTCTCAGATTAAATCCAGCAACTAAGAACTCAAACCCAGATTACAAGAACACAAACCCAGCAACCAAGAACTCAAACTCATATCACAAGAACACAAACGAAAAAAGAACAGAGACCAAACACAAACACAAACCCAGATCAGATCAAACACAAACAAAACCCAGATCATAACCCAAGCCAAAATCATCAGTGGACCCAACCACTGATCCATGTTCACAACACCCACATGCAAGACTCCAAATTTTTCCCATTGTTTTCATGGCGTCCATGATCAAAACCTCGAAGATCGGCCTCTTGATCTGCTCGTCGTTGGTCAATGTTAGGTGTAAGGTTTTGAGTAGAGATGAGATTTTGAGATTACAGAGTTTGGGTCAGACCTACAGTGCGTGGTGGAGAAGAATCCAATTGGACACCAAATCGTCCACAAACCCAATCTCCTCCGCCGACCCTAGCGAGTTCACCAAAACCACCGAAGCGGCAATGCTCTTCTTCACCAAAAAAAGCAACCTCAATGCTAGAGCTAGATCGACATGGTTGAGATTAACAAGAACTGACTCAAAGAGTGGGGTTAGTTCATCTTGGATTGCTGGGGTTTGATCGTGTCAACAAACCCATGCCAACAAAGTCTCCAAACCCACTACCACCATCACTAATCTATCAAACAAGAAAGAGGAAGATCGTTGACTAAACCCACTACCACCTAGGGTCATGATTGAGCACATCGCAAATCTCAATGTTCATCGCCCAATCTGGACTGATCAGCATATCGCCCGTTACTCTATCCACAATCGAATTCACCATCTTTGCCCAAATTCTTCGATCCACTAATTTCAATGCTGCCAAAGATCGCTCTAAAATTCCGTCGATTATCACAATATATTCTGACAACTCTATCTCTCTCTCCCCTTTTTTCTCTCTCTAACTATTCTGTTTGAAAACTCTCTCTCTCTCTTCGAGATCGCTACTTTTTTGTTGAGGAAAACTTGTTGTTGTGGGTTTATTTAATTTAATTTAATTCTTTTCTTTTCTTAAGGTTTTTTTTTTTTAATTATTTCATTATTTATTTTTTTAATTTTCATAGGTGGCTTTTTTAATTATTAAAATGCTGACGTGGATGATAATATGGTATTTTTAATATTATTTTATTAGCTACGTCAGCATTTAACATGCCACATATGCACTCCGTTTGCCACATAAGAGGTTTCCGTTAGTGGGTTGATGGCAAGGACCAAAATAAAATCAATTTTCTTTTTTTAGAGACTACATTAGTAGCAAAATAAATTTAGGGACTAAAATGAAAAATGGCCAAAATATAAGGACCAAAAGTATATTTTCGCCAAAAAAATTATGCCTAAAATCTAATCACAAAAATAAATCTATCCTAAAAAATAATTTTGAATTTTATTATAACATCCCAAAAAAAAAAAAAAAAACTAGCTAAACATGCCATGGAAATTAGAGTGATCATCAAATAATCGAAAAGTACCTATAGATGTTTTTCGGTACGTATGTGAATGGTTGATGGCCACAGGTGAATTACTGATTCTTCGTGCTCCTGTGATCACATCTAATATTGGATACTCTTCCTTATATCTACACCCCGTTGTATAAAATCTCTAGAAAATCAGTGATTATTGACTGATTTTCTCTCTATTAATAATGATGGTGACGATTTCTTAGAGCATTCACGTTGGGAATACTAAATGACATATGTTGCTTTTATTTAGCATTTGTCTCTAAGAGCATTCGTATCAGCAATCTACAAACTATTTTATTTTACCATCTCAAAATCTACTTTATCATTTATACCATACCATTTTACAACACTCTCAACATCCCAACTTTTATTTTCCTATTCTACTTATTAAAATAATATTTCTACACAATAAAATAATATATCCCAAAATCATCATTTACTCTTTCTCTCTCATTCTTTCTGTTCAACAACCATAACATTTACTGAAACCACCATCACCATAAGCCCACCACCATTACACTACACACGCCTAACACCACCACCACCACTAGCAACCCATAATCTACCATTAACACCATTAAAAAAAAAAAAAAAACAACCTAGCCCATCAACACCACCCTCTCTGACCATCAACACCACACAAAAAAAAAAATAGCAACCCACGGTCCCCACCTCCATGGCTCCACCATCATCAATCACCACCCACGGCAACCCCCACCTCCACAGCTCCACCATCATCAATCACCACACCACCACCAAACCAACCAATCTGCACCGATCATCCACCACGCCACCACAGCACTGATCAACCAATCCGCACCAATCAACCACCACACCACCGCACCGATCAACCACCACACCACCACCACACTCGATCAACCACCATGCCGAACCCAAACCCACAACTGCACCGATCCATTTCGCTGTCGTCAACCAGAGAGAGAGAAAGCAAGCACGTTGCTGCCGTCAGCCGACCGATCTGCACCGAGAAAGAGAGAAGGAAGAGAGCAGAGAAAGTCTGGTAGCTATGGGTTCTGGGTCAGAAGAGAGAAGGAAGAGAGAAGAGTTACAAGAGAGAGTGTGTGTTATCATTATTTAATAAAAAGTAGGAGAGAAAGAGAATTAAATAATAGTATTTAAGCTTAGAATTGTGCTACAGTGCAATTCTAAAGGTAGAATTGCACTGTAGCACAATTGTAAAATTTTTTGCAATACTTGACTTTTACCAGTCCGGATATGAGGGAGATTTTGGGCAAAAATGCTAAATGCACCCTACATATTGCATATGGTAGAATTGCATTGTAGCACAATTCTAAAAATTTTTGCAATACTTGACTTTTACCAGTCCGAATGTGGGGGAGATTTTGGACAAAAATGCTAAATGCACCCTACATATGGCATATGGCATGCCAGGTGCGGATACTCTAAAAGCCTCCTCCATCCGGTCTTGCAAAAAGGTGCAATTGTAAAAAATTATGCAATTGCGCTACAGTACCATCCTAAATGTAAGACGGTACTATAGCACAATTGTATACCTAAATAATATTTTTTTTATTCCCTACTGAACAAATATCTGCCTCTTTCTCTCTTCATTGTCTCATCTCCTCTCCACTTCAGACTCTCTCTTCCCACTTCGTCTTCCAAATTGGAACCACAATTGTAAACCTCTTTTTTCTTCTTTTTTTCCTCTCTATCTTCCCTTGAATCAAGCCTCCATGGTGGAGATGTGGCATGGCGCTCATGGATTGGTGGCTGTGTTTATATGGGTTTCATGGATCAATGGATGGGTTTCATTTTTGGTGGTGTGGGTGGCTGGGTTTCATCATTCCTTGGTTCGATGCTTATGGTTTTTGCAGGTTGGTGGCGGTTGAAGTGGATCAGCAATCGGCGTGGGTTTTGGCTATGAGTTTGGCCGGTGGGTATAGGTTTTGGCCGGTGCTAGAGGTTAAGGGAGAAAGAGAGGTTTGTGGCTCTCTCTATGATGGGTTTTGGCCGTGGGTATGAGTTTTGGCCGTGGCTTTTTTTTTTGTTTTTTGTTTTTTTTTTCCTGGTGGTGGTGGATTTGTGACTGATGTGGTAGTGGTGGTGGTGGTGATTTTTGGTGGCCGTGGATGATGTTCATGGGTATGGTTAAGTTGTGTTTTGGCCATGTTTTTTCCCAGTGGTGGTGGGTTTGTGACTGATGTGGTGGTGGTGGTGGTGATTTTTGGTGGCCATGGGTGATATTCATGGGTGTGGTTGAGTTGTGTTTTGGTCATGGCTGATGTTCATGGGTTTGGGTTGGTGGTGGGGGATGAGAAAGAGAGAAAAACATAGAGAAGGAGAATAGAGATAGATAAGAGAGAAGAGAGAGAGATTTTTTTTATATTATTTTATTCTGTAATATATATTATTTTAATATATTGTAGGTAAAAATAAAAATTGGGATGCTGGGTATATTGTAAAATGGTATTGTATAATTGATAAAGTAGGTTTTTGAGATGGTAAAATAGAATATGATAGAATTTGCTGATATGAATGCACTTAGAAACTATGCTAATTGATACAATCTCATTCATTCATGTTGTGTAGACATCGAGGTGCCGGTTAAAGAGCTACAAATCAATGATTTTTGGGCAAGGTCTCTCCCTAATGAGTTTCCTTTTGCTTGAGAATGGAGAATAAGATTCATATTTTTTGTGTTCTTATTGAATGAATTGTTGGTCTTGAGTGTGCTTAGGAATAGTATTTGATTTGTCTAGAATCAGAATCAGATTATAAACATGTTTTGAATAAAAGAGCTGAATGGATAACATTTTTTTTTGATAAACTTCAATTTTTATTCAAACTGAAAAAGCAGAGAGGCAATCTCCCAAACAGGCAGAGTGGACAACTCTAGGGAGATTATCCTTATTAAAACAAAAGGACTCACTAGAAGCAAGAGATAATTTTGCAGTCTCATGGGCTGCAGAATTACTCTCCCTTTTAACCCAACGAAAACAACACTGAACAAAACCTACTTTAAGATTTAAAATACTACAAACTAAATTAGCAATAGACCAGTCTGGAATAACATCTTCAGAGGAAGTTAAGGGGTCAAAACATCGCTTTGCATCTCCTTCAATAATGATATGTGACCATCTTTCTTGGATTGCTAGCTGGGCAGCCCACAATATTGCATTGGCTTCAGCTACAATAGGAGGACATGGGTGGTGGGTCTTGGACCAGGCTTTGGATGCTATTCCCTTGTCATCTCTAGCAACAACTGCGAGGGCAGAGGAAGACTCAGCTACAGCTGCATCAACATTAAGCTTTATCCATACTGGAGGAGGGGGCTCCCAGCTAAATATCACAGGTGCAGCAGAGGAGGGCTTTTCTGATTCCAACAAGGTTGAAAATTCAAGGAACTTGAAGTTTATCTACTTGATGGAGTTTGGAATGTCAACCTGTCCCTCCTGAAAAGAAACTTGGTTTCTAAGATGCCAGATTTCATCAAGAACTAAAGCCATGTTAAGGGGAATGAGCCATTGGTCTTCAGAAGGGCATAAAGTTTTAGGAGGGTCCAAAATTAACTTGATGATGTCCATACATGCAGAAATAAGTTGCTCATCAGCCTTGAAACCCCAACAGCTAGAATGCCAAATTGCTTTGGCAACTGGGCATCCAAAGAAAAGATGGCAACAAGTCTCCACTTCAAATCCACAAAGGAGACAGGAAGGGTCATCAATATTGATTCTTTTGAGCAGATTGTCCTTTGTTGGTAAGGAGTTAGTGCCAGTCCTCCAAATAAACATTTTGACTCTCTCCGGCAACCTGAGCTTCCAAAGTTTTTTCCAACTGACTTCTGCTTGGGAGGGTGGTGGTGGCGGAATTTGGGTTGTGAGTTGGTATGCCGATTTTACAGAGAACTTACCGTTGGGGTTTTGCAGCCAAATAAGCTTGTCTGGTCTAGAGGTGGTGGGAAGGTGTATGGAGAGTATTGCCTTGGCAGCGTCAGGGTCAAACAAATCCATGATGATGTTGGTTTTCCAAGCAAAGGATTCTTGGTCAATGAGCTGAGAGACCATAAAGGGGGTCTGTTCTACATTACCATGCTTGGGTAGAGGCTTGAAACCATTAATCCATGGCACCCATGGGTCCTGCCAAACACTTATATCAGCTCCATTTCCGATGAGATAACAGGAACCTCTGACAATGATGTTTTTTACTCCCTCAATAGCTTTCCAGATAGGTGATGCTGCTTTTGCTGGTTCTTTGTATAACCAGTCATGTCTGACTTTATATTTGGCTCTTAAAATCATCATGCATAAGCTATCCCTTTTGGAGGCGACCATCCAGGCTAACTTTGCTAAAAGTGCTCTATTAGTGTCTTTGGCTTTTTTGAAGCCAAGACCGCCTTTACCTTTTGGTAGGCAGAGCTTATCCCAAGCTTTCAAGGCAAGGAATCTACCATCCTGAGCTTTTGGTTTCCACCAAAATCTCCTCGAAGCTGCATCGAGACTATCGCAAATTTTGGAAGGGATATTGAATATGGACATGGCATATGTTGGGAGGGTTTGGGCCACTGAATTGATAAGAGTGCACCTACCTGCCCATGATAGACATTTGCTTCTCCAACCAGACAGTCGAGCTTCGAGGCGATCTTGAAGAAATTTGAAATCTCTTGATGGAGTGCTGGATAGGAAGAGAGGAGCTTCTAGATATATTGCATCCTGTTTTAGGCTTTTCATTTGTAGGACTTGTTTGATGGGCCTACGGGATAGGCTGTGGGTAAGCTTGGAGAAAAAAATACTAGATTTATTCCTATTAAGCTTCTGCCCCGACCAGCTGCAATATTTATCCAGGCATTCATTGATTTTTGTTGCATCCCTTATAGTGGCCTTGGAAAATAGTATGATATCATCAGCATACATGACGTGGGTAATTGCTGGTCCACCGATGCTAGCCTTAACTCCCTTGATTACTGGCTCTTGTTCAATCATTCTGGAAAGGACCTCTTGCCCCAAAATAAACAAATAAGGTGACAATGGGTCCCCTTGCCGAAGACCTCTACTTGACTTGAATTGTTCTGTTTTGCCATCGTTGACCAAGACCTCAAAATGCACAGAGGAAATACATGCCATTATCCAACCAATGAAGGTGTCACTGAAACCAAATCTAACAAGCACAGTTTTTAGAAAATCCCAATTAACTCTGTCGTAAGCTTTTTGCAAGTCCAATTTAATAGCCATGAGCCCCGATTTTACTTTCCTAGTTTTGAAGCTGTGCATCATTTCCTGAACTATGACTTGATTTTCAGTGATCCATCTGCCTTGAAGGAAAGCAGATTGGTGAGGAGAGATGAGCTTATGCAGCAAAGGACTGAGCTTGGTGACTAGAATCTTTGAGATAATCTTGTAAACCACATTGCATAGACTTATTGGTCTGAAATTGTTGAAAGAAGTTGGGTTTTGGGATTTGGGCATCGGTACAATTAAGGAACTGTTAACTTCCTTAGGCATGCTACCATATAAAAAGAAAGAAGTAACAGCTTTAGTCACCACCTCTCCAACAATAGGCCAATACTTCTTATAAAAGAGAACTGGAAAACCATCTGGGCCAGGGGCTTTGAGGTCCTGCATTTGGAATAAGGTAAGTTTGATAAGATCGGGTGAAGGGATGCTACTGAGTGAGGAATTTTCTAGTGGGGAAATGACTGGTGTAATCAAATTTTCAAGGTTAGTGGGGAAGGAGGTTGTCTCAGCAGAGAAAAGGCTTTTGAAACCATTTAGGAAGTGAGCTGAATGGATAACATGAGAAGTGGGAAAATTCAAATGAAATAAATCTAAAATGAGATTTTTATATCAAGATGTGCAAGCATTATTGAAGGCGTGTACGTAGCTTAATGTCTGCTCATGCATAATGAACTATGCGTACATAACCTTTTTTTTTTTTTTTTAAAGAGAGTTTCAACTTATCACTTATGGTATCCACTTTAATACATAGTCTAACCTAAAACAAGTACAAACTCAAGTTTTAACTACTTTGATATTTTCCATCTGTCTAATTATTTTGGTTTAATAAATAAGAGTTGGGTTCAAGTTACACTTGGTGTAACTCTGAGGACAAAGTTTAGGTACAAAATTGATTGTAAATTAAAGTTACAACCTTACTTAATATATTTTTATTAGATGTGAATTTTAACAAATCCACCATTGGATTATATTTTCATCTTGTATCCTTCATGCTTGCAAAATTTCTAGAAAATTAAATATCAATAGCTATGTCATCAATAAATAGTTTAAATTGCAAGTTTTTGTAGTTAAAATGCATAAAATATAATCTTATAGATCATATAATAAACAATATCTAATTGGCATGAAATTTGACATATGTATTAAAAGCATAAAGAACATGCAATCTAATGGTTAGATTTTCGAAATATGTAGTAATATTAATGATATTGAGTAAGGTTGTAGCCCCAAGCTATAGCTAAACTTTATCCTAACTCTAATCAATGTTACACAACCTAATAACTTGTTATTGAATTTATATTTTAAAAATCCAACTGTTGAATTAAATTTTCTATATGTTCTTAAAATGCATGCCAATATTCATGCCAATTGGATATAATTTACCATTCGATGTATAAACTCATCTTTTATGCATTATTTTAAACAACTAATTGATGATATGATTATTGATCTTTAATCATTTTTAAATTTTGTAATCATGAATAATATACGAAAATAATGTAATCCAACAGTAGTTTTATCAAAATTCACATCTAATTAAAAAATAGAGCAAGACTTAAGTACAGTACTTAGATGTTGTTCCTTAGGTTCCACTTTTAAGATTCCGCCATGTGGCTTTTTTCTCATGGATGGAAGTGTATTTTCTAAGTTAAGCAACTACATGGCAGAATTTTAACAGGGGAACCTAAGAAACAGCATTTAAGGTACTATACATAAGTTTTGTACTAAAAAATGTTGGGTGGTGTAACATTTTGTTTTTTTGACTTTTTCATAATAAATTATATTTGAATATGTTTAGATATATGTTTAAAATAGAATCTGTCCATATTAGTAAGTGTTTGATTTGATTGCCAAACTTTCCCACTTAATAAAATCTGATTTGATTTGTTAGTTGATTTCAAATTATGTTTCCTTGTTTGTCTAATGCAATATTTGAAAATATTTGCTTGAGTCTTTTTTTTAAGTGGACTAGCAACATTGGCGGATGTTAGCCCACTAGATCAAATGGGCTTGAGTGCTTAATATTTTTCCAAGTCCTAACTCAAGACTTACAAACTGGTTCATGAGATCTCTACATGGGGGTCAAAATTGTTTTGGGGACTTAAACTAGGTGGCTACTCCCAAACTCTTGACCTCTAGTTCACTTGGCTAAGGCACATTCCTTGGACAACACCTGTGTACGGAATTTGGGACTATGAGCCTACAAAATTACCCAAATTTTTGAAAGTGTAAAATACAATTTAATCATAAAATTAAATGAACAATATTAAACTTTTAATTCTTAATTCAACTTAATTGAAACTAAAACAAATTTTAGTATAAAACTTTTTATAAAAGTTAAGAGATAGTTTTTTTTTCTCTATATTCTTTTTTTAAAGAAATTCGATAGATTTTTTTTTCTCTCTATATTAATTTGTGTTTATAAAAGAAACTATATTTCAAAAGGGAAAAAAAATCCTATTTATTGCTACTATGGTCCCAAGTTGATGTCCTCGATCCATTTAGTAAGTAAAATTGGAACCAAAAGTCTAGGTTTTAGAGGAGTGAAGACAAAACACAATCCATTGGGTTTTTCACTTTTCTCTTTTTTTAACACTCAATTTTGCTTGGTCCCTCCCCCCCCCCCCCCCCAATATTTTTACTCAATTATCCATAAACTTCACAAATTCAAAACCTTAGAGCATTCCCATCAGCCTTTCCATAATTGTGTATAAATGTGCAAAATAGAAAAAGTCACCACTTTTACACAATCTGAGCAAAAAAAACACCCACATCAGTGGGTGTATACTTATGCATATTTACAAGTTGCTACAGTACCCGTGTATATTTGCACGGGCACTGTAGCATGTGTATATCATTTTTTTAACCATTTTTTCTCTCTCATCTGTGTAACTGCCTCTCAGCTCCCTCTCTCTCTCTCTCGGCGCACAACTCTCCCTTTCTCTCATCTCATCCATTTTTCTTCTTCTAGCTTCCGCCGATTGCCATTGCCGCCGATGAGAATGAGGTCGAGCAAGCCAAGTCGCCGGACGAGTCCGTCGCCTACAACACGAACAGAGTTCTCCAACGGGTCTGTCGCCTAGAATCTCGTGGGTTTTGATCCATTTTTGGTTGAGCTTGAGGCCGGCGGCCATCGCGAGGAGGTGGCAGTGCTGCGAGGCACTTTGGTTGAGGCCGGCGGCCGTCGCGAGGAGGTGGGTTTTGATCCATTTTTTTTCCTGGTTTTTTGGTTGATTGTGGGTATGGGTTTTGATCCATTTTTGGTTGAGCTTGAGGTCGGCGGCCATTGCGAGGAGGTGGCGGTGCTGCGAGGCACTTTGGTTGAGGCCGGCGGCCGTCGCGAGGAGGTGGGTTTTGATCCATTTTTTCTGGTTTTTTGGTTGATTGTGGGTGTGGGTCAATGGGTTTTGATCTTGATCGGCTTGGCTTGAGTGGGTTTTCCTTTTGTTGATGCTGGTTAGGTGGTGATGATGGTGGCTGGGTGGTGATGATGGTGGTGATGGCGACTGTGGGTCTGTGAGAGAGAGGGGCAACGAGGGAGTGAGTAATAAAAAAATGTAAAATAATGAATATTTTATTGAATAGATGTGTAGAGTAGATAAACTGATGTGGGTGTTTTGTAAAAGTGGATGTGTAAAATAGAAAAAGTAGGTTTTTTTGTGTAAAATAGATAGAAAATTTACACGGACTGATACGAATGCTCTTATAGAACAACAACAACATCATTCTAATCTTTGAATATGACATCATGGGCTATACTCATCAATGGTTGGATTGAGTCAATGGAAAACTTTCTTGCAAACAAAAATGGGTCATGTCGTTTTGTGACAGAGACAAATCAGAAACATTCATTCCATCGTGACCATACCTAGGCCTTTGTCTTCTTAATGATAAGATCAACTGGGGTCCCACCTCACTTGCCTTGTAGGTCTGAGGGTGGCCATAGATGCTGCCCCTTCAGTCCACATGTGTGAGTGTCGCTGGCACACACCCTAGTGGGTCCCTCACGCTAAGAAGGGTAGAAAATTAATTTTTTTTAGGGAAACACGTGTCAAAACGCACGCACGGCAGCTTGAACTTAGACTAAAGCCTATGGTCACTCACAACGATCCTGGCATGCTTACGTGTCAACACCCAAAACTGGGACCCAATCTAAAAATCCTCCAGCCTCACCTCCGGAAGCATAGTGTTGTTCCCACGCACCGCCCACTTGTCATAGGCACTAACCTCGTTGTTGGGAATCTCGATGAAGCTTTTGTCAGAATTTATTAAGGTTTGGTACGTGAAGTTGAAGGAGTGGATAGGTATGCATGATGGGGAAAGAAAGATGAACATGGAGTTTGATGGGTTGTCGAGAAGTGCATAAGCAAGTAACCGACGCACCACTGAGATGAGAGTTGGGGAGAATCGACAGGTGGGTTTGGAGGGTATGACTCGGTTAGCGAAAACACCTAAGAATGATTGGTCATAGCGGCGTGTTGGGTCAGCGTGGATATAGATATTGAAGAGGGTGGTTTGGTTAAAGTACAATTCCCAAAGTGGTGAAAATGGGAAAGGAGTTTTGGTTAGGAACATGAAAGCTAGCTTTTTTAGGTTGAAATGAAGAGGGTTTTGGGTTCACTTGTGAGGTAGCCTTGAAGAGTGGCTCATCGTCATCATCATTTAGTGGTATAGAGGGGAGTTTGGTGCTATTATGGAGCCTAGGTTGAATAATAATTTGTGGGTTTTCATTGATATAGGTGGTGGTGGGGTTTATGATTATGGTGGTGAAAACAATGGCAAGGGGTAAGTAAAGGAGAAGAGCACAAAGAAGGGAGAGTGGAGTGGGGCACAACATGATTTTATTTGTTTAGAGAGAAAATGGAGTGATTTTGGCTCAAAGAATCTAGTGGAGTGAGAAAGAGAGAAAATGAGATTTGGTGGAGGGCTTTAATTTTTTATTTTCCTTAATTACTAGTATGTTAAATCAATGGCAGAAGTAAAGTTAGATTCCTAATTTGTAATTTCCCAATTATGTTCCAACTCAATGCCTAAGGTGTTTAATTCTCAATTAATATAAGGGAGTTTTTTTTTTTTTTTTTTTTTTTTTTACAAGATAGAATTTCTACTCTAGTATAATCTAAGTGTATATAAGGGAGCTGTTTAATACCATGAAAGAAGTAGTTGAGGCCTATAATCTTAAAACTTATGACTTAATCATGATTGTTAGTTTCAACTTATAGGTTGAGGTTTGATGAAATTTCTATAATCTGTGACTTATCTTAGTCCAGTTTTGGCAATTTTACTTTTTATGGTAATTGATGTGTTGGATTTGGATAGGGTTGTTGGATATCATGACAATTTTACACATGGCTAACATGCAAATGATGTGGACATACCTTTTCTAAGTATGAGGGTTCTAATGTGTGGGCCTCACATGCATAAACAATGGGAAACTACTTTCATCTCATGTATTGTAAGGTTTCAAAAAGCTAGTTTTGAGTATGGGATTCACTTATACAATAGTCTCATGTGCCTGACGCATATACTATTTTTTCCGTATGATAGAGCATTTTTCTTTTTAGCTAAAAAAAAATATATTGGAGTTAAGTTACACCATACCAAGGAAAAAAAAGGAGCCTTCTAGTATGAATTGTAAAATAATAATAAAATAAAAAATAAAAAAAAAAAAAAAAAACCCTCTTCCATATCCCATTACACATTTTAGAGCAACCACATCGGAAGTTGAAAAATTATGCAAAATACAAAAAGTTGTTAATTTTACACATTTTAACCAAAAAAAACACCTACATCAATGCTTGCAAAATTATGCATATATGCACGGTTACTGTTACTTTGCATATACGCACGGTTACTGTAACTTTGCATACTCCCAACTTAGGCATCTTCTCTCCCTCGTCATCTTCTTCTTCCTTTGATACACACCCACACACATGGACACACCAACAAACCCAGCACCACAAAATCAACACAGACCCACCATACACACAGACCTAGCACTACAAAATCAACCACAAGCACACCACAAAATCAACCAAAAATCAAACACACCCACACACGAACAAACCAATAGAGACAGAGAGAGCATCTTTGTGAACTTGTGGTTGTGGTTTAGTGCTTGGAAGTCGACTAGAACAAGTCTTGGTGCTTGTGGAGGAGATCGGAATGTTTGGGTCGACTAGAACAAATCTCTGTGGATTGGTGCTTGTGGCAAATTGGTGCTTGTGGATCGGCGAGTTTCAATCGTGGTGGATCGGTGCTTGGATCATTGCTTGTGACCGTGAATGGAGAGAGAGAGTTTCAAATGGGGAATGGAGAGAGAGAGTTCAAATAAATAATAAAAAAAGTGAGGAAAATGATTATTTAAATAAAATAGATGGTAGAATAGACAAACTGATATGGGTGTTTTGTAAAAATGGATGTGTAAAATAGAAAAAGTAGGGTTTTTTTGGCAAAATAAACAGAAATTTTGCATTGACTGATGCGTTTGCTCTTACAAATTTTCTTTAAAAAGTTACAATGGTCTTTTATTTTAAATTCATTTTTAATTGTTTCTAAAATAAGAAAAAATCATTTTTAATTTAGTAGACATTCTCTTCTTTCTCCTCTCTCTTCACCCTCGTTATGGATCATTGGCTTTGGAAGAACATGGACAGTTAAAAGTTTGCTTAATCTCAACCTTGGCGTTGAAATAAAATAGACACATTGGTTCTTATTGAAATAAAACAAACTTTATCTCAGCTTAGGCAAGGTGGTTTTAACAGTGGTTTGTTGACACGATGAGTTGTTAGGTTGATGTGTGTTGGCTGCAGTGGCATTCATTTGGGTTTTGTGATGGGTTGCTAGGTGTGAGCTGTAGTGGTGTTATGCTAGGTGACGGTGGTTAGGGGTTTATTTGGGTTGTATTGATTATCTATGAGAGAGAAAAAAATTATATATAGGGTAGTATAAAAAAAAAAAAAAAAAAAAAGAGATATAGGGTGTATTTAAAGTAGTCATGTAAAGTTTATAAAGTAAATTTTTTGTAAACTAAAATAAAGAATTTCTGCAAAATCATACAGAAATGCTCAAAAAGTGATCAGAGATATAGAAATTGTGAATGCTATCAACTAGTCATTAATCCATGCAAATCACAAAAAAGTTTAACAAATTATTATCATTATTATTTTGCTTTTGCTTTTTTGACTATATATGAAATTTGATAATTATAGTAATTATTAATAGGTATTTATTATAATTGTGTTTGTGTATGGAACTATCTATTCTATTGTTTAAAGAAAAATATGATGGTAGATTCTAATGGAATGATTAAATATATAATAGAATTCAAAATCAATTGAAAAAATATTGTAAGAATATTGATGTATGAATCAATTAAAAGTTTATGTGGTACAATATTATTAAGTTAACCAAAAAATATTTCTTGAAAAAAAACAGGTTTACCAAATATCAAGTGTCTTCAACTATAGATTCTCGCAACTCAAGTTGCAAAAAAATCTTGTTCTATAGATATTTATATCACTAAAAATTTAATAATATGACTTTTTATATTTTATTACTTTTTTTCTCAATATAAAATTTGATAATTATGATAGTTAGTAATTGATATTTATTAAATTTGTTTTCATATATGGAACTTTATATTCTAACATTAGGCATTTAGATGATTGTGTTTGTGTATGGAATTATATATTTTACTATTTAAAGAAAAAATGACTTACCAAGATTTTAATAGAGGGTTTAAACATAAAATAAAATTTAAACTCAATCAATTCAAAGTAATGAGCCATCCAGAGCTTATGTAATATAATATTATGAGGTCAACCAAATGTTAAACAGTTTTGGTTTTAAATATGCTAGCCTGTATCCCATGCCATGCACGAGATTTTTTATTTTCATTAATTTTATAAATTTATACATTTAAGTTCGACTACATAGGAGTCTTTTGGTTGAATATTGCAAAAAAGTGAGTATGTTTATGATATGGGAATTGTTGGAAGTTATTTGGGAAAATGAGGAAAGAAGTAAATTTTGGCAACACTGTTGCCGAAATTCTAACAAAAAGTATGAGAGAGGAGAGAGAAATGATGTGATGGTTGGAGTGAGAAAAAATTTGAATTTCGGTAATGAGGTTACCGAAATTCTTGCTGCCCAGATGAAGTGCTTGAAGGAGAGAAGTAAAAAAGTAATTGTCGCAACCAAGTTGCCAAAATTGTAGAAGAGAAAGATGAGAGAGGAAAAAGGAATTGTGGCAACCAAGTTGCCGAAATTGTAGGGGAGGAAGAGAAAATTTAATAGGAATTTTGGCAATGAAGTTGCCGAAAATTGAGGAAAAAAAAAAAAGAATTATGGCAACTAAGTTGCCGAAATTGGAGAAAAGATGAGAGAGAAATTGATTTGGGATGAAAATTCAAGGGAAAAAAAGGAATTGTGGCAGCCAAGTTGCCGAAATTGAAAAAAAATTATTTGATTTGTGACAATGGAATTGCTGAAAATGAGAGGGAAAAAAAAGAATTGTGGCAATGGAGTTGCCGAAAATTGGAGGAGAGAGAGAGAGAATTGTTTGGTTAAAAAAAATATTTTGTAATATAGATTCTCATTCTAAAAAGTACACATATTCTTATTCTTTCCGTATGCCAGTAGTTTTTTTTACTAAAGCAATTTGGTTTGTGCCAATATGTCATGTTCTTTCATTTCATCCTGTAAAAGTAATAACTATAGATTCTTTGCATGATTTGCTATGAAACAAATAATTATAGATTCAAGTACATTGATTCTTATTCTCAACAAAAAAAAAGTACATAAATTCTTATTCTGTGCTAGTGCTAATATGTGAATATGTTGCAGAACCTATCCATGCATGCCCTAAAGAGAGAAAATTATGGAAGAAAAAGATGATTGATGTGCACGCTGTAAATAAAAATAAATAAATAAATAAAAAATAGAGATTCTTTGCATGATTTGCCTTATGAAACAAAGAAACAAGATTCTTGTGTTTGATTCATTGCAGAGAATGTGCCATACATTCTACAAACAACTATACGGAACAACAGTTGCAAATATTTATCCATTCTTTATATCTTACAATGTGAGTTACATCTCTTAAGTAGTTACTTTTCTTTTTATAATATTCATATTGATATGTTTTAGGGACATGGCTAAGCGTGAA
Source organism: Quercus ilex subsp. ballota (assembly GCA_032727855.1). NCBI lineage: Eukaryota > Viridiplantae > Streptophyta > Magnoliopsida > Fagales > Fagaceae > Quercus > Quercus ilex. The sequence continues at coordinate 25,058,192 of CM064909.1, forward strand.
AATCTTGTTTTTGTATTATGTGTTTTGCAACATAAACTGATTTATATGATATGTTTTAAATTATTTGTCCATGAATTCTTGCCTAAAATTTCATATAGCAAAAATATATTTCAAAATTGACATAAATTTTCCTTAAAGAAATACTTACTTTGTTAGCCTATAATAAACATGTATGCTATAAGAAAACCCAAAAAAAAAAAAAAAAAAAAAAAAAAAAAAAAAAAAAAGAAGAGAGGCTAGTATATGCTCATAAATAAAAAATCTAAGTTGTAGGTATAATAATAATAAAGAAAATTATACGATACTAGAAATATTTATCCATTATCGTATGGATGCATGAAAATATTATAATATGTCTTATTTTAAAAGAAGCAAAATGAAAAGTTACATTAAATAATTAACTTAACCCCTAACAGATCCTTCTAAATGTTAATGTTATGCTAAGTTACTTAAGAAAAAGGAAACAAAAAATAATTTTAACTACTATGATAGACAAGAATAAATTATCAGTGAACCAATCATCTTTAATAGAATTCTCTCAGCTCTAGCTATTTAAACATTGAATATTTAGTGGATTACCTTCTTGTATTGCATTTTAATGGTTGTGTAGTGTTAATATATTAATACTATTATTATGTTTTAGTGTGAATGGCAGAAAAGTTGTTCATTTTTCTCATCCATTCTGGTCGAATAATTAAACATGGCGAAAATGAGATTTATTATGAAGGGCCGCCTCCTTCTATGCTTCCATTAAGCCAGGGTTTTGCATTTGAAGATCAATGTGATGGAGTAGCATCCACGCTTCATATAAATATAGAAGATTCAAAACTTACTATTTAGTATAGATTTCCTTTTCAATGTCATCCACATCCTGTGACTTACTAGCAAGTTTTGGTAAAAGATGATAATAGTGTCAATGTAATATTCGATTTATTAGGCTACTAATATGGATTTGTAGGTGCAGAGTTGTACGTGGGTGTAGAGCCCATAAAAAGCCACTGAGATGTTTTTCCCATTCGATATGCCAACGAAGGACCAAGTGCATCATTTAGTTATTCACATGGCGGACACTTTCATGATCCATATGCTACTCATGCTGGTCATTATTCTGAAGATGCGGCTCGTTCTCCAATGAACATTGGTGGTGTTGACTGTAGTGCTCTATATGCCCATGTTGCAACTGAGAACCAACATGTTCCTTATAGGCCAATGAACACTAGTGATGCTGACTATGATAACCCAACTGAGCATGTCGCACTAGCTACTTGTTTTGAGTTTGAAGCTTAGTATGACCGAACCACCACTCAGAGAGCTGTTAATGATCTCAATGATACACACCACATAGCTGTTACTACTTAAAATGCGGTCCATACATTATCAAAAAGGATGCGAGCCATGGATAGTGATGAACAACTTGATAACGACGAGGTCCTTGATGATGTTGGTGATGAACAGGAGCTTCCCGATGAACCTAATCATGAAAGCAGTTCAACAATGGAATTCCATCAACCTTCATCACTAAGCTTTTCGCAGAGCATGTGAGAAAATATAATTGATCCAACCCCACCATTTGAAAAGCCCATTCAGAGTACTTGGGACCCTACCCAAGAGTTTTATGTGGGCTTACTTTTTGCTGATAAGGATGAACTACAAGCCACTGTTAAACAATATCACATCAAGAGGAACCAAACATTTAGCGTAAAAGAGTCAGATCCAGCATGTTGGTTTGTTTGTTGCAAACATTGTTCTTGGCATCTTTGAGCATGCTTCCGGGCTACACATGGGTTCTTTGAGGTTAGGAAATACAATGGTCCACACACATGTACAGAGACCACGCTCACATAAGATCACGAGCAATTAGACATCCATATTATTGAGAAAGAGTTGAGGGATATTGTCCAAAATGATCCAAGCATAAAGGTTTCTTCATTTCAATAGACTCTTTACAATAAGTACCAATACCGGCCTTCTTATTTTAAGGTGTGGGAGATGAAGCAAAAGGCAATTGGTAAAGCATTTGATGATTGAGACAAATCTTACCAATTATTGCCAAAATGGATGAAAGCTTTGACTGATTCAAACCCGGGCGGTAAGGTTATTTGGAGAACATTACCTGCTACTATGCCAGGCTGTGCGATATTTGACAGAGTGTTCTGGGCTTTTGGTCCATCAATTGAAGGTTTTCAACATTGTAGGCCAATGATTAGTATAGATGGAACTTTCCTATATAGTAAGTACTAAGGTAAGTTACTAATTACATTAACGTGGGATGGTGACAATAGACTTTTTCCACTTGCCTTTGCCATTGTGGGGGAGGAAACTGATGATAGTTGGAGTAAGTTTTTGCGTTGTATTTTGAATAATGTCACTAATCGGGATGGGTTATGTCATATCTGATCGTCACCTTGGTTTAATTTCAACAATACGGACTCTATGTAAATTGACACGTTGATATCATCGTTTTTGCCTTCTCCATGTGGCTAGCAATTTCAATCAACAAATTGGGAATAAAAAATGAAGGCTATGGTAATGTGGGCAGGCATGGAGAATCAGGTACGAAAGTATCAAATAACTAGGGATAGAATTACTCAATTAAGTGCAGATGGTGATTTGTATTTAAGGTACGTACCAATGTAGAAGTGGACGTTAGTACACGATGGTGGACATTGTTATGAGGCAATGGCCACAAACTTGTCTAAAAGCTTCAACGGTATTCTAAAGAGTGCTAGAAATCTGTTCATAACTGCGTTAGTCAAACTTACATACTACCATTGTGTAGCCTACTTTGCCGATTGGTATACTAAGGCACTCGCAAAGGTTACAATTGGTGAACTCATTATAGCCTATGCAAGGAATAAATTCAATAAATGGGGGGGGAAAAAGGCACCAAAGCATTCAGTTACTATGTTCAGTCATGAAGACGATCTGTTTGAAGTCAAAACACCAAAAAAAGGCATCAAATAATTCAGTTACTATGTTGTAGTCCATATATATTTTTCTGCAAGACACCATGGATGCAAATAATTATCGTATAATGTCCAAACAACCTGCAATTCCAATTACAATATTACCTATTGATTATGATGTGTGTCATGATTAGAATGGTATACACGTAGAACATGCGTTGGTGTGTAAGTAAAAGTTCTCTTGGTCGTCCACCTATACACAATTAATGATTGCCACTAATTTTAGGGCTTGGAAGTAACAAGGATAAACGCTACAGTATACAATTTTGTATAGAAATAGAAAGCAAATATTATATCTGCAACCGTATGGGTCGTCATCATTTAAATTCATGGGATTTATTGGAATTGGGGTCATATATGGAAGATGCTCCCAGGCCCATAATAGTAATATGAAGATAGGGCCTGCAACCTCAGTGCTTTTTCTAATAGCAGCAGTACACAGCTTTTTATAAAGGAAAGCAAGTATGACATTACCCCAACTATGTTCCCCAGCTGCACCAAAGTCTGCTAACAGCTGGAGAAAGTAGCAATACAATCTACTTTGACTTTTATATCCAAATAGTAAAGCCAAAACTTGGAACATGTATGCCCTAGCATATTGTTGGATTGTTACAACATTGGCACCCTTTAGTAAGTTTAAGAATGTATTCCTTACCCAGGTTATTTTAAGGCCACTATTGTCCAATGCTGTTGCAAGTGGTCTAACCTTAAGTAAATTCTGACAAACTATTCCACAGTCCAAATTAGTGGGCCTGCACACAACATTGCATTTTGTACCCCTTTGAGTTTAAGATTACTAATCACATTTCTATTGATTTGTGAATAGATTAATTGGGGGGAACGATCAAAATCAAGCTTGAAAAGTTTCTTGTTTGAGGTATTGAGCTTAACTCTTTCTATTTCTTTTCCTTTTCTTTTTTGCCTTCTTGTTATATTTTAATCTGTTTCTTTGCTTAGTTTGTATTTATATATGTTTGTTTAGGTTAGTTTTATGCTTTCCTTTTATTTTTAAGCATGTTAGGCTGTTAGATTTAAGCTTTCAAGTCTTGCTTTGTTTTTCTGCTTGTCTGTTTTCTGGGTTAGGGTTGTCTGCGTACGCATACTTTTGTATGCACGTAGGCTCGAAGTATGCGTATGCACACAACTGGCCTACGTATGCAGGCCTATGTATGCGCACGTATACTCGTGCCTAGAAACCCTAATTTTGATTTTCTTGTTTCTTTTGCTTTGTTTGTCTTAGCTAATATGTCTCTGTTTTAACTTTCTTATATGCTTTTGAGTTTCTTTTTCTTTGTTCACTTGTTTGTTTGTCATTGTATACTAGATTAGGGTTTATATTTTTGTTCCTTAGTTTTAATGCCATGTCATTCATTCACATGTCCATTCATTGATGCCATAGGTGCTGTGATGCAATGAGATAAGTAAAGGTAAGTCATGCATTCACATGGACATGCACATTGTTTGATAACATGGTTTGATGATGAGCATGAAAGTATTTGGTCAAACAGCATGTTCTTAAGGATCTGCATGTTCCCAATGTGATCCTTTGATGTTTACATGTTGCTACCTTGGATGGGATATATGATATGATGCTAGATGAATGCTAGTTTGATGAGATGCCATGATAGATGTATGCTAGGGTTTGTATATATGTGTGGTTGGGTTTCTTTTTACTTTATAGATAGATAGGTATGTGTTTTGGGATAATGATGTCATGTTGTATGCTTAGATGTATGCTAGTGTGTGTGTGAGTTAGAATATAAGTATTGAACATGTTTTTAATAAGGTTAAGATATAAGACACAATGATGGGAGACCAACCTTAGGGTTTGGCAGTCTTGAGTGCTTAACACCTTTTCAAAAACGTACGTAAACTCTAAACTCTTACTCTAGTAGTAAGATCAATGGTCCTTACTCGAAAGGATGCTATATCCATAATTCCTAGACCATATAACTAGGTGGCGACTCCGCTACTTTCTATTGTGTCCACACTAGTCAAGATCTATATGCAGTAAGCATGTGTCATGGTATAGTTTACATTGATGCAAATATGCGGCAATACACTCGCCTAACTATGCGCGCATGCGCGAGGGGTGGGGGAGGGGGGTGCAAACGGTTGGGGTCGCACTTGTAAGGTGGAAACCTGAAATTTTTTTTAAAAATGTTCAATGTTATATTGGTAATGTTGAAATTATTTTCATGTAAATTGAATAATTGTTGGGTTAGCAGAGAAGGATCGAATGGCCCAAGCTCGATCCATTTCAAATATATCCTGCGTTAAATGCTACAATGAGTTAAACCATGCAACATCCATTACCTCTATATTAGTAGGACATTGTTTATAAATCAAACTAAATTAACCATTTTTTTTTGGACTGAGATAGCCTCTATGATATTAATGAATTGACAATAAGTACTATTAAGATCTTGGTCAACCCTAAATTAAATAGAATATAAGAAGTTAATCATAATCATACTCATACTCATATCGTATTATTAAATTCATACACACATAATATAAATTATAGTGTAAGTGAAGATGCATTTTCACAATATCTTTAATATATAAACACTGAGATTAAAAAAATTACAACATGTGAAGTTATATTTTTTACAAACCATCTATATAAAAAATTACAAACTAAGAAAATAATTTCCAATTAAATTAGGAGGCCAAGAAGCTTTCTACAATTGTGATACGAAGTGAAGGAATGTATGAATTATAGAGTGATACTTACAAGAAAAGAAAGAAAGAACAAAAAACACAATCAGATAATCATAAATAACTTCTAAAAAAAATATAATCTTAAATAAAAATAAAAGAACAATAATAAAAAATAATAAAATTAATATATAGTGACTACTACAGTTTTTTATGCTAAATATTAAATATAACTTACAATGCTTGTAGTTCATAATGAAATTGAAAGAAACTCAAATAAAGGATTTATGAAACAAAATTTTTAATAATAATAATAATAATAATAGTTTTAGCAAAAATAATCATACACACAATAATTAGTATTAACTATAATATAACCATATATAATATTTACAATATATTACTGTATAATATTTATAAAGCATATAATTAATTTTTATTTCTCAACCTATAACCACCCTAAAAAGTAAAGATTCAAGAAACTTAATACATTTTTATACCAACTAAACTTTAATGAAATCAAAAGAAACACAAATGTACGATTTATTGTACTAAATAAAAATAATAATAATAATACACATACATATCTTTATTATAAACCAACAAACATATTATGCAATATATTTTGTCCACGTAGTGGGATCCGTGCATCAAAAGGGTGGCGTTCATATATTGAAGAGTTCAAAGGTTCTGAAGTAGTAGAAGGTTTCTACTGTAAGTTTATCTACGGAGATTGTAAAGTATAGGGACAAAGGTTTTGTACTAGATCTGAAACTTCTCTTTACTATAGTAAATTGCTTTTCGGGAAGATTTCTCCCAGGTTTTTTATTGTGAAACTAGTTTATTTTATTAGTTTTCCTGGGTTATTATATCTTGTCTTATTTATTTTTTCACTGTATGATTTTGACATGATATTGATTTTGTTTGTTTTAACAAATTTTATTCATAATAAATCTAATTAACAGCTTGGATTTAAAACTTGATAATTCTATCAACTGAGATCTAAATTTCTCAACAAATGGTGTCAAAGCGGGTACACTTTGATTGGATTAATTTCTTGAGTGTGATCCTTGACCCCCGTTGTCATGGAATTTCTTGATTGCTTTGATGTGCATGATCTTGTGTTGAATGATGATGATGATATTCAAGATGCCTATTGCAAGTTTTATAATTCTTGTATGAAATCTCTTGAATATTCTACAAAATTAAAAGCTAAATTCAAAAAGGTAAAGCTTGAAAAAGATGATTTGATTGCAAAATTGGATGAAGCCAATAATTTGAATGAGAATTTTAAAAATCAAATTTTATCTTAGGTGGACAAAATTAAAAGTTTGGCTGAGCAACTAGTTGAATCTAAAACTGAAGTTGAAAAATTAACTAGTGCCAAACTTGTTGTTGAGCCTAACTCAAAAGAAAAGGATTTTTATATTCCTCCATTTAAAAGGAATAATCAACAATTGAAGGCTAATATTACTAGAATAGACAAAGGTAAACAATCTGATGTTAATGCTGAAGTTTCTAAACCTATGTCTAAAACTCCTCCTAGGTTGAATGGTAAATCTGAATTTGTCCTCATTTGTTATCATTGTCATATTGTTGGTCATATTAGGCCAAATTGTCCTAAGTTGAGGTCTCTGTCAACCTCTAAACTTGGACCTCCTTTTAGGAAGCCAAGTAGCTCTAAAATTGCTCATGTTTGTCACCATTGTGGTGTTTCTGGACACATTCGTCCTAATTGCTTTAAGTTGTATCCTCATAAGCAATTGTCCAAACGGTCACAGGTTTCCTCTCACGGCCAAAGACTCGTGCTGTGTGAGTGAGAAAGAAGCCTAAGACTTAATTGTCTTTTCTGTTTGTCATCTGCTTTAATTCTTTCTATCTAAAGTAGGACTCTTTTTGCTTTATTTTTTATCTGTTTTTGGAATCATGCGTTCATGCATATGCATCTTTCTTTCATGCTTTCATGTTGTTTGTCTGTTTTTGTTTGGTTGTTTAGTTTTTATTTTGTTTTCAAAATAAAAATAAAAAGGAAAAATTAGAAAAATACAAAAACAGTGTGTTTTGTGTACATTGGTACTTGTGTACCTTGGATAACAAAATTTTCTAAATTTTGTATCTTTTGTAACTTAGATGAGTATCTCTATGCACAACTAAACAAGTGAGTTTTGTGACTCTTGTTTGTGATGAGTACGATTAAGTTATTTCTTGTACTTAACACTCGTATCACTCTTTTTTACGGGAATGACTAGAAAATCCTAAGAGAAATGCATAAATAACCATCCCACCACTGTTACCCACCAATCTTGAAATGACATCTATATGCTTCGGCATAGCAAAAGTGCAATGTCAATGACATTTCTGTGCTTCGGCATAACAAAATTGGAATATCAAAAGCTTAACATCATTGGGTATTTATTTTCTTTCTCTTATATGCCCATGCAGGGACGGAACTAGGATTTGAACCTGGGGGGGGAGGGGGGCAAAGCTTAAAACAATTTTTTTTTTTTTAATGAAAATAAAAACTAACACCTATTTCATATTCAACAAAATACTACATATAAAATAAGTATTTCTTAAACATTTGATATTATAAAAATGTCGACAAAGTATAATATACAAAATAAATGTTTTTTAAAATATTTCAACACATTTATCAAAATGGAACTCGATGCTCTTTTAAGTCTCGAAAGTCGTCTATGATTGAACAAAATAATAATAATGAACAAAAGTAATGAACAAAAAAAAGTTGAAAAAGAAATAAATTTAAAGGATGGATTTAAAATCTTACCGAAACCCAAAATAAGAAGTTCTATTGGGGACATTATTCTAGAAATGAAATACAGACTTAAAACTGCCCCCACAAATTCTATAGTCTATGGCATGCGAAAGAGATGAAGTTACGAGTAAAAAACAGCGAGTAGATGATTGGTACAACATCAAGTTCCCAACAAAAGAGAGAATAACTCACCTTGAATTCAATGAAACTTCCAAAATGAGAGCCATGTTTTGACCAATATTCCTTTTTTTTTTTCCTGGGGGGTACTAGCTTTTGGGGGGGGGGGGGGCAATGGCCCCCCCCTGCCCCTATGTAGGTCCATCCCTGTGCCCATGCATGATTTGCTTAAAAAGAAAAATATGCAAAGAAAAATAAAAAGCAAAAAGAATAAAAATACTTTATATATGATTGCAAGCGTATATTCTAGGAGATGTGGGAGATATAAGATGTACCTCGAAGGTGATATTCCCCATCAAACAGTTATGATTGTGTGTGAGTTAAAGTGATTTTCTCATATTTCAAATCGTCATAACTAGTTGACACTTATGCAATCTTACGATATTTTTCACACACAACACGTAATATTCTTTGCTACTTTTGATACATGTGCAGGTACAATATGAATTGGCCATCACTAGGTTTACATGTGTTCATATATGCTCACTAAATTGTCTTAACTTGTTTTTGAAATATAAAATTGGTTAAACTTGTTTAGTGTGTGTGTGTGTGTGTGTGTTTTGAATCTATGAGCATGACAATTTTTTTTTCTTGATTGAGAGAATTGTTTTTTGCATGTTTTGCATCTTTCTGTTATCTTGTCATCTATAGCATCTTGTTTCATTACATTCTTGCATTTATATAGATTTCTTGTGCTCCCTTGATCATCCTTAATCATCTTTATGTTTCTCGGGTAAAGCTTTCTAGCTTCTTGTATCCCTTATCAATCATGACAAAAAGGGGGAGAAATTGTGAAGAATATGTGATTTCTTTTTAAGATTCTACATATTATGGGGAGAAATACACACCTCTGTAAGGGGGAGATGTGTTTCATCTTGTTAGGGTGAGTGCTTACCTCCTTCTTCTTATACACCGGTCTTGTGACCATATTTACATACATTGTGCTTATCATTGATATATATATGATGATGTATGTCTTCTTCACCTACCTTGACATGTGTTGTTTCTTTTCTATCTTTATACACATGTTTCTTATTACTTGTATGCAATCTATTATTTCTGTTTCACACAAATATGCCTTGATGAGTTTTGTTTAAAGTGTTTCAGAAATATAGGTTGTCAAAGTCTACTTGCCATAAACTCTTTTCTTGCAAAATTTTTCAAGAGTTTGTGTTAGGATAGATTTTATTGTATTCAACAAGTGAATATAAGTTGAGTGATTTATGACTTCTCTCATATGTTCATTTGTTTGTTGTGGTTTTGTTCTGGATTGCCAAAGAGGGAGATTGTTAGGACATATGCAATTCACTTGTTAGAAACATATGTCACTATTTTGTGTAATTGGCTAATCATTTGACAAAACGCACTTTTCTTGTAATTGGGTAGATCTAGAATTTGTTTGATGCTTCAAGAAACCTTGTTTCAAGTTCAAGTGTTAAAACCATGCAAGTCTGTCCAAGAATCAAGTGAGAATGTGCTAAATTTTAAAGCTCGATAGCCCTTCGACACCTCCTCGATCGATCGAGAATTATTGAGCTTTACGAAATTCAAATTTTTAGATTTGATTTTCAGCCCATGTTGACATGTATGTGTAGGGTTTCTTTTCTCACAACCTTAGACTTATATAAGGCTTATTTTAGAGACCATCACATAAAAGAATACAAGGAGGACATATACAAAAGGTGACCGATGTCTTATTCTCTCTAAAAGAAGCTACTGCGTCTTTGCGCCTTAGGGTTTTGTAACCAAGTACTTCTTGATCTTCATTATCCATGAAGTGAAGAACTTTGCAGCCAACAATCTTCTTCAAGTTGGTGTGTTAGTCACGTACTGGGATCCATGCATCAAAAGAGCAGCGTTCATATATTGAAGAGTTTAAAGGTTCTGAAATGGTAGAAGGTTTCTACTGTAAACTCATCTACGGGGATTATAGAGTCTAAAGACAAAGGTTTTGTACTAGATCTGGAACTTCTCTTTACTATAGTGGATTGCTTTTCAGAAAGGTTTCCCCCTAGGTTTTTTATTATGAAACTAGTTTGTTTCATTAGTTTTCTTGGGTTATCATATCTTATCTTATTTATTTTTCCGCTGCATGATTTTGACATGATATTGATGTTTGTTTGTTTTAATAAGTTTTATTCATAATTATTCTAATTAACAACTTGGATTTAAAACTTGTTAATTCTATTAACTGAGGTCTAAATTTTCCAACAAATGCAATATTCTGCAATGAGTGAAAAATATTTGAATTTCAAAATAGACCGTTCCTAGCCTAAGTTAAAGGCAACAATCTATGCTAAAGTTATGGACATCAATTAAAAGATATTTGAAAATAAAGTATTCCTAGCCTAAAGCATAGTCTTTTTCTTTTCTTTTTTGAGAAGCACCTAAGTCATAGGCTGATTATATGTTATCAACTACAAATGATCAAATCAAATGCATATATGGTGACTATTATAATTTATTATGGTAAATTTCAAATATAACTTAAAATGCTTGTAGTCCTAACCATAAAGAATTTATTAATCTAAAATTTGAATAATAACAACAACAACAACAACAATAATCATAATCATAATCATAGTCATACAAACAATATTAACTCTAATACAACAATACATAATATTTTACAATGTATTAGCTTATAATATTTACAAAGTATATACTCATACAACAATAATAAATTTGTTAATTTCTAGAGCTATAAGTTAATAAAGCAAAGCAAAAAACTCACATTAACCAAAAACTTACAATCCTTAGTTGTGCATACTAGAGCAAAGCGGAAGAGTAATAAAGTAATGAACAATCAAAAGTAAGTGAAACAATACGAAAAATGTTAACACTTTCTACGAGAAGATGCAAAAATTGATGTTGCCTTTTATAACGAGGAGGAGAAATAAAAAGATAAAAAAGAATCTATACATGACATAGATTTTATGTGTGATATTAGTAGGTTTTTTTGGGAATGAATAAAGAATATATTTTATGTACTTAAGTCTTTGGAAAATAGAATCAAGAAGAGGTGATTGACTCCTCCAATTTTTGGCAACTCCATTGCTGCAATTTTTTTTCCCCTCCATTTTCGGCATTCCAAAATTCCTATTAAATTTTTCTTTCACCTCCCCTACAATTTCAACAACTTGGTTGCCACAATTACTTTTTTTTTCCTTTTGAGCACTTCTCTCCTTCGGGCACTTCATCTGGGCAGCAGATTTTGGGTAGTAGGAATTTCGGTAACCTCATTCAAATTTTTTCTCACTCTAACCATCACATCATTTCTCTCTCCTCTCTCATACTTTTTGTTATAATTTCGGCAACAGTGTTGCCGAAATTTGCTTCTTTTCTCATTTTCCCAAATCACTTCCAACAGTTCTCATATCACAAATAAATTCATTTTTTTGTACAATATTCAACCAAAAAACTCACTACATAGTCCTCTAAAAAGGGGGGGAAAAAGTTGAGATCTATTATTTAAAATCAATAATGGATCTTAGCCTTGAAAGTGGCCTTATTATCTTAGAAACACATCAAGATAGTCAGATAGATGCCCCTTAGAAACACATCAAGATAGATACCCTTTACCAAGGACCCTACACCAATATAATAAACAAAATAGTGCATGATTAAGACAGTTGTGGATATGAAATGTAGAGTACTTATTTTGAGATTGATCTATTATTCCTTCTTTGCACTTTTATTTTGAGATTGGTTTATTATTATTATTATTACTATTATTTTTGTGTTTGTGGACTATACAGTCATGCTCTAGTTGTAGTTGTCAGAACTTGAATTTATTATTTATTTTTTCATATTATGTACCATATTTTATAGTATATTGTATTCTAAGATACATAAACACTTGATAAAATTTAAATTTTTTTTATAGATATACATATCTAAAATAGATATTTATTATTATTCGAAACATATTCAACTAATGAGTAATTTAATCTCACTTATGTAATAATATTTAACAAAGCTAATTAAATAAATCAAACTACTAATTAAATAAATCAAACTAACTCATGTTTATAAAATCCACATTTATATTCATTTTCTTCTAAAAAAAAATCATATTAAACACAAAAGAGATAATACATAGCCAAAATTATAATTTCATTCTTATCATATTCATCATCTTCTCTAATTACTCCCTCTAAGTTAATTATGTTCATTATCTTGTAATTATTTATTTATTGACATTTTCTTCATCATTTTGTAGGAGGAAAAGAGAAGGGGAGTTTTTTTTTTGGGGGGGGGGGGGGGGTGGACTCATGGACATATTATTTTATTAGGTTCAATCAAGTAGCCCAATAATTTTGTGTTAAAAACAACTCTAACAACTTGTTAAATCAAATCAAAAGCACCAATTTTTAACAAAAAACCAAAGTTAAACATATATGTCTATGTATTTTACAATACATGTGATTTTATAATATAATAAAATTCATGCAATAAACATATGTATATCACTTGATTTATGAGTTTGGTTGGTACATATTTATGATACAGTACTTTTTCTTCACTCTGTGTTATGTATGTATTGGTTAGAATAAGATTTAATTTTTGTTTTTCACTCTATACTTTTTTTTTTGTTTTATTTTTCTTGTTAAATAACATTTCATTTTTATGCTATGCAGTAAAATTTGTAGTATTCCTAGTTTCACATGTGATCTACTATCATTTCCCCTTTAAAATAAGATTTAATTCTATTAACTAACCCGACGACACATTTAGTAATTAATGTTTCTAAGTCTAACCCTCTAAAAATAGATTTAATATATTTGATGAAAAGTAGGAAATTTTATTAGAGAAACACATCTAAATCACTTACAAACTAAACCCAAGCCCCCAAGGAAATAACTTCAAAAAAGCTCAAAGGACCAAAAATGATGAAGAAAAAAAAATTTAGAAAAATATTATGGAGTAAATAAGAAATTGACTCCTAATGTGTCCACTTGATTATAGTATTAAAGTGGTAAGAATCCTTGAGTCTTACATGAAAAAGGAAAAAAGAATATGAGTTTACACGCTCATGGGTGACATTGGGTTGGGCTTTAGACATATGTGAATTGAGTTCTCTTGTCTAAATAATAATAATATTTTATTATTTTATTTTCTGAGTCAGTAAGTTTGTATATATCAGTTATTCTTGAACGGTGTGTATGATTACTAACGTATATATTGATACTCCTTCATTCATAAAAATAACTTTTGACAGAAAAACTTTCTCCTAGAGAAAATATTTTTGTGCATAAACATAGAGTCAAAGAAAGAGAAAGAGACATAGTTCAGCTTGCAAAGTACAGACCATGTAATGCTTCTTCTCTGTGTTGTAGATCATTTTATTTTGGGAGACAGACATCCATGAATCTCTAAGCACCGCAGATTGTGTGAGGGGTGAAATTGCCTTAAAGAGAACACAAGATTTGATCAATTCTGCATCATTCATCATTCACACATATGGTCTATGAGTTATTTAATTATTTTACAAATTTCTTTTCATATATTGAATCTATTTGTATTCTTGTTTATGAGTAGATTTGTATGTTGCTCTTATTTACATTATCACAAAAGTAAATTATTGAAATATATCCAATAATACACACACACACACGGATAGTTTTATTTATTTATTGAATGCGATACATTGATAGTTAAGGGTGGATAATTTAAATCTTGAATGTCTTTGTTTGAAACCCCAAGACCCGCAAGACTCTTAGTCGTTGCTCTGTTAACCAAGCTAAATACAGTAGTATCAAGAGGACCAACTGATACATAAATTGAAACTTACATAAGGTTTATGCAGATAAAATTTAGGTGAAAATGTCATTTTGGTTCATACATTTTGGAATTAGTGTCAATTTGGTCTCTACATTTTGCTAGCTATCAATTTGGTCTATGTTATTTTCAACTTGCAGTCAATTTAATTCCTATCGTCAAATCACAACTTTTCTTGCATTTTCTTAGCAACCAAACACAAATCAAATGTACCAATATCCAATTTCGTTAGACACACATATCAAAAATAAAAATAATAAGAACCAAATTGATTGCAAGTTGAAAATAACATAGACCAAATTGGTTGCTACCAAAATGTAAGGACCAAATTGATAGTGACCTCTAAATATATGGACCAGAATGATAATTTTTGCCTAAAAATTTATTGTTTTATAAATTACTAACGCTCTGTTTGTTTTGACATTAATATTTTCTAGAAAATGACTAATTTTCCAAGAAGCATTTTCTAGAAAATTATCTCATTGTTCTATATTTGTTAGCGATTTTAAAATAAGTTTGAAAACTATCTTTTAACTTCCATTATTTAGCTTCATGTGAGATATATTTGTTTTCTTTATTTAGCTTCGTGTGAGATATAATTGTTTTATAGAAAACTAGTCGCAGACTCACGCGATGCGTGGGAGTAGATAATTATTTTATAATTGTTGTATAAAATATAATTTGTTTTCTAAATTTTGTTGAAGATAATTTTGTTCTCTCTAAAAATTAAACAATTTTTAAAATTCTTTTATTTTTCTAACTCTACCAAGATATCATTCTATTATTTTAGGCTACGTTTGATTGATATTATTCCTTTATGAGGTGGTCCATATTATTTGAAATTATGTTATAGTGCACTATTTTATTTTTATTTATTTTTTTGCGCAATTAAACTTTTTAAGTTTTGAATAAATCATTCAAATTTCTCATTCTCTTAAAGAAGATTATTATGATAATAAAAAATCATAACAAAATTGCACTTAATGTTACTCAAATAATTGATAAACACATTCAAATGCATAGCCAATATATATATATATATATATATATATTCAAATTCTCACTTACAAAATAACTAAGTAACTCAAACAAAAATCAAACCAAAACAATAAGAGGGAGAGAGATTACTTGTGATAGAAAACTCAAAAATATAATACTAAAACGTATTAACCCAAAATAAAGTTTTAAAAAATACATTGATTTGTCAACCTAAAGTAGAGTTGCAAGAAAGAATAAAAAATCGAGAGAGAGAGAGAGAGAGAGAGATTTATAAAAATGAAATCTATGATGTGGCTTGGTGCAAATGTGCTGCAAACAAATATTAATGATAAATACAAAAATAAAAATAAAAATTTTGATACACTGAACCATGATCACAAAAGATTGGAAGTGGACCATCATTTCTCTAGCACAAGAAATCTATAAGAGTCACATAATAGGAAACCAAGACCACCAAAAAATGAAAAAAAAATTGAGAGAAAGAGAGAGAAATAACATTTTGTGTGTGAGAAAACTATCACAGAATGTGAGGGAGAATTGGAAACTTTTAATAAGAAGACGAGAATAAGAAGAACCAAAAATAAAGGAATATAAAGGGATATATGAAGAGAGATATTAAGGTAGTTAGTAGTGGGACGATTTAAGGGTGAAAGGGAGGGGAAAAAGAGAGTAAAAATATAAGATATAGTAATAAACATCAAATTATTCAAGTCATGCTATATAATATAATAATGATATATTCTTATTGTGGGTACCATAGGCATGCTTGGCAACGTCCTAGGCATGCTTTTTGCAACGTCCTCGGGACCTCAGGCATGCTTGGCAACGTCCTAGGCATGCTTCGCAACGTCCTCGGCATGCTTGGTAACGTCCTAGGACAACGTCCTAGGAGTCCCACTTCGAAGGAAAACCCCCCCACTTGCTGTCTTATAAGCTTTGAAGCGAAGAAAGTAGTGTACCATCAGTTTAGTTATTTGAATAACTATAAACTGATGGTACACTACTTCCTTCGCTTCAAAGCTTATAAGGCAGCAAGTGGGAGGGTTTTCCTTTCGATGTGGGACTCCTATGATACCGTCCGAGAACGTTTCCAAGCATGCCTAGGACGTTGCCATGCATGCCTAAGACGTTGCAAAAACCGTCCGAGGACGGCCTAGGTGGTTGCCAAGCATACCTAGGACGTTGCCAAGCACGCCTAGCAGGCCTAGGACGTTGTGAAGCATGCCTACAGTACCCACACTTATATACTATCTTTATAATGTAATAAGATGACATCTATTAAATCAAAGAAAAAAATACCATTGTAAAAATATAAAACTAAATCACATCAATCTAAAGTGAAGTTCTAAAAAATATAAAAATTCATCAACTTAAAAGTAAGGTTTGAAAACAGCTTACATTGATAATATGAGCGTGAATGATTCAATAACCTACAACATAACGTTAATTATTCAATAATTGAAAATATACTTGCATTTTTTATAGTGTAATATGAGGCTAGCCATACCACATCAACCACATTATAGGATGTAAAAATTAAAAAAAAAAAAAAATATATATATATATATATATATAAAAGAAGGAAAGTAATTATGAAACTTTTCAATTCACAATTATCAATAATACTTTGGATAGGAACTCATAATCTCAACCAAAGAAAAAAAAAATGAAAACTTAGAAACTCGTATGGTCTAGGCATATTTGATAACTCAAAAGGATGTGCATCTCAAAATTTAGCACGGTCGTGTTCAATTTAGGCCAAGTATATATGTTTATTACTTCAGTTCAACACATCACAATGATAACATAAACAACAAATGTAATTGACAATTAACAGTGGTATACCTAGGCTTCCCAAGTATTAGTGGTATACTTATTCCTTACTCCCATATCTACATTTGATTGGTTGAAATCACAAACATGAATTATATGATGTGACTTGATGCAAATGAGTTGCAAACAAATATAAATGATAAATACCAAAAAAAAAAAAAACTTTTGACACATTGAACCATGATCACAAAAGATTGGGAGTGGACCATGATTTCTCTAGCACAACAAATCCATAGGAGTCACATAATAGGAAATCAAGACCACCAAAAAATGAAAAAAAAAATTTAGAGAAAGAGAGAGAAATAACATTTTGTGTGTGAGAAAACTATGCACAGAATGTGAGAGAGAATTGGAAATTTATAATAGGAATCTGAGAATAAGAAGAGCCAAAAATAAAGGAAGATAAAGGGATAGGGGAAGAGAGATATTAAGGTAGTTAGTAGTAGGAAGATGAAAGGGTAAAAGGGAGGGGAAAATGTTTGAGAATGTGTAACAATAAGCTAAGAAAATTAATAAAAAGAAAAAGAGTTAAGAGAGAGAGAGAGAGAGAGAGAGAGAGAGAGAGTTGGAAGTAAGTAGATGATGTGGTTGTTAATGTGTCTTAACAGAAGTATAGCAACAATAAATGCTACGTTTCAACTTTTAGATATATATATAGATTTTAGTGGAAACTATATCTCATGCCAAGCTAAATAAGGGAAGTTAAAAGACAGTTTTCATTTGACCATTTTTTTTTTCTTGAAAATACCAACATAGGAAAATACCAAAAATTATCTTCGCATAAGGTTTTTCATTAAGGGCAAGACTTAGGTATAGTACTTAGATGTTGTTCCTTTTAAGATTTTACCATGTGGATTTTTCTCATGGGATAGAAGTATATTTTTTTAGTTAAGTAACCACATGACTAAATCTTAAGAGGGAAACCTAAGGTACTATATTTAAGTTTTGTCCTTTCATTAAATCAAACATAGTGTAAATTCAATTATTTTAGGAATGCCCACAAACTAGTTAAAAAAAAAATCCTCACCTTCCTTTAAAAGATGGATAGAATCTAATTCATGTTTCTTTCTCAAAAAGTGCAACAAGTACTTTAGGAATTTTGAGATATCATGCCCCATGAGTAAGGGCCCGTTTGGTAACGTTGTTATAGTAACGTTATTTATATTTTTTGGAAATACGTGTGAGTGAAAAAGTGTGTGAAAATATGTGTAATGTTGTTTAAAAACTGAAAACATGTGTTAAAACATGTATTTTAACATAAAACATGTGGTTTTGTGTTAAAACTCCTTTCCTTATCTATGTTTGTTTCTCTCTTTGGGGGGGAAAAAAAAGGGAGAGAGGGGGGGGGGGGGGGGGGGGGGAAGAGTAGGTGGAGTTTTCATTCACAAAAGAAGAGGAGTTCCTTTAGAATTGGTTGTCCATATCAATCTTTCCAATCATGCCAATAAAAATATAAACCAAAAAATTAGATGATATATCAATTGGAGTATGTAGATAATTAAAGCAACCACATCAGTTAGTTTATTTTACACATCTATTTTTACACTAAAAACTTACTTTTTTTATTTTACACATCTATTTTTACAAAATACCTGTATCAGTTTATTTATTCTCTCATCTCTTTTATCTAAATAATCAATTTTCTCAATTTTTTTATTATTTCTCTCAACTACCCCATTTACATACACGCCCTCTCTCTCTCTCTCTCTCTCTCTACCCATTTTTTATGATTTATTGCTCTCTCTCTCTCTCTCTATACCCATTTTTGAACACAGATCAACTCTCCCTCTCGACCTAATCCACACCATCTCAGTCACAAGCACCGATCCGCAGCTCCGATCAGGCAAGACCCGATCAAGCATTGATCCACAAGCACCGATCTCCCTAGCTCCAATCCACAAGCACTGATCAAATCCGACCAGATCAGATCTGACCGAGATCTCCCTAGCTCCGATCCATAAGCATCGACCAGATCTCTCTAGCTCCGATCCACAAGCATCAACCAGATCTCCCTAGCTCCGATCCACAAGCACCGATCAGATCCGAGATCTCCCTAGCTCCGATCCACAAGCACTATCCGAGATCTCCCTAGCTCCGATCAGGCAAGACCCATTCCCACGAGCTCAGATCAAGCAAGACCCATGAGCTCCGATCGTTCCAGTCAAGTACCAATCAAGCACCAATCTGTCTCTTTGTTGTTTGTCCGTGTGGGTTTGTTTGTGTGTGGGTGTGTTTGTGCTCTGTTTTTTTTTTTTTTTTTTTGAGCAAGTTTATCTTTGTATTGATTTGTCTGTGTGGATGTGTTTGTGTGCATCTAAGGAAAAAGAAGAAGAAGAGGAGAGGAGAAGTTACTGAGTTTGTTGAGTACAAAGAAGAGAAAGAAAAAAAGGAGCGAACGTGAAATTAATAAAATAATAAATGGACGAGCTATAGTAACCATGTATATTTACACGGTTACTGTAACTTGTGTAGAGATATACACATTTTTACACACTTTTAAAAGTACTGATGTAGAGTATTTTTAAAGCAAAATATATAAAAGTAAGGCGAAACTACACTATCGGTCCCTCAAGTTTATCCTGTGTGCGCAATTGGTCCCTCAAGTTTCAAGTAAGCACAATTGGTACTTTAAGTTTTCAAAATAAGTAATATAAGTCCTTCTATTAACTTTCATTAGTAGTGTTACTTACGTGACTAACGGAATAATGACCTGTCATTTTTTTTAATGATAACATTTTTTTAATTGAAAAATTAAAAAAAATGAATTCACACTAAAAAAAAAAAAAAAAAAAAAAACTGACCCATTCTAATTCAAGTCTTAATCCTAACTCGATACCAAATTAAACTCATTTGCAATCTAATTCACAAACCCACGAGAGAAAGAGATAGAACAGTTCCAAGCTCTACCACTAATAGTCAAATACTGGAGTATAACTCTAAGTCTCTAACAGAGACTTAGACATGATGCATGTGGAGGAAAATAAGATTGTTATCAACTCTATTAATGAGGCCTCTGGTGACAATATGACTGTCGAGGTTACTAAAAAGAATCCACATATGAAGGGCCACCAGAATGTATTGGAAGCCAGAAATCTAGATGGAGTTTTTAGCAAGTAAGAAGATTAGTCCCAGAAACGACCGGCAATGATAGTTGTGCTTATGGGGGTGCCATGTGTGGCTTTTGGTGGTAAAGGGAAGGTCATAATTCAGCTGGAAATAGCATTAACAAAACACCAAATGTGTTGATGGCAGAGGAGAATTCAGTTTTCTATATTGTGATTTTTATTGAGAAACAATTTGGATTTGGCAGATATGAATGCCATTTTCGAGCAAGTTATTGCAGGGTTAGACAGTTGCTGAATTTTACAGTTGTGTGAGAGAAGCAAGGAGGCAAAGGCTACCGTCTCCAGCAGAGGGCAGCAGTGTCGCCGGTGGTTAAAGCTTTGGAATTGTTCAATCTCTCTTTTGTGGGTTTGTGAATCAGATTGTAAATCAGTTTTAATTTGGTACTGGGTTAGAATTATGATTTGAATTAAAACAGTTATATTATTTTTATGGTTAAATTCATTTTTGTAATTTTTTAATAAAAAGAAATGTCAAGTCATTAAAAAAAATGACAAGTCATTATACCATCAGCCACGTAAGCAACACTACTAACGGAAGTTAATGAAAAGACTTATATTGCTCATTTTGAAAACTTTAGGAATCAATTGTGCTCACTTGAAACTTGAGGGACCATGGACCAATTACGTACACAGTATCAAATTAAAGGACCAACAGTGTAATTTCGTCCAAAAATAATGTCTTTTTTTTTATTTTACATTATTTTGCATTAACTGATATGGGCGCTCCTAGTTAATATGGGCGCTCTTAGAGCATTAGCATTGGGAAATGCTAATGCCAAATCTAAGGAAAATTTGAAATTTTAAACCCCAAAACCATCTGCATTGGGGAATGCTAAACAGCAGTATTGCAAATTTTTTTGCAATACTGGTACAGTGCAATTCTAAACATAGAATTGCACTGTAGCAAGTATTGTAAAAAAATAATAATATTTTATTTGGAAGAAAACTGAAAATGAGAGAGAGGAGAGAGATGGGAGAGAATATATAATTTTGAGATATATTATTTTATTATGTAGATATATTATTTTAATGAGTAAAAGAGGAAAATAGAAGTTTGGGATGTAGATGTATTGTAAAATGGTATGGTATAATGATAAAGTGATTTTTTAGAATTGTAAAATAGAGTAGCATTAGAATTTTT
Organism: Quercus ilex subsp. ballota; assembly: GCA_032727855.1. Taxonomy (NCBI): domain Eukaryota; kingdom Viridiplantae; phylum Streptophyta; class Magnoliopsida; order Fagales; family Fagaceae; genus Quercus; species Quercus ilex. The sequence continues at coordinate 25,079,651 of CM064909.1, forward strand.
TAATGCTAATGCTTAGGAGGGTTAATGGTAAAGTGGATAGGTCACCCGATATGAATCATGTCTCTGATTCTGCCATTGGTTACAGTATGATGAGTAGGTTGGGGTTGCCTAAAATGTCACCGACAGTGACTTTTTTATCAATTCTCCCCCCACTTTCACGACATGAATGGTCAGGAGGAAGAGAGAGAGTGGGGGGTAAAAAGAGTGAAAAGACACGGAGAGATAGGGACTCTAGGGGCTATGGGAAGCAGGCATGTGGATGAGTGGGGGACACACCAAACTCACCAATTTTCCCATTCCCTTCGAAATAATTGAGTTTTCTATTCAATCCAAAGATGATAATAATAATAATAATAATATAAAAGAAAAGAGAAAGGTAACATTAGAGGGGGGGACTCTAATGTTTTTTTTTTTTTGATGGGATTCTAATGTTTTTTAGAAAACGAGGAAGGTAATATTTTTTAAAAAATGAGTTATTTAAAAAAAAATATTTTTTTATAAAATTATTTCTTTTTTTAATATTTGATAGCAATTTTAAATAAATTAAAAAATAAATTTTTAATTTTTTTTATTTATATTGAGATAAAGTTTTTTTTTAATTTAATAGAAACCATCTTTAAAAATAAGATTTACTTTTTCTGTTAATTGAAGATAGTTTTTTTTAATTAATTTTTTTTGATACTACTCAATATTGAAAAATACAAAAAATTATTTTTATACAAAATTTTTCATTAAAATAAACTGAACGTAAAAAGAAGAAGAAATAATTGAGAATAATAAATAAATTTAGAAACACCATCCAATTTCGTACCTTATTTTACTATAATATTATAAGACGTTAAGTTATCCTTGATATACTCATATGCCATATAGAACTGTGAAACTATTCAGCAAAAAAAAAAAATGAACTGTGAAAATCTAAATAAAAATGATATTATTCTAAGCAAAGAATTCAACTTGTGACAGAGAAGAAAGAAAAGAGCAAACCCCCCAGTCCCATCTCTCTCTCTCTCTCTCTCTCTCTTCCCGCTTGCTTAAAAGCTTGGTGTTATTGCATTTTGTTCAGAGTCTCTGAAACACTCAACTGAAGTCAGAAAAAAATGTAAAATAAAATAAATAAATAAAAGCCAAAGCAGAAGAAGCTACCTAACTTCTGATATAGAGAGTTGGGAGTCTGTTTCTCTTCCAATAAAACAAAGCTCTTCTCTTTTCTGTGTGAAAGAAAATAGTGAGGATGCCTAGACCAGGTCCAAGGCCTTATGAGTGTGTTAGGAAAGCTTGGCACAGTGATAGACACCAACCCATCAGAGGTTCTCTCATTCAAGAAATTTTCAGGTCCAATCCCATCTCTCCCAATATATGCATACATATTTAACTTTCTATGTACACATCTAATCTGTGATGTTTGTCTGCTTTGCTTAGGGTTGTGAATGAGGTTCATGGCTCAGCTACTAAGAAGAACAAGGAATGGCAAGAGAAGCTCCCTATTGTTGTGCTCAAAGCAGAAGAAATTATGTACTCCAAAGCCAATTCTGAGGTACATCTTACCTTTTTTTTTTTTTTTTTTTCAGAGGAAAAAAAAATGAACAGAGCCATGTGTAGTTTCTAAGTGAGGCCGAATTTAGAGGTGTTTTACTTTTATGTTTGTTGGGTCCTAGACAACATATTTTTATGTGCTACATTTTCTTTCAGCTATTACTAGTATATAGAGCTTTGGTATATATCTGGGTTTAGTAGTTCTGTTGTTTTTTCAAACTTGTGCTTTTGCATAGGCTGAATACATGGACCTTAAAACACTTTGGGAGCGAATGAATGATGCCATTGATACAATTATTAGACGTGATGAGAGTACCGAAAATGGAAAGCTTCTCCAGCCTTGTATTGAAGGTATACCCCATTCAATTTTGACTTAGTACAAATATTTGCTGTTGGGTTTTTTATCATTATATAGTAATCTTGGCTCTACTTGATATCAATTGCAAAAAATTTTGATTTGATTAAATTTGTGGTTATTATGTGTGTAATTTTACTCCCTTTGTTTCTGGCAAAGAGTACTGGACTTGAACACAATCACAGAACAAAAGCTAGGGGGAGAGAGAGAGAGAGAGAGAGCTAGCTTAAAATGTCTGTTTGTAATTGTTTGTACTCTATTTGAATCGCTCAGCTGCTTTAAATTTGGGCTGCACGCCAAGAAGAGCATCGAGGAGCCAACGGAATATTAACCCCAGGTTTTATCTGAGTCCCAACACTCAAGAGCAGCCCCCCTGTGTTTCTCCTGGCACAGTAGTGAACACTAGTCAAGGGAATCATACCACCAAATCACAGTATATGCCTCGTTGTTCGAATTTTGTGAAACCCGATACTCCAATTTCAACCCATTTGAGACCTTTTCTCCCAAGCAATGATTGTGCCGCTAACAAGTCTCTCTTTGCATCTGTGAATGTTCTGCCATCTAGTAATAAACCCAGTTTACATATGGAAAATTATCCAGCATCAAACTTGTATCCAGTTTATCCCTTGTATTATGGAAATTGCCTTCAGTTTGTAGAACCCCAGCATGGTTTTGGAATCCTTCCTAATTTGACTTCTGACACATTGGAGCCTGCCAAGATGGGTGTTGAGAATCCCTATTCCTGTAATGTAGATGCATCATATAAGATCACTGAAACTGATACAAGGAAACCCCTTGAGAGCTCATGTAAGATTGGCTGTGATCTATCATTGCGGTTGGGCCCTCTCTCTTTTACGTGCCTAGGTGTTGGAAACAGGAAGCCTCAAGAGGTTGAAGATGATGGTTCTGGTAGTTCTCGAGATGGAGGCAAGCATAGGGATCAGTCACCCGTGGATAGAAAGTTAGCATTATTTACTGGGGGAAAGGCATATGACCCATTAGACTCCTGTTCAATTAAATGCAGTTTTGAGGATAAAAATATAAATGTAGAAGCAACGATGAGAAAGCGAAAGGAAGTTTTTAATCACCCTGAAGAGGATCAGCAGTTCTGCGGGCAGCCAAAACTTCCAGGTAGTAGTCACTTGACTGGAAGAATGAGAAATGCAGATTAAGATCTTGGTGTAGAAACTTCTACCTGGCAATCTTGGCACGGTTAGTTTAGTAGATATTGATGAATTGCTTATTGCAAGGATTCAAAATTTGTAAAAATGTAATGTAAGCAAACGACATTAAGTTCGAATTAGATGTATATGATGGACTAGCTAACTGAAATTCGAGGCTTTTTGATATGCAATGTACAAAAGAAACTTTTGTATGACTGATGTTGTAGAACATGTGTAAACCTGTATTGACTTAGTTATATCCACTGAATGAAGATTTCCTTTAAAAAGATGCATTGGAAAATTTAATTTGAGAGAGAGTGGCTGGTAGTGCCTTGGCTTAAGACAGAAGCTGATCAAACTTTATACTTTTTCCTGCAACATAGCCTGATGTATATGCATATGGTATTCTGGCAGCAAACAGCAACAAAACAGAAAGGAAACTGGAAAAGGGGATAGGTTTATGCTTCTGGTGGGGTTTACTAAGAAGTGCAAGGCCAGAATAGTGGATTGGGGTTGAAGATGTGGAAAGACTGAAACATCACTATCAACTCAACTGGGTGTAAGCCAGGATTTTTACATGGAGAATTGAAAGCCTATTTTTCCTTTAAGCTGGTGTGGAAAAATCACCGGTGCCCGAACCCAAATCAGCATTCTGTTAAATTGATGATAAGTTTTAACAATGGGGGAGAAGCTGTGCAAAAACTGCTTTCTTCGCCACTGAAATCACAAGAAACATGGCTGTGCCTGGACAATTTGCTATCAAATACACTTCCTGTCTATGTGTATTTAGTGTTCCATTTATGTCTAAACACTAAAAGCTTAATTGGGTTCAGGAATCATTTGAATTTGAGTGTCATGTAAAACGAATTGTGCCTTTTAAGAAATATTTTGGAATGGACTCTAGTGGTTGTTCTGTTTGGATGTTTTAGTTTGACTTTTGTGATTATTGATTTACCCAACAAAATGCCTTTTTTTTTTTCTTTGTGATTTTGATAAGAACATACTACATAGTGATTAGTGAGAGATGAGGCAACAAAATATTGAGCTTATCGAAATTCACTATTTTTAGTGGACGGATTGTGAAGTCTTTTCTTTTCTACCATCCTAAAGGAATAAACTGGTACTACCTCTTTGTCAATAATAGTTTTGTTTTCCTTCCTAGTTAGACCTCTAGTAGAAAGGGGTCCACATAGCAAACTAGAGGCATATTGATTCAGACAATAATTAGATATGGATGGAGACACCTCCTTGTCCCCCACTCACACAAACAAAGAAAGCCTCGTCGAGTTTTTACCCCTAATTCAATTTGTTCCCCACTTCTCAATTATTACTATTACAGAACCTATCAGAATGGCTCCACTGACCCTATTAAATCTTTAATGACTTCATTATTTCTGGACCCATTTCCACCTAGTCTAATTTGGATAACCTCCTCACTAACCTGCCAGGATTTGTTGCCCCACCTGCATTGAGTTAATGTGGGCTTCATGGGGTGTAAAAATTTGATGGATTCCTTGATCGGAGTTAGCTTGGGATTAGTGCTCTTGGATATGTCAAAATGATAACTCATATTTTATTCGATGTTAAAAAACTACTAGTTGAGTTAATTGTAACTCAAATTTATCTGCAAAAAAAAAAAAAGGATAATATGGCTCATCCACCCCCCCCCCCCCCCCCCCCTCCCTTTTTCTTAACTTATTTTTAAAGCTATAAAACCTCACATTTTTTTAGTACAATTTATTTAAACCATACTTATAAATAGTGGACACTAAAAGCTATGGCAATTGCTAGAGTAGAATACTTCAACATCATCGTATATGCTATTATCAAATTTTTAAAAAGAAGGTTCATAGAATGCTTTGACTTGAGGCCTTTGATCTGTAATTCTAATCTGCCTGAAAATTAATGTTAGTATTTCTTATTGAAAGAAAAAAAGAGTATTAAAAAAATTGGATTCCAACCATGCCATTCAGCTATTTGTTCTACATAAACTATTGGTTTGAAATTAGAGATGAAATGGAAGTGGAAGAAGAAGAAGAAGAGCAGCAAAGGTCGAACTCAATCTGCAATCTCTGATGGAGAGAGTAGTTAGAAATTGTGGCCTTTTTTTCTTCCTCCTCAAGTTCCCGAAGTGGTATAGCAGCTAAAAATCTCCTAATAAACTCTTTACAACACTCTTTCCCACTGCATATAACCTTTTCAGTTTCCTCCTTATGGTCAGTACTCCTTGCCCCATCTTTTTCCTTGGAGTCAACCTTTTCTTTCTCTACCTTTTCACGCATCACACTTGAATCATCAAACTTTAACATGAATGCCTGGTTGCATCCCTCAAAAAGCCGCTCACCTAACGTGTCAATGATGTAATAAGCATTGGCTTCTACCTTGAGCACAAAGAAATGATCGTTCCAACTCACAATGTATATTCTTGGTTCATAAACTTCAGTGTTGCTACTGATCTTATTCCATATGTCTTCGAATGACATGGCTTCCTTCAAGCACTCAAACTTCTCGGGGCAAAAGAACCCAATAAAAGACTTCTCATGCAAGATTGCTAGAGGCCTGAATTTAGCTTCTAAGACCGTATGAAGATCAAAATGTTTGTCCGGGAAGGATTGTATGTAGGCGGTATTGTTGCAAAGCTTTTGCCATTCTGAGGAACCTTCTATGATGAGGCTGTCGAATTTGGGTCTCGTTGGCATATCTTGGTTGGATTGGAGCCAGTGGGCAATGACTGTTACTAGTGTCGTGCAGGCACTCTCTCCTGAAGCTTTTTCGCTCCTTTGGTCGAAGGATGCCAAGAATACATTGGTTTTGAGCTTTGCCTGCCCATCTCTGCTGACTAGCTCCTTCACTTCCCAGTCACTGGTTGTGCAATTGTCATCTTGCAAGTCTATTTCTGAAGTGGATCCAGTAGCATCTGCTTTCTGCAGATATATCCACGACAAGCATTAGATCTCATAACTTTTGCCTTACAAAACAAATCAAAGAAGACCACTGAACTGGTCGTAGCTAGAATCTAGGCTTCTTGGCTGGAAAAACCTTTTAAAAACAGAAAGTTGTCCAAACCTCTTTGGTTCTTTTTCTAACAATGGCATTATTCATGATGGCAACTATAGAAGGTTTTTTCATTCATTCATTCGAAAGCAATAGTTTGAGATACTGTGCTAAATTATCCATTTGCTTACTCAAATGAAGAAGAGATTATATTAGAGCAATTTATGTGCTTCCAAGGGAATCAGCCCTTTATTTTTATTTTTTTATTTTAAAAAAAATCTTTTTAAGGCCTTTGATTGTTTCACATTCAACAGTATCCACACTTTTGCAAATCATGTGTGTGAGCATCTGATGTGAAAGTGTGGACATTATGTAAAACATTTCATGTCCGAAAGTGTGAAACAATAATTAGCTTTATAATTAATTGGAGGCACATTATATTCCTCACATACCGAGGGTGATTGTGGTCAATTATTGGCATGAGAATAGTACTGGCCCCTATAAATTAATCAAACCAACACATTGCATCATCCTATTGATATAGTGTACTGATTATTATGAAAAGTAATTGTGAAAATTACATTTAAAACCATATAATTTAGGAGTATAATAAATTAGATTCTATAGTTTAAAAAATAACCACTTAAATCTTGATGTTGTGATTCTCAAAAAAAAAACCTTGATATTGTGTTTGTGCTTTGTGGTTTAATTTGTTACTTTTTAAAACTTCCCTATTTAATTTATTATTTTTAGAATTATATGGTTTAATTTATTGCTTTTGGAGTTATATGATTAATTTAATTATTAGGGTAAATTGTAAATTAAACCCCTAAAGTTTGGGGGTGATTGGATTTTACACCCTGAAGTTCCAGAATTTGGATTTTACCCCCTGAAGTTTGGTGATGTTTAGATTTTACATCCTAACATTTCTGAATTTGGATTTTACCCCCTATATTTTGGGTGTGTTTGAATTTTACTTTCTAAAGTTTTGGAGTGTTTAGATTTTACATCATAAAATTTCAGAATTTAAGGGTGTAAAATCCAAACAAACCTAAATTTTAGGAGGTAAAATCCAAGTTCTGAAATGTCAAGATGTAAAATTCAAATACCCCAAATTTCAGGGGGTAAAATCCAAATTCTAAAATTTCAGAGTGTAAAATCTAATCACCCCCAAACTTTAGGAGTGTAATTTGCAATTTACCCTAATTATTATACTCTTAAGTTATGGGGTATCAAATGAAATTTTCTCTCTAAGATTACAGATTCATTTGTGTATATCTATGTTGGTTGTTCATAGATTTAATAACTAAATTACTTTACACAACAATACTGCACACACACATCCGGTTTTACAACATGTTGAATTGATCGATTGTATAAATTGTTTATCATTCATTGTTGAAAGTTAGATATCAAATTAGGTGTGTCCCTACATTTATTCAATTTTACATGCAAAGTACAACTATGACCTTAAAGAGAGAGAGAGAGAGAGAGAGAGAGAGATACCCGTAGTGAACCGAAGGATTTAAAACTCAATCGCCTTCTCTTCCAAGAGAAAAACCCAGTTTTTCGAAAGGAGCGAGACAGAGTCTTTGATCTCGAGAAGGATTCCAAGTCAGCTACCAGAGTCAAGTCTGCATTGCTATTGTCACTTGTGTAAATAGACTCACTTGATCCATCTGAGTCAGTCACGGCTGGCATATCCAAGTAACTAAAAGCCTTCTGGTTCTTGTTGTTCTCCTTCTCCGACTCCAACCTCGTGTTAAAACCACCCTTCAACTTTGCGACCGACACATTTACTGTGTCTGACTCCACGAAGTTTACAGTGATTCTTGGCGACTCATGAGAATCTCTCACCTCCACAAAGCTCATAGATACCTACACAAGCCATTCAAATAATAACAACATTATTCTCAAAAAATAATAATAATAATAATACTAGTAACAACATTAGAATATCAGGTCAATTGGTCAATTATCGGTAACTACGAACTGGTCAAAGTTTTATGACATGTTACATAAAAGTATAACTGTATAGACAATCAGATGGTTGGGGATATAGTTGAAACATTAACATTAATGGCTACAAGGTCTTTTACCTTTTCTTTTCTATTTTTGGTAAGTATCTAGCTGTAGATTTTTAAGGAAAATTAGGACAAAATTTCACAGTCTGTACTCTGTAGGGCGTGACTAAACAAAGATGGCCTAAACCGGATTTAGATCTTTTAGATTTTCTAGAGTACTCTATTAATAGATTTTCTTAAATCCTAACAACTCTTTAATGATTTAATGGTCTAGATTCTACTATGTCAGTATTTCACAAACAATATTTTTAAAATAATAAAATAATGTTGCAAATAAAACAATTAAGATTATTGTTAGTGGAATGCTGATATAGCAGAATCTAGACCATTAAATCATTAAAGAATGATTAAAATTTAAGGAAATCTATTTGGTAAAGTACCTTAGGAAATCTAGAGGATCTGAATAATCCGTCTAAATCTAGCTTTACAACTTTATCTACCCAAAAAAAGCTTTGCACTCAACGAAAGTAAAACCAACTGGCTTTACTCAACTCTTCTTCTTCTTCTTCATTTTTTTTTTTTTTTTGAATGGAAGATGTAGAACTAACTTTACTCAACTTGAAGCTAGAACAGCTAGGATACCCACAAATTGTTTTTTTTTTTTTTAAGCTAAGCATTTTTATCCATTTTATTGGTTAAATAAATAAACTAAAATAGCTATCTTGTCAATATTGTTCAACACGCGCTTCAAAAATCAAAACAGAGGAAGAAAAAGTACAGACTATGAATTGAAAATAATGATTTAAAAAAAAAATTTGGACGTAAATTAAAAAGAATTGAACTTTTTTTTTAAGAAGAAAAAAAAAAAAAAGAATGAAACTGGGCGTATAATACAATACATACCAAAAGGGTAGCATCCGTGGCCAAACGACCGTCGCGTGAAGTCACGGGAAGCTTTCTTTCCATTTGATGAGTCTTTATATTCGAAGCCAATTCTCCTAAATTCAATGATACCTTGCCCAGAACCGACAATTTGCTCCTTGATTCTGTATTCTCTCCCTATTAATAAACAAAATATCAATTCCTTTATTGCAATTAACGTACAAAACAAATATTAAAACCAAACATCAATGAAAAAGACTTACATATAAAACGTTGAAAGTAACATCCCAAGGACCAAAAGAACCATCTTTGGAGATCGAAAAACTGCACACACTCTCAAACTCATCGTCCCATTCAATGGGTTGGCCTTTGTTCGATGAGCATCTTTGGTTGGTGTAATCTCTTTGACGCGTTGATGTTCTATAAAATGGAAATGGAACAAGTCCAAGCCCAGCTTTAGGACCTTTCCATTTCATCGCAATGACCACAATCTTATCATCATCATCATCACCATCACCACCATCATCTTCTACCTTTTGTTCACAAAACCCTTCAAGCTTCAACTGGTTCACCTTCACATGCAACCTCTTTACAACCCCAGCTGCCCATGGTGACCATTTCATCTTCTTCTTTGTTAACTTTCAAACATAAACATATTCCAAAATGTGTAAAATCCTTAACAACAAATTTGGATATTAATAGTAGAGAATGAAAAAAATAAAAAAACACAAACAAATATATAAAGACTTGTTCTCAATTTGGTCGTGTGACAGCTTATATTGTATAGGGTGCTTTGGCAAAATTAGAAAGAGTCTTTCCTTGTGGACCTTGTTTCCGTGTGAACTAGCACACCTTATTACGTGAAGCACGCAGAGAAGAGAGAGAGAAAAAAAAAGAAGAAGGTTTGAGTGGTTTTCACGTGTTTGATATTTTTCTTTGTGATGAGGCAATTGATGATTGGTTGAGATGTTGAAGCAATTGTGATATAGGTTTACACATAAGGAAAACTTGGGAGATTCTCGTCACATGGTGATGTGTTGACACGTCAACGCTGACAGCCTATGTTACTTCGCGTTGATCTACGCGCAAAATTTTAGCGAGCGACATACGGTACTGAGTCCTTCGAAGAAAAGAAACTACGTTGCTTGTTTATCTCCCACGTGTCAATGACAATTTTAATATTATCAATCGTAACAGCATTCGTATTAAAATCGTTCAAGTTTCTTTTGTCTAATAAATCTCTTTTATATTTATTTCATATGTTCACATTTGGAAACACCCGTATCTAAGTTTCTGATCTATGTATTAATTTTTCCCTTATTTTGTTCCATCTTTCTTCATTGGCATCAAGGGCGGAGCTAGAAATTTTAGTTTGAGAGGGTCGAGATTAAATTATCTCGTAATGAGTCACAGTTCAAGAAAAACTCAAAATGCTACATATATGTTTTTGTGCATTGGTTTAATCAATATAATGTAATTCTTTTTTTCTTTTTTTGACATAAATATAATGTAATTCTTATTAGCACTTAAAAAAACTAAATGACCAATTAAGTATCTTAAATTCATTTTCCCTTCTAAGTTTCTCTTAGTCCTTTTAACAACCATAAGTTCAAACCATTCAAGAAATTAAATATAAATATAACAATTACATATACAAGAAAATATAAAATTTTTAGAATTAAAAATAACAAAATCCTTATAAGCCAATATGAAATTATATATAAGGATACAAGATGACTTTGTATTTTGAATAAAGCTTATCAATTGGTTTAATTAAAAAAAAAAAAAAAAAAAAAAGGAGAAGAATACTCTAGTACTTCTCAAGATCTTAAAGTCATTTTTGCTAGTGAGACAAAATTATAAATTTATACAAAGTCAAAAGAATGGCCACAGCAAAATAGGGCAGAAAAAACAAAGCAAGAAAAACATCAACAAGTATATTCAGTAATAGAGAGCAATATTTACTAGCAAGTAGCAACAGATGCGGACAACAATCTTAGCTTACGACATAGAGCAATATAATAACAATAAAGAGCAATATCAACTCACACCAAATCAAAAAAATATATTGAAACTTAGGAATTGAAAAAGTAAAACTTCTAATCAAGCTAATGGTTTGACATATGAAGGAGTTTCAACAGTAAAGACTAATAATAAATTAGGGAAAATATTAAAAGATGAAAAGCAAGTTTGCAAGGAACACTAAGCGTGGACAAATGGGGGGCCAACTAATTTTTCATGTGGGGGCCAGTTCTTAGAAAAATGGTTCAAATATGCAATTTTACGTACTCTAAAATTTTTTTAAAAACTTTTGGGGGGGCCATGGCCCCCCCAGTCACCAACGTAGCTTCGCCCCTTATTGGCATAACTCTAATCATTGTACAATTCATTATAGGAGATTTTTCATATTAAGGTTTAAGGTTTAGGGTATTATGTTTTTCTATTAAAAAAAAAACACTTTACCATGTCAATCTATTTTATATTACATTTTATTAAAATATCAATTTATCTTAAAATTTTTAATTATTTTTATTTTTTCACACAACAATTTGAGTCCTTCATAGAAAAGAAACTATGTTGCTTCTTTATCTCCACGTGTCAATGACAATTTTAATATTATTAGTCGTAACAGCATTTGTATTAAATCGTTCAAGTTTCTTTTGTCTAACAATTTATTTTTTTAGTTTATCAAAAAAATTTTATTTTATTTATTTATTTCACATACTTACTTTTTAAAATACTTTACAATTAAATTATCTATTTTACACTACATTTTATTAAAATTTCAAATTTTCTTGAATTTTTTAATTATTTTTTTCTTCACACATAACAATTATTATTCGTTCTCTTCTTTTATCTTCAAAATACGTAAAAAAATAATAAAAAATTACATGTAAAATGGATAATGTTAATGTAAATGTATATAATTACTGTAGCAATTATATAGTTTTACACAATTTTGCATAATCTGTGAGTGAATTTTTACTCTTTTTTTTTTTTTGAGAGAATAAGTGAATTTTGAGCTTTTTTTTTTTTTTTTTTGAGGGGGAAGTGAATTTTGAACTTAATTAGCTAAAATACAGTCTATTTTTATTAGGACAAAGATTAGTTACAAAATTGATCGTAACCTAAGGCTCCAACCTCACTCAATAAAATAAACATTGTTACATATTTTGAAAATCTAATTGTTGAATTTCATGTTTTTTATGCTCCTAGTACACATGTCAAATTTTGTGTCAATCGGATATTATTTACTATATGATCTATATGTTTATATTTTATACATAATTTTACACTATAAAAACTTACAATTTAAACAATTTATTGATAACATAGTTATTGATCTTTAATTTTCTTGAAAATTTTCAAGTATGGAGAATATAAAAAGAAGATGTAATCCAATAGTGAATTTGTCAAAATTCACCGTCAATAAAAAGATATTAAATAAGATAGTAGTTAAATTTTATTAATATCTCTCACATATGTTACTGAAGAATAAATGGGCCACTGCATCAAAAAAAAAAAATGGGCCACTTTTCCAATCCAATGGTGGGAGGTCTGGGCTTAATACCAGCACAACATCATCATGCAATTTCAGGAGATTTTAGTTTGGGCTGTGGAGGATCTTGCAAAAGTTCAGAATAGCTTACTCTCTATTACAGCTCAAACATGGGCCCAAACACCAAACTGAAGCGTTGGGCTATGGCTTACACAATGATAGTTCTCCACTGCTCCTTCCTTAAACCCCAGTTCCTTTTAATATGCAGCTCCAGTTATCCATTTGGGCACTTGGGCCCATTATTTTATTCTATATTCATATATCGTTAATATATTATTCAGAAAAAAAAAAATGAAAAGCAAAAATTCAATCAAAATTAGTTTTTAATTTTTGTATAATTTTGTAACATATGTCTAATTTAAATTTTTTTTTTTTTTAATTTTGAAGTCAAGTGACTCATTCATAATACTCAGTGCAAAAATTAAGATAACCGCAACCGCCTCACTCATTGAGATAAAACTACTTTATCATCAAGAAGATTCGTTTTTTTTACTCATTCATTATTTTTTATTTTTTATTTTTTTTTTGTACATGACCACGAATTACAACCTAATATAATATTATTATATAAATTTAGCAATTATGAACAAATATCACATTCCCATTTTTCTTATGAAAGTAGTCCATGTATAGGCAAAAAGAAGAAGAAACCCATATACTTTTGGATCTGATTCTCTCTTTAACTTAAAAAACGTTTTCCTATTATTTACTTAAAAAAGTCTTTTCATCTTTCCAATAAAGCTCTCTCTCTCTCTCTCTCAACTAGTCACTGTTTCTCCAAAAAAAAAAAAAAAAACTAGTCACTGACAAACCAATCTTGTTCTTTTTCCCCAAAAATTATTTTTAAGGGTCGAATATAGATTTTTTTTTTTAAATATATTATACTTCAAATACCCTAAAAAAATATTAATGATGTGATGTAAAGTGAATCATTTTTTTTTTTTTTTGGGTGAAAGTTTAAACTTTTTATGATTTAATTATTAAGTGAAGTGGTATTTGAATCTTAGATAAATTAGTTTTTATTGTTTTTCGTTTTCAAATTTATTTTATTCTAGTCCTATTTGTATAAAATTGAAGTAATAGTAATTCTATTATTAAGTTAAAACTATTGGGTGATTCTTTTTATTAAGTGAAGTTATAATAGTGTCTTTGATAAATCAGTTTTTATTCTGATGAGGTTGTCAGTTTGATTTTGGCTGTAATTTTAGCCGATATAGTTGTTTCTCCTGAATAAATTAATGTGCAGTCTTCTTCAAAAAATAAGTTTGGTTTTGACCTAAAATTCATGTGGTGTTTGTGCATTTCTACCCATTACTATTTTCGGCCCCACCACCACCACCTTCACATCTCCCACCAAAACCTCCATATCCAGCAATCCCATTCGACCCACCATTTTTTAACAAGGAATCCTAAAAATTATTAAAACCCAATTCCCAAATCCCATTTCAAAATGACTCAAATTCTTAAACACAACTCCATGATCAAAACTCATCGGATGACAATAATACTGGCATGAAGATTAGTTCCAAAACTTGCTTATCAATAATAGGTTTGCGGCAATTTAGTTTTGGTAATCGCGACGCAAAATAGATCTATGAGAAAGCCCCATGAAACACTATGTGAAGGGGGTGGTTGTGGTTGAGGAGTAGAAGACAGGGACTAAGAAGGATTTTTTTTTTTTTTTTTTTTTTTTGTTAATAAGATTTAAAAAAATGCTAAGATCATAATTTTTACCACAACTTACTTATGTAACAAGTCATAAGTGGTGGAGATATGGATCTACTATTTTTACTTCACCATTCACAATTAATTTGTTTCATAAGTAAATTGTGGTAAAAATTATAATTATAGTGTTACACCTAAATTTGTAACTAAGTTAATTTTGTCGTTTTGACTAAAAAAAATTGAATGCAAGTTGGTTAAAGTACCATTGTACTTAAAAAACTGAAATTCCAAAAAAGCTTTAAGCAAATAAGTTTTGAGAAAAATAAAAATGTTGTTGACAAATACACATTATTTATTGAGTGGGAGGACCAACATTTACTACGTGGTCCTCCTAATGTATTTCTGAATAATTTATAACGAGGAATAGAAGAATTAACAACTCTTCTTTCATGTTCATCCAAAAATATAAATAAATAAATAACGAATCTTCTTTTATGGATCCTTGTTCTTGGGCAATGACAGCAGGTGACCTTAAACTTCCAACTAAAACTGTACGTAGTGTGCCTATCGTTCAACGAAAACAAGTCACCTGAAGAAGTAAGAACCCACTAGTTTGAAAGAAAGAAAAAAACAAACAACCTTTTTACACTGCCTTAGTTTGTTGAAACTTGTTGGAAGTTTTTAAGATTACCTACTGCGTATTTTATGTGCAAGTTGATGAATGCTTTTCAAAGACGCACTTAAAGTTTATAAAAATGTAAAACATTTTCCTCAAGATAGGCGTGAAGTTGTTATCTACCATCTGCTTCTTTCAATGCCTCTTCACAATAACATTTGGCCCTTCCATTTGTTGTATATACGACTTTGAAAAAGTCAGAATTGTAACTCTTCTTCAATGTCCTGTTTCGCCTATATCGACACTACAGTTGATATCGTTTAATTTGACACTGTAATAAACAAAAGCAACAAGCCAACAGTTTTATAATGCTTTAACTGCACGTTCATGCATTTTCTACATGTCACATGGATCATGATAGACAGACGAGCGCGCTTTAAGAATCAAAGTAAGCAAGCCATTAATTCTAATTTTACTCATAAGAAATTTTCATGCCCTTTTCATATGGATCACTGTGTTGTTCTATATATAGAATATAAGCTTCAATATAATGGAATTGATTTGCGCATGACTATACTAATATTCTAGAAGAATAAATATAGTAGTAGTAAAACAAAAAGATGATCTCATATTTTATAATCACCGAATTCTTACACAACAACATAAAATCTCAGTGTAACAACTACGTAGTTGTTACACTGAGATTTTATGTTGTTGTGTATCCACCAATATCTCATTTAAAAATCATCGAATTTCATATGTCCAAAAAATTTTTATTATGTAGTTGCTGCGCTGTGATTTTTATGTAGTTTTGTACTGGTATTGGTTGGTGACTAGGTGTAACAAAATACAATAGACATATCACGCATACGAGGGGACAATACCTCATTTATTCTTTCCTTTTCCAACACCTTGCAGTGAGACAAAGGAAATGTATTTCTTTATTTGTACATGAAGATATGTACACTATTTTTTAATTTTTTTATTTCTTTTTCTTTTAAATGGGTTATAATGGCCTTTATCCTTTTATAGGCCAAAAAGGAATTGACCCCTTGTGATTAATTAACCAATTAATTTAGCCAAGTATATTAATTAATCAATTTAATATGCAAACGCGTGGTTGCACAAACAAATCACTAATAAACTAATTATGCAGCGGAAAATAAATAACAAGGTGATTTGTTTACGAATAGGAAAAACCTGACGGCATAAACTCCACCGGGTGATTTTCAGGTCACCACTCCCGAAACTCCACTATTATCACAACAAGCGGTTACAAATAAAGGAATCTCAGGTACCTTACTAACTTACAGTTGAACCCTTACCCCAATACTCAATTGGACTTGTTCTGTAGTGACAATTTCCCCTTTTGATGCATGGCTCCCAAGTAGGTGACTAACCAATTTGATGTGCGGATCCTAGTACGCGACTTACTCTTTTACATGAATCCAAGTACGTGACTAACTCCACAGCAACCCTTTGATTGTTGTAGTTGATTTGCAGCAGCTTCACAAAGAAACACCAATAAGATCTTCAATGTTGGTGCAAGAGACTTTGCTTGGTTACAGAACCCAAAGGCGTACAAGAAACGTAACAAGAACTCTTTCTTCTGTAGGAGGAGGCTAGGATTTCAAAAAGAAAACCTTATGAAACTCTCTAGAGTTAGGTTTTTCTTTTTCCACCTTCTTTAAATAGGAGCTTTAATAGGCTCTCCTATTCCAAATAGGTTTACACAAACCTTGGACTTTCCTAGTCCAATAAGGATTATACAAACCTATAAACAAATACCCTTTTAGAATAAAAACGTTATGGTTATAATCTGAAAACTCGTAAGCTCGATCGATCAAGACATCTATCAAGCTTTAATGAATCTTGACAGATCGAGCTTCTGTCGAGGAGATATCGAGACCTGCAGATTGCATTTTTCTTGAGCAGTTCTTGAGTAATCTTCATGTCTTCAATTTAACCACTTGTGATGATCATTTTGAACCTACTTAGATTTACTCAAATACAAGTAAAATGCATTTTGTCAAAAGATATGCCAATTACATAAAAATATGTCCCCAACAATCTCCCCCTTGGCAATCCGTGATAAAACCACAAGAGTACATTGAATGTCCTAGAATACATTCTACTCAAGATTACATAATAAATAAGCCTAGTCTAAAAGATCTGAACCTTGGAAGTTGCTACAAGAAGAAGGTTTGGAATCTTGACTTGGCTTTAACTTGTCTTTCTTGAAAGGCACTAAACAAAACACATCAAGGTACCATGTGGAAAATAATGACAAGTTAAATAAACAAGAAACATGTGTATAAAGAGAGAAAAGAAACAACACGTGAGATAAAGAGTGAAACACATACATCATTATCAAATATAGAAACAACACATGATGTATGTAAATGGTTACAAAACCAAAAGACACACAACACAAAAAAATATATCAATATCAATGTGTATCAAACTAACTCTCCCCCTAAGTTAGTTACATCAAAAACTTTCTCCCCTTAAACATGAAGTTCTCCCTTTAAGTCTATTACTCCCCCTGAGGAATGACATTCAATTTTCAAATTTCTCCCCCCTTTTGACACGATTGTCAAAAGTCATAAAAAGCCAAAAGACATGACAGGAGACAGACAGAGAACTGACATAGAGGGAAACGAGGAGAACAAGGAACCATAGACCTACAAGAAAAAGAAAAACAAGATGCTATGGACACAAAAAAAAAAATGCAAAACAAAAAAAATGAAATGCATGTAAGGGAATCTCGATCGATCGAGAGGTGTCGAGAAAGAAGACATCAGACACAAGAAGAGAAGCTCGATCGATCCATCAGGTGTCGAGAAGCTATCAAGGAGACAAAAACTTTCTCGATCTATCCATTAGGTGTCGAGAAGGTGTCGAGATTGCGATAAGAAAAAGTTTAAGAAGCTCGACAGATAGCTAGGTATCGAGGAGGCGTCGAGGAGGTATTGAGCTTGCTTTTAAAAACAGTTTTTGGAGAAGTGAAAAACACAAACATGAATGCAATCCAACATGAAACTCAACCAATGATCCAATCAACATATTAAGCTCTCAAAATCATCTCTCGACAAAAATTTTAAGCACATGGATCCTCAGAAACACACACACACTAAACAAGTCTAACCAATTTTATATTTCAAAAACAAGTCAAGACAATTTAGTGAGCATACATAAGCACATGTAAACCTAGTAATGGCCAAATCACATTGTACCTGCACATGTATCAAGAGTAGCAAAAAATATTGCGTGTTGTGTGTAAAAAACATCGCAAGATTGCATATGTGTATACAAGTTATGACGATCTGAGATATTAGAAAATAACTTTAAATCACACACAATCATAACTGTTTGATGGGGACTATCACCTTCGAGGTACATCCTTTAACTCCCACATCTCCTAGAAAACACGCTTGCAATCATATTTAAAGTATTTTAATCTTTTTGTTTTTTATTTTCTTTGCATATTTTCTTTTAAGCATATCATGCATGGGCATATAAGAGAGAGAAAAGAAATACCCAACATGTTATGACACTGCACTTTTGCTATGCCGAAGCATACGGATGTCTTTGACACTGCACTTTTGCTATGCTGAAGCATACAGGTGTCTATGACACTGCACTTTTGCTATGCCGTCTATGACACTGCACTTTTGCTATGCCGAAGTATACAGGTGTCATATTATGATTGGCGGGCAACAGTGGTGAGATGATTATTTATGTCTTTCTCTTAGGATTTTCTAGCTCTACTCGTCAAAAAGAGTGATATGAGTGTTAAGTTCAAGAGATAACTTAATCTTACTCATCACAAACAAGAGCCACAAAGCTCGCTTGCTTAGTTGTGCATAAAAATGATCATCTAAGTTACAGAAGATACAAAGTTTAGAAAATTTTATTTCAATGCCCATCCAAGGTACACAAATACCAATGTACACAAAACACACACTGTTTTTTGTATTTTTTTGATTTTTCCTTTTTATTTTTATTTTGAAAACAAAACAAAATAAATACTAAACAACTAGACAAAAACAGACAAACAACATGAAAGCATGAAAGAAAGATGCATATGCATGAAGGCATGATAGAAGGATGCAGATGCATGAAAGTATGATTCCAAAAACAGATAAGAAATCAAGCAAAGAAAGTCCTACTTTAGATAGAAAGAATTAAAGCAGAGAACAAACAGAAAATACAATTAAGTCTTAGGATCCTTTATCACCCACACAGCACGAGTCTTTGGCCGTGAAGATTAAAAGGCACGTGTCCTAGTATGATTACTAAAGGACACAGAGGAATTAGAATTCCCCAGAAATTAAGTCAAAAAGTTCAAAGCTTTTAATAACTCACCAAGAATAGGTACAGAGCCTTTAGACAAAGGATGAGACCTATTGGACACTCGCTTATGAGGAAACAATTTGAAACAATTAGGGCGAATGTGACCAAAACCACCACAATGGTGACAAACATGAGTAGTTTTAGAGCTACTCAACTTCCTAGAAGGAGGTCTAACCTTAGAGGTTGACAACTTAGAACAATTTGGCCTAATATGACCAACAATATGACAATGATGTCAAGTGGGGACAAATTCAGAATTTTTATTCTTCCTAGGAGGAGTTTTAGACATAGGTTTAGAAATTTCAGCGTTAACATTAGAATTTTTACCATTGTCTATCCTAGCAATATTAGTCTTCAACTCTTCATTACTCCTTTTAAATGGGGAAACATAAAAATCTTTTTCTTTTGAGTTAGGCTCAACAAAAAGTTTGGCACTAGTTAAATTTTCAACTTTAGTTTTAAATTCAACTAGTTGCTATTCCAAACTCTTAATTTTGTCCACTTGAGATGAGATTTGATTTTTAAAATTCTCATTCAAATTATTGGCTTCATCCAATTTTGCAATCAAATCATCTTTTTCAAGCATGACCTTTTTAAATTTAGCTTTTAATTTTGTAGAACATTCAAGAGATTTCATACAAAAATTATAAAGCTTGCAATAGGCATCTTGAATATCATCATCATCATTCAACATAAGATCGTGCAAATCAAAACAATCAAGAGTTTCCATGACAACAGGGGTCAATGGATCAACACAGTAAAAATTAAAACTTAATTAGAGTGTGTCTGCTCTGATACCACTTGATAGGCTAAAAACGAATTGACCCTGTTGACACCCCATTTTGCAACCCGCATTTAACCTCACATGGAGGGTAAAAGGGTATTTTCACTTTGAAAATATGCTTCTTGATTCTAGCCATTAGATCCTTAAACCCATTTCACCAAAATGATCTTGATGTTGTAACGATCAAATCTACTGATCATAAGCCCTAATCGGACCACCAGATTGAAAGTTATCATCAAATCAAGTTTTAATGGCTAAGATGTACTATCACAAATTGAGTCCGACTATATGTGATTATGAACAATCGATTTCAATTGGTTATAGGTGTAATCAATTTGAGATCAATGATGTGTCATAATTTGATTGGTTAGGATTACATTTTATGGTGAGGTTGCATACACCTAATTAATTAGATAGTTAAACATTAATTATTCAATGAGTAATTTGTGTAATTATCTTTTAATTAGAGTAAATTTGAAACCAATTAAGTCTGAAATGGGAGTGATTGGAGTCATTTAATGTTAATTGGGAGCTAATTTGGGACCTATTAATGTTAATTGTGCTGAAACCATTTTCTAACAAATGACATCTGCTCACCATTTCATCAATATCTCTCAGAATATTTTGAATCTGTGAATGAGGTTAATTTTTCCAGAAACTAGACATCCGAGGCTTCAATTTGAGTACAAGAACGAGACAATTCCGATTAGAATTGAGTCAGATATGATTTTTCAAAATTGGCTCTACAAGCTGTTACAGCAGCTACGGGAAAACCAAATTTTGGCTTGCTCCCCACTCCCACCAATCTCTCCATTTAATGCACCAGATTTTTCCCAAGACTAAAATGAGGTCTAGGTTCATAATCATTGTCAACCCTCATTAAATGGCCTTCCATTCATATTTCCTCCACTACTACTATATAACCATCCCTCTCATTCATTCCAGGAGGGGGACCAAAAAAACCCTATCTCTTTTCATCTCTTGAATTCTAGTGAAGTAGAGTAGTCTTGTCATATTTTAGTCTTCCTGAGACTCAAGGTATTGAGTGAGACTCACTCTCCCTCTCCTAGTTCTTCTTCTTTCCTCCACCCTTAGGACCTCTACCAAGAATCTCTTCCTCCACCGTATGGATCTTGCATGAAGGTATAATTCCTTTTCCTAACTTGATTTTTGTGTTGTCATGATGAGAGTTTAAGATTAAAGCATGATAGTAACTATTTAAATTCCCTCGAATATGTTTGAATGTTCTTAATTGTTCTTATATGTTCTTCACATGTTCTTAGTTGTTCATCACATGTTCATGCATATCACTAGTTTTAATCTTAAATCCACATCAAAAATATGAAAAACATGTTTGTTTAATAATTCTTTCAAGTCCTTGAATCTAGGATGTCACCATACACATACACATTCACTAGAATTTATTTTTCAATCCAAATGAAGTGCTTAATAAATTGAATTAGGGTTTAGCACATGCACACACTTCAAATTCAACATGCAAATTGATTGGCATATTGAATGATATGATATGAATGTTGACCACCATAGTCTAGAAGACCGGTTTCACCGGGCAAGGTGGGTGCCTAACACCTTCCCACCTTGTAACATAGCCTCCGAACTTAGATCAATGGTTAGTAGATCAAATGCTTATCCTTGTAATTTTCAATTTCTAGATTGTAACTAGGAAATAAAGCCATGTACTTTATCTTAGATTGTATCTAGGACCAAAGCCATGTAATTTCCTATGTTCAATGTAAATTAAATTTCAAATTAATAAAATGATGAATTTTTCAATTATGGTTTTCTTATTTATTCCAACAATTAAATAAGTGGCGACTCCATTGTAAAACCCTTAATCTAAAGGGGAAAATATAATTAGTTGAACCTCCATTTTGAGAGGCAATAACACGACTCCACCCATTCACGTGGGTTTGGCCCAACATTTCTAAAAAAATCGGCTGGGGGCGTGGTCTCTCACAGTGGCGACTCTACTGGGGATATTGAGGGCTAAGCTTCAATTAGATTATGGTGGCCAACCATGTCATTGTTTGTTTATTACTTTTTTGTATATAATATGTCTAATATGTCATTATTTTGCATGTCATGCATCATTTGCTTGAATGGAATTTATTTTATTTGTGTGCTAGCCCGGAAGCCCGATAGTATTAGCCGTGGATTGTGGTCTTCCTGAGACTCACATACCCAGCGGTGAACCTGCCACCCACCGCGACAAGGATCATTATGGTTATGCCATGGTGGTTCATAAGGACAAACTGTACCGTTCAGACCAACGCGGCGCTCCTGGCATCACAAGTTGGGAGGTACGACGTCCTAGCTTGTGGGAACCTTTAACCTACCTTCTACCCATGTTGTAATGACCCATAGAACCTACCTTTAGGTCGGTCCATATAAGTTGCATTTCATTATGCATTTGTTTGGCCGTTGTTTGAACCATGATGACTCAAGTCCAACGCTTGAGCCCATCATGATCATTTAAACCTTGTATGATGTGAATGAACTCAAGCCCAAAAGCCCATGATTGAACTCTACTTGGTATGAAATCCCAAAATTGTTTCTTGAATGAGTCTAAGCCCAACACTTGAGCCCATCAAAGGTGTATAGACATGATCAACATCAAAGGCCAAAAGCTCGCAAGATGCATGCCTTCCAAGTGCAAGCCCAAGCCATTTCATCATAACCAAGGTTCAAGCACACCAAGCCTCAAGTATCCTAAATGGACCAAGAAAAAACAAGTGGCCCAACTTTGCCTCACTCCACATTTGGTTTGCAACATCATGGTTAAGTTTAAAATTTGTTTTTTTATTCCATGTTTCTATGTTTCTTTGAATTCAAAAATTTCATGTAGCATTTAATGAGCTTTGTTCATGTATATATATTAAGAAAAAAACAAAAAAAAAAACAAATTTTCAAAATTTTTTTTTCAAGATTTCCAAATCTTTCCCAAAAAAAGAGAAAAATTTTCAAATGAAAAAAGTCTTTGGACTAAGGGCATTGAGCCCTTAAGTCATTTAAAAAATAAAAAATAAAAATTTGAACTAGGGGCATTGTACTTCCTAGTGATTTTTTTCAAAAAGACCCTTTTTTTTTCCTCCAAAGATTTCAAGATTCTTTAAAGTCTTCTTTTCAAAATGGTACATGAGGATCCCTTGGACAAAACTTTTTCTAAATTAAGATGTTTAAAGGCTAGAACAATCAACTTGTACTGAGAAAGGACTGACTTCATTTGATCCATGTAAATGCTTTTGCTAAATTACTTTGAATAAAAGAAGAAATGGTCTTACAAGGCAATCAAAGAAAATCTATCCATCAGAAAATTCAAAAAGCCCATGCATTCATTCCAAATTTCTAAAAATTTTTGTGTCTCCAATAGAGCATTCATACTTTTTCTTTTAAGGGGAATTTATTAAAAGAGCTCAAATCACTGTGCTTACAAGCAAGCATTGCTAGGGATAGGAGGCCGTCTTTGGTAAAACAAGATTATACCTTAATACCTAGAATGATCATTATCCATTGCTAGCCCATTTGAGCCTTTAAACACTTAGCCTTTTTTTCACATGAACCCACTAAAATCTAAACCTAAAGTGGGAAAATTCAAAGTATGCATGCTTAAATCTCATGTTAAGGAGGAGTCGACCTTGAGCTTTGAAGCTAATTGATAAAGCTCTCCTAGAGGACATGAAAGACAAGTAGAGAATTTATTAAGCTAAAGATAAGAGATCATCAAAAAAAAAATGAGCTTTCACTCAATCAAGAAAAGAGAAATGAAATTCCATCAATGTAAGAGAAAAAAAAGTGTGCATCAAGTTTGAAGAACCTAAAATTCATCATGCCAAGAGGAATACAAGATTCATCCAAAAGAGATTTCATCAAAAAATGAAAGATTTATCAAGCACAGAAATGTGCAAGTGCATCGAGGCAAGAAAGATGTATAGAGAGTGCATCAAAATAACTTAAGCTGAGAAAAAAAGGGTGGCAAAAGATCCCCAAAAAGTTCATTCAATCAAGAGATGAAAGATAAAAAAAAAAAAAAAAAAAAAAAAAAAAAAAAAAAAAAAAAAAAAAAAAAAAGAGAAGTCCGCTAGGCTGAAAACCCAAAAGGGCGGTCTAGGCAAAAGTTAGGGCCAAAGAAAAGAAGAAGAAGAAAAGAAAAAATTGGAAGATCCTACCAAGTTGGAAACTTGAAGATGCAACCTAAAAAGAGAATAATTTTACAAGATAAAAGTCTAGAGGTATGATTCAAGAGGAATGAGCATAAAAACGATTGTTGATACAAGTGACCAATGAAGGCTAGTGAGAAGATGACAAAGAAGAAATGGGAAAACTCCTCCAATACTTGATTTTTGAGTAATGCATACTTGGGGAAACATCATAGGGAATTTTGAGCCTTTTATATCTTCCATTTCATAACCCTAACCTGGCTTACATTATAACCCATAAGTAAAGACCTCCTTGAAGTCTTGCTAGTTTTAAGTGTATCTTAAACTCTAATAATATTTTTCTCTTGAATTAAAAAGGAAAAATGCTTAAAATTGTCAAACCCCACAGGATGATATGTCCGAGAACAAAATTTCTCAAATTCTCAAATCCTGAAAATGACTCAAAAGAACTTTCAAACCTGGAGCACTCTCCTTATTTGCACCCAACAATGTGATTCATAAATATTATCACATTTCATTTCTTGATTGCCTTTGGAGACTCAATCTGACGATGTTCAAAAGGATGAAGCAAATTTGATTATATGAGTTTAATGATCTTGATCCTTCCTAATCAAAGAGATTTGTTTAGTTCTTAAACACTATGATTTTCTAAAATGGTTGTTCAAAGGATCACATCTTGTTCCAAAAAAAAAAAAAAAAAAGGAAATTTGTTTCTTTCAAAAAAAAAAAAATCATTCTTTTTTAAAATCCAGTTCTCTTGAACTACGTCTTGACTTGATCCTCTATGAGAGAGGTATGTAGGCAGCCTTTCAGAGGCCCGGTCCCAATCACCCAAACAACCTTGGAGAACAAAGTCAAAATAATGTGACAAAATTGTTTGGGTGCATGTTAGGTTAAGCCCATTTGTTTGCATAAAGCATGTTTAAACTTGAAGCATTGACCTATTTATATTGTGTGCAAATTTTCATGATAATTGGTTTCTAACTATCTAGAGAAAGAAAGCTTTTTTTGTATGAACTAAGGATGGCGAACCGTGATCTTCTTTCATGTTCCCCAATGGTCACAACATCAATTGAATTCAGCTTTAATCTAAGCATGGAATATGCCTCAAACTAGGGGCATTGAGTAAGTACTTCCAATTCATTTCAATGAACAAATCCATTGCTAATTGAAATTATCTTTTTGCAGGAATTAAGTAAGAACTTATCCAGCAATCCACATTAACTTCTAGCCAAAGTTATTCTCATTCAAATGATAGGTTTTTCCCAAAAAAAAAAAAAATTCAATTAAAAAAAAAAATCATCAATCAAAATTTTCAATTCAAGATTTCCAAATTTTTCAAAAAAATAAAAAATTTTCATCAATCAAAATTTTCGATTCCTTCAAAAAAAAAAAAAAGATCTTCATTAAATTCTTCTTTAGGAATAGAAAGCTATGATCCTCCTCCATATTCTCCAGTGGTGCAACATCAAGTCAATTGTCCACCCTCAGCATTCATCGAAGCATGGAATATGTCCCAAACTAGGGGCATTCGCCAGGTATGCCGAAGTCTTTTCAATAAATAACTCTGTTACTAATTGAAAGTATTTATTTTGCAGGTACTAGGGTAAAAGGCCCACACACATCGGCAGGAATAATGCCTTCCAAAATTCAAACCATCGGACCTCTGGGAAGCACGTCCAAAATCCAATTCCATCAGACCTTTGGGAAGCACGTCCAAACTTCAAACCATCGAACCTCAGACCTTTGGGAAGCACGTCCAAACTTCAAACCATCGGACCTCTGGGAAGCACGTTCAAACTTCAATCCATCGGACCTCTGGGAAGCACGTCCAAATTCAAATCCATCGGACCTCTGGGAAGCACGTCCAAACTTCAATCCTTCGGACCTCTGGGAAGCACGTCCAAACTCAAATCCATCGGACCTCTGAAAAGCACGTCCAAATTCAATTTCAATGGACCTCTGGGAAGCATGTCCAAAGTCAAACCATCGGACCTCTGGGAAGCACGTCCAAACTTCAATCCATCGAACATCTGGGAAGCACGTTCAAATTCAAATCCATCGGACCTCTGGGAAGCACGTCCAAACTTCAAACCATCGGACCTCTGGGAAACACGTCCAAAATCCAATATCATCGGACCTCTGGGAAGCACGTCTAAAATCCAATTCCATCGGACCTCTGGGAAGCACGTCCAAACTTCAAACCATCGGACCTCTGGGCAGCACGTCCAAAATTCAAATCCACGGACCTCTGGGAAGCACGTCCAAGTTCAAATCCATCGGACCTCTAGGAAGCACGTCCAAACTTCAATCCACGGACCTCTGAGAAGCACGTCCAAACTTCAAATCCATCGAAGGAAGCATGTCCAAAATCCTCATTTCGTCATAACCACTGGTAAGCATGTCTTGTACTCTTTTTTTTTTTTTTTTACAAAAAAAAAAAAATATATATATATATATATATATATTGCATGCATGAACTACGTTTGGACCTGATCCTCCCACAAAGAGGTACGTAGGCAATCTCCCTCAAGATTCGGTCCACATTTTGATCCATAACATGACCAACTACATTTTTATCTACATGCATCATACATTCACCACGGTTAAATGCTTATTGCAAAGTTAGGTGTCTCTTTCATACATTGACATTTGCTTTTTAAGCTCTGCCAATGAGGGGCATTCTGTTGACACCCCATTTTGCAACCCGCATTTAACCTCACATGGAGGGTAAAAGGGTACTTTCACTTTGGAAATATGCATCTTGATTCTAGCCATTAGATCCTTGGACCCATTTCACCAAAATAATCTTGATGTTGTAACGATCAAATCTACTGGTCATAAGCCCTAATCGGACCACCAGATTGAAAGTTATCATCAAATCAAGTTTTAATAGCTAAGATGTACTATCACAAATTGAGTCCGACTATATGTGATTATGAACAATCGATTTCAATTGGTTATAGGTGTAATTAATTTGAGATCAATGATGTGTCATAATTTGATTGGTTATGACTACATTTTATGGTGAGGTTGCATACACCTAATTAATTAGATAGTTAAACATTAATTATTCAATGAGTAATTTGTATAATTATCTTTTAATTAGAGTAAATTTGGAACCAATTAAGTCTGAAATGGGAGTGATTGGAGTCATTTAATGTTAATTGGGAGTTAATTTGGGACCTATTAATGTTAATTGTGCTGAAACCATTTTCTAACAAATGACATCTGCTCACAATTTCATCAATATCTCTCAGAATATTTTGAATCTGTGAATGAGGTTAATTTTTCCAGAAACTAGACATCCGGGGCTTTAATTTGAGCATAAGAACGAGACAATTCCGATCAGAATTGAGTCAGATATGATTTTTCAAAATTGGCTCTACAAGCTGTTACAGCAGCTACGGGAAAACCGAATTTTGGCTTACTCCCCACTCCCACCAATCTCTCCATTTAATGCACCAGATTTTCCCCAAGGCTAAAATGAGGTCTAGGTTCATAATCCTTGTCAACCCTCATTAAATGGCCTTCCATTCATATTCCCTCAACTACTACTATATAAATCATCCCTCTCATTCATTCCAAGAGGGGGACCAAAAAAACCCTATCTCTTCTCCTCTCTTGAGTTCTAGTGAAGTAAAGTAGTCTTGTCATATCTTGGTCTTCCTGAGACTCAAGGTATTGAGTGAGACTCACTCTCCCTCTCTTAGTTCTTCTTCTTTCCTCCACCCTTAGGACCTCCACCAAGAATCTCTTCTTCCACCGTATGGATCTTGCATGAAGGTATAATTCCTTTCCCTAACTTGTTTTTTGTGTTGCCACGATGAGAGTTTAAGATTAAAGCATGATAGTAACTATTTAAATTCCCTCGAATATGTTTGAATGTTCTTAATTGTTCTTATATGTTCTTCACATGTTCTTAGTTGTTCATCACATGTTCATGCATATCACTAGTTTTAATCTTAAATCCACATCAAAAATATGAAAAATATGTTTGTTTAATAATTCTTTCAAGTCCTTGAATCTAGGATGTCACCATACACATACACATTCACTAGAATTTATTTTTCAATCCAAATGAAGTGCTTAATAAATTGAATTAGAGTTTAGCACATGCACACACTTCAAATTCAACATGCAAATTGATTGACATATTGAATGATATGATATGAATGTTGGCCACCATATTCTAAAAGACCGGTTTCACCGGGCGAGGTGAGTGCCTAACACTTTCCCACCTTGTAACATAGCCTCCGAACTTAGATCAATGGTTAGTAGATCAAATGCTTATCCTTGTAATTTTCAATTTCTAGATTGTAACTAGGAAATAAAGCCATGTACTCTATCTTAGATTGTATCTAGGACCAAAACCATGTAATTTCCTATGTTCAATGTAAATTCAATTTCAAATTAATAAAATGATGAATTTTTCAATTATGGTTTTCTTATTTATTCCAACAATCAAATAAGTGGCGACTCCATTGTAAAACCCTTAATCTAAAGGGGAAAATATAACTAGTTGAACCTCCATTTTGAGAGGTAATAACACGACTCCACCCATTCACGTGGGTTTGACCCAACATTTCTAAAAAAATGAGATAGGGGCGCGGTCTCTCACAGACCCCTTGTGATTAATTAACCAATTAATTTAGCCAAGTATATTAATTAATCAATTTAATATGCAAACGCGTGGTAGCACAAACAAATCACCAATAAATTAATTATGCAGCAAAAAATAAATAACACGGTGATTTGTTTACGAATGAGAAAAACCTGATGGCAAAAACCCTACTGGGTGATTTTCAGGTCACCACTTCCAAAACTCCACTATTATCACAATAAGCAGTTACAAGTAAAGAAATCCCAAGTAGCTTACCAACCTACAGTTGAACTCTTACCCCAATACCCAATTGGACTTGTTCTGTAGTGACAATTTTCCCTTTTGATGCACGGCTCTCAAGTACGTGACTAACCAATTTGATGCGCGGATCCCAGTATGCGGCTTACTCCTTTGCACGAATCCAAGTACATGACTAACTCCACAGCAACCCTTTGATTGTTGTAGTTGATTTGCAGCAGCTTCACAAAGAAACACCAATAAGATCTTCAATGTTGGTGCAAGAGACTTTGCTTGGTTACAGAACTCAAAGGCGTACAAGAAACGCAGCAAGAACTCTTTCTTCTATAGGAGCAGGATAGGGTTTCAAAAAGAAAACCTTATGAAGCTCTCTAGGGTTAGGTTTTTCTTTTTCCACCTCCTTTAAATAGGAGCTTTAATGGGCTCTCCTATTCCAAATAGGTTTACACAAACATTGGGCTTTCCTAGTCCAATAAAGATTATACAAACCCATAAACAAATACCCTTTTAGAATAAAAACGTTGTGGCTATAATTTTAAAACCCGTAATCTCGATCGATCGAGACATCTATCGAGCTTTAATGAATCTCGACAGATCGAGCTTCTATCGAGGAGGTATCGAGACCTACAGATTGTACTTTTCTTGAGCAGTTCTTGAGTAATCTTCATGTCTTCAATTTAACCACTTGTGATGATCATCTTGAACCTACTTAGATTTACCCAAATACAACTAAAGTGCATTTTGTCAAAGGATATGCCAATTACATAAAAATATGTCCCCAACATCTTTGTCTTCTATAGAATTTTTACTTTCCCTTTAGAATATAAGAGAGAATTTCCCTTAATTTTTTTTTTTTTTTAAAGAAAACCCTAATCTTAGAGATAATTTGAGAAATCTAAGATGGAAACACAAAAAATCAATGGGACAAGAAAGAAACCACATACACAACCATTCCCACATCAACAACGTCCTCATTCTCTAAACTAACAATAGTACACTACTGTTGACAAATTCTAACACCTTCAAAAGAGTATGCCATAAATGTCATGGGTTAAAGCAGAGGGAGAAAATAGTCACCACCTAGTTTTGGATGAGTTGAGAACTACTTTAATCCCAAAGACAAAGATCTAACTCTTCATAACCAAAGCTAGGCTTGGAATTAGGGAATGAGAACAAGTACAGGGTGGCCCAACAAATTTGGAGCTCTGAGGCGATATATTTAAATGAGGTATTTTTGTTATCATTTAAATAATATTTAACTAGTGTTTAATATAGTAATTTTTTTATAACAAAATTTCATTCTTTTAGTTTTGCAATATGCTTTCTTTTTTGGAAAAAATGCTAAAGTTATAATAAATTTTACTATAAAAAAAACTTACAAACGATGTAGTAATGAATGTGATTAGTGACACTTCAAGAAGATAATAAACAAATATTTGAATGAATGATGTTAGGGATATTATAAAATTTACAACATGAGACTTACAAAAATATATCACCAATCACAAAAAGTAATTTAAAAATGCATTTAATAGGTTGTTAACGTGAACAAATTATATTAATTGTCACATCAATTTGTAAAGGTTTTGAAGTAAAATTTATAATATTTCTAGCATTTTCTTGTCGAAATTATTTCTTGTGATTAGCGACATATATATTTGTAAGATCTATGTATTTAAAATTGTATTATCTTTATCATTGCTCAATTTTTGTAGAAAAAAAAATGTAAAACTAATTTTTTTTCCTATATCTCCCAAAATATATATATATATATATATATATAATTTTGCATCAAATTTGGGAGTCTTTCTCTAGTAGGGGGGCCTAGGTGATGGCCTAAGTGGCCTAGGCCTAGGGCCGACCCTAAACAAGAAGAGGTTAGACACTCATTCTTGCCTGGTTTGAAAAGTGGCCTTCACTAATGTTCATTAGTCTCACACATAGCAAAAATAAAATCCTAATCTTTGTCCATAAAATTGTTTTGTAGGAAATTAAATTCAAGCAAATGAAATGAGATGGTCGTTCTACATGTTTAGGGCGATGGATGTCTAGTAGGGATCAAAACACACTTCCAAAAAGGAGACATATGTGGTTCCTTTTTAGTGATGTGTCGAATTGAACTCTCGATAATGCAAACCTTTAGTTCTAACATTAGCTCAAAAATGGGGCTTAGGACTAAATTAGTTTACTTCAATTGAGGTTAATTAGAGGAAAATTTTGGACAAAACTAAACTAGTCAGTTTTGAATATGAGCACCTCGAAACCAACTAGGAGTGAAGGATCACAAAGGGAGTGGGAGTTGCAAGAGAGAGAGAAGTTCAAATTTGGATTCAAATTAATAGATGATTTAAAAAAAAACATAATATATATATATATATATAAACCTAATAAAATTGGATTTCCTATTATTTAAGGCTATATTTGGTTGGGAGGATAGAAAATATTTTAGTTTTTCACCATTTTTGTTTGGATGAAATTTTAATTTAATTAACATGAAAATCTCATTTCAAAATGTGATATGTTTTTAATATTATTTTTAAAAAGAAAAATTCTTAGTTTATATTGTTAGAACAATAAAAACCTGTTAAAGTTTTTTTTTTAAATTAGTAATTTTAGATTTTGATGTTTAGAGGTAATTTTGGGCCCACATCAGTGCTATACACCAGATGCAATTATCATAAATGGTTGAAATTGATAGTTGCAAAAAGCAACTTTCAATCTCAATGGTTAATTAAAAAAAAGTTAAGAAAAAATTTATGATAAATAAAAAGTGAAAAAAATTTGTAAGAAAAGGGTCCGTAATTGCACATGAAAAGAGGACATTCTAGCCTTTTGCCCTTAAATTTTTTTTTATTTAGCAATTTGCCCCTATTTGGAAACTATATAGGGATATGTCCCTGTTTCGATACTCGATTACTTTAAAATCGAGTTTCAATGAAATACTTGATTCATAGAAAATCGAGTTATACCCGATCAAAATTATAAAATAAAAAAAAAAAAATTGCATGGAACTCGAGTTTCAAGAAATCGAGTTCCATCCAAAAAAATTTTATAAGTATCATTGCTCCATATTCAGGGAGACCTATAGTGACGTTTTTAAGCCCTATAGTGACGTTTTTAAGCCCTATAGCGACGTTTTCCTGCAATTTTTTTTTTCCATAAGTCTGATTGCCCATACCAAGTTTAGGGGGCTATATAGTGTGTTTTTAATCCCTATAGTGACGTTTTTTATGGAAATTTAGACTCCTTAAACAACCAAATTGCGTAGCCTAGATTAATTAGCCAAGTTGTTACTTAGTCAAATTAAGCAATTCTAGGTTAAAATAATCCAAACAATCATATCAAGAATATAAAGCAGCGGAAAATAAATGAACACAAGATATGATCACCCAGGAAACCACACGGTAAAAACCTGGGGAGGATTTGACCCACCGATCCTCAAGGCATAACAGAATTCACTATGAAAGAATTGAAGTTCTTACAAAAGGACTACAAGCTCCCCGCTCGACTTCCTAATGCTACCCACCAGTAGAACTTCCTGACACGACCACGCGCAGGCTCCGAATCCACGGACTACTTCTTTCTTGAATTCCTCAATCAGCTACAAGCTCCCCGTTTGCTTTTCTTTTAAGTTCCAATGGTTGCAACTGTAATGATCTTCAAGATGTTGAAATCATCTCTACCTTGAAAACTCTAAGTTTTGTGTAAAGGAAAACTCCTCAAAGATCTCACAAGAGATTCACACAAAACAGCAAATATGAGCAACAAAGACTTAGAGAAGTTTGGGTACAAAACCCTAAAAATAAAAGGAGGCACAAGAGGCACTCTAATCTCTCTCTCAAAAGTCCCAAAAATGTTCTAGGGTTTTCCTTATATATAGGAGTGTTTTACTTGAACCCCAAGACGTTTAAATAGAGTTTGGACTGAGTTGGAATTCTGCAGAAAATGCATCTGACCCGAGATTCGATCGATCGAGTCTATCCTTCGATCGATCGAGCCAGGCCGAAATGCTCCAGTACATCTGCAGCTACTCGATTCCAACTTTATAATATTTAATCAACTTTGAGCAAGCCTAAACAAGACTAAACATATTGTTTTGATCATGGTTTGCCAATATTACACATTAGAGTTCTAAATACATAAAATCCTAAATCTTTAGAACTTAACAGTTTTTAAGCCCTATAGTGGCGTTTTCCTGCAAAAAAAAAATTTATAAGTCTAATTGCCACATACCATGTTTAGGGAGCCCTGTAGTGGCGTCTTTAAGCCCTATAGCGGTGTTTTCCTGTTAAAAAAAATTTATAAGTCTGATTGCCACATATCAGGTTTAGGGAGCCTTATAGTGGCGTTTTTAAGCCCTATAGTGACGTTTTTAAGCCCTATAGCGGCGTTTTCCTGTAAAAAATTTTTTAATAAGTCTAATTGCCCCATACAGGTTTAGGGAGCCCTATGATGGCGTTTTTAAACTTGATTTTCATAAAATCGAGTTCTATGCAAATTTTTTTTTTAAGTTTGATCGGGCATACTCGATTTTGTACGTATCAAGTATTTTATTGAAACTCGATTTTAAGGTAATCGAATATCGAAACAGGGGCATATCCCTATATAGTTTCAAAATAAGAGCAAATTGCTAAATAAAAATAAAAAAAAAAAAATTTAAGGGCAAAAGCCTATTTTGTCCCATGAAAAGATGGTAGTTGAACTGGAAAAGATTTGCCTCTGTACACTGTATTATTTACTTTAATTAATTTTTTATTATTGGATAATCTCAACGAGAGATATGATACATGAATGCATGTTCTATGGTATTCTTTTTTAATCTTCAAAAATCCCCATTAAGGCGGTGGGAAAAGAAAACATCCTTATTTATTGAATGCCCAACTGGCTTCTCCACAGACACAGTCCACGCACTGCCACTAAAGTCTACGAATCCTCTCCATTCTCCAAATGCCACGGCTGTCTGTCTTTATCATGTGAATGTCTGATATAACATTTAAATGTTTCCTATCGCACCCATCTCTTTCAAATTTCAAACTGTTTCAACATGAAAATAATAATAAAGAAAAAAAAAATTGAATAACTAATATAGATCTTGTAGTACAAGAAAGCAAAAAACAATCATAATAAAGGTTACTTTGCAACTATATATGCTTACATTTTTAGGTCAAAATCATTCAGGATTTTGTAGTAATTATTTAATTATAAATAAATAACCCCTATAATGATAGAAATAATGTCATACCCATTAACTGGCAGTATAACGTGTTAATTTTTGAAATTTTGCAGTTAGATTTAGAAATATAGATCTTGCCTACATATAAAAAGGCTAAAGGACAAACTACACACATAAGATAGATTTGAAGATATTAGAGTTTTACACCACTAAGTTTTAGAATTTAGATTCTATCTTTTAAAACTATCTTTTATTTGCTTTAACAACTCTTCTACTCATATTTTCCGTAAAATGTCACATGTACTTGCCACGCTTATTTAGTTCATACAATAAAACAATACCATATCATTTTATTAGATAAACTAAAAACATGTGACAAATTTATGTAATACTTAACAAAAATATGGATAGATTGGCAAATAAAACATTATTTCAAGGATAAAATTTAAGGATCCCAAAAGTGTAGTTTACACTTTAACCAAAAAGTAACTACTAAACAAATCAATCAAAACATTATAGCCATAAAATAACACTAATATTGTGTGGTCCCTTTGTTATCTTGATGTTAGAGAAAATATCAGAGTCTGAAAATCTTGTCCAACTTATTAGTCAATCCACCAGTTTATGTTTCATGTTTAATTAGCAAATTCCGATAAACTCGTTATTAGTAGATTATGGTTACTTGCTTGTATACTCACCTAAAGAAAGAACATGGTTATATCATCTCCTACGTACGTACCATTACAGAAAAATCATCTTATAGAGTCACTCATGAAAGTTATCCTCATTATAAAACTCATCCATCTGAGTATCACACATGACTACATGAGAGGACGATTTCATGAAATGTAACGATGCACAGAATCGTTAGTAAGCCAATCATTTTAGAAATATTCGGTATCTGCTACACTGTTACAGGCTTTATCATTACTTTAAGTTAATCAGGTTTGGGTAAAATGTGGACCACCCAACGATTTTCAAGAGATAGAGGATGATTTTCATGTAAAATGTGTGCTGTCGAATCAGCCGGCCGATCTCTAAGCAGTTTTCATGTGGACCAGAAAAAGAAAAAAAAAACGTTGGTCAACATTCTCGTGAATCACATCTCTCTATGATCATATTCTTTAGAATATTATGGTCCTCCAATTATTTAGAGCTTCATATATCTTTTAATCGCTAATCTTTTTTTATTTATTTATAAAGTTTTAAGTTTATATTTTATGTGCAAATGTTTGAAATCTATGAAACTATGTCATTGTTGCCTGTAGAGTGCGTAGCACGTACGTATTACATCTCTCTTATACTTTCTCAAAGGCAATAAACAAATTAAATAATATTGAAACAAATTAAAAAATATATAATTGTGAATTTATAGAGATGATTAAATTAAATTAATTAAATTAAATTTTTTTTAGAGAAATAGGAATATATATATATATATATACAAAATTATAATATTACACAAAATCAGGCTAATAGTATATGTGGTCGAATGCTAACATGCAGTTGACCTTCTTCTTTAATCTTTTTCTTTTTTTGACAAGCTTTTCATGACCAGGGCCTGCATAATGCATTTTGGAGTCTTAACCGATAGCTTTAAGTGTGGTTTTTTCAAATATTTAACTATTAATTGAATACTATTTATTGAAAAAAAAATTTAGGTATAATTAAATATTATGTGCAATGTATTAGATACTTAAATTAAATTCAAATACATGGTTATATTGACCAATGAAACACAAACAATCTTAACCGAGAACTTTAAGTGTGGTTTTTTCAAATATTTAACTATTAATTGAATAATATTTATTGAAAAAAAAATTAGGTATAATTAAATATTATGTGCAATATATTAGATACTTAAATTAAATTCAAATACATGGTTATATTGACCAATGAAATACAAACAATGTTTTCTTTTTCAACGACAATTAAATTCGTTGCAACAATATATTTAAATTTAATTAGAGAACCTAATGTACTGCACCTATAAAACTGTACTTAAGTTATACCCATACTTATTTGAGTGATAGAGATACTACACATTTTATTATATCAATTGATGTGGCACCTTTTTATCAAAAAAAAAAAAAAACACTTTTGACAATCATTTATTATTTTATTAAATTCCACTAATTATATTAATTTCTACATTAGTTTTTTTTTTTTTTAAAGAGATAATTACAGCATGCTGGTAATCCCGTAGCTTGAACCATTTCCTCCCTAAATTTTCAAGCACTTTGTACATGGGGATGTGTCAATTTAGCTACAAGGCATTTGGCAATTTCTACATTAATTTGTTAACCTTTTGAAGTAAAATTTGTAGTAATTTTGCTTTTTCTTGTTTATTTAATTTTTTATATCTTTTTCCCCCAATTTTTTTGCTATGTTTTATTTATTACTAATAAAAAATTTACCCAAAAATTACTCTCTCTCTCTCTCTCTCTCTCTCTCTCTCTCTCTGTTAAGTTTTTAATATGCACATGGATATTTTCTAGTAAACATGTATAATTTAAAAAAAAAAAAAAAATTAAACATGATCCTATAATAGAAAATTATAATTTATGAGTAAAACACATTAACATAGTGCATAAAATTCGAAGAGGACAATTTTTCAAAATAATTTTTATTGATTAAAATTTTTACATTGTCGGACAAATAGACAATTTCTTTTACTGGCCAATAAAAGAGTCTTAATTTATCTATTTTTGCTACATTGTAAGACAAATAGATATAATATGTTATTTTGATTTAATAAGGGCTCTTCTAATTATGAGCCTTAGACCATCACCTAAGTGGCCTAAGGTTGAACCGAACCTGGATAGAAATGAATATGATGGTTTATTTATTTGTTCAAAAGTCTATAATCATTATATTATGACGGTTCAAAGCAAATAATAAAAATTCGTACAAGAATTGTACTTGCTGTCTTGCCCAAAATTTCAAAGTGATTAGGTGGGTCATGATTAATCTGCTACGTGACATTTTATTTTAAAAGAAAGAATGTATAGCGAATTCTGAATTTCAAGAAGGTAAAAGAAATTACTTAATTATTCCAGCGACTCTAAAAGATTAAGATAGCTCCTATCATAAAATAGGAAAAAAATTTGTTTTGTAGTGTGCTTTTTACCTTTTCATGTTAAGGTAAGGTCACTTAACAATGCAAAATTTTATTTAATCTTCTTTTGAATATATTTGATGCGTGCGAGCCACGTTACAAAGGGGCAACGCGATATATATATATATATATATATATATATATA
Organism: Quercus ilex subsp. ballota; assembly: GCA_032727855.1. Taxonomy (NCBI): domain Eukaryota; kingdom Viridiplantae; phylum Streptophyta; class Magnoliopsida; order Fagales; family Fagaceae; genus Quercus; species Quercus ilex. Next base: position 25,117,060 of record CM064909.1, read on the forward strand.
TAAAGCGAAAAGACATGTTGTAATTTTTTTTTTTTTAATGAACGACATGTTGTAATTAAATTATAGGTCCAGTCAACAAGTGATTGAAGGTTGAGTTTATTATTGTAATCAATCAAGTTTTTAGGTGTAGTCGCACATGAGTGAATTAAAGAAGTACAAAGAGAACTCTTTTGGATCATTTTCGATTTTAACATTTCCTTTCCTATTGAGATCGGGTTTCTAAGTGAGTCTGTGAAGAGTTGAGAACAAAGTTCTTAGTGAAAACTCGAATGCTTGTGACCCATCGCAAATGGCAGTACTTCGGTTGGGTTAGGTCTTCCCGCTTTGGGGCGAGTGCATCAAATAGGGACGTTTGAATTGTTGTTAATTGTTATCGGTTGGGGCTATGGCTTGGGGTTGAGTGGTTTTGTTGGCAGTGGTGCTAAGTAATTCAATGTTGGTGGTTTTGTATATTTTTAGTGGATTTAAGTTGTTTGGTAGGTGAGAAAATGTGTGGGAAAGTGAAAAATAATTTTGTTTAATTGTTTTGTGGGTATGGATTGTAATTGTTTGGTTAGTGAGAAAGTGTAAGTAAGTGAAAAACTTTTGTTATTATTTTTTATGAATCTTGAGTTGTTTGGTTGGTGAGAAAGTGGAAGAAAGTGAAATAAAATTGTGTTCAATTATTTTGTAGTTTTTTTTATTTTTTTTATTTTTTTATTTCAAAGGGATATTTTTTTGAAATTCATTAAAAAAATTGTAAAAATTGTTTTTTTTTTTTTTTTTTTTGAATAAGAATATTAGAAACCAACCAAACAAAATAAATGTTACATTCTTAATAGGATAGAAATATAACTAATGAATTAAACATTGTAATGTTATATTTTTGTAATGATATTCCATGAATCTAAGATTACAAGAAGTAAACGCCCTAAATTCAAAGGTATTTTTTTAAATGAATTTCAAGGTGATGACTGAGGAGAAAGTATCTGTTAGGCTTTTGCAGCACACTTGTTAGTTGTTTTGAAGGTTGATAATGAAATGAAATTCGGGTAGACATTTCACATTTGTGATTCGAATCGGGACCCACCACCCGAGTCGGTTGTGGAAATTAAACTTCCAATTTCCAAACCCTCCCCAATTAAATTATTCCAACTAGCTACCATCATTCATTAAGAATCGCCAACTGCCAGGGTCTTATCCACCAAGCTCGGCTCTCGTTCTTCAAGAAAAATGGAACATAGTTTTTCCTACATTATAAAGCCACTTATATTGACTTGAAATAGCATAATTAGTTTGGTTCCACTAGAAAAACAGAAAAACAAAGAAGAAAGGGACTCTTCATTTAACAAATGATATTTGTCATATTAACATATGTTGATGTCTCAAGTGAGAAAAATGCTCACACGAAAGTGATTGTTAGATTTTTTTTTTTTCTTTTTTGTTTGCTAGTTAGGATTTCTTTTCCTATAGTGTAAATTCTAATTAAATAAAATAAAATTATATACATTTATTGGATATCGTTTTTGTAGGGAGAAGGACCCAAAATTATATATTGAGCCTTGGATCTTAGCCGAGGACGTTGATTGATTCGAGAACGAGTAAACAATAGTGAGGGTGTTAAGCTCTGAATCCTATGAGTACGTTACAAACAGGAAAGATTAGGGAGGGTGGTCCGAGGAGGAGTATCTCCTCGGATAAACAATGCACAGATCAAATGTATATCCTATCTTTCAAAGTGACCTTTCAAGAAATTCCACTAATAGGGACGTGTATTATGAACGTACAAGAGGGATGGAAGCTTAAAAATATCTAAGGAAAAGCTGCTGCTACCGTATTGAATGCTCTACAGCTAACTTTCTTGCCGCATTTATGTGGAGAAGAACCCTAAACAGTGCTGCCTTGGCTACCCCAACTCACAGAGAGCCAGAGAGGGTGTCCGATGAGACAAGCACTCAAGTAATAGTCTAGATGATCAAAAAATGGAGGGCAAAGATCAATCAAGGGGAGGTATATAATGTAAGGAACCCCTTAGGAAGAGAGGGGGGGTCGAGAAATCAAGAAAGAAACACTGTAGCATTCAAGAACCAAACTTGTAATCAAACTTAAGAGCAATATATAAGAACTGATCTCTTCGGACCTTACCGAGAGCAATTTTCTGTAGTTAAAACTTGTCAATTTTCTTTTTCTTGTCATTCGAATCCACCTTATTTGTTGTCCAACTCATTCTAACCCAGTTTTTCAACCCACTCTTTACAAATTCATTATTTTGGACTTTTTAGGCCTAAGTCCATCCACCTTTTGAGCTAGGGACTCAAATCTGGTCCTTAAAATTGGCATCATCTGTGGGAAATTACTGGTGTGATAATGAGTCTAACATTCAAAGATAGTAGGTTCGGGTCCAAACCAGGTAGAATCTTTGGGGTCTCAACGTCAAAATCACTTCCGTGACCTTGAATAGAGAAGGGACCGGGAGGAAAGTGTGCATACTACCCACACTAGTAGGAGCCATTCTCAAGGTGGTAGTCATCTCTCTCATGAGAGAAATACCAAAGCCATGCAGCTGGAAATTGATAATTGGAAGAGAAGCTTACGCCATGAAAGGCGAAAGCGAGCTTCTTCCAATTCCGATTTCTCTTCTGACGATGAAAATAATAGTAGCTATAGGCGCAGATCAAGGACGACTCCTAGTGAGTCTTTCTCGTATGATAAAGACTACCATCATGAGCGCAGAAACAAAAATTCGTCTTCGAGAGGCTTGGAAAATGATGCTATGAGTAGAGCACTCAACCAAATTTTCAGATCACCTTTCACGCGCAAGATTGAGGGAGGGAGACTTCCTCGGCAGTTCACTCAGCCCACATTCACCATGTACAATGGTCGAACAGATCCTGTGGAACACGTTAGCCACTTCAATCAAAGAATGGCTATGCACTCCAAGAACGAGGCCTTGATGTGCAAGGTGTTCCTATCTAGCTTAGGGCCCATGGCGATGAGGTGGTTTGATGGTCTGGGTGCACGTTCCATTAATTCCTTTATGGAACTCACCTAAGCATTTGGATCCCGCTTTATTACGTGCAGCAAGGTTCCCCGCCCTTTAGATTCCTTATTGTCTCTATCCATAAGAGAAGGAGAAACCTTGAAAACATTTTAGGACAGATACTGGGAGATGTTCAACGAGATAGATGGTGATTTTGACAATGTAGCCATCAGCACTTTCAAGGTCGGCCTACCTGCCGAGCCTGGCTTAATGAAGTCTTTGACTAGGAAACCTATTGCTAGTGTACGCCAGCTCATGGATCGAATTGATAAGTATAAGAGGGTTGAGAAGGACCAACAGCAAGGCAAGAGAAAGGGTAAGGTTATTCCTCAGGAGAGGAGAGATTTCAGGTCGGACCACTACAACAATAACAGACCCTGGAAGGATTTTGCTGGACAATCTAGGTCTACAACTCCTCAAGTGGTAAACACTGTGTTCCAAGAACCAGTGCATCAAGTTTTGGAGAAGATTAAGAATGAGCCATACTTCAAATGGCCGAACAAAATGAGTGGAGACCCCTTGAAGTGCAATTAGAGCCTTCATTGCCAATACCACCAGGAGCGGAGGCATACCACCAAGAACTGTAGAACTCTGTGGAACCATCTGGAGCAACTGGTCAGAGAGGGAAGGTTGCAGCAATTTTTGTATCGGCCCAACAAGCAGGGAGACTAATCAAGGTCAAGGGTTTAGGGGAATGCTTCTTTAAGGCCCCGTTAGGTACAATCAATGTGATCTTTGCTACACCTGGGAGAACTGGTTCTCATCCTTCCAGGGTGATGTCTGTAACTCGGCTTCCAGTTGAGGACTCTAATTCTGAGCCGAAGAGGGATAAAGTGGAGATCCGACTAGCGCTGTGTTTTTCGAATGGAGACAAGATCAGAACCATCCAACCACAAGATGATACTTTAGTGGTAACCCTAAGAATAGGAGGGTATGATGTGAAGAGGGTAATGGTAGACCAAGGCAGGGTGCAGAGATTATGTACCTTGACTTGTACAGTGGGCTGAACTTAAAGCCTGAGGATCTGACAACTTATGGTTCACCTTTAGTGAGTTTTGATGGGAAAGTTGTCATCCTTAAGGGCCAGATTAGGTTGCCCGTACAGGCAAGCTCAGAGGTTGTCGAAGTGGATTTCATTGAAGTAGACGCATACTCTCCCTACATGGCCATTGTGGCCAGACCCTAGCTTCATGCCCTATGAGCTATTTCTTCAACTCTGCATCAGAAGGTGAAGTATCCATCAAGGGACTGGATTGAGAAATTTGTGGGGAGTCAGTCCATGGCTAGGCAGTGCCTCGTGTCTGCAATTCTGCATCAGCCTATAGCTAAGTCCTCGACCTCTATTGAGGGGGCTTATAGCAGTCAAAGTGTTTGCTATTACCTATAGATGGGCCAACTGAGGATGCGAAATGTGAGGATTTGAGAAATTTGCTGTAAGTGATGACCCAGAGAAGTTTTTTCAAGTTAGGGCTCTGCTGCCGCCTCAGGAGAAGGAAGAGTTGGTAGAGTTTCTCAAGAGGAACGTTGATATGTTCACTTGGAATGCCTACGACGCTTTGGGGGTAGATCCAAGTTTCATCTGCCATCATTTGAATGTCAATCCATCTGTCACCCCTAGAAAGTAACCACTTTAGTGCTCATTCAAGGATCATTTTGACGCTGTCAAAGATGAAGTGATGAAACTTAAGCAGGTTGGGGCTATTAAAGAAGTGTTCTACCCTGAATGGTTAGCCAATACTGTGGTTGTGAAGAAAAAAAATGGAAAGTGAAGGGTATGTGTGGACTTTACAGATCTAAACAAGGCCCGCCCAAAAGATCATTTCCCCATGCCTTGGATAGACCAGCTAGTGGATGCCACCGTAGGTCATCATCGAATGAGTTTTTTGAATGCTTTTCAATGCTACCACCAGATACCTTTGGCTTTGGATGATCAAGAGAGAACAACCTTTGTTACTTCTATCGGGAATTACCATTACAAGGTGATGCCCTTTGGTTTGAAGAATGCAAGGACTACCTACCAGAGGACGATGACAAGGATGTTTGAGCCTTAATTAGGGAAAAACATTGAGGTCTATATAGATGATATGGTGGTCAAGAGCAAGTTGAAATCTGAGCAAGTTAACGACCTCGAGATATCTTTGAGATCTTGAGGAGACACAAGCTGCAACTTAATGCTTCCAAGTGTTCTTTTAGTGTCAGATCAGGAAAGATCTTGGGCTACATGGTCACACACCGCGGAATTGAAGTTAACCCTGACCAGATTAAGGCAATCAATAATTTACAGCCACCTCCGAATCCCAAAGAAGCCCAAAAGTTAACAGGAATAACCGCTATTCTAAACCGATTCATCTCTCGGTCAGCAGACAAATGTTAGCCTTTCTTTTAGTTGTTGAACAAGTGGAAGTCATTTGAATGGACCAATGAGTGTGTCTTGGCCTTCCGGCAGTTGAAAGAGTATTTTTCTCGGCCACCCATCATGTCCAGACCCGAGGTGGATGAGGTCTTGTTTGCCTACATTGTAGTGGCTTCCCACGCGGTGAGCTTGGTGCTGATACGGGTTGATAATGGTATACAGAGGCCAGTTTATTATGTAAGTAAGTCACTACATAAGGCCGAGATCTGTTACTTACCACTGGACAAAGCCATTCCAGCAGTGGTGCATGCTACACATAAGATCCTCTACTATTTTCAATCACACACAATTGTTGTCCTAACCCAGCTCCCATTCAGATCTCTACTTCGGAGTGATGATTACACAAGGAGAATTGCAAAGTGGGGTACAATTCTAGGGATTTTTAACATCAAGTACATGCCTCGCACCTCTGTCAAGGGTCAGATACTCGCCAACCTGGTGGCTGAGTTTGCTGAAACCCCATTAGAAGAAAGGGTAGAGGAGCAGAACATGGATGAAAAATCGGTTGGTGTAGTACAAGAACCTTTGTCCTGGAAGGTCTACATCGATGGTGCAGCAAACCACAGGGGATCTGGAGTAAGACTAGTCCTGATATCTCCAAAGAGGATCACGATTAAGAAATCATTGAGATTAGGCTTCTCAACCACAAACAATAAGGCTGAGTATGGAGCTTTGTTAGTAGGGATGACCATGGTTCGAAAGATGGGTGGAAAAATAGTGGAAATCTCATCTAGTGGTAGGCCAAGTCCAGGGAGAATTGGAAGCCATAGATCCCAGAATGCAGGAATATTTGAGCCAGGTTAGACATTTATAATTTGGATTTGAGTCTTTTAATTTATCACAAATCCTTAGAAGTAGAAATACACATGCGGACTCTCTTGCCACACTGGTAACCTCTTCGACACAAAGTTTATCTCAGGTGATCCTTGTGGAGGATTTATGTAAACCTCTTGAGGTAAGAGGAAATGTGGTTCATGTTCATCAAATAATGGTGGGGCCTAGTTGGATGGACTCTATTGTCCTATTCCTTAAGGAAGATGTCGTGCCTAAAAGTAAGTCCGAAGCCAACAAGGTACGGAGGAAAGCTCCTCAGTTTTGGCTGTCCAAGGACCAAAAGTTGTATAAGATATCCTTTTCTGGTCCATATCTGCTATGCATACATCCTGAAGCAATTGAGCTACTCCTAGAAGAATTACATGAAGGGATTTGTAGAAGCCACACAGGGGGGTAGATCTTTGTCTCACAAGGCCCTCACACAAGGCTATTGGTGACCAAATATGCAAAAAGAAGCACAAGAATATGTGAAAAAGTGTGACCAATGCCAGAGATTTGCATCGAACATTCATCAACTAGGAGGAGTCCTCAATCCACTGTCCAGCCCTTGTCCTTTTGCTCAATGGGGATTGGACATTGTAGGTCCCTTCCCTAAAGCAGCAGGGAATAAAAGATATTTGTTGGTCGGCACGGATTACTTCACCAAGTGGGTTGAAACTGAACCATTGGCGAATATCAGGGATGTGGATGCCAAAAAATTTGATTGGAAGAATATTGTCACTCGGTTTGGAATCTCTCGTACTCTTATCTCGGATAACGGATTGTAATTTGATAGTAAGGTTTCTGGAGGTATTGCTGTGACCTACGCATAGCAAATAGATATTCCACCCTGGCATATCCACAGGGGAGCGGACAGGCTGAAGCTGTCAACAAAGTCATAGTAGGAGGGTTTAAAAAGAGGCTGGAAGACGCAAAAGGAAAATGGGTAGAAGAACTGCCACACGTCCTTTGAACGTACCGAACTATGCCCGTAGATCCATTGGAGAGACGGCATTTTCAATGACTTATGGGGCTGAGACTGTTATTCCTCTAGAGACTAGATTCCCCACACTGAGAACAAATTCCTTCACTCCCAGCAGTAATGATGCACTACTGGAGAAAAGCTTAGACTTAATTGAAGAACGGAGAGAAAATGCCATGGTCCAATTGGCCTATTACCAACATAAGCTCAAGCAAGAGTATGATGCCAACATGAAGCTGAGACCACTGGCACCTGGTGACTTGGTGTTAAGAAAGGTTTTGGGTACTGCAAAGAACCCAGCATGGAAAAAATTGGGACCCAACTGGGAAGGGCCATATCGTATTACATCAGTGGCTGGAATAGGCGCATATTATCTTGAAGATCTAGAGGAAAAGGTTATACCACGTCCCTGGAATGTAAATAACTTGAGAATGTATTATTATTAATGAAAGCTTTCTTCACCCTATTTGGGTTTGTTATATTGTGTGTCATGCATTCTACTATCTATCTAAGTATCAAACAGAACCTTAGTCATGCCTGACTCCTCGGACTACATACCTTGGGTAAATTGATATCTTTTAATCACTGTTCTAAGTATTAAACAGAACATTTGCTATGCCTAGCTCCCCGGACCACATGCTTTGGATAAATTAATACTTAATGACATCTTTCTAAGTATTAAACAGAACCTTAGTCATGCCTGGCTTCCCGGACCACATGCTTTAGGTAGATTAATACTTAATGACATCTTTCGAAATATTAAACAGAACCTCGAACCACATGCTTTGGATAAATTAATACTTAATGAAATCTTTTTAACTATTAAACAGAACTTTAGTCATGTCTGGCTCCTCGGACCACATGCTTTGGATAAATTGACACTTTATGATATCTATCCAAGTGTTGGACAGAACATTGGGTATGTCAGATTCCTCAGACCACACGCTTTGGGTAAATCAACATGACCTATTATTTTTCTAAGTACCAAAGTAGATCCCAGGTTATACCCAACTTCTCGAACCAGTGGCTTTAAGTAAGTTAATGATCTTGGATATTTATATAAGTGTTGAGCAAAATAAGGGTTGTCTGCCCTGTTTATTTTTTACAAAATATATTATTTATCTTCATAAGATTCAGCCTACTTTGCAGAAGGCCCAACTCTTAGTACAAGTATGTGATAATTCTCTTTGTTGCTGGCACTTGTTCAATTTATTTGAAGTAGTAGTAATGATTAATAACAATCCACTATGGTTAGCAATCTTATCAGTCCCAAGTCTCATTAAGGGGCAGAATAGTAATAACACCAACAAGAGAATAAATATTACAAGGAAAAAGAAAGATTCATGAAAAAAAAAGGTAAAGTCTTTTCATTGCTCAAAAGGAGGGAATATTACAACCATTGGTGAAATACAACGATAAAAAAAGAAAAAGGAAAGAAATCCTATAGCTACGCCTTTGTTTGGTGAGGGTCCTTCTTGGGGTCAGCTGACTTGTGTTAGGTATCCCTAGCCTTGGACTTAGACTCTGTGTCCTTGACCTTGGAAACCATATCCCTGATCGTAAAAGCATCCTCGGAAAGAGTGGCCTTGGTCGATGGTTGGACTTCCTTACCCTTGTCAGCCCCTATAAAGACTTAAGCATCAGGAGAAGGGGCTTGGATGGTGGAAAGCTGCTCAGGAGGAGGGAGAGGATCAGCAACAGAAGGAGGGAGCATTGTAAGAACTTCTCAAATGTCCTCCTGGAAGTAAATGTTCTTAGCTCGGAGTCAACAGGGACTCTTGCCCGATTAAGCGCTTCTGCCCACACCTCAGTGCAGTAGTCTCTGCACACCCCTGCCACCTCCTCTACTAGCTGCATCTCTGTTTTCAGTACTCCATGCTCATAGGCTGCCATCTCCGCAGCCCCAGAAGCCTCCTTGGCCGTCCGAGCTGCCTCCTTAGCCTTCTGTAGATCAGCCTTAAGCTCTAGGACCAGCTGCCTCTAAGTGGCCAGCTCTATCTCTGTGATATGGAGTTTCTGACGCTGGTCCTCTGCTTGTTTCTCAACAGTTTTTAAACCGACCTTGGCACTAAGACGCGCTCTCTCCTTTTCAATTAGCTTGTTGGCCAACTCTTTGTTCTTCTGATCAGAGACGCCGAAGGCCTTGTTAGCCTAGGTACGGAGGTTGGCCTCAACCCTGGCTTCATTCCGAGCATCATTAACCCATTCCTCGACCACAGAAACTTCCTGGATAGCCTGCACATAAATAACAAAGGAATATGTTAGAAACAAAATAGAAAAGAGGGGCAGGAAAGGAAACAAATAAAGCGATCCTAGGGGCTTACCAGGGCTAGGTCCCTCTTCAGGGACAGGAAAAGCTCTTGCTGCCTTATTTTCCTCAAGGCATCGATGTTCCTGAGGAGCAGAATGGGGCATTCCAGAGCCTCGGCCACGTGGCAGGCGTGGCCCCACTAGAATTCCCTAATGGAGGAATTCCAGGGCAATGCTGCGCCATCCAACTCCAGCCTAGGGTTCCAGGTTGAATGGCGTACATTGGTCGAATGCTTGGCCTCCTTACTCTCCACCGAAATCTCCCTTTGTCTATCTTTACTTGTCTTTTGCTATTTCAAGCCCTTTGGTGGGGCAATCTCCCCTTCCTCGATCTCCTTCTCCTTCCCCTTTTTCTTTTGCAAGTTTGGATCAGGGTGCAGGCCGAGAGGGGAAGGGAGAGGGGGAAGGGGAGGATTGGGAGGAAGTTGGGTCTTTGGGGCATCCTTGGATGACGATCCCTTATTTCTCCCAGCCACTAGATCTTTAAGGCCTCTCCTCGGGTTCAAGGCCATCTCTTCCTCTTCCTCGGAGCTGGTATCAACTCAAGCAATTACAAGTCTAGGAGAATGGGCTGCAGAAAATCTGTCAAATTTAGCTTCGGAATCCGAGAGCTCTACAGGTCTTTTTGGTGCCTCTCCTTCTTCTCCGAAGTGAAATTGGTCAATCTTAGCCTCCAAAGACAGGCGGGAAGAGACTGTTTCTTCCCTTGGAACTTATACCTCACAAGGGATACGTTGGGAAGGCAGCTTAACAGGAGGCAAATCTCCTCGAGCCAAGAAGCCAGGCACCGAAACGTCTATTCGGGCTAGCCTGGGATCATCGACTCTTATTGCTTGGCCTGTGTCTTGGAACTGATTTGACAAAGGCTCAAAGTCGAGTATCAAGTGGACAGCTTGCAGTTGCCCATCTTCACCTATGAATATCTCCGACCTCAGTACTTTGTTAAGACCCTGAGCATTAACCAAGCTGAGTCTCGGAGTGACGTACCTTTTATCTGCAAAAACATCCTAGGAGCAAATCATGGTTAGATCAATAAAACCCATTGTTAAAGCAAAACAAAGTGTTAAAAGGGAGAGGTAGTAAAGCTAAAAAAGCTAAATCTCATGCCAAGGGACCTAAACCTAAGGTACCCCACCTAGTTCTCCCTCCCAAGTTGAGCAGTGAAAACCGTCGTGCCATTCCCCTAAGGCGATTAGGTAGTCATCCTTCATGCCTTTGTTGGACTTAGGAGGACATGACACCAGTTTAATGATGTTGGACCGGGATTTGAGGTAATATCCCGCATCAGCAAGTTTGTGGCACTCATATATGTGAACAACGTCATGCCATGTAAGCCCCAAGTGAGAGCATCTATGCTACCCAGGACCCTAAATAGGTTAAAGGTGCATTGGTGGGGGCTCAACCTATGGTTGATTAAATAGTCTCGGGTCACCCTACCCATGGGAAGTGTCATTCCTTCTTCTATGAAAGCGATCATAGGAATAACAACCTCCCCCTCCTTTCTATCTGTGACTATTTGGTCTGGAGCACAATACTGTAGGGCTACTCCCTGCGGAATGTGGTACTTAGCCCTGAAACCCTCCATACCGGCAGGAGAGTTTACGAGGTGCTTGAACCTACCCATTTGGTTAAGCTAAGGAGAAATGGGTGAAGTTTTTAAAGAAAGAAAATGAAGAATAGAAGGCCGAGGAGATTGGCTGAGGAGGAAAAAGCTTAAGGAGATAGAAACTTATGAGAATAAGCACGTATATTGATCCTTGAACCTTTAAAATATTCAAAGATTTTTTAAGAAAAGGACTCGGAAATTTTGGGAACTTAGGAAGCTTTGAGGGTCTGAGTGTTTGGGATCTCTAGAGAGCTTGAAGACTTGTGAAATGAGGAAAAATGATTTCCCCAGGTACCTTATATAGGAGTTGGAATTGAGTGGGAGTTATCCCGCTCAAAATTCAAGGAGAAATGTCAATCGTAGGATCTGCGTCTCACCGTTGGATGCGGGGAAAAAAGCGCCGCCTAGAGTAATTAATGATGCATCGCGGGCTCCGAAGTGTCAGTAGCAGTTATAGGGTGCGCAAAACAATACTCCCATGTGTGTAAACCAAAGAAATGAATGGTCTTGACTCTTAAAAATCAAAACCCCATTTTTTCTCCTCAGATAAGAGGGGAAAACCGGAGTTTTGAGGGGCTATTGTAGGGAGAAAGGCCCAAAATTATATATTAGGCCTTGGGCCTTGGTCGAGGACATTGATTGGTCTGAGGACATTGATTGGTCTGAGGACAAGTAAACAATAGTGAGGGTGTTAAGCTCAGAATCCTATGAGTACGTTACGAACAGGAAAGGTTGGGGAAGGTGATCCGAGGAGGAGTATCTCCTCGGATAAACAAAGCACAAATCAAATGTATATCCTATTTTTCAAAGTGACCTTCCAGGAAATTCCACTGATATGGACGTATATTATGAACGTACAAGACGGATAGAAGTTCAGAAATATCTAAGGAAAAACTGCTACCACCGCATTGAATGCTCTGCAACTAATTTTCTACCCGTATTTATTTATTTCAAATTTTTTATTTCAAATCAATAACTTGTTACAAGTACTACTATTCTCAATTAATTTTTATATTTTAAAAGTATTGCATATCAATACTACCAAAAATAATAATATATTCAACTTCAACATTTATTAAAAAAAATTTTATGGACAAAATTTTTTTAAAGAGAACAACCCAAAGGAAGATTAAAATAATAATAAAATAATGAGAAGTATAAGAAAAGACAAAAACCAAATAAGATGAAAAAAAAAGGAATAAAGAAAAAAAAAAACTAACACAAATAGTATAACAAAGAGACAAAAAAGGGGGGAAAAAAAAAAAAACGAATGAGAACTATAAGAAAAGACAAAAACCAAAGAAGATGAAAAAAAAGAAATAAGAAAAGAAAAGAAGAGATAGATAGTATAACAGAGAGACAAAAATCAAAAGGAAAAACAACAAAAAAAGAAAGATGCAAACTACTTGTGCACTTTGTACATGGACATTTTCGTCTGCTCAAGTTATGAGCATTTTCCACCCAGTTTTCTCCTTATTTTAGTGGATCCGGAGAGAAAACACTCATGCTCCACCAACTTTTTCAATAATATTTTCTCTCTAATTTTCTCTCTTTTTTTTCCATCCTCCCTAAAATCCATCCAATCAAACATACCTAAGCGCATATAACATCTAATTGATCTAATAAAGTTATTACTTATAATTATTAATTAATAAAAGTCATAAAATAACCAATTTCAACAACATATAATAAATTATTAACAGCAGTAAACTTCCAACTCAAAAAAAAAAAAAAAAAAAAAAAGCAGTAAACTAAATAAATTATGAGAGAAAAATCCTAAATTATAATTGTGCGGAATATTCAATATAATAAGTAAGTAAACAGAAACTAAAAACATATAATTTATTTAGTCAAACAATCAAATAAATGCAACCTAATATAACATTTGAGGTTTAAATAAATTATTTTCCAGTCACCGCAACATTTTCTTGTTCCTTCTTTCCCCTTTTTACCTCTCTCTCTCTGGAGGGTTAGACTTCTAATGCTTGTACTTTACAACCTTTTCAAGAGATAACCTAATATGATTTTTTTAATAATTAATAATGTAAACTCTGCTCATCAATACTAAGAACCTAAAAAATAACCATTTTCAATTCTCAAAAAAAAAAAAAATTATTAATTGCAAAAAAAAATTGAATAAATTATGAGAGGAAAATCATAAATTATCATTATATTCAATATAGTAAGGAAGTAGATAGCCACCATAAATGTATTAATTTTTTAGTTAAACAATCATGCAAATGCAACCCAATAAAAATTTTGAGGTGTAATTTTTTTTAGATCTATTTCCACAATATTTTCTTGATCTGTCTTTTATTATTATTATTATTATTATTATTATTATTATTTCCCATCTTTCTTTCTTTCTCTTTTGTTATAGACGTTTAGCGCTTGAACTTTAAAGGGAGAGGAGAAGAGGGTGTTGGGTAATGTAAGGACACAGTTTGGCTCCCAAGCCCAAAGGATGGATGAATTTAGACCTAAAAAGCCCAATACAATGAATTTATAGAGAGTGGGTTGGAAATCTGAGCTTTAATGAATCAACCAACAAGTAAAGTGGATCCAGATGACCAAGTAAATGAAAATAGACTGGTTGAATCTAAAGAAAATCGTCCTCGGCACAATCCGAAGAGATCAGTTCTTATATATTTCTTCTCAAGTTTGGTTACAAGTCCCACTCTTGATTGCTACAGTGTTTTTCTTTTAATTCTCTGATCCTCCTCTCTCAGGGTCTTCATTCTGTTTTATACTCTCTTTCTTTTTTCATCTCTACCCTCCACGTGTAGAGTAGATTGCTGGTGTTGATTTTTGTCCCATCAGCACCTTCCTAAAGTCTCTGGTAGTAGCTGTAAGGCTAAAAATTATTGTTCAGGTATCACTTCTTTATTAATGTGGCTAAAGAGTTAGCTACAGAGCATTCAATGCGGTAGTAGCAGCTTTCTCTTTAGATATTTTAGGACTTTCCTCTATCCTACGCTTCTGTGATGCTTATCCATATCAATAAAATCTCCTGGAACGTTGCCCTAGATGGCAGGCTTCCCCTTCGGATCTCGACTTTGCTCAGCCGAGGAGGGATTCATCCCCGGACCACCCTCATAGACCCTTATGATCAAAACTAGCCTCTTCACTTACTAACACGGACTCCTTTGATTATGTTCGCCCTTCCTCAGACCACTTCATGTCCTCGGATTGGGCCTCGGCCCAATATATTTATAGATATATATATGTTAGGCCTAGCACCCCTGCAGGTAACAAGTGGGAAAGTAATTTTTTCCCCCTTGGGACCATGTCTAAAGAAAAAAAAAATCGGTCATTTATTTTGCTTTAGAACCATTTAAATAAATTTAAGATTCTTTTTTAATTTAATCTATCACAATTTTTTTAAGAAAATTTGTAAAGAGTTTTCATTTTCGAAAAATCACTCTTATAATTGAATCCATAAATTTGTTGTCAATGGATATATGTTAAAAAAAAAAAAAAAATCAATTTGCAATGACACATTACCATGCAATTTTGCAACTAATTCTAATTCATATGTTAAAGTCTCTTATTGTAGAATAAGAAATTTGAGATTTGATCCCTACTTACATTTGAAAATCAATTAATGTCTTGAATTGATATAAAGAGCTTAAGCAATCTATATGTTGTTCAGAACTCTTCTTAAAAAAAAGAAAAAAAAAAGAAAAGAAAAGTTGTTTAGAACACTATTGTTTGAAAATAAAAAATTCAAATGATAATCAAATTACTGCTCATTGAAAATTACTAATATTTGTAATTCAATTTTTTTAAATCAACAAGTATCTCAAACATTTATTTGTTAAAATAAGTTAAATTATTAATTTAGCCATCACTATTAATGGTTTCAATTTAGTCTCAAATATTAATGGTGTAATTTTATACCTCCAGGCTCCAACTTTCAATATCAAATAAATTTCATCCCTAAATAAAGTTTTTTTTTTAGAAACATCCCTAAATAAAGTGAGACAATAAACATCAAATCTTTTTACATTATAGTATGAGACAATAAATAATTTTGCTGGTTATTTATTTAGTTTTGGCTAAATAAGTGAATGAAGGAATATGATAAACATCATTTGCTTCATTCACTCGTTATTTTACTAGAAAAGATGGTCCAAAATCCAAAAAATAAAATACTATATTAAGTACTTAATATATTCTTTCTAAAAAAAAGTACTTAATATATTCTTCTGAAAAGAAAAGGTACTTAATTAGTTTATTTATTTATTATTTATAAACTAATTAGTTATTTTTTTATAATATCTTATGAAATGTATATATATATTTGGCATGATATGATAACCTACATGGAAAATAGATAGAGGGACCACGTTGTTACCAATATGAAATTTTATAGACGGGCGCCACTTTAGTCCAGGTAGTTCAAAAATGAACCCTGAGCTAGCCAACACACACACACACACACACACACACACACACATATATATATATCATATTTTTATTTTTTGGCCCTCAATTTTAATTTTTTAATTATTTTTTGACCCTCAAAAATAAAATTTTGAACACTTGACCCTATTATTTTTTTATGCCCAACTTATATAAACTTGAATATGATGCTCTCAACAATCTATTCTTGCAAATAAAGTTAAAATTAATTTGAGAAATCATATATTCATTACATTTTCACAACAAATCGTAATTGACAAGTTGTTACTAGCTGCTATTGTTAGTGTTAGGTTCTAAAGACTTAGGATTTTATGTATTTAGAACTCTAATATGTAATGTTGGCAAACCATGATCAAAACAATATGTTTAGTCTTGTTTAGGCTTGCTCAAAATTGTGTAATTCATGTAAAGTTGGAATCGAGAGGCTGCAGATGTATTAGTGCATTTCGGCCTGGCTCGATCAATTGAAGGTTAGACTCGATCGATCGAAAGTCGGCCAGAATATTTTTCTGCAAAATTTCCAACTCAGCCCTATCTCATTAAATGTTTAGGGTTTTATGTTTTTTCCCTAGGTATATAAGGCAAAACCCTAGCCACATTTTGAGAGTTGCTCTGGTTGTATTGTTGCTCATATTTTGCGGTTTGTGTGAATCTCTTGTGAGATCCTTAAGGAGTTTTCCTTCACATAAACTTAGGGTTTTCAAGGTAGAGATATTATCAACACCTTGATGATTAACTCAGTTGCTGGCATTGGAGCTTAAAGAAACACAAGCAGGAGTGCTTGTACTTGATTGGAGAATCCAAGAAAGAAGGAGTCCGTGGATTCGGAGCTTGCATGTGGTCGTGTCAGTAAGTTCTACTGGTGGGTAGCATTAGGAAGTCGAGCGTGGGTGCTTGTAAGTCCTTTTGTATGAACTTCGATTCTTTCATATAGTGGATTCAAGTTTACCTTGAGGATAGCTAGGTTAAATCCTCCCAAGGTTTTTTATCGGTTTGGTTTTCCTCAATGATCATATCTTTGTGTTTTTTATATTTCCGCTGCTTTATAGCGTAATATGATTAATTGATTGTGTTAACCTAGATTTGCATAATTTAACTAAGTTAATCACTTGGCTAACAAACTAGGTTAATCCAATTGTTGTGTTTTAAGGGGTCTAAAAACCTAACAGTTAGGAAAAAATAACAATTTCAGTGGTGGTTTCAAATCAGAATCACTAAAAACTTACCACCTAGAATTTGTTATGAAAGTGTTGTGAATATGTTATGGAGATAACACTTTTCAATTAATTTATACTTTTGACAGAATATGTGAGTGGAGTGGTTTAATCTAAATGTGCCTTTTCAACTTGCCCAAGTCTCTAAGGAATGTCAGGAAGAATTCCTAGCTGTGCAACCCATTCTGAACCCAACCCCGACGTGTCTTCGTGTTTCCTAGCAACCCCCACCTAGTTGATTTGTTTAAAATCAAATTTGATGGTGCCACTTTCAAAGCTGAGAATAAGTCTGGTATTGGGGTTATCATTAGGGATGCACAAGGTCTTTGCTATTGCCTTTCTTTCTGAGATCATACTCAAGGCTTACCGGGCAGAGGAGGTGGAAGCTTTGGCTAGTTGTGGCCAGAGCTCTTTTGTTTGCTACAAAAGTAGGTGTTACCCATGCTGTTCTAGAAGGAGATTCATGGTTGACCATTAAAGCTCTATAGGACGAGAGTTCACCTTTGGCTTCCCACGGTTTACTCTTTGAAGATGCTAAGTTCTATTCTAGGTCCTTTGTCAAACTACTTTACTATCATACTAGGAGAGAACGTAATAAGTTAGCTCATAGTTCAGCTAGACATGCGACATATGTCTCTTACTATGCTGTGTGGATGGAGTCTGTTCCTCCACAATTTAATGTTGTATTTCAAGTTGATTTGGCCGCTGTTTCTTAATAAAAGTTCCATGTCTTTTCCTAAAAAAAAAAAAAAAAAACTAAATGTGCTTTTAATTTGTTATTTGTTGACAAGGGAATGGGAGCATGGGGCAATAAGTTAGTGGGTAGCAAATGTTAACATTAAAAGACAATTAAACAATTAGACAAATGGTGATTCTAAAAATAAAATAAAAAAATTAAACAAGGGATGTGGGATGTGGGATGTGAGACGCAGGAAATGGGAGTGATTGAGTGAAGACAAAATGTTAACACAACAAAATTTTTATTAATATAATTACAAAGGCCAATAGTTATCAAAGTTGAGTTTAACTGTTAAATAAAACTAGCTTGTAATCCCGTGCATATGCATGGAAACACTTAAAAATATACAATAAGACGCATAATATAATTCCTATATATATAATTTAAATACTATTAATAGTCATTTTTATATTTTGTTAACTCTTTAAAAAAAATTTTAAGGATATTATTAGATATAAAATGTAAATTGTCCATGCTTTTAAAAAAAAAATTTATTGTGAAACACTTTTTTTTTTAAAGATTCATTTATTCTAGACTCTTTGGTTTTTGCACTTAATAACTCACTTGAATGAATATTTATAATGTGATCCTACATTTGATTCTAAAATTAAGAAATAAAACTCTTTAAAAATAAATAATTTAAGACACATGGCACAAAATTAGAACTCTAATTTGGAATTCTAATTTGAGTTTCTAGCTTCACCTATTATTATATATATAGATAATTGCACATAAAAGAGCATAAACATAAACTAATAAATAAAAATATTCTAAACAGTAATAATTAAAATTCACTTAACAACAAAAATTAATATATTTATTGTATTTAGAAACAATATATGATTTCTAAGATTTAATCTCAATAACAATAATTAATATGTTCATTGTATTAAGAAACAATATGTCATCTGAACTAATAATTTATCTTTTATTCTCTTGCTAGTATTATGAAAAAAAATTTGTAATAAGAAAACCAAGTAGACGGCAAGATTTATCTCCTACCTAAGTTATATTTTCTTATTGATTCAAATTCTTAAATTTAAGAGTCTTATAACTCAATTGGTTGACCTTTTTTTTGTAATTCTTGTAGCAGTTGTATGTACATTTATATAGGCTTCTTTTTCAATTCTATTTTTATATTAAAATTTCAAAACTTTAAACTGAATAAAAAAATAAAAAATAAACGTAGGACCAAATTGTTTATAATATGAAATTTCATAGACTATATCCAAATTTATTAAATTTAAGAGACTAACATTGAAATTTTTTGATAATCAACTAACATTGAAGTTCATTCTAAAAAAAAAAAACTAACATTGAAAGTTCCCCTCAAAAAACTAACATTGAAGTTACACTAAACTTCAATAACCAAAAATAAAAAATTACCCTAAATTCAAATTTCGAATAACCATGTCATAGTCATAAATATACTCATACCCGGGTAACAAAAAGCCATACTAATAATTACCACTTTTTACTGTCTGTTCCTTTAAAAATGAAAAAAATCACATGCTAATATACTATTACCATTGGTTCTATATAGTCCATTTTCATTGTTTAACTCTTTGAGACTTTGACAACACAAAAATTTATCGTTCAACTCTTTGACACATGAAAAAATCAACTCTTTGACAACATGAAAAAAATTCATTGTTCAACTCTTTGTTCAGCAGAAATCATTGGATCTGTCAACCTTCATTAAACAAAGCTCTATGCATTTCCTAAAACTGTTGCGAAACCGCCTAACAATGTAAAACCAAAGTTGTTCAAACAAAACAACCTACCTCAGATCTCAAACTTCCAACTCTCCCTGTGATAAAAAGCAGAACACAGAAAGAGTCCCATGTCTGAAACAACAACAAAAAAAAAATCCACTTTTTAATTTCTTCAACCTCACCCAACTTATGATAATGAGGTAAACAAAAAAAAATCACTGCTTCCATATACCATATTTTAGCTGAAATAGCTTCTCCTTGTTTATCCATTTCTTGTTCTTTTGTGATATATATTCCCTCTTCTTTTTTTCACATTATTTTATTGTGTTTTCTTTTCCTAACAACTCGGTCTCGTGTCATGGCTAAGTGAGTAGTAGTTCCATGCCAGCCATAATTTAAGTAGGTGGGCCTCTTTCAATTTATGGCCATGTGAAGTGTACCAGTTTTAGCTGTCCCGACTCCCTCTCTCTCTCTCTCTCTCTCTCTCTCTTCTGTCCTTTTGGTTCTTTCTTCAATCTTCGGTATCAAATATAGAAATTCTTTTAACCAAAAAAAAAGATAGAAATTCTGATCTTTAATCATGTTTCCTGATGTGCTTTCTTAAATTTCCTATTTTGGGGTTTACAAGCTTTGTTGCCAAAGTCTAAGTTGGGATTCAAAAGGAACTGGGTTGATACGACGTAACGACAGGACAGCTGAAGAGACTTTTTTGTAAGTGGGAACTGGGAACAAATAGGCTCTCTTTTTGTTAGTTATTATATCATCATGTCTCCATAACTTTTAGCTGAATTTTTGGACAAGTCTGCAGTTTGACAATTGACCCAATTGACATTTGTTCAAATTCTTAACCATTTCCTTAGCGAGTTTTAGTTTTTGGTACTGTGTTCAAATGTAAACGCTTGAATGTCAATTTTTCTTTTTCCACATCCTCCTTACAATCTTCAATTCTATACTTCCTCCTAGACTTTTGGGTTTTCCCAAATTTTTGTGAGTCTTATGTTGTTGGATTAGCCATGGAAACTTGGAGCTTCTTTCGTTTCATGGGCTTCACATGGCTATCTGTTGTCCTCCTCTCTGAGACAAGTTTGGCTAGTATTCAAAGTTTTGGCAAAATTCGGCCTGGGTTTCAAGCGTCTCAGATGTTATATATTGATAATAATGGATATTTTCTTTTATCCAACAACTCGAATTTTGCTTTTGGCTTCGTTACAACCCCAGATGTCACATTGTTCCTACTAGTAATCATCCATTTGCAGAGTTCAAGAAGAGTCTGGTCCGCAAATAGAGATTCCCCAGTTGCAAATTCTGATCAATTTGTGTTTGATGCGAAGGGTAATGCGTACTTACAGAAAGGAAATGGTGTGGCTTGGTCACCAGATACTAAAGGCAAAGGAGTTTCAGCAATTGAATTGCAGAACTCGGGAAATTTGGTTATGTATGGGAGTGGAAGTGATATAGTTTGGCAGAGTTTTAAAAATCCCACAGATACCCTATTGCCAAACCAAGATTTTGTTGAAGGAATGAAGCTCGTAAGCAATCCTAGCTCTAAGAACTTGACTTATATTCTTGAGATCAAGTCGAGCGACATGATACTTTCTGCAGGTTTTCCAACTCCGCAGCCTTATTGGTCTATGGGGAAGGACAGCAGAAAGACAATCAATCAAGTTGGTGGTGTGGTCACTAATGCATCTCTCATTGCAAATTCATGGAATATCTATGATCAAAACAAAGACTTACAGTGGCAGTTTATTTTCTCAACCCACACTGACACAAACGCCACTTGGATTGCAGTCCTAGGAAATGATGGCTTTATCTCATTCTACAATCTCGAAGATGGAAAGTCAAGTAGTGCTTCACAAACAAAAATACCAAACGATCCATGCAGCACCCCGGAACCTTGTAGTGCATATTTCACATGTTCCAGTGAAAACACGTGCCAATGCCCTTCAATTCTTAGCTCCCGAAATTGCAACACTGGGATTGTCTCTCCATGTGATCACTCAAACGGTCGTACAGAGCTTTTAAATGCTGGAAATGGGCTCAATTATTTTGCACTTGGGTTCCTTACACCCTCTTCTATTACTGATTTGAACAGTTGCAAAGCCTCCTGTGATGGTAACTGCTCTTGCCTCGCTTTATTCTTCCAAAACAGTACAGGAGCTTGTTTTCTACTTGACAGCATAGGTAGCTTCCAAAACTCCGGTAAAGGCTTTGGCTTCATTTCATTCATTAAGGTCTTGAGTGATGGAGGCAGTGGCGTAAGTAATGGAGGAGGTGGAAGCAACCAAAAAGGCTTTCCATTTGTTGTGATTATAGCTATTTCAACAATACTTATCATCATTGGTCTACTTTATGTGGGATTTCGATACTACAGAGCAAAGAGACAATTGCCTGAATCTCCACAGGAGACTTCAGAAGAGGATAATTTTTTGGAGAACTTGTCTGGGATGCCGATTCGTTTCAATTACAAAGACCTTCAAAGTGCAACTAATAACTTCTCTGTGAAGCTTGGGCAAGGAGGTTTTGGCTCAGTTTACAAAGGGTCTCTCCCTGATGGAACTCAACTGGCTGTGAAGAAGTTAGAAGGCATTGGACAAGGAAAGAAAGAGTTTCGAGCAGAAGTTAGCATCATTGGCAGCATCCATCATGTTCACTTGGTCAAGCTTAAAGGCTTCTGTGCTGAAGGAAGTCATCGGCTTCTTGTTTATGAGTACATGGCAAATGGGTCCTTGGATAAATGGATATTCAAGAAAAACAATGATGATCAGTTCCTGTTGGATTGGGAGACCAGATTCAATATTGCATTGGGAACAGCAAAAGGACTAGCTTACCTCCATGAAGATTGCGATGCCAAGATTGTCCACTGTGATATAAAACCAGAAAATGTGCTTCTTGATGATAATTACCTTGCCAAAGTCTCAGATTTTGGATTAGCTAAGCTAATGACTCGAGAGCAAAGCCATGTTTTCACAACACTAAGGGGCACAAGGGGGTACCTTGCACCAGAGTGGATCACAAACTATGCCATATCAGAGAAAAGTGATGTTTATAGCTATGGGATGGTATTGTTAGAGATCATTGGTGGAAGAAAAAATTTTGAGCCAGAGGAAACTTCAGAGAAATCCCATTTCCCATCCTATGCTTTTAAGATGTTGGAAGAAGGGAAACTGCGAGACATCATCGATTCAAGACTGAATATAGATGTAAATGATGAGAGAGTTTCAACTGCCATTAAGGTTGCGTTGTGGTGCATACAGGAAGATATGCATCTAAGGCCATCAATGACCAAGGTTGTCCAAATGCTTGAAGGACTCATTGCTGTTCCTCACCCTCCCACTTCCTCTCCTCTGGGATTTCGCCTATATTCAAGTTTCTTTAGATCAGTCAGTGAGGAAGGCACTTCCTCAGGCCCATCAGACTACAACAGTGATGCTTATCTTTCTGCTGTGCGGCTTTCTGGCCCAAGATGACATTCAAAGCAGTTACTGAAGATAGGAGGTAGTGTTCCTGGATGAGTTGTGTATTATTTTTCCTTAGTTTTAAGTTCTTGTAAATTTTTTATTTTTGAATACTCAATTTTGTAATACTAGCCATAGCTTGAGCTTTCTTACAAGTTCATGTGCTCCTGCTTGCTTTGTAAATAAATAGTCTTGATTATGATAATAGTTTTGCAAAATCATGAACCAAAAAAATCAAGAAATTTGATCCAATTTCATGATTTGAAATAAAAGAGGTGATGTCAAAGTTGCCAACCCCCTTCTTCCACAAAGTAAAAGGGCTGAAAGAAAATATTAGAATGGAAGTGTATGTGTTATGGTTTGGGGTACCCTCTCCAATATATATATATATATATATATTAACATGATTCACAGTCCACCAGTTAATGCTTTAATGGTCTATCTTAATTCTTACCATTTGAACCTGCTATCAATATTTCATTGCAAGTTCTTGGATATCATTATACTGAACAGGGACGATTCCAATGTTTTTGATCAGGAAGGTACCAGTTAGGTTATATTGTACAATGGCAGATCACTTCATGATTTTGGTCCAGGCTAGAAAAAACCAAAAGAGCATCATACTCGAACCAATTACTTAACACCCCGGAACCAGTTCTAAGCTGTACTTTTAGATTTAGATAGAAAATTGTAAATGAAGAGAAAAGAAGGATACACTCCCCTCATGTTTTGATTATTTACGCATTGCTTATAAATGTAAATTCCTCTTTTTTTAAGAACGAGTATTTGGTGGGAGAGGAATGCTAGGACATTTGATGAAACTAATGTCTCAGTGCTTGAGTTGAAGTCACTTTGGATCAGAACAATTAGGGGTTTTGCTGCTTTGTTGGTTTCTTGGAATTTTTAGAGCTTAGGTTTTTCCTTTTTTCATTATCTTTTGTGTATCTCTTATATAGTAACTGCGTACAAGTGCTATATTTTAATCTCTATGGATTCCCAGATTAGCTGTCTGTTGCTATATAGAGATGCTTTTTGCAACTTTGGCAAGATGTTTGTAACAAGATTTTTTTGAATTTCACTACAACATAGATGAGTCAGAACAAAATGCTCCTAATAAATAATGCCTTCTACAACTTTGTCACATACTACTGAGCAACCTGCTTCACGGTCAAGTAATTTTCAATTTGCCTATTACAAGGCAAATAAAAATATTGTCAACATGAGCATTTCATTGACTAATCATGGTAAAGCAGTGTGAAACACATAGGTGCTAAGATTTTTTATACATCTGTAAATTCAATAAGCATGTAAATGGGATCAAAATGTTAATTTGGAGGATGGGCTCAAATATATGAACCAGAGACCAGCATACACCTATTTTTCCAATGCTCTGTATCTAGAACAATCTGGTTTGGAACATGTGGAGGCCTTCAGCCAGATCTACTCACTATAACCAACAATCCAGACATTGCATAGGTTTTTTTTTTTTTTTTTTTTTGAGAAAGAAACTGATGGATTTTATTAATAAAATTCAACTACATCCAATTGTAAAATCAAACTAATATGAGATGGGACATCTTCCATCCATACTTGAAAATCTAGTATGCATAATGCATTTTTAGCCAGACTATGAGCAACCCCATTGTCGTTTCTCTTAATGTGAGAATACAACAATCCTTCTCTACGAACATATGAAAACCTAATACAATGAAATAAACTTGCAAAACATTTAACATCACGACTAAGTAAACCAAAGGATTCTAAAGACTGCAAATCTGCATTCAAAGCGTTCATTGCAATTTCTGAAACTCCCTCTGGGGTGACATCTTCCAAACTCAGATCAGTATCAAACTGTAAAGCTTTCGATATAGCCAAAGTTTCAAGCTCTATGACAGTTAGGGGGAGAGGGATGATTCCGACCATGTGTGCCAAGCCTTTTCCTTGGCATTCTCGGATGATCACTCCAATCCCTGCCCTATCTTATTCTTGAAACATTGTATCGATATAATTTGTGTCCGAACCCTCTACAATTACATCAATAGTCGATCTCCAAAACAACACTAATCCACCTCCCATATCCAAAACAACATCCACAGAATTTTGTTCCCGGAAAATCGCATCATCAGAGTTCACCTTCAAGATCGGCCATGGAGGTGGTTTCCAAATGGCATAGTGTGGAGGCTGATTGGACTAATTTGGCTCATTACCCTTCGTTGTTGTTGTTGCACTTTTTTCCTTGTCTAGAATATTGACCATATTAAATACTTGCCGTTGGGATTGCTGGGAATTAGAGTTAATAGGAGCAATAATGGGTGAGCTGTCATCATTCCTCGCATTTAAATGACCATATTGTTTTCCCTGTGTTGCCCTACTGCCAGCCTGGCTAGCTCTCTCCCTCTAATCAGACACGGTTTGATTGACTGGAGAAATTGAGTGGGAATTAATTACATCAAATTTAATTCCCTTAATTCCAGCGTTTTCCCCATACATATTTAAAGCCTCATCATTTCCCCTTTTTTGTAAATCAAATAAGTTAGCCTCTGAAACCGAATTAGGAACTGAAAATTCAGACTCCAAAGTTGGTCAGAAGTTTTTGGAGTATTTTAGATATTCGTAGTTCATTTTAGTTATTTTTGCGGTTTTAAAGATATTTTGGTTATTTTAGACTAATTTGGCATGACCCAAGTCCTGAGAACTAAACATGGGCTCGGACATGGGTTTTAAAATAAAAGAAGACCAAAAATTTTTTCTCCCTCGGCCGGCGCATATACTTATTTCAAGAAAATGGAATCATGGGCCATAACCAAACTCTGCTCTTTGGGCTGACCCACTCAAAAAAATCCTGGAATTGGGCCTAAAACCCATGAATCCGTTCCACTACAATGAAAAGTCGTTTGGGCTTTCCTTTAAAATTCAGCTTTGTCAATTATGACAAAATCCGAAAGCAAATATGGATTAAGCCCAAAAAATCACAAATTTTAGAAAATTAAGAATCCTCAGCCCAATTGGCTATCTTTTTCTTTTCAAGTAACAAAAACGAAGAAGGTAAAGATGTAAATATTTTTTTTTTTGGTCAGAGATGTAAAATTATTCATGTGCATGGATCTGTGTAAACTTGACTAATAATCACTTTGCGTGACTAAATAGACACCAACACCATGCGGATGTGCTGTGATCACTTTAAACAGCTAATCACGGGCAGTGGGGCCACTAAACAAGATCCAATTTCTACTTCCTTTCTAGGCTTGTGACTATAATGATTGTTAAAGATATTAACTATTTATATAATTTTTGTCACAATTTACCACATAATATTCATAACTTACCACATAATAACAAGTTGTGAATTCATATGAATACTGTTTTTTTTTTTTTCCATTATTTACAATTTGCCACATAACGAGTTGAAGAAAAAAAAATTGAGAAATTTGAGAATATTATTGTAATCCTAACATGTTTTTTTCCGGTAGAGGATGAGGAGCAGCTATGTCGGTGGATAACTCCAAAATAAATAGTCCTCCAAATTTCCAACTCTTCCCATGAAGAAGTGGATTACTACTACTATTCAAACGAGTTCAAATCTTCTATCTCACTCTTTCTACTCCACTATATACTCCACAAATAAAAACATGTTATATATCTACCCCTTTTATTAAATGTTAAATTTATGACTTCTATTATTTCAATTACCTAAATATGATGGGTTATTTATTTATTTATTTCAAAAAATTGAAATAATAGAAAACATAAATTTATCATTTAATAAAATAGATGGACATATGATATTTTTTTTATTTGTAGGGTATATAGTGAAGAATAAAAAGAATATGATAGAAGATTTGAACTCTCCTCAAACTATCTATCGTATCTAATTCTAATCTAATCCTATAAAGTATCTAACTTCAAATTTAAATAAGTTATAAAAGCTCAAACTCTCTCTCTCTCCAATTTGCACGCGCAAACTCTCTCTCTCTCTAGCTCACTGTTACTAGCACTGAATAAGTGTGGGAGATTCAGAGTGAAGGAGAGAGACCCTTAACTACATAGCTGGTAGAACCCACTTCAAAATCATCATATCATCTCTTTGGAGCCATTGACTACTCTCTCTCTCTCTGGTAAAGCATTTGATCTCTTTTTTCTTTTTCTTTTTTGGGTTTTTACTGTGTATTCTTATAAGATCTATGCACTTGTGTATTTTCCTTATTCTGGGTGTGTGAGAAACATGCGATTTCTTAGAGTTTCTACTTTAGTTTTGCTGCTTGTTGTTTATGAGTTCTTTTTGTTATCTAGACACTCAATCTGTCAGATTTGGTTGTAAAGTTCCATTAGTTCACCAACTTGATAGAGCAATAGAAGAGATCTCTGTAGTTGTTTTAGATTGTATAGCAATGAGAACTGGCCTAGCCTGCCAATAAATGCCACTTCTTGATTTAATTAAATCCATATTTTTATTATAGCAATGAGAACTGGCCTGCCAATAAATCATAGTGTGTAGATAACTGATGTAAAGGGATATGCGTAGGGGTTTAATGCCTCTCCTGTATTGATTATGATGTGATTGTAAATTCACATTTCCCATCCGCAAAGTTCTTGCTCTAAAGTTTGTATCTTTTGAATGCAAGCACTATTGTCTAAAAGAGTGAAAGTATGTGCTGGAGTTGCATTTTTTTAATTGTCCCAATTGGTCATTATCTTTAGATTTAAATTGATCTATTTTTTACATGAAGCCTCTTGGATATATGTTTATGTAATAGTTAAACTAGTCAATACACTTATTCTGGTTATAGATAAATATTACATAGTTGGTACAGTTATAAATGAATTTTCCCCAAGATTAATATTACTTCTCAACCCTTGATGATATGTTTCAAGGCTTTGCTTTCTAATTTTGCTGCACAATAATGTAGGTTTGAGGGAATTGTCTTAGTCATATGATGGGCTCCAAGTATCACTTACCAGGCTACAGAACACGAGGCACGTTGTCTATACTTATCGTTATTGGTTTGTGTTGTTTCTTTTACCTTTTGGGGGCATGGCAGAAGAGTGGTTTCAGAAAAGGTGATGGCATACCATTGGAAATAACCAGGCAGACAGATTGCAACAACGTTACCATTCTAGATTTTGAGGCTCATCACAATGATCTTGAAATTATTGAACATGATGAACCCAGAGCCAAAATGTTCAAGCCTTGTGACATCCAATACACTGATTATACTCCTTGCCAAGAACAAGACCGAGCAATGAAATTCCCAAGGGAAAATATGATATACAGGGAAAGACATTGCCCACCAGAGGAGGAAAAATTGCACTGTCTTATCCCAGCACCCAAGGGATATGTGACTCCATTCCCTTGGCCTAAAAGCCGGGACTATGTCCACTATGCTAATGTTCCTTATAAACATCTGACTGTTGAGAAGGCAGTCCAGAATTGGGTGCAGTTTCAGGGAGATGTGTTCAAATTTCCAGGTGGTGGAACAATGTTTCCTCAAGGCGCGGATGCATATATTGATGAACTTGCATCTGTTATTCCAATTGCAGATGGCACTGTCAGAACAGCACTGGATACCGGTTGTGGAGTATGTTGATTGTTCAAATTACAATGATTTATTTATTTATTGTTTATGTGTCTACATTTATGCACATAGTAATATTCGTCAATATTTTAGAACTCAAATTGTTCCCAATCCCCCCCTTCCCAATCTTCCTTCTCCCTCTAGCTTGCCTGGATGCATGTTGAGCCCTTGAACTGTCTGTTTTCTTTCCAGTTCAGAAGCCTTTAACAAATAACCCAATTAGGCCTCTTCCTCTCTGTGTTACGTGGAAATTATAAAATAGAGATGCTTGTGCATAATGTCTGTCTTGATGTCATTGTTAAAATGCCAATGCCTGTACTGAGGCCTGAAAGTCACAAGTGGTTGATGTATCTTCCTTGAAGGGCTTGATATATTGCTAATCAACATTAGCTTTATGCTCTTGAATACCCATCTTGTAGGTTCTATTCTGGACTACTTGGTATTTGTTTTGGGGTTTAAACTCTCCATATGAAAGTGATTTCTTTCTGACAAGGTTCACATTGTAATTATATAATATAATTTATTGCTCCAATTTATAGTATCAATATGATGGCGGTAGCTCATTTGTTATTTCTACAAGCTGCCTAATCTGCTTCACAGTTAGCTTTTCAATTCAGTAATGGTTGCTGGACTAATAATTCTGTTCATAACACAGGTTGCAAGCTGGGGTGCATACTTGCTGAAAAGAAATGTATTGGCTATGTCCTTTGCACCAAGGGACAATCATGAAGCACAGGTTCAGTTTGCATTGGAGCGAGGCATTCCTGCTATTATAGGTGTTCTTGGATCAATAAATCTTCCATACCCATCAAGAGCTTTTGATATGGCTCAGTGCTCTCGATGTTTGATACCATGGACTGCAAATGGTAAGTGCTAGGAATGTCCAATATCTTGGTTGACAATCTTGTATTGATCTTTGTACTTTTTGTATTATGCAAAAAGTACTTAAACTTAGGCCTGTTTTTTTCAGCATAAAATGTTTTGTGTTTTGGTGTGACTGAAAATTCTAGTCAATGGGAAATTTTTTCTGTAGTTAATGAAAAATCACACCAAAATGGTAGAAAATGGTTGAACTTAGGTGGTAGAATTTTTTTTGTACCTGGTGGAAGTTAATTTCACATATGAACCTCTCTATACAGATGGAATGTACCTCATGGAAGTTGATCGAGTTCTCAGACCTGGTGGATACTGGATTTTGTCTGGCCCTCCAATCAATTGGAAGACCTATTACCAAACATGGAAGCGGTCTAAGGAGGATCTCAATGCTGAGCAAACAAAGATTGAAAAGCTGGCTGAACTTCTTTGCTGGGAAAAGAAGTATGAGGAGGGAGATATCGCTATCTGGAGAAAAAAATTAAATGCCAAATCCTGCCAAAGAAACACTGCCAATATATGTACATCAAAGGATGCTGATGATGTCTGGTGAGTCCCTGTGATGCTATGATGTTATAGTTGCTATAATGTTATTTCCTGTTAGAGGTATGACATTTTTACTTGTACAACACATTTGGTACTACCAGCAGTGTTCATTTATAATTTATGGTTGAAAAAATCTTTGCTTGATTATATTTTTACTAGGTTTCTGTGATATTGTTCACTGTTTGAGGTATGAGATAGTCACTTGTCTTTGATACTTCAGCCATCAGTCAGTCATTTTATGGTTTAAGGGAATTTGAATTTTTGCTTAATTGTGTTTGTTTTGTTATAGTTATTCACTGTTAGAGTTATGAAACAATTCTATCAATTGAAATCTTTGGTACTTATTCTTTTAAACAGTTGTCCTATTATACTTATTAATGCTTGAAGAAATACTATGGTCATGGATTACTTTAGTGCTGCCTTCAAGCTACATGTTTGCTAAGTTTCCACATAAATGAGCTAGCCAAAGTTAGAAGCATGTCTTTGTGCCCTAAAGTTTGTCCAAATTTCCAATTTGGTCCCTAGAGTTTCAAAAGTAACAATCAAATCCTTGAAAAATGTAAAATGATCCAAATTTGGTCCTTACAATACTCAAAATGCTAATATGTCATCTGATTGGGCACATTTATAATTTAAAAAAAAAAGGATTAGGTGTTTTAAAAAAATAGATGTGAGCAGCACAAACGGATAAAAGTGCCACACTATTGGACCATCTGGTACTATGGTTATATGTTTTCCTTGCTAGATTGGCTGGCTGGCTTTAAGTAGTCACTCCTTTTCCTCACTAGAGGAGTTCCTTGACTTATGTCATTTCGATGTTATTTGTAGCTTCCTTACTGCTTATGTACTTGGGAGTTACTTCATTTTCTTTTCAATAAAAGTCTTATTACTTATCAAAAAAAAATCTGGCACTATGATGCGACGTGGCTTGGGTTCTCAGATCTAGGCTACGCTGATAGTGTGACATTTTAAAACTATTTAGGCTGAATGATGTATTTTGTAAGACACCTAGACCATTTTTTGTTGTAAATGCGTCTAGACAGATGATACATCAGCGTTTTGTGTAATGTAAGGATTTGATTGCTATTTTTGAAAAGCTAGGGACCAAATTGGAAAATTGGATGAATTTTAAGGACCAAATGTGGTATTTGCCTAACAAAAATTATAATGAAGCCATTGTGAAGTTGTGTCATCCAACATACAGAATCCTAACTCCCTATGATCTATTTATCTATTTCTTTGTGAATACTTGTTCTTTTTTTACTTCAACTTAGGCAACTGCATGCTGAGCAACTAAGCTTCATTCTCTGTTATGTGGAGGCAGTGCATGCTCATCTAAGTAGTGGTTGGGAGGAATGGACTTGCATATGTGTAACTTAATATGTTGGTTGATATGTATCCATGACAATTAACTGCCTGATATATGGGATATCATGGTGTGTTACACTTTGTTGTTCTGTACTGGTTGAATCAATCCAATTTGGGCCAGTATGGATTAACACTAGCACAATTGTGCCTCGAAATTCCATTTAGTTGATAAATAAGGGTTGAATCTACAACCATCTAATTTGATCAACTCCCTTCTTTTTGGTAAAACATTATATAAAAATCTATGAATTTGCCTTACTCCAAATAAATGTTGGCATTGAATTTTAATGTTTTGCAAATCTAGTGATAGACTTTTCAGATGTTTTTGTTTTTCTCAAAATTGTTAAAATTGTTGCTTTTGGTATTATCATCCTAATTCTTATTTTTGTGGTGTATATTAGGTACAAGAAAATGGGCACATGTATAACTCCTTTCCCTGAGGTAAGTAGTAAAGATGAAGTAGCAGGAGGGGAGTTGAAGAAGTTTCCAGCTAGGCTTTTTGCAGTTCCTCCACGAATAGCTAAGGGATCCATTGAAGGGGTTACAGCAGAATCTTATGAAGAGGACAATAAACTTTGGAAAAAACGTTTAAATGCCTACAAAAGGATCAATAGATTGATTGGCACTACAAGATATCGGAATGTGATGGATATGAACGCAGGCCTTGGAGGATTTGCAGCAGCACTTGAATCACCGAAATCTTGGGTGATGAATGTGGTGCCTACAATTTCCAAGAACACTTTAGGTGTTATATATGAGAGAGGTCTAATTGGCATGTATCATGACTGGTATGTCCCTACAATTTTCTCTCTCTTTGTTGCCCACTAAAAGTCTCTTACACCATCCCTATATTTTTATATACTGTAATTGCTGAGATTTGTTAGCATGAGAGTTTTAATTGCAATTTTGATAAAGATGAAAACCTGTTATTATATGACCAACTAATAGCTGCTTACATTGAATTTGAATTTTTTGGTACATTCTCAGAGGGATTCATTTATAAGCTTCCTTTTTCTTCTTTTTGTTGATAGCATAGCAACTTCTTTTGCAATTCATTAAGCATATGTGCAATATGGTTGCTAATTAATTTTTTCAAATTTTTTGGTTTTGTCTATCCCAATGCTGAGGGCAACATAAGAATGTCAAATAGTACAAGCTTTCATTCTTGTTACCAGTTCCATTTCATTATCACAATGCCAAAGGCTATGTAATCTCAATAACATTTTATTCCCTATATATCTTTGTTCAGGTGTGAAGGCTTCTCTACTTACCCAAGGACATATGATCTTATTCATGCTAGTGGTGTATTCAGCTTGTACCAGAACAGGTAAGCCTCTTCTTCTTCTTCCTGTACACCAGAAGTCATATCAGGTTTTGGCAACTTTAAATTAATTGACCTGGAAGCCTTAAATTGACAATTGCTTTTGTAGTCATAGGTTCTTAATTTCCAGGTATTTTCATATCATATATATATATATATATATATATCTATATGCATATATATGTTTATGCATATGCATATATATATATGTGTGTGTGTGTGTGTGTGTGTGTGTGTGTATATATTCATATATATATGTGTATATATATGTATATGTATATGCATATATATTTATATGTATGTATGTATACATGTATATATATATATATATATATATAGACATATAGACACACGCGCACGCACGCACACACACACACACACACATATAACCTTGAAGCCTTAAGTCGACAATTGTTTTTGTAATCATAGGTTCTTAATTTCCAGGTATTTTCATATCATATATATATATATATATATATGTCATTTTCATGCTAATGTGTTCTACTTTATTGGAACTCAGCAAAAAGCTATGATGCTATAAATTGTAAACAACATAGGAGCGCCCACTAACTTTTTGGTGAGGTTTTGAATCAATGATTAAAAATTCGAGTTAGACCCCAAACAACTAGAAGCAGATGAATTGATTGATTCCAAACAGATTAGCACAAATAGACAACACAAACAAGTACTTCAACCACAGTTATCAATCACCAAATCAAAAGCAATAAAGATACTGAAAGCAATAAACAACACAGATCTGGAAACAAAGTGGAAAACCAATGAAGAAACTCTTTAAAGGAAAAACTACTCCAGAGGATTCAACCCCTTATGCCAAAAAAAGAAACAATTACAATAGGCTACTTACAAAACTTTGTAGCTAAATTCTCTATGTAACCTTAGTAAACGCCCCGCTTGCCTTCCCACCTAGTGGCCCTAGAACTCCTTTGTAGCAAGGGTTGGTTGACGTAGAGAAAACTAGGTAAATAGGTGACACAACAATTCAATTTACTATTCACACAATTTTCGGTCAAGTGCAGGTTTCACATCTGTCTAATTTTCTGTCAAGTGAGGTCCCAAGAACTTTCTGTCTGACATTCACTCAAGCAAGAATGATTTCGATTGAGCGAGTATTCTAAAGCTATAAATTTTTCAATTTGCTTCTTGGCTCAACTTAGCACAACTCAAACATGAATGAATTACCCTTACGACACTTTGTTTTGACATAGGAATTTAGTCAACAACCTAAAACCTAACAAATGATAACAATGGCTTTCCAGGCTTGATTTTTTCTTGAGAGCTAAAGTGGAAATATCACTAATACTATATGTGCAAAAAGTTCTGTAACTACTTGATCTCCTATACTTAGTAAAAAAATAGATTGCTGCAATTTATATGATCTTAATTTATTAGCTAAATCCTGGTTATATGGGGTTTTCTTCTGATAGACAACCTCATTTGTAAGAAGTTTTTACTACCTTTAAGTTATGACAAAATATATGTAAATGCTTGAATAGGTGCCAACTGGAAGACATCCTTCTGGAGATGGATAGGATTTTGAGGCCTGAAGGGGCTGTCATCTTGAGGGATGAAGTTGATGTCATGAACAAGGTTAAGAAAATTGCTGGAGGCATGAGATGGACTATCAGGCTGATGGATCACGAGGATGGTCCCCTTGTGCCTGAGAAGATATTGGTTGCAGTCAAACAATATTGGGTTGGCGGTAGCGGAAACAGCACATCCAGTAATAAATAAACCAGATCATTATTTGCTTTGGAGTAGATGGAGTCAAGGAGTTGTGATCCTCATAGATGGCACGTGTAATTATTTTTATCCTCATTAATTTTCATTAGTATTCTTGTTTTTATTTTAAAAAAATTTTGATAAACTGTTACAACCAACTAGTGGGGAGGGGATTTGAACCCGGATTCTCCTTATAAATGAGACAGGTCGATGTTATTGAGTTACAAGGCTCTTATTCCAATATTCTTATGTTGATTTTGGAGGTTATGGTAGAAAAAGCCAAAAGGGTTCGCGGATAGTATTTCAAGAACATTACTGTGATGATGTTTAGCAAGACACTTATTATCATTGTATGTTCTTCAAACAAAAACACAAAAAATCATAATATGAATTTTTGTTATTATTGTCCTTATAATTTATAATGTGTCTTTACTGCTCGAAACTTGCATCAGAGGCCCTTAAAAATATTGCAGAGGTTGGTTCTGCTTGGGCCCAATTAAGAGCCCTTTTACAGTTGGAGTGACCTCAAAACTAATCTCGACAGGGAGGAAAATCGATAGTTACAATAAGGAAAAAGAGATTTGGATTTCAGTGTTTTTGTTGAGTCATTTGAATTACAAGATTTTTGGTGCAAATAGAATTAGTTTTGGGATCCAAATATTTGTTAAGAGATGTGTCACATCTATAATATTTTCATTATACTTTCACAACAAATTCTACTTGGGTGGTATTTTCTAATTTGAACTCACTATTGAATTTATGTTTTTGTCCATCAATAACAGTCAATATCAATCTGCTATTTAGAACTTGTTATGAAAATGTTGTGGACATAATATTTCTCATTTGTTAATGAATTATTTTAGGAAAGTTTTGATATTATTGTTATGAAAAATATAAAAAATATCAAAAAAATTAATTATTTTTTTCTCTTTCCATAAAAAGTTTTTAAAAATATTTTTTAAACTAATCCCTTGAGGTATCTGTTAACTTTTCAGGTTTGTTTTGTTGCACATAGCTGTTTATATTGCTAACACTTTCCAAGAATAGTAAGCCATTAGTTAGCTGATTTAATGTGCTATCATTTTCAATGAAAATTACTTTGGCAGCCGGAAAATAAATATGCTAAACACGGTTGCATTGGTTATTCCGATGGGTGGTTTAAGTGTCTTATTTTGTTAATATTGGATGAGTCTTTTGTGAGGAGGCACCCTTCTCCCCAAGTTGGCTATTTTGCCAAATTCTTTTAGAGATAATTGTCTCGTGCCTCTAAGTAATCTCAGGGGCTCTACAAATTTTTTTATTTTATTTTTTGATAGTCATTAAAAAACTTAAATTATATAAAATCTAATAAATAAAAAAAAGAATTTGAATATATTGACATATAAAAAAAATAAAATAAATAAATAAATAAATAAAAAACAGACAACTACTTAATGTCTTACAATTTCCTTCTACTAACAAAATAAAAAAACGCATAAAATGACTAATGAGAGATAAAATGAGCGATCAGAATGTTGAGATTAGAGTAATAAAGTGAGAGAGAATCTGAAATTATAATAGAGAAGGTATGAGAGATAAAATGAGCAATAAGAATGTTGAGATTAGAGTAATAAAGTGAGAGAGAAACTGAAATTCTAATAGAGAAGGAACAAATGGAGAGAGAGAGAGAGATGATAACTATTAAGATTGCAAGCCGAGTCACCGAGGAGAGCAGAGTTACTCCACTTGCAATTTATAAAATCAAGAGAGCAAAGCTACTGACGTCATCAAAGAAAGCTCATCGCCACAATATATCTCTCGATATTGTCTTTCAGGAAAAATGAAATTAGAGATTATTTTTATGGAATTGGTGAATGAGTTAGGAATCTAAATGATTAGGAGTTTAGGAATCTAAATGATTAGGAGTTTTTATTTTTTTTATTTTTGAATGGGCTTTTTGTTGTATACTTTATTCATTTTATTGTTGTTGGGCATAATCTAGTTGTTGTATGGGCTATTTTTGCTGTTATTTAGGCTAATTTTTATTGATGTTATTTGGGTCTTTTTTAAGGGTTAAGAATTGTGTTTGGGCGGCCAAGATTTTTTTATGAGAAATGCTATTTTACAATGTTTTCACAACAAATTTTAGGTAGCAAGCTAATATTGATGGATAAAAAGTGGGCGAAAAGCCACTTTTAGTCCCTACATTTTCAAACAATTCTCATTTTAGTCCCTACATTTTATTTTTACCGCTTTTAGTCCCCATCCTTAAAAACGCTTCTCGTTTTAGTCCTTGCCGTTACATCAGAAACGGAAAAAGCTGACGTGACAAACGGCATGAATAAATAATATTAAATTAATATCCACGTGGCTTAAATTAATAATAAAAAATGTTTTTTGACATTAAAAAATGCCACGTCAGCATTTAAATTAAAAAAATTAATTTATTAATTTTAACTAAATAAAAAAAATTAAAAACAGAATTAAAAATTAAAAATCATATGAACTAAGATCTAATTGTGTTTTAAACAAGAACAACAAAAACACAAACTCAAATCCAAGAACACAAACCCAGAAATTAAAAAAAAAAAAAAAAAAAAAAACCATCAAAGCATTAGTTCAAGCCCACTCCGATCTCCGCCGATCCAAACCCACGCACACATCACAGCACACACCCAGCTCAGGTCACACTCAGATCAACCCAGAAACCCACCGAGAAACCCACCACCCAATAAATACCAAATCAGATCAATCACTTACCCAAACCACAAATTACTCAAAATCGCTTAGAGCGGTAAGGTTCTGAAGCTCCTTCGGCAGTGTGCCTTAGAGATTCTTGTCCTTGATTTGGATCTTCATGACCCGGTTCGATCTATTGCACTTTAGGTTCTCCCAGTCACACAGGTTCGGCGTTGTCCATCCTAGAGACCCGGGGTTCTTTATGCTCTCTCTAAAACTTTTCATCACCACCGCGTCGTCGGAGTAAACGACAACCACATTGCCACACAGCACGAAAACAACGAAGAAAGAGAAAATCCTCAAAACGACATAACCACCCTTCTGGGTTTTTGCCATAGTTTTAAGTTATTCTTTCAAGATAAAAACTCACGAATGTGGATGTTTATTTCTTCAAGTATGTTCCATCGGAGATTTTTTTTATTATCCGGTTCTAGATTTTGTTAATAGAAGAAGTGTCAGGTGGATAAATAGTGAAAAATACCTTTTTTTTTAATTTCTGGGTTTGTGTTCTTGTATTTGAGTTTGTGTTTTTGTTGGTCTTGTTCAATACACAATTAGATCTTAGTTCATATGATTTTTAATTTTTAATTCTGTTTTTAATTTTTTTTATTTAGTTAAAATTAATAAATTAATTTTTTTAATTTAAATGCTGACGTGGCATTTTTTAATGTCAAAAAATATTTTTTTATTATTAATTTAAGCCACGTAGATATTAATTTAATATTATTTATTCCTGCCGTTTGCCACATTAGCTTTTTTCGTTTCTGATGTAACGACAATGACCAAAACCAGAAGCGTTTTTCAGGATGGGGACTAAAAGCGGTAAAAAAAAAATGTAGGGACTAAAATGGGAATAGCCTAAAAATGTAGGGACTAAAAGTGGCTTTTCGCCTAAAAAGTAATGTTAGTGGTGGGCTCAATTTAAAAAACTAGTAACAACTTGCCACTTGAAATTTGTTGTGAAAATATTGTAGACTTAACATTACTCTACTTTTGTTGAACCCAAAATCTTGGGATCCTCAAGTAAGGTTGTTCAAAACAATCCATTATTCTCAATCCAATCTCTCACATGGCCACACATCAAACAATTCATTATTCTCAACACCAAAATCAAAATTGGAAATTAGATTTTGAATTTTCTTCACCATACTGACCTTACCCTAGGCATAGTGAAACTCCTTTTTCAAAAAAATAATAAATTTTCATCTCTTGTTATTTTTATTCTTTTAACCATGATATTTGGTTTCTCTAAATGAAATCAATATTAGTTTGGTTAGAATTAATTTACTAAATTACGTGCTAAATTGATAAAAAAAAAAAGTAATGTGTCAACTTTTAACGGTAATATTTGTTATAATTGTTTTTGCATAAATAAATTTAAAATAAATAAATAAAATCCTACTTTTTTTTAGAATCAATAAAATCATACTGTAAATCAAGTTCTTAGTCATATTATTAATTAATAATTAGATATTAGCAACACCTAAATACGAAAAGTTTAGTAGTGTTGAGAAATATTAGCCAGTGATAATTGTACTTTTAAACTTAATTAATAATTTTGTATCTCAAAAAGCTACAAATATTAAATACTAGAATTAAAATCCAAAATTGCTAATTAAATAATATAAGGAATTCTCTCATTTATTATCGCCCCTTACTAATGTGGTCTCAACTATAGTGGTAGATAGAAAATTATTATGTATTTTTAGAGCAAATGGTGATGCTCTTTTATCTCACATTCATAATAGATTTCATAATAAATCTAATTAATAGAGTCCACCATAAATGTAAAAGAATTGAGCACCACATCACCGCCTAATAATTATGAGAAATATTACAACAAATCTTAAATAACATGTTATTATTGAATGTTATAAGTGGACAAAAAAATAATTTTAGTAGTAAGTTCAAATTAAAATCAATAATAACTTATCACCTATAATTTATTATAAAAATATTACAAAAACTAGTAACAACTTACTTCTTAAAATTTATTACGAAAATATTAGGGTGACACCACTTCTCAATATTTATTAGCGGCAGAAAATCACTTTTTAACAAGGACTCGCAACTTTCTATTTTTCCACTCACTATGCAACTTCAACTTTCTTTCCCTAAGCCCAACCCTATTCATTTAATGACCCACCACCTTTCAAACAAATGCAGTGAGTGACTGTGAACCGTCCATTACAGATAATGAGTATGAGTTCATCAATTCTCTTCAACTGTAAACCCGGTTCTCTCCTCTGCTCCTCCTCCTCCTCCTCCACTTCTTCATTCATATTCAAATTCAAATTTCCCGCCAGGTCACAATGTTCACCCCTTCCAACGGTCGAATTCCACGCCACTACGCCCAGGGCTTCCACTCACAATCACAACCACATAAGCATTGAGAATGAGTCTGTCTCAGGTGCAAGTACAAGTAGAAGTAGAAGGAGAGCACTTGTATTTGTAGCAGCCACAATAACACCATTGCTTCTTCTTTTCAATCATGAGGCCTCTGCAGTTAAGGCTGCTGGGTTAGTTAGTTATTTACCGCTAACACTTCTTCTTTCATACCTGAATTCTTTTCCATTTTTACTTCTTTGTTATGTTTTTTTAGATGTAATTGATGAATCTGAACAGATATTAGATACTACTTGCTTGGCTTAGGTAAAGTCAGTCTGGGGCGCAAACGGTTGCCGCAACTCGTTAAAGTGGTGGTTCTATTGTTGAACATCTCAGTAAATTGTGGCAAAAGTTGTGTCCTAAAAGAACTAAGAAAAACCACATTAGCAATGGTCTCTAATGATATTTTGCATATAATTTAGAAAGGGAAATTTTTATTGCACACACTCAACTTTTTGAACTACTGGAAATCATGACTTCAAGTCATGATTTATATGCAAAAGTGGCGAGTGTGTGTACTATGTGTGTAAGTGAGAGTGTAAAATAAACATTGCTCATTTATAAAACTGTAGTGTATAATATGAATTCAATTTGATAGGTTTTATATTTAAATTAGGTGTTATTAGGTACCATAAACTTTTGGAACAGTGGAGAATATAGTTAAACTACATACCCAGATGTTATATAATTGTGTGCTTAAATATCCTCTGACTAGATGCTGTTCTCATTTCTGTTTTACTTTATACTTCTCTATGACCATTGAAGGCTGGCTACAACTACAAGTGAGAACTACCTGCTCATAAAGGAAGAGGTGAGGAAGGTATTGTCAAAGGCAAAGGCGGCTGGTGTGCTTCGTTTGGTTTTTCACGATGCAGGAACTTTTGATATGGATGAAAATTCAGGTATAGTCTGGATGAAATGTTATTGGGATGCTTTATAGAGTGAAAATATTGTGGATGATGCTTACTAGTAGGATACATTATGCTATATTCTGTCTTTTATCTAAGTCAATTGATTTACCTATTTGATGTGCTTTCTTACAATAGATTATCAGTCTGGTTTGTAATTCGTTGCCAGATTTATGCTTACCATTGATAGCTAGATTAACCATTTTTGAACCACTCTTGTACTATAACTGATGTAAGACAGCAGACTAGAGAACATTCTTTGGTTAAACTGGTGTAAGTCTTGGAAAAGTATTGAAGTTTTAATGTTCTAAAGATGGGAAAGATAATTTGAGGCTTTATAGTTCACAAAATGTCTCCAGATATTAGGTGCCATCCATAGTAGAGACTTATATTCTGCATTCATCTCTTTCACCTTGATAGTTCATTTTCATAACAGGAACAAGATGCAAATGCTAGTGATAGTTTAATTTTTATTGGATTGGCAAGATAGAGGTTCCAGACATTAGTAAAGTCAAGTAACTAGGGTAAAGCTATGAGTAGTTCAGTTAAATTCTGCTTTATTGCCAACTGATTCCAACATAAAAGACATTCATACATTTCATTCTGAAATTTTTTAAGCCTGTTTTTTCACCAAATTGCAACTCTTATTTTTCTTACTCTTCTCTTCTTTTACTATGCATCATTATTATTACTGCAGGTGGTATGAATGGTTCCATCGTTTATGAACTTGATAGACCAGAAAATGCAGGTCTTAAAAAACCTATGAAGGCATGCTCTCCTACACAACTTTTTACTTATAGGCAGACATATATTGTAGACTTGTATGTATCTATGCAACTCCTTGTTATGATTTTCAATAGAAAGTTTATTGTTCTGTATTTCTTGAATGTGAACATGAAAGTCAAAGTGATTAACTTTCATACAGTCTCTGACCAGCTGACACCCGGTGTACGTGCATTGTTCTTTAGATTTTAGAGAAAGCGAAGACTGAAGTGGATGCAGTAAAACCAGGTTTTTATTTCTGAAAATGCCACTATTCAAGGGTTTGAATTTAATGGGAATATTTTGGTGCCTACCATCATGTTTTGAAATTTTTTTTCCATTATTAGTATCATGGGCAGACATGATTGCTGTGGCGGGAGCTGAAGCAGTTTCATTGTGTGGAGGTCCAACAATTCCAGTTCCCTTAGGCAGACTAGATTCAATGTAAGAGGCTAGCTTATTATCCTAATTTATGACATGGCAGAAAACTGAATGTTGGGTCACTTGGTGTCCTAAGATCCTTCCAAAATATTAAACTCAAGCTTTGTCTTTTTTAATGAGTGTTTGAGTTGTTTGCCACTCAATGTTTACTTTTTAGTTTGGAGAACCTCAAATTCTTCTTTTGTGCAGCATTAATTCGAAAATACCTACTTGAAGGCCCACTGCCTATGATTTTGATAATTACTTTTTTCTTAATAGGGAGCCTGATCCAGAAGGGAAACTTCCTCAAGAATCTCTGGATGCTCCTGGTTTGAAGCAAAGCTTTCAAAGAAAAGGCTTATCGTGAGTTTATGGTTTGCAAAAATCCTTTTTTATTCACATGTTCCTATTAACAATTTACATATTTGTCATCATCTTCAGCGCAGTTGCTGTAAATAATTAGTGACGTGGTGCTTTAGAAAGATGGATAACCTCTTCTTGGTTGTAAAATAATTTTTTCTAGAACCAAATTTAGATGTATTAAGTATAATTCCATTTTTTTCCTTCTTTATTAATTTCCTGGGGCACAAAAGGTGAACTTGTCAGCTGAACAGCTATAGCACTGAATTTAAAGGGGGATTTGGGTAATTTATTGTACAATTTTAAAATTTTACTGTGCTTGTTAGCCTTTTTAATAACTATTTAACTTCTCCTTTGTTATCAACTTTAACTTAACACGCTTGGTTGTGCCTTACTAAATAGTTACACTTACGTTAGACAGATCCTTCAGTTTATTTAATGCTTGGCTTGGTAGCTTAGAAATGGTAGACAAAGAAAATAAGTTTGAATTTTGAATCCAGGACTTCTCACAATATGAAATCAGCCTCCACTCAATTGTCATTACAATACTCTTTTTCTTAATTGATGTAACTTTTCCTTTTTGGGAACTCAAAAGCAACATAAAACCTTAAAGTGCAAACAGTCATTTCATTTTCCTTCGTTTTGATATTTGTTTTCATTGGTTTTCTTTACTAGCAATCACTGTTCTACAATGGCCGTACCAGGTCATATCTCATGAAATAAGAGCATGATGAGCCAGATTTTCAATTTTTCTTTAATACTTCAAAAGAACTAGGGAAAATGCTAGCATCAGCCATCAAACTGTTAACACGATGGTTATGTGTGCATTATAACCCACCCACCATGCGTTACACAACAGGCCTACCTGTCAATGTGTCATGCAAATGATGACATCCTTTATCATTGAGCAACACCCATGCAAGACTTCTTAAAAAAAAACATACTATTACCTATGCACTACAAAATGAATGAAGTATCAATTCTGGCCAAGCGCCAAGACTTCGACGAATTCTTGTATGACACTTGTAAATTCTGTCCCTTACCTGCAAAGTACTTGGTTTATTAGAAGTGTAGATAAAAGCATATTTACAATAATTGGATAGAGCTAAAGTGTACTTCCTAGCTGTGAATTAATAGCAAGTTTTGGGGTCCATGTGTTTTGAATTTAAAGTGCTTATTATGGAACCCATATTGACATTTATACATGCTGCAATGCCGAATCTACTTACTTTTAGATGTGTGGATTTGACAAATTTAAAGCTTAAATACCTGTTTAAGCCTGGCCCCAAGTGATAAAGCTAAGAATTGCTGATATATATTTTAATAGTTCAAATTTTAGGTGTTAACTAGTCTAAATTTATATGTTATTTACTTGAGCTATACAACTGAATCCTTAGTAGGTCATAGCTAATAGGTATGCATGTTTGGCATATTTTACTGTGTAAGTAACTTCACAAAGGCCTTACTTGAAGCAAGACTCTCTTAATTTTTTGTGCAGAACACGAGATCTTGTTGCTCTGTCTGGAGCTCATACCCTTGGAAGTAAAGGTTTTGGAAATCCAACTGTTTTTGACAATTCATACTTTAAAATTCTTCTGCAGAAGCCATGGACGTCTTCAGGTAGTTAACTGATCATAAAAATCATTTTAGTCCAGCAATCTTCTGAGTTGTTTATCGATGATTGCCTTTATCTTTGGCCCGAGATGTTTGT
Source organism: Quercus ilex subsp. ballota (assembly GCA_032727855.1). Classification (NCBI taxonomy): domain Eukaryota; kingdom Viridiplantae; phylum Streptophyta; class Magnoliopsida; order Fagales; family Fagaceae; genus Quercus; species Quercus ilex. The sequence continues at coordinate 25,160,442 of CM064909.1, forward strand.
CTATTAATACTTTCTTTTGTCTTCTTTAAACTCTGCCATATGTGGCATTATTGGCCTTAAATTGCTTGCTTAAGTCTAGCCTATATAAATGAAAGATTACTGCATGATATATTCGGTATGATTGAAAGGGAGAAGTGAGATGGGGTTAACATTTTTATTTGTGGTTTTGTCTTTAACAACTATTATCAACAAATTTAATTTAAGCAACTTACAATTTTTATTTTAATTATCAGAAAAGTCTTTTCTCCTTATTCATTTACTTATTCTGTTCTTCGCATGCAGGTGGTATGGCAAGCATGATTGGGCTTCCTTCAGATCGTGCACTTACTGATGATAACGAATGCTTAAGGTTCTCTGTCTTTCATAGATCTCTTGAGCTTCCCTTATGACCTGTATTGTTTCGCTAATTTGCTGAGCTCTCAATAGCTATAGTAGGGTATGTGCAAAAAAAAGGTTTAGGAAAATGAATCTGATTGGGTGGAAAGATATATGAAATTTTGAAACATACTTGCTAGAAGGTGTGGTGCAAAATGATCCCAAACAATGCAATACATGAACTGTAGAAGCAACACAGATGTCCTTGATAATTGACATTTGTTTGAGAATATTGGGTTTTATCACACTTTATATTCAGATTTTAGGAAAAAAATTGATAGAATTTCACAGAGTGTGTCCAAACTGCAGACAAAGCCTGTCATTTTCCAAATTCCTGAATTTAACACATGCATCTTAGTTTTCTCTCATACTGTTTCTGACCCAGTCAACTTCATCTTGAATTTTTATCAACTCGTTCACAGATTTTGCCTAACTAATCCAAATTGCTCACCTTGTGTTTTAAAATCCGAGGTTTTCTAAAGTTTGGACCTGATGTAGGTGACTTGATCATACATGAATGTGCACTTATTGTGGTTCGTGGCAGTGGCTTCCAAATGGTGTCCTGGAACCAATAAAGCCATAGAAAAATAATTAAAAGCTCTCTCCCTCTCTCTCTCTAGGAATATAGCTGAAAATTCACTGGCATATGAGCTTTCAATTTAGAAAAATGATAACATAATGTTGGTGCAATATTTGTTTGTTTTCCTTTTGCTTAACTGAAGGGAAGCTCACTCCTTCTATTGCACAGATGGATCACAAAGTATGCTGAAAATCAGATCATGTTCTTTGAAGATTTTAAGAATGCTTATACCAAACTAGTAAATTCTGGTGCAAAGTGGAAAAGCGTGTGATATTAATCAGGAATTTTTTTTTTTTTTTTTTTGTTTCTCTTTTAATAAGATTGCAGATGTATTTACAGATACTATATACAGGGAATGGGTGCATCAATGTGGTTAGATGTTATGTGTGATGCTGTAATTTTTGTTAGAATAATTTTCAAGAAGTGTGAATAAATTACAAATAAAGCTTGCCAATTTAATTCATATTGGATCGTGGGTTTTTCTTTTCTTTCTTCTTCTCCTTCTTCTTCTTCTTCTTCATTTTTAAGTGGTACTTGTAAAATTTCAATAATGGTTCAGTTGGACACAAGAATTTAAATGGAATGATTTAAACTTCAAATTTTAGTTTATATGACTGGAATATAGTACAAAATAGCAATTTTGTTTCTATTGATGAAATTTATGGATGAATTTGAGCTTTATTAATGTCAATTTATGAATTTGAGCTTTGTTTCTATGGATGAAATTTATGGATGAATTTATGGAAGAGGTCATTTAATATCCCATAATATCACAAATGTTTTTGTTTGAGCAAAATCTCATAAAAAAATATACCGTTATATGATGATTGTAGCATATTATGAATGTCGAGTCTTGTAGTGTAGGCTAATTCCATGACAAATTTGATTGGAAACAATATGATGACTGTAGTATATTACGAATGTTAAGTCTTATAGTGTTCGCTAATTCCATGACAAAATTTAATTGTACTTTGGGTTTTAAAATTTCATTGTTTTTATTTAATTTTGTGGGCTTCTCCTTATATTGGGCCTGTGAAGCAACGCAAAAATGGAAAACAGTTATGGCATGTTTCATTCCTACAAATTAGTGGTACTCTTCAACCATTGGTTCATCCTTTATAAGGTGCAAAGAGGAAGGCAATCCTTCTAATGTGGGACAACAAAAATTGCCTAAGGTTCTAACCATGGTCTAGCCCTTGGCCTTGAAGCAAAAAAATGCCCCCAGAGTATTATTTAAACAATATAATAAATAAATATTTGAATTGTATTTTTGTAAATTAGTAATACATTAATTTGAAAAATCCCTAGCTTTACTTGGTGGCTCTTGTCATAAGCCCGTTTGTCAACGGGTATTATCCGACCCGACCCATATTAATACACAACTATTTAAAAAATAAAAAATAAAATCCCAAAAAAGTTTCCTAGTTCAGTTCTCTCTCTCTCTCTCTCTCTCAGCTGCCATTGCCATCATTCTCAAGCTGCCCAATCGAAAACTCGTGTTCCCGAAGCGCTCGTGGTCTACGTCGTCCTCTGCCATAGGTCAGAAATCTATCTCTCTCTCTCTCTCTCATAATTTTTCTTGATTTGACCCTGTTTTTTGGTTGCCGAGAAACTGAGTAAAAACTGGAAAATTTCTTGTATCTGGTGCTTGATATGCTTATATATGGATTTGCAAACTTTTTTTGGATGTGGGTCTTTGAAGCGCTTATGTGGTTTGTGAGTGTAATTTGATGTGGGTTCAGTGTGAAAAGAGTATGAAAGGTGTTTGTGAAAAGTTCTCTTAGAATTTTTCAAGTCGCAATATTATTAGGTTGGGGTCATTTTGGTTCATAAAATTGTTGGTTTTGCTATTCGAATTATGTTAGTAAAACCTGTTCATTAATGTACTACATATTTATGGGTTAAACCCTGCTCTATATGTTGAAAGTGGTTACACAGGCAGACAGGCTATTTATCTTAAGTGATAATAACCTGGTTGTACATGCCATGCATATTCACATATATCATATATGCATATATAAGACCATTAAACATGGGATTTTTCTTTTCGACCCACCTCCCCATTTTTAAATCATATGTGAAGCCATGTGTATTCCTGCCAAAGTTACTGTAGTAGCATATTTGTGTAAGCATGTCATATAAAATGCTTATGTTAATTGGATATTCTATTAGTTAAAATTTTCAAATTTAATGTACACCAGATTCTTTATTACATTGAAAATTTTAGAGCTGTAAGTCTGTAACCTGTTTATATATTGTCATTTAATCTGGACCAGTTTATGTTGGATCAATTCTTCAGTGATTTTACAATTGTTTTTAGAGCTGTAACTGCTTTTAAGGTCTCCAAACTCTAAACTTTAGATTTCGGACACCCTTAGATTAGATCGTGGCCATCCCTACTTTTTTCCTCTACTTTCCAATTGCTTATCCTATGAGATCATGGTCATTTGATCTGAACAAGGAGCTAGGGTAATTTTCATCTAATTTTTATCTTATGACTAGGCTAATTTGATAATCAACTATGTTTTTATGAACAAAATTTGTTAAAGAAACATAATACAATTTTTTTTAAAAGGGTATTGTCCACATTACATAAATTTCCCAAAATTTTAGTGATATAAAAATCAAAATAATATCTTAAGTTTCTCAATGGAAATGCTTATGTTTATAGATTGATGGGAAAGGAATAATCTGATAGAATCAAAGTTGATAATGCAATTTTTGGATTATGGTGGTTTTGGTTCTAAAGGTGTGGATTGTTGTAAAGTTGTTTTTGCATTTTTTTTTTTTTATGGGGATAAACTCTTGGATGTAGATGAGGCCAAAACCAATGGAAATGGCTTGAAGTTTCAAATTTTGTTGCTGTTTTTGTTGGGGATGTATTTGATGATTACTTTTTAATAATTTTGGGCTTGGAATTGTTAACTTCAAAGGTTTTTGTTGTTGTTTTAAATTATGTTGGGGTTTTGAGTATGGGTTTGGAATTAAGGTGTGTGTAAGCACTATCGTGGACATGAAGGCTGAATGAATTATGCACACAATCACGCTCTAAATTCTTCAAGTAGACTTTGATTTTGGACTGTGGCTGAGTTAAATGCATCATGGTATTAAATGTTTATGTACTGTTTGACTGCCAATAAAACATGGGAAAGGAAATGGAAATATATGGTTCCATTGAAGATTAAATAATTGAATGCTAAGATACAATTAAAAGATAGATGAAATCAATGTTGATAAACTTCCAATGTTTTTCTGATGTGAGAGAAATTTTCTCAGCAGGTGAATGAATTTTATCATTTTAGCAATAAAACAGACAATACAGCGTTAATAAATGGAAATCAAAGACCTTGAAGGAAGGATTGAAACCATAACCTCTATTTGCTTTCATACATATTTTTTAATGAAGATAGAAATTCCAAATCAGTTTTTAGTTTTTAAATTTTGAAATGAAATCATGCTCACTGATCTTATTAGTGAGATGAGTTAGAGATAGAACAAAATTATAGATTTTTAAAAGCTGGCATGCACTTGCTGTTTTACTAATTGATTCCTCTTTTAGTTAGAAAGAAGATGTATGTGCCATCAAGATTCCAAATTTTAATTTTCTTAATAGAGATTTTTTTAATGCAAAAATGTAAATATTTCTTTCTTAGGTTATAATTTGTGGTTTCTTTGGCTAATGTATTTTTATTAAATTTTGTTCACTATTGACACTTGTTTATCTCTCAGAATTCAGGTGATCATTTCACTTTAAGCTTAATGGAAGCCAAATTTTTTCGCTTTCTTAAGATTGTGGGTGTTGGGTACAAAGCAAGAGCTGAAGCTGAAGGACGTCTCTTATTTCTCAAATTGGGATACAGCCATGAGGTTGAACTGACTGTTCCTCCAGCTGTGCGCGTGTTCTGCTTCAAAAATAATGTAGTTTGTTGCACTGGAATCGACAAGCATAGAGTGCACCAGTTTGCTGCTGCTGTTCGTAGTTGTAAGCCGCCTGAAGTGTACAAAGGCAAGGGCATTATGTACGTTGATGAAGTTATTAAGAAGAAGCAAGGAAAGAAATCAAAATGATTGCAAAGAGGATGAGTTGTGTTGGAGAATGTTTTATATCAAGCCATGTCTGGACATACTATTGCCTCATCCTGCAAAGATGGGTTTGGCATCTGAGTTCAAATTAAAGAATTCATGCAGCACGATGCTTTTCAAACTAGTTTAAAAGCTTTGTAATATTTGATCCAATTTTCTCTGAATCAGCTTGGAATTTTTGCTTAATTTGAGGCCTTATTATTACTGTTTTTGCTGTCATAAGATACTAAACATCTCCATGTAATTTCGTGGGCAGAGTTTTCAAACTAATTCTTGATCCCATTGTCAATTATGAGAGCATAGAGACCCATCAATGACAAACAAGAATGACCAATCAATGAGCCCGCTTGCTCCATGTAGAAATTTAGGAGTTTATCAAAACTGAGGGAAGTTAAAACCAGGGCATCAGCTAACCATAAATTGAGTTGTTAAATATCACAAATGAGGGTAAACTTCATTCAAGATCCAAAGGGATCGGATTAATTTTAGAAGGCATATTTTGATACCCGGTATGCTCTGGATTAAAAGGTTGCCTTATAGGCAAACTTCTGGAGTCTGGGGAATGACTAATCTATAGATGTTTTCACTTCTTACGAGTAGTTAGTCAAATTCATTTCCACTTTCCTACTTCAATGATTTAATCTGATAAGCTGAGTCCGGAGTGTTAAAAGTCTGGTGCTATGCCATATGACTACAATATTCTGACGTTAAAAAGGCAAAGCAATGGAAAATGCATGCTTGTTTTTATGAATTGAAATCTGAAAAATCACCCCCCCCCCCACCCCAACCCCCCCCCAAAAAAAAAATTCAAATCATATTAGTGTTTGTATAAGGGCAGTATAAACTGTATAATGTCTATCTGAATAATTGCCGTTTGTTTCAAATGCCATAGTCACATTTGAAAATTTGTCTTATGCATTGAATGATGACTCGGGTCAATTCAAAAAAAGAAAAGAAAAAAGAGGAAAAGAAGAAGAAGAAGAAGTAGTAGTAGAAGGATGACTATCTCAGGTAACGAGTCCATCAAACAAAGATACCTTCTCTCATTGAATATAAAATATGCTTAAGAGCCTAGGAACAATTCCATTTTAGCTTCCATAAATGCTTTGGTATTGTCAAAGAACAAAAAATGACTCCCAAGTAGGCATTAATCAAGCACATAGATTCGAGAGGCTACATCCTGGACCAACCAATCAAATCCTTCAAGCAGCCCCTCACCAGTATATGCACTACAACCAACAATTTGCCAATGCCGGGTTTTGTCCATGGCTTCCAAGTTCAGTACCTGTAGAAGTGAAAATAACCCTTTTAGAATTTTAGAAGTTAATGTACAAAGATATAAACACTAATCAAAGTACTTGTATAAATATCTATTTTTTAAACATACAATGACAATGCCTAGAAAAAAATGGATTGATTTGGCCCATAAACTTATTACTACAAACATCATTCTTCTATTGAAAGAACAATCATAAAAGGCATACGCATTACACAGTAATGATAGTATAAATGCACCACATGTAGACATCTATATTTGACAACCACATACAGAGTTGAACTCATGACCAACATAAAGATATCCAGCATAAATGTGTTTATACACGGAGCTCATACTCAGATTCCAAACTTGGTTTCACACTTCACACTAAAAGAGTAAAGAATCTAGTAAATGCTAAGTTTGCCACTGGAATTTTTTTGAAAAAGAACTCATATTTGTGAGCAGAAGACAATCTAGTAATCTACAGCTCAAAAAAACAAATTCGAGGCTTTAATATGACAAACAAATGTACCTTGAGTCAATGAGAAATCAAATGTCAAGTCTACAATATTTAATCTGGATTCTAACAAAGGCCACATTGAACTACATAAACAAGAAGAAATTATCAGCCAGCAGCCTTACTTTTGCAATCTCTTCTGGAGTAAGGGCACCTTTTATGTCCTGCTTATTTGCCAGTATGAGTAAAGATGCTCCTGAAAGCCTCTGTCAAGCGAACAAACAAGTTAGAATTTTTCAAAAAGTTCAAAAAAGAAAAAAGACCAGAATTCCAAGAGAACCCCTTTTTTATTTCTGGCAATACCATTCCTGAAATTTTTTTATCTTGCAAATTTTAATTTCAGTATTCCAAAACTAGCAAAACAATTAGAAACAATTGTTTTCAAGTGTACTACAAATCATCGGTTTATTCAGTAAAAAGACAAATTACAGAAAATTATTTAAGCACTGCCTCAAGTATAGACAATTAAGGTATGCATCTTATTGTTAATAGTTGGTTCATGGTCAATAAACCCAACAAAAAAGATCTCAGGAAAAACTTATTGAGTTCCATAAAACAAATTAAATGGCTCATTCTGGTAGTTGAGTCTCTTGAATTAGGAGGCATCTCAAGTAAACCACAGACAGAGAGCTTCTATTCTATGATTCTATCTAAAGTAGATGAATGAACAAACATTCCACTGTGAAGCAAACCAAAAGAACAAAAGTAAGCAGGATGGATAAACTACCACTCCAAATGACTCGCCTTTTAAGCATGTGAATAGAAAATTTGATATGGGATACATACCTCTTCCTTCAAAAGATTATCCAGTTCCATTTTGCAGTCATCTAACCGTCTAAGATCCGAACTGTCAACCACCCATACCAAACCATCAGTTTGCTCAAAGTAGTTTCTCCAGTAAGATCTTATAGTTTTTTGGCCCCCAACATCCCATATATTTAGAGTATACCTGCCAAAAGTCACATTAACTGGAATTTTAATATTCTACATATTGAAGCAAATTTTGATCAACTCAAAAGAATGAAGCAATATGCAATGAAGTCCAAGAACAGCTGTGAAAAGATTAAATTCAAGAACTTGATGATAGCTTTTTAGAGAGACTTAGACATACCCAATTAAGATATAAACAAGAAAACAAAGTATAAAACCCGTCTTACAAAATTAAATTTCATTTCCATGCATTTTGCTGAGATTTTTAAGCAATACCAAATGGCAATAATTTTAATGAGACCTCCATTACCTGTACGATAAATTGCCCGTTGCCCAAATTCTAAATCATCATATATTTGCAACAATATCAACCAAAAGACACACAGACAAAAAATGTAATCAAACTGTTAAAAGTTGAATTACTTTTGGTAGGTGATGGTCTTGATGTTGAAACCAAGTGTGGGACTGATAACGCTGGTGTCTTCCCCATTGATCTTCAAAACAATTGTAGTCTTCCCTGAATTATCAAGCCCGCTGCAAAGCAAGGCAAAGCATTCTAACATTTTTAGCAAATTACATATTCATATAAATATGAGATTTTGGAGGGTATACACTATACAATACATTATACATACACCATGAGTATACGCATTTCTTTCTCTTTCCTTTTGATTTTTCGGATTATACTGAGTAGCCCCATTGCCTCCGCAGCAAGCGACCACTGCTGTTCTCTTTCTCAAACCTATGTGTTTCTCCTCTCTTTCTCTGTAGCTGTTGTATTTCTCTCTCTCAAGCTGGGCTTGGTCCCGAGTAATTCTTAGGTGCAACCGAGTATATTGAAATGACTTTTTTTCTTTTTTCTTTTTTTGGAAAAGAGGGCACTGCATTATCATACTTTAGAACTATCTAATATTTTTTGTTCGGTCCAAAGTATCTCTACACTAAACCTGATAGGATGCTGCCATAAGTCCAAGAATTGCCACATGACATAGGCTTCGTTTGGTTGTTGAATGGAAAAGTAATTAGCATTAGAGACTTTGGGATTGTTCCTCCTTTATGTCCAACATGAATCTCACTAATTAAATTAAGGGGGATTCATCATAAATTTGAGACATACTCCTTCTAGACTACCTAATAATATTTCTTAATTGTACATTATTTAAAAGTTTGGTTGAATGTGTCTCACAAAGAGGAATGAAAATTATTCAGCCAAACAAATTTAAGGGCATGAAAATTAGTTACAACCTGATTGTTAGCTTCTTCTTCTTCTTCTTCTTTTTTATTTATTTATTTATTTTTTTTTATGTGTGGGCTAGCATAGTCATTGTTTTATGTAAGAGTGTATTTTAGTGAGCATTTGTTAGACCCAATAGTGGATAGTGATTACCACCTATTGTTAATATTGAGCTATTTTAATGCACTTTATAATTAATAGTATAGATTTTATTATTGTTTATTTGTTTAATTACAGGCAGCCTTTAATGTAATATGCTTGCATTTTTAATTCTCACTTATTGTTTTGGCTCATGAAAATCCAATACATTATCATACTCTCTCTCACACATATATATCTACACCTAAGGCCAAAGCCCAAAAAACCGCCCCATTCAGGTCACATCACCAAGCCCATAGCTTCTTCATCTCATTAAAGTATGTTGTATTTTCTTTTCTGCTCATTTATTTTGGTGACAAAGATATGCTAGTAATACTTGAGTGATAAAGGTTCTTTTATCCAATCTTGATTTTGTGAATATTGGAGTTTTCCATCAATGTCTATTATAACTTATAGATGTACACATTTATTTGGGTCCATTACTGATATCACTTTTATTATCTACCATTAACAATCTATTATATCTGCAAATATCAAATTTGTTGTGTCTATAGACTTTTTAATATTCAAATACTTTAAAAATAGACTCTCTTTTTCCGCATGAGGGATTTTTTTTTTTTTTTTTTTGCATTATACATACACAAATATTGTGTATATTATAGTTTGATTGAACTTGAATACTCTTGTAAAGTTATTTATTGTGCCAAATTGTATTATTATAATTGACAACACAATTATCAAAATTATTAATAATGTAATCCATCTTGTAATATTTTCTTTATATTAAAACCTCTCTCTCTCTCTATCTCTCTCTCTCTCTCTCTCTCTCTATATATATATATATATTCATGCTTTTTTATCTTTTAAATTTTTTTTTTTAATTTGGATGATTAGATCTTAGTGTCTAAATTAAAACTTTTTAAAATTTATAATGATACAAGGAAATTTATATTATGTAATTTGTTTACTGATTTTCTTGAAAGTATAACAAAAATTAAATAAATATATAATTAATATATTATTTTCCTAATTAGTATTCTAAATTAGTTTATTCTAAAAATGTCTTACAAATATATACTAATAGATAAAATAAATATGCTACTAAATTTAAATATGATAAAATAAATAATCTTGGGTTCAAAAAAAATATGATAAAATAAATAATCTTATATAATATACATAGTTGTTTTCCTTTTCCGAATTTCCTTTATTTAAATCCATAAGATTATCATATGTCTTTTTGTTTTTTTATTTTCTGTTCTATATACTATATTTTAATATATGTTTTTTAAGAGCACATATACCTTCCAGTGTTCAAGTCCTATAGCCAATGATTATCCAAACTTATATAAATGTATATATATATATATATATATCAAGAGGTTATAGTTGGCCAATTGTGAGGATTCTCACTTCTCTTTTGTCATCGATTAAATAGAAAGATGATTTAGAATTTTTCAATGAATAGGATGGCAGAAAATTACAAGTCATGAATGTCAATTTAATATCATTGTCTTGGGCTGGCCTAACTTTTGATTCCCTTTGTTTTTTGCTTGATAAAGATAATGATAGAAGTAACATACCATTTAAAAATTAGATGAGAAAATCCTTGCCATTCTCTAAGATATTTTACCACATTTTGCACCAAAAATCCCTAAATTAAAAAAGAATCTTGTTTTACATCTGCCTATTTCAATTTTCGAAAGTGTTGCTTTCATACTTGGTGGTGGGTTCCATCGCTTGAGAGGGGGAGTACCTAGCACTTTTGGGTGTAAATACCTCTTTTCTACCTTCATAATCATATCGCAGATTGCAGATTGAATTGCATGCGTAATTTTATTTATTTATTTATTTTTGTCAATTCAAAACCCCAAACTTATCAAGACTTTTAATTTAAATTCTCTGTACATCTCCATTATTCATTTACATTGTTTTGGGCAATAATGGAGTGGAGAAAATGGAAAAAGTATTGATAAAATCATGTGTTTCACCTAGGTAATCAATTTCGGTCTTTTGGCAAAATCACTTTCTCACTCTACCCATTTATTCAGTGGCTGCCGAATTAATTTATGAACAAATCCTGGACCTAGGTGAAGCGCCAAGTTAATTAATAGTTCTCTACTTTTATCAACACTCTATTAGTGTTCAAAAAAATTGAAATGAATTACAAATGATGGACAAATGCCTTAAATTGAAATGATTCCATAAATTTGGGAATTTAATTGACAAGATTAAAAATATACATGAATTATCCTTTATTAAAATGGTAGAACCCGGTGGGTTCTAGTTAGCTCAACTGGTAAAGTCTTTGATGATTGTATAAGAGATCTGGGGTTTAATTTCTGCTCACACCAAAAACTGATTGGTGTCTTGATTTGATGATAAAAAGCTATCATCAGGAGCAGACGTCATAAGTTGAAACTCTCTAAAAAAAAATGATAGAACCCGTAGATAAGCGTTGTTAGAAATGGTTGAAACTCTCTAAAAAAAATGGTAGAACCCGTAGATAAACGCTGTTAGAAATGGTTGCAGTGTTACCACTGCTCACCCTTGGCATAATAGTTATTCCACAGGTATAAGTTATTGTGGGGTGGGAGGCAAGGGGCAAAGGTCAAGATTAAAGTCTTTAGAAAGAAGTTTCATACATATACACTTAGATTATACTAGAATATAATTTATATCTCATATTAAAAATAAAATTGTGGTTGTGTCTCCAAATAGAAAAAAAAAAAGCCATTAAAACCAATGTTATGACTAAAAAAAAGAGCATGATAAACTTGGGTGGGATTGGCCATGGATGAAGAATGAATCAACAAAATACATAAAATGGGTAAGATTTATAAGGCAGGCCCCAAATTAAGGGTTCATGGCTGCAATGCATGCCCTTTGATTGATTTTATGGTCCACAAGGGCCACAACCTGTAAACATGTCACGTGTTGCTAGCCAATGAGGATTGAGTTAGGACCCTCACCGCACGTGCAAGTGCTAGAAAATGTTTTGGAGAATAAAGACTAAAAACATGCATTTGTCAGCTCTCATTGCACCATTGCTTCCTCCGTGCCTCCTCACCCATTCACCCTCTGGGTTTCATGTGCTTCTTGAGAGCACCTGACATAGGAGACACACATGAGAATAATGTTTTTGAATTTCTAATCCAACATCAATGGGGAAAAAAAAACACTTCAAAAAAAAAATCAATGGGGGAAAAAAAGATCAAATAAAGTTTTTCATTTTCTTTTTTCAAGTTTTGCCTTCCTTTTAATTAAAATTAACAACAGGAAAATTCAAATTTTGAGGGGGAATTTTTTTTTTTTTTTTAATTTACATAATGTTTCTTTATTTATAACTTGCTTGTATTCAAGTTCTATATAAGGTTTTCTCAACAACAACGACAACAACAACAAAAAAAAGTTCTATATAAAGTATGGTGCTCTGACTGAAAGAGATATAGAAATTATGTGAAATATGTGATATGGTAGAATGTGTTACATATAAATGTTCTACTTTTAGTGGATCATTTTTTCTATTGTGCAATGCAAACTTATATATTGTATCATGAGAGTGAAATATTCATGCCTCAACCAAGCTATATACCGATGATATTTATCCTATTATTATTATTATTATATGATATGTATTTTTTTTTAAGAAATAGAGTTTCAACTTATAGAACCAACATATTATTCTTTTGAGTGATTAAAATAATAATAAGTAAAAACTCATACAATTTGTCGTGGGTTTGCTAAATTTAGTTTGAATTTTTTAATTATGTTTTTATGTTTTAAACTACAGAACCAACAAGAATAATTAAAAAAAAAAAAAAACTTTACACACATATACACTTAGATTAGGTTAGAGTAAAATTTTTATCTTGTATAGAGAAAGAGAGAGAGAGAGAGAGAGAGCAAAAACCATAGCTTACTTGTGTAGGCAATGGAGAGTCTGGAGACAAGTGGCATAGACATGCCCCCTCTCCAAATTCAATCGTATAACTCTCTCTCATTAACATTTTTTTTTTTGCTGAAACTCTCTCATTAACATTTACTTAAACAATATTACCTCAATTTTGACTCCAAGATTTAATTTGTTACCTTTCAAAATATAGGGTTTAAAGCGAAAATTTTCCAATACTTTTATATATATGATTTAGAAACTAGAATTCTTCTTTAATTTGTTTTTGATAATACTTGCCAAGAGTCACACTTCTCTTTACCTTTTGTTTTAGTTAATTTTTCTCCACCCACCTCTTACCTTCTAATTTGTCATGTCATGTTATTGATTTTTATGAGATCATTAACTAGTGTAAAAATAAAAAACTTATCTTGTTAGCCAACTTGGCTTTTTTTGAGAATAAACGGCAAGCCAACTTGGCTTTAAAGCATTTCTATCTTATCACGTAGGTTATACGGTCTAGTAAGCAAAGCAATTCGTATGGTTAGACTGAGAACTGTCTCACCTAAGTTAGTCTAGCTAACCATAATGGAAGTATATTAAAAGTCAAGAAAAACATAACCATACTTTGGCATTTTAAATCTACGAAGGAGAAATGATATTCTCACACCAATTAACTATTAACTAAATCCAATGCCTTGAAAGAGAGTAAAACAAATGCTTAAAAAACTTATTGGTTTAATGAAGTGGTTATTGTCCCTTTTTTAGTTTTAGGATTTTTTTTTTTTTTAAATACTGTCGTGTTTGGTTTATTGTCCATCTTTTTAGTTTTAAATTTTTTAATATGAGTGTAAATTTGGTCATTGAAATTTCTGTTTGAATCATGGCTTTTATCGGCTTAATTGGGAATTGGCCACTTTTGGATTTTAAAACCTATAAAACAAAAAGGAGGGGGAGGTTGGTGGGGTTCAAAGGCCCAATGCCCAAGTACCACAATAACCATCGGGTATCTCTCGAACCCATGGTAAATTGTTAAAGAAAATAAGGCAATGTAAATTATGTAATAAATTTACATGGGACATTTGGTTTTTTATTTTATTTTTTATTTTACATGCCTATTAATGTGGTTAAAGTATTTAAAATGCTTTAAAAATAAAGGTATTTTGCATATACATATTGGACTTTTAAAGATATTTTCAAGTTGTACAAATTTGTTAAAATAAATTAAATGATAAAAAAAAAAAAAAAAAACTGCTTAAAAGTTAAAACATATAATAGCTAATGAAAATATCATTTTATCTTTAACCTCATTATACTATAATCTCTTTAGATTTAAAACTAATAATAATTAGTGAAGATTGTTCATTTGTATTCATTCATTTTATTTATATTCATATTACATAATTATTAAGTCATTACGGAGTACATGTTCTTATCTTAGACAAGTTAGGCAACTACCTAAGGCCCCCCAAATTTTATCCAATTACGTAAATTTTTTTATTCCCAAAAAAAATTAATAAAAAGATTAATTCTGTAAAATGAATAAATTAAACCCTAAATCATAGCCAAAAAATAAAGAAAAAAAGGTCAAAGGAAAAAAAAAAAGAAGGGAAAAGAGACCTATAAATTAATAAGAAACGAGTTTATGACCTAGAGGCTACAATATCTCTCCCTTTCTCTTTTCTCTCTCAACAAAACATAAACCACCCCCCACCCCCAACCCCACTCTTCTTCTTCTTCTCAATATCTCTATATTTTTTCCGATTTTTGCCTTAGGCCCTAAAATGAATAGAGCTACCCCTCTCATCGTAGTTTAGTCTCTAGTTGAATCTTGATATGACCTTAAAATCTTGAACATTTCTTATTTTCGGTTCTTTTAATGGTTCAGTTTTTAAAACTATGATTTAAATAAATAACTTTCTGAATCATGTGCACATTATGCTATTATAATCATTCAACTTTGACAAAAAAAATTATTAACATAAGGCTTGATTTGTTACAAATTTAATATCTATGAGTTAAACTTTTTAGGTCAAGTTTAAATTAACAGTGTTTAAAAAAAAGATTAAATTAACATTAATGTCAAAGTCCATTAATGATATATATATATATATATATATATATATATATCATATCATGTAATGTATCCCACTCTTTTAAAATTGATATTGATAACTATTTTTGCATCACGCATTTCTTTTGCGGAACAAACCCAAAAAAAAAAAAAAAAAGGTCTAATATCTCGTAACCCTTTTACTTTAACTTTATTAAAATCTTATATATATATAATAAAATTAAAAAAAAAAATTCTGCATCTGGTTATAATTAATGCCGAGCAGTGGTAATATTACTAGCTAAAATAATACCAAACCCTCATGAGTTTACGTCAAAATTATTGAATTTAGAGTTTATCAAGTTTTAGCTAGATGTATTGATGTAAAAATTTTCATGTAAACTTCTTTTTATGCATTTTTGCTGGGCTTTGCACCAGTTATTTTGATAGTTATGATGGGGATGGAAGATTTGAAATACAAGACTCTTGGGGAATATAATTGTTTTGTACGTACTACTTAAGTAAAGAATATTATTTCAAGATTCAACTTAATTTTAATGATTATTTAATAAATATAATAAAGAATAAAATCTGAAAAATAGATGCATGTATATAACAGTATATAAATATGGTAGTTTTAACTACTTCAAAGTAATTTTTATGATTGCACCCAAAAAAAAAAAAGTTGTTTTCTAATTATAGCAACTAGCAAGTGACGTTTATGTATGCTTGTGATTGGCTTTTATCAAAAGGGTAGTTGCCCTGTCATTATAAGGGAGGTTCATGTATTTATTCAAATAAAAAAATAAAATAGGGACGTTAATGTATGCTTGTGATTACAGAAAAAATTATGGGCACTATTACCCTATACTTTTAATGCGTGTTCAAATGTCGCAGTTGCAGACGTGTTCGATTTGTATCGAATAGTGTCTTGGCAAAACATGGTGCCTGTTTTATCCACTTCACTCTTGACTCTTGACACACCCGACAACATGGCTTAGTATTTGGTCGGTTTGTCACTTCCTCACACTCCCCCCCTTTCTCTACTGCTACTACTGCTGCTTGAACATCACAAACTCAACACAAACAACATTTGCTCAATCATTAGAACTCAACGGGTTCCCGTTAACTCAACTGATAAAATATATTGTTGTCAAATATGGAATTTGGGGTTTGATAATCATTGCTTACATCAAAAATTAATTGGTGCCTTGAACCTAAAGATAAAGAACAATAATCATAGAGCAGACATTATAAATTGAAATGTTATTGTATCTAAAAGAAAAATAGAACTCGAATGTACTCTGGGCCTTTATCATGATTTTTTTTTTTAAAGCGACTTTATCATGATTTTAATTATTTATTGTCATCTTCTTCTTTTGTTTATTTTATGATCAAGTTATATATTATTTATGTATATTTATATTCTTGCAAACTTATAAACTTATTTTGGTTCTTAAAATTATTTGTAGATTACTCATGGGCTTCATTACGAGTGTTAATTGTCTTCTACTATAGGACCTCCTTCAATGGTAACTCCAAGTTTATTAGTATAAATACAAGTCATTAATCCATACGATGCCTATAAATGAGAAAACTCAATAAAAAAACTAAGTATTAATAATAAACAGTAAAGTTATAGATTTTTTTTTGAAAAGAACACCCCTAATTCAATTAGAAATTCTTTTAAAAAGAGCAAACTCAATTTAATTTGAATTTTTTTAGCATTAAATTATTTTATGAAAATGAGTTTGTAGGCAGGTGAAACTGACAGACTGACCCAACTTCATTAAGGACGTGGCTGTGTAAAAGTCCAATACAATTAATTTGAAGAGGTAGGTTATCAAGGCCAACCTTTCAAGCCTAACTAGTTATGTTAGATGATTCAGAAAAGAATACGCAATCAAGGAATAAGCTTCATGGGGAAAAATAGTGGAAAAAGACAAATATATTGGTATAAATTCTCCCTCGGGTTGGTTTGAGGGGCCTTAACTCATATGATATCACCTTCTCGGTTACAAAGTTCTTGATTACACTTTATATTTCTCCCTCTCATTCTTCTCCCCCCCTTTTTGGAGGAGTCCATTTTCCTTATATAGCTACTTGGAGTGCATCTCAGTCCTCCACTTGGACAGCCACTAATCTTCACTTGGATGCTTGTCCTATTAGGGCCTTGTTGGAGGTGGTAAAATATGCTGCAAGTTACGAGGGCACTGTTCAGGGGTTATTTTGCCATTAATACGACCAGCTAAGTTGATGCAGTGCATTGAATATGGATGTGATAGGTACTTTATTTGGAAACTTCCCCCTTTCTTACTTGCACATCTCTCCTTCCCTTCTCGGCTCCCAACATTGTGGACTTGATGATCATTCTCTAGTCCCCTGAAGAGTATTTGTCCCTTAGGTTCCTCGAGCGTACCACTCTCCTTGGTTTCTCATAAAATCTTATCCAGATTGATTCGGACCTGTCCTGGCATACAGTTTGGACGTATTGCCCCTTGGGCCGGTTCTTTTTTATGGTTCTTTCTCTTCGATTCCTCATCCCCACAGAGTTCTAATTACTTTAAACTATATAATTTAATAACTCTAAAAACGAAATTATATATATATATATATATATTAAAAGAATAACATAAAAAGTGTTAAAATTTATGTGTCAACATTAAAAAAAGTCAACAAAAATTGAAAGAATTTATTTTATATTATTAATGAATATTAATACGGGTATAGATAGAGAATATACTTAAAATACACAAATATATATATATATATATATATATATATATATATATTATGTACACTTTACATATACAATAATATAATCAATAGCACATTTACTATACATGCGCCTTTCAAAGTGGAGTTGCTTGGAGATTGCTCCTCAATGTCATTATTATTAAAATAAAATAAATAAAAGTGCCATGCTAGCAAAAATACTACTCTGTTTTATAATTTTTTTGTTGGAAACTGCAAAAAATACTAGTTTTTATTTATTTATAATCTTGCAATTATAATAATGAATGAGGATTGATTTGAACTCTGAACATTTCTATTGAAAATACTAAAAATTATGAATTGAGTTACAAAACATTTAGCAAAAATAGAGCTTTTTGTCATTAGTGCATTGTCAATTTTTTTTTCTCTTTAATTATTAACTATTGATTAATGTGATACCCTAAATTGTGAGGATTTTTTTTTTGAGAGAGAGAGAGAGAGAGAGAGAGAGAAACTTTTTGATTATTTGAGTGTGTGTTGTGCAATCGAGTGTTGATTCTCGTATTGGGTGTTTGTTGGATGTTGGGTTTACAAGTGATTAAGAAGAGTCTTAATTACGAATTAACTAGTCATTTTAAGTTTACTCAAAATAAAAAAAAAAAAAAAAAACTAGTCATTTTAAGTTATAAGCGAAGATGTTGCTAGCACTTTTCTTAAGTTGTTACAAAATTATGTAGATGTTGCTAGCAGAGAATTGACCTTTCACATCCTTAATCCATCTCAAGGTATCTTGTTTATAGCTATAGGGGGCTGAAGTCCTTATAGTTGCCACAAACTCCTCATTAAATAATTTAGTTAACTTATCTTCCCTCCATGTATGAGTTATATAGGGTTAATAAGGCTATTCACTGTCATAGTCTCTCTAACAATAGATCCATCTCTTGGTTTTCGTTTGAAATCTTCTAGTCAAGGTACCCAAGGGCCATCCCATATATTAATCAAGTGTAACTTGATCCTACTCCTCTACATAACTTGTAAAAAATTTCACCATTTTACACTCTTATTATTAGTTAATACCCCAAAATATTTTTGGTGGCAAAAATGTTACATAGTACAAATATGATACTTTTTTGTATTTTTTTAATGATTATTGTTTCTAGCAACATCACTATCTATTGTTTTATTTTATATTTTCATTTATGTTTTTTACAATATGTCAAAGAAAAAAAAAAAACAATATACTATGAGACAGAGACAGTACACAGTTATGTTAGTTAATAGTTACTTAAAACAATCCGTGCGTATTTGCCCGAAAAACGTAAGACCGTATACATCTACGGTCTACCTTCCTACCTAACCGAAAGACAGTACCAGTTAACTTTAAAATCCCCCACCTCTTATTCCATTTCTACCTTAGTTTCAACTTTCAACCTTTTCAAATTTTTAATTTTACTAACCTTTTTTCTTTTTCCTTAAAAATTAAGAAAAAACAAAAAAACACAAACTATAATAAAAATATTCCAAATTTTTTTGAATCCGACAGATCCTTCGTTAGGGTTCGGATCCTCCGATCCATTGTCACCATCTTCATTATCATCTTCTGTCTCTCTCTCTCTCTCTCTCGGCTTTGGATGTGGTGCATAGATCTTTCAAAGCTTCTACTTCAAATGGAGATTTAATCATTGCTGCACGCTTTTTTTTTTTTTTTTTTTTCAGGTAAGAGCGAGCAGTTAGATTTTGAATTTTTATCTTACTCTCTCTTTGTTTGGTTGCTGAGAAAATGATGGGAGAAAGTTTTGAATCTAGTAGTTTCTATGTACTGTGATTCTGAAACATACGGGTATTTGTTGCATGTAAGTGTCTGTAGCAGATCAATGTGGAAATCTTAGTTTCTATCTTTGAGAATGTGCTTGATGTGGAATTTTTTATTTTCTTTTGCTCTATTTTGATTTGGTTAGTTGGCTGTGGTTGCTTAATTCATTGGTTTTTCTAAGTGGGTATGTAATTGGATAGATATGCTCCGTTTGCTTCCTGAGAAAATAGTTTCAAGTTAGGTTTTTGTGTACTCTCTGAGTCTCAAATTTTCTCACATCTTGCATTATCCTTCGTTTTCACGTTTGCAATGGCCAATCCAGGTTAAAGGGTTTTCTGGGTAGCTTGGGGTTTTGTTAAATCACATGTTGTCTGAGACAGTTAGTGCACTGTGAAATACTATGCGATTTGATGAACTGCATTCTCTAAATGATTTGTTCTCTTCATAGTATTGGCATATTTGTTTACTCTTGTTTGTGTGCGGGGTTTGAAAATTCAAATGATTTATTTTTCATACATTCATAGTTCATTTAATATAGAAGACTCGTAGTAAAAATTATTTGTTTGGGTTATAGGACTAGCAGCTGGTAGATTTTCTGCTTTATCTTTTTAGGTTGTTTGCCCATGTTGTCTTAATAGTTAAGCTTATAGTTCTATGCGTCTTTTCTTTGTTGTAGTACTGTTTGAGTGATGGACTCAGATAATCTTGTACCCATTGCTGGGGTTGAGGCAACCCATCAAAATGGTGTTTATGGCCGAATTCCTATTGTTGGAGACGATGGCGTTGTTTTGGATAATGTCAATTGGACTGTCAATAAAGGTTCAGATACTGCAGTGCCAAATGGGAATTTAGAGAACGTTGTCAAGTTGTATGATGATGCAGCTATTAACTCATCTACTGGGGAACTTGATGAGGGTTCAAATGTCCAGCTAGAAAGCAATGGCTTGACAACTTTTAAGGTAGGAGGTTGTTGTTTTGTTGTCTGTTAAATTAGCTCTTATGATTTAAATTCTACATGTGTGCCCATGTTTTAGGATGGGGAAGTGAAAAACAAAGATCATTCAAAGCTGTCCATACCTCAAAAGGCTCTAGGCAAGAGCAAGAATGAGAAGCCCTTGAGCCTTAAAAGTGCTTCAGCAGCTTCCGTGATGAAGAAAAAAGATGGAAAAGATGTGGAAGGAACATCTACTTCAAATGGTTCAGTTGGTTTGATTTCACTCTCAAAACAGCCTTCTAAAAGCAGATCTTTCAACGGAAGACAGGTTCAGTTATCCAATATAAAGTTTCATATTGTGTTGCTTCTGTAGCCAACTTTATATTGTCTTGCTTCTGTAGCATGGCCATATTTTGATTTCAGCACACCACTTTTACCTCTTCATCTTGGTTGATCCTTTTTTACCAGCTTTGTGGTTACTGATGTTTCACTCTCTATCTGCTTCTGACAGCTATCAGATAAGTCTGATGCAGCATTGTCTGTAGGTCTCATGTATGTATTTTTTACCCTTGAGTTTCATTTTCTTATCTAATCCTTTTGAGTTGGAGCTATATCTTCATCTCCAATTTAAATTAATGTTAAGTTTATGAGGCTGGATGTAGGATGCTCTTATAGACCATCTGTATTTGAAATGTTTGATTAATTTTATAGTTTTTTTTTTTTTTTTTTTAATATAAAAATGTTAATGTTTAAGTTAGTTGATAGAGCTATTTTCTGTGGCTGTTCTTGAACTATGATTTCTCTGGATACAGGGATAAGACAAAAGTGAAGCCCTTGAAAAAAGGACCTGGTGGTAAAGCTGAAGACATACAACCTTCCTTGTATCCTTTGCATTTTGAATGTTATTCTCTTTCTCTCGGGTTAGAAATAGAAATATAATATTACTAATATCTGTTTGTTTATCCTTAAGTACTTCATAGAAGTCCCACAGGAGAAGATGGGAAGTCTCGCAAGGTTGGCATGCTTCCAAACTATGGGTTCAGTTTTAGGTGTGATGAACGAGCTGAGAAACGGAGAGAGGTTAATTCTGTACTTTCACCTTCTTGAATTATTATATGGTCTTCTCCAGCTATGTCCATACTTCAATATATTTTTGATAATGCTGTGCAGTTTTACTCTAAACTTGAGGAAAAGATTCATGCAAAGGAAGTAGAGAAGAATAACTTGCAAGCCAAGTCCAAGGTGGTTTATTTGTGAATCTGAATTAGAATGTTTTGCATATGCAATATGTTCTTGCTATGACAACTTTCCAACTCTTTGCAGGAAACACTAGAAGCTGAGATTAAGATGCTCAGGAAGAGTTTGACCTTTAAAGCAACACCCATGCCAAGCTTCTATCAGGAGCCTCCACCTCCTAAGGTGGAGTTGAAGAAGGTAAGTATTTATGTTTTGTCATAATGGTATCTATCATAACCTTTTTCTTCTGTCCAAAACTTAAACATGCCATTGTATGGACAACATCTAAACAAACTCTCTAGCCTCTTTTGGAATGTCTGTAAGTTAGTTCCTTTGTGTGGAGCAGCAGGTACTTGTTGCTGGTGTTGGTTTTTTCCCCACATCAATCAGATTATCTGTTTCAATTTGTCAAGATACTGATGGTTTTAATTAAATTTTACTATTTTTGGGGGAATGGGATTATAACAAAAAGCTGTTTAATTCCTGCACTTAAAGATTGGCTCAAACATGCTGTGATACCATATGCATTCTTTATGTTTATTCTAGGGCCATTTTTTTTTTTTGGATAATTATTTTTAAGTATACAAGATTTTATGTTGTAATATGTTTGGTAGTGGTTCCTAGGCTGCTTTCAAGATTTTTCAGTTGGGGATGAAGAAAGGGAAAAATAAAATATTTTTGAGCTTGGTGCCTTGGACACTAACTCCATTGCTTAATAAATTTTTTTTATTATTTTGGATTGGATTCTGATCCTAACTGAGGCAGCCCTTGTCAGAGTAAGGTTGTGCTTGTTGCATTGCTTTTTCTCATGAGTGCTTTGTATGAAATGAAATCATTACCAGCCCTTTTGCCAAGAGCCTTGTAGCTCAATTGACACCTCTTGGTGTTTTCAATGTAGACATCAAGGCTCAAATCCCCCCACCACCAACTATTGAATTATCAAAAAATGAACTGAAATGGATAACACCGAATTACATTGAATTTTCTTTGTAGAGAGTCCAGGCACGGAAATTATTATTAAGAGTGAAAGACTCACTCAGATTAATATTATTGGTGCTAGGAACGGTAATCAGGAATCCACGGGTATTTTTTCCTACCTGTGGAGACTCCAGGCCCTAGAATACCTAATTAAGAGTTAAGGGCTCTCTCAGATTAACAGAATTGGTGCTAATTAGGGTAATCAGGATTTCACAGGTGTATCTACCTATACTCCTTTATCTGAGTTGTTCGAAATTCTTTCCTGGTTATCAGATAGCATTTGTAATTGTCAATTTGTGGGTTAGACATGTCAGTTTTCAATTTTAGAATGATTGAGGTATACATTTATAGTCTGATCCCATTAATTTACATTTTTGAACAGTTATTCCTATTAATCCATGGCCTTACCAGTTATCTGTCTATTACAGCTATAATGCGATATATGGTTGGGGAGAAGACATAAGAATAGTAAGGAAAACTTTGGGACATTATAGTAATCATCTTGATCCTTAACTGCTGTAAGAGTGTAGATTTCTTACAAAATCTTTTTTTTATTTTTGGTCTACCAAGTCGCCAACTAGTAGTAGTGTTGCAAGCATGTTTGATATTGAAAGGTTTTATCTTCTTAATGAGAGATTTCTCTGTCATGGTTCTAGACTAAATATTTATTATACATGCTGCTAATTTTTAGGTCATATAGTTTGCTGCTTCATGTTTGAGTTTTTCCATGTGGGGGTTTTCTAAAGGTATTCTAATGGAAACCTAATGTTGAATTGGGTGGTCCTTTTTGCTTTCCCTGTCTGCTGTGTGGCACCATCAAGCATTTACTGATTTGGTTTGCGGAATTTTGGGGATGTTTGTTGTTCTTGTTTCTTTGTAGTTTTTTGTGTTGCTCTTATATACTCCTGCACTTGGGTTTTGCCATTTTTCTTATCAAGAAAATCCTGTTATAAAAAAATAGGTGGGGTTTTCATTTGATTGCAATTTCTTTGGCCCTAATGCCTTTATTACTCCGAAGCAGATACCAACAACAAGAGCTAAATCTCCCAAGCTTGGCCGAAAGAAGGGCTCTGAGACTGAAGGGAATAGTGGCAGTGTTGGGACTGGCCGCCTTAGTTTGGATGAGAAAGTGCCCAGGGAAAAACCTGCCCGAGGTCTTTCTCCCATCAATCAGAAGAAGCCACACCGAAAGTCTCTTCCTAGACTACCTTCTGAAAAGACCACTTTATCTAATGCAACTAATGCAGAAAAAACCACTTCATCTAAAGCTACACATGAGGAAAAGATCACATTGCCCGATGCAGCAGATGAAGAGCAGACTGCCATGTCCAATGCGACAGATGAAGATAAGATCAATGTGTCCAGTGAAACAAATGGACGTCCATTTATTACTGAAGACCAGGAGGTAGTTCCCACAGCCGAGCCAAGTGAAATTCAAGAACATAAAGATTATGAGGCAGTGGTAGAAGAGCAGCCTCAACCAACTTGATTCAAAAACCCGCACCGTGGTAGCATTAAACAAAATGCAGCAATAGAATGGATGCACACTTACAGAGCCCTCTCAATTTCATGAAAATAAGAGGTATAAGACCTGAATTATTTGACGATGAAAGTGAAAAAATTTGCATTATGGTTTGTGATGTCGTCCTGTCCATAGTCAGCAGCATTGGTTGTTTTGTGTGCTTGCTTTCAAGGTTGCTGGTCTTGCATTAGAGTTTTGCATTCCAGCTTGCAGCACTGTATGTAACTATTTGTCAGTGTCAGGTTATTTTAATTTATAATTGTTCAAGAATGTATTAGTTGCCTTGTCTTTTGGAAATGTTTGGGAAAATTTTGGGAGGATCTGCCATTAGATAGTTAAGGATGAAATGTATTGTTTGTCTAAGCCTATTCTGTTGAACAAATGGGTATTGTTTACGAAGGCCGATTTTGTGCTGGGACATCCTTGATAACTGTTTGAACTTGTTTAGTTGTTCTGTATCATATATTTGTTAGTTTCTTAATTTCAACCACAAACTGATGGGTTGTATACTTGTATTAGAGTAGAATGAATTTCCAAGCCACTGATAAATCTTGCTACAAAGTGCACGGCAATAAGTGGGTTTTTATTTTTTCAGTAATTGTTATTAATTCACGTTTGTTGAAATAATTTTATGAACACAAAGTCAAGAGCTAAACGGATTGGCTGCCCAAAGAGGGGACGAATGAGTCATTTACTTATATATTTCAAGAGCTTTCAGTGGCATAATTCATTCTCCATCAGAGTTTGAATCTCCTCTCCCCATTATTGTAGTTGTTGGGTTATCAAAAGAAATTATTTATATTTGTTTGTTTAGCCAACAAACTATTCTCAGATATAATTTGTTAATGAATGGACTCAATTAGTTCATTAATGGGCACATTGTATTTTATTATAAATTATTATACAGAGTTATGGGCTTGAGATTGTATGATCTAAAGTCGTAGATAGGGTTGTAAGATAAAAAAAATTAATAGAAGAATAAGGTTAGTGAATTTGGCATTGAGCGTGTTTTCAATGAAGACATCCAAAATTCAAAATTCTCTCACCCGCAATTAAATGAAAATTAGTCAATTTTTGAAGTTCACAAATGATTAGCATATGAATTCAACTGATAACTTAATGGTAGTTGTATCATTTGTGGTGTCTCATATTTGTTGTTCAAAAACATCACATTTTCTCTCCTCCACTATCTAACGCTCTGTTTGTTTCAATTTTAACATTTTTTAGAAAATGAAAACATTTTTCAAATAGTAATTTTTAGAAAACTATTTCATTTTCTTATGTTTGGTAGTAACTCGAAAATGAATTGAAAAATTATTTTTTGACTTTTCTTATTTAGCTTAGTATGAGAGAACAACTCTCTCTTTATGTTAAACTAAATAAGGAAAGTTAAGAAATAATTTTCTATAATATATATATATATATATATATTATAATCTCACTGTACACTCACCACATTTTCTAGAGAGTGTGTAGTGTGTGTGTGTGTGTGTGTAAGCAAGCATTGTCCATTTTCAATCCATAAGACTCGCACTCTGGCCCGACCCACAGTCTAAACGCACCGCATTAGGCACTCAATCACTCCTTTGCATTTCGGATCCGAAAAAGAAAAGGAGCTGGAGAAATCTAGACGAAAGAGAAAGTGAGAGAGAGAGAGAGAGAGAGATATCAAAGTCAAAGAAAAATGGGGGAGTCATCATCATCTTCACAATCGTTCATCAAGAAACACTATGAGGGGTTCAAGGAATTCTGGACCGAGCGTTTTTCGTTCTTGGAGAACTATGCCAGGTTCGTCCAGCGTGAAAAGCCTCTCCCATCTTGGTCCGACTCCGATGTTGAAGAATTCATTGCTTCCGACCCTGTTAATGGATTCACTGTCTGTAACTCTCTCTCTTTTCTAACTCTTTGTTCTGTTCTGTGCTTTTTTTTTTTTTTTAAAAGTTCTTTTTGGCTTTTCCTGATCTGGGTGTTTGTTTCTTAATGGGTTTGAGCTGTTCTTTAAATTCTTAAATTGTTGTTGTTTTAGATTGTGTCTAGTGGATTTTGGCTTTGATGTGATAATACTCATCTGGGTTGTTTGTTTGTTTTTTAACCATGTTACACGACAAGCACTTTTCTGTTAGTGATGGCGATAGACTGGTTTTTATATTTCCGATGATCTTTGTTGGGTTTTTTAATGCAGATTTTTTACTTGGGTTCTTTATCTCTTTAAACTAGATTCTTTCTCATTATAAATAATTTGGGGAGATATGCTGCAGACTGGTTTGATTCTTCGTGCGTGGAAGCAGTCATAGATATGTGATTACTCATGGTCAGCGAGTGTGATTTTATCAGTAGTGTGTTTCGATTAGTTTATTTGTTTATATACAGCTTTTTAAAGCAAAAGCCTCATATTTTCTAGGTACAATTGTATTTTTGCCAACTTTAAGTTTCAGCAAATGAGCTTTTTTTTTTTTCAGTAAAAAGCTAATCCAAACTCCCTAGAAGTTGTATCTCCAAAGCAAGAGAATTACTTCTTTAAGCACACACCTCATTTTGTGCGTAGGCGCTAGGAGAATTTAGCGTTCAAGGGCATCTTCACACTTAAATAACACTGCCCATCCATTCTCCATCTTGTCTATAGTTATGGTCCTCAAAAGCAGCAGAAATGACCATGTGCCAGAAAACTTAGGAAAGTATCTGTTTCTAGCTATTAATCATATGAATTTATCAACATTGTCTTGGGAGTGACTAATATTGATTGGGTTTTTGGTGAAAATAAGTTTTGGTTCCTCCCTTAGATATCTTTAAGGTAATAATATTATAAGTTATTATGCTATTATTCAAGAACAGAGCTCACTTCTGTTAATACTTAAAATTGTGTCAAAGTGGAGACTAGTGAACTTGTGATGCCACCAAACTTTACTGTATGCCTTCATTCCTGCTTTGGTTGATCTAGGAGAATGAGGAAAGATTTGTTGTGTTGGGTGTCTGCCTCTTTCAAATCTTGTCAATACATTTGGAGTGCATATGCTTTACCTGATTCAGTCTCTCATGCAACAGAACTTTTCCAGTTACATGGCTAACAAGCAGGACCTTCTCCCTCCTCTCAGGTCTAATATGTTTATGACATGGATCTCTACTGGAAATTCTTTTCTACTCTTGTAATCGTTGGTTGGGAGAGGGGGTAGAGGGGGGGGGGGGGGGGTTCAGCTAATTCCGAGGTGCTCCCCTAATCCAAGGAAGAGAAAAAATTGACCCTCCTCAACTGCTAAGACCTTTAATGTGGTTCGTTCAATTTTTAAAAATTACAAATAGGAACTCCTTGTAGTATGAAGTTAGATCGAACATTATGACTTGTTTTATTCTTGTCTTCCTTGCCATAAAATCTCAGCTTTTTCTATTGCTTGTGACACTTCTTAGAATTCTTAAATAGGGAGGATTAAATGATCTAAATAAGAGTGTAGCAGTCCCAGTTGGAGATGTTGAAGGATTGGAGGAATTGGCTGATAGTCTTTATTGTAAAGGTAGGAGTTTGCCAATGAATTATTTGGGTATTCCCTTGGGGTGTCTTTCAAGACCATGATAGTGTGGAATCTTATTATTGAGAAAATAGAGTGAAGATTGGCAGTATGGAAGAAGTTTAGGGCCTGTTTGGTTTAGAGGAGTTTTGAGTGATATGATCCAAAACTCATAACTGAGTTATCAAAACACATGGGACCCACACAAATTTTTTTGTTTGGCTTGATTTTCACATTGTGTTTCCATCACTCAAAACTCACAAATTTTGAGTTAGAGTGATGAAAACAAGAAACAAGAAATGTGTGTTTTCAAAAACTGAGATAGGAAACTCAGTGGCATTGCTGTAAATATTCGGACTCTGTGGGACCCAGAGCTTCTGTGTTGTCCCATCAGTTCAGAGCTGTTTGATATTACCATTGCAAACAACCACAACACCACCACAACAAACCCAACGCCGATCCACACCACCGAAACACCAAAATCAACCCACAAAACCAACTGCCGATCCACACTGCCGATTCAAGCCATGCCATGACCCATAACCCAATCTCCACTGTAACCCAACCCCAACCGATTCAAGCCACACTGTGACCCATAACCTGATCTCCACCATAACCTAGCCCCAACCGATTCAAGCCACGCCGTGAGACCCATAACCTGATCTCCACCATAACCTAGCCCCAACCAATTCAAGCCACGCCGTGACCCATAACCCGATCTCCACCGTAACCCAGCCCCAAAAACCCAATCTCAAACCTGATCTCCACTGTGAAACCGAGCCAACACCCAAATGACCACCACCAAAACCCACCATCACCAATCCGAACCTAGCAACCACTGAAACAACCCACCACTTTAAACCCAATAACCACCGATTCAAACCAACCAAAAACAGCTGAGAAAGAAACAGAGAAGAGAGAAAAAAAATCAAATACAGATTGAAGAGGGGAGAGACAGAGAAAGCTGAGAAAGAAACAGAGAAGAGTGGAAAAAAAAAAAAATCAAATATAGAGTGAAGAGGGGAGAGATAGAGAAAGAGAGATAGACAAAAAAAATTTGATAGAAAAGAGGGAGAGTCAGAGAAATGAAAGGTGAGAGGATGCATGGGAGAAGTAAAGGAGGAAGATTTTTTTTGTTAATGAGACGCAGGTAGCAACAGTAGCCACACTGGGTAGTGTCAGTGGGTGGGGTCCACGGTTTTGGAAAAAAGTTGTAGAGATATGTGACTGAGTTATGAGTCCAAATAGGTGTTTTGCAATTTTTGAGTGAAGGTGAGGTTTGAGTAGGGAGTTATGAGTTTTGGGTTTGAGTTATAAGTTTTGAAAACTGAGGTATGAAAACTGAGACACCTCTAAACCAAACGGGCCCTTAATCATTCAAAAGGGGGATGACTAACACTGCCTAATAGTAAGATATTGAGTCTTCCAAACTACTATGTCTCGTTTATATTTTTCATGTTTCAAACAGATTAGAGAAGATGCAGAGGAATTTTTCATGGAGTGGATCGAGGGAGGAGTTCAAGTTTCACTTCATGGATTGGAATGCAATGTGTTCTCAAATTGATTGTGGTGGTTTGGGGTGCATAAATTAATTCTTTTAATCAGGCTCTTAGGGAAATGTCTATGGTGTTTTGGGGGGAATGAAGAGACTCATTTGTGGAGGCTGGTCATTGCATGAAAGTATGGGCTGGATGGGGGAGGTTGGACTATGAAGCCAGTGCGTTGAACTCATGGGTGTAGCTTATGGAAGAGTATTAGAGCAGGGCAGGATATATTTGTTAGCCATGTATGTTTTGAGGTGGCAATTGGAGAACGTGTGCAATTTTGGCATGATAGGTGGTGTTGGGATCTACCTTTGAAGGAGTTGTACCCGATCTTGTACTCTTTGGCAGTTGACTAGGACGCTCTCATAGCTTCATACTTGGAATGCAATACTGAAGGTACGGAGAAACAGGAATTTCTGATTCAGTTTAATGACTGGAAGGTGTTCTTGGTTCCTTCCATGCTTGGATTACTGTATCCTAAAATACCAAGGAGGTTGGGCCTTGATAGAATGGGGTAGAGTGTATGAGGTACAGGGGCGTTTGATGTGTGATCTTACTATGGTGTGCTACGGGCGCTAAGGGAGATCTCTTGTCCATAGAGTAGAATTTTATGTGTCAAAGACCTAAAGCGGGTAGCTTTTCTTTTTTCTTTGTGTGCACGCGTGTGTGGGTGTACAATAGTGTGGGGGGGAAGATTTTGACTAAGGATAATCTTAGAAAGAGAGAAATTGCACTAGTAAATTGGTGTTTTTTTTTGTAGGTGTAGTGGGGAGTCCGTGAATTATTTGTTTCTTCATTGTGATTTTGCCAATGCTATGTGGGGCCATGTATTTTGACTTTTGGAGTAATGGGTGCTGCCATGTAGAGTTTTTGATTTACTAGTTGGGTGGAATGATTGGTTTGGTATATGCTTTTTATGCTGTGTCTAATGTGGCTTTTGTGGTGGGAGCGGAATTCTCAAACCTTCTAAGATGTGGAATTTTTTGAAGAGCTGTTGAGGCTTTCATTTCTAAAATTACTTAGCGAAAGGTCAAATGCCCTGGGTTTTAGTGAGTAGTGACCATGGTACTGTTATGAGTTCATTAATTTGGTATCCTTTAATTGTAATTCTTAAGGTACAATTCTATAGACTATATTGTGCTTTGTATTGTTCATGAGGTAGATTTTTTGGAATAAAATCATTTACTTATTAAAAAAAAAAAAAAAAAAAAAAGGAGGATTAAAGGTGTGTACTATTAGAGTTTATTTATTTTTGTTTGTTTGTTTGTTTGTTGTTTTTTTTTTTTTAATATATATTAACATGTTAATAAGGTTATTTTTGTAATCATGCCATAAATCCTAATATAAATATTTGCTAAGGTGAAGGGCTAATTACGGCAGCCTAAACCTCAAATCTCTCTTCATTCTTTTTCTGTCTTCCAACCCTAATATCTCATATTTCACAGCTCAACTCATACCATATTTAAGCAATTTTATTTCATTATAATTTTGGTTATATGGCAGCCAGCCATAAAGCAACTGTAGAGATAGGAGCCAAGTGACCACATAGCATGTAAAGAGACCCTTCTGCCTTTCTTGTCCTTCCTTGATATGATGAAATTTCATGTTTTTGTTGAGGGAACAAAAGAACATCGGTAGAAGTAATAAAGAAGAATACACCAATTAGTCTCATGAGAATCAATAGCCAATCCCAACATTTTGTGATGGTCTAAGGCTTTGTTGTTATAGGGTGTTCTTTTTTTTTTTTTTTTCTTTTTTTTTCTTTTTTTTAATGCTAACTTAACTAGAGCGGCCTTCTTGGTTCATTCATAGATATTTTTGAAGAGTTATTCATGTGCTTCTCTGTTTGACTGAGATTACGTTTTAGACTTCTAGGCGTATATGATGATAAGCCTTGTTGGGTTTTTCTTTTTTTTTTTTAATGTAGAAAAAGGTAATTAGTTAGCGTCACTGATGCGCTTGAGATCAATAGCATATACAGAACTTTTCGTTGCCAAAATCATTATTTGTACTTTAATTTGGGTACTGACTTGAGCTGATATGCTTGCCGTGACCTTGGGTAGTGACTGTATTTGGATTGACTAATATTTTCATTGAGTGATTTGTGGTTAAATATTAATCTTTGTACCGTAAAGTATGTTTCTGTGAAATGTTTGATTCATTTTTTCTTCTTTCAGCTGAAAACTGCTAGGGAAGCAGTGAACTTTGGCCTTACAGGAAGTGTTATTGGAGCAGTCTCTACTGCAGGTGTTGCCTGGAAATATTCAAGGAGCGTACATGGCAAGTCTACTTACTCTTCTTTCTAATAGCTGTTTTACCTTTTTATACGAGAATACTGCTTAGGGATTAAGTTGTTTCTAACTTTGATTTATGTGAAATTGATTACAGTGATTACTGATTTTTGTTGTTTAATGCTTTGAGGCTCTGGGAAAGATTAATTTGCTTATGGAACACTAAACCACCTCTCTCTATTAGCGTATATTTTACTGCTTTTTCATGGTCATGTTTCACTGTATCCTAATTTTGTTGAGGGTGCATTAAATCTCACCAAAAGGTTCACTTTTTGAAAATGCTTGTGTGAAGAAAATAAATTTAGCTGAAGAATATGATAATATGAGTATTAATGGATGACAATTGATATTTAATGACTTTTGTGTCTTGTTGGCTTGCCCAGGCAGAGAGAGAGTGGAATTTTGGGGGGAAAGAGAAGTGTGTGTGTGTTTTTTTTTTGGGGGGGGGGGGGGGGGGGGGGGGGGGGGGGTGCTGTGTCTAAGTAATGTGTTGCACTATTATGCAAAGTTCCTATTGGATCAGGAGCTTTGCATGCTTTAGGTGGGCACTAATTGCAAATTATGAGGATGAGGTTTTTTTTTTTTTTTTTTTTTTTTTTTGGGAAGACATTCAGATACGTCTTATTTGGTATGTTATTTTTGTTCATTGGAGGCATTGACAAGGTTTTCAGTGTGTGACACCAATTTCACAGCCCCCTTTGCTTCTCTTCCACGTCTGACTTTGTACAAGCTCAAAATGGTTTTTTTGGTAATTTCATATATTAATTATGTGAAATTGCTCACCTGGACTAATTATATATCTAAAAATCTAGGGACACAAATTTTCAATACCTCTTTTCACAATTGTTGACCCCAAAAATTTGGGATTAAGGCTTTTTGTTGTTGTTGTTGAGGTGGAATGTTGTGATTGCCTGATTGGTGCATAATAAAGTAGTCAATGTTGGGTCTAAGTGGTAAGTGATGTTACTCTAATCACAACTTGTTTCTTTAGCAAATTGTAAATTAAAAAAGAAGAAGAAGCTGTGTCCCTAGCATTGCTCATCATATATTTCAAATTGCTGACACAGAACTGATGCATGTATCAATCATGGGTAGGTTCTTGACAATGATTGAATGGGACAAATTGTTCAGAGTAAAATTTCTTTTACGGGGATTTGTGTATTATGGTTCTTACCCCTCTTATATATGGCAGGTGCTGGGCTGTCCTTTCTAGCAGGAGGTGTGTTTGGTTGGACATTTGGACAGGAAGTTGCAAACCACTGGCTGCAACTTTACAGGTTGGACACCATGGCTGCACAAGTTAAGTTTATGGAGTGGTGGGAAAAGAAGAGTGAGGGACAGTCTTAACTGAAACATTACATGAAGACTGAAGTGCAACTTTGTGTCCATCTTCTCAATAAGTTCACCAGTGTTACAAATGTAATGGTTGATTGAAATACCTTGAATATGCTTAGATTCTTTTGAAGTAAGGCAGTTCATCTTTTCTCTTTATGAAACAAAACTGATTACTCAGTGGCTTAATTGCAACCTGTTCTGCTTTATCTACTTCTCTTAAAGGTTGAATTTTGATGATGCTGTTATACCCAATTTATAATAAAGTTTTGTTGCACAAAATTAGTGAGCGCATTAGTAAACCAGTGCCCCAAAAGATGTTATGTGGATGAAATAAACCATGGCCCCCCTGCCTCCGCCCGTTTAAAACGTATGCAGGGAAAATCCATAAAAACTCTAGCCTCTCTCTTTTGTGATAGATCAAACCTTGACAAATTCAATGGCCTGCGTTTGAGCAATTACATACTTACTGTGTTCATTGTAAAACTCGCATTTCAAATATGTCTACTTTGCCCGTTCTACATGTACATAGATGACGCATGGTTCATGCCGTAAGTTTGAGTCTCTTGGATTATAATAGCTTATTTGTTGATCCATTGTAGCAATTCTCCATAATGACTAGCTTAAACAGAGGTCGAAGACGCAATAATAATGGAGGAGACTCAAAATGGTTAAAAGGATGACTCATCTATTGGAAAATAGTCAAAACTGAAGCACTAGTGTAGACTCTTCTGGGTCCTTAACACTACACATCATTAAAAACACACATGCTAAACTTTCTTATTACTTACTAGATGAATGGACCGTTTCAATTTTCAACAAACTCGCAAAATTGGTAATATCTCAGCAATGTTATTTAGGCCAAGCACCTAGGTGCTTGCCATTCGCATGTGATGAGATTGACAAATCTTTGGTAATATCAATGTATGGATTTTGTATACTTGCTTCATAATTGATCTTGCATGATACCAGCACATGACATGATCTTTATAGACAACACAATAATTTAAGATAGATTCTTTGAATGTGATTTAATGACTCTATTTTTTTTTTATAATCTTTTTCGGATTACTAAACTAATCCCACAAAAAATTTACTTAAAACAACAGTTAAACCCAAAATATAGGAATCCCCCGTCAGAATGATGATTAGAAGAAGATAATGTTTTACCAAATCGGATACTCTTCCTAACTACTATAGATTTGCCCTTGCATTATATCACAAATACATATATAGTAATATACCAGCACAATCTCCAAATAGATTTCTACCTATGAGTGCAATCAAATTTTATAATGCGTGAAATATTGTTTGTTTTGGTAACGTAGTTCTCTATTTACCAATTTCGATTCCATGCAAGAAAGAATTTTTGTTTTTTCAGTTTTGGCGCTTAGTGGCTAAAGTAAAATGTAATATTCCTAGCGCGCGCGCGCAAAAAAAAAAAAAAAAAAAAAAAAAAAAACCTCAAGGTAAATAAATCCAGTCAAATTACTCAAATTGCATGAATTTTTGACGTAAAACATGAAGAACTGTTTAAAAACTAGAAGGTGTTCAAGTTATACTGTACAACCATGAATCCTTAATCAACATAAAAGACCCCAAACAAGTAGTAGAATTCAACATACCAATTCACAAAGTTACAGTGGTGGTTGGGCATCTAAACTATTTTAAATTGAATTGAGTAACCAAATCATATTGATTACAACAGTCGATAGCATGGTAGAGGAAAAAAACCATACATAGGATATAAAGAAAGTTGCGTCTTTCTATAGGTTAGAGAACAAACAAACAACAACATCATCAATAATCTTTTCACATTAAAAAAAAAAAAAATCAATAATCTTTTCACAAATCTTTGGTGCTCCAACTCTTTGTTTTCTTGCTCTTTTTCTTTTGTGTGTATGTGTGTACGTGTGCTTTGGATCTTGGGTTGTTGAATGGTTTAATGATATGTGAGGATTTGTTAAAGAAAAGGGGACTTGGATTTTGATTTGATTAAGATCAGTGGTAGTTCTTGATGAGAGAGAAACATGTACAAAGCTGAAGTGAGAGATGAACAAATTGGATTAAAAAAACATCAAAATCCAGAAAGTGAAGGCTTTATTTCGATATGTAAAATGTCAAGAGAGAGAGAGAGAGCGAGAGAGAGAGAGATTGGAAATGCAAAGCACCCCATTAATTGAGAACAAAGAACCCAAAACCGATTGCATCTCTTCACTTGTCGATTGTTACATCCTTTGTATTAGATTATTATCTTCATTGGTATAAAAAAAAAAAAAATTATTATCTTCATCAAGAGAACCCACTAATTTTCCTAGACGACAGAACAAGGGACCATTTCAATCCTTGCTCAAGTCCTCTGTTTTTTATATTGTATAGATAATTAGATTCAAAGGAGGAATAAAGGAGTATTGCCATTTGCCATTATTGTATGCTTTGGCAAAGAGAGATCATTATTTTATGCATCTAAAACCCAACTTTTATAATATATTGATGTTAAACTTTTTTGGATCAGTTGTGGAGGCTTATGCATTATAGACTTACCTATAATGCCTTATAAAATGTACAACTTGTGGACTTATTTATTTACTATACAATGTACGATTTACTTTTCTTTATTATTATTTGATGGTAGAAAGAAGAATTACTTTTCTCTTTTATTATTATTTGATAGTAGGAAGAGAGAGGAGATAAGATTTAAACACTAGACATCTTCATTAAAAACATCAAAAGCTGCAAATTGAATTACAAGACTCTTTAATTACACTTAAAGCACCATTTTCTTTACCATACATCCAAAAATAACAAAATTTAGGTACAATTCTTTGGGTGTTATACAAATTGTGACCCATTAATCGTATAGTTAAAGTTAATTAGGAAATCTTTCGCCAACTTTCTCCCTACCCAAGGATTTATACAAATTGTGACTCATTAATCAATATAACC
Organism: Quercus ilex subsp. ballota; assembly: GCA_032727855.1. Taxonomy (NCBI): domain Eukaryota; kingdom Viridiplantae; phylum Streptophyta; class Magnoliopsida; order Fagales; family Fagaceae; genus Quercus; species Quercus ilex. The sequence continues at coordinate 25,196,274 of CM064909.1, forward strand.
ATATAATTAAATTAAATTGGAAAATTCCCCCCCCCCCCCCCCCCCCCAAAAAAAAAACCTCTTTAGGACCTTTCTTCCCACCCCACTCAAGGATTTATACAAATTGTGAACCATTAATCAATGTAACCATATAGTTAAATTTAATTGAAAAATCTTCCCACTACCCTTTAAGATACTCCCTCCGTCCCATTTTTTTTTGTCCTCTATTCCATTTTGAGATGTCCCAAAATATTGTTCTGTTTCTAAAAATAAAAGTCATTAATTTACTAATGTTCCTATTATACCCCTATTAATTTACTAATTCAATTTTTTAATAAATTTTTTTAAGGGTAATTTTGGAAAATTATACATTTTTAAAAGGTAGACAAGACAATAAATGATGTTCTCTTAAAAAGTATGACTTTTCAAACAGGACAAAAAAATTGGGACGGAGAGAGTAATTGTTAAGATATATTTAATGCTTTATTAAATAATACTTTTATATATTTAAAAAAAATATAAAGTCAAACTGTACGCATTAAAAAAAAAAACACACACACACACACACATAATCACAATAAATTTATGCGTATAAATTTGTTAACATCTGTATTTTAATTTTGAAGAGTGCGCGTTACAACTCACAACGAGCATTTATTAGTCTTGCATTTATTACCCCTAAATGTAATGCTAAAGTTCTAGTAAAAAATTTTACCCAATCACCGCAAACTCTTAGTGTAATGGTTATTCTACAAGTATAAGTGTTTATGAAGTGTGGAGGACAAAAATCCAAATTCAAGGCTTTAGGAGGGAGTTTCACACACATACAATTAAATTAAAAATTAAATTAAATTAATGTAAAATTTCTACCTCGTATAAAAAAAAATTTACCCAATAGTATTAGATCACTTACAGTACCTCCTATACAAGACTTGCCACTCACTCACTCTCCAAAAATTGCAAATTACGTGGAGCTCTCTCTCTCTCTCTCTCATAAACAAACTTTTTTTAACACGCACCAGATTAAAAGAATCCCGTGAAGTTGGCCTTAAGATGTTGACTAAAAATTTTGAACTTGAGATCTCATAAATACTATGAGGCCTTAAAAACCACTAAGCCAATGTTTATAAGCTTCTAACATTGGATGAGCCATACCACTTGCTACTTATCCATCGTTCCAGAAACACCTGTTTTTTGCATGCCTTTTATAAGTCAAAGAGAGCAGTAGTAGCAAATAGCAAGCACAGGACAGCACACCTTAAGTTGTCAATTTTTCTTTCCTAGAGATATTTACTTAAAGGTTTCACAAGTTCTGACAAATAGGGGCAAATTATGAAGTGGGAATTGCATGGAGCCCCAGGAAAATCATTAGTCACACAAAAGGATTCCATTGAAAGCTACATATTACAAATACATAAAGACAGAAGATTTTTATTTATCATCACCCAATAGGATGGAATGCATACAACACAAAGGACAGATAACAATGTTCATTACATCAAAAGGAGGTTGCTCACAGTTTGAAAAAAAAATATATGAAGCCTGAAATACTAGGACTTGGTTAAAAAACAACCCCCCTTAGGAGGAGGATTGTAATGGCAGACTTTGTATTACCTACTGCCATGGCCAAAGCCCCAGAGATACAAGGCACCAAAAATTCAAACTGCCAAGAGCAACCAGCACTACTGTAACTGACTCAGGTAATTAACCTGCCCTTTGAGGAAAACAGAGACCCAACCATCACGTGGAGAACACAGGTTCAAAAACGCAGACGACTTGGTAAAAGAGACAACGTACAGACTTGGAACTGGGTAAAGTGTAGAAGGAGAAGAGCTTAGCACATGCAGGAAGGCATAACCAGTACAAGGCTGAGCTAAAAAAAACTACCAGGTGCAGATACCCAGCAATATAAAAACCATGACTAGTGGAAAGAAACCCTACACTCAAAACCCGGTAACTATGTTCTCAGGGAAATGCAGCCATTACGCCCCATTGTTTGGAGCAAAAAAACTGGTAACAGATTTCTATTTTTAGGAAACCTGCAAAAAAGAGTTAATGGCTGCATCCCCTGGAAAAGGGAACCGGGTTACTGAATGATTGAAGACCCATAGCTGATGGACCCAAAAAAAAAAATACACAAACTGCTACTCACAAAACCTGACTGGAATTCTTAGACCTGATTGGTTCGAAAACATTCCCTGCTTAGGAAAGGATGTCACACCTCCATAGCTGCTCCACAAGCAGGTCAACTGTGCTGATGCTGACTGCGTTGCAGTGTTGGAGATTCAACCCACCCAGGGTCTGACCTAATTTTCCCAAGGCAAGCAAGCTTTTGTCTGTTATCAAATAGCACCTTGAAACTGAAAGGATCTGGAGATTAAGCTGGTTTGCATTGGCCAGGGCAGCAATCCCACAATCTGTGATCATGCACTTCGAAAGATCAAGATCCCTGAGCAATGGGCAGTTTTCTGCAATAGCAACCAAGCTTGCATCACTTATCTTCTGACAACCATCAAGATTTAGCACTTCTAGAGTCCAACCATGCATCTCAGCCAAGGATGAAACCACTTTATCTGTCAGATTTACACAACCACTAAGATTAACCTTTACTAGACCAGCCTCACAGCTCTCAAGCATTGGGAGAAACCCAGCATCTGTTATTCCCTGAAGCCCGCTCAAGTCTAACTGCTGCAGTTGAGGACACAACTTCCCCAACAATGCCAAGCTAGCATTACCAAATCCAGAACAGTTACGAATGGACAATGATCGCAGAGATTTGCAAGAAGCCTGCAGAGGCAGTCCCAAATTTAGGTCCTTGATCCCCAGGCAGTTCACCATAGCAAGAGCCTTCAACTTTGCACCACAGTTTAAAAGTATGCCAAAAAACCCAAATTGGGTGATCCTGTGGCACTCTTCCAATTGCAGGCTCTCAAGTGAAGCTGCAGCTTTGGCAAAAGAGACCAACCCATTGTCAGATAAAAATGCACATTTACGGAGACAGAACTGTTTCAAGTTTGGGCAACCTCTCCCTACAGCTTCAAGCCCAGTATCTGTTACTCCTCGGCATGATGTAATTGACAATGTCTTCAATTTCTGCAATCCATGGCCATTGCCCATGACCCAGAAGCCCCTCTCACTAACGTTTGGAAGGCCAACAAGCACAAGATCAGTAATTGCCTTGCCATAGTGTCCAATAACTGCCAAAGACACATCAGTAATATTCAATGCTTGGAGCTTCACCTTAGTCATGACATAAGAGGTGGAAGATAACAAGTTCGCAATTCCTTGATCACCAAGAAGAGGGCAGTCTTTAATTGAAATGGACTTAAGATTGGGGCAGCAACGCCCAATAGCTTGAAGACCTTCATTCCCAATTTTTGAACAGGACTCTATTGTTAAATCAGTTAGATTAGGGCAGTGTTTCGCAACTGCAATCAAAGCCCTATCAGAAATTTCAGGACACTGGCTAAGGTCAAGCTTTTCAAGCACGTTACAACCCTTAGCAATCTCACACAGACCTTCATCTCCTATGGAAGGAACATTCCACAAAGAAAGAACCTTCAGAGAAGGGCAGCCACGAGCAATCGCCCTAAGGCCAACATCTGTAACCCTGCGAGCAGAGTTGCTTCCCCGGATCGATAACTTGCCCAACCCACCATGACTAGCAGCACCAACAGCAATGGCAGCAAGTCTAACATCTGTTGCCTTCTTCCCTTCCAAGCTCCTAGAAAGGAATCCATCACTTTCAATTTCTTGATCTTCAGCCTTATTCTCGTTAACCTTTTCCTTGGGCTTAAGATTTTCAATGTTTGAGTTGCTGCTGAATTCATCCCTGCAGATATTGCTCAAAAGTGTAAGCCAGCGCTTGGAAACACAAGCACAGGCACTCCTTTCCTGGCCAGCAGGCAACCGCCTGAAGATCTCAAAGAGGCATTCATCTGGAAGAACTTCAATAGAGACCTCCTTCTTCCTCTCAAACTTCTCTGTGAAAACAATGGGAGCACTGATGCGAGACCTCTTGCGAGGAGGGAAGTAGACATCCACATGATGACCAAGGGACAAAAAGAGGCTAGATTCCTTGGGATTTGGGTATATTGACCCCCCAGGGCAAAAATCATCATCTCCTGAAAACCCAAAAACAATAGTAGTTTAGACAAATATTCCAATGAACTACAAATAATTTTTTGCATTCAATAATTTCTTTAATACACATGCCAATATACATCAATATGTATGTTAAAGTTAATATACATACATACATACATACATACATACATATATATATATATATATATAAACACATGGTAATAATTTCTATGTTCGAGTTTCAGTTGTGTATATAAATTAAATATTTATAACTGGGAAAGTTATAATAGGTAGTATTACAATCTAACAAACAAAATTTCTGGAAAGAAAACTAGTTTCCTGCCTAACTATAGAACTCCTAGAAATCTGCCTAACTATAGTACTCCTAGGAACCTGCCTAACCAAACTATTCCACTTTCTGGGAATTTAATAAAAAAGAAAAAGAAAAAAAAGAAGCATACATCATAAAACTCAATCTAGTTTTATTTTCCTTCTTTTCTTATAGTCCAACTAAACAGGATTTCTATACCAGCAAAGCACCATAGATAAAATTAGTATCAAGATCATATCTAAGATCTCTAACCAGATCCAACACCAATACGTGGTTATCTCACTTCTAAGCCATTAAATAACCTGCATCTACTTACACAAAATAAAGAATTACATAGCAAAGGACCAGCAACAGAAACATAACCCATCTGATCAATTCTCAGAATACATGGTCTAAAATTACCCCAAAACAAAAATAAACCCATCTGAGCATCAATCACAAGCTTACAAAACAACATGTACTATATATAAATTTCACAACATAACTTAACCCATGACCCCAAAAGTCATGAAACCCATCTCAAAAATCAAGCATACACATCTGATCTACAACTATATCAGTTAAACAACATGAAAATCAGAAGACTGAAACAAAACCCACATACATATTCAGCTTAAAAACATGAACTTTGAAAGAAACCCATGAAAAAAAAAAAAAAAAAAAAGGAAACTCACCACTGAAACCGAAGAGCTTAGACATGGGTACAGCTCAAAAAACCCCGGGAGGTCGAACCCACACCGCTTTTCACCAAAGAACCCTCCAAAGAGAGCAAAAAAGAGAACCGCAAAGATGACTAAAAACACTGATATAGCTACGTACAAAGCTTCAAAGCAGGAGCTCATGAGATAGAGAGAAATCAGAGGAAGAAGAACATGTAAACCCTATCAGATAGGGCAAAAAAATAAAAGAGACAAGGTTAAAGAGAAAAAGAGAAATGAAAATGCAGGGTGAGAATGGTTCTATTGATTGCTTTTATTATTGTGAGACTGAAACAGAATGGGGGTTTGGGTACATGACAATACACGCAAGGGTCACTCACATGCAATGTATTTGTGCATAGAAGTGGGGGTTTCTTTGTTATATTCTCCCACCAAATTAAAACCAGAATCCATGTAGCAGTTTCTGGTTTTCTTTTTTGTGGTTTTCGGTTTTGCTTTTTGGGTCAAGTTGGGGTTGTTTGGGTGCTGAGATGATATAAGTCAGGATCGTGGAGAACGTTTTGTTTGTTTCTTTGTTTTTTAATTCTATCTTTGTAATCAAAGTGATGAGTGATGACTAGTAATTTCCTTTTATTTTACTCCTTCATTTATTTATTTTTAAATATGAGTGGAAGGACCCCAATAAGGTCATTAAATGGGAGACTCCGTGTTACAGTGCCAACTTTTATACAACGTTTGGTTTGAATGATGTAAAATATTGAGAAAATAGGAAAAAAAAAAATGTTAATAAGCATCGTGTGATGCTTGTTAAGGTTGGATTAATGTGAGTTTCACTTAATAAAAAATAAGAAAAATGGAAGAAAAAGACATAAAAATAACTCCATAGTTTTTTTTTTTTCTTTTTTTCTTTTTATGAAACTAGCCCCACAGCTTATAAGACTATTCAAACCCAATTAAGTACTTGACAAATTGAAATATTTGATGGGGCTCGATCCAAGATTCAATCGATCAGCTCAATGCAGAAGTCGACGACGATTCACCTCCTTTGAAATCTGGCGAGATTAGGTCAAGTGACGGATCGTTGCAAGAAAACCAGATTTCAACCGATTCGACCAATGTCCACTATTAGATGTTGTCATTCTCCATTGTTCTCCACAAGATTTTGGTTAGAAATTAGAACTTGACTAGATCTGATGAGATCTTGTAAGAACTGCTTTCCTCATAGTTTTACCTACTCCAACCAACATCCTACTACCACACATTAAGACTCAAGCCGTTCGAATCACTATTCCCCACCCTAAGTGATGGTCGAGTTCGAGTTGAGCACAAACCCAACTTGGATCGACCCATAGACACCCCTAGAAAAACGGATGGAAAAGTAAAAAGATATAAATTAAATTACTATTTTATCCTTATTGGTTATTTAAAGTGATGTCATACCATTCAATATTTTTTATTGGCTATGAGTTTGGACAAATCTACTATTAGATTACATTTATTTCTTATACATTCCATACTTGCAAAATTCCAAGATAATCAAGGATATTAATAGCTATATCATTTTATTGAATTTTTGAATAGTAAATACTATTTTATTGGCACGGAATTTTGCATGCATGTTAAGAACATAGAGAATATGTGATCCAATAGTGGGATTTTCGAAGTTTTAATTAAAAAGTTATTTAAATGGTGTAACATTAGTCTATTACTAATGTGTCTTGATCCCTATCCATCATTAGAGTTCAAAGTCTACATTTCCACCCCACCCCTCCCCCTTCGATGACCTCTCAACATAAATTTTGTCATTCTCAATTTCACAAATTTCAACATTTTAAGTCTTCAATTCCATCATCATACTTGTTCTTTTGAAATCTTTGTCATTGTTTTTGTGTTGCTGCTCACAAATTGATCCTCCACCTTTACCATCTTCTTCTTTTGGTTAGTGTCAAAGTACTTAAGCAACTTGGAATTAAAGTTATTGTTGTTGCTATTGATACCATTCTTACTTCTGCTATTATAAAGTGTTCTCTAAAATTAGAAACCTTTCCAAATGATGCTGCTATGTAAAGGCATGCATGCAATGCCTCCATCACCCACAAAAATTGCCTCACTTCCTCTTCTTAGAGGGAACCTCAAAAACCCTAATCATTCTCCCATCTTTAGGGACTCATATTGCAAGAGTAACTATTAGTACTCCCACATTTCACATAATAGTGGATCTCACTAATTAAATTCATGGTAGGACCTACTATTCATATGAGAGGGGAAAGCACTAAATAATTACACATATTGCAATTCTCTTTAATGTATATTCCTCCCTCCAAATCTAAAACCCTAATTTCCATTAATTTTCAACAAATAAAATCAAACTATAAGTCAACACTGGAAAAGTGAATTGAAAATATAATTGGAAGAGAGCAAAATCAAGATAACTTTACCAAGAAAATTTAGGAGATGACTGCATAGATTGGAAATAAATTTTTTGGTAGTTGCAAATCGAACAACAACATAGAGCAAGAAAGGTCGAGAAAATTGAAATTTAAAATTTTATCTCTCTTCTAAAAATCATTCACTTTCTTTATCTCTCTATCGGTAGTATATATGAATGACAATTAAGATTAGGATGGGGATGAGTAGTTTTCATTGCTGTTTATGAACACCTCGAGTTTGGTTTGGAAAAAATATTGTTTATGTTCGTTTTGTTTAACAAACAAGGCAAGCTCAAATCCAAGTTTAGGCTTGACTATTAAACAAGCTAAGCTTGAACATAATAATGTGTTTGTAAACAAGATCGTGAACATCGTAGCTTGATTTAACTGTATATAATATTATATTTTTATATGTACATTTGGTTAAAAATATATTTATATAAACTTGAGATTGAATTGTATAAGTTTTTAGATATTTTCATATGATATAAAATTATTATTTATAGTTTATTGATACTCTACACAATCCATTCGTTGTAAAAATTCATTAATTTGTGGAGGGGTAAAACTTCGGGTTATCATTTTACTATATATAAGAAAATAATAAGTTAATTAAGTAGCTCGTGAACAAACTTGAGCTTTTTTGACAAAAAAATAAACAAATTTTGAACATATAATCTTATTTAGTAATGAGCTTAAGCTGGACTCATGTTTGAAATAAAATTAAATAAACAAATTTGAATATTTAACGCTCAACTCGACGCGGCTGGTTTACAATCCTAGTTTTCAATCCTCACACGGTGTCATTTTTTTTTTCCCTCTCTTAGTCATTTGGGCATGATCTGGCATGCATACTGGGACATTTGAGCAAAAAATGGGTGACATTGTCTTATGACTTGTCATCTGTGACTAGACATACATTATGTGTTTACTTGAGTCATTTTTGAAAAAGACTCAAACATAGGGGACTAAAATAAAAAACATTAAACTTAAGGGACCCAAAATGAAAATAATTTCAAACCTAAAAGGGATGAAAGATAAATAGTTATGAAAATACACTAGTTGCATTATAAATAAATGACAAAACTACATATTAAAAAACAAACTTAAATGATGCCTTTTCGTAGTTTAATCCAGAGTTAATTTTCTCTGTAACGGAGGTGACGAGGCAGTGGCAGATGCATGTACGGGAACAATGAGCAAGAATAAAAAAGAGGAGAAAATTCATGCACCGGCACAGTCTACGAAGTTTCCTTTTAAGTTTTAATAAAGGTCAAGTCTTTATAATCCACCTAATTAAATGCATGTGAGCGTTTTGTGGGGGCCACATTATTACATTTTTGATTTTGCAGCAGTTATTCATGTACTCCGTCCTGGATGGCTGGATCCTTACTTCTATTCGTAGTATTCGTACCACGTTCTGGTCCTTCCACGCGGACTCCAATTACCACGTAGAAGTCATAACTCATGACATAAATGTTAAAAGGCTAATGCGAGCTAATCCACTTACAAGAGTAGTTAACCATTTATTTTAAGGAAATTTTAACATTATTTTTATAAAAAATAAAAAAAAATTTGTCAAAATATTTTTTTTTATAAATTTTTTTTAAAATGGATTGTTAATCATTACCCTAAGAATATTAGTTAGCATTTTCTATATTAAAATAACAAAAATATTTCTTTTTGGTTGATAAAATAGATGATTTATTTATGGCGTAAATGCACTTTTAATCACTATTTTTGTTTTTTTTTTTTCATTTTAGTCCCTACATTTTAATTTTATCACTTTTAGTCCCTAAACCAATTAATGCGTATTATTTTCGTTCTTTCTGCCAGTCAACAGACAGAAATATATGATGTGATTGACGGAAGAATTAAAATATTATAAAAAATCTATTGTGGAACTCATCACCCATGCCACATGGGTTTCCCACCCCCTTTAGAAATTTATTACTCAATTTTAACAAAAAAAAAAAAAAAAAACAGAATTGAAAACAATAAAATACATAAATTTAGATCTAATTTATTTTAAATAAAAATACACAAGAACATGATCACAGATTTAAACATCAACACAAGAACATAAGAGCACAAACCCAAAATGAAACACTAACTTAATTTAAAAACACAAAGAACACAATAACAAACATAAACTATTTGCTCTCAAAATAAATGCCACGTCAAATCCAGAAAATCATACATACCCAGAAAATCATACAAGCCTATCAAGAACACACAAGAGTACAAACCCAATAAAATTATACAAACCCAGAAATCAAACACAGAAAAATCATAAAAGAATATTGTACAAAAAAAAAAATCAATCCATATATACATACACAAACCAAATTATCCAAAAGAAAAAATAGATTTAAATCTGAAAATTAAATCAGTACGATCATTAACAAAATACTCACAAAATTAAACAAACCCAGCTCAATCCCTCAACCATACCAACACAAACCCAGCTCAACCATACCAACACAAAGCAAAACATCTCAGCCTCTCTTTAAACCCACTAATGGACCTAGCCGATTTAGACCCAGAAAACCCAGATCTACCCACCACCTGTGACCCAAAAAAATGAACCAACACTACTGATCTGACCCAGCCACCACGATCTCCACCCCCACCAATCTGGCACAGCCATCAAACTTAACAAACCCAACCCTTTCTCTCCTCTTCCACCGATCTGGCATAGCCATCAAACCTAACCAACCTGATCTGGGTGTGTGTGTTATTACACATGTTACATGCTCACAAAGCCTAACAACACTGAGCACACAAACACATATACCGAGCACTTACCCTATGTTTTGCCCTTTAACCTTCATATCTCATTTTTGTGGATTAAGTGCTGTTCAAGATGCTCTTAGCTTATAGATCGGAGAGTAGCTTTTGGGTTTAAGATTAAAGAGATTCAGGTTTAGAGAGAGTATTTGTTGATTTTGGGCTTAGGTCGAGAGTCTTGTGAATGTTGGGTTCTGTGGTGGTGTTGGCTGAGTTCCATGGGGAACAGGGAGGCTTTGCCTTGTTTTGGATCAAAGAGAGAGAAGCCGAGGTCTAGAGAGAGATAGACTTAGATTGGGTTTTAGGTCTCATGTGTTTGAAGGGTGTGAGATTTAGTTTGAGTGGTAGAGAGATTGGAGGTCGAGGAAGCTCCGACCATGGTGGCCATGGAGCTTCGGCATAGAGGAGAGGAAAGAAAATAAAAATTAGATAGCATTTTGTGTTCATCTCATATTCAAATTTGGGTTTGTGTTCTTGTTGAAGATGAAACCAGATCTAGATTTATGTATTTTTTTAAATTTTAATTCTGTTGTTTTTTTTTATTTAGTTAAAATTGATAAATTATTTTTAAAAAAAAAAGATGCTGATGTGGCATTTTTAATATTATTTTATTCGTCGCGTGACATTTTTTAATATTATTTTAATGGACAAATTAGCATTTACCATGTCAACAGTACACTCTGTTTACCATGTAGGATATTTCAATTAAGTGAGTGACGATAAGGACTAAAATGGAATGTGTTAATTGATCTAAGGACTAAAAATGGTAGAATAGAAATGTAAGAACTAAAATAAAAATGAGGCCAAAATATAAGGACTAAAAGTGTATTTACGCCTTTATTTATTAACTATGGAACATTGTTATAAGTATTGTTCATTTAGCGCTCGTGACAAGTTTATAGTTGCAAAATATCACACATATATTTGACATAAACAAAATTTAGACATTTATTATATTTTTTGATACTGCATTGGAGCTCCTGTTCTCTCTTTATAAATAAGAAAAATGTTAATGTGATCTTTTTTACTTTGACCGTGTAAATATAAATAATGAGTTCATAGTGAGTTCCAATAAGCTTAATTCAAAAAAAAAAAAAAAAATTGTTGTTGTTAAATAAAAAATTGGGATTTAAATTAGCTATTTACACACAAAAAATTAATTGGTGTTTCGTCTTAATAATAAAAAGGATAAAACAAGTACCATAAATTAAAATTCTATCATTCTATTAAAAAAATAAATATAATTTTTAAATTTTTTTTATTGATAAACAAAAATATATTAATTTATAAGATTTATGTTAGAAATTTTGTTAACATCATTAATTTATATCGTAATAATTACAATATTTTTCTACCGCAGTAAAGTAGTACAAATAAATTTACTTTATGTCTTTCGGTCTTTCCTTTGAACTTGAGCAACATACACCTCTTCTTCCTAAATGATCTCTCAAATTGGAGTGATTTCAAATAACCCCTTTTATTATACTTTAAGAATTTCCCAGTACGTCTCATTAATATAAAAAAATGAAAAATGGAAGTACATTCCTTATCCCAACTTGATGATATTCAACGTTTAAAAAGCAGAACAATTTAGGAGCTGCACGTGTATCCGATTCATATGAAGAACTATATTCCTGGTACATTCCCCCCTGATAAACCGCATGATGATGATATGCACTTGATCATATATACACCACCACTCGCTAACGTTAAACCTTAAAGAATAAAGACCCACAACTATTTCTATTTTCTAATGAGTTTTGAGCCTCCAGCTGTGCAGCCCATGCATGTCCTAGGATCTAAAACCATGCCTTTTACGCCAACAATTAATGCATATTCTAACATAAATAATATAATATACAACCAGGACAAGTGGGCCGGTTCCATTATTATATAATAATAATTTACATAATTACTTCATTAAACAAAGATTTTTTAAAAGAAAAATTAGGTTCTTTATCATATAAGTTATCTCTGATCACAGCATGTTGTTTCAGATTTGGCGTGTGAACCATGGTTTATTATTAGTTGGGGCAAGAAACATGCATGATGGAGATGAATCTGAGTTCTCGTATGACCAATAAAAGATCAGCTATTAGATTGGCATCCATGTTGCACTATGATAAATTAGGTATGTTAGAGATATATCAAATTATCAAGTCCAATTCTAGATGATGTGTAAACAAGTCTATTAATCATAGTTAATGTGTTCATATAAATACTTATATTGAGTTCATTAATATAGAAATTTTACTTCACCTATATGGACGTAGGTTGTTAAAACCGAACCATGTAATTCTCTTGTGCTTTTATTTGTACTTCTGCTCATTAAAATATATTTTTTTATATCTCCTCCAATTTATTTAACAATGTAATTTTATAATTCACTCACCTCTTCAAAGTTTGAGATCTGTTAACTAGCTATCAATCAAAGTAAAAGAATATAATCATGAAATTCAACATTAGACAAAATACCCAAACAAGAGTTTCCTTTAGAGCATGATATATCATGACCCATATATTTCACACAACAAATTAAGTAATCATCAATTCGATCTACTAGGTTGAATTCAGCTTCATTCCAATCTGTAAATGAGGTTTGGTTGACTTATGAGTTATGACTCTCCTTGTCTTCCAACATTTCAAGGAAAATCACCTTCTAAGGTGTGGAGGGTAAGCAAGAACAACTACAATTAATTCTTTTATTAATTTTAGGAAATCAAAATTAAAAAAAAAAAAAGGTATAGGTTTTAGCTAGGGAAACCTTAATTATCATATATATACCAGAAAGAGTTAGGGACTTACGGCTGTCTTGATGCTGGACATGTGTATATATATATAGCCAATTTGTTCTTTGAATTCCATTTTAAAACATCAACTTGTAATTTCATATGGAGAGAGAAAAAGAGAGGCGAGCTGGCAAAGGCAAGGGGATCTTTATACAGGGAACTTGCATTAAGTATAAAAAAGGGATGTACGAATTCCTATGGCCGCATGGGCCATAGTGTGTATGGACTCTGGCAAACCTGCTTTTAAGACCACGTCTGGTGTTTCAAGTTTTATATATTCTTCTACTTCTTTCACACAATTGGGAACCCTACATGTTTTCCTTACCCAACTTGACCATAGTCTACAATTTCCATCTCTCAAATAAAATTTTAAATTCATATATATATTGAAAACCACACATTCAAATAGCTAAAAAAAATTAAAAAGAAATATAAAAAGTTCCAAGTTCAAAGAACAAAAACAACTTACTAAGCCAATCTACACTCAATCCATCTAGGAAAAAAATTTCAAAAACAAAAGAGCTCATGAATCTTTCCTAGCTATTCAGCAATATATATATACACACACACAGATATATATATATATATATATATATATATTTGGCTAGTGAGAATACAAAACAATTAATTAGGAAAATTTTTCCTTAAGATGTAAGGAGTCCTTGAGCAAATTAGAGCATTTCCCACCACCATGACTCCAACATGTCATCCTCCTTTGATCGTGTCTCCATCTTTAATTTCATTAGGCTTAATTCCTTCACCTAATTCCTTAGTTGCTCCTCCCACCAGCAGCCATGTCGTAACCACTATTATATTTGTTGCGAAGACCATGGTGCGAGCTAGAGTCAATGCCAAGCAATTTGAGTTGTTGCATTGGAGATGGTTAATAACTTAATTTTGCATATTTATATCATTATTATAGAACATTATGTTTGTTCGTTTAACCCTTTAAACCAGATTGTTTAACCTAATTAATTAACCAAGTTGATTATTAGGTTTATTATTCAAATCTAGGTTAAACATGCATATATCATATCATGCATAAAAGTGGAAAAGTAAATAACACCACGGTATGATGATCTAGGAAAACTGATGAAACGAATCGTTTTAAGGTAAAAAACCTGGAGAGGATTTGACCTAACTATTCTTAAGGTAAAGTAAATCAACTATAAGAGAATTAAAGTTTTTACAAAAGATTTAACCCTAAATCTATTGCTACTTCCAATAATAACTTACTGACATGGCCATGTGCAAGCTCCGAATCCACTGACTCCTTCTCTCCTTGGATTTACAGCAACACAAGCACCCTTAATTGTGACTTTGAGATCACCCTCAAAGGTTTCAAATCACCAGAAGTAATGATCTTGTAGCAACAACTAGGTTCTACCACCGTTGATTGTAGATCTTGCTCCGATAGATTCTTGTATAGTTAGAAGGTACAAAACCTCTTAGATCTCACAAAGAGTAATACACAAGTGTTCCAAAAGTCTGAAAAATGTAGCTAGGGTTTCTCTTTTATATGTGGACAAGTTAGAATGAAACCCTAAACGTTTTTGCAGGCTTGGGCCTTCTTTAAAACTTCTGTAGAATCTGATTTCTGCGATTCTCGATTGGTCGAGTCTAATTTCTCAATCGGTCGAGCTTGACTGAAATTGACTCCCTTTTTCTGCAGTCAATTGAACTTGAAACTTGAAACCTATACTTTTAAGCATTGCCTAATACATAGACTAGACATGTTTCGTTCTCGGTTTGGCAACATAAATAAAATATGATTCTAAATATTTATTCCTAAATCTTGAGAACCTAACACATTATAATACTTATATTGTTTTGATTCATTCATTTTATATTTGGTTTGGATTGATCATTAATGTTAAATCATTTTTTTTCCTTAAAATGAGTTTATAACGTATGAAATGTCTTTTTTAAGGAGAATGAAAGCAATTCTAGCAAAATTTATCAAGAAAGAGACAAGCAGATTTGTTTAAAGATAATGACTAATGGACTAAATTTTGAAAATGAATTCAATGAAGTTAAAGAAGGTCAGCCTAGTTCAATTTGAGCCCAAATGGAATAATTAGAAATCATAGGAAATTGCATAAAATTCAAATTGAATTCAGATTAGGATTCTAACCTGCAAAGGTCTTTTTATTTTGCACATAACTTCCAGTTCAATTATCGAATTGAGACGATTCAAATTTATTTCGAAAGATAATTCAAAGGGCTAAAAAATTGAATTTCACAAAGATCTCCAAATTCCAAAGCTTAATGGTTGAAAAAAGGCGGTTAATCAAAACCCTAAAATTATAGATTTTTTTTTCTACACGAAAATTCTACTTGTATTATGATTTTCTTAGCCTATTTAAGCATTATTTAAGCTTTTCCTTTTCTTGGGTTAAAAGAAAATGTAATCGTGTGGCCCATAAGGCAGCTAGATTGTCTCTTGCCTCCCTTGAATGTTTTTCTTTCAATAATCACAATCCACCTGATGCCTTAGTATCTGTTTGTAAGGCAGACTGTAGTCTTTTTTGATTCTCTTTTAACACAAGAGACAATCTAGCTGCCTTATTATATCTAAACTCACGGTCCGGTTCAATTAAACCTCTATGTAGGAGTCAAAAGAATAGTTCATATACCTAAAATCAAGGGGGGACTCCTAAATTTTTCCTAACCCTTAAAAAAAAAAATTGAAATCATATGTTTGTGTGTGAATGTGTTCATTTTTTGTGATTAGTCTCATGACACTCCTGGTTGTATCAGTAGTTCTCAAATGCATAATATGATTGAACATACACTCAAACTTCAAATTGTGATGAATAGAAAATTATGACATTAAACAAAAAAAGAGAGCCCCATGCATGCATGAAGTGCGTGCGATGAGACTAGTTGTTATTATTATTATATCATAAATCTCTTAATTATAGTTTTGAATTATATATATATATATATATTTTATGGGAATTTTGAATCATTCATTGTTGGGATGTTATTTATTTATTTATGTATTTATGTTAGGATTTATATTTGACTAATTTTAGTAAAGAACATTGTAATTTGTCTAGCACCTACTAATGCTATTAATGAAAATATCAAGATTCAAATTCTCTGTCTCCATTCTTGTAATTATCAAATTATTAAAAAAATGAATTATTTTAATGATGGTACACATTTTTGCAATTTCATAACATAACGAATATGATTGCATTTTCAACAATACCATCCAGATGATTGCATTTCATCCTACCCACACTAATAATTGTAATTAAAGTACATTATATTCACTATATTTTATTTGATGCACGAATTAATACTAACTATCTATGAATCTTTCTGTAAGGACTGGACTTGGATCCCGGCCCAAGAAGTAATTGGATTCAAGCCCAATAAGCCCAAAACAATAAATTTGTAGAAAGTGGGTCGAAGAACTAGGCTCTAATCAATGAAACAACAGCTAGGCTTGGTTTATCAGTCAATCAAATTAAACAAGAGTACGTTTGAGTAAGAAAATTTGTCCTCGACACGGTCCGAGGAGCTTTGTTCTTATATGTATTGGATGGTAATGGTTACAGAAGTAGTTTTTGTTCGTTTTCCCTTTTTTTCGTCCCCTCTTTCTTTCTTTTCTTTACTTTATATATTACATTTCCTTTTCATCTTTACCATCCACGTATAGGTCAGATTTGCTAGTGTCGATCTTTATCCCATCAACCCCTTCCCAAAGCTCTTAGATAACAGCTGTAAGGCTGAAAACCACTGTTTAGGCATCACTTCCTCATTAATGCGGTCAGAGTATTGGTTGTCGAGCATTTAATGCGGAGGTAGCAGCTTTTCCTGAAAATATTTCATGGCCATACTATTCTCTGTTTATCTTTAGTACTTATCTTCCTCCAGGGAATGGTCTAGAAGGCTGCTCTTGTCGGTAAATCACATTTTCACCTATTATCATGGGCCCCTTTCTACAGTACTTTCCCATCTTCGGATGATTCCTTATCCTCGGCCTGGGCCTTAGGCCCACCACATATGTTGCCGTGTATTTTTGGGCCTTTTACCCCTACACTTACAATTCCTTCAAATTTTTATTTTGATGTAAGACATGTATATAAAACTCAATAAATGTCACTTGCCTTGATACTAAAAAAAAAAAAAAAAATCAGGTGCCTCACATCTAATTAAGAATGAAAATTTTTCTCCCAAAAAAAAAGAAAAGAAAAAAAAAAGAATGAAAATGAACTGGAAGATTAAATTGGAATCCTTTACCCAAAAAAAAAAAAAAAAAAAAAACAATACGAAGACAAAGTAAATATATGTGCAACAAAGCAGCATTGTAGTACTGCAATTTGCAATTGTATAAGCTATTGGCTGACAATGATATAACGAATGCAGTTCGCAAGCAAGGGACATAAAAAGACGCAAAATTGTTTTGTTTTGTTTTTTTTTTATGAGGTGAAAAGACACAGAATAGTTAATAAATAATTAAAAGTATCCTATTTTGAAATCATGACTCATACCTACAGCCTAAGCTCGGTTGATACTTTTCTTGACAAACCACAAAATGTCAAAAAATAGAACAGAACACCCATTAATTTTAATTAAATTGATATTTCTATTGAAATAATCTTAGTATGAGTGCAAACTGCAAAGTATAAAATGGTGGCTTGCTCATATAACCTATCTTAGTTTTTTTTTAGTTTTAATTTTTATTGTTCGAAATTAAAAAAGTTGTTTTTCTCTTTGTATGTACTTATTTTGGAATGATAAAAATAGTTGTTTTTAGAGGATATAAATTAAGTCTTATTAAGTAAAACTTAGATACAATTTCTCAATTGTAATACATTAAATTTTTTGATTAAATTCAAATACATTAGTTGCATTGGTTAATAAAACACAAACGATATTTTCTTCCTAAGTTTTACTCCATCGAAAAAGTAGTTTTACTCTTTCGAAAAAGTAGAACAGGAGAGATGTGCCCCACTAATAATCATTGGTAGGAAATTAACACTCATTTGTGAAGGTACACGAGATTTAAAAAATCTTCTAAGCATTAATAATGTTGACGGAACATCTAACCAATGCATAAAAAGTTTGGGATTCTCCTAACAAGTCCAAATAGGTGGGGAAAAAGAGACATAACAAAAAAGAAACTTTAGGTTAAATGCACAAGGCATCATCACATTGATTTTCTTAATGACTAATGTTATAATGTAGAGTTTGTGTTTTGTGATATAATAAACTATTGAGTGCATTTTGAGTGGTGGAGGAATGGAGGTTGAACTTGAACATCTATAATGGGGCTGCCCCATATATATATTATCTTATCTGCAAAAGTATCAAAAGTATGGCCCATGAGGATTTTGTTCATTTTGGACTAGAGCTAAAGGCCAAAAAATAAAATATCATTGCCAAATTTAACGTCACAACTTGTGACATGGCTATTAGGCCAAGGAAAATGGAGCAGTATAGTAGCTAGTTACCCATTAAGGAAGCATGAAGGAAAGTTGAAATTAGAACGCGGTTTCACACCAAGTATAGATAGGTTTACAATTTAATTATTGGTTCTTAAATAAAACATATGATATGCATGACCCATGAGTTGATTTTGGTAATCAACGTGAAACACATTGCTTTAGTCACATAGGTAATAGGTTGGTTCCATTTTGGTGGCTTAGGTTAGGCTAGATACATTTGCATCCACTTTTTCATTGTTTCTTTTCTTTTCTGCTCTCAACATTTTTTTTTTTTTACAATTGATCCCTAAATAAGTGAGTGATATTTTTATTATTTTATTGTTTAAAAAATCAAAATAAATGCAAAAACTCTGCGCCTTTTTGTTTATTCATTCTAGGAAAAAAGAAACTCTATAATGTCATACTATCTCTTCATTTTATTTTAAGTGCATGTTTGGTTTAATTGACGTGACAAAGATTACACCAATTTATAGGGAATATGATATATTACCATGCTTGATTCGTTATTTACGGGATTCATGACTAGAATATATGGTAACGTTGTTAACCCATGGCAATGGTGACAATAAGATATGAAAGCTCAATTAGTGTAGAAACACTAATGCTTGTTTAGACTCCCAAATTTAAATTACGGCTTAATTGCTTTTAATCTAACTTAACTAAGTGTGGAACAAGAGTAAAAGACGCGCAATAAGCGGGAACACTACTCTAAGGCATAAGTAAGTACAATAAGTGATAAATGTAAAGCTTAAAGAGTAGGGAAGAGAGATGTAAAAACAAGATAACACTAAGATGTGTTATCGAAGAGGAAATCAAAGTACTCGGCGAAAAACCTCTCCGTGGCCCTCCAAGCCAAAATCAATCCACTAGTGAATAAGTTGGAGTACACGAATATCAAAAAGACCCTCTAAGCCTAACCTACCCAATGTACTTGAGCCTTCCAAACTCCAGCTACCAACGGACTTTTCGGAGTCTTGTCTTCACTAGTTATTCGGATCTTGCAATACTGCTCGATTGCATTTGCCAAGCCTCCCCGACTTTTTATGGCAAATCCTAAATGCTTCCCAAGCTCCAAAACACTCTCTACACTTTGAATAGGTGTGGGTTGTATTTGAGTACAAATCTTCTCTCAAGGTATAACAATGGGAGAGGGGAAGGAGAAGAGACTAAAAATGAATTCTCACTTAAGGATGAGTAGCTCTCTCTCTAAAAGGTGGGTGTGTTGTAAAAACCTCTCTAGGATTTTCTTCTGAATAGCTTTCTTATAATTTTGTTGGTAATGAGAGTATATATAGTAGGGTAAAGAATATGAAATGTCACACTTAAAATCCTCTGGGCAGAGAGTTTCGCGGCCACTCGCGACTTGGCCTGAGTCACGAAGTGACTCGCAAAATATAGCCTAACACTTGACTCTTCAGTTTCCAGCATGTACTTCTCATGTGACTTTTGCGGGTTGCACCACTTGCGAGTCAAGTCACAAGATCAACTTCTTGAGCAATCTTCACCAACTTAATACTAAACCCAATACAATAAAATCCCCCAAATTACAAAGAATAAATTAATGCAATTACAACACTTTTTGTCATGAAATAAAGCCAACATAAATGTTATGTGGAAAACTATAACTTAACAAGATACTTTCTAATTTTTAATATAATTAGATAGTTGGGGGTGAGAGAATTTGAACCCTAAATATTTAGATTAGAAATATTAGGAAATGCCGCATGAGCCATTAGGCACTTGGTGGAAATAAGATATTGCCATAGATTTTATGTTAAATGACTAAATTGATTAATTCAATAGCTTCAAAACTGCCCTTTATATGTTTTTATTTTTTCTTTTCCAAATTCAAACCCCAGCTTACACCCTAACTGCCCTTTATACGTTTTCATTTGTTTCCAAATTCAAACTTTCTAAGGGGGGAAAGGGGATTAGTAGTTGAACAAAGTCCCACAAGTAGTGCTTTATTATTTGAATCTTATGTGGTTGATCTAATGATGTAGAATAAACCGTCATGGCCTTCCTGGACTCTCATGTGCACTTGAAATCAACGCGCAAGGTAAAAAGATACTAATAGAATCATGGGCCTCAGAGATGGAATCGCATGATATTTGGCAAGCTAAAGCAAAACGGCCTTTTAAGCAATAGTCGTTGCTTTGCTACGAGGTACACCCTGAAAATGGAGAATTCCTTCATTTAGGCCCCGAAAATTGTGATTTTGCTATTTATAGTAATATTTGTTTCCTTAATAACTTTTTTTCTCAAAAGTCAGAATAAGGTCTCGCTTATTTTGGGATGACCCTTAAGGTCAGTAGTTTATGATTCTGCATTTAACTTAATTTTGCCATTTTTGGTAAATTTTGGCATTTTGTCACCTAATTGTATAATTAATGCGAATTAGGGTTTTAGACGTTTTTCTTAGTATTTGTATGTTTTGTAGCCGCTAGAGGCAAATCAGACTATCATCAATGAATATAGATTTTTTGTTAAATTATTTCTTTAGTGGATTCCAATTTTATTCTCCTTGTGGATTCAAGGAAACTCCTCGTGAATTTGAGATTTACTACCAGAAGCTAATAGTTTAGTTTCTGTTCTATCAAGAAAGTATTGTGTGCTTCCTTCAAGTTTCCGTGACATCATCTAAGATTTGGCTCATGAATTTGGTGCTTTTGTTTGTTATCTATGGTTGATTATTCATGTTAATTTAAGGTTTTTGCACTTGCAAAATCCGTTATCTTTTTTTATCGTGGTGGAGCATTGATTTGTATGTTGATTGTACATTGGGACAACTGAAGCTATGATATCTCTTATTGTGTCACAACCTAGTCTGAGATCTTCACTCATTTGGAATACAACTCTCTATTGTTGTAGCACCAAAAAATATATATTTTTAGAAAAAAACCACAAATTTATCTTCCCTTATGTATGTCTTAAGGCCAAAAAAATTTCATTACTTTCTTTGCTCTCGTATATTGCACTCTTTCTTTTTTCTTTAGCTGCAAAATCTGATTTCACTCTCCTCAATTTTTCTCTCCCCCTGATGTGGCACCCCTTGGCTGTTCTCTTCTCTTATTTGTGAAACACGCACATGGCTTTATATATAACTCTTTTTTGAGAGAAATTTATGTATAACTAGAACCTACCGACTTTGCTATCCTAGGAAGTAGGAACACTCAAATTCCTAACTCGGCTTGAATTAGAATACTTGACATGTGGTTGGTTCGCCACACTAATACAAGGCCAATGAATAGGTTGTCACGTGGGCTAGACTCACGGTAATTTCCTCTCCTAGCCTACAGTAGAAAGAGATCTTGAATCTCACTCTTCGATTCGAATCCACGTCGATCAAGCCGATACAAAACACAAACTTTTTTAGAATCTTCATCAACACTAAGAAAACCTCATCAAATTTAATGCCTTTCATTCTCAAAGAATTAATCTCACATTAGATATTCTTAATCCAATTCCCTGGCCTCCCTTGTTAGAAGCCCAAAAATATTCTCGGAGCTCAATATTTGATATTCTTCGATAGACCACCTCTCTTGGGGTTAAAAAATCTCTAGTGGAGGAAGTTGCTCCCACTACTCAAAACCCTTTGAATCTTTCACTTCATCATTATCAATTGTAGATGACTTAGTCACTTAGCCTCTCTATATTCTTCATCACAAACCGCTCACTCATTAATTTGTAGCACTATCATAACACGGTTGGAGGTTGCCAAATTAACAACCCATTCAACATCATTATTGGCAACATGCTCACACTTTTCTCTTCAACATGAAGCACTATAACTTCCTCAACAATCAAAGTAGCTATAATATTCTTCTCATCATCATTCCTTTCATCTTTGCCTTCAGTCAATTCTCTTTTCCAATACCTTCATATGATCACTTTCTTTACAATAGAAACATTCTCTAGTCTCCTTAAACTAAGATCTATCTCTTGATTATCATCTATAATTGAATTTAACCCGATCATTAAGAGCTTGTTTGGATAGCATGAAAACTGAGTGATATCACTCAGTTTTCATGATCCATCATCCAAAACAAGTGGATCACATATATGGATGATTGTTTGGCTGGTTTTGGATGATTGTTTCCATAACTCAATTCTCTAATTTTTGATTGATGAGTTATGGAAACTGAAAACACATTTTATGTGTTTTCAGTTTCCATAACTCTGTTTTCAATGGCATTTATGTAATTAAAACTACATACTGGGTCCCACAGTTAGAGTCAGCCGCAACTTTTGACCCTCTTTTTTTTTTTTTTTTTTTTTTTTCATTGGGTTCGGTGAGTTTGGTTTCTTCATCTTCTTTTTTTTCTTTTTCCTTTCACACTAGGTGGCTTCTTCTTTTTCTTTTTTTCTTTTCCCTTTCACACTGAGTCTGGTCGGGTTTCTGGGTTTTTTTTTTTTTTTTTTCTTCACTAGGTTCAGTGAGTTTGTGTATCAGGGTTGAAGGGAAAAAAAAAAAAAAGAGAAGTAAAAGCTGCACCAAGTTACAGGTATGGACCTAGAAACAGTTGAAAAATTTAAGTGATGACAAGTTGAGTGATGGTGCCAAACGGGTGGGATGTAGGGAGTTGGAGTATTTTAAGTGATGAGTGATAAGTGACGAAAATTGAGTGATAAGTGACGAGTGACGAGTGACCATTTTTTTAAACCAAACAAGCCCTAAGTCTTCTACTCTTACTTCTACCGTGTTCTTTGTGACACGAGCTTGATCTTGTACATTGACTCCGCCTGCATCTTTTCTTCTATTTTCTTTGTTAAACAAGCTATCTTTCACAACGGTTAGCGGCAACACAATTAGTGTAAAGTTATTCAATGGTGCGACCAAAATTTCCCGACTTTCTAGAAGATTGCTTAATAGTAACAGCACCTACAATTCATCCTCTAATGCCATCTTCACCTGTAGTCAATTGATTCACCAAACTATGAAATTCAGTCAAACACTCGGCAACAGATCTTCCATCCTTAAAACTTTAAATTCACAAACTTCTTAATAAAAATACCTTATTCTAGTAGTCTTTTCGCTTGTACAAACTCTCCAATATATCGAAAGTGTCTGAGCATTAGTCTCACTTGCGATGTGATGAAATGCACAATCTTCAACCCATTGACAAATGAACCCAATAGTTTTCCAAGTCATCATATTTATCCTTTGGCTTGGTCGTATCACCTTCAATAGGATCATATAAATCCTTAAAATAAAGTAGATCCTCCATCTTATGCTTCTAAATATGATAATTTGGACCCATCAATTTAATCATAGTCCTATACCTTTCATCCATCTAAAAAAACACCCACTAAATCAACCAAGTTTTAGTTCCACTTGTTGGGACAATGGAAACTCTTATGGCACTTGATGAATCACAAACTAGTTTGAGATCTTCACTCACATTTAATACAACTGTCTATAGTTGTAGCACCCACAAAATCTTTCTTTTCAGAGAAAATTCCAAATTTATCTTCTCTTCTCTTATGTATGTCTCTCAGTCGCTAAAAAAATTATCTTATTGTTTTCTTTGCTCTTACCCTCACTACACTTCTTACTTTTTCTGTGGCTGCAAAAACTGATATGCACTCACTTTTTTTTCTTTTTTTCCTTTTCTCTTTTCAGCCATTGGCAGCTCTCTTCTCTAATTTGTAAAACACGCATGCCGCTTTATCCTAAATAATAACACTCAATTCCTAACTCAACTTGAATAGAATGCCAAACTCAACTTGAATTATACTTGACATGTGGCTGGCTGGCCACACTACCACAAACCCATTGAATGGGCTGTCACGTGGGCTGGACCCACAACAGTAAGAGATAATAATAATCTCTTTCGCTATTTTGGTTTTTCTTTGGTTTGATATCTGCATTGTGACTGGCATTTGGCAAAATAACACAATTTCCTAAATGCTTGAGATGTTGGTGATAATTGACAGAACACAAGGGTTAACTGAGAAAGATTTTGGGAGTTCCGTCACCAATAGACTGATGTGGATTTGAGATGGCATTCTAATTAATGGGTCAAGTTTTAATTGGGCCAACTAAGACACATTGCAGGGATTGCATATTATTACATTGAAGGTGATATATATATGGTCCCATTGCAAGTGGTCATTTTTATTTAAAACACCCCGCAATAATACACTTTGTCTGGTCCACCCATAAAGGACTTAAGCAGAGAAGGGGAACAATAATCAATACAAATTGAAAATATACAACCTTAGCACTAGACACACAATCAATACAAATGGGGACAAAAAAAAAAGGTAGAAAGAAAGGATTGAAAATTTTAAGAGCTTTCCAGTTTTGCATGCTCAATCATACAAACCCTCCTGGTCCCAGATATCTACAAGGAATTCTACCATCTCCTGTCATTTAAAATCCAGTAAATAGTAAGGAATTGTGTACTATCTTGTATGAGCAATAACAACAAAGGAAGCAACCTAGTCTCTTTCAACTTACACGAAGGGGGATGGGCTGTCGGAAAGGCTTTTTGGTTGAAAGTAGACTGTCATAAGTTGCATTCCAACTGCAGAAGCATAATGGTTGAATCATATAGATAGAAAATAGGCACCAATTAAAGAAGTTAAACAACAGAACACTTGACCAAGGCTTGCTCAAGCTGCAGGATTGTGAGTATTGCAGGCAAAATATTTCCATAAAGAAATTGCACGTATGTGCAAGAGAAAGAATTATATTAATGAACAAGTTAATAAAACATAGAAGCTAACTTCATCAGGTCAGTAAACCCAATCAAATTATGCTAGGAAATAATTAATCTCTTTTTTAGCTTCTTCTTCTTCTTCTTCTTTTTTGTTTTTTTTTCTGTGTGGAGGGAGGTGGGTGCAGATACTCTGGACAAATTAGGAGGTTCTTTCTTTTTGCTAGAGACACCAGGAAATTAAGACGTTTCTTTTTTGTTTTTTCATTTTTGGGTGGCCATTATGCACATACTAGCATGACAACAGGAGCAGAATACTTCAATAGCAATATCAGTTGAAGTTATTCACCTTATTCTGGGTTCTCGAACTTGTGGATGGCTCTGCGACCTTTTGTTTCCAAGCCATTGCTGCCTTGTCTGGTTCCAGAGAAGAAGTCCTGCATCCATCAAAGTTTTCATTATGTAAAAGAATTGGCTTGAGAAAGAGAGGATTAATGGTTAAAAAATGTCTTATCTTTCATTCTTTTTTCTCAAAAGAGAAAAGCATCATCAATAAGACTACATAACCTACTATATTACACCAAGGCCATTCATTGTGTCAGTTGAGTAGGTCCAGAGTACATTCATACGGATCATTACTCATAAGATTGTCTAACGAGCACCAAAGGAGATGCAGAAATTGCAAAGAAGTCAGGCAATTAAAAAATAAAATAAAATGAACAAAGAAAAGTAAAGTAATAAATGTCTTAGGAGCTCCATGCTTGCCAGAACATTTATCATTGTCCCTTTTCTAATTATAAAAGAGAGGGTCAGAGCAGATAGCAGTACTCATATGATAACCACATCTGGTGCAGAAGCCACTTTAGGCAGTTGAACAAGGTTGTGTCCGAAGGCAGTATTAAATTTGAAAAGATTGGTGCAAAGTTGAGATGGATGAACTGTACATCAATGAATTACATCTGAAGGGATCCCATACTCACTAGTCTTAGCAAGATTGTTAGAGCCCTCTAGCCCCAAGCAAGGGGACTGGAAAAAATACTAATCATACAAGCAACAATACATTCCAATTGATTCAAGAACATAAGCAATATAGAAATTAGTTAACACACCAATCAGTTATTGTGAATAGAAGAAAAAGTTAACAAAATATGAACTTACCATGATTTACAAATCCAGATGGGTTGCTTACACTGCCATCAAAACCCTGTTGATCAAGGGGGCCTTGGTTTGAGGTGCCAATTGATGAGATGCTTCTCTGGGATTGAACTGCACTGTTGTCCATTTCAAAAGTGCTGCTACTCCAGAAATCCTCTAATACACTATTTCTCCTCGCATATTTACCATGAACTCTCAGCCCCTGTGATGGTTCACCCATCGGTGTGGGTTCAGCATAGCATCCAAGGCAGCCTCTGCTCTGTTGCAAATCAGGTTTTAACCACAAAATTGATTAAAACCAAGTATCAACTCAATTCTCAATCTAGCATTTGAAATTATTAAAAAAAAAAAAAAAAAAAAGTTGAGAACAATCATTGCCTGAGCTAAATATTCCCAATTTAAGCCACAGGTTTTTTCATTTCTATTTTCTTTGCAAACAAAAAAAGAGGGAAAAATAAAATTTTCTTTTTCCTTACGCTAGAGCCTTCCATTTAGCCTTGAACTTTTCCTTGATCAAAAGCACAAGAGCGCGCAAATACGCTCCTGAAAGCACTAAAAATGAACAGCAGGGTTTCTTCCCAAAGCATCTCTCCGATTTGGCTATCAAACAACACCTAGAATACATAGCTGCTATTGCTATAGGAATAGGATCCCCCAATACCTAATACAAATAATATAAATCATATCTATATAGACTAAACAACTTCCCAAAACTCCAAGAAAAGAATTAACAAACCACAAAAAAAGATCCTCCCCAACATGTTTCCCTGTTCACTAACTCTCAAAGTTTGCTTTCTGAACAAGCAAACACAAGTCCTCAAGATTCCTTAACCTACAAAGCAACTACAAACTACAAGAAAGTTTTCCTTTTTTTGATTGTAAACTACAAGAAAGCTAAGGAAAACAAAACAAGTTAGAATCTCAAATCTTATATGTTTCCTGCTTGTAATCTCACAGTATACCAAAATTTGCAAAACTATCTCAAGCAGAGCAGAGATTCTTATATTTTTCTCAAATTTGAAGGATTTTTTTTCCTTTCCTTTAATTTTCATATATTTTCTCTGCAAGCAAAAATTCAAAAGTTACTAAACCTGCTTTCAACTTAAGTTCTTTTTTTTCCCCTTCGGATCACAAACAATGAATATGAATAGACTCGAAATCTCAATATTCCTGGATTTTTTTTCTTCTTCTTTTTGCTCTGTTTTTCTCAGTATCCAAACAGGACCTAGAATTATGATGAAGAGAGAGAGAGAGAGAGAGAGAGAGAGAAGTGACCCCATGCAAGCAAAAAGCTGAGAGAGGCAAGGCGGAAGGTATGTAGAGAATTGCATTTATGCACGTCCAAGCAGAGATCTCTGAAGCAAAACTCTTATTAGTCCAAGAATTTTTGGCCTTACGGTCCTGCATAGAATATAAATATTTCAATTTCAATATCAGATAACTGAAACAAAAAAAAAAAATGAATATAGAAAATTAAGAAAGATCCAGCTTTGTTTGGTTCCCAAGAAAAAAAAAAAAAAAATAGTTTCCGTCACTTTCCTTCAAAAATTTTCCTCCATAAAAATTCTTGAAAAAGAGAGAAGAGAAAAGAAAATGGGTTTTATAGACCTCAAAAATGGCATGTTTGGATTGCGTCTAAGGAATTGTTAATCTCCTTTTCGTGAAAACAATTGGCCCCCTCTCTCCTCTGGTGAGTGATTCTCAACCAAAGCTAAGGGCGCCCTCTGTTTCTGTTTGTTTACTATTTTTTGTTTGGTTAAATTTTTTTTCCTACAACTGTAGTAGCTATCTGCTTTTCTTCTTCCTTATGCTGTAGAGTCGTAGACAGACAGATAGACAGACCAACGTAAGAAAAGTCAGGAAATGTTTGATTCTCCTCTAACAACTGATGGTGTGATTTACTATCATGATCCAACTTCTATTTTTCGTTTCTCCGTTTTACTTTCTATTTTACGCTCTACTTCTATTTTTGTTTTTGTTTTGTTTTTTTTTTTTAATTTTTAATGTTAATCTCATAGGGATGGAAGTGAAGAGGGACAAAGTCGCATGACTTTAACCAAAAAAAAAAAAAAAGAAAGTCGCATGACAGTTCCCTTCTTAGTGAAGGAAAAATACGTGTAGGATGAGAACGAGTTTAGGGTAGGTTAGAGGTATTTTCTATCCTTAATGATGACTTTGATATTAATAAGACAAAGTATTAAAAAAAATTAGATTATATATAGTTTAAATATATATTAAGTAAAATTATATGTACATAATCGAAACGAGATAAGGGAAGATGAAATAGGATGAGCAAGACTCATTCTCGCCCTATCACCTCTTTTGAACAAGGGGTAGAGCAGAATAGAACTGATCAAGTATATTGAGGAATTGTTGTCATCCCTTTTATCTACAACATATTTTCTTATAGAATGTTTTTGACAAATGCAAAAATACCAATTTTTAAAAAACTTGTAAGCTTCTTTTGATGGGTTTTAGAAAAGGAGGGAAACTCTCCTCTTTTCTAGGGAACATTTAGCAAATAAGCAATAAATAAAACCTATCCAAGTATGAACCTTTTTTTACTTTTATTTGGCTTATTTTAAAAATTGAGACTCCTAGCCATCTCAAAAAGTAAAATTTGAATAAAATATACCTAGAAAACAAGTGCTTTAAAGAAGCTCTAATAAGTGTGCGTTTAGATTGGGATGAAAAATTAAAATTATTTTAGTATTCAGCTTATTTTTATTACTATTTATGAGCCCCACTGTACTTTTTGGTACTATTTATGGACATCGCCATACTATTTCAACTAACTTTTATATTTATCTACAGTGCTTTCAACAATAAGTTTTCAGTTTCATCAAAATAAGTGATATTCAAACACATCTTAAGTCAAAATATACAGATTTTGAGCTTAAACAAAAGACATTTGGACATTTAGCCAAAAAAAAAAAAAGTCACTTAAGAATAAAATAATATAAATAATACTATTTTTTTTTACGGAACTGATTGATTAGAGCATATTAAAAATGGTGTGAAAATGGAAACTAAGGAGTAATAGAAAGCTGAACAGAGAGCTATGCAAACTGAGAAAGAGAGAAAAGAGAAAGAGGGCTTCTGGAAAATACTTTCTATTATGATTGAGAAAAAATGAATTAAATCAATTGTATCTGTACACAGGTCCTACTTATATACTAACTAGAAGCTAACTGAAATGAAACTAATTTTCCTAACTATGCGCTGATTAGTTACATCAAGCAGTTACAACATAGCATGTAAGACTCTCACGTGTGAACATAAATAACTAATGCAAAAGTAAAACTACAGGTAGCATAAGTTCTTGTGTCGTTTTTGTGTATAACACTGTCACTCTGTTTAACTCTACAAGCACTTCACACCACAACCACTTTATTCCACTGTTTCAGCATCTGCTTCTTGCCTTACTGCTGCTCTAACCTTGACCTTAGTATCTTTACAGCCCCCCTCAAGGTTAGATTCAGGTCCATGGATGTTGATTATGCTCATTTTGTCAAGTAAAGAAAACAATTGTTGAGCACTAAGTGCCTTTGTCAATAAATCTGCTAACTGTGTGTGAGTTGGAGTATAAAATAACCTAATCACTCGATCTTGCACTTTGTCTCTAACCAAGTGACAATCTATCTCTATGTGTTTTGTACGTTCATGAAACATAGGATTCTCTCCTATGTACATGGTAGCTTGGTTATCACAGAAAAGTAAGGGTGGTTGTGGATGATAGACTTCAAGATCCTTCAATAGTGCTAGCAGCCAGGTTATCTCACATACTATCACAGCCATTGCCCTGTACTCTGCCTCTGCAGAGGACCTGGACACAATGGACTGCTTTTTAGACTTCCATGACACCAAAGAATCTCCTAGAAAGATGCAATATCCAGTTGTTGATCTTTTAGTATCCACACATGCTACCCAATCTGCATCAGTGTACCCTTTTAAATGAAAATCAGATCTTGAAGACAACAGAATCCCTTGACCAGGACAGCTTTTGATATACTGCAATACCTTATAAGCTGCATCCAAGTGAGGTTTTCTAGGCTTGGACATGAACTGGCTAAGCTTGTGGACTGAATATGCCAAATCTGGCCTAGTAATGGTGAGATATAGTAATCTACCAACCAACCTCCTATAGACTCTAGGATCATCCAACAATTGTCCATGATACTTACTTAGCTTTAAATTTTGGTCCATTGGAATCCTACAAGGCTTACAAGCTGTCATCCCTACATCCTTAAGTATCTCAAGGGCATATTTTCTTTGGCACAAGGTGATTCCCTTATCTGATCTGGCCACTTCAAGACCAAGGAAAAATTTCAAACTTCCAAGATCTTTAAGCTTGAACTTCTGATCCAAAAACACTTTAAGATCTTCCACTGCCTTGACATCATTGCTTGCAATAAGGATGTCATCAATATAAACTAATGAGGCCAAAAATGACTTGTGAGACTTCTTAGTAAACAAAGAGTAGTCTGATTTTGACTGTGTGAAACCATACTGCAAGATTGTGGATGAAAACTTGGAGTACCACTGTCTGGAAGCTTGCTTAAGTCCATATAACGACTTGTTGAGCTTACAAACCAGGCCCCCCTTGCAGTGAAACCCTTGTGGAAGTTACATATATACATCCTCATGTAGATCACCATGTAGGAAAGCATTATTAACATCTGTGAGAGTGCCTTTTTTCTTCAGCACTATAGCCCAAGGATCCTGGGCCAAATGAAAATGTTCTTGGTGGACTGGGCTCGATTCACCGCAGCTAAAGGGCTGTTTAAGAATCGATTGGTGCACAGAGCAAACTTCCTACAATACAAATAGCTAACAAAGAAAGCATAACCATATTGAACGACATTTTAACAGTAAAGGAATATATAATAAGTACAATATAATGTAAGAACAAGTTAGGGGTCCTCTAATTAGTGGGATGCATTTTATTAATTTCCTTTAGTTGTGATTACAGTGCCCACTAAGACGTGGTGTAAGGTTCAACTGAGTTCAAAAGTTACAGACTTTGATAATTATTTGGACTTCAAAGACTTGCAAAGTTTGAACTTGTTGAATTCGAGTATGTACTATAGTGGCTGTCTCTGGGATACCAGGAGTGGTTCCTCTGTTTTCTCTTATGTTTACAAAGTGTTTTTTCTACAATTTTATCAGACTACTGAAGGCAATTGTTAACGCCTTTAATTGTCAATGAATTCTCTATCTCTCCCCTCCAAAATCCGAATCCCCTGTAGCATGGACCCCTTCCTCCTTTTATAGCACAATTTCGGGTCCCGGGGTACTAACGATTTCCCCCTTTTGCCCCTTAGAGTCCGTGTCGTGCCAGGCTGCTTCAGGGTCATGTCGTTTCCCTTTTTCCATGGTTTCCTGCTTTTTGTTGCGACAAGATGAAAGTCCCTTAGCTAGCTTTCCATTTCCAGATTTTTCCGTTGCCTGACCTGAGGCCTTTTGGCTTTTTTTCTTCTCAGCGCTCCAGTTTTCCCAGTTGTACTCTTCCTTGTCTCTTTCTCCAAATGGTTGGAACCAAGCTCCTGCGTTTTGCTTTGTACTTCCACTGCGTGTCTGGGGCATAAGGTCCGCGTGCCTTTTGTCTCTTTTCTTTCTTTAAATCTACTTTAATTTCACTTCGCGCATCCAGGGATCCCCTGTCTCTGGGGGCTTTTGGGATCCCAACCCAGTTCTTCTTTCTGGGCTTTTCTTTAGCTCGCTGATTCTGTCTGTTTCTTGGGCTTTTTTCGTGGATCTTTGGATCAGGTCCTCTGGGACTCTTCCCCTTTCTTTCTTTCTTTTCTTTATTGTGAGAGCTCACCCTTTCTATTACTCATTTATTTCTTCTTGTGTGAAATGGGCCCAATGTTTCTTTACTTTCTTTGGGCCTATTTGTGGCCTTTTAATTTTGAACCTCAACAACATCAAGTTGAGTCAAATGCCAACCTCGAACAGTAGAAACAGCCAACAAAGTTTTAACAGTAGTCATTTTGGCAACAGGAAAGAAAGTTTCGGTAAAATCAAGACCCTCCTGCTGTGTGAACCCCTTAGCCACCAAACGTGCCTTGTACCTTTCAATACTGCCATCTGACTTATATTTGACCCTGTAAACCCATTTGTAACCCACTACCTTTTTATGAGGAGGTAATGGAGTGAGTGTCCAAGTATTGTTGGCTTCTAAGGCAGCAATTTTTGTATTCATTACTTCCTGCCAGTTTGGATTTTTGACAGTCTCGAAGTAGGACTTGGGTTCAGTAATATTAGTAATGAGGGAACAAAAATTGGCATAAGAAGTAGACAATTTGGAAGTAGAGAGATAAGAGGATAAAGGATATTTGGTACCTGATGTGGGAGATAAAGAACCTGACTTGATGGATGAATTGGAGTGAGGAAATTGATCACAAAGAACTGAGCCGTGTTTGTATGATTGTAGATAGGTAGGAGGCTTAGAGACCCTTTGTGACCTTCTCAAAGATTGGGTAGAAGTAACAGTGTCTAAGGTTGGAACAACATTTGCAATATCAGTTGGAATAGGAGAACTACCAGATACAGGAGGAAGATTAGACATAGAAAGGACTTCAATTGGTAATTGATTTAGGACAGGAAGAGTGGAGGAAAGGGAAGGGATAGGATCAGGAATTGGAGCAGGAGAAATGGACTCAGATATAGGTGGAATGACCTGATTTGGTGCAGGAATAGCATCTGTGACAAGGTCAGAATTTGGAAAAGAAAGCAAAGGATCATGAGGTGAAGCTACTGAAGGAAACAGATGAGGTAGAGGGATGTTGGAATGAGAAGAAGATGAATAAGGATCTGACACAAAAGGAAAAATGGTTTCATGAAAAATCACATCCCTTAAAATGAAAATTCTCTTAGTAAACAGGTTAAGAAGTTTGTAACCCTTAACACCAAAGGGGTATCCAAGAAAAACACAAGGTACAGACCTAGGATCAAACTTAGTTCTATGGTGAATTAAAGTTGAAGCAAAACAAAGACAACCAAAAACCTTGAGATGCTCATAAGAAGGGATTTTGCCATATAACTTTTCAAAGGGAGATTTATTGTTTAAAATAGGGGAAGACAGCCTGTTAATGATATGTACAACAGTCAATACACACTCACCCCAAAGATAAAGAGGGACATTAGACTGAAATCTCAAGGCCCTAGCCATGCTCAAGATATATTGGTGTTTCCTTTCCACAACTGAATTTTGTTGTGGAGTGGCTACACAAGAATGTTGATGTATAATACCATTTGCAAAAAAAAAATCTTTCAAGAAAAACTCAGGAGCATTATCAGTTCTAAACACTTTGATTTTGGTGTGAAATTGTGTACATATCATGTTGTAAAAAGAAACAAGCAATGGCCTAGTATCTGATTTATATATCATTAGATAGACCCAAGTGGATCTAGTAGCATCATCAACTAGAGTGAGAAAATATTTGAAACCTTCTTGAGTAGATTTAACAAAAGGACCCCAAACATCACAATGGACAATATCAAAAGCATTAAAGGAAATGTGATTAAAAGATGGAAATGGTAACTTTTTCTGTTTAGCAATAGGACAGAGAACACAATCTTTATTACTTTGAAATTGGATTACATCAGGAAGATAACTGTGCAAAGTATTGAGCTTATTATCAGAAACATGCCCAAGTCTAAGATGCCAAGAAATGGCTTAGAAACAACAGGAACATTGGAAACAGAATTTACAAGGGAATCAAAAACATATTGCAAAATGGAAGAAACTCCTGATATAGATGTGCAATCTAGTGAAACTTGCAGCAAGTAAAGATTGTTGTGCAATTTACCCACTCTAATCATTTTCCAACATGACAGGTCCTGTATGAAACAAAATTTGGAAAGAAAAACAAGACAACAAGATAGGCATTTTGTCAATTTGCTAACTGAGATTAGATTGAATGAAAAAGAAGGAACACAAAGAACATTCTCAAGAATTAAGGTGGATGTGATTTGGATAGTGCCTATGTGAGTGACAGTAACTTTCTCACCATTAGGCAATTGAACAAGAGTGGATATAGAACTAGTGATTTTGGTGAATAAGGTGACAGAATGAATTATGTGATCTGTAGCACCAGTATCAAGAACCCAAGTCTCACCATTGAAAGCATTTTTATGTACAGGATTAACAGCAAATACAAAATGTTGCATGCTTAAAGTCATGCAATCTTGAAACATATGACAAGTATTACCTGAGGCAATAGTGGAAGTAATTGCAGAATTGGCTGAATGGACACCTTCACAGGAATCAGATGAGAAGGCATGAGTATTAAGTAGGGAAATTAATTGTTGGCATTGATCAGCAGCAAATGGAAAATTGCCATTGCCTAGCTGTGTCTCTCCAGTCTAAGATTAATCACCCTCAAGACTGATCTGATTTGCCATTGGAGCCTTTCCCTTCTGCTTATAACCTGGTGGAAAACCCACCAATTTGTAACACTTCTCCTTGATGTGACCAAGCTTCCCACAATAACTGCACATAGGCCTTCCTTTCCCAGTATTGCCTTTGAAATTCTTGCCAAAATTTCTTGTAAAACTAGAGCTGTGATTAAAGCTTTGATTTTTAACAGCAAAAGCAGTTGTTTCAACTAATGAACCCAGATTGAAACCTGAAGATCTTTGCCTTTCTTCTTGAATCACCAAAGAAAATGCCTTGTCTATAGAAGGAGTAAGTTCCATCATGAGAATCTAGGTTCGTACTTGAGAATAAGCATCATTCAATCCATTGAGAAACTGCATCAATGAATCTTGATGCTGAAGAGAATTGATCTTATCATTTACACCACAGGTGCATTTGCCACAGGAATAGCAAGGCAAAGGTCTGAAATTTAGCAATTGGTCCCACGAAGCTTGAAGCCCTGTGAAGTAGGAGGTGACTGTTGAATCTCCTTGCATCACAGTAGAAATTTGCTTTTGTACCTGTGAAATTCATGGTCCATTAGCCTGAGAGAAACGATTCTTGAGTACATTTCAAACTTCAAGAGTAGTGTTCTGATAGATCACTAGCAGTGATATGAGGCGAAACACAATTCAGAATCCAAGAAGAAATCATTGAATTGCACTTAGACCATGCCTTCTTCTCCAGAGGAGTAACTGCCATTGAAAAAGTGATTGAACCATCAACAAAACCTAGTTTGCTTTTGGCATCCAAAGCCATCTTCATCGCACGAGCCCAGGTAGGATAATTATCCTCTGTTAATGGTTGTGAAACCAAGATCGCACCAGGTGATTCACCGTGATGCAGAAGGAATGGGCTACAAGGATCCTCCATTGGTGAAAGCTCACGCTATGAGGTTAAAGATGAAGCTTGTTGAGGATTGGACGCCATTGAAAGTGATTCTTGCTCTGATACCATGTGAAAATGGAAACTAAGGAGTAATAGAAAGCTAAACAGAGAGCTATGCAAACTGAGAAAGAGAGAAAAGAGAGAGAGAGCTTCTGGAAAATACTTTCTATTATGATTGAGAAAAAATGAATTAAATCAATTGTATCTGTACACAGGTCCTACTTATATACTAACTGGAAGCTAACTAAAATGAAACTAATTTCCTAACTATGCGCTGATTAGTTACATCAAGCAGTTACAACATAGCACGTGAGACTCTCACGTGTGAACATAAATAACTAATGCAAAAGTAAAACTACAGATAGCATAAGTTCTTGTGTCGTTTTTGGGACAAAATTGCTTTTTGCCCCTTTCTGAAAAAAAATCCAGCATTTTGCCCTCTTTTTCAAACTAATTAGGGAAATGCCCTTCTTTTGAAAATCGAGTTTCTGAAAATCGATTTAGGACCTATAGTGGCGTTTTTAAGGACCCTATAGTGACGTTTTAAGGACCTATAGTGACGTTTTGTAACTCGATTTTCATAAAGTTGAGTTATAGGTAAAAAAAAGAAAAAAAATTGCATGTAACTCGACTTTATGAAAATCGAGTTATAAAACGTCACTATAGGTCCTTAAAACGTCACTATAGGGTCCTTAAAAACGCCACTATAGGGCCTAAATCGATTTTCAGAAACTCGATTTTCAAAAGAGGGGCATTTCCCTAATTAGTTTGAGAAAGATGGCAAAACGCTGAATTTTTTTTCAGAAATGGGCAAAAAGCAATTTTCTCCGTCGTTTTTGTGTATAACACTGTCACTCTGTTTTACTCTACAAGCACTTCACACCACAACCACTTTATTCCACTGTTTCAGCATCTACTTCTTGCCTCACTGCTACTCTAACCTTGACCTTAGTATCTTTACAAATGGTAAGCATTTTTTTTTTATTGGTTGAGAAAACGACCATAAGCATTTTAAGGACTTCCAAATTATTTTATGAGAGATGGGCCCAATTGCCCAAAGTGAAAATGTTACATAAGAAAGACAATTTATATTTATTTGTTGGGATAATAAGAAAGACAATTATTGGTAACCCAAGGAAGTCATAAAAGCATTGGACAAAGTCTACATCGCCAATTATATTATTATTGAAAAGAAAGTGGATAAGGATAACTTTAAATGAATAACAAAAGAAAAAACAACGAAAATTGAGCCACCAATGAAAAGATTCCGGTCGGAGAAGATGGATGTTTACTTGTTCTACTTCCACCTGCAACTGCATATCTACGTTACACCTACCCTTAAAAAAGGGGGAAGTCGTTTGAGCATGGAATTATTTTTTCTAACCTTATTAATTTAAGTGAACTCCATATTTTCAAAATATATTTATATTTTTATCAATTTTCTATAAGTAAATAAATAACTTTTTTTTATCAAATAAATAAATAATTTTTTTCATAAAGAGTTAATCTAAACTCAAAAAATTGAAGACTATATATATTGTGTTAAATTTTATTAGTTTATATTTTAATCTAAATAAAACTCACTGCTTTTTTTTTATAAAGTAACTCAACACTGAACAAAATTTTAATTAAATTATGTGGAGTATTTTTTTTTTTGGTAAAATTTTATAATTTGAATTTTTAGTTATTAGACTAAAATATTCTTTTCTTTCTTAAAATATAGCCCATGTTCAATTTTCACCATTAAAACTTAAAAAGTTTTATTTTATTTTTGGGTCATTAATGCATGTAACGTAGGCTTAACAGTTCTACAACCATCAATGATGGTGAACCGCTACTCTATTTGCAAATTCTTAGAAATTTAAGAAAATTTACGTTTTGTCCTTCGCTACACTTATTAATTGTCAAGGATAAAAATAAAACTTGAATGATATTTCAGGGACAAACATAGCCCTTAAACTATCTTTCATTTTTCCTCTAGAATATAGCTAATTTTATTTCCCACAAATGCGGAAAATATTTTCTGAAAATTAATTTTAGTTGAACCAAACATAGCCTAAGTGCCTAGCAAAAAAAAAAAAAAAAAAAAAATCAGACATAACTTGATCCTTACCTTTTATATATATAAGATATTAAATTGGAGGAAGAATGCCAACAACCCAAACAGTGCACAAGAAATTTCAACATAACATGATTTTTTAACTCTTATTTATTTTTACCTAAATATGAAATTTAACAATTATGGTAGTTATTAATAAACATTTATTATGATTATATTATTATATAGAATATTGCTAAGACCACAACTTATGTCATAACTTTATCACAACTTGCTCACATGACAAATTATGAGTTGTGGAGTTGTGGACCCATCACTTTTACTCCACTCACAGCAAAAGTTATGATCCAAATATTTTCCTATTATATAAAGGAATAATACTAGAGATACAAATTACTTTACAAAAAATTATGCATTTATTATGATTGTGTTTATATATGGAATTATATAGTCTCATTTAAAAGAAACATTATGTCATTTTGTACAAAAATTTTAATGGATGGTTTAAATATAGAATAAAATTTAAATGCAAATTAAAAAAATTTAGAAAAAATTAAAAATATATATTGGTATAATCACATTTAAAATTATGAAATTTCAAAAACTTATATGGCACAATGTTATAAGATCAACGAAAATTGAAAATACTTTGGTTTTATATATACTAGTCGCAGACCCATGCAATGCGTGAGAATATAAAATATTATGTAATGAAGTGTAATATATAAAAAGTAATAATTAGTTAATTACTTCAAGTATTGTCTATTTAAAAAAAAAAATTCTCAAGTATTTTTTCTTTTTTTATCTTTACAAATATATCATTCTGTTATTATTTTTTTTGTTTGATTAATATTTTTTTATAAAGGTGAACCATATTCTTCTAATTTCTGTAGTGTGTTATATTTGCCTGATATACAACTAAACTTTATAAGTTTCAAATTTTTTATTCAAATTTCTCATATCTTAAGGAATAAAAAGATTATCATAATAATCAAAACTCATCACAAAATAACAATGTCATTTGAACCAAAATTAAAATGAAACCAAAGGAATAAAATATAAACTTTATAATAATTTATTACTCAAACAATTGGTAGGTATATTCAAATTCATAGCAATGTAGATCGTGTTTTGATATGAACTAAAATTCTTATTTTTTTTAAGAAACTAAGTATTAACCTAAACCAAAATTCAACCAAAGCTATAAAAGGGAGAGAGAAGGCTTTGTGAAGGGTAATTAAAAAAACGCAATAACAAAACACATATTTATAAAATAAAAAAAAATAAAAAACCATCAATTAGAGAGAGAGAGAGAGTACTCACATTTTTTGTGTGGGAAAAATATGGATTGAATGAAATAAATGATATCAAATTTATACAAAATAAAATATGGAGAAGAATAATCGACACACTTTTACCACTAAACTATACCCGCTACAATGTGATTATTGTATATAAATGGATCTTTTGTCGAATAAAAAAAATGGGTCAGAAGAATGTAAGCTTTCTATTTATGATCATCATGAATTGAATTTTAATCAAATTGTCTTAGGTAGTTTACCGATGTTAGTAATTGATGATTATACAATTCGAACAATTTTAAATTCACCTAAAATAAAATATTAAAAAAAAATGGAACCAACCAACAAAAAGAATTAAAGCTGCAAAGACCAATGCACTAATTGCGGTATCACTTTTTTTCTCAATTGGAAATTTCCAATTGAGAAAGAATCTATTTAATATAAGAAAGAGAAAATGATAAAGGAAATATAGTGGTAAAGTAGAAAGTAGTGGGGAGATAAAAGGGTAAAGAGGGAAGGGAAATGTTGAAAGAAGTATAACTGTATAACGGTAGGTGTGAACTAATAAATAATAAGAAGAAAAAAAAAGTTTTTTTTTTTTTTAAAATTATAGGAAGAAGAAAAGTTTAAAAAGAGAAAAGAAGAGGTAGAAAATAAGTGGGTAATGTGACCACTAATGTGGTTCAACAAAAGTATAGTAACAATATAATTAAGGTAAACTACATATTTGGTCCTCAATCTTTACACTGAATCTCAACTTGGTCTTTGACTTTTCAAACGTGTCAATTTAGACCCTAACATTTTAGTATATATTGTGTCAAAATAGTCCTTGCCGTTAAGTGATTAATGAAAAATGCTGACGTGGCTAACAGCAAAAATAAGGTTTTATTTTTATACTACATAGACTACCGTGTAGACTACCATATGACCTATTTCATTTTAGTTTTAAATTCTATTATTTCTTTTCTTTTTAGCTTTAAAAACTTAAAATCAGAATTAAAAAAGGCATAAAAAAATTCCCAATTTGCATCTCTAAAACAATAACCCTAAGAATTCACGAAGAGATTATCAATTCATCACCCACGTAGCACCTCACAAAGGAATCATCAACCATCACTTCAAAGTCCGAATTCCAAAATCCAAAGCATGTAAACATTAACATTACACCATTACCACCACAACCAAAATATATAAAATCCAAAAACATAAGCAGGAAACAAAATATGGATTTGTCCCAGATGGTCTTCTTCTTCCACCCCCACTGCCTTCATCCCACCGCACTCAACTCCACCCCTACAAACAACAAACCCTTAACAGACAACACCAACAACAACATTCTTTATTGTTCCTCTTCTCTCAAACAACAAACCCTAACAGACAACACCAACAACAACCCTCTTTCCAGTCCAAATGGTTCATCATTCTCCCTGAGCTCAATCAAGTGACTGGAACTAATGCCCACCACCCAGATCTAAAGAATTGGTGCTAATGATGAGAGAAAATCTGGAGATGGTGTGCATGAGATTGTGCTAATTGGGAATTTTTGAATAATTGATTTCAGTTGTTAAAATGGTTTCTTATTTTTCCTTTTTTTTTTAAAAAAAATTATAAAAAAAAAAAAAAAAAAAAACACACATGGCAATAGGATTTAAAATAGCTGACATGTGACTTTAGTTTTTTTTAATGTAAACCATATGGTAGTTCACGTGACCGTCTATGTGACATAAAAATAATATTTTATTTCTGTCATTAGCCTGCCACATCAACATTTTTCATCCATTATTTAACGGTAGGGACTATTCTAACACAATACTTAACTGTTAGAGACTAAATTAACACATTTAAAAGGTCAGGGTTAGCATAAAGGCTAAGGACCAAATATGTAGTTTACCCTATAGATTATTGATAATTGTGATTAATTTGTAATTACCACCTCTTTGTTCAAAGTCATTATATTAATCTAGTAATTTCATATCCCCTACCTTTTAAGTTCAATAATTTATAAATGTTTACACTAAAAAAATTTGGAACTTATGATTATAAATTACACTCCCTTTGTTTCGAATTAAAATATTTTGCATGTAAAATCTTTTCAGGTGTTGGGTGTGATATGTAAAATTTTTCAATCAAAAAATACCAAAATTGACGACCCAACCACCCAAGCCGCCGGTGACTAGATCACCATTCTAGCTACCAAACCATAGGCACCAACTGTCAGAACTGCGGCTCCAACCACCAAACCACTAGCACTAGCTGCAAAGTGCACCTGACTAGTGACCTAGCCACCAAATGGGTGGAGGAGAGTCACGATGTGTTTTTGCAAAATATTTTACTAAGTTTTTTAATGTAAAACGTGTTACAACTTTTTATATATGATTTTGTTCGAGGGATTTTTAGATGGGAAAAATATCTTGTTAAAAGGTAGTGCCAGAACTGCAACTCTTGCCACTGGACTAGTGGCATCGGCTGCCAAGTGCATCGAACTAGCAACCTAGCCACTAATTTCACTCAAAAGCTGTAATGACTTTTAAGAAAATGTAAGACAAGTTATATACACACAAAACACTATCTTAAGCAATAATGTGGAATATTTACCGTCCAATATTATTACTACTGAATGAATGAGAGTTATATTTGTTTTTTTATTTGGATGAATGAATGAGAGTTACATAGGGCATATGATAATTATTATATACTCTGGCAGGCATGCCACTAAGTGGTAAGGATTGGAAGAAGGTATTCTGATTTGGCACCCAGAATCGGAGCTATGGTATCAGGGAAGAATCTAAACCCTGATAGTGTTGTAATCTTTCCATCCCTATTTACTTGGATGGGATAAGGGAGTAGATGTCCTTTCATGTCTGCATCAATTGTCTCCTCCATGTATATTTCCCAATTATTCTTAGCAATCTTATTTATTAGATTGACACATATCTCACTTTCTGGATAAAGGAAGGACTCGTCCATATCTATAAGTTGAAGGTGTTCAAACCATAATGCTATTCGGAGTCCATAGATTTGGCCCCTTGCTGATCCTTCAGTGGCTAAATTCTTTGGTTGATATGCCCCCATTGCAATCTCAGAGTCGCTTGCCCCATCCATTGACCTTTGGTTGATGTTTGCGGATCCAATGATTATATATTCATCGTCAACTACATTAAAGAAGATCATAAAAAAAAAATTAGTCAAACATGACTTTCACCATGAGACATAGACAAAGCATTGATAACAACTTTAAACTCACTTAAATCTAATTCAAAACTTACCTATCATCATCTTTGAATGAACATATATCATGAAGCGACGGGCTTGCTGAGCTCTACTATAATCAGTGCCAGGTTCTGGTTTCTCTGGAGGTACATATTCTCCCTCTCTTCTTGCCTCTCGCTTCCCAAGGCAAAAGAAATTTAGATAATTGCGGGGGTTGGCCTCAAGTCCCTTTCTATTAAGGGCTTGAGTGATATCTATGTACATCATCTCCATTGTCCTCCGCTGCCAATCTAATATTGCCTGAATAGAAGCACTCTCTGGTATTCCTTCTGGCCACATTGGGATCACAATGTAGACAGCAAACCTCTCACTTGCTTCAATCTTACTAACAATCTTTAGTGAGAGCTCCTTTGGTATAAGATGCAAAGCACTAATGTCCTCTACCTTAATGTCACTTGATTTCCAGCCATATGAACTTCCAATAAAATACTGATTCTCAATGTAGATGAAATTTTTGGCTCGTCTAATAGCATTGATATATGCATCCTGAATTCCTCGGTCGATGACGTTATCCTTCCCACTAACAAGGCCTAAAGCTGCTGCATCTTCAGGTTCTATAGGAAAGCCGGAAGCTGCCCCGCCATCAATGGATCGGAACAATTGAACATTCCATGATTCCGGGTCATCTAATGATGTAACTGGTGATGGGTAGATTATAATCTCATCAAACTTGCCTCTAGGAATGAGGAACTTGTCCCCAACCTGCTTAGTCCACCTCTGCTCAAAATTGTACAAGACATCCCAAGCAATCGGCCCTTCTAGTTGGCAATGAATGTCATGCCATGGCTCCCTTGGACCACCTTTATTGATAGAAGCAGTTGCAAAGTTGGGCTGATGGAAATCATCATGGTGGATTGTGCTCAAAGTACTAAATAAGGGATGATGTAGTGTATCATATCTCCCATCACAAAGATCAATACCACCAATGAAACTCGCTATCCTTCGCTTTTGTGATCCTTCACCAGCCACTTCCTTGTCAACAACTATTGTCTTTTGATGGTGAGTAAACATGGTAGAAATCTGCGACCCCTGAATTCTGCTTCTTCCACCATCAGGATTACGCGGGCACAAAAAGCAACGCACATTTGTGCCTCGAAAATATTTCTCAGTATCTTCATTATGAGTTGCCATAAAACCATCATTCCTCAGCTCCATAAGAGAAGTTCTATCGTCCCAAACAAGCATGAGAACCGTGACACCTTCCTCAGCCTTCTTCTTAAGTAGCTTCCCTAATGTGGGGACATCTTGCTTTGGCTTAGTTGGGTCCCTTATCAAGGTTATCTCAGTATACACAGACCATCCAGCTATGTAAATTAGGTACTTTGCATTACTAATTGCGTCAAGTATGTCCTTCCAGCATCTTTGAGGCTCATAATGCATCCCACTGGACAAGGTTATGTAAGATAAAAAATTCTCTGGAACATGGGCATCTTGGTATAGAGAAACTTTGCAACCTTTTCTTTGCTTGAAGAATGTATAAGGAACTCCAACAAATTGTTGCGTTCTGATTCCCTGAGACCAACGCAAGTCTTGGGCAACACTCAAAAACTGCAACTTGACACGGATTTTAGAACCTATAGGATTGTGGTCTACATCCAAAATATCAATCCATTTCTCAAACACAAACCCCCTTATGATTTCCTCAACAGGTACATAAGCTCTTCCAATTAGTGTTGCCCCAATAGGATCGTCCTCTTTGACTGTGAATACAATATGTGAGATATGATGGGCACAGTATATGCGAAAGGACTCTGACCACTGGGGGTTGGAGGGTTGGTCTTCGACCATTCTAGTCCGCGCAACCCTGGCCTTATCTAAATCCACTGTTGCATAGAGTTTAGATCCAAAAATCTGCTTCATGTATACATGTGTTAGAAAAAGATTTCACAAATTATAAAATTGAAGCTGATAATATACCCAAAAAAAAAATTACTAGTCAAAGGAGGATGGGAATCTTTAAAGCAAAAGAAGAATAGTTTACCTCAGGTCGACATAACACCAATTTCTTAACTTTGGACAGAAACCTTTTCCCATACTTTTGTGCACCCAAAGTTTCCAAATTTCAAGAAAACAATGTGTAAGGTTAAAAATGAATTCAAGAAACCATACCAAAAATTGAATGATTAGCGTTGGTAGGTATATAGACTTACGGAACTTGGTAACATACACGAATTTGAGATAGAATGAAAAAAACTAATATAAGAAGTTTTGTTTGGATGAAATCTATTATCATGCATGGTCTACTAAATCGCTTGTCACCTTCCATCAATGGAATGAATATGACACAAGCTCGTATGTCATGGTCACCGATTAAAGATGACTTCCAAATAATTCTGTTAGACTTAGGTAGAACTGAATTGATGAAAAACAAGAGGTGTTTCACAGCTTTCCTTTTCCCTCTTATAGCAGTGGATAAAAAAGATAACATTCTTGGCATGATTATATTAGGTTATAAGTGTCCCCTATTCTGAAACTCCTAGTTATTAGGGTCTTATAAGCTTTATGATTCATCTAGTTGCAAAAAAAGGGGAAATAAATT
This sequence comes from Quercus ilex subsp. ballota, assembly GCA_032727855.1. Taxonomy (NCBI): domain Eukaryota; kingdom Viridiplantae; phylum Streptophyta; class Magnoliopsida; order Fagales; family Fagaceae; genus Quercus; species Quercus ilex. The sequence goes on from CM064909.1 coordinate 25,241,095, forward strand.
CTTGGAAGTCTACAAACAATTCGGGTTTAGTATGTTTAATATGAAAGTCTACAAGTACAAGTGCTTGTGGGGTGTGGGGGGCAAGAGGTGTTTCATAGCTTTCCTTTTCCCTCTTATAGCAGTGGATAAAAAAGATAACATTCTTGGCATGATTATATTAGGTTATAAGTGTCCCTTATTCCGAAACTCCTAGTTATTAGGGTCTTATAAGCTTTATGATTCACCTGGTTGCAAGAAAAGGGGAAATAAATTCTTGGAAGTCTACAAACAATTCAGGTTTAATATGTTTAATATGAAAGTCTACAAGTATAAGTGCTTGTGGGGTGTGAGGGGTAAAGGCCGGGGTTCAAGTCTCTAGAAATTTCTATCTTTTATCCAAAAAAAAAAAAAAATATATATATATATATATATATGGTTAGCATTAAAGTAGACTATCCATGTGGTAAATTAATTGATAAATTGGGTGAATGATGTAATTTAACATAGAGTAGGTTTTTTTTTTTTTTTTTTGGTTATAGATTCACATCAAGGATAGCAATAAATATATCTCTTTACACTAGTGATGAATGAGCTTAGTCTAAATCAATTCAAAGGGAAGTCCTTTGGTGTTTGATTTTCGCATATAATATAATTTTAGTTGAGAAAACTAGACATGAAGTTAATGTCAAAGCTATAAACGGTCTGGTCTTCAAAAGTTTCTTGAGTGAGACTAAAATGAATCTCGAGTGAGTGTCATTAAAGAATTGAGCAAGGTTCCAATTTGCAAATCACTCAAGTGAGTGTCACACAAAAATCAATTGAAGTTTCTACTTGAGGTTGTTTAAGGTTTGCTTGAACTTCAATTGAGTGAAGTGTACATTGAGCGAGATTGTTTACACAAACAATGCAAGACTTGTATATTTTAGGAATGTAAACTGATGTTTATTATTTAAATTATTTAAAATTGACCAAATATGTTTTATAATTTTTAGAACTATTGGTATATTAGTTATGATCGATTGGTTAAAAAGACAACTCATAGTTCACAAACTGGCTAAATGAAATAAAAAATGTTTATATATATATATATATATACACACACTAGTTTTCAGACCAAACAAAAGCAGTCCAAACAAGAAAGAAATAAAACTAAAAGAAATGGGTTAGAGTAAAAGGTAGTAAGGTACTTCATTCTAGTGTGAGAGACATGAGATGTGAAATAAAATTAATAAAGAATTCACAAGCTATCAAATCAAACCATCGCTTGTTATCTAAAGACAACAAAGGAAGCCTTCTCAAAAAAAGAAAAAGAAAAGAAAAAAAAGAGAGGAAGCCTAGAACAGTCCATAAAATAATATAACTACACTATAAAATATTATAAAATAATGTCTTACTAGCAACCAAAAGAGAGAAATAGAGATGAGTGAATGAATAAAATAATGTCTTTTAAGTTTACATCCAAGTGAATAGTAGGTTGTAAATTAAGCAACTTACTATAGCTGTGTTGTATATTTTTTTAGGTATACAACCTCAGATATGGCATGTTTTGAGGTACTTGGGAGATTTTACACCCCAATGCCAATACTTAAGGGAAATACATTTCTTAGAGCACTCAAAGTGAGGTTGCTAAAATACTCACTCGCTAAAATAGTCATTTTAGCAACCCAAACACTAAAAACACACTATACAATAAGGTTGTTAATTTAATTCATTGGTATAATATTTTGACTCATTGCTACAGTGGGCTGCTAGAGATAGCAGCCCACTGTAGCTGAGAGTTATTTAATAAAATTAATATTTTATTCACACACGCTCAAACTCTCTCCCACACGCGTGATTTCATTCAACCTTATCTCATTATTGCTCTCACGTAGATGCAGACAAACTCAAGCTCATAGCTTTGCCTCTCTCAGCCTAGGACTTTCTTCGGCCAGCCTTCCTTCCACCCAGCCCAGCCCTCTCTCCCCTTCGCCTAGCCCCCTCTACCTTGTATTGGTTTTGTCTCGAAGGTTTGGGTTTTTTTTGGTGGATCTTGAGCACAAAAATCGGCAGTGATTGTAATAGGGATTTCTTGCTGGATTGTTTGGGTTTTTTTTTGTCGTTGTTATAAATCGTGAGTGCGTGGGGTTTGTGGGTCAGTGATGGTGGTTTGTGGGTCGGTGATGGTGGTAGATCGTGGATCGGTGATGGTGGTTAGATCATGGGTCGGTGATGGTGGTTTGTGGGTCAGTTATGGTGGTTTGTAGGTTGGTGACGGTGGTTTCCAATTTGCAGGATGTAGGCAATGGTTATATATGAGATATATTATTTTATTTTATATTATTTTAAAGTGTTAAATGTTAAAATAGAAGGTTTAATGTTGGGCGTATTGTAAAATGAGTTGTTAAAATAAATAAATTAAGTTTTTGAGTTTGTAAAAGTTAAAATTTTAACTTTCTTAGAGCATCCATAGTAGTGGAGCTAAAATTTAGCTATTTGGCACCACAAAAAGTTAATTTATCTATTTTGCCTACACACATGCTGCAGCAGTGGATCTATTTTAGTTTTCAACACAATAAAATAATATAAACATCACAATAAAATAAGATATTTACTACAATAAAATAATATATCCACTACACACAACCATCATAGCCACACACACAACCGGGTAGGGAATAAAAAATTATATTTTTTTTTAGCTCTAAGCTACAGTGCATTGTAGCAATAAAGCTAAAAAAAATAATTTTAACTACTGTATGGTTATTTTTGTGTTTTGGTCTACTACTATGAATGCTAGCATTAGTATTGGTGGTGTTAAAAGCTAAAAAGCTATATTGCTATTTTTAGCATCTCAAAATATAAATTTATGGCTACATTTGTAGTGAATATATTATTTTATTGTATTGTTTATATTATTTTATTATGTTGAAAGTTAAAATAAAATCACTGATGTTAGGTATTTTGTAAAATAAGAAAGTAAGATAGATAAAGTAAATTTTTGTAAAGGCATATTGCTAAATTTATAACTCTAGTCACGTGTATGCTTCCAACGTAAGGAAAACATCCCAAAAACTCGTAAGTTTTTGGAACACATATGGACACAACAATAAAGGCAACAGCAAATTTGAAGAAAGGACATATATTCCTCAAAAAAGAAAAAAAGAAATAGGAAAAAGAAAAAAAGAGGACATATAGTTTCCAACGTCTCATGGCCTTCCAAATTTCGAACATATATACATATAGCCCCAAAAAGAGTCAAGTACATATTTTATTAGAGATTTTAATCCGTAAAGCTTATGATATTGTTTTTTGTTCCTAACAAACTTCTAATGATCATTTTCAGTTCCCTAAAACTTAAAATAATCACTTTTAACCATTAATGTGTCTATTAAAGCAATGATAAATAACTTTTTTTTTTAATTTTAAAATAAGGATGTATAAGTTTTTAGTTTGACTACATCATCCTTCTATTAGAAAGATTTAACAAATGTTAACAAAATGACCAAAGTCAATCACTTTAAGTAAGCTAGAGACTAAAAAAGATCACTTTAATTTTGCTCACGATTAAAAGTAATTACTTTAAATTTTAGGGGCAAAACATTCATGGATTAAATTTTAGGAGCCAACATTACATTTTGTCCTTATTAAATTTTTTTTTCAATGAATATAAAATAAAGAAAAATTTATAATCATCATATTTATCTAAGTTTTGAACTAAGGAAAAACTATAAATCTAATGAGAGCAATGTTAGGGACAAGATTTCTTTCACAACTTATTAAGGAAGCAAGTTTTAATTGAGTGACACCACTTTCAAAGAAACCCAGGGGTGAAGGGAGGGGGCCTGGGTTTTCAAATTCTCCACCTCCCCTTATAGTTTGTTAATAATTGTTTTTAATTAAATGCAATTCTTTCTTAATTAACCCCCCCCCCCCCCCCCCAAACACACACAAATTTAAAGTATTAATGTCTTACTTAATTTCTTTTAATATTAAACTTTTTTGCTATATATATAATCTATTAACTTTTTTTTTTGAGAATCGATATAATTTATAAACTGTAGGAGCCTTTAAAACATATATTTCAAAGAATATATCAGTAAATTTTAAATAAAATCTTGTATTTCAGTTTATGTTTTACCAATTACAATGTGTAATTATTTGGAATTTTTTTTCTATTTCAAACTTTAATTTGGTACTTTATAAGGGAAAAAAAAAAGTGTGGTAAGCTACAATAGGTGGAACATTCAGAATGAGACATGGGATTCTAATTTGTAAAATTTCTTCTTGTTTTTATTAATGTAAAAACAAACTTCTTTTCATCTTATATTAAGTGCTAGAGATACCAGTATATGCATTCTTTAATTTCCATTTGAAGAAAACATTCTATAATGGTTAGAAGTTTGGGATATATTTTACCTTATCATCCATAAATAAAATAAAATATTTTATTTAGTATTGTTATTATTATATTTCACTTATATTACATTAGAGTGAACCTTAGTGTAATAAATTAAATTTTCCAATTAAATTCAACCACATAATTGTATTGAATTTAATTAGTTTTCTTTAAAAAAAGATAACATTTTTTGTGCTTTATTAACCAATACAGCCATATGTTTGAATTTAATTTTGGAATCTAATACACTACACCTAAGGTACTATTCCTATGTTTTGCTTAGATATATAAAAGTGACATATTTATTTAATTTATTAGAAATTGATTGATTTAAATACATTTATTTTCTAAATTTTTTATTATACTCTAATGTGTAATATTTAATTTTCTTTAACAAAAACAATGTTTAAAACTCTTAGAGAATATTAATTGTGATTAATATAATTTAAAGGATAATTATACATTAACTAAGAAATAAAATATTTTTCTTTAGTTCTATAAATCTGGCTTGATGAAATTTTCTTATGTATGAGACAATAATAACAATAAATAAATATATATATAATGTGAAATTTTCTTATGTATAAGACAATAATAACAATATATATATATATATGAAATAAATTAATTAAAGATATGCTTAAAATATAAATTATATATATATATATATATATAATTGTGTGTGTTTTATTTTGTGGATTTAAAAATTATTGATCTATTTAGCTTGTCTCCCTCAAAAAAAAGTATTGCTCCAGCACTGAGTCTACTACGAAAACCACTTTTCTTATGTACCAATCATAACAAACTACATCAATTATTATGAAAGATATTGCGTCGCTAGATGTATTTATCTTTTGATTCAATGTCCAACATATAAATACCAACTTTCGGGTCTAATTAAAAGATTTATGCCAATTAATTAGGGTAAAACTTAAATGCATTACTATAGGTACAATACATTAGGTTCTCCAATTAAATTCAAACACTTTTAACCAAGGTTATTAAACTCGGTCCGGCTCGGCCAGTCGGACTGGGAACTCGGTGACTCGACACATAGATCAGGCCAAGTGATCAATTGGATCGAAAGAGTACATGACCCGGTCAAAACCGATAAAACCTAGCGAGTTTTAAGCAACCCGTGTGACCTGACTAGTTTTGTGAATTGCATAAAATTACATTAATAGGTCCACTCTATTGACTTTTTTAATGTCTAATTTGTGATAATATGTTAATTTAAATAAGAGAAAACCTAAAAGAAAAAGAAAAAAGCATTGTTCTCTGCCGATTCACATTATACCATCACTTTTCACAGTTCTGCAAACCTGCGAGGTTGCTACTGTGCATCAGTTTTCTGTGCTTAAGTCTAAACAAATCACTTTTCACTTCAGTACTTAGCCACCAATAAGCATGTAAGGATTACCATATGAGTACATCAAACAGTTAAAACTTCATTTTTTTTTTTTTATAGATTTTTTTATACTTTAATTGTTTATTGCCTTTAAGTTTACTTGCAAATATAAATTAAACACTATAAGGATTCTTTTATTATATTAACCTTTTTATGTATAAAATTAAATAATTAATGATTGTAAGTTGTAATAGTTAATTTATATATTCATATTATGATTTATTAAACTTACTTTTATATATTTTTAATTATTTTTTTTATTTGATCCAACAGTTCGATCGGTGACCTAGTGGTTTAACCAATGACCTAGTGTCTAAACTCATAGACCGGCTCAACGTCCTGTCTGAGTTTAATAACTATACTTTTAACCAATAAAACGTTAACATTGTCATCTTTTTGAGTAACAATTATATTCAATGTAATTATGTACTTGGATTTAATTAAAAAATGCATTATACTACGATAAAAGACAAAATTTTATTTTGTATAAAGGATTCGGTTCCTTTCATATATCTTATCATTCTCATTGTTTCACTTAAACTTTCTTAGAATTAGAGTACTGCTAAATGAATTGTCTGAAATCCAGCACATGCACCTTCATACTTCGTCGGTTTTCAGTTCTCTTAAACTTCATGTATTTTAGTCAAATTTTAATAAAAGGCATTGTGATCATTAAAGATGTTCGAAAATAGATGCATAAATAGTGTCTTAGGTCATTAAAATTAATTATCATTTTTTACTTTCTCCACACAATAAAAAAAAAAAATCATTTTTTATGTGATGGAATGCAAGTTTAAATAATGTGTTATTACATACCTTAAGAGATATATATATATATTCGGTCTACACTTGAAAGGTGAAACTAATTGATGCTTCAAACTAATTGATCATATAAAGTCTTTTTTAAAATAACTTTTTTTTTCCCTTCGTCATAAGAACTGCCATATGATGTCAATTTCAGAATTGTGTCTTAGAAAAGATCATTTTCATTTCACTTTATAGTCTTTGTTATTAATTACAAGCTAGTATGGCAAATAGGCTGATCATATTCTTTAGTTCAATCTTTTTATATCTCTCTAATCAATCGCCCTTCATGGAGCGTTAATGTCCGCTTAGTAACAGTATTTTCTTTTGATTTTTGAATTTATTTGATTTTTAAAAATTTATTTGTTTATGAATTGTCTCTTAATCTTATAACTTCACTTTTTTTCTTTTTTTCTTTTTTTTAATGTATGACTATATATATTTTAATCAACTTTGAGCAAATAAATAAGTAAACTATAAGCAAAAAGTTACATCCAAATTCATTCTAAGAATTCAAGGTGAGCAAGAAATTGAAATCAAAGCCTAAGAAAATCCCAAAATACAATTATTGAAAATGGTATAGTTCTTTAACCCTCAACAATTCAAACATGTACCTTACGTAAATTGAGGCCGCATTCATAGCGTATCCTATCAACTTCGAAAATTGATGCCATAAGTGTCCCATGGAGCAATTGCAGCATTGTTCGTCGCTTGGAATTTCTCTATGTGATAGCAATATCTGGTTTTGTAGATTGCGCAACAAACAAAAAAAAAAAAAAAAAAAGAATATTAGCATGCAAGTAAGAAATTTTCAGAATCACGTAGAAATTCAAACACAAAGACGTATCAAAAGAAAGTATACATGGTATGTACGTAGGCAGCCTACTACTCTGAACCTCTGATAGAGGATAATTTGAGGGTACACTGGTTGTAATAGAGGTGATCCATAATATATATATATATATAGCAGAGAGAAAAGTTAAAAGAGAGGTAGAGAATCTACTTTAATGGGTTTATTTATGTTTGAAGAAAGAGATTGTATCTTCAAAGAATGCAAGGTAGAATCAGTTCCCGCCTTTGATTCCAAGGAGTGCAGTTTTCAGAGACATTATTTGCTTATTTTACTTTAATCTTATCTAAGCCCAAGCCAAGGATAACGTTAATGAACTTAGTTGGGTGAAGACTCTGCACTAATCGGATTTTTTGAGGAAAATATTGAGAGAGCATTGGATTTGGTTAGACAGTTTGTAAACAAGGATTGGGTTTTTAGCGAAGTACAAAATGTATCGTCAAATATTTAATATGATTTTACAAGATCTAGTTTCGTTCAAGTAACGGATTCTAGCCAATTGAAAGGATCTTCTGATCAATCCAGAGATCATTTCGATTCCATTAGTAATGAGGATTTGTAATATCACACATTGATATGAAGGCATTGTCCATTATCCACGGAACAGAAACTAGTAACTACTAAACCCATATCCTTACTCCATGTTTCCAAATGACCCATATCCTTTGAATGTTCAATTTTAGTCATTATTATACTTCTAATTTTTTGTCAAAATGTTTTAATTATGAGTTGAGATTGTTTGACGAAATCTCATGTAAAATATTTTCCGGAAATGCTATTTTCAGGAAAGGAAAATATTTTCAAGTGTTTGGTTGCATTTCAAAAAATGCTTTGAAAAATATTTTCTGCTGTTTGGTTGTATTCTTGAAAATACTATAGAAAACACATTTTCTACCTGTTGCTCACATTTTCTTACATTTTCTCAGCTTCCAAACAAATATATAATATCATTTCTCAGTCCACAACACAAAAGAAACAAAACCAAAGAAAAAAAATCATCAAATCCGGTCAAATTGAGGTGCAATCGGCATGGTGCGACTCACGGTTCGTGGGTTCGCAGTGTGACCCGCGGCGCAGTGCGACTCGCCGGTGCTATGCGACTCGCGGTTCATGGGTTCGCAGTGCGACGATCTCGGGTTTGACGATCTTGGGTTTTTTGGGTTCAACAATCTCGGGTTTGACGATCTCGCCGGTGGTGCGACGATCTTGGGTTTTCTGGGTTTGCGATCTCTTTCTCTCTCTCTCTCTGTGTTTGCGCATCTGAGTCCTTTCTCTCTCTCTTTCTCTCTTTGCGCGTCTTCTTCTTTCTTTCCGGAAGTGATTTGAAAGTAAAATACAAACGGAAATCAATTTACAGGGTTAGAGGGCATATTTTACGGTCAACAGAAATGATTTTCTGTTTGACCGAATTTTCCTTGCGCAACCAAATACCCTCATTTATGGAAAAGTATTTCCGAAAGTGATTTGAAGTCAAAACAAACACAGCCTAATTATTCAAAAAAAATTATTTACTTCTTTTATATCTTTGATAGAACAAATATTTTATGCAATAAATGAAAAAAGAGCATGAATCAATGTGGTGATGCCACGATTAGTGCGGCATGGATGTTACATTACTGATATTTTATGAGATGAACAGTAGATTATAGATTTTCACGGGTAAGACCAAATGGCGTTGAGATCAAGTGCTGATGCAATAATTGTGAATGACTGAAATTTAAAATTGAAAAAAGAAACTTTAAAATATCTCAACTATTGAATAAAAAAAAGTTAAAAATTAAAATTAAAAAGTGAGAATGCTAAAAACAATTTGTGAGGGGGATTAGGGTAACGGCTAAACATGGCAAAACGGGCGGGTTGGGTCGGGTTTGGGTTGCAAGTCGGGTCGGGTTAGCCAGTATTTTTCACTTGATTTTTTTTTTTTTTTAGAAAACAACATGTATTTGCCATTTAAAAAGTCATGCAACAAATTATTTGATGTAAAATGCATTACTTTGAATTCACCACTTATATCAAGAATGGATTACACTTATTAATACTTATTCAATAATTTTAAAATTATACAAATCCTAACATTGCTATCTAAAACAAAATAACACAAAGATAAGTTAAACAAATACACAAATTTTATTTCTACACAATATTAACATTCCAAAATATAAAACAAAATTACAAATGACTGATTGGATAATTTATTTGTCAAAGAATAAAAACATATAAGAAATTTACAATCTTAAAAATTAATTTTATAATCTATTGTCAATTGTGGTTGGCACTCTATTTCAATTTGAGATATATATTAAAGTTTAATTGTTTACTTATTTACATAGTCTCTTTTATAAATATCATTGTAGGGACTCAAATTGAATTGGATCCAAACAATACATTTCTAGAGCGTGGGTTAAAGAAATTGGTCATAACAAGCTAACGGAGCCCAAATGATGAGTTCACCACGGTTGAAGATCAGAGCATACAAGTTCCATTTTAATGCTGCTCCTCGGCACTGATCCGAGGATGTTTATATTTGTCCCTCTGCTCTCCTTTTTCTCTTTCTCTTCATCTTTCTCTTTCTTTTTTTTCCTTCCTTCCCCCCCCCCCCTTTAAGCTGTTCTGCTGGTTCCTCTTATATAGTCCTCTTCCTCCCATCTCTTTCTTCCATCTGTTGATCATCCATGCGCTTTTTCTCTGACCGTCTGTCCCATCAGCTGCACTATCAGTACTCAAGTGATTCACAATAACCAGGGTTGCCCTGTCCAAGAGTCACATCTCCATTAGTGCGGCCAGAGGGTTAGGTAAGCGCATTTAGTGTGGAGGTGACAACCTGTCCTAGGCCTGTTCCCCCACCTAAAGTTAGCCTCGGTCCGCCGAGGACAGGGTTATCCTCGGCGGGGATTTTTAAAGCTTAGGTTTCCACGCATCGTCATCGGACGATCCTTCTTCCTCAGCATGGGCCCTGGGCCGAATGTAAAGTGGGCCGAGGTCACCAGGCCCATAGGCCCTACAATCATATCATTGTTAAGCAATACACACTCTAGAAAATATCATAATTCATTTTGAAAAGTCGTTTATTTTGGACATAAATTGTTAAAAAATAAGTCTAAGTATTCATAATTTATGTTAATTTGATACTTTAGTTTCACTATTTTCACACTTGTGAATGTTTCTCACACATGTCTATAATTTTAAATCTATATTTTTAACTATACTTTAAAAAAATTATCTTGGCATGCACTTTGCTATTTGATATCTAAAAATCTTTACTCATTACAGAATGCTCAATCATTCATCTTTCAATTAATTTGCATACAGTTATATAAATGTTTCAATTGTTTCCTTAAAGCTCACAACAAACAATTAAACTAATATTGTCTTAATTTTATTTTTTATTTTTTACCAAAAAAAAAGTTGTAAAAAATAATTCTGGCTCGGGTCAGGTCGGGTCGGGTTGACCTGCAAAAAAAACACGAGTTAGGTTACGGGTTAACCCGTTTTTGTTTCAAGTCATAAAAATCGGGTTCGGGTTAGGTATTTTTCAGGTCAGGTTGGGTCGGGTCAGAAAATTCTAACCCATTTTGCCATGTCTAGTAACTGCACTAGCCCAATCCAAATTCGACAAAATGGTACTTCCTCCATCCCATATATTATAGGTTCAGTTTAGAAAATCTAATTTTTAAAGAAAACATCGGTTAATTGATGCATTTAATAAAAAAGTACAAGTTTTTAAAACTATCATCCTTAATTAAACTCTAGTGAAAGAGGGATATTGATTTCTATTACTTTACTGTATATAATTGCAAAAGACAATTCCTTAATTTCTTCCCATTATGCCACGTGTGCACTCAAAAAAACCAAAATATTACAACTTATCTTTTTACATTTTAAAAGAGATAAGTTATTAGTCCTATATTGTCACTCATTAAGCTACCCTAAAAAAATGCCAAATATTGTACCGATTAAACATTCTATTCCTAACCATTCTAACTGTCATTTAAATATTGCAACTCAAATGTTACAATTCACTATTTTGGCTGGATTTGCTATAGCGTTTTTCAAATTTTAAGAAATTTTTTCTTTCCTATCCAAATTCTCCAATGAAGGAAACCTATGCCAGAAGGTCACTCTCAATCAGAATTTGGATTATCTTTGAAATTTAAAATGAATTTGGATTATCCTTTAAACTTATCCTTGAATAAATTGCACATAGCCGCACACAGATGTGATAGGATAGGACCCATTACAAAGTGCATTGCATTGATGAAAATTTGTGACAACAAGATATTAACGTTCAAAGATGAATAAGGACGTAGGAACTCAAGCTAAGAATAGCCAAAAAAAAAAAAAACAACTCAAAAACTTAGGTAACTTTTAAGGTAATATAGGGCAAGTTACACTACACACAACACTCACTCTAAAGCAATGTAGGATAATTACCACCCAATATTATTACTACTAAATGAATGATAGTCACATTTGTTTTTTTATTTGGATGAATGAATAAGAGTTACATAGGGCATGTGATAATTATTATATACTCTGGTAGGCATGCCACTAAGTGGTAAGGATTGGAAGAAGGTATTCAGATTTGGCACCCAGGACAGGAGCTTTGGTATCAGGGAAGAATCTAAACCCTGACAGTGTTGTAATCTTTCCATCCCTAGTTACTTGGATGGGATAAGGGAGTAGACGTCCTAGCATGTCTGCATCAATTGTCTCCTTCATGTATATTTCCCAATTATCCTTAGCAAAATCATTCATTAGATTGACACATTTCTTACTTTCTGGATGATGGAAGGACTCGTCCATCACTCCAAATCGAAGGTGTTCAAACCATAATGCTATTCGGAGTGCATAGATTTGGCCCCTTGCTACTCCTTCAACGGCTAAACACCTTGGTTGATATGCTCCCATTGCAATCTCAGAGTCCCTTGCTCCATCCATTGACCTCTGGTTGATGTTTGCAGATCCAATGATTATATATTCATCGTCAACTACATTAAAGTAGATCATCAGAATTTTTTAGTCAAACATACTTGATCACCATGAGACATAGATAAAGCATTAATAAGTAATAACAACTTTAAACTCACTTAAATCTAATTCAAAACTTACCTATCATCATCTTTGAATGAACATATATCATGAAGCGACGGGCTTGCTGAGCTCTACTATAATCAGTGTCAGGTTCTGGTTTCTCTGGAGGTACATATTCTCCCTCTCTCCTTGCCTCTCGCTTCCCAAGGCAGAAGAAATTTAGATAATCTCGGGGATTGGCCTCAAAAAGTCCCTTTCTTTTAAGGGCTTGAGTGATATCTATGTACATCATCTCTATAGTCCTCCGCTGCCAATCTAATATTGCCTGAACAGAAGAACTCTCTGGTATTCCTTCTGGCCACATTGGGATCACAATGTAAACAGCAAACCTCTCATTTGCTTCAATTTTACTAACAATCTTTAGTGAGAGCTCCTTTGGTATAAGATGCAAAGCATTAATGTCCTCTACCTTAATATCACTTGATTTCCAGCCATATGAACTTCCAATAAAATACTGATTCTCAATGTAGATGAAATTTTTGGCTCGTCGAATAGCATTGATATATGCATCCTGAATTCCTCGATCGATGATGTTATCCTTCCCAGTAACAAGGCCTACTGCTGCTGCATCTTTAGGTGTTTCGGGAAAGCCAGAAGCCGCCCCGCCATCAATGGATCGGAACAACTGAACATTCCATGATTCCGGATCATCTGATGATGTAACTGGTGATGGGTAGATTATAATCTCATCAAGCTTGCCTCTAGGAATGAGGAACTTGTCCCCCACCTGCTTAGTCCACCTCTGCTCAAAATTGTATAAGACATCCCAAGCAATCGGCCCTTCTAGTTGGCAATGAATGTCATGCCATGGCTCCCTTGGACCACCCTTGTTGATAGAAGCAGTTGCAAAGTTGGCTTGATGGAAATCATCATGGTGGATTGTGCTCAAAGTACTAAATAAGGGATGTTCTAACGTATCGTATCTCCCATCACAAAGATCAATACCACCAATGAAACTTGCTATCCTTCGCTTTTGTGATCCTCCACCAGTTACTTCCTTGTCAACTACTATTGTCTTCTGATGGTGAGTAAACATGGTAGAAATCTCAAACCCCTGAATTCTGCTTCTTCCACCATCAGGATTACGCGGGCACAAAAAGCAACGCACATTTGTGCCTTGAAAATATTTCTCAGTATCTTGGTCGTGAGTTGCCATCAAACCATCCTTCCTCAGCTCCATAAGAGAAGTTCTGTCATCCCAAACAAGCACGAGAACCGTGACACCTTCCTCAGCCTTCTTCTTAAGCAGCTCCCCTAATGTTGGGACATCTTGCTTCGACTTTCTCGGGTCCCTTATTAAGGTTATCTCAGTATATACAGACCATCCAGCTATGTAAATTAGGTGCTTTGCATTACTAATTGCGTCAAAGATGTCCATCCAGCATCTTTGAGGCTCATAATAGTTCCCATTGGACAGCTTTATCCAAGGATAAAAACTCTCTGGAACATGGGCATCTTGGTATAGAGAAACTTTGCAACCTTTTCTTTGCTTGAAGAATGTATAAGGAACTCCCTCAAATTGTTGCGTTTTGATTCCCTGAGACCAATGCAAGTCTTGGGCAACACTCAAAAACTGCAACTTGACACGGATTTTAGAACCTATAGGATTGTGGTCTACATCCAAAATATCAATCCATTTCTCAAACATAAACCCCCTTATGATTTCCTCAACAGGTACATAAGCTCTTCCAATTAGTGTTGCCCCAATAGGATCGTCCTCTTTGACTGTGAATACAATATGTGAGATATGATGGGCACAGTATATGCGAAAGGACTCTGACCACTGGGGATTGGAAGGTTGGTTTTCGACCATTCTGGTCCGCGCAACCCTGGCCTTATCTAAATCCACTGTTGCATAGAGTTTAGATCCAAAAATCTGCTTCATGTATATATGTGTTAGAAAAAGATTTCACGAGTGATAAAATTGAAGTTGATAATATACCCAAAAAAAAAAAAAAAATTTACTAGTCAAAGGAGGATGGGTATCTTTAAAGCGAAAGAAGAATTGTTTACCTCTACTGGTCGGCACAGCACAAATTTCTTAACTTTGGTTAGAAACCTTTTTCCACACTTTTGTACACCCAAAGTTTCCAAATTTCAAGAAAACAATGTGTAAGGTTAAAAAAGAATTCAGGAAACCATACCAAAAATTGAATGATTAGCATTGGTAGGTATATAGACTTATGGAACTTGTTAACATAAACAAATTTGAGATAAAATGAAAAAAAAAAACTAATATAAGAAGTTTTGTTTGGATGAAATATATTATCATGCATGGTCTGCTAAATCGCTTATCACCTTCCATCAATGGAATGAATATGACACAAGCTCGTTTGTCATGGTCACCGATTAAAGATTACTTGCCAAATAATTCTGTTAAACTTAAGTAGAACAACATTGATGAAAAACAAGAGGTGTTTCACAGCTATCCTTTTCTTACTTATAGCAGTGAATAACAAAGATAACATTCTTGGCATGATTATATTATGGCTATAAGTGTCCCCTATTCTGAAACTCCTAATTATTAGGGTCTTATAAGCTTTATGATTCATCTGGTTGCAAGAAAAGGGGAAATAAATTCTTGGAATTCTACAAACAATTCGGGTTTAATACGGTTAGCATTCAAGTAGACTATCCATGTGGTAAATTAAGTGATAAATTGGGTGAATGAGGCAATTTAACATGGAGAGTTTTTTTTTATCATTATAGGTTTAAATCAAGGATAGCAGTCAATCTTTCTCTTTACATTAGTGATGAGTGAGCTCAGTCTAAATTGAATCAAAGGGAAGTCCCTTGGTGTTTGGTTTTTGCATATAATATAGTTTTAGTTGATAAAACTAGATGTGGAGTTTATGTCAAAGCTCTAACAGAAAAGTTACTTGAGTGAGACTAATGAATCTTCATTGAGTCTCATGAAAGACTTAAGCAAGGTCCAATTTACGGATCACTTGGGTGTGTGTCACACAAAGACCAATTGATATTTAAGGTTTGCTTGAAGTTCGCTCGAGCAATGTTGAGTGAGATGGTTTAATTACTCAAATGATGTAAGACTTGAATATTTTAAAAAAAAATGTAAAGTGATATTTATTATTTAAATTATTTAAAATTGTCTAAATTTTTTATTTTATTTATAATTTTTAGAACTATTAGTGTTTTATAATATTGTTGGTCCCTAAAAAGAATCAAGTATTTTATTAATCAATCAAAATATATTGTTGGTCCCTAAACTCTAACCTATTATAGATTTTAATCCATAAAGTTTATAATATTGTTTTTCGTTCTTAGCAAACTTAAAGGGATAAATGTTAGTCTCCTAAAGCTCAAATTATCACTTTTAGTTATAAAAGTGTCTAATGGAGCAATGATGTATAAGTTTTATTCTTGATCGGCATGTATAGGTTTTTAGTTTTGACTACATCATGATTATGTTAGAAAGATTTAACGAATGTTGACAGAATGATCAAAACCAATCACTTTAAATTTTAGGAACAAAACATTTCTAGATTAAAGTTTAGGAAACAACAATATATTTTATCCTTATGAATTTTTATTCAATGAATATACACAAAAGAAAACTTTTTAATCCTCATATTTATCTAAGTTTTGAACTAAGGAAAAAGTATAAATGTAATGGGGGCAATGTTAGGGACGAAATTTCTTTCATAACAACTTATTAAGGTAGCATCACTTTCAACGGAACCCACGTAAAGGGTGGAGGGAGGGGGCCTGGGTTTTCAAATTTCTCCCCCTCCCTTTATATTTTGTTAATAATTGTTTTTAATTAAGTGCAAATCTTACATAATGGTACCCTTCATTATTATTTTTTTAAATTGTGCAAACATTCCTAACTCATTTAAAGTATTAATGTCTTACTTAGTTTCTTTTAATATTAAATTGTTTTTTGCTATATATAATTATTAACTTTAGGAGCCTTAAAGCATATATTTCAATGAATATATAAGTAAATTTTAAATAAAAATCTTATGTCCCACTTTTCTATTTTACTTTTTGTTCTACCAATTTGTATGTGTCATGTGTTTGAGGAAAAAACAATTCTATTTCAGATTTTGGTACTTCATAAGGGGAAAAAAAGGACTTGTGGTAGGCAGCGATAGATAGAACATAAAGTGAAACATTCAGAGTAGGACATTGAATTTTTATTTGTAAAATTTCTTCTTTTATTATTTTCCTTAAACAATTTTTTTTCATCTTATATAAAGTGTTAAGAGTTACCAATATATGAATTTTTTTTTTTCATTTGATGAAAAGATGCTATAATGGTTAAAAATTTGGGACAAATTTTACCTTATTATCCATAAATAAAAGAAAATATTTTATTTAGAATTGTATTATTATATTTCACTTATCATTAGGGTGAACCTTAGGTACACTACCTTAAGTGCAATACACCAAATTCTCCAATTAAATTCAAACACATATTGCATTGAATTTTTTTTTTTTTTTTTGAGAAATAAACTAACTCTTAAACACACATACACACACTTAATTACATTGAATTTAGCTGTTTTTGGAAAAGATAACTTTTTGTGCTTTATTAGTCAATGCAACCATATTTTTTAATTTAATTTGAGAACCTAATGTATACCTAAAATACTATATCTAAATTTTTTGCTCAGGTATATAAAAGTGACACTTTTATTTAATTATCTTAAATTAATTGATTTAAATACATTTTTTTTCTAAAATTATTGTTTTACTCTAATGTGTAATATTTAATTTTCTTTAACAAAAAACCATGCTTTAAAACATTTAGAGAATATTAATTGTAATTAATATTATATATATATATATATATATATATGGCTCCAACACTGAGCCTACTGTAGAATCCGTTTTTCTTATGTACCAGTCACAATAAGCCACATCAATTGCTGTGAAAAATATAGTTTTGCTATATATTTTTATATTTTGATACATTTTCTAACATATAAATATCAACTTTGGGATCTAATTTAAAGATTTGGGCCAATTAATTTGGGTAAAACTTACGCTCCGTTTGTATAAAGGATTCGGTTCCTTTCATTCTATGTTCCTTTCATATATCTCAGCATTATCAATATTGTTTTATTTAAACTTTCTTAGAATTAGAGTACTGATAAATGAATTTTCTGAAATCAAGCACATGTTCCTTCATACATCGTCGGTTTTCAGTTCTCTTAAATTTAATGTGCTTTAGTCAAATTTTAATAAAAAGCATTGTGATTATTAGAGATGTTCGAAAATAGATGCATAGATATTTTCTTAGGTCATTAAAATTAGTTATCATTTTTTATGTGCTGGAATTCGAATTTGACTAATGTGTTATTATATATCTTAAGATATATATAAACAACTAAATTTTTACTATAATATAAACTCTTTCTATTTTCAAAGCAAATGACAATTTTCTTAAATTTTCATGAATTCTAGTTATAAGCTCAATTCATATATTTTCTTGCCATTGAATTCAGGATTAAGATTTGAATTCGGTCTAAACTAAAATCTAATTGATATCTCAGACTGATGTTACTCATTAGTCTAATGATAAATCATTATATAAAGACTCTTTTTTAAATAATGTTTTTTTTCCTTTGTTATAAGAACTGCAATATGTTGTCGATCAATTTCGGAATTGTGTCTTAGAAAAGATCATTTTCATTTCGTTTTATAGTCTTTGTTTCTTATATACAAGCTAGGCTGATCATATTCTTTAGTTCTATATATCCATTTATATCTCTCTAATCAATCTCCCTTCATGGGGCGTTAATGTCTATTTAGTAACAGTATTAATTTTCTGTTGATTTTTTATTTGATTTTTAAAAAATTCATTTGCTTATGAATTGTCTCTCAATCTTAAAATTTCACTTATTTTATTTTATTTTATGTATGAGTGTATGAATATATTTAATCAACTTTTCGCAAATAAATAAATAAACTATAAGCAAAAAGCTACATCCAAATTCATTATTCTAAGAATTCAAGGTGAGCAAGAAATTGAAATCAAAGCCTAAGAAAATCTCAAAATACAATTATTGAAAATTGTATAATTCTTTTATCCTCAACAATTCAAACACGTACCTTTCGTAAATGGAGGCTGCATTCATAGTGTATCCTATCAACTTCAAAAATTGATGCCATAAGTGTCCCATGGAGCAATTGCAGCATTGTTCCTCGCTTGGAATTTCTCTATGTGATAGCAATATCTGGTTTTGTAGTTTGTACACCAAACAAAAACGAGAAAAGAACATTAGCATGCAAGTAAGACATATTCAGAATCACATAGGAATTCAAACACAAAGACGTATCAAAAGGAAGTATACATGGTATGTAGGCAGCAAACTACTCTGAATCTCTGATAGAGGATAATTTGATGGTACTGTTGTTGTGACAGAGTTGATCCATGTATGTTATATATATAACAGAGAGGAAAAATAAAAGAGAGGGAGAGAATATAATCTAATGGGTTTATTTATGCTTGAAGGAAGAGATTGTATCTTCAAAGATTTCAAGTTAGAATCAGTTCCCTCCTTTGATTCCAAGGTGTGCAGTTTTCAGAGACATTATTTGCTTATTTTACTCTAATCTTAGCTTAAGCCCAATTCAAGGATAACCTTATACGAAGGCATTGTCCATTGTCCACGGAACAGGAACTACCCGTATCCTTACTCCAAGTATTTGAATTGTTCAATTTTAGTCATTATTATGCTATTATATTTTTGTCAAAATGCTTTAATTATAAGTTGAGGACAATCTCAGAGATTTTGATAGCAATTACAGAGGGAAGAGATTAATTATTCTAAATACTTTTTTTTACTTTTTTTTTTCTATATCTTTGATTGAACAAATATTTGATGCAATAAATGAAAAAAGAACGTGAACCAATGTGGTGATGCCATGATTTATTATTATTATTTTTTTGGAGAAATGGTGATGCCATGATTAGTACCGCATGGATGTTACATTGCTGATATTTTATGATATGAACAGTAAATTATAGATTTTCATGCTTAAGACAAAATGGGATTATCTCAAAAAATAAATAATAAAAAAGACAAAATGATACTGATGCAATAGTTATGAATAATTGAGATTTAAATTTGAAAAAAATAACTTTAAATCTCGACATTTAAACTAAAAAAGTTTTTTTTTTTAAGTAAAAAAATTAAATTTAAAAAGTAAGAATGGTAAAAACAAATTATGAGGGGATGGGGGTAATTGCACCGCCCGATCCTAATTCGCAAAAATGGTACTCCCTCCATCTCATATATTGTGAGTTTAGTTTAAAAATCTATTTTTTAAAGGAAATATTAGTAATGCATTAAATTAAAAAAGTACAAGTTTTTAAAACTATCCTCCTTAATTAAACTCTAGTGAAAGAGGGACATTAACTTCTATTACTGTATATAATTGTAGAAGACAATTCTTTAGTTTCTTCCAATTATGCCACCGGTACACTCAAAAAAAACCAAAATATTACACCTTATCTTTTTATATTTTAAAAGAGATAAGTTGTTAATCCTATATTGTCTCTCGTTAGGCTAGACTTAAAAAAATGCCAAATATTGTACTGATTAAACATTCTGTTCCTAACCATTCTGACTGCCATTTAAATATTACAATTCAAACGTTACAATTCACTTTTTTGGCTAGATTTGCTATAGCGTTCTTCCAATCTTAAGAAAGTTTTTTTTTTCCTATCCAAATTCTCCAACTGAGGACGCTTATGCCAACGCCAGAAAGTCACTCTCAATCAAAATTGGGGAAATGGGCTTTTGCCCTTCATTTTTAAACTATGCAGTAATTTATCATTGTTTTGAAACTATATAGTGGCGTGTCCCTCTTTTGAAACTCAATTTTTAGAAAATCAATTTCTCCTTATGACTCAGCTTTACCATTTCTGAGTTATCTTCTGCACCTGTTTGGTGTTTTGGCTATAACTTTCTGTACATAATTCCAATTGATTCAAGACTGGTGCTTTTGAAAGGAAATTTAATTCTCTACAACTTTTCAAAAATAGAGGAAACCAAATTTCAATGTTTGCAAGGCCAAAAATGTGATTCAAGTCGCTGCTGAAAAATTGTAATGGTTTTTGAATATTTTTTGAAGGAAAATCATATTAATACTGATCGGTATTATTTAGGTTCCAATTAATACCGATCGGTAATAATCAAATTTCAATTAGTACCGATCGGTACTAATAATTTCCCAATTAATACCGATCGGCACTAATAAGAAAACTCGAAATACCAATCAGTAATAATTGGATCGGTATAAGAAAACTTGAGTTATAAAGGGAACTTGATTTTCAGAAAATCAAGTTATAAGGGAAAATCGAGTTTCAAAACAGGGACATACACCTAAATAGTTTGAAAACATTGACAAATTGCTGCATAGTTTAAAAATTAAAGACATAAGCCCATTTTCCCATCAAAATTTGGACTATCTTTTAAATTTAAAATAAATATGGATTATCCTTTAAATTTATCCTTGAATAAATGCACATAGCTACACACGGATTTGATAGAATATCTTCTCCAAAAAAAAATTTGATAGAATAGGATCCATTGCATTGCATTGATGAAACTTTGTGAGAACTAAGAGATTAATGTTCAAAGATGAATAACGATGTAGGAAGTCAAGCTAATTAAGAATAGACTAAGCAAACCATCGCGCACCCTTGGCGGGATGGTCATTCCACAAGTATGAAGTGCTTGTGGGGTATGGGGGGGTAAGAGTCAGAGTTCAAGTCTCTAGAAGGGAACTTCACACACATATACACTTAGATTAGGCTATAATAAAATTTCTATCTTGCATCAAATATATATATATATATAAATAGACTAAGCAATATCATGCCGGAAAAAAACAAAAACAAAAAATCCAATATCTGACAGAACTCTCCAAGTAAAAACATATCTATCATACTTTATGGTTGGATAATGAATATTACATAACACATGAAATGGAATCATCCAACTATTCGATGTGCACCCCTTGTTCCTGGGACGTTGAGGGACTTGTGGAGTGAATTAATTGGCATAGAGGTCCTGCCAATTCAGTTCTTCATCCACCAATTTGTACTCTTTCTCCACCCTAGCAAGTAAACCCCCTCCTCCTCTTAAGCCAATTGGCATTCTTTACCTGCAGCTTCTTCACAACGTCACTCATCTTCATCAATCATCACAATTTTCACCAGCAAACGTTTAGGCATTTAAGTCCTATTTAGCTTTAACTTTCGCTTTGATACTAAATTGGTCAAATACTATAAAGAAAGGGATTTCAAAGAGATGAATATTTTGATTGATTTTCTCTGGTAGACTATGGCGGATAGAGAGTGCATCAAAGCTAAACTATCTTTGGGGACTTGAAATGCCCAAACATTTGCTGATGAATACTGTAATGAATATGAGGAACATTGTGAAGAAGCCACGTGCGAAGAATGCCGATTAGCTTAAGAGGAGGAGAGATTTACTCGCTAGGGTGGAGAAGGAGCATAGTTTGGCGGATGAAGGACTGACTTGGCAGGTAGCTACCGTCTACCTTTACGCCAATTCACTCCATGTCATAATTTTTGTTACAAATGTGATTGGTAATTCATCACTTTTACATGGACTCGTCATTTTTTTTCTATTGTTACACATGTCATGGTTGTGACAAAAATTGTGACAAAAAAATTATGATCTTGTATAATCATAGAAAATCAAAATTTATTATTATTACCGGAAAAAAAAAATACAGAAGCAAGCAATTGTATTGGAGGAGTTAATTATAATAGTAACACTAGATGCACAATAAGTAGGTGTTTACTGTTTAGTTCACTCATTGATGAGATTTTGATATCATTTTCCAGTAATGGGATTTAACATAACAATAGGAGTGTTATCCCGATAGTAATATGTCATATCTGTGAGAAAACCTATGTTAAGGTCAAAAACCTATAATTAGGTCCACTGGTCTTAGAGGTGCAGTACAGATCTTACATTACATGTGGTTTGGAATTATTAAAAAACACTACCAAAGTTTCTTTGTTAGTAATACATGATTAAATCAACTATTTCATGACCCATTTTTTGTGAGCTTCAAACAAGGGAGTCAATTTTATATCAAAAGTAGTTTTGGTTTAGCCAAAAAAATAAAATATTTTAAGTACTGGTATTCCATTTCAACTTTCAAGGTTACCGCTATTTATAAATGTTTGTATTTATTTATGTGTGTATATATTTATTTATTATGTAGTATTTTATAAGCCTAAATATTTGTCTAAGTACATTAATCCATTGTATTAGCTTAAATAACATGTTTTCTAAAATATTTTTTTCAATTTTTTATAAAATAGTTTAATATTTTTTATTGTACTGGCCGAAACCCCCAAAACATCTCTAATATTGTCAATACAACATGATATTTTATTTGGTATATTTTAGAGTAGTATGGTATTGAAATCAGTACAATATTAACTTCCTTGGCTTCAAGACCCAAAATCACAAACTAAAAAAAATTAGGCCATCATAATCGCAAACTATACCGCAAGCAAGGAAACCCACTACAGCTGATCCTAATAAATTATACTTAAGTTTTGCCCTATGAAAATTATTAAAGAAAAAAAAATAGACAATCTTTAGAAGCAAATCCATTATACAAAAAAATCAAGGCATTAAATGATGAGACAGTTAATGAGGGACCTTAAGAGTGACGGCAAAGCTTTTGATTGATCAATGCAAGTGAATACAATTTTTGTATCACAACTTTTGTTACAATTATGATGTGACTGACTATTAGTAATTAGTAATGAAGAGAAAATAATAATTTCATTTAAGAGCAATTATTCACTGCCCATAATCAATCAACTCAGCAAATTTGAGCAAAAGTTACGACAAATGTAAAGATATTGGTTAGATTTAAAAGTCCAATCGGCATTAGTATTTCGAAAAGCTATAAAGAATCAATCTCATGAATCTTTTCAGCACAGCAATTGTTGCAAAATTCTCACCGCCAACAGCGGAAGAAAAGCACAACGCGCGATATATTGGTGGTTGTGAAATTTTACAAGTAATGTCTTCAAATTTTCTTTTTTGTTTAAAAAACAAAAAATTTCTTTCTATGTGTTTCAAAAATCAAATAAAACAAATCTTATGTTGTACAAAATATTAGATCATTTTTAGCATTTCGCCTTAATTTTAAAACAGCAAACGGAGTATTGGGATTGGACCTCTTTCTCTTTCAACGAAAATCTAAGAATGCCATAAAATTACAAGACTCTTTGACAATTGTTTTTAGGGTAAAGCAACTAACTACTATGTTATAAATTTCAAAATATCCTTTCTTATTGCCTTTTGTGAAACATTTTTGTAAAAATTCATTGCTTTAAAAGCATATTGCATTCCAAATGTGTATGAAAATATAGCAAATGTAGAAATTTTGGATTATAGCAAGATAATAAACATTTAATTTTGCTTTGAGAACCTAGGAATACCGCAAAACCATAAGACTTGGTCATCATTTTTTTTTAGCATTTCATTTTAGTGTAGAGCAACTAACTACGTACCGTCTCATAAATTTCAAAACAACCCTATTGACTTATTCGTGAAACATTTTTGTAAAACCTCATTGCTTTAAAGGCATATTGTATTCAAAATGTGGATACAAAAATTTAGCAAATGTAGCAATTTTGGATAACAAAAAGATATTAAACATTTATTTCTGCTTCATTTTTGTGTGGATCTGAAGGATGTATAGTATGATGTTCATTTATTACAGTTGTTAAGAACCTATGGTGGTGCAGGTGAAACTTTTATTGCAACAAGTACCTTTACCTCAAGTTTCAACTTTCAGACCATCACCGACAATTTATATAAATAATCACACACATTGTACGTTCACCCATTTTAATTTCCTCCTCTAACTCATCCCTGATCTCTCTTACTTTCTCTCTCTGCAACACAGTTTCAGTCTCTAATAACATGGTACAATCCAAGAAGTTTAGAGGAGTCAGGCAACGCCAGTGGGGCTCCTGGGTGTCAGAAATTCGCCACCCATTACTGTAAGTTCAACCACTCATGCATTATCACCATGCTCATTATTATGTTCTCTCTCTCTCTACACACGCACATAATATATATATATATATATATATATGTATATATCATTTGATCTCTTCCCCATGTTCTTTTGCCTTGACATCCATACATATATAGCAAGAGAAGGGTATGTATATATATGGCTAAGCAAACAATTAATATGCACACTTATTGAAATATAGTATATATTATGAGTCATGATAGCACATGTATGTACACAATAATTTCAGAATTGTAACTGATATTATGTTTTCAAAATACGATTTCAATTGGAGTGTGTATAACAGTATATTACTCTAGCGCGTGTAACAATAATTAGATTTGATGCATCATTGTCTTTCTTTTCTAATTCTCATCTCTCTCTATCTCTCTCTTTCCAATACCTCGTTTTGAAATAGGAAGAGAAGGGTATGGCTAGGCACATTTGAGACAGCTGAGGCCGCAGCACGGGCATATGACCAAGCAGCCATATTGATGAGTGGCCAGAACGCCAAGACCAACTTTCCTGTGTCAAGTAGTCATCAGGAAGACACAAAAAAGCCTTGTGATGACTCTCCATTGTCCCCAAAGGCTCTTTCCGAGCTCCTTAGCACCAAGCTTCGAAAGTGTTGCAAAGACCAATCTCCTTCCCTCACTTGCCTACGCCTTGATGCTGATAACTCTCATATTGGAGTGTGGCAAAAGCGTGCAGGGTCACGTTCAGGATCAAATTGGGTGATGAAAATTGAGCTTGGGAAGAAGAAGATAAAAACATTGGAGGATGACTTGCCATTGTCATCAGCGTCACCAAGGGTTGAGAGTGATGCAGGACATGAAGTTGATGAAGAGGATAACATGGCAATGCAAATGATAGAAGAACTACTTAACTGGAATTATCCTACTCCATCAAGTGATTTTCAAGAAGAAAAAGGAAGCCTTCCTTTTCTAAGTCCATGAAATAGCTAGCACTTCTTTCCTCTGCACTTTCTTTCAATTATTGCACTTCTAGTTTTCTTAATTTGAGTTTCCAATCACAGACTAGTGACTGAGTACTATATGGAGAATAAAAAGGACAAAGAATTTGCGGAGGATTTAACCTACTAAGTCAAGCTTCAATGTGAATTATGTATGGAAGGTCACAAAGCTTCAATCAGTAAATTATGGAGGTCAAATAGGAGCTACAGTTCTCAATTGCCGTCACATTTAGTGCCCTATGATCATAATTGCAACTACTAATTTACCGTAGAGGTGATTGTAGAGGTTCCTTTTTTCTTTTCCCAAAATTGTTAAGGTTTAGCTGTATGTGCTATATACCTACTTGTGTTAATGTAAGTATTAAAAAATGTGTGTTTCACTGTTTCCATTGTCAAATGAGAAATAACACTCGTGAAAAAATTAGTTTATAGTAGTTAATGACATGTGTACATAAGTTGCAAGCAGAAATTACATATGAAGTACTTAATTTCTGTCTCCATTTTAGTTTTTAGCCTCGTTTTAATCTCTGTGATAATCTCTACTCTCTAGAGTTAATATTGAAAAGGCCAGAAAAAAAGTATTTAACTGTAGGTTCTTTTATGCCTTATTTTGAAACTTATTTCAATCCGCAGAAATAATAGAGCAAACTTTTGCGAAGCAAGCGGCAAGCGCCTTTTTTCTTTCTTTGCCTAAGAGCGTTCCTATCAGGTTCAACAATCAGTAAAGTTTTAGTTAAATTATAAATAAAACTTTTTTTTCTAGTTTAATTTACCCTATTATTTACATACACTTGTATCAAACTCTCTATTTATTTCTTCATTCTATTTAAAAGTTATGTTAATTTTTTTTTCTCTCCCAAAATATTTTTTTTTTTCTCTTCAACAGCTTTCCTCATTTTCAGCATCTTTTCTCTCAACTCTCATTTTTTTTTTTTTTTTACCGACAAACAATTCACAAATTCCCACATCTCTTCCGCATATTTTTCTCCCAAATTCAGCATATTCTCTCTTAGCTCTGCATTAGAATCTTGCTAGCAACATAATCATGAACGTGGATCATGAATTCACTAAAGCAATAGGGATGATAACCTTAGGGTTTCAATCAGAGGCAACAACAACATTATTTCACCACTTAGTGTATGTTTGGTAAAAACTAAAAAGTTAGTTTATTTTACTATTCAGCTTATTTTTTGTACTATTCATGGGTCCCACTGCACTTTTTGGTACTATTCATAAGTCTCACTGTACTATTTCGGCTAACTTTTACTTTTATCTACAGTACTTTCAACAATAAAATTTCAGTTTCAGCAAAATAAACAGATTCTAAACAAACCCTTAGAATTGAGAATTGTGAAACTCTCACTATCTCACGATCTCTCTATAATTGCCAACAAGCACAAATATCACCATATAATTTCCCATGAGTAGAAGGAGCATGATGACAGCATTGCAAACACAATTTGTGCATGAATTCTTGAGATTTGTTTTGATTGATGTTGAGGGATACATTGATTACGACAACAAAGAGAGAGAGAAATTTAAGCTGTTAGAAAATAGTAAATTTAATTATTTAATCTAACAATAATGATGATGGATGATCTGTAGGGAAAACGAATAAAAAACATAATGGTAAGCTATACTACTTTAATTGCCAAATCTAGCACAACTGTAACTTTCATGAATTTTGGTTAGCAACAAGCTAGTCAAATGTATCTCTTTTTAAACAATGTCAATCAATCTTGTCTAAAATATTCAGATGACTTCTCTGTTGCGAATGCTCTTATTACTTATAATTGCACTTGAAAGTTGTCTATCTATAATATATCCGAGCATAATTAGTCAAACACTTCAAAGAAGTCTAGTGTGCCAAGACTCTTCAATATAAACCCTACGAAACTCTAAATACAAAGCATAAGGAACAAGTACAAGTCATAAATAGATCTTTAGGTATATAAATACTCGTGTTTTGATTTGTATATACACACACGGAAAATTATTAGGTACTCCCGGAGTACTATAAATACGTACTCCCTCCTCTCACATAAATGGTGAGTCCCACCATGAATTTAATATGTGGGACCCACTATTCATGTGAGAGGAAGAAATACACATTTATGGTACTCCAGGAGTACATAATAATTTTCCCACACGCACAAACATTTATGCATGTGTATATGCATATAATAATTTCGTATGATATAAATGGAATTAATGAATACATTAAATAGTTTACATTAAAAGTATCTTTGACCTAACCATCTAATATTGATCAAGATGAATAAGTAGCTTTTTTTTCTTTTTCTTTTTTTTTTTTTTTTTTTTATACAAGATAGAAATTCTACTCTAGCATAATCTAAGTGTATATGTGTTTAAAGCTTCTTTTTAAATACTTGAACCCCGGCCATTGTCCGCCACACTCCACAAGCATTTATACTTGTGGAGTGAACACCGCACTAAGGGTGCGCGGTGGTGATGAATAAGTAGTTAACAACATACACAAGTAATCAAATATTTACAACGCTATCACTGTAACCTTAATTAACAGGATTTATGGGTATTAGAACCGTCATTTTTATTTTTATTTTTATTTTTGAGATAGTTTCAACCTATGACATCCGCTCCTAATAATAGCTCTTTATCATTAGACCAACTACACCAATTAATTTTTGGTATAGGCGGAGATTGAATTACAAATCTCCTATTTAACTATCAGAGACTTTACTATTGAGCTAACTGAAACCCACTATTAGATCCATCATAGATACGCTGAGAATATTGATGTTCCCTTTGTGACTTCTTAATTTTGTGAATGATTAATCCTTAGAGGTAATTAATTAAGGAATTAAAATAACTTTTTTTTTAGAGAGGAATTAAAATAACTAAACAGAAAAGTCGGATACTAACATCCAACGAAATATCAAAGTCCACAAAAAATATCTTAAATTCTAAATACTATAGGAAAGAGAAGAAAAACAAAATAAAATCTTCAGCTCGTGTCCTCCCCAAAGCAGGTAAAGCATTTAATGCTTCTCTAGACACATGCTTAACCTCCATGTGAGAGATCTTCCTCGAGAGCTACCAACAAGAAGAAAAGAAACCACGACAAGCATCACGCCTCAACTTTCAACTAGCATTGATATTGTTTACTTTGGATTACCCTTCATGGTTTTAAAAGAGCTCATACTAATTAGAGTCCAAGACATTCTTTATAAGGTGCAAAACCTTTCCATACTTAGGTGATGGGATATTTAGTCAAGATTTAGTTCTCCCTCATCTCAACTCACTTAAAAGGTCTTTTGATCCTTTTAAAACTATAAGGGGCAACTCAAAGCGTACAGTATCGTGCTAATTGAGAGTTGGAGTGTGACCAAATGGTATCAAAGCAAACCCTTATATGACGAGATAGTAAGTCTCATATGATAAGAACGTGTGGCCCTTAAGGGGGTGGATTGTGGTGACTTAAAAGGTCAAAAGACCTCTAAAGTGGGGGTGAGACAAGGGAGAACCAAACTTTGAAGGATATTATTTTAATTATGTTAGTATATTGAACTTTTTTTTTTTTTTTGAGTATATTAAAATTTTTGAGATATTATCTTGTATAAATTTGCAAAATTATTTGACACGGTAATTAAGAGAATATTTACCTAATATTTATAATAAAAAATTCAAAACTATCCTTTTATATATAATTCTAATATAACTCAACATCAAACATATTGTTTTAGTCAAGATTGCAAATTTTTACATCTTTATTTTATAATTTTACTTATATTCATATTAAATTATTAAAATAATTATTTCATTATCACAGCTTTGACTTCTGATTGAATCTCAGTTTAACTTTAAAACTTTAAACTCCTCATCTTTTCGGCTCTTTCAACGATTCGATTTTTAAAACTAGGAACAATACAAGCGTATTATAAATATAAACCATCTCTGTCCCTTTTACCAACAAAAAAAAAACCATCTCTTTGTCGGTAGAATAAAGTCCCTATATAAGAATGCACCAAGTTATAATGTGATAACCTTCCTACACTTACAGTTTAGGCATGCCCTTGCCATCCAAATTCACTCGATCATGCCGAGATGCTCTCGGCAGTCGGCACCCAAATCTGAAATATACATTGATGCTCCAAAGTCCTACACTTTCAAGAACATAAAGACAAGATTGACTTAGAAAGGAGGGCACAGCCCGAAGTAGTTGGCTGATATCATCAATGCTCCATACATCAAGGAGCTAATAATTTATCTCTTGTCGCTTCTACATTTTCTTTTTTTCTGTTTTCGTATGCAAAAGGTCTTTAAGAGGTTTAAAGGTCAATAAATTTGCTATAGGTTTACACTTGTGGTTGTGTTTTATTTTCTGCCATGGACAAAATTTCTCTCCAAAAAACTAGTTTGGATATAAATTCCTCAAACTTTCACTAAAAATTTAACATTAATTACTATACATTTTAAAAATCCAACCACTAGATTGTGTATTTTTTATATTCTTAATACGCATATTAAATTTTGTTCAAATCGGATATTATTTACTATTTGATCCATAAACTTATTTTTATGCATAATTTAAGATTACAAAAATATGAAATTTAAATATTTGATCGATGACATAACTATTAATATTTGATATTTTTTAAATATTACAAGTATGAAAAATATAGTAAAAAAATGCAATCAAAATTCTAACGTAGGATTTGAAAAAATTCATATTCAATAAAAATATATAATAAAAGTTTGGAGAGCACTTTTTCAAATTGAAAAAAAAAACTTTATCCTACTAGAAAAAAACTTTATCCTCCTGTATCGTGATGAAAGTTGTATCAATCACTGTCAAAGTGGGGACCCTTATTATTATTATTATTATTCAAGATGAGCTATCAATTTTGGGTGTTAAATAAGCCGGTGGACGTACGAGAAGTTCTTTGAAAATAATGTGCATGCAATAAAGGGGACCTTGGCGTTGGCAGTAGAAGTAGAACAATTAATCTCGTACTGTTTCTTTTTTGTTTCTAGCTACTAACTAGAATTATCATCAATCTTAAAACAATATATTTCAATCAACTTTTCTTATAATTAGATGTTATGGTTACAAAAAGAAGGTACCATGTAGTCTGTACGGAGTCCTTAAGAGTGTTTAACATTCACTCTTTAAAATAGTGTTAAATACTGTTGTCATGAATTATCATAACACTCTCCAAAACAATTTAGTATTAGGTGTATTCTACAACAAACTGGTAGGTTAAGCATTTCCAAGATAAGTAAGAAATGTGTGAATTTTTTGAGCAGAGAATGGTTACAAATGGAATTAAATGCCCTTTTTTTTTTAATCTTCCCTTGGTTCTAGAACTTGTTTATAGGCCTATATAGCTTCCTTCTTTTGGGAGAAGAGAATGTTTGCTCAACTATTATCAATCTCTACTCATCTTTTTTTTTTTTTTTTTTCTGCTGAGAATTATCAATCTACTCATCGGATATATATAGACTAAAATTTGCAATTTGGCTAGTCCTATTCATCAGTATTTCAAACTGTTGAACTCTAAGGACTCGGGCTGCTATAAAAAAATTAAGTGCATCGAATGCATGGCAGGTAGGTGTGAATCGGTCGATGGTGAGGGACTTTTGTGATGACCTTGTCGAGAAAAGTTTTTGACACTCGACTTTGTAACAACCAACCCACCACAAAGACTTTAACCGGTCCATGCATGTGCTCGGCCCCCAAACCTTAGCACCTTGCCACCTACCGTTGAAAAAACAGGCTTTCAGGAGTCTGGAAGGACGATGAATTGGATTCAGGTTGGTCTAGTGTTTCGGCGTAATAAATCCAATCCAATACGGACACGTACTTAAAATTTATTATGTGTCTCCATCTTGAGTCTTGTCTCGTCTAGTGACTAGTGCATTGGATAGAAGCTTCACCCAAACTTACAAAAACTTAGTGAGATAGGCTCGTGTTCAAAATTTGTTACTTGTGATGTTCAACCCTATGTGACTGGAGAGTAGTACATTCTAGTAATACAAAATACCACCTTGTTAGATGGACTTTGTCATTGCTTTTCATCAAGCTTCAACTTTGTGAAATTGAGAATTCTTTAGTAATTAAAAAAACAAAAACAGGAAGTTTCACCCGAACCTACAAGTTCCTCGTTAGATAGGCTCTTTCAAATTGGTTACTTGGAATGCCCATCCATAGTTAATGGGGGAGTTGTATATCTTAGTGATACAAAATACCACGTCATTAGATAGGCTTTTAATTTAGCAACAGCAAAAAAAATAGATAGGCTTTATATGTTATCATCAAGCTTCAACTTCCTGTCACTGAGAATTCTTTAGTAAAAAACAACTATCAAGGTAGTTTTTATTTTTTGAAAAGTGTTATATTTACAATATTTTTACAACAAATTCTATACGGTAAGCTGTTACTGGTTCTACCATCGGGGGGTGTGATCTATAGTGGTCTTGGGTGATGCACAAGATGCGCTAAATGTGAGGTCCAAGATTCAAGTCCGAATATGGATTCACTTAGGTTACCTCCCTCAATAGCTCAAGGTTCACTGGTGTCTCTCGTGAGACTGGGAAATTATGACTCACTGTAGTCCCCCTACACCCCCAACAGGGCCCTAGACCCAACGGGTAAAGTGCTATTATGGTCACGCCCAAGTAAGATTGCCACATTGGTCACCCCCTACTCATTTTTTGATTATCAAAAAAAAAAAAAAAATTGTTACCAGTTCTAATTTGAACTCATCATTGAAATTACTTTTTTGTCAATTAGTAATAGCCAGCAACAGCTTGCTACTTAAGATTTGTTGTGAAAACATTGTTGACATATCATTTTTTTTTTTTTTTTACTTTTTAGTGTGTGTTTGGGATGAGCTTAATTTTTCAATTAATCTCCACTTTCAGCATATTTTTGTTACTATTCATGGGTCCTACTATACTTTTTGATACTATTCATGAGTTTCACTGCACTTTTTGATGCTATTTATGGGTCTCACTGTACTATTCAACTTATTTTTTTAGCATATTTTTGACAATTTCAGTAAAAAAATTTTAATTTCAACTAAATAAATTGTTCCAAACAGACGCTTAATAAAGATATTGACTTCTTCACGTTTCATTTTAATGATAAATTCATGGCCTTCAGAGGCCTCTGCATATCACTCTTTGTTTATTTAGGTTTGTACAACTTGTGGACCACACGGTCCAGACACTTTATTTGCCTTGCCCAATGTTGCACATTCGTTCATGGGTGTGGCCCATATGGCCCATTTTGTTTGTAAGTTAAGTGGCGTGGCGCATCTAAGCCCAATTCCATTTTCAATTCGTGCAATTCCGTGGGCAAAATCTGCGGACCCACAAAATGGGCTCTATGTAATCAATCAATCAGTGCCGAAAATATAACAACTTATCCAACCAAAAACAAAAAAAAATTTAATGATAATTTCTGAACAACATGGCAGAAATTTTTTTAACAATTAATAAATATATGTATATATATTCTATTATACTTAATGTGGGGTTCCTTATGTCGAGCTTGACATGTTTTGTGTTGGGATTGGACCACTCTTGGGTCGAGTTTTTTTTTAGTGGAATTCGAGCTTGGCACTCTTGCTGAACAAGGCATTCCTTTTCAGTGACTACTGACTACCAATGCACCTCTCGATTGTAGACCCAAAGTTCATGTATGCCACCTTAAAAGGTAAAGAGAGGGTACTATGATCTCTCTTTCTAGAAACTTTGAGCTACTGAAAATTAAATTTTTTATTTCAAGCAACACTTGCATCACATGAGAGAACCCATCAATTAGGATATAAATATTATGGATTATTCCAATCATGGGAAGATTCATGGGAGGATTCAATGCATTATTTCCACATAATAAATAAAAAGAAAATTTTGTAATTTACCATATATATATATATATATAATTGAAGAGGAAAATGAGTTTGAATCACATACATGAAACACCTACAAAGATACTATTACTACTTAGCAATCAGTTAAACCTTAATTGGATCATATTATCATTACTAACATTACTACTTTATCCTCCTAATTTAGATGGTCCATGAAAGACATATGCCCACAAAGGCACAAAGTCGGCTCCAACACGGCTCCAACATATAGGCGACTAAGCAGTCATCTAAGATTCTAAAGCTCCAAATAAAAGAAGATCTTCTCTAATATTATATTATATTTTCATTAAGATTTATTTGCCCTTTTACCTTTTTTTTTTTTAAATTAAGGCCCATTTTATTAACTAATAAAATGCATTGTAAATTAAAAAGACCCAACTGTAATTCAAAATAAATAAAACTAGTCTGTTCCTTTTTTTAACAATAGATAAAAAGTCTATACTATAGACTCTCGCTTTAGACAGTGTCACGTGGGTTTTTTTTTTTTTTTTTTTTCTTTTGAGAAACAAATATCACGTGGGTTGATGTGATATCACATCAACCCATTTTTACTTTATTTAAAGATTTTTATAATTTAGTTAAGCTGCGTTTGGATAGCAGCAGAGCAGCTGCGTTGTTAGTACATTTTGCTGAAAAAATTGTGGCTCTTATAGCACTGTTCATAAATCTACAAATTTTAATATAAATTTGGATTTCACATTACTAGTCACACATTTAAAAAAAAATTTGTTATAACTTTTTCAATAATAAATTTTTAGTTTTCAACAAATAAACAGTATCCAAACACACCTAATTGATTTTTTCCATTCCCAATATTGATACTGGATTTGTTTTTTTAATACTTCAAGTAGTTTATTTAATTTGTATTGTTTAAGTATATTTTCATTAACTTTTTTTTTTGGATAAATGTATATTTTCATTGGTTATTCCTTAAGAATAGCCTTTTTTTGTATTAGTACTAATTTATTCGGTTATTGGTGCAAGTTTAGACTATAAAGTGACCACATCATTAGTAAAGTTGCAAGAAATCCATTAGAAAGATTTAGAAGATAATAGCAAAATTAGCTAAATATTTAATTAATATTCAAAAATAAAAAATAAAAATAAAAATCCCACTTAAAATTTTCGTCTTAGGCTCTATAATTGATTGAGCCAGTCCTGTATGCCCATAAATAAAATTTTCCTCCAACCGGCTTAGATGGATGTTCTTTAAGTTTGATTGAAAATATTTTTCAAAAAACATTTTTGCCATTCTTGGGATGTTTATTCCGATTGAAAATAGTGTCAACCTAAAAGTATTTTCAGGTTGACCATAAAGTATCACACTCTCTAGCATAAATTGGTTTACGCCTCCTTAATAGTTAATAGAGGCATAAAACATTTTACACCTCGTAACCTCACACCTGTCTCTCTCTCTCTCTTGATTTGACCCAGCCGAGACCCAACCTCTCTCTTTCTCTCCCAATTTGACCAGCAACGACTCTAAAGGGTACATAATGGTGTTGTGGTGTGTATGATGAAAATTATATTTGTATGTGTCGTTGTCGCTTCTCCTCCATCGTTGTCTTTGCTCTACCATTGCTACCACTACTCCACTTGCAAGACCAATGATAACCTTATTACAAGTTGTGTTTTTCTATTGTTGGTGTTGGGTATTGTTGTTGTTAGTGTTCGGTACTGGGTAAAAATGTTGGGTCATGTGTTTTTCATATGATTTGGGTTATGTTTTGGGTAATTGCTCATGTGTATGATGGATTCAATTTATGGTGGTGGAGTGGTACTTTCACCACCAATCAAACACATGAAAATACTTTACCTTCGGAAAATGTTTTCATATGTTTACAAATGTAGGTGATGACTTAAATTAGCAATCATGTATACTTTTAGTCCCATGACTTATTTAAAAAATATGTGTCTTGTTGGGATAATTTAATAAGTCATCTATATTATCTATAAATAAAAAAATACAAATAAGGTTTGGAAGTAGATTCCTAAGCCAAATAAAATAAAATACGCAATATCAATTAAGCATACATAATAAGTTTGGAGTATTTCAATTAACTCAAATAAGACATATGAGATTCAAATTCCACCTACAACAAAAAGTAATTAGTGTCTTAACTCAATGATAAAAAGTAATTATCATGAAGTAGACGTCATAAATTAAAATTTGTCATATCTAAATACACACACATAAATAAGTTTGAAAGAGATTCCTCTGATCCGAACAGGAAGAAAACTTTTTTTTTTAGAAACAAACACACACACACAAGTGAAAGGGAAAATGGTTCCAACACAAAGGCACACCTTTTCTTTTCTTTTCATTTTTTGAGAAACAAACACACACATAAGGGAGAGGGAAAGAAGTTCTAACAGGAAGAAAACTTAAGAAAGTCTATAGACAAAAATAAATAAAAATTGCACACTTAGCTGACGTGACAAATTGTTAGTGGAAGATAAAAGAGTTATGTTAGTGATAAATTGATATAATAACTAGTAAAATCATACTAATTCAATTGTTGAGAATTTTTTTTTTTTTTTTAATTACGTGCATAACATTGCTAGGAAATCTGTTTTTATGTGTAGAATTTTTTTTAAGAGATGTGGAGTTCGATCCCCACTTACACTAAAAGTCAATTAAATATCTTCTATATTATC
Organism: Quercus ilex subsp. ballota; assembly: GCA_032727855.1. Lineage (NCBI taxonomy): Eukaryota > Viridiplantae > Streptophyta > Magnoliopsida > Fagales > Fagaceae > Quercus > Quercus ilex. The sequence goes on from CM064909.1 coordinate 25,277,212, forward strand.
TATAAGAAGATTTCCCTCTTTGAACGGGACTTTTAAACTTTATGTTTAATAAGAAAAAAAACTTGACAATAACCTAGTAAAAATATATCTCAAACTCCACTTAAAATGCTTATAAGATGTAACACTCTCCTACTAATTCATATCTTCAAAATAAACTTATTCAAAAAAAAATTAAAAAAGAAAAATTATGACGCTAGACAAAAAAAAGTCTCATCACATGCATAAGGTGCGTGTAATAAGACAAGTGGTTTGATAATAAAAAACAATCATTAAAAAAGGTTGAAACTGACTTAAAAAATAATTAATTAATTAATTAATTAAAAAAAATAAAAATAAAAAACCCCTCGTCGGTAAGTATCAATACAGACTATACTTATCCACAAACATCGCCTTTACCAAAATTCCGTGTCAGAAAATTGGAACCCAAAAATAATAAACAATAACAACAACAATACCGGACTCAAAGAAAGAACCAAAGGCAGAAGTAAAAGCAAAACCGAAAGAAATGTTGCTGGCGTTACTCATCTCCAACTCTGTGGGCAACATTCTTGTCGAACGGTACCTTTTTTTTTTTAGCTCTTCCCCATTATTTTTCTTTTCTTCAAGTGGATTCTCTGATTATTTTCCTTTTCTTCAAACTCATTTTCATTTCTCCTCATTTATCCTTTGCTTTAATTTCGTCGAACACTTTGATTATGATTATGAAAAAAAAAAAATGTTAGTATTGTTGTCATACAACTTCTTCGTGTTGTTCATATTAATTTGTGATCGAAAAATGAAACTCTTGTACTCCATGGATAACTGGGTTGGTTGGTTCTTCTGACCTTGCTATACCTAGGGTTTTGGAGCTGTTTTGTCATTTATGTGTACAACTTATAATCCTAGACCTTGGACATGACATTTTAAAAGTACATTAGTAATTCATGAAATTAAGAAATGGGAAATTCGAGAAAAATAATGATGGGTCTAATTTATTGGAATTGGATGTTGGAAAGGGTGTCCTTAATTCTGGAATATGTGTGTATATATATATATATGTGTGTGTGTGTACATATGAGGTTCAAGTCACCCTGGTGCAACTTTATTCAATGTTACACTATTCCATAACTTTTCATTGAAATAGAATGTTGATAAATCAACCATTGGATTACATTGCCTTGTTATACTCTCCATGCTTGCAAAATATCAGGACGGTTGTAAATCAATAACCATCGCATCATGAAATTGTTTAAATTTCAAACCAAAGGGGTTGGCTTAGTGGTGCCTCATGATATCCATGAGATCTTGGGTTCGAAACCTCTAGCCAATATATTGGAGCCACCCCCAATGGACTCCCCCTTGTAATAATCTAGTGTGTGTGTGGGACAGGAGGACAGCACACACCTAAGGAAATAGTTAAGTACTTGAAGAGGTTTAAATACCCTCTTTTCTATAAAAATAAATAATGTTTAAATTTCAAGTAACATGAGTTTGTAGATAGAAAGCACATAACATCCAATTAACATGAAAAATATAAAGGTTTTAGCTACGGAAGATGTTTTCAGACCATTGTTTCTGTTTGTAATCCTTATTAGTATTTGTCCTTTTTCTTTTCTTTTCTTTTCTTCATCTCCTGTTTTTGATTTATTTCATTATTTGTTCATTCTTTCTTTTCTTTCTTTCATCATCCTCCGTTTTTATTATTTTTTTTCATTCTTTCTTTTCTTTTCTCTTTGTATGTGTGTGTACTTTTAAGCATCTTGTAGACAATTTATCTGGAGAAGGGAATTGAGTGGAACCAAATTTTCTATGGATATGTAGTGATGTGTTTTCTTGCATGATCCTTCATAGGATAGTAATGTGATGTAAATTAAAAGCCTGTTCATGGTTTTTTTTCATTGCAGGTATCATGGAGTTCCAACCGAGGAGCGATTGCATTGGAGATCTTTCTTAGTCAAACTGGGAACAGATAATCTCAAAGGTGCAAAAAATGAAGAGCTCTTTGTGGCATCACACAAGTAAGTAAAGTTCACTCCTCCAGGTTTTTCATCAACTGGGAGATGGAGTAAACATGTTTTTGGGTCATCAAGAATGCGTATTTCATGACAATTTTCCGTGAAAGACATTAAAGAGATTAGTTTTGAAGAGTTCCTAGGATATTTTTATCTATATATAGTTACGCTTTGAGCCTGTCACTTGCATCCACTCCACCATCTTCTATTACAAGGTGATTGAATGTCTTTGTAAAGAACGTATTATATCCCATAAAATCTGTCGGGTTTTCCTTTTTTGAAGCTGCTAATTCATTAGGAAGATTATCTTTTGCTTTTTTCATTATTTCCTTTTCTTGAGCTAAGGCCTAAGTGTCAGTGATAAAATGTAAGAATATTTGTCACATGATTTATATATCCTTATGAGTGACATTTGTAATTTTTGCCAGGTCTGTTTATATTGTTTATACGGTGCTTGGGGATGTCTCGGTTTATGTTGTTGGCAAGGATGAGTATGATGAACTTGCTTGTAAGTGGCATGGCTCCCTTTTTGTGAGCGCATTTTGAGAGCTGTAATCCATGCTGATTTAGAAATTGCTGGCAGTTTAGTGTTAAAGCTGAGAGCTGTTTAAGATCTGGTTTACATGGTCATTTTCTGAATATGAACATCCTGCAGATATGTATCAGTTTTTCATTGTTTTCTAAGGCATTTGAAGGCACAAAGTGATTTTATTTGGAACAGAGGCATTTAAACACAAAATAAAAAAGGAGTTTATGCCTACATTTTAGTAAAACAACCAATGCAACAACTTCTACCTAATTTTATTGATCTTATTTTGTTTCTTTCTTTCAATGTTGTCCCTTACTTATTTCATGGGTTCTCTCTAGTGGCTGAAGTGATCTTTGTGATAACCTCAACAATCAAGGATGTATGCGCAAAACCTCCAACTGAACGCTTGTTTCTTGACAAATATGGAAAGATATGCTTGTGTCTTGATGAAATAGTTTGGACGGTATGATTTATGTCCTCTTTTTTTTTTTTTTTTAGTTGTTATATTAATTAATAATGTACCTTTTCTTTGTATGACATTTGCATCCTACAGCAAAAACCAAATGGTCTTTTAGTAAAGTTTTCCTTTCTTTGCGTCAATCTTCATCATATAACTTGAGTTCTGAACCTTGGATTACAATTTCCTTTGGCAGCTCAAAAGAACTTCAGCTGCCTAGATTCACTAATTAGAAGTCAATCTAATATTCTAAAATAATTGTTGTTTAGTCCTATAGATGTTGTCCCTGTATGCTTTTTATCTTGCTTCAAACCTGCAAAAACCAGGTGATTGCATAAGTACTTGATTAAAGATTTTCCTTGTGAAAATGATGCTGGATTTTAAGGTGGCAGGTGTAGAGCAACAAGTTTATCTTGAAAATTCTAATGCTTTTCTTATACTTCTATTGTGAAGGGAATCCTCGAGAACACAGACAAAGATCAAATCAAAAGGCTGATTAGGTTAAAGCCTCCAGCTGAGTTTTGAATTATGAGAGGAGCGTTTCCTGCCATCTCACTCATGCACATGACAGTGAGCCAGCCATGATCACTTTAATCACGGTGGTGAAGACATATTTTGTAAAAGAAAAGTGGTTGAGAAAATTAATTTGTGCTTAATCATCGAGTCTACTATTTCAAGCTTGAAGATTCAATAGCTATCTTTTGCTATTTATCTGGCTGGGACATTGTCAATTTGTCTCTAATTCAGTGAATATTCAATGCTATCTTGTTACTGATGCAAAACCTAGTTTTAATTTTGAAATTGTTCCATCCTCATGTTTTTTCCTCTTTTGATCTATAATAGACATCTCTAACCTGTAGCATTAACTTTGGACTTAAAAAAGTAGCAACCACTAAAAATGCCTGGGTTTTGATCATTTAACACGTTGATTGTGTGTCTTACAATTGGGAAAAATTCAAGATTTTATTATCTTTGAGAAATCACAATGACATTTGAAAGGGTTAAATATTTGAGTATTTTCCTTGTTGTGGCATTGAAATTTTGTTATTTTAATTATTTCTTTGCTAGTGTCCCCTTTCTCCCCTCACCCCGGCGGAAATTGCAGTATTGTCCAGATTATAGATATGTTGGATAATGGTCCAGATTAATGACTGGGGTGTTTTTTTTGGACAGCCTGTGCATCTAAAAACATGTGTTGTCTTAAAAAAACTGAAGAAGAAGAGAAAGAAAAAGAAGAAGATGGTTCTTAAGCCCTTCCCCAAAACAAATTTCTTTCACCTTTGAAAGCCAAATATACCTACTTATGTTACCAGTTAATAAACTCAAAATATATTTCAGGATCTGTACACCACCCCCCCCCCCCCCCCCCCCCAATGGAATGTGATGTTCAAAAGTGTCATATAACTATTATTGATTATATATATATATATATATATATAATGAAATCCCAAATGCAAGAATAGCTTGCAAAATTTTCCTAACCCTAATTATAAATATTTTTACCAAAAAAAAAGTTTTTCAAAATTAAAATAAATAAAATGCTACTTACACTTGGTTATGTCACAAGTGGATTGGTCATATTATTAATTAAAAAGTAAATGTTAGCAAAAACCTAAATAAGAAAGCTTTACTAGTAATTTTACGTGTCCCAATCCAAATCAATACTTGGATCGTTATATTACATCTCCAAAAGTAAGAATAATGGATAGTAAAAAAAAAAAATTTAATTTATAAACTTGTAATAGTTTTTAAATGTAAAAAAGCCCTCATTAAACATTATCATCTCAGACCTCAAAATGTATCTGCCCGTCCAGTAGTCAAAATAGTGCATAATTGACAATCCTATGCAAGAGACCTTCTATCTATTGTACTACAGTTTCATAAGCTATGCCACAATAAAGAATATGATTTTGCATTACCAGTAAGATCTTATAAGGTCAAAATACACAGAAATTTCTAAGAGCTTGATTACAAGCAAGAAACATGTTGGAGCAACAAGTAACAATTCAAAAGGAAATGTCATCCAGGGCCCAGGGGGGTAACCGCCTTAATAACAGATACGTACAACTTATCTTTAGATTGGTAGAGTGGCCTTGCAACAATAATGTATGAGCAGCACAATAAGAGAGCTCTCAAAGCTTCAAGTGCTGGTCATATTCGATCGATGAGGTACCTCTTCAGAGAGTTAATGGGCTTAGCAGAGTCCACATTGTCAGATCCACCACTTCTAATCTTGATCCGAGCAAGATAATCAGCTGCAATCCAGGCAAAGCTCAGCATCACTACATCCCTTGGACCATCTGATTCTAGCAAATCCACTGATTTTTGCAAATCCAGTGATTTATTCACCCAGTATGGATCATAAGTGACCTGGTACCATGCTGAGGCCTTCTGCTCATAGACTACATTCTTCTCATCATCAGTGAGTTGCTCAAAATCAGAGTCAATGTGTTCAAAAATCTGCCTGAATTCTTTCTTCAGAGAACTATAACTATGCTTGAGCTTCTCCTTGAGATCCCCTTGCTTCCTGCTGCTGTAATTGGGCATGGACCAGATGTGCCCAGTTACAATCTCTTCCTCCCTCTTCACTTTATACTGTCCTAATAGACCAATCAGCTGCCCATTATAAGAGCACTTTTGATGAAATGCATCCCTGATGAAATCGTCGGATCCTGAAACCTTAAGATCTGAATCATAAGGGACATCGTCAGGGACAAAATTTAGCTCTGAAGGCGCATCAATATCTTCATCATAAGCATCCTTCACTTGCCGATAAAGTCTTCCCAAGATTTTAGTGGACTTGTAGGATTGATTATCATCCTTCCCCATAAAATCAGGGTACAATTTCGGTTTCAGATGTGAAGGCATCGTGACAAGCACCCCAGTCTTAGGAAAATCAACAGCTTTGGCTGCTAAGTCTGCTAGTGTGATGCAGTCCTCATCCAAAGCCCCATACTCACTGCGGTCAGCATGAACCACATGTGCATTGCAGATTGTCCCAAGGCTCTCGTTCACCATGTTTCTTGCAAAAAAATCTATTATATCCTATAAAATAAACATAGAATTTGAAAGTAAGAGAGCTTCTCCATTACATGTTCTGAATTCTAATAAAATGTACGATGCTCAACAAAATGGGTAGAAAATAGAAATAACGGAAAAGAAAAAAGAACAGGACAAATCCTAGGTTTTACCACCTAGAATTTGTCTGAAACTATTGACTTCACTAACTATGGTGCTTGGAGTCACCATCAAACTTAGAGAAACATCTCTAATCAGGATTTTTATTCAAATTGCACTGCTCAAAACTGGAGCCTCTTTTTAATAGGTTTCAAGGAGTACATCAAGCCACAATTACATTCCAGAAAATCCTCAACAACATTAAAGTCTAAATTCAAAAATAAAAAATGAGATCTGGAAAAGTCTCAAATTCTAAATTCTAAAACAATTTCAAATGAGAAAAATAATGAAAACATTTTGGTTGTATTGCATGCATCATAGTAAACCAAACAAGAGAAATATATACATAGTTTTGCCAAATGTATCATATCTTAGTTACTCAATCCTCTAGGTGCATTACTCAGAATTCTACTTCATTTCATCAAATGCTTTTGCTCAGTCTATGTTAAAATTGTTATTAACACAATAAAGTGGCAGCCTCTTGAAATTGTACCAACCATGTAGGGAACTCCATTATGCCATTCGAATAGTCTTAGTAGTGTCATTCACTATCATTAACACCATTTGTGGTATAAAGAACTAGTTGTGAAAAGAACATTGCATTATTTCAAGTGCCCACGGACAGTAGCACTTGCATTGTCCTGCTCTAGATGGAACATTACTTTCCTCCCCATAATATAGATTCAAAATGACATTGGGTCATAAATCCCTGGAATCAACCTCCCCAGTCTTATCTTTATAATCTTGGTTGGAGAAGCACACCAAGAAAATAACAAGGATCTTCGTATAGGGGAATTAGTACAAAATAATAACAATGAAAGAATGGAACTTTAGAATATGTAAAAATTTATCACATTCCAGATAGCAAATGTTCCTAGAATCAAACAGCATGGATCAAGTACCTTAGAAGTGACTTTGCGTGACAAAAGTCTGGCTTCTGCAGGAGCATACTCCATGGGCGGCCAGCTCTTCTTACTAGGGGGAATAAGATGTTCATCCCAAGTCACAAAGTAAAGGTCCCCATCAAGGTCACTTCCAGATGCTTCATTGGGATGCGGCCTATCACCCTTTTGAGGGAAAACAAAGCAATCGTGTAGATGGTGTAAACCAGGGGCATCAACTGCTTCTAGAATCCTTACATCTCCTGGGTGAAGACAAGGATTCTTTGCTATGGCCACATACCCTTTAATTACTTGAAGATTATTCCCTCTCTTGGTAAACCTGGAACCATGCTTTGCAAAACAGTTTTCCAATGATGGGGTAGAAGCTTGGATAAAGCATTGGCCATGCTCAAGAACCCCTAGCTCATCTAAGCAGCCCATCAGCCACCTCCCTTTAGGGACAAAAATCCTAGCCTTCTCCCTAAGGCCCCAAAGCTGTGCAGCTCTTATACAGGTTAACATGCCTCGTAGATGAGGTTCAATTTGAGGCTTGAAACCTGCACTCAACATTATTGCTGCTGCATTTCCTTCCTCTGCACAAGATGCTGTCAGAACATCAAACGCCACATCTGTGTCCACAAGCATTTGGTTTAGTCTGGAGACCATTGATTCTTGCATTGTCCAGAATATTTCATCTCGAACATTCAAAGTTGAAAGTAAAGTCACAATCTGCCTGTTTAGGAAACCAGGCTGAAACCTTGTCCAAGAACAGATCTCAAGGATAGTATGGCATGACTTGAACTTGTTCATACTAGGCCTCAAAGAAAGTCGGGCCCCATCATCTTTTGCTGGCCAGCAGGCCACAACCCCCTTACAACCAGCATACCTAATCTGATAAGCACTAGGAGGATTCATGTCCAATTTCAATTTCTCAGCAACTTCCATCGCAAGATCAGGAGTAATAATACCAATCCCATCAGAGAAACAATACCCATTCCTCTCTATATCAGGAAGGAAAGAATTGACTTCTGTTGATGGAACTTCTACTGTAGCATATGTCGATGAGAAGCACTGACCCATCCTAGCAGCACACTTAGCAATGTTTCTATGGTCAAACTTCCCCATCCAATCTCTAATGCTGTTAACACTTAAGTTCCTGTCTTCAGCAAAAAACCAGGCAGAACGGTCCCTCAATTGATTGGCTGAGAAGGCTAAAAAAGAATATTTCCGACCACATACATGAAACCCATCCCTTAGAAATGTACACACCCTTTGGAATATTTTGGTTTTTTGTTGGAAAGAGTTCGATGTGATTTCCCTAACAATAGGAGCAACATAATACGAAAGAACATTGGAGTTCATTGTCTGCATCCCTTCATCCATAAAGGTAACCCTTAAAAACCGATCAGCAACTTCTTTATATTTCCTCAGAACCCTATTGGAAAGCTCAACTTCTGGTGGAAGACAATATGCTTTGGTTGGTGTAATGACCAGCCTCCAAACCTCAACAATATCATCCAGCTGTTTAGGGCTCTTGAAAAGCTTAGGATTCCTCAGCAACCAATCCTGAACAATTTTCAGCCTCTTGGAGGCATCAAACACCGGGCTTCTGTAAGAACATATGTGCTTTAGTGCAGCCACATTGACATCCATAGCTTGGCTTTTCAGCAAATCAAAGAAATTGTCTGACAGCTGGTGCTGATTGAAAATGCCCTTATGCAATGCAGCATTAACCAAGAACATTATCTCAAAGGCCATGCCTTCCTTGTACTGAATACAAAAGAAAGGATCTGACATGGGCAACCCAAAATCAGGTTCATCCCGGATCCTGAGGGGAGATTTAAGGCAGAACTCATGCACCCTTCGTTCTTTAAGATAATCCATGGCCTTCTCCAACTTCCTGCCATAGCGGGGTGGGATTGAAACCCTATAAGAATTACACCGACCAATTGCCCCACTAGGTGTAAAATCTGTGGTTCGGATCCAAGGATCATCATCATCCAACAAATCAAACGACACTGTTTCTTCAATATCATCATCAGCTGTTCTATACCAGACCCAGGGTGATGAAGACAGCTGCAATAGGATTACTAGATATGATGGCTCTCTATATTGCTTGATCTCATTGATGTCTCTCACCAAGAATTCCACCTTGAAATCACATTTTACCATTGCATGCTTGCCCGTGCTTTTAAAAGTGAAAGCAGTGTCTCTTGTGAAACAAAACTTGCATGTCCCATCAAAAGGATCCACTAGAAACTCAACCCCTCTAGAAGGTCCTCTCCAAGCAACAAAAAAATCATCTCGGTTAACCAAGCTTCCAATCTCAACAAGCACATCAGACAACTTAATAGGAGTTGTAGCCCTCCTCCTCTTATTCAAGCAGAATGGATTTTCAGGACCTAAACTAGCCTTCAATAGATTATTTTTCAAAGAAAGCTCACAACGCCCTGCTGCATTCATAGCCCAAGTTGCTGACTCGGGCAAGGCAAAATGCACAAATGCATGAGGCTCCACTGAGACATAATCATCTGTGCTTTCAATGTCTGTCTCTTCAAAATTTGGATACGACTCTGGAGGGGTCCAAGAAGTTTTTAGTCTGCACCTATAAACAAGTCCAATTTCAACTTCTAAGTATTGCAAAAGGTCTTTTGCTTTGACATGACGGTCAAATCCACCAAAACCAACTTGACTTGCCACTGTCTCTCTTAAGCTTCCTTCCGAACCCATTTCTTTTCCTTAAATTCTGCTAGTTTCAAATCCAAAAAACCTCTTTAAGTCAACCTGATACAAAAACCCAAAACTGCATTGGAAACCTAAAATAAAATGGTTCAAGGATTATATCAGAATTCAACCACAAAGCCAATCCATTTCTGAAATAATAAATAAATAAATAAATAACCTTTTTTCTGTTAGTTGAGAACTCTGTCCTTATTTTCTTTTCTTTTTTTGGTAAATTACAGACACACACAATGGGTCTTGAACGTACAACCTCCACCCTTAACTCCATTATTGGGTAAGGACTAAGGATGAAGTGCCATTTGAGCTAAAGCTCATTGAGGGCAAAAAGAATTCACTAATATGCCGTATTGCATAGCATGCCTTTGTATTAGCTTCTCTCCTTTAGCTTATTAGCTATTTACCTATCTACAATTTTTTAAGGCCTCATTTTTTTCTAGGGACAACTGTATTTTTACCCAGTTTTAAGGAATTAGCAAAAAACTAATCCATTTTTCTTTAGTTTTACTAAGTTCTTTAGTTTGAAAATCTTGATTTGCAATACCAAATATTTTAGTAATGCAACGTTAGAAGCATCAGTTTCTTTCTTAATAATCTACTCACAGGAACCTAAAAATTATATTTGGAAATATTGCAAGAAAAGACCATTACTATTTAAATGGAAGCAATATTTAAAAACAACATTTGGTACCGAAGGTTACGGAAAAGATCTATTTCATCACCTCAAACATGACGGAAGTTAATATATGGAAACTCATTAAAAACTATTGAAAACACCCTTTAAACAATCAATAAAGAATATTAAATCCCATTAGCGAATTAGGTGCTAAGTCTAACAAACAAGTATGGAATAGTGGAATCTGTAATATTTTCTTTCTCATTTTCGGAAGAAAAATTCCTTTCTGCATTTGTAAAACACGATTTTTATTTTTTATTTTTTCAGCAATCCGAGAAAATATTACAAGGATACCTAGTAAATTCCAATATCACAATTTCAATTTATATAGAAATCCTGCTTTGCTAAAGCAATATAAACAGGTCAACATTGCTATCGTTTCTACCAAAAAAAAAAGGTCAACAAGATTGTTTCTAATCATCATAATTACTTCCGTTATTTTTTCTGGTTCAACCCAAAAAACAAAAAACAAAAACAAAACTAAACAGAACCTATACATACATACATACATACATCACATTTTCATTTTGGAAAGAAATCTTGCTTTGCAAAAGCAATATAAACAGGTTAATAAGATTGCTTCTATCATCATAAATACTGCCCTATTTTCTCTAGCTCAACCAAAAATAAAAACACTACACTAAACATAACCAATACATATAGTGTAGCCTAGAGAATCAGACACATTTACATCTCTCTCTCTCTCTTCAAAATTTTGGTTAAATTTATCAATAAACTTGCTCAACATTCTAAATCTCAAGTTACACGCACACACATGTTACTTCATCATTGTAGGTCCAATTTATCAATAAACTTGCTCAACATTCTAAATCTCGAGTTACACGCACACACATGTTACTTCAACATTGTAGGTCCAATTTATCAATAAACTTGCTCACCTCGCTGCATCTCGAGTTTCACACAAATGATTATTTGTACAAACAAATGGCTATTTCAAGCATCTCTCTTCTTCTAAGGCGAGCGCGCTTGTTTTCAGTTTTCTTCATTCTCTCTTGCTAAGTTTGTTTTCAAAATTCTACAATAGTGTGAAACTGAAAATGATCTCTTCAGTAAAGAAGAGTTTGATTGAATAGCTATTGAGTAGTGTTTGGATTTGGTTGGGTCATAGAGTAGAGATAATATGTTGAGAGGTTCTACTTAAGAAGGTTAATTTATATATCACCCAAACAACATAACTATGATTTCCATTCAATACCAATGTTCACGTAGTTGCAACTCTATATTTTAATTCCTACTCCAAGAATCAATCAGAACTAAACAAATATACAGCAATAGTAAAATCACAAGGAATCCAGGAAATCTAGGAGTCCCACCACAAAAGGCAAAGGACAAGGCTAAGTCCAGTCATATAGAGACTTCAGAAATAGATATGTCAGCTTTGCCACAGACACTTCTTGTCCCTCGAAGCACCAATCATTCTGTACTCTCCAAAGACACCACATTAAGCACAACAGTACAACTTTCCAAATTCCCCTTGTACTCCACCTGATGGAGGAAAAATGGTGAAAAGGAAATATGATTTCGAAAGCTACTTTGCTTAGAGAAAAGAAAGAATGAACTAGCTCTTCAAGAGACACACTCTTGGAATAATACCTCATAGGTGGATTTCTTGGATTCAAATTCAACTAGTTACAATGAGGGCAGACTTGTTTATTTATAGTTAAATAAGCAAGCTATTGAGTTAGTTACAAGAACCCACCATATGGCTGCCATGTGATTGGCCAAAGCCTAACTAACTTCTCTAATTAATAGGCTATTGCACTTGTCACTAACAACCTATCAGCTAACTAACTTTCCGTTACAAGTGATAAAGACTATTAAAAGTAAAAGGAAACTACTTATTATACAACATAAGCCAGTAACAAATAGATTTAAAAATGAACTGCATCAAAACTATCCCTCTTTGGAACACACTTGTCCTCAACTATGGCTAGTTGTAAGATGATCTTGTGCATGATAGGGCAGCAAGTGATGCACATTGAAACTGTTGGAGATATGCATATGATCTAGTAGTTCCACTGATCTGCATTCTCATTAGTTGCTATATTAAGCTGCTGCATCATGTTAGAGATTAAGGTCTGTTGCTGCTTTGTGTCAAGGCTGCAAGTGTAAGCAGCCATGTCAATGCTCTTGCATCCAATATTCTTCATTTTGACCATAGGTTTGGGACTAGCTTTCCCCTTCTTTGGCTGAAATGTGTAACAATCTCCTTTCTTGTATAAGTTGGACGTGTTGCTCCTTCCACCCGAAATGGTTTGATATGTACATAATCTTTCATGCCCAAGTAAGAGATGGCAAGCATCCATGGTTGTCACATCACAAAGAACATAACCTTGAAAGTCATTAATTAAGAACACAAAGCACTTTCTAGAATCTCTAACTTCACCTCCTTTCTTGAAGCAAGATAGCTTTTGTGGTTGGGGCTGGTCTTGATTCTTCAATTCAAGATTGTTAAAAACTTCTTGTGACACCATATCCTCGTAACTACTTCTTCTAGGCCACTTGCCATCCTTCATTTCTTTCTTTGGAACTTGCAAGACATTTGTTACTAATGATAAATCCTCTTCTTCCTCTATATGAGCATCTACTTCTTCTTCCACGTATTGATCATATACGGTTTCTTGAATGCATTCCCCTCCTCTATTGTCTTCAATTATCAATACACTGTCACACATTTCTTCTTCTTCTTCTTCATATATTGGAAATTCTTCATCTTCTTGGTCTTCACAACCTTCAATCATCAAAGCTTTACCCTTTCCTTGAGCATTAACTCCCCCTTTCTTGCAATCTGTGGCCTTGTGCCCAGCCTCTCCACACTTGTAGCACTTAAATGTAAAACTTTGTGCTGCTTTAGGGACTAGTTTGGCACTTCTACTACCACCATAAGCTTGGAACTACACAAAAGCTTTTCTTGCAAGTTGCTTCTCAAACATCAAAGCTCTATTGTAAGCTTCAGAAACATACCACAGTTGGTGCAAAAATAAGGCATCTTGAATTAATGGTTTAAGACCACTCAAGAACCTTGCAGCCACTTGTTCTTCACTCTCATTCAAGTCTACTCGAGCTACCAGCTGATAAAATGCCTTTGTATACCCTTCCACACTACCATGTTGCTTCAGATTATGCAGTTGTTTGTACAAGGACTACATATAATTGAAAGGCAGAAACTGGTTTCTCATTTTTTTGCTTCATCTTGCACCAATCTTAGATCTTTTTTCACCCCTTCTAACTCTTTGAACTTGGAGCTGTTCCCACCAGGCTGAAGCTCTCCCTCTCAGCTTGATAGAGATCAATTTCACCTTCTAGGAATCTGGTACCTCATGGAAATCAAAGATTCTTTCCACTTGGTTAAACCAATCCATGAATTTTTCATGATTCAAGCTACCATAGAACTTAGGTAACTCAATCTTGAAGTTTGATTCCCATTTTGGTTCTCCCCTTGGAGGACTAGGCACTTGCCTTGGAACACCTCCTCTAGGCTGACCAATTGGGTTACTAAAGTTGCTGTGACTATCAATTTCAGCATCTTTAGCAGGTTCATCATCATTTCTAGGATAATAACGCCAGTTTCTTCTCACCTCCTCAGTCAAGGCAGCAAGCTGCCCCCTTAGCAGCTCCACAGTCTGCTCCAATGTCACATGGGATTCTCCTTCTTGGTGTGGTTGCGGCTGCTGCCTGGGATGAACCTGCACCTCAGGCTCATGTGCTGCAGAACCTTTCTTGTTCCTTCTATTATAAACTATTGGTGTCATCTTCACAAATTCTTAGGCTTACTAGTAGAGGATAAGAAAAATGAAATCAAGATAGGATCTTGATAGGTTCTTGATGACAAAAAATGAAGAAACAATTGCAAACCAACTTGAATCCTAAGGATCTCAAGCTCCGATACCAAATTATGATGAAGGAAAAATGGTGCTAAGTTGCTTAGAGAAAAGAAAGAATGAACTAACTCTTCAAGAGACACACTCTTGGAATAATACCTCATAGGTAGATTTCTTTGATTCAAATTCAACTAGTTACAATGAGGGCAGCTTTGCTTATTTATAGTTATATAAGCAAGCTGCTAACTTGAGACAGTTTAATTATGTGCAAAGTAGAATGATCAATGCACCTGTTAGAAAGAGATTCGATTTTTTATTTTTAAAAAAAAAAAATTCAAGCAAGTTGAGGAAGAACTAAAATAACATTGGAAGTAGTAAAACAGTGTATATTAATTAAGGAGGTGACAAATAGTATGATTTTGAACCTGTGTTGATAATCATTTCATAAGTATACAAAATTTTATTTTCTTTGCTTTTTCTTTTACCCTATTATATTGTCAACAGCCAAATGTCATGAACAAAAATTTCAACGCCTTACCTTTAATTAGGATAAACCTGATCACAAATTTAAAAAATGGATATCCATCCATAATAACGATCCTATCAATCAAGCCATGTGTACATACTTTCGTTTTAACTCTCTTCCAACATTTTTCTCCGCCACCAAACACTCAAACAGTCTTCATGCATACCCATTCACCAACAAAAAAAAAAAAAAACCCAATACAGATTCCCACCATCCATTTCTTTCCCACACATTTTCCCAGCATTCAAACACAATCTCAAACGCATACCCATCAATCAATAACAATAAAAGTTAAAACTTTTCCACAGCCAAAAACCGAAACATGGGATAAACATATATACCCAATAAACTCAAAGACAATTATTTCCCAGCATTCAAACACAATCTCAAACACATACCCATCAATCAATGACTATAAGAAATCAAACTTTTTAACGGTAAAAAAAAAAAAAAAACCGAAACATGGGATAAACATACATACCCAATTAACTCAAAGACGATTATAGATTAAACAAAATCAGATAAAACCCAACTGACCTTTTCAAGCAAATAGCTCAGGGGATCATCGAAACAGTGCTGAAAACCTCAAAAGCGTGAGAGAGACAATTAAAGAGAGTACGAGAGAATGTGTGTGACAGTGTAACAAGTGTGGTTTAGACTTAAAAACAAGCATGTTGTGTGTTTCTTTCGGTAAACTTCTCAAGCAAGTTTTGAGAGCGAGAAGAGAATTAAAAAAATCACGTGTGTTGTATTTCTTTTTTCTTTTCCCGCTTTGGCTTTTTGCCTTCCTTTCTATTTTCAATTATATTTGTTTGAAATATCCGCAAGATTTTCAAAATATTTTTATAATAAATTTTTAGTAACAAATTATTATTAGTTATTACTGTTAGAGAAAAAAAGTAATCTTACTGTTATATTCAAATTTAAACAAATAATAACTAATCACATATAATTTATTATGATTTATTCTCTTTTTCAGTTTGATTCCTTTTAATATTATGTCAATTTAATTTTTATCATTATCTCTCTAATTTTGGACAAAAAATTAATTTTTTATTTTAATGGTTTGTCACGTCAACAATTCTATCAAAGAAATAATGACATAAACGAAATTAAAAAGTTAAATAGATACCAAATTAAAATATGGCTGTGATGGTGGAAGGGAAAAGAGGGTTGAGTCTAATCATCAATGAGTTTGATCTGATGTGATGAGCATCGGTGGATCCCACCACCCGCTTTTGATTTTTTTTTTCTTATATGACCACCCTGCTTTTAATTGAAAGTCCTAGACCAATGGAATTTTTTTTTTTTTGACTTTAGAATAAAAAGATTTTATAAATTTTGAAATAATAGAAAAATGAGTAATAAAAAAACCAAATTTAAAATACTAGAATTTTAACGGGATTTAATATTCTTTAAACTTCACGAAACATTTAAATTAGACTTTGACTTAATTATTTTGATATACTTTTTTTAAGTAATTACAGGATATAAAAAAAATAAATGTGAAGGCATCCATTTTGTGCAACTAAAATATATATAAAATATAAAATATACCTCTCAAATATATATATATATATATAAATATATAATCTTTATTATATAATACTAGACATTACCTACTTATTAACATACTATTTGTCTTTTTTGTTTGAATATTGTATAAACCTTTTAAATCCCTATTATTTACTAATCATTAGAACAAACAAAAATTAACCTTAAAAAATTTGGATACTATGTGTGGGTTTGGGTAGAGATTAAAAATTAAAATTGTTTTATTATTCAGCTTATTTTTGTTACTATTTAGGGGCCTAACTGCACTTTTTAGCACTATTCATGAGTCTCATTGTACTATTTCAACTCACTTTTATTTTTATCTACAGTATTTTTAGTAATAATTTTTCAATTTCAACAAAATAAGCGGTATCCAAACACACCCTATGAGTGATACATATCTCCAAAAAAAAAAAAAAAAAGTGATACATAAGCTGTTACGAGTCCACGTAACCATCGCAAAACACAATATAAAAGACAGATCTTGATAAGAGAAGAGTAAAATTTTATTGTTGTTGTATAATTAGAACAAAATAGATATAGAGTTTTACTATTTAAATCAATGAAATGAGGCCAAAATGGCCAAATACCACAATTTTTTGAAATTTTTAGCAACAAACCACTGTTTCAGAAATAAATGGCAATCTACCACTTTTTCTAGTACTCGAGTTTGGTGAACTCGAGTACCCTATTTTATAGTTCCACCGTGGCTGCTGAGCTGGAAATTGGCAATTAAAAAAAATAAAGTGGTACTCGAGCTTGGTAAACTCGAGTACCATGCAACACAATACTCGAGTATACCAGGCTCGAGTACTTTTATAAAAAAAATACAGAAAATTTTTTTTCTACAGTACTCGAGTTTACCAAACTCGAGTACTGTGTAAATTTTTTTTTTTTTTTTTTTTTTGCTTGAGGATAATTGACAAATAAACATAAAGATAAAAATAAGTAGCTTTTCTATGTTTTTATTTATTTAAATAGAAGCATTGTAAGATATAGAGATTTTAATTTCGAAATATGAATTTAATTTCTACATTGATTAAAATTGTTCATTGTTTTCTCATAAAAATTGTTCACTATTTTCTGTATAAACTATTTCTACGATTTTACATAAAATTATTTTCTGTTCAGCATTATTTAAGAAATTGTTCGCTCTCTTTTTTGCGTAAATTATTTTCTGTTCACTATTTAAAAAATTGTTCACTGTTTTCTCATAAAACACCTAGTGAAATCGTGTTTTCTAAATTTAAACGCCAAATCTGAATGCTTTTTCATGTTTGAATTTCACAATAATCGAATATATTTTTCTGCATTGATAAAATCTGTTTCTACATTTATGAAATTTTCTCTCTGCACATCATATTTACTGTATATTCAAATCTGCTTACTGCATTCATAAAATCTATTTTTTGCGTTAATTAAAACTGTTCACTGTTTTGTCATAAAAATTGTTCACTGCTGTAGGGTCAATTTTTGTAGCCCAAGCCCACGAAGATATGGATTTTGAGCCCACCGAACCCAAAACAATAAATTTGTAGAGAGTGGGTGAAAGAGCTAGGCTAGAGCTGAATAAACAGAAATAACAGCAATGTTTTAGGAAGAAATTGTGTTAAAGCGTGCTCGGACGCATGTACACTCCATGTCCGAAGATGTGTTTCTATATCATAAGCCTGGTTTACAATTCTTAGAAACTACAGTAATGAAATTCTTCCTTTTTTCTCCCCCCCTTCTCCCCAGGGGCATCCCTCTCTTATATAGTACCCATTTCCTCCATCTTCACCGTCCACTTGTTCATCATCCAGACGCCCACTTGAGTGCATGTCCCATCACACTCTCTCTTTAGCCTTGTGTGAGTGGCGGTAGCTGAGAATGCACTGTTCAGAGGTCCTCTCCACATAAATGCGGCCAGGAAGGTAGGTGCAGTGCATTTAATGCGGTGGTTGAGGCCTGTCTCTTAGATATTTCCCTGTTCCTGTTATCCTCATGCGCGTCCGAGGTTCACTTCCCTTCTTATACTTGTTAGAAGGATCACTTGAGCTTCCCATATGTCTGTCAGGCAAAGATTCTTTCGGGTCCGAGGGCGTTGGACTCCTCGGACAAATAAACATCTCCTCGGATATTGCTCGCGCTCCTCTCCAGACATGCTCCCTTTACATGGGCCTCTGATTAAATGTTTTCATCTCCTCGGACGAACAGTGTTCCTTAAATGGGGCCTTGGGCCCAAGTTAGATTGGGCTTTTCACCCCCCACAACTGCTTTTTGCATTAACTATTTCTAGAATTGGCGCAGTTATTGCACTTAAATGGTTTTTGTGTTTTTCTAAATTTGTAACCATATGAATAATGGACAAACTCCATGAAAGAAAAATGAATGATTCGTATAAATCACCTAATGGTAAATGCCTCGAAAAATTTGAATTAGTTGAATGTAGAAATTCGAGAAAAATCAAATCAATGAACGTAGCAAATCGTGAATGTGTACATAAAATGTACAGATAGTCTAGACTTGTTGAGAAATTTAATTTCGTTGAAAGTACAAAATAATGAAAATTCAAAGGAAAAGTATGTACGTGAGATGTATAGATTGTATGAATTTGTTTAAAAATTTGAATTCATTGAATGTACAAAATTGTGAAAACTCAAGGAAAAATTGTGTACATTAGAGGTACAGATAGTACGAATATGTTGAAAATTTTGAATTCGTTGAGTGTGTAAAATCGTGAAAATTCAAATGAAAATTGAAGAGCATACCAAATTGAGTAAACTTAATGGAAAAAATTACATTAGATGTACAGATCATCTTTTTTTTGCATTGATAAAATTTGTTTCTACATTAATAAAATTTGCTCTCTGCACACCATCTTCACTGTTTTCTCATAAAAATTGTTCACTATTTTCTGCATAAACTATTTCTAGCATTCTGCATAAAATTATTTTCTGTTCAGCATTATTTAAAAAATTGTTCACTCTCTTTTCTGCATAAATTACTTTCTGTTCACTATTTAAAAAAATTGTTCACTGTTTCCTCGTAAAACACCTAGTGAAATCGTGTTTTCTAAATTTAAATGTCAAATCTGAATGTTTTTTCATGTTTAAATTTCACAATAATTGAATTTGTTTTTCTGCATTAATAAAATCTGTTTCTACGTTAATAAAATTTGCTCTATGCACATCATGTTTACTCTATATTCGAATCTGATTACTGCATTCATAAAATCTGTTTTCTACATTAATTAAAACTGTTCATTGTTTTCTCATAAAAATTGTTCACTGTTTTCTGCATAAACTATTACTACGATTTTGCATAAAATTATTTTTTGTTCAACATTATTTAAAAAATTGTTCACTCTCTTTTCTGCATAAATTATTTCCTGTTCACTATTTAAAAAAATTGTTCACTGTTTTCTCATAAAACACCTAGTGAA
This sequence comes from Quercus ilex subsp. ballota, assembly GCA_032727855.1. Classification (NCBI taxonomy): domain Eukaryota; kingdom Viridiplantae; phylum Streptophyta; class Magnoliopsida; order Fagales; family Fagaceae; genus Quercus; species Quercus ilex. Next base: position 25,297,008 of record CM064909.1, read on the forward strand.
ATCGTGTTTTCTAAATTTAAATGTCAAATCTAAATGCTTTTTCATGTTTAAATTTCACAATAATTGAATTTGTTTTTCTGCATTGATAAAATCTATTTCTACGTTAATAAAATTTGCTCTATGCACATCATGTTTACTCTATTTCTACATTCAAATCTGAGTAGTTTTTTGAAGACACGTCACCAGTCTGCTGCTATAGCACCAACTGTAGTCATACGAACCACATGCACCAACAGATGCCACTGTTTCACACGTGCTACTCAACAGCTCGGCATGATTTCACACACTGTCCAGTCATATCATCCATATTCACATGAATACTTAAATATATGAATAATTGTACCCTGGTGCCAGGGACATAGCACTGTGTTAATTAAATACGATACTCTGTTCAAGAACACTGCAACTACTGCCGACATCTTCAAATCTCACTGTGACATTGGGAACATTTAAAATCCTGTTCATGTAGTGTTTTTCTAGCCTGTATTGACATGACAAGCCCTAATAACTAAAATTATAATGCTTGGAACATGAATTGAGGTTATAAATGCACCCCAATAATGATCTTATTTCTACCCCACTAACTTCGTAGAGTGACTAAGCTATGAGTCGCAACGCCTCAACATCAAATCGTACAATGCGAACCAAGTTTGGATCTACTTCAACAAATGGATTATCTCAAGTTCCAGCAGATCAACAACTACAGACATACACAGACCACTATGGAGGGAAATGGGTTGGAAAGAAGAGAGATTTCCTTAATATGCCAATATACACGTACGAGAGTCTTGGAAGCGTCGGGCACATCATGGTCGGCAAACCTACAAAACTAAGTATAGATACCACCGTAATAGAGTTCACCGTAGCAGAACCACCATGGTCAACCCTATACGAGAAGAGGTGTGAATTGGAGGTGTATTGTCGATGGCATGGGTTACGAGTTCCTAAGGCACGCTCAGCCAAGTTATCTAGAGATGAACCTACCAACATACTTGTTCGTCTTGAACAAGAGAACAATCAAATGCAAAGGCAATTAGACCATTTTCATGCAATCCAAAAGGCTAAGAAGCATCTAAAGGGGAAGACGCAAGAGCGAGCCATCAAGTCTATTAATGAAGTTACTGCATTAGATGATGAAAGAGATATTTCAGACTTCTCAGATTCAAGTAATGATGATTTCCAAAAATTTCTACCTACGAACATTAGACGCTGTTGTTAATGTCTACACGTTCTGTGCAATACAAAATGTTGTTGTTAATGTCTGACAACTGATGATTATGTACATTCAACTTTTGCAAATCTAAAGATTAACTGTTCATTAATTATTGAGCTTACACGATCTTATTCATTCAACGATTTAGAATTTTTCAACAAATTCGAATGATCAATACATTAGTACACAGTTTTCCAATTAATTTTCACGATTTTGTACATTTAACGAATTCAAACCTTTCAATTTAGACTATCTATACATCTAATTTACACAATTTTATATTGTACTTTCAAGATTTTATACAATCAACAAATTCGAATGATCTGTACATCTAAATTTTGATTTTTACAAATTTGAACGATCTGTACATCTAATGTACACAATTTTCTCTTGAATTTTCACGATTTTGTACTTTCAACGAAATCAAATTTCTCAACAAGTCCAGAATATTTGTACATCTAATGTACACAACTTTCCATTGAATTTTCATGATTTGGTACGTTCAACAATTTCGATTTTCCATTAAAATTTCACGATTTTGTACGTTCGACAATTTTGAAATTTTCATCAAATTAGGATGATTAGTACATTAGTACATAGTTTTAAATTGAATTTTCACTATTTTGTACATTTTACGACTTCAAATTTGGAAACAAATTTGGATGATCTGTACATCTAATGTAATTAATTTTCCATTAAATTTACTCAATTTGGTATGTTCTTCAATTTTCATTTGAATTTTCACAATTTTACACACTCAACAAATTCGAATTTTTCAACAAATTCATACTATCTGTACATCTAATGTATACAATCTTTCCCTTGAGTTTTCACAGTTTTGTACATTCAACGAATTCAAATTTTTAAACAAATTCATACGATCTATACATCTAACGTACATACTTTTTCATTGAATTTTCATTATTTTATACTTTCAACGAAATCAAATTTCTCAACAAGTCTAGACTAACCGTACATCTTATGTACACCTTTACGACTTGGTACGTTCATTGATTTTCCATCGATTTTTCTCGAATTCCTACATTCAACTAATTCGAACTTTTTTACAAATTCGAATTTTTTGAGGGATTTACCATTAGGTGATTTATACGAATCATTCATTTTTCTTTCATGGAGTTTGTCCATTATTCATATGGTTACATATTTAAAAAAACACAAAAACCATTTAAGTGCAATAACTGCGCCAATGCTAAAAACAGTTTATGCAGAAAACAGTGAACAATTTTTACGAGAAAACAGTGAACAGTTTTACTTAATGCAAAAAACAGATTTTATGAATGCAGTAAGCAGATTCGAATATACAATAAACATGATGTGTAGAGAGCAAATTTTATTAATGTAGAAACAGATTTTATCAATGCAGAAAAATAGATTCGATTATTATGAAATTCAAAAATGAAAACGCATTTAGATTTGGCGTTTAAATTTGGAAAACATGATTTCACTAGGTGTTTTATGAGAAAACAACAAACAATTTTTTAAACAGTGAACAGAGAATAATTTACATAAAAAAGAGAGTGAACAATTTTTTAAATAATGCTGAACAGAAAATAATTTTTTGCGGAATACTAGAAATAGTTTATGCAGAAATTAATGAACAGTATATCATGTCCTACTTGAGCCAAAATCCATCTTACAAACAGTTTTTGAGTGTTATGGATCATAACATCAGCATTCAGTACTTTTAATAGGCACAACTACTTTCAAACACCAAAAAAAAAACACAGAAACAAGTTCAAAATCACACACATAAATGGACACTCAAAACATGCTTTGAGGTAAAAGTCATAATAGAAAATTGATTACTGAGCTACATTTTATTTTATTTTCCAGGCACGATTGCAGCCATTAAACCAACATAGATTCTATTACAAACATTTTTTTTCCAGACATATAGATTCTATTCTCTCTCAGCCCCTAGACAGAGGGAAAGTATATAACAAATCTAATATTGAAAGGCTTTAAAGAAACAAAATATTTGGCCAAGAACCTGCTTCAAAGTTGTATGTGAAAACTGAAAACCCAACCTACCACCTTTATTTGATCAGGTGGATGTAGTTTCTGTTTTTTTTTTTTTTTTTTTTTTTTTTTGGTTGGTTGGTAATTTATGCTACTTATGACAAGTTATTTAAGTACAACAACAATGCCGCTCAATTTTTTATTTTGGCAGTTCTTTGGTCTTGATTTCCCGCAATGTATTTCGTGGCATAGATTTTTGGATAACCCCAAAAATGTTTAACTTTTTAGATAAACTAAATAAGGAGTAATAATAATAATAATAATAAAATTTAATAAAGGGAAATTTTCAATACATTACGATTCATTGTATTCAAATCATCTCTAATTTCTACTCATTTTGTCGCACTTGTTCTATACTTCTACATGGTAGACTGTAGGTGAAGTAGAAAAAATAGTGAGTTTATTAGAAAGTGATAAACAACCAATCACAATCTATCATTGTTGGATAATTTTGACAAAGAGTGTATCAAAATAGATTTTATCAATGCAGAAAAACAGATTCGATTATTGTGAAATTCGAACATGAAAAAACATACAGATTTGGATTTTTAATTATTGTGAAATTTAAACATGAAAAAGCATTTAGATTTGACGTTTAAATTTAGAAAACAGATTTCACTAGGTGTTTCACGAGAAAACGGTGAACAATTTTTTTAAATAGTGAACAGAAAATAATTTACGCAGAAAAGAGAGTGAACAATTTTTTAAATAATGCTGAACAGAAAATAATTTTATGCAGAATGCTAGAAATATTTATGCAAAAAACAGTGAACAATTTTTATGAGAAAACAGTGAAGATGGTGTGCAGAGAGCAAATTTTATTAATGTAGAAACAGATTTTATCAATGCAAAAAAATAGATGATCTGTACATCTAATGTAATTAATTTTCCATTAAGTTTTCTCAATTTGGTATGCTCTTCAATTTTCATTTGAATTTTCACGATTTTACACACTCAACGAATTCAAATTTTTCAACATATTCGTACTATCCGTACCTCTAATGTACACAATTTTTCCTTGAGTTTTCACAGTTTTGTACATTCAATGAATTCAGATTTTTAAACAAATTTGTACGATCTATACATCTAACGTACATACTTTTCCTTTGAATTTTCATTATTTTGTACTTTCATTGAAATCAAATTTCTCAACAAGTCTAGACTATCTGTACATCTTATGTACACATTCACGATTTGCTACGTTCATTGATTTTCCATTGATTTTTCTCGAATTTCTACATTCAACTAATTCGAATTTTTCTAGGCATTTACCATTAGGTGATTTATACGAATCATTCATTTTTTTTTCATGGAGTTTGTCCATTATTCATATGGTTACAAATTTAGAAAAACACAAAAACCATTTAAGTGCAATAACTGCGCCAATGCTAGAAATAGTTAATGCAAAAAGCAGTAAACAATTTTTATGACAAAACAGTGAACAGTTTTAATTAACGCAAAAAATAGATTTTATGAATGCAGTTAGCAGATTTGAATATACAGTAAATATGATGTGCAGAGAGAAAATTTCATAAATGTAGAAACAGATTTTATCAATGCAGAAAAATATATTCGATTATTGTGAAATTTAAACATGAAAAAACATTCAGATTTGGCGTTTAAATTTAGAAAACAGAATTTCACTAGGTGTTTTATGAGAAAACAGTGAACAATTTTTTAAATAGTGAACAGAAAATAATTTATGCAAAAAAGAGAGCGAACAATTTCTTAAATAATGCTGAACAGAAAATAATTTTATGTAAAATCGCAGAAATAGTTTATACAGAAAATAGTGAGCAATTTTTATGAGAAAACAATGAACAATTTTAATCAATGTAGAAATTAAATTCTTATTTCGAAATTAAAATCTCTATATCTTACAATGCTTCTATTTAAATAAATAAAAACATAGAAAACTACTTATTTTTATCTTTATGTTTATTTGTCAATTATCCTTAAGCCAAAAAAAAAAAAAATTACACAGTACTCGAGTTTGGTAAACTTGAGTACTGTAGAAAAAAAAAATTTCTGTATTTTTTTTTATAAAAGGTACTCGAGCCTGGTATACTCGAGTATTGTGTTGCATGGTACTCGAGTTTACCAAGCTCGAGTACCACTTTATTTTTTTTAATTGCCAATTTCCAGCTCAGCAGCCACGGTGAAACTATAAAATAGGGTACTCGAGTTCACCAAACTCGAGTACTAGAAAAAGTGGTAGATTGCCATTTATTTCCGAAACAGTGGTTTGTTGCTAAAAATTTCAAAAAATTGTGGTATTTGGCCATTTTGGCCAATGAAATGATGCATAAGGTTGAGTCTGCTAAAGCAGAACTTGATTAATAGGGGGCTTAGAAATTAGGAAACCACATTTAACTATTTAAGTATTAGCATTACCTCGACAAAAGAGCTATAAAAATAAGGGGAAAAACCATAGAAAGAAACACATATGTTAAGCCATTTATTACCGGTGTAATTAAACTACCTAATGCTCCAAGGTATTCATGAAAATTGAAGAATGAAAAGAAAATTCACACTAGTGGCTTGATCGGGGAAATTTTGAAAGAGGAATGAAAAAACAAATCGCATTGATGTCAATCTATTATTTCTTTTCTTTACCCCTCCTTCTAGGTAAAAACTATTATGAGCATTAATTAGATCTATAGGTCGCAAGAAAATAACACTTATAATTATTGATATAAGATTCCTGAGGGTACTATTTCTTTTTCTTTTTTTGAAGAGAAACTTGTATTCCAGAGGGTACTATTTCAAAACACCAATGAGGCTTTACTCAAATATGAAAACATGAAGTCATTATCATCATGCCTTAAGATGTTATGGCCACTCCTAAGTCTTTTTGATGTACACTACTTCGAAAAAGATTAACTAAAATGTTGATCATGGCCATATGCACTCAAACAATATTACAAAAATAATAACCTCTCTATTAGGCCAAGTCATTATTATCTTCGTGAATAAATTGCCACTTAACTGCTATTATTTTTTATGTGACTATCATTGTTATCATCACTCTTAAGTCATTTTGATATTTACTATTTTGAATGGCATCATAAAGATCAACTAATCTAAACATTTTTTTTATATAGGAAGTAGGAGCTAATCTAAACGTTGATCATGGCTATATGCACTCAAACAATATTACGAATTATCATTTCCAAAACAAGTGGAAGGAACTTTAAATACATTAGAATTCATAAGAGTGCCAACCAAGATTAAAACTAAAAAACAGTTTTAATAAAGAATTCTCCATCTATGACAAAAAAATTGCCATGCCATGCCATGTACAAATTCAAATTCACAATAGTTATGTACATGAAACAAAATCACTTTATAATATAATAATAGTGAGTTTCTAGTCCAAAAAGAAATAGTAAATTTTAATTAGCTCAATTGGTAAAATCACCAAAAACCTTAATGTCCTGGTCTGATGATAAAAAGTATAATCATAAATAGTATGATACCTGTTGATGCCCAATTTTGTGAATCCATATCCAAAAGCCCATGAGGAAGAAAGCTCAGTAAGTTGCAAAACGCAAATTTGCCGCAGAATACAGCTTTGCTGCAGAATATAGTTCTCTGGCAGGATGGCTTCGGCAGATGAAGATAAATTGGGTCTAAGACCCTTTTGATCCAGTCAACATCATTTGGCCCACAAATGCCCAAATCATTTTGTATAAAAAAGATAGGCGTGAAAACTAAGAAGAAAAACACACGGCAAGCCCAAAAGGGCACGGCAGGATTGAGATAAGCAGCAGGAATAAGAATCTGGTATAGCAAGAGATGCCAAGTCACGAAACAAACACCCAAACTAAAGGGAGGCCCAATGATCCAACAAGGCCTAACCCTCTAAAGAAAGAGACAAGTCATAAACGTTGGAGATGCAACCCACACTAGAAAGAGCCAAAAAGCGCACAGCAGGATATGCACACCCATTCTCAGACCTCGGCAAACGTATGAAATATCAAGAAGGTAAAGCATGCATACGACCCAGGTATCACCAGCCTATACCCAGCCACTATGGGAAAGGGTGAGGTCATGGGTGAGGGCACGGTCTGGCGATGGGGAGAGGAGTGAAAACCCATTCTTGTGGTTCTTGCTCAGGCTCTTTCAGTGGGCACAGTCCTGCTGGGATGACATGCCACCCAAAAGAGGCAAAACTGGGTAAGAACCACTGGGTGCATGCCATGAGAGACTGAGAGGGAGAGGGTACATACTGGAGAAGTAGAAAAGGAACCTTCATTGTCTGAAAGCCACAGGTCAATAGTGGTAGTCAGAACCATTGACTCGATAAGTGGTCGGCAAAAGGCTCCCATATCAGACAAGGTCCATTAAGGGGCTAGAACAGTAAAACCGGTCACGACAGGCTCTATATAAGAGACCCGTAGCTGTGTACAGGAAAAATGGGGGGAATTGAAAAAGAGAAAAAAAGAGGAGAAAACAAAAGAAAAGAAAGAAAGAAAAGAAAGGCAAGAATGCTAAGAAAGAAAACAGAGAGAAAAGATAAAACAAAATAACAGAGGAGGAAGAAGGAAAAACAGAGTATTTTATGGCAGGCATGCACCCAAATGGGGTAACCTTCTTTCTCCCTCAATAGCCTTGCTCTCCATTGGAAGAAAAACGACTTATACTCGAGCACACACCATTTGGGGTTGGCCTCTCAAAGCAATTAATTTCTCCTCTGAAGTTACTTGCGTTGAGAGAGCAGTTTTCCCTTCTCTAGTTAGAGCCCCGTGGTAATACTTGGTGCGGCAGACCTATTCTTTTAACTCTACTAACCTCGTTCTACCCCTTGTTTAAGTTTATTCTTTGAACGTGAGGCCTTTTAAGTCATTTACTTTACTTATTGTGGCAGAAATAATGACTATACTTTCTTTACATTATCTATATTATATCTGCCTGCCATAACCTCTTAATAGTGGCTCTGCCTGTTGTGAGCTTATAAACAGACTTTAGCAGACATGGTGTGGTTTATGCACAAGCCGGGCCAAGGAAGTGGAAAAGTATATTTGCAGTAAAAATGAAGAGTAGTCATTCACACGGCAGAAGGCTTTAAAGCACAGCAGACAGCTTTATTGTACAGCAGAAGGCTTTATGGCAGGAAGCTTTATTGCACAGCAAACAGCTTCACTACATGGCAGAAAGTTTTGCTGCATGGCAGAAAGTTTTGCTGCACAGCAGAAAAGTCAATCCTGCGGCAGAAACTGGAGAAAAGTCTTCTGCGGCAGAAACAGAGGATAAGCCCACTTTGCTGCTTCTTCCCTCAGACTTGGACTCAATATTTGCGCACAAGCCGGACCAAATTGAGTTGCAGTTGGACCAGTCTCAACTCACTTACTCAGAATACTTGGGCCTACTACTGCGGGAGGCAGCCCAGCCCAACGCACACAAAAAAGGCCCCCATATTAAAATGGCGACTTCACTGGGGAGTTAGGATCAAGATGGGGAGAATGAGATATTCCTCCCTCACAAACATGTTTCCAAGTCCTTACCAAAGCAAGACATGCAGATGTTCTTAAACTTTCCAAGCTATACTCTTAGGAAAGTATCCAAAACGTCATAGCAGTCCCATAGCAGAATCCTATGGCAAAATATCACAACAGTGTGGCGGAATTCTATGGCAGAACATTGCAACAACGTTACCGCAGGACAGTACCATAGCAAAATTCTATGGTGGAATATCACAGCGGTGTTACAGCAGGACAATACTGTAGCAGAATTCTGTGGCAGAATACAGCAACGTTATAGTAGGACAATACTGTAGCAAATTCTATGGCAGAATACAGCAACGTTATAGCAGGACAGTGCTGTGGCAGAATACAGCAACGTTACAGCAAGATAGTACTGTGGCAGAATCCAGCAATGTTACAGCAGGACAGTTTCGTAGCAGAATTTTGTGGCAGAACACAACAACATTTAAACAAAGCAGTATCTTGATCAAAATGCTATAGCAGAATATTGCAGCAGAATGTTGTGGTAGAATACCACAATACCATAGTAGAGTTCAATGGCATTGCCTCAAAAATGCAGTAGCAAAATATCACTACAACACCATAAAGTTCCACAACAAAAATGCCACTTGTTCCTATCCTGTAAATGCCACTTATTTTCCTTGTCATGCATGTGAGACATGTGGCAAGCCACTTATTCAAACATGCAAAACTAAGAGTTCCACCACTTTTTGCTCTCAATTATTTTAAGGAAGCACTAGAAGCTTTCTAAACTCTCTCCACCTCCACCTTCACGTCCAGCACTTAAAATAGAAAAATCCCTTCATTCCCTCATAAGGTTTCAATCATTTTTTTTTTTATGCTAGTGATTCTAGCTCTACTTCCCCTGAAGAACCAAAAGTTAGAAACAAAAAAATGAAGCTATTGTAGTCAAAGGAAAATTTTCATCATTACTGTACTGTTGCGAATAACTATTTCCTCCGTGAAGTATCCTTCAGCAGACTTTTCCAGAAGTGCAAAATGTCCCTCTGCAAAAAAAAAATTTGTAGCAGAAAGTGCAAATCCTTTGGCAGACTGCTCACAGCAGAATTTTGTATTCCAGTAGGTCTTTTCGCATAATATCCTACCACAAAATTCAGTATTGAATTCTTGAACTTTCTAAGTGCAATCACAAATCCAATGTGGTCATTTTCTACAACAAAAGTGATCATTGCCCCATCAAGAATTCATGAGAACACGAAGTTAGGAAAAGGGACAAGGAAGCCCAAGACAAAGCAAATGGGCCGAGGATGCCCAAGGGAAAACACGAGGGACGCAGGAGCCCATGAGTAAGAAAACTCATGGCCAGGACAAGCCATTGGGGAAAGAATAAGTGGCAGGCCTGGAAATGCCCAGTAGGATCAAGTCATTGCAGCAGGAATGACTGAGTAGTATGGCAGGACATGATCGTAAATTTTTAGAAAGAATCTGCAGAAGAGCTATAGCCATAATCATATTTAGCAAAAAACACATGGGAAGCAATTGTGCTTGCAGTGGAACGAAGTCAAAGCATGCTTGGGAAGTAACTTTTTCCCAAAATTCTCTAGCAACGAAGAATTTCTACAATATGGCAACTTGTAGATCCATGGCATCTAATTTTTTTTTCTAAAGAATGCATGGACCACATGATGGAGCATCAACACCAAGAGAAGGTGATATCAAGCTCATCCAGTTGTCTCACATGCTAGGGGCTAAAGCTCATTCTGCGGCAAACATAAAAATCCTTCTGCTGAAAGTTAAAGGCTTATTCTCGTATACTGGGGGCTGTCTCATTCTGCAACAAAATTTGGGAAGTTTTCTTCAAAAAAGTTTGGAGGAAGAGAGTAATGAAGTGAAAAACAAAGAAGTTGTGGCAGAAAATGATGTATAGGTTGTGGCAGAAGAAGAAATGAAGGAAGTTGACCTGGGGTCTGTTTCGCAAGGACCAAGGCCCATCTCAATTAGTGCAAGTTTCACAAAAAAAGGAGAAATCAGAATTGATACTGTTGCTGAAAGAATTCAAAGATGTCTTTGCATGAGATTATAGTGAAAATGCCAGGATGGGATTTTGGGCTAATAGTACATACATTGAATGTGGACCGCGAGGCCAAGCTAGTGGCCCAGCCTGCCAGGGTGTTCCACACTGAGATAAAGGGGGCAAAGCTTTGAGGAAAGAAATACAACAAGAAGCCTTCAAAAGGCTACAGCAGATCATGATGAACCTTCCTGCTATGCAAGCCCCAATCCGCAAAAAGCCATTGTTACTCTACCTAGCCACTAACTCGTATGACATAGGTGCATTGATTGCCCCAGAAGATGAAGAAAAAATTTTCAATCTTCGAAATAGAGCATACTCCAAGGAACGAAAATCGGTTCGTGGATGCGTTGGTCGCAATTGGCTCATAAATAAATTTTTTCGAAGGGGATAGCACCAGGATGGAAGTCAGCAAGAGGAAATAGGCTATTATTGAGATGTTAAAGGAAAAGTTCCAGGAGGAATAGTGTGAAGGAGATTGGCAGATCCCCATAAGGGAGGCCTTAATGAAGGAAGAAGACGCCGCAGAACTAAGGGTGCTAAAAGACTATGCCCTGGTAGGAGGAAAATTGTACCGCAGGATGCTAGGTGAGGCCTTGTTCAGGTGCGTAGGGCAGGAGGAAACCCAAAGAAAGTTAAAAGAAGTACATAATAAGACTTACGGATCCTGCGGAGAGGTCAGCCTTTACCGCAGACTTCAAAGGGCAGGCTTTTATTGGCCAGGCATGGGTAAAGAAGCAAACCAAGTCCAAATCCAGTGCGGGACCTGCCAGCTTGCGGTAGACAGAGAGAAAAGTTACATTGTGTTCATCAGCGAAGACTGGAGAAGCCCATTCATACAGTACTTAATAGAAGGCATCCTGCCGCAAAAGCACAGTGAAAGATACAAGCTTAAGAGGATGGCAACACGTTACTTTTTGCATAACATGGTCCTTTTCAAAAAAAGGGTACGACGAGGACCCTTTGAGATGTCTGGGTCCCTGAAGAAGCAAGAGAAATGATAAAAGATGTGCAGTCAAGAGAGTATGGGGAACACCAAGGGAAGAAGAAGCTTTACAGATGCCTGCTGCAAATGGGCTACTACTGGCCTGCCATGAAGAGAGACACGGCAGAATTTGTAAAAAAAAAAAAAAATGCCACAGCTGCCAACTACAAGCCAACTTGATTTACAATCGTCCACAGAACTTACACAGCATGGTCACCCCATGGCCCTTCCACACTTGAGAGCTTAAAGATCATCAGCAAAATGAGCCAAGAGTATACAAGAGGATGGGCAATGCATCTGCCAGATGCTCTAGAGAAATTCACCAAAGTCAGCCACAAGGTTTTCACCTTTTTCCTTGGTCTGTGGGACAAAGGTAATGAGCTCGGCAGAAGTAATGACTCAATCCCTGAAAGTTATGTAGATGTAGTAGAAAGAAAAAGAAAATGAAGTCTTTGCGGTAGAAAGATGCAAAGACTTAGAGGGGCTTGATGAAAGGAGGGAAGAGGCCCAAAAGCGCAGCCGCAGATCTAAACAAAAGATTACTAAAGCTTATGGCAGAATGACAAGAAGAATATGTTAAAAAAAAAAAAAAAAAAAGCAAACACGAAGAAATCGATAGTTGTTGTGGCAGAATGACAAAGGAAATGTTTAGAATGAAAAGAAAGTGAAGATTTCTTGTGAAGCATCCTCATTGCCCCTTGAAAGATGAACATCTATAGTGGCACCACTTGTAGGCGCCTTAAAATGAGTGGCAGACTCAGTCGCTTCTGCAGAAAGATCACTTTTGCAGCAGAACCAGAATTTATGGCAGAATTAGAAACAACCCGCAATGCAAACAACAAAGGTACAAGAGTATTGATGATCTTGGGGGCTAAAAAGTCCTCTACTATTGCAACAATACATTTGCCCATGTCAGTAGCAGCTCCGAATAAGGAGACCTTCCATAAATACATCATCACTGAAAGAAACTTGCCTTTTCACAAGGCCCAACATCTTTCTCCGCAGAAACTTCATCCTGGCAAAGAATACATGTGTTCTTCAACACAGCAGAAAGTATTATCAACAAATGAAAGAATACTCTACTATGATGAGGGCTTGCAATGTTAGATCTATGCTTTGTTTTGAGTAAAAGAAATGAAGATATGTGAATGCAAAGAGAAGAAGAAGGCATAAGAAAAGGGAGTGAAGCCACCCTTTAATCTACACACTTAGAGGAAGCTTTCCTCTTGTGAAAGAACTCTACTTGAAGAAAGTGATGTGGCAGAGTTGTTTTGATGAAACTTTTTTCAGTCGTCGGCTTAGATGCGAAGGTAGTAGAAGACAACACTTTCTCTATTTTTAGAGAATGAATGAAGCCCGAAGTGAAGCAACCTTAAGTGGCTAAAAGAAAAGAAAAATGAAGACTGTAAGAAGGATCCTTGCTCCACAAAAGTGTTGTTCACGAAGTTGGCAGAAAGAAGAGTTAAAGAATCCAAAGAGCCAATTTTGAGCATTCTGCAGAGATGAGAAAATGAAAAACATCATAATGAAGAAGAACCCAACAAGAAAGGATGAAGAGATGAAGAGATGATGCTAAGGAATACGTGGGGAAATTAAGCAGTCAAGCTTAATTCTTCTGCCGCAGAATCTGCTACAACCTTCACTTCCTACAGTATAGATGCTGCTCTAGCAGAAGCAGAGTAAGAGGTGTATTGATGCAGAGAAATAAGTGCATGTATTGCAGCAAAAAGTGTCTACATATTCTGCGGAAGCAGAAAAATGAGTATTTATCCCTCCAAAAGCAAAGAAATGAGTACGTGCTGCGATAGAAACATGAAGAAATAAGTATACAAATTGCCGCAGACATAAAGAATTGAGTACCATTGTAGAAGTCCAAGATCATAAGCAATTTCCAAGAAGCAAACCAAGAAACAAGCAAAGAAATGATGAAGAGAAGGATGCACACATCATCATCATCAACAATCCCTTTGAATGAAAACCATATGGGAAGAAAAGAGTTGGTAAATTAAGAAGAAAACCATTAAGCCCGAATGGCAGGAATAATAGATCACAGGCCCATGAAACAAAACAAATGGGTCTTGAGGAAGCAAACGGGCTTAAAGGAGCCAGGAAAGAGAGAAGGCAAACCCATGGGGAGTATATGATGTAGAAAAGAGAGAATGAGCCACAGCAGGCTCGAAGTAATGCAAACAAATAAAGTAAGGGGTTGATGGCAAGCCCATGAGCCCCAAGGATGAGAATAAGATAATTGGGCCGAGGAAGCCCAATGAAGTTAGTAAAAACTCATAGGAGTAAAGAATTGAAACGGGCCGAGGATGCCCAAAAGAATAAAATGGGACAAAGGAGCCCGAATGGGACAAAGGAGCCCAAATGGGACAAAGGAGCCCGAAAGCAATGAAATGAGCCAAGAAAGCCCAAAACAGCATAGTACAAATTATAGTACTAGGCTAATGGAATTTAGCAAAAAGGAAAATATACAGCAGGCCCAAAAAGGCCCAGCAGGCACAAGTCATGAAGAGCAAAAGGAAAACATATAGCAGGCCCAAAGAGGCCTAGCAGGCACAAGTCATGAAGGGCAAAAGGAAAGTATACAACAGACCCAACGAGGCCCAGCAGACCCAGCGCCACCTTCATGAATAGCAACTTTTTGGCTACCCTTGGAGAGTCATAAATTTGTAAAAAGAAAGAGAATGACTTGCCTAAGGAGAGTAAAGATTGAAATAGCAGGCCCGTGAAGAAAAGAAAAGAGGCATTCGCATGTGAGTTGTGAAACAACCGACGGAAGAAAACTGCATGAGTTTTCGCATACGAATTGCAGGAGCAATCCATATGCTCAGGGGGCTGAATGTTGATGCCCAATTTTGTGAATCCATATCTAAAAGCTCATGAGGAAGAAAGCTTAGTAAGTTGCAAAACGCAAATTTGCCGCAGAATACAGCTTTGCTGCAGAATACAGTTCTCTGGTAGGATGGCTTCAGCAGATGAAGATAAATTAGGCCTAAGACCCTTTTGATTCAGTCAACATCATTTGGCCCACAAAGACCTAAATCATTTTGTATAAAAAAGATAGGCGTGAAAACTGAGAAGAAACACACACGGCAAGCCTAAAAGGGCACAACAGCATTGAGATAAGCAGCAGGAATAACAATCTGGTATGGCTGGAGATGCCAAGCCATGAAACAAACACCCAAACTAAAGGGAGGCCCAATGATCCAACAAGGCCCAACCCTCCAAAGAAAGGGACAAGTCATAAACATTGGAGATGCAACCCACACTAGAAAAAACCAAAAAGCGCGCGGCAGGATATGCACACCCATTCTCAGACCTCAGTAAACGTATGAAACATCAAGAAGGTAAAGCATGCGTACGACCCAGACATCACCAGCCTATACCCAGCCACTATGGGAAAGGGTGAGGTCATAGGTGAGGGCATGGTCTAGCGGTGGGGAGAGGAGTGGAAACCCATTCTTGTGGTTCTTGCTTAGGCTCTTTCGGTGGGCATAGTCCTGCTGGGATGACATGCCACCCAAAAGAGGTAAGACTGGGTAAGAACCACTGGGTGCATGCCATGAGAGACTGAGAAGGAAAGGGTACACACTGGACGAATAGAAAAGGAACCTTCATTGTCTAAAAGTCATAGGTCAATGGTGGTAGTCAGAACCATTGACTCGGTAAGTAGTCGGCAAAAGGCTCCTATATCAGACAAGGTCCATTAAAGGGTTAGAACAGTAAAACCGGTCACGGAAGGCTCTATATAAGAGACCTGTAGCTGTGTACAGGAAAAAGGGGGGGGGGAATTGAAAAAGAGAAAAAAAAGAGGAGAAAACAAAAGAAAAGAAAGAAAGAAAGGAAAAAAGAAAAGAAATGCAAGAATGCTAAGAAAGAAAACAGAGAGAAAAGATAAAACAAAAGAACAGAGGAGGAAGAAGGAAAAACAGAGTATTTTATGGCAGACATGCACCCAAATGGGTTAACCCCCTCTCTCCCTCAATAGCCTTGCTCTCCATTGGAAGAAAAACGACTTATACTCGGGTACACACCATTTGGGGTTGGCCTCTCAAAACAATTAATTTCTCCTCTAAAGTTACTTGCGTTGAGGGGGCAGTTTTCCCTTCCCTGGTTAGAGCCCCGCAGTAATACTTGGTGCGGCAGACCTATTCTTTTAACTCTACTAACCCCATTCTACCCCTTGTTTAAGTTTTATTCTTTGAACGTGAGGCCTTTTAAGTCATTTACTTTACTTGTTGTAGCAGAAATAGTGACTATACTTTCTTTACATTATCTATATTATATCTGCCTGCCATAACCTCTTAATAGTGGCTCTGCCTGCTGTGAGCTTATAAACAGACTTTAGTAGACGTGGTGTGATTTGCGCACAAGCCGGGCCAAGGAAGTGGAAAAGTATATTTGCAGTAAAAATGAAGAGTAGTCATTCACACGGCAAAAGGCTTTAAAGTACAGCAGACAGCTTTAATGCACAGCAAACAGCTTTAATGCACAGCAGACAGCTTTATTGCACAGCAGAAGGCTTTACGGCAGGAAGCTTTACGGCAGGAAGCTTTATTGCACAGCAGAAAACTTTATTGCATAGCAAACAGCTTCACTACATGGCAAAAGCTGCACAGCAGAAAAGTCAATCCTGCGGCAGAAACTAGAGAAAAGTCTTTTGCGGCAGAAACTGGAGAAAAGTCTTTTGCGGTAGAAACAGAGGATAAGCCCACTTTGCTGCGTCTTCCTCAGACTTGGACTCAACGTTTTCGCACAAGCCGGACCAAATTGAGTTGCAGTTAGACTGGTCTCAACTCCCTTACTCAGAATACTTGGGCCTACTACCGCGGGAGGCAGCCCAGCCAAACGCACACAAAAAAGGCCCCCACAATACCATAACAAATATGTTTATAAAGAAAGCATGTAAACAAAACCATGTTATTAAATACCACACATGGTTCCCATTGTGCTTCCAAAATAATACCAAATGGGGCTGAGTCACTCATATATCTCTGTTTAGCTATTTTGCATTGTCCTTACTTCTTTCTAGTTATACATAATTTCAAGGACTCCAATCCAAACAAGCACCCACCCGAGTTTTTTATTTTTAAGAACACCCAAGTTAAATCTTATTAACCCTATAAAAAAAAAAAAAAAAAAACGTGGGAGTGTTAAATTCCATATCAATTACATAGAACTTACTCCTCATTTATTTTTTTCCTAAACAAGATTTAGTGTTACCAGAGAGAAAGAATAACAACACAAACAAAACCAAAGAAAAAGGATGGGAGTTACACCTCATATTGACTTTTATGCCACACATATGGCATACATAGTATTTTAGGGCCTGTGGTGATTCCAAACAACAGTTTTTAGTATTTCAACACTGAAAACTGTTGTTCAAAAAAAAAAAAAAACAATGCGTTTGGTAGGAGTATTTTTTTAATAAGTGTTTGAGTTACGTTGCTCATTTTAAGATGTTTAAACACTGAATTTAGAAAAATCCTCTTACTAATTTTCAGTTTTCAAGTAACATTATTTAATGGTAATTTGTAAATATTTAGAAATTTATAAGACCCACGTGATAAGACTTAGTGAGCATTTGGATAGCAAGTCTGCGTTTTGTGTTTCGCAAGTTTTGCGTTTTCTTTTTTTCTTTCTTTTTTTTTTTTTTTTTTTTTTGGTTTTCACGCGTTAGCAGCATTATTTGACTTTTCAGCCAGTGAACAGTGCACCGTGCACTGTTCACGGGTCCCACAAATCTCACTTTTTAGCAACTTTTTCATTAACAATGGGTCCTATGGTACTATTCACACATTTAAAAATTATTTTGCTACAGTGTTTTCGGTTTTCAGTTTTTAGCTGTATCCAAACAAACCCTTATTGTAACCCCTCTCTCTCTCCCTCACGCTGACCAACACGCCTTAATAACAAAATTACTCATGCCATTGTTGTTCTAGTGATTTGTGTTTACAAATCACTAGAACAACAATGGCATGAGATATGTAAATTTCTTCCACTGTTTTAAAATTTTCAAATGAGCATGTAGCTATTTTTCACGATTAAGCAAAAACTGAAGAAAAAAAAATTGTTGTAGGCATGTTTTATCCAAAATAAAGTCATTTTTCAAGCAAAAATGCACTTTTTCCAAAAATAAACATGACATTCTTTTTTTTATTTTTTATTTTTTTATTTTTTATCTTTTACCAAAATAAGCCCAAAAATCCTCTTTCAAACTAAGTAAGCCCAAAAATATATATTCATGAAAAATATCCCAACAAATATATTTTATGTGATGTTTTGATTATGACCCGTATGTAGGATTCATGTGTGCTTAGGTTCATTTTAGTCGCATGATATCCAATGACCCATATAAGGGTCTCGGATGTTTCTTTTGGCTTTGTTTGGTTAGAGATGAAAAATGATAAGGGGGGAAAAATTGGAAGGATAAAAAGTATTTTAGTTTTCTCTGATATATGTTTAGTTAGAATGATGGAAAAGTAGAAAAAGATAAAACTCATATGTTTAGTTGAGGAAAAAAGTAAGACAATTAAAAATGTTGTTTACATAAATTTACTCTTGTGTCCTTTTTAAGTAATATTATAAGAAGTAGATTTTGTAATCATGAAATATCAAAAATATTAATTATTATGAATTAAAATCAATTTATAAAAAATCACAAATCACACATATTATAATAATTTAATTTATTTTTTATTATAACTCTTATAAATATAACAATTAGTTTGTTTGTTTTTTGTTTTAATGTAAAACAGTATAATATTATTTTATTCCATTCATGTATATATGTTTGAGCTACACATCCCAATATTTAAATGGGTATAAGAAAGAGACAAAATAGTGAAAAAAAAAAATAAGATAAGATAATTGTGGAAGATATGTGGCTGTGGTGCATAATTAACATTATAGCTGAGGGTTCAAAAAAGGGGAAAAAAAAAATTACAGCTGAAAGACAGAAATGTAATTGGAGATGATTGGAGCAAGTCAGCACAAAATCAATCATGTTTTCTCTCCCAATTATAGATAATACATTTTGGCGGGCCTATGTGAAAAATACTCAAGACCACTACTTTTCTCTTATTTTTTCCTCTCTGCCAAACAACTAAAAACACAATTTTCTTCCCATTTTTCTCCCCCCTATTTTCCATCCCTCCAATAATCGCTCCAACCAAACGGAAAGGTAGTGGAGTGGTCATAAATTAACAATTGTAATCCTAATTTGATAATTTTAAGGAAATAAATATAAATTTACACCATAAAGGTTTTTTTTTTTTTTTTTTTTTGATAATTTAAATGTTTTTAATATAAGTGAAATCTCTCCCCTCTACTCCCCCTCTAAAATCCTCAATCCTTCTTTGATAATTTTGAGGAAATAGATATAAATTGACATCATAAAGGTTAAATTGATAATTTAAATCTTTTTAATATAAGTGAAATCCTTTCCCTCTACTCGCCCTCCAAAATTCTCAAATTTGGTGGAATTAAGATTTCCCTCCAAACGGACCAAACACCCCCCCCCCCCACCAAAAAAAAAAAAAAAAAAATCCAAACAAGGTTTCTTAAAACCTTTCCATTCTCTTCCCTTTATTCCCCTCCATCTAACAAAGCTCTACACGTTTTCCATTCGGAACGGAGTTCAAACCAAACTCTTCAAATCAAATTGTAGAACATGCACCAATTCATAATTTCCACTTTCTTTGGTCAACCATATTTTCAATTTATAATTTACATCACACATAAGTTGTGGGATGTAACTGTGTGCACTAAGGTAAGTTGTAATGGAGGTTCATAATTGAGAGTGATACTCTTTGGGAATGCATTTTTTTAACCTTAGGATGTATGCATGTATCAAGGCATATGTTGTAGACGTGTATATGTTTCATGATTGTACATTGTGTCATTATGTGTGATTGGCCCTACCTATGCCAACTAGTGACACGTGGATTCGCTATGACATGCACTACATGTAAAGTCATTGGTGCACGTCAATACACCTAGGATAGATTGTTGTAAGTGCACATTGTACACAAACACGAAACTCTGCTGGTGTGTCACAACACACCTGACGCAAAACTCTTATGGATTTTTGCCATGAAAGTAAGGTAATATGTTGCCAAAATTTGATTGTGAAAATTTGTCAAGGATCATGCTAGGTGCATCGTGGCACACCATGCATATGACTTTGTCAAATTTCCTTTATGAATATAAGGCAAAATGTTATTAATTCATGAAAATATAGTAAGGATTCCTGTTAGCTAGCAAAGCATGCAAATAGGCCACACATGATTTCAAAATAATTTTAAAAACCCAAAAACATTTTGTCCCAAAAGCTAATGTCAATAGCTTCTTTTATCTATCACTTAAAAAAGCCTAGGAACAAGTCAAAATATAGTGTCATATGAGATGGATGTTGTGGGGTGCCTACTATCTCTCCTACACATAACTGAACTCCTTAATTCATGATAGTGGTTTAAGACATTTTTTTTTTTTTTTTTTTACCCATGTTTAGATTAGGAGCACAGGACTTCCTTTCAATTTAAGCTTGGTAACAAAATAAGATAGACGTAGGTGACTAATTGCACCTTAGGAATCCTAATGATTGGTGATGACCTCGAAAATTTAGGTAATCCCCTACAGTCGACACTCATATGCACACAGAGCATGAATGGGGAACACAAGCGAACATTTCTCGCATGATGCCGTTATGGGTGGTCGATCCTCCACTCGTAACCAATATAGGGGTATCTAATAACAGTTTAAGTTGAAGGGGTACCAAATGGAGTGTTTACACTCAATATTGTAGGTTTGACCAATTTGCAATTAGTCTTGTAGGTTTTTGCTATTTGGTTTTGTGGAAGATGAGGTGGGACTGGGAATTTTATGTGTGAGAGGAGGATTGGGAAAGGTTTGATTACCCAAGACATTGTGGAAATGTTTATAACTATATCGAATGACGTTTTTTGTTGGATTTGAGGAATTTCACTATATCTCAATAATTAAGAATGAGAAAGGGAGACAACTCACACTTATTGTTTAAGATTGTTCATTTAATTTTATTTCAAACACCAAGTGAGCTTGAGTTTATCAACAAACTAGATCACATGTTTAAGCTTTGTTTATTTAATTGTCGAACATGCTTGAGTTTGCTCACCATCTACTTAATTATATTTATTTTTTTCCGAAAAATTACACTTTACCACCTTGAACTATACCTCATATTACACTTTTTATCCTAAAATTTTTGGCATAAATGCACTTTTAGTCCCTACATTTTGACTTTTTTCCATTTTAGTCCCTACATTTTATTTTTACCACTTTTAGTCCCTAAACCAATTAATGCCATTCATTTAAGTCTTTGAAACACTATTCTGTCACCAAATTAACGGGAAGACTGACGGATTAATAAAATATTATTAAAAAAATTATTTAACATTTTTTAAATGCCAAAATAAATAAAAAATTAATTACTCAATTTTAATTTAAAAAAATAAAAAAACAAGCAAAAAAATTTATTTTCTTTCAAACAAAAATTTTACTTTCTTTTAATTAAAATGAATTTTTTTTATTCCAATCTTCTTCTTCTTCTTTTTTTCAGAAGAACGTTTAACTTTTAAACCCTTTTCTCTCTCTATTCTCAAACTCTCTTTCTCCTCACCCTCCTTGGATGGAAAGTCTCTCTAATTTCAAAATCTCATCTTCGCTGATCCGCCAAACTCCGATCTGATTCAAACTCTGACTGACCCAAACTCTCTCTAATCTCATTCAAGACTCAGTGATGAGGTCGCCGCCGTCAAACTCGTTGAAGACTCAATGATGAGGTTGTCGTTGCCGTCGAATAAAGAAACCCCAGAAGGTCCGCCGTTGCTGTTGCCATCGACCCATCAAACCCATCAAGAAGGTCCGTCGATTAGGTGTACGAAACCTCAGAAAGAAAAACCATAGTTTATTTCTGTGTAGTTATGGCTCCGTTGTACAAAACCCAGTCACCGATTCGATATTGAAGCCCGATATTGACCAACGACGAGCAGATCAAGAAGCTGATCTTCGAGGTTTTGATCGTGGAGGCTGTGGGGTCTTGATGCCATGAAAACAATGGGAAAAATTTGGAGGTTTTCATATGGGTGTTGTGAACATGGATTAGTGGTTGGGTCCGCTGATGATTTTGGCTTGGGTTGTGATATGGGTTTCATTTGTGTTTGATCTCTATTTGTGATCTGGGTCTGTGTTTGTGTTTGGTCTTTGTTTCTTTTTTTTTTTTTTTTTTTTCGTTTGTGTTGTTGTGATCTAGGTTTGAGTTTTTGGTTGCTGGATTTGTGTTCTTGGTTACTGGGTTTGCTATGGGAAGAACACGAAGAACTCTGGGTCTATGTTTGTGTTTGGTCTCTGTTTCTTTTCTTTTTTTTCGTTTGTGTTGTTGTGATCTAGGTTTGAGTTTTTGGTTGCTGGATTTGTGTTCTTGGTTGCTGGGTTTGATCTAGGAAGAACACGAAGAACAAGTTGTAATGTTCTTATGAAAAATAATAATGATAAGTAATAATGTTCTTTTGCTGGGTTGCTATTCTTTTGCTTGGGTTTGATTCGGTGGTGATCTTCTGAAAAAAGAAGAAGAAGATTGGAATAAAAAAAAATTCATTTTAATTAAAAGAAAGTAAAATTTTTGTTTGAAAGAAAATATATATATATATATATATATATTTTAAATTAAAATTGAGTAATTTTTTTTTTTAATTTTGGCATTTAAAAAATGTTAAATAATTTTTTTAATAATATTTTATTAATCCGTCAGTCTTCCCGTTAATTTGGTGACGGAATAGTGTTTCAAGGACCTAAATGAAGGGCGTTAATTGGTTTAGGGACTAAAAGTGGTAAAAATAAAATGTAGGGACTAAAATGGAAAAAAGTCAAAATGTAGGGACTAAAAGTGCATTTACGCCAAAAATTTTTAATGCACATTTTGCACCATAAACTATGACCCATATTACACTTTGCACCCTGATGTTAAGTTTGTTGTTAACTTGGATGAAAATTCAAAGTTTAGAGTGCAAAGTATAATTAAAAGTATAGTTTATGATGGTAAATTATAATTTATCTTTTGTTTTTAAAGGATTGAGAAGAGAGAAAATTAGGTATTTTCATATAGTGTCCTATTTTTCGATCACAGTTAACAGCAAACTTGACGTTAGGGTGCAAAGTGTAACAAGAATTATAATTTTAGGAAGCAAAACATGCATTCCATAAGTTTAGGGTGTAAAGTGTAATCAAGGGTATAGTTTAGAGTGATAAAGTGTAATTTTCCCACCTTTTTTTTTTTATAGAGATTCAATCTGTGATGTCCGCCTCTGTGATTTTGTTTTGTATCATCAGACCAAGACACCAATTGATTTTTAGTGTAAGCGGAGATTGAACCCCAAATTTATTATTTAACCATTAGAGATTTTACCAATTGAGTTAACTGGAACCCACTTATTATTTTTTAGTATGTAGTAAAACACCACTACTACAAATTTGTATACATTCACAAATCTATACTAATAATTAATAAATAAATTATATTTAAAATTATATTATTTGAGGTACTCAAATAAAATTATTTTTGTTTATGAATTTATACAAATTAAATCTATCAAACCTTGTATTGTTAAAAATTATATATAGTTTTTACACAATATACTATTTATATTATCAATAAATTACAAATACTGCTTTGATATCTCAGGAATTTAGTTAAAACATTACTTGACGCAACACCAAGTTCATATAAGCAATTTTATACATGTATACCTATAAATGTATAATATTAGATATATTCAATTGATGCTTATACGTAACAGTTTGTTTATGAACACATTATTATATTTGAGTTGTTTACTAAATAAACCAACAAAAACAAGTTTTTATTGTTTTTTCCCAAACCAAGCTGAGCCTAAGATGCAAGTTAAACAACTTCTACTACAGTTAAGGGTGTGCATGAGTCGGGTTGGCTTGAGTTGAGGGGATTTTTCGATGTAACCCATCATGGTGGGTTAAAAAAATTCTAATCCAACCCAACCCATCACAGGGGTTCAACAGTTTGTTTATTTGTTTATTTATTTATTTATTTATTATTATTATTAAATTGAGCAGTACAAAAGATATCCCACTTGCTACTTGAGCTGATAAATAAAATATACATGAACTAATCTTTCAACTCAATTATAAACAAAATATATTCAACTGAGTTGATAAATAAAATATACGCGAACTAGTATCCAAACTCAGTTATAAACAAATAGGAGTGGAGTGGGAGTGAGAGGCAGCATAAAGAGAAATAAGATTGTTAGGGTTTGCGAGGTAATTGGATTTTATATAGGAAGAGCCGAATAGGGAAAAAAATTAAACAAAAAATTATTAATTATATAATATATATTTAAATATATTAAATAAATATAATTTAAAATTTAAATTATAGGTGGGTCGGGTCGAGTTAGGCGAGTTTGTGATTGTTATGTCCCAAACCCACCCTGACTAACTATTAAAAAAATTTGCATAACCCAACCTAACCTGCCAACCACTAAAAATCAACCCAATCCGATGGGTTGGTTGGGTCAAGTCAATTTTGGCGAGTTGGTGGGTTAGCTACACACCCGTAGCGTAACTACACCCAATACTACAGAGAGACATAGCATAAGTGGATTAAAAAAAAAAATGTTGGTGCATTCAAATAGCCAAGTATGTGATAAGACATTAAAACCCAACACAAAAAAAATGAACATAAAACTGGCATGAATGAAAAATTTTGACATAAACAAAATAATAACCTCAGAGGATGTGTTTTTTTTTTTAATCTATATTTAAATCTCGGTTTCATTATTGAGTTTCTCAGGGACAATTGGAAAGATAGAATTCCTAATATTGTAACTGTGCAAGATTTGAAACTCTCTAAATAAGTTTTTTTTTTTTTTAAAAACTCTCTAAATAATATATATATATATATATATATAAAATACTCCTTAAATCTTTTATTAGAATATCGACTTCTAAGTTGGAAAGTATATCATTTTATAATTTTTATGTCATATTTTCTCTAAATAATATATAATTTTTTTTAGATAACCACTACTAATACTAAATAGATAGTTCTATATTAAAATATAATATAATTATAATTAATAAGAATGAATAATAATCATAATTATCGAATTCTATTAAAAAAAAGAGCTTTTTCTTTTTCGGGACGTTGGTTTGAGAGAGAGAGAGAGAGAGAGAGAGAGAGAATAGGGAAGAGAGGGGGCAAGTGGTAGAGAATAATTCCGAAGTTCCGAAAGAGTATATTCCCGAATTCACACCTTCCTTCCGAATATTCCAATCTCAACCGCATGAGATACAGATAACTATAAACATAACAACGTCAACAACAGTTCTGTTCTTATCAAAAAAAAAGGAAAAACCAATAATACATAATAACTATCCATTATCGAACCTTTGCAAACTGCAATCTCTGGTTTTGTGGCGGCGCGGCGACAACATGAAGTTCTGGAAAATCCTAAGCAACCTTATCGAGGAAACTCTGCCGGAGTGGCGAGACAAGTTCTTGTCCTACAAGGACCTCAAAAAGCAGCTTAAGCTTATTTACCCGACCCATCAACCCAACAATAAACGCCGCAGATTGGACCACCCCACTTCCACAGCCGACGAAGAAAGCGAAGCCCAGGTGTCGAAGGAGCTCGTCGATTTTCTCAGGCTTTTGGAGGTCGAGATCGACAAGTTCAACGCTTTCTTTGTCGACAAGGAGGAGGAATACGTTATTAGATGGAAGGTAATGTGTATTTTTTGGTCTTTTTGAAATATGGGAAATTGAGGAATTGTTTGTTTATGGGTACTTTCCTGTTTAGAATGTTATGGAGGATTGAGTTTTTCTTTGAGAGCGTTTGCGTTTTTAAATTTTTTTTGAAGTATATGGGTTTTTAATGGCAATTTAAATGACCATGTTGAATATGAGATTCGGATGTGGTCCCTGCAACAAGATATCATGAATGAAGAAGAATAATTGGAAAGCTGATATTTAAAAAAAAAAAAAAAAAAGGGTTTGTTTTTGGATTTTGTGAAAATGAAAGCAATGGGAAGCAGATGAGATTGCTTGATTGATTTATATTTTGTTCTTATAGTTCATGGTCTGCTCTGGTTTTAAGTGCAAGAGTCATTTTGTTATGACAAAATTGACTAGCAAAAGAACACAAAAGAGACAATAATCTAGCTCACTCCACCAGGAGTTGTAGCTTAAAACCCCTCATACATATACCGCAATCTGCCTGCCTTAATCAAATTACCATTCCCATTTCTTGGTTTACTGCCCAATCAATAATGATTGCCATTCCTTGAGGAAAGAGGATGGTTAACTATTTCATATTCTTTGATTTGTTCAATGTCATTGTGTCTATATGGTATATTATAATTTGCATTCCACAATTAATGCTTTGCTAGTTTTTACACTTTAATCAATTCCGATTTCCGTTATATTAGTTTTTTTAAGTTTCCATGTCCCTTGAGGTGCTCTTATTTAATCTAAATTAATCTCTTTCCCAATTGATCTGCATGTATGTTCAAGTCCTTGTTTGTCCTACGAAATCATGCATTCTTAGCACCACCATCCAAGCATCATGCTTTATTGTTTGGTATTTGATGGCACTAAACACCTTGCTCTTCACATGATTTATTTGTGTTTTTCAAAGGTCTCTGGAAATTTCTACATTTACCTTTCTTTTCTTTTTTCCTTCTTTGATTCTTTACATATATGGAATTCATTGATTGCTTTTGGGCATGCCCTTTGGCAAGGAAAGGATCTAATATGCCTGGGCAAGTGTTCTAAAGTGATCTTTTAAAATAATTGTTTGGGCTTGTGGTTGGAGTGCAGGAGCTGCAAGATGGTATAGCAAAGGCCAAAGATTCAAGCGAAGAGTTGATTGAAGTAGGGAGAGAAGTAGTGGATTTTCACGGAGAGATGATTCTCTTAGAGAATTACAGTGCACTTAACTACACAGGTGCTTCTCTCTTCCTGGATGTGTAGGGCCTTATCATTAGTGAATAAATAAGTAATATATGGTCAATAGAGATGTGTGGTCTGGACTAACTTCAAATTCTGATTGTGCAAATGCTTGTGAAAAACAACCAATCGTTGATTCTTGTAATTATAGATATGCAAAATAATAATAAGCTAGAACTAATCCAACAAACTGTTAGTATCATATAAGATAGCATACCATGTTACATATAGGTCAATATAGCCAACTTGGTGAGATAAACTTGTGAAATATCATGGGTTTAGTTTTGATCCTTGACAATTATTGCAAGAAAAACTCGAGTAACCATATATTGTTTCTCCTTTGAAGTAGCTGAAACCCTTAGTAGCATAGGAAGGTGCTAATTCTATGAAAATATTTATAAATTTTTTTTAAGGCAGAATGGCTTTTAAGAGAGTGAGTGTTGGAAGCCTTCAGTGATGTTTTACCTTCATATGAACAGCATGAACTAATCTAGCACTGAAAAATGCATACATTTCATGCAGAATGTCATACTTGAATATAAATTCCATTTTGAGAGTGTGAGGGTGTGGGAGCCTATTTCTCTTGATCCGTCTTAATTTTTTCCTACAAATTGAGCAGAATTCTTGTACTCTTTTATAAGTGGCTTATTTAATGTTTATGAGAATATTTAGGCATCCTCTTATACTAAGCAAACATAGACTTCCTCAAGTTGGTAAAAATGAGTGTCCCTTGATGCTTGCATCAAGGATCTTATGATGGTCATGAATATGTAACTTAACACCCATTTGTTACAAAATTTGTATTTTTTGCTGAATTTTTCTTTGGGGAAAGGGAAACATGAATGAAGCAGACAAAAAGGAGAAAAACATTACGATGAATAACAGTTGCTATGTCACAAATTAATGTGATTGATGTTTGGGCACAATTGGTTTCTTGGATTAATTATTGTACATATGCTAGGCTGCTGTCTATATGTTCAAGATGGGGAAAAAAGGGGTAGCTGCATCCTGAAGGAAGGGTTGCAAGAGTATAAATTTAAAATCCAGTTGATAGAAAAACTAATTGGATCAGTTGAAAATCCAGGTTAAGTTTAATTTGTATATAGTTAGCTAGCCTGATATGATATGAAATAAATATGCAAAATTAGATGTCATGAAGAGAAACATTTTTTGGGAGGCCTGAGGAGAAATTGATCAACAAATGGATGGTTAATATTTGACTGTGGAACCTGTCAGCTCTCGTGACCTCTTTTTTATTTATTTTAAATTTAGATTCTGACAACATAGTGCGCATTTCTTTTCTTTCCTAGTAATAGTTGTGATATGATATACACAGGATTAGTGAAGATACTGAAGAAATACGACAAGCGAAGCGGTGCTCTTGTTCGCCTACCTTTTATCCAAAAAGTCTTGCAAGAACCATTCTTCTCAACTGATGTGCTTAACAATCTTGTGAAAGAGTGTGAATGCGTGCTTGATAATCTTTTCTCCAAGAATGATGACCCATCAGGCTGTCCTGAAGCAACCAGTAAGGAAGAAGGGAATGATCCCAAGGCTGCGACTGAAAGTAAACAAAAACAACTTAAAGTTCCCAAAGAACTTGCAGAAATCGAGAATATGGAGAGCATGTACATGAAGCTAACGTTATCAGCATTGCGTGCCGTAAAAGAGATTCGGAGTGGAAGCTCAACAGTGAGTGAGTTTTCATTGCCCCCTCTGCAAAATAATGCAACGGAGTTGAAAAATTTACCTCTCCTAGAACAAGCAGCCAAATAGTTATAGAGTAATTCTCTCTCTCCCATTCCCTTGTACATTTCCGTTACCATTGTCACTGGATACCAACACAATTGTATGCTAATAACCACTTTCTGGATGATACTTTGGAAAATCTTTTTTCCCTCTTTTGTAGAGAATTTCAGATCTTGGTATGCTTTTGATCTATTTTTTCAAAATGATGTTTTTAGCTTGAGTATTAAGGACCACGACTTACTGAAAGCTGACTATAATCGGTTTGTGCAATGGAGGATCTTTCCAATTTTTGTTTTTTCAATGTGAAATGAGGTGAACAATAGCATGCAGAGAAAAATTTTGGTTTGCCATTGATTCTTCCTTGGCCAAACCATTTGTTGTAGATGTGGCTATCTGGGCTGTGGCTATGTCTAGGTTTGGACTTTGGAGTTTTGATGGGCTTTGATTTTGATGAAAAGTAACTGGACGAATTCATTGAGATTGTATTTCTCTCTGATAATTTTAATCATTTTTATTTGATTCTCATTTTCTGCTTTTGGCAAAATTTTGAGGGTTTTTTCTCGCACTAGCATGTTGTCTTGCGGCTTGTTACGTTTAGGTGCCACTGTCAGTGCATTCAGTTTTTATTTTTAGACACTGATGTATCATATATCTCTTACTAGGGTGTCCACCCTTGTAAGAGAGATTTGATATATCACCGTGATACTAAATACCTTCTCCAGTGCAGTAGCCTGCCCTCCACTTTCTTTATTCTTATTGAACTGCTTGCTGGTAATTGTTTTTGGCATATGAGAATGCTATCCTCTTTCTGTGGTCATCAATACCCGAAAATATGATTAGAAAAATGAAACAGGAAACAAAAAGGGAGTAGAGCTGAAAAAAAGAAAAAAAAAAGGGTCGAGCCCGAGTTTTTAGATTAAGTAAAAACGTCGAAGGTGTAGTCTCCCTCAACAAATTTGTAATTATTATTTATGTTTATTAAAAACAAAAAACAAAAATGAGTGGAACAACAGGACATGTTGCTTCTCCACATAATTGTTGCAAAGTGAATAAACGAAAAAAAGAGTATGTTCGGGTCTGTAGAAAAGAAAAAGAGAGAGAATGCTGTTCAATAGTCAAGAGTATGTTACTGTTTCCAGAAGTTCAGAATTCAAATCACTCTCTCCCAACTATTGATTTAAAAAAAAAAAAAAAAAATTGTTCAATAGACATTTCTATTTCTGTAAAATAGTTCCCAAATAATGGATCTCCAGTAACAAGTGGGGCAGTGTTAAGCATCATAAGCAGAAGGTCATAAGAGTTCAACTACAACCGCTACCTGGCATGTTCCTTGTGGTCATTCTACCATTCCATCAACCAACAATCTGAAAGACTTCAAAGTTCAAACCTAACTTCTCACAAACATACTCCCAAATTCCCAATGCACTTGTCATGACCAACCCATTGCCATTATACTAAAGCTTTATTTTAGTTAGCACATTTCCAATGAACGTACTATAACTACCCCCACAAACTCTTAGAAACAAGACAGAGAACTTAGTGTTCGATTCTCCCCCCGCCTTTGTAAGAACAATGTCCATAATAGCAGAAGCACCTGGTTTCCTTCAAGTCTTTTCTGATGGGTCTGTAAAACGCTTCGATCCTGAGATTGTCCCGGCCTCAACCGAATCAATTAATGGACACAAGTTCAAGGATGTGATCATTGACTCATCAAAGCCAATTACTGGAAGGTTATTTCTTCCTAGCACTCCTACTCAGGGGTTCTCAAGTAAGCTTCCTGTTGTGGTTTATTTCCACGGTGGTGGCTTTTGCATTGGCTCGACTACATGGCTTGGCTACCATCATTTCCTGGGAGATTTCTCTGTGGCATCACAATCCATTGTTCTCTCTGTTGACTATCGTTTAGCTCCAGAAAATCGTCTCCCTATAGCATATGAAGATTGTTATAGCTCACTAGATTGGCTTAGTCACCAAGTAAGGTCTGAACCGTGGCTTGAGCAAGCTGACCTTTCATGCGTGTTTCTCTCTGGCGACAGTGCTGGAGGGAACATTGCACACCATCTTGCCATCAAAGCAATTCAGAACAAAACTTGTAATGTAAAAATCAAGGGATTGTTGTTGATACATCCTTATTTTGGAAGCGAGAAAAGGACTGAGAATGAGATGGCTGAAGGAGAAGCAGGGAATGTGGCAAGCAATGACATGTTCTGGGGACTAAGTATACCAGAAGGATCAAACCGTGATTACTTTGGTTGTAATTTTGAGAAGGCAGAATTGTCTGCATCTGAATGGTGTCAATTTCCTAGTGTGGTGGTTTTTGTGGCTGGCTTGGACTTCTTGAAGGAAAGGGGAGTTGTGTATGCAGAATTTTTGAAGAAGAAAGGGGTTGAAGTGGTGAGGCTGGTGGAGACTGAGGGAGAGCCGCATGTGTTTCATGTTTTTCATCCTAAATCTGAGGCGACTCGCTTGCTCCAACAACAAATGGATGAGTTCATGAAGAGCTATTAAGTATTAACATCCAATATGCCCATTCGAAATATTTTTTTCTTATTGGATTTTAGTAATCATAAGGACTATGGACTATGGAATTTTAAATAAATGAAAAATGCTATTAGTGAAATTTATGGAATGAGAATTTTTATCAATTTTGTGGATCCAAAATAGGTACAGATTGTTTTTCCAAACTTGCACTGCCACTGCAGAATGCAGAATCCTCAAATCTCCTGCCATAAATGCAACCTGGTGATGTAATAAAAATGAGAAGAAATAACTAACAGAAATCTAGCCTTCACAGTAATGAGTAGGTTTAGTTCTCACAGGAATGGGTAGGGGGAAACTATCATTGTCTTCTGCTTGCTTTAGCACCAGTGTACTTTCTAACATACATGCCCAATATTTAGATGAAAACAGAGAAAGGATTTACATGCCAAAATATCATACAAAAGCTATACATGCTCCAAGAAAAACCTCCTATGTTGATACATGTGTTCACTAACATACAATTGCTCTAGGGTACTGACTACTGAGGACCAAATCAGACTTCTATATATGGCACAAGCACTCCCGCTTCATCATCCAGCTCTCAACTTCAATTCTTCGGAAATAGCAGAAAAACAACAAAAAATCTATTCATCGAAGGTGCTCATGAAACCTCCAAGGAAACCCGCTCCATTGCAATTTCCACACAACATCTCCTTTTTACCACTGTGAGGGAAAGAAATTATAGTAATAATGATAAGCAACAAGATTGTATAGTTTTAATCATGTTTGTATGTGCTATGTGCAAGCTAAATGATCCCCCCCTCTTCCTCTCCCCTCAAATATAAGCATTCTTTCCAGTCTCCACCCTCGAAATTGTAAATTTTTTTTTTTGGATCATCCTTGAAATTGTAATTATTGTATAAGATCACAAGGGCAGTGATATGGGATTTTTACCAGTAGTAGTACAGATAACACATGCAATGGCAATAAAAACAAAAAACAAAAACAAAAAGAAGAAGTAACTGGAAGTAGTTACCCGCAAAGCCAACATGAGTCACCAGCTTTGAACTGTCCATTGAAAATGTCAACAGAGTTCACTCCACTACCTTTGCATTGCGAACATTGAATTGCACCTGCATGCCCATTGTACACATATTTTTAAATATATATAACCTCCATACTCTTTCAATTGTTTCTTTTCTCCTTCCATAACTTGGAAGTATGAGCACTCTTTCAAATGGCCATAGAATTTATTCTCTTTTGAAATTTTCTACTCCTTCATCATCGGAAACATGTAGTTAGCTCACTAAAATGCTTTTAGGTGTAACAGCAACACAAACCATTCAATAGTAAGTCCCATAGTCATCTTAAATTAGTGAACAAAGATCAAACGGAAAGGACTCGTATTCTCAGATGTACCAATTTTATTTGTTTATCTTTTGATAATCAAAGATGTACCAACTACTTTAAGCTTACCATTTCCATCACAATCAGCACAAATAACGCTTTTCGATTTGCCACTTTGATTACTTTTTGTAGCCTATTTGGATAAGGATGAAATCATGAAAAGAGAAACACAAATCAAAATCATAATATGCCCCAAAAAAAAAAAAATGCAATATATATTCTTACCAATAAACATCTCAATTATATTATCCACTAAGTTGCAAATTTAAATACCATAAAGAACCCAACTATTGGAACTGATTTAAATGTGAAAAGGCAGGACCTTAGCTTTCAGTTTTCCAAATTTAGCAGCTGGAGAATTTTGGAACACATCATATTGAGCATGCTTTTGATTGTTATCATTGCTCATACACTTCCCTGATCATTTGAATGAACAGACAAATCCTTAGCAAAAAAGAAGTAAACAATGAATTTGCTAAATTATAAGTGACTTCAGGGTACTGAGAGAGAGAGAGAGACCTGGTTTTGGTGTAGCATTGAGGGAAGTTATGGGTGCTGAGCACAGAACAGAAGCCATTGAAGATTTGAGAACCAAGTTCCAGTTGAATTTGGTCTAGGTAAGGTAAGTTAGTTGGAAGTTGGAACTGGTTGGAAATGGAAAACAAGATTTTATTTTATTTTTTCACATTGAAACGTGGCGCAGTGTTGGTCCATGGATTCAAGATTGGCTTTGGACCTTAGTGAGAAAAGCGTGTAAGGGCCGGGCAGGGCTGGAGCACAAGCCCAAATAGACAGATTTTGCATTTTGTATGGTCTCGGTTTCGTTGTGAATTTTTAGCTTGATTTGGTAATGGTAGGTAATTTAGCTTGATTTGGTAATGGTAGGTAATTTAGCTTGATTAGGCTGAAATTTTTATTTTAATAAAAAATATTGAAAATATTAAATTTATGAAACTTATTCGAAAATTGTAACATTATAAAAAACGCGAGCTGAACTCATTATTTTATATTGAAATGTTAAAAGAGTGAATCCTCAACTTAATTTTTATTGTTTTGTTCCTAAACAAATATATCCACCGGACGATTTGTCCTATTCAAATAATCACAACTAATTTTGAAATTGTAATTTAAACTTATAATTTTTAGATTTTTTTTTTTCAGTAGGAAAAAAAATGTATTAAGAGAAAGAAAATAGAATAAGTAACCCCATTAAGGTATGACTTACGAGACACAAGTACACAACATTTCTAAAAAAAGGGATACAACATTAAATTCATGATTTTCAAATCTTGAAGCATGAATTCAATTCACTTTTTTTTAAAGCATATTAATTTTATAAATAAGTTAAAAAATTATGTATTTTTTGAATATATTCAGGGACCGTTTGTTTGGAGGGATAGAAAAGTGAGAATGAGATGATAGAAAATGGGGGGGGATAGAAAAGTGGGAGTATAGAAGAGATTAGTTTTCCCTCATTTGTGTTTTGTTGGAGGGGTGAAAAGTGGAGAGATGAAAAACTTATTTGTTTGGTTGAGGAAAAAAAATGAAAAGATGGAAAATGAAGTTAGTATAAATTTACAACTATGTTCCAATTAAAATAAAACAAAAAAGTAACACACACATTTTTCTTATTAAAAATTGTGAACGGACACTTCAAATAAAAAGACCATAAAGCCAAAGGAAGATGAGTACAAAAAAAAAAAAAAAAAAAACTAATGAGAAGTACAAGAAAATACAGAAAAACAAAGAAGTAGAAAAGAAAAGAAAAGAATAAAGGAACAAAAAAAGGAAACAAATAGACAAAAACAAAAATTAAAGGAAAAAAAGAGGCAAATTAACAAGAAACGACAAACACATGTGCAAATACATATGTGCATTTTTGTCAGCTCAATATATTGAGCATTTCCTTTTAGGTCTCTCCTTATTTTGGAGAGAAAACATCTAGATTCTACCAATTTTCTCGCCCCTCCTCCCTTCAACCAAATGCCCACAAAAAATATTTTCTCCCAACTTTTTTCTTCTCTATTTTTTATCATCCCCAAATTTAGAAGGTTCATCTTCTCAAAAAAAAAAAAAAAAAAAAAAAAAAAAAAATCAAAATGTAATTTAGTTCTCCCCCAATGACACGTAGGTTGTATTTTACTTATGTTGGATGACATGT
Source organism: Quercus ilex subsp. ballota (assembly GCA_032727855.1). Taxonomy (NCBI): domain Eukaryota; kingdom Viridiplantae; phylum Streptophyta; class Magnoliopsida; order Fagales; family Fagaceae; genus Quercus; species Quercus ilex. Next base: position 25,331,590 of record CM064909.1, read on the forward strand.
GAATATATCCTTCTCTCTTGATTGGATTAGGGAGGTTTGGGAGAATGGTAAAGCCAAATAAGAGAAAAAGAGAGAGAAAGTAGTAAATAATGTCGTTTCTGAGGCGATTTTGAATTATTATTATTATCATTTTTTGCATAATAACTTTTTCTTTGAGAAGATAATAATAACTATTAATAACTATATATTTTTTTTAATAATAACTATTTATTCACTTTATGTGATCATTAGTTTGAATTTTATTAAATTGGTTTTTGATTAGATAATAGGGTTATTTATGAATGTATAAAAAATTGGAGAAATGGATACCAAACATGTTTTTCGAATGATATGGATACATATTCACAGATCACAGTTCACACTCCATGGATGAGATATGATTGACAGATAACAAGGGCATTCCGGTCAATACCCAGAAATCTCTCTCTATAAAATGACACTCCCCAAACCCTATCCTCACTCGCTTGGAGTTGTGCGCTCGTGTTGTTGTTTCTACTCTCTCTCTCTCTCTCTATCTCCTAGTATTTTTCAGCTAACCTTTTTCATTTGCAGACTCTCCAAACCCTAACCCTAACCCTAATTTCCAACCTTCTCACACAGCCTCTCAGGTAAAGATTGCTCTAATCTCTTTCTCTCTCTCACTTCTCCTTCAATTTCATTTTCCAAACCCTAATTGCTAATCTGTTTTGTGTGTTTGTGCAGAATATGGGAGAGACCAGGGAGAACGATGGTTACGAAGAAGAGCTTGTTGATTACGATGATGAAGAAGCCAATGCCCCGGCCTCCGTTGCAAACAAAGTCAACGGCGAAACAGTCAAGAAGTGAGTTAGAGTAGCCCTCGTGTGCTGTTGTTTTCGTTTTTTGATTTTGCTTTATATGTTGCCTGTTTTCTTTATCAGATAGTTTAGGAAATAGATATCTCGTTCTTTGTTTGTTTGCTTGCTCGGATTTGATGGGAAAATGGAAAAGAAAACATTACTTTGAATGTATTCGTTTGTGTTTTGGTAATACCTAGTTAGTTTTAAACAGAGGAGTATGAGAATCAAACTGTTCCTTTTGGCACTTTTGTAAACCGTGTTTGGTTTCTGAGAAAATTGAGGAACGAGTCATTCTCCCTTTTTTGATAAAATAGTTGCTGTGTCTAATATGGTCTCTTGCTTTCATTTTATTAAAAAAAGGAAAACACAAAATTTCCCTGTGGTTACCACATAAATCATTAACCTATTGAGGAAAAAACCCCCGCTGTGCTTATTTTTTATGTGAAAATTAACTCTAAATGTGGACATGTGTGATCAAATGACCAATTCATGGTTGATTTTCATGGATGTTTAATGGTTTACCATAAAACAATGCCACAGGTTGAACTCAAAACTTCAGGGGGGGTTTTGTGTTTTACGGAGAAATCACAGGGGGATTTTGTGTATTTTTCCACCCAAAAAAATGTTATGAGTACAATTTTGAACCATATCTCACATTTGGGTGGGATTATTATTGAATTTTCAACTTGATGTATGGATGTTTCTTTTCCTCTTTTAGTTGGTAGTCATGTATACTAACCATGACAAGTTCCCATAGCAATATTGGTCTATGGTTGGTTATAAATGTGCTTCTTCCTTCTTTGCAGGGGCTATGTTGGAATTCACAGTTCAGGATTCAGAGACTTTCTTTTGAAGCCAGAGCTTCTTCGAGCTATTGTGGACTCAGGATTTGAGCATCCTTCTGAAGGCAAATTCTCTAAGCATTTTCTCAACTATTTTTGTTGGTGAAGCTATATTGTCTAATAGCCTTAAAAGTTATAACCTTTGCTAGTTTAAGGAAAATTCTGAATAAAAAGTTAAAAAGGGATTAGTGGTTGGCTGACAACAAATCTAATTATTCAGAGCTTGTTATCAAATATTCTGTGACCTGTGACCCTGTATTTCTGCATGAATTATGCTTTGGCAGAAATTATGAGATTTTTTTTTTCAAATATTTTGTGGTTGGCATGAATTATGCTTTAGCAGCACTCCTATAGGGATTCTAATTTTTTTGTTGTACTCTGGTATGCCATTCATATATATATTTTCCGTAGATGAATTATGGATTTCCTTTTTCTTTTACCTAAACATATATTTTAGTGTGTAAGAGAGAAATATGTTGACGTGGTCTCTTTTATTGTAATTTCTATTCCAGTGAATACTGTTGGTCTGAATGAAATATTTCCCGTCCTGTTTTGGCCGGCATATTGGTCTTTTTAATTTGGTGTTTATTTGAGTTCAGTTCTGTGTATTTTATATAAACAGTTCTTTCACCTGTTTTGTATCTTAGCCTATGTGACTTTTTCCTGTATTGCATGTTTACTTGTTACTATTTTTTGGGTTTATGCTCCCTAATTTATTTTAATTTTTGTTTTCAGGTAATATACTATTGTCATAAACTTGATTTCGGGGAACTTATGTGGTTTGGTTACCCTTTCCATTAAAAGGATCAGAGAGGTTATATTTTACTTACCGATGGTTCCTTCGATCCAATTTTCTTTGGTTCTTCACCAGTGCAACATGAATGTATCCCTCAAGCTATTCTGGGTATGGATGTCATTTGTCAAGCTAAGTCTGGAATGGGAAAAACTGCTGTTTTTGTTCTTTCAACATTGCAGCAGATTGAACCTGTTGCCGGCCAAGTTTCTGCAATTGTTCTGTGTCATACAAGGGAGTTAGCATACCAGGTATATTTAATATCTTCCATTTTCAAAAGGCTTATAAAAACACGTTTGCTTTCCATTGTTAAGATTATTAGTTTGTCTAGTCCCTCATTTTTTTTCATTTAAAACTCTGTAGATTTGTCATGAGTTTGAGAGATTCAGCACATACTTGCCTGATCTAAAGGTTGCCGTCTTCTACGGTGGTGTCAACATCAAAGTTCACAAGGATTTGCTGAAAAATGAATGCCCTCATATTGTTGTTGGAACGCCTGGAAGAATATTGGCACTGGCAAGAGAGAAGGACCTTTCTTTGAAGAACGTGAGGCATTTTATTCTGGATGAATGTGACAAGATGCTTGAATCACTTGGTATAAGACATAACCACCCTCTAACCTTGATTTGATTAAATTTATTGTTTCAATGTCAAATTTGTCTGGTATTAATGGGATTAACTTTAATCATTGTATGATTTATACTTTATGCAGACATGAGGAGAGATGTGCAGGAGATCTTCAAGATGACTCCTCATGATAAACAAGTAATGATGTTTTCTGCAACACTCAGCAAAGAAATCCGCCCAGTTTGCAAGAGATTTATGCAAGAAGTAATGTTCCATGGCCAGTACTACTTGAATTTAGAAGTCTATTTTTCATTATGCCCACTTTCTCCGAGAGTCAAGTTATAGAAATTAGAAGTTTGGTGGTTACGTCACTGTTAGCTTGTTATTGGCGTCGTGTTATATCCAGTCATTTTAGGGGGAGGTTTGAGTAACAAGGTGGCAAATGTTTAGGTGGTCCCAAAATCGTATGGGATTAGTGTCTTTTTGTTTTGCACTTATTTTTCGTACGCTTATAATCTTTTTACTTTATGAGTATGGATGTTGGGTGTGTGCTTTGACTTTCAAGTGAGGGGGGTAGGGGAGGGTGGTTATCTTCGTGGATTTTGCTGTCAGTTTCGCAGTAGATTTCTGTGAATGCCAATGGTTCTTGATTGGCATGACTGGGAAAGTACCTGCGAGGAGACAAAGCAGATGGAGCAGGATCTTGATTCACAGGATGTGCATCCATCATTAATTTCGTTCTGGATTCCATAGCTTGAGGAAAGGCCCTAATATGATTTACTGTGACATTTGTTCCTTACAGCCAATGGAAATTTATGTTGACGACGAGGCCAAGTTGACCCTGCATGGTCTTGTTCAGGTATTATATATTTTAAAGTTGTTTTTAAGTTTCACCTTTCTGGTCTTTGCTGAGATTTCTTACCTTTGACAATTATAATGGCAGCACTACATCAAATTGAGCGAGTCAGAGAAAAACCGCAAGTTGAATGACCTCCTCGATGCACTGGACTTCAATCAAGTTGTTATCTTTGTCAAAAGTGTTAATAGAGCGGCTGAACTGAACAAGCTACTGAAGGAGTGCAATTTTCCCTCCATATGCATCCATTCTGGGATGTCCCAGGAGGAAAGGTTTGTATTAGAAGCTACTTATCTATAATAATGCTCCTTGATTTTTATTGTTTATTTTATGCTGCTGTTCTGCTTTGTATTTCATAGTTTATACTTTATATGGCTAATTTTACCATTCTCTGTCTAATGTAATTTCCTTTATGTATAATCTTTTGGATATGCTTGATCTTTGTACTTTAAAGAGCAAGATTTTCTTGTTTCCATGCATACTCTGTGTACTTTGACTATTTTGGTTAATATTTTCTCCAAGAATTGCACGCAGTCATTGTTATTGTGTGTGGCTTAGAAATTGTGCTTGATTTTGTGGTGTTTATGATGCACCCTGGATATGTTATTGCTTAAGGCACTCCCTTATGGATTAATTTTGTATCATATTTATTGTAGACTTGTAAGTAAACTATAATGGATTGTTAATGCTCTCATGTTTTAAAATTTTAAGGGGTATTTCACTTCAGTATGCTACAATGTTATATTATTTTGGGTGAAGTTCAATTTTGATATTCCGACTTCTATTGATATTTTTAATTTTGTTCTTGTCCTAAAATTCAGTAATCAGATTTTTAACTTTGTTTTTAACGTTGTCCCTTTGTCCAGACCCGTTTGATTTAACATATTGCTGCACATTGCACAGCTTATTAGGAGAATAAACTACTACAAGGGGCCTTAATTGTGGGGTCTAGCTAGCTCAATTGGTAAAGTCTTTCGTCGTCGTCAAATAAGAGATTTGGGGTTCAAAGAAAAAAAAATTAAAACTATTTTTTATTAATGTTTCTATGTGGCATAATGGCAACTGGAACTTGTAAGGTTTTCTTAGAGCACCAATCATAGAGGGTAACATTGAATTGTTGCTAAATGTCTGGTTGTAACATTGTTGCAATTGGAGGGAAAAGAATAAAATTGAAATGTTCATAGCAGTTTGAGGAGCAAAACAACAAAAAACCACCTCTTCCCCTCCCCCCCCCCCCTCCCCCCCCAAGTACAAATGATTTTTTCTTGTGCTATCGTATAGATTTATGATTTATTTATTTATGATTTTTTATATTATCAGGTTGACACATTTATTTCGCGTTTCTTCAATTTTCCTATGTTTATTATTATCTTTTAGGTTGAAATGTGTTTGGTTTTTCTGGTTTTTCTGTTGTTTCTTCAGTTTAGAGGTCTTGGTTATTGAGCTGAAATCCTAGTTTTTGAGAACTCTAAATTTTAATTCTTTAGGAGTTGTGTATATATCATGTGTACATAATGGTTCTTCCCTTTTTCAATAAGTTTTTGTTACTTATAAAAAAAGTGTTGGTCTAATATGTGGAATAACATGATTTTCTGAAAGGTTGACACGCTACAAAGGTTTTAAGGAAGGGCAGTCAAGGATTCTTGTAGCCACCGATTTGGTTGGTAGGGGGATAGACATTGAGCGTGTTAACATTGTCATCAATTATGACATGCCAGATTCGGCAGACACTTATCTGCACAGGGTAGGTACAAAGTAATTATGATCATTTATCTGATATTGTTTCTTTTACATTGTCATTCCTGAGATTTCTGGCTGCTTCTAACAGGTTGGAAGAGCTGGTAGGTTCGGCACCAAAGGGCTTGCAATTACGTTTGTTTCATCTGCTTCTGATTCGGAGGTTCTCAATAATGTATGGCATCCAGTATTTTACTTTTTATTGTTTTGTTGCTCAAATGTTGGTGGATCTAATTTTCTTTGGTTGGATGGTTGCAGGTTCAGATGAGGTTTGAGGTGGATATAAAAGAACTACCTGAACAGATTGATACCTCTACATACAGTAAGTCTCTCATGCGTGTTAATGGTTCCATCCATTTTTCATTTATTTGAACCCAGCTCTACGTTAGTTGTTAGATGAGGGTATATTGGAACCTATTTGGCAATTTGGATTTCAAATATTTGATAGTTATACGGTTTGGTGTGACAGAAGTCTTTTCATTTAGGTTGAGTTTGCGTGTTTGCTAGCATTAATTGTATTTTTCAATAAATTATACCAAATTCTGCCTTTTGTGTGTGCTTTCCCATTGTACGAGGGGAAGATGCTGATGGACATTTTATCAATCTCCACCCTGCCCATCACACCTTTCCCTAGTAGCTTGTAGTGTATCCCAGTTGATTTCACGACCTAGAAGTATCTCTCTCTCTTTTTAATATACGTGAATTAGCCAATTTATTCTTTCTGTTTTATTTTCCATTTTGTTAGTTCTATGAATTGAATGTTGGCATTTTGCCTTATAGTATGTTTTGCTGTAGAAAACACTAGCTGTTGTAGCATTTTATTAGTACACTAGTGTTATATTTTTGCAAAAAAAGTCTTGCTAGGAGCATATGCTAACTGTTTAAAAATTTGTTATTTGTAGTGCCATCATAGGTTGACGTATCCACGTTGGAACCATCACTTGGATACAATTGGCGGGTGTGCTGCAGACCCTTTGTGTTATGTTTCAAACTGATGTGAAACAATTGACTTGGGAAATGGCAGTTTCTTTGATCTGGTGTACTCTGCATTGGAGTTACTGTAGCATTTAAAAACTGTTGCTGGTCGCATAGCATGTGAGGATTTAGAGTTTATGCTATTAGGGCTTTGCACTAGTTGCTTTTGTTTGCTGCATTGATTTGAAGTATTATGTATTAATCAGAGCTCCATTTTAATCATTTATAGCTGGAGCTTAGAATAAAACTTGATGTCTTAGGATTACGAAATTGTTAGCCCCATTATGATGCTTGCATTTAGAACTAGTCATCGGCCACCTTCTGCTTGTTTAAAAGCTGCATGTAATCAGATACATCTGTATAATTGCTGGATCCTTTTTGAGTGCTCTCGAGGCTTTTGTTAGGTAAGAAGGAAAGGATACACAGAATGAAAACGAGGAGAGACTGATATTTTCTATATGTTCTCTTTTCTTTACCTTTTGGGAAGATTTAAGATGTGGGGTTGAATAGAAATCAATCATTTATATTTATTTTCATTTTGATTTTACAAAACAAAAGAAAATTTATTCTATTTTTTTTTTCCTTCCGTTCTCACACTTTTCAACTGTTCGGCCTAATTGAGTAGGGCTTGTGGCTATATATATAGGTAATTTGTGGTGCTGGCCCGTGTTCTAGAACTCTCTTGGGGAACTTGAATGATCAGCCCCTGAAGAAATTTTTGATACACAATTTGTTAGTCCTCTAGTTGTTGCTTACTTGAAAATGCTTAGGAAACTATTTTGTAGTGTTTGTTTTGAAGTAAAATGTAAACATTTTTCTATCTCACAACCCATTGGATAGATGCAAATTCAACCAAATTAGAGCAAAATTTGGTCTATTTGGAGCTATTGAAACATCACCGTGATCTAGATCCGCCACGATAATCAGATCTACTCAGCCAAGCCACACATGAAACCGTACCCTGAAACCCGTCAAACAACACACCCATATCGACTGTAAAGCCACCTGCCACTGGCAACAAGCCCAAACTATACGATACAATCCATCAACTCAAAAATCATCCAATCGCTAGATTTATCGCAATTCAACCCACCAAAAGAAAGCTTAAAACAACCTCTTGAAACTCAACTTGAGAATCTCGGACTACAACCTCTAGAAACCCAACTTGAGAATTTCGGAGTAATTGTGCTAGCAAGTTTTTACTGGTTTTCATCTTGTTCATTATTAATGATACTTTTTTTGCCTACTAGTATATATCACATCAGCAAGTGTCGAATTATTTGTCTTTAGGCTTTGTCTCCTATTCTATTAGCCACCAAGTTGACCCATGTTGAAGTTAAGGCCCCAAACAGTTAAAATCTCCCGGCTCCTAACCCAGAAAAAAAAAAAAAACCAACGCATCAGCCAACTAGTTTGACCAAACCCCAAAGTTGCTGGACCACCCAATCAATCTGCCCAACCCATCGGTATTTTTAGAGCATCTGAATTGTAACACTAGAGCGAAGTAGCAGATTAAGTAGCAAAAGGTCATTATTTTGAGCAAAATTTTCCTATAATTTGTAAGATAATTGGAGAATAATAAGTCATTTTCTCTAAGAAGTTAAAAATCATTTATTTTAGGTTTACTAGGATATATTCGGCCTTTATGTTTTAGTTCTCATAGACATATAAGTATTTTATTTTATTTCTAGTTTCTACGAGTCAATTTTGACTATGCTCTTGAAAATGTAAGGTTTTAATTTCTATTTTTGTTTTCCTATACTAGGGTTGTTCTTAGCACTATAAAAAACTATTTTATTGGAATGAAGAGAATATAGAGGCTTTTTAGAAAATTAGCCTTTGTGCTTTTTAAAAAATGATTTTTTTTTTTCTAAATTAACTCTTACCCCTTGGGTAGATTCCTTTGAGTGGTGAGTTTTAGTTTATGTATCTCTTTGAGTAGTGATGATATGTATCACATTGAGTGGTGAGCTAATTTAGTTATGTATCGTTAGCTAAATTCTTTTAGGTGATAATATTTGTATCCTTTTGAGTTTTGCTCTGGTCCTAAATTTATCTATCATTTGAATACTTGAGTATTTTTCTTATTTTATATATCCAATATATATATATATATATATATATAGCCGTCATTCATTCATCATATCAGATAAGTTTGATTTACCTCATATTTTTATGGTATCACATTGGGAGAGCAAAATGCATATAAATATATTTTAGATGATTTTGTAGTAAGAAATTACCAAAAATACAATCACATTTGATCATGCATTATAGTTCAAATTTGTACACATTGGTACAATATCATCTAAATATTGACGATCACTGATTAGGCATATTTAATACTTTATTAAACAACTACAATAAATTTGTATGTGTAAGACAATGAATAACTAACTCGTGTATTTTATTCTTTAATAAAATGTGAAAACTCATTATTGAGTATCTGTTGTTTTTTTTAATCTATGTCCTTAAGGCAAGTACCCCAAATATAATCTCAAAAATAATGCCTATAAACTTTAATATCTTACCCATATCTAAGACACCCAAATTGCAACCTCTTTATTAAGCGTCCCAAAATTTAGAGTACACACAAATAAATTTCACACATCAAAATCGAAATTAAAATAATGCCTAACCACTAAATTAATTCATTCTCTCAGTGTCAAAGATGTGTTTTGTGAAAAAGTTTGGATGATATGTATTATATCATGTGCAATTCACATGATTCACTTAATCCAACCAATCAAGTGCTTATATATATATATATATATATATATATATATAACCAATCAAGTGAGTTAAATGCATTTTACTTGCACATGACTGAGACACATGTTATTTTTTGGTTGGAGCTCAAGGTGTCAAATATATTTGAAGCTAAACATGTTTCTTTAAATAATACACATAGATATTCTTATAAATTGTTATTTAAACATTATTATTTTTAGAGAAAATCTAGTACTATAACTTATCTTGCAACTTTTTTGCTACAACTATTATGTGGCAGAGCGTAAGTGATGAAGGAAAAATGGTGGGTTTATGGATAAGATGCAGACAACTACTCACAGTCTGTCACATTAAAATTGTGACAAAAAATTGTGAAATAGTGTATGGTGTTAGTCTTCATTCTAACAAACGATTTAAGGTTGGGCTTATTTGCACAACACTAATAAATCAGCATTTGGGCGTGACTCCAAAATGTGCATGTTTTTGCGTGACCCCTTCGTTAGCGTAACCAAACTCTCAATCTCACATCTCAAGCTCAACCGTCTCTCATTGTCAATGAAGTGCACCTTGAATTTTTCCTGGTGTAGCTTGGACCAGCTCATGGATTTTGAATCTGTAGATATATTTGAATGGGAGGAATATTGGGAAGAAGAATTAGGGATCTGCTAAGTCTAGTAAATTCTTTACAAGTATTTTATTTTATTTGAATTTGTGCTAGAAAATTTGGAAGCTATTTATATTTTTTTTAAAACATTGTTGAAATATTAATTAGAAAGCAAATAAATATGTGGAGATACATTTCAAACTCAAAAACAAAGAAAAAAGAAAAAAGAGCTACAAGATTTTTACAACAATGTTACATATACCATAAATCTAGGAAAAAGAAAATACCATCAAAACCACCTCGTGTTGAGTGATAAAATTTTCAAGTGATAAAATTATCAAGTGATAAATCACAATACCTATATTAGTCACATGACTTGTTTAATAAGTTATATGATATGTTCAAATTTCATTAGTTTTTTTTTTTTCAATAATATTGTAATTTAGCTGTAATTATAGAATATTTTGGGTGTATAATAAATTCTTATTCTTTTTTTTTTCACAGGAGTAATGGATCTTACTTTACAAGAAATTATTAGGTCCACCAAGAGGATTGCTAATATGATCCTTCCAACTAATGAGATGATACTATTTATACAAATGTGTGAGTGAGTTTTCTAATCAGTAGAATGAATTATTGGTGGAAAGGTCATGGAGGACCACGTCAATAATTCTCCTAGTGTACATAATAATTTCTCTTATTTTACATGACATTTCTATTGACGTCACTTTTAATGTTTATTGATCACATATTAAATATTGACATTTCAATAAATATGAAAAAAAAAGTTTAGACTTACTTAAATTTTTTAAGAAATGTTACATCTATAATATTTTCACAACACTTTCACAATAAATTTTAGATAATAAGTTATTAATTTTAATTTAAATAGCACCATTAATTTTTTTATTTTTATTTTTTTACACTAGTAACTATGAGTAACAACTTGCCCTTTATAAATTGTTGTAAAAATATTGATTACAAATAATTTCTCACATTGTTCCTACTCTTATTATATAAGAGACAGATTTTTATTGCAGGTCAAAGACAGATAAACATATTTTCTACTGCTTTTGATAGTTCATAGACAAAGGAAAAAGTGAGAAAGAAAAGAGACAGAAAAGTTTAAGAGAGAAATGAGTAGTGGGGGTTTGGGTTCAGCAGCAGCTTCCCTACAAAGCTGCTTTTCACCAACCACCCGCAGATGTAGTAGTTATTCCTATGCACCCACCTCACTCATTCCTCGTACCTTGTCTTCCCCGAATCTCAAGCTCAAAGGTCTCAGATTTTCTGGACCCAAAGGAAATCGAATATACAGCAATAGCAGCAACAGACCTGGTGGTGCTGATGGTGGTTCTGCTTCTGGTATTACTATTAATTCCCATTACTTTTCCTCAAATTTTATTTGTAGTAGAATGATAAAGACCCAATTTTTTATTGGTTGCTTTGAGGTGACCAGGCCTTTTGATTTGATAAAATGGACTACTTTGAGGGAGGCTAGACTAGCTAATAATTTGTAACTTAGAAATTCATGGGTTATGGCTGTTCTTAATTTATTGTCAATACCTGAATTTATTCATGACTGACTTATAATCTATCAATAAGACTAATCCTAATCCAAACTAATCTCATTCCAAGCTAATTTATCTGAACAAAACATTTCTCATTAAATATGACCTTCAAGTGGTGACTTGTTAAACTTATATCTAGTGGCCAGTGGGTTTCTTAGAAAAAGTGTTGGGATGAATAACTTGTTTCTGATTTCTATAATTCAACATAGAGAGAAGTTGGTGTTTCTTGTCTTTTCAATGATGATATCGAAGTTTGATGCAATGCACTTGTATAACACCTTGCATCTTCTTTTTGTAACAATTTTTTTTTTCATTGGGGATTGAAATTTAAAGGGGACCGGGAGGGTACCATTTAGGCTACAATTGTCTTGTAACAATTAGTTTAGAGTACTTTTTGTCACAAATTGTAATTGGCATATTTAAGAAAGCTTGGCTAAGAATTATTTTGTTAAAGATTTTAGCCCAGAATTACCAAGAATTAGTTAGAAAAAGTTTAGCGTAAGCCACACAACTTTGCATCTATAAATAGCAAAGTCAAGGCATTTGTAAAGGGTCTTTGAGAGGATTTAACAAATCGTTCTGATTAGAACTGAATTTCCAAAAGTGATTTTGAAGAGTTGTTTCGCTAGTTTCCCCTCTAAGCAACTTAACATCCTTCCCATGCCCTCATTGTTTGAGATTTGCTTCCAACCACTTTAGAATTGCTCTTAGAATATATTCTCTATATAATAATTTCAGCTGAGGGAGTAGATTTGGTTTCGGCTACCATTGTAATTTTCTTCCTCCCTTTGTAACTATATAGGTTTGATATTAATTTTCTGCTTAATTTTTGTGTGTAATATGTGAAATATGCTTTGGTTCTCATCGTATTCTTCTTTATGGAAATTGAGTTTTATATAAATTTGGAGCTAGTAAGTCTTGTAGTTGCAAAGAGATGAACTTTGAAGTTGGTAGACAAGGTCATGAAATTGGCTATTGGCTAATGCTAATAAGAAATGGGAAGGCTAGCAGATCATTATGGAGGCAATGGATGGATTTCAAAATGATCTAACAAAAGTTCCATAAATCACTTCTCATCAGGGAAATCATGGAATTTTGGTTAAGCAGAGACGTAGTGAATGTGCGCATCATGAAATCAGTGATCTCCCTGGGGAAAGTTGGAAACTGCTAAGGTGTTTTGAACATAGCTTATGTGAATAAAAAACTCTTATTCCAGTGAATGAATTTCTTTTGGTGCAATTGTGGGTGAGATAAATTTGAACTAATTCTTGCTAGCAACCAGTTAGTTTAGGCTTTACTACAGATTTGGACTTTAAATTACCCTTAAGCTAGTACTGATGAAGCTGGGGTTGGTTCATGCAAATTTCATGATGCAACTCTGGTGACTTGTGATCATAATGAAAAGGGAATATATGAATGCTGAATTTATTGTATATTTACTATCTGATTTGAGGGAAGCTTGCTTGGAGAGTAGAACCTTAAAGGCATTGATCCTAGGCACAACTAAATTGCAAAAGTAACTCTTGAAGTTTTGGACATTTCTAGACTTGCTGATGGGCTGCCAACACTGAGTCTGCTGATGATTGAGGCTAGGTGGTATATATTTAACTAAAGTGTGTGACCTAAAAAAAAAAAAAAAAAAAAAAACTAAAGTGTGTGACTTACTTTAGAATATATTTCTTGAACCAAAACAGAATTCTTTTGACGGGGTTAATAGAATAAATGCATCTTCATTTTGGTTTTCAGAGTCCAGGGGCACAAAAAAGTACGAGTTATTGTCTCAAGATGGCCTGTTGTTCCACTCAACCACAAAGTGGCTCACTTTTGTGATTCAAGAAACTCTCTCTCTAACAAGTGCCTTTGTAGGGAATAACCTCTAGGATGTTCTGTATAAGATTTCGTGATATTACCTGCCAGGGCCATGAAAAGCATTTGTCATTTGTAGGTTATTCTAGCTTCTCTGTCACTTTTGTCTTACTTTCTCATTTTTGATGGAAGGATCATCTTAACGGTGTGAATTTATCTTTTCCTGATTTCTTAGATTCTTGTAATTTTCGTCTTGATTGTTTCAACCCTTGTACACTCCTTGTGTACTAGGGTGTTCCCCTTTTTTTGACATCAATAAACTTATAAAAAAAAAACATTGTGAATTTATACATGGAATATTATAGCTGGAAAGAAATTCATTGAATTAGTAATTTGGGACATCTTTGTGAGAAGGCCTACTAGGACCATTTCTACACATTCCTTTTCTAATTAAAAACAGGTACTGATCTAGCAGATTTTGATGACATGAATAATTAATATCTGTTAAGTCCAACCCATGATATGTGCAGTTTAAAAATTTCTTTATTGGTTTTGGAATCCCACATTGGCTAGTCAAATAAAAAGAAGGTGCACTAATCCTATTAAAAGAGTTAGTCCCACATTGAAAAGAAAAGTAGGGAGCTGTTCTAGTCCCTATAAATAGAGTGGTAGTGCATCTTTGTTTAAGGTGTGAGAGTTACGAGTAAAGCTTTTTCTTGTGAGAGAGTTAAGGACTAAGTTTTGTCTTGTGAGGTAGTATGAGGGCTTTTGGGTGTGTTAGGAGTTTGGGTTAGTTTTTGTGAAAGTTAGTGAGACTTTTTGAGTGTGGTTGTAATCCTTATTATTGATAGTGGATTTTTTGTTGGCGTTGCTTGTAGATGTAGGCATAGAGTTTGCCAAACCACGTTAAATTGTGTGTTACTGTTGTGGTGCTTGCTATATTATTGTTTTGCATTTTACAACAATATCCTTTGCCTCTCTTTTCAATTTTCATTTCTTCACTTGCCAGTATACTTTTTTTAAATTTTTTTTGGCATTTGCGTGTGTGTGGGATTTGGGTTTATTATTATTATTTTTGGGGGGTTGGGGGGTTAGTGTTACAGACCTTACCAATTTGTGTTTCATGATGTGATGCAGGACATTATTTTCTATTCTACATATACCATCTCTAGCCCATACATGGAGAGATTTTTCTTTGATAAAGCATGTGATTCACTTCACATGAAGAGAGTTAGTGATGGACGAAAGAAGGAAACTTAGATTTATTGAAAAAAGTTTGCTAAAAAATGTTGCTGATCTTTTATATGACATTTCTAAATATAGAATGTCACTTCCTTTATTATCTCTGTAATGACTAATGAGTGAGTTACTCATTCTCAATCTTGTAGGTGATAGTGACAGCAGAGGTGTTCTGGATGCATTTTTCTTGGGAAAAGCTCTAGCGGAAGCCTTAAATGAACGTATTGAGTCTACAGTTGGAGAGTTTTTGAGTGCAGTTGGTAGGCTGCAAGCTGAGCAACAAAAGCAAATACAGGACTTCCAGGTAGTGGGCAATTCAAACTGCAGTAGATTCTCTTTAGATTCCTTTCTGGTTTTAAGCTACTTTCTATGTCATTTTACTTTCTTTCTTTTCAATACTAGCTTCATTTACAGTGTAAATCTTGTGGAAGATCACATATATGCTGATTTCTATTGCAGACAAGTTAAAAGAGGTACTTTATAAAAAAAGATAAGTTAAAAGAGGTAGTAACTATGTAAAAGCTTCTCTGTCTTTATTAAAGAACTTTAACACTTTTCCACCAAATATATTGTTGTAAATCAAAATTAAAAATCACAATTGTGCCTATCTTTGGACAAAGCTGCATAGCATGGTGACTGTAATATTGTTATTTGGCAAGCAATCAGTACTTTTAGCTAAATTATGAAAAGCGGCATGTAGAAATGATGAAAGAATCCAATTTTAATAATCTTGATGAACTCGATTGTTATTATCATTCACTCATTCTTGTGCTGCAAAAAGTAGGATTTTCTAAAACCATTTTTAGAATCTACTTTCCAAATCAAATGGAGCTTTGTTTGTAAATCTAGTATTATAATATGCCAAATGAAGAGCTCTCTGTGTCCCTCTCTCTTAGGTGTTGGTAGGGATGACCATGGATCAGGTTTGGGTCGGGTATACCCGTACCTGACCCGAATCTTTTACTTATGGATACCTGGATCCCAACACCCGTTAAGCACCTGTACCTGATTTCTACCTGGATTTTTACCCACGGTAATGGGTACCTGAACTGACCCTACTCGAAATTGTCGGGCATTTTACAAAATGTCGTGGGTAAATATAATTAGGTGGGTTTTATCCGAAATTATCAGGTTGGGTTTGGGTATTACCCGAATTTGATCCACACCAAAAAAAAAAAAGGGAAAAGAAAAAGGAAAACCCACAAAACACACCAATTCCCAAATCAGTTTCAGCCTTTCTAATCTCTGCATTGCTTTGCTTTGTTCCTCTTGTTCCCAATCCAACTGCTCTAATACCATTCCCAATCCGAGCTGCTCTATTTCCAGTTTCCCTCCCAGTCTCACATAGCTCTTCGGTTTCAAAGTTCATGCACTTAAGCCGAAAATGTAAGTGGATTTTGTTTCAATCTGCATATGTTGCACAAAGTTAACAGATAATAAGATCTTCAGTGTATATGAAGTTTCTAGATTGTTCTGCACTTTCATTAGGGATTGGTGAACGCTATTGGATTCAGAATGTTTGATAATGGCCATATGTGGGGAAATACTTAGGTAGTTGTTGCATAGATCCCGTTTGCCATAGGCCTATCTATTATTTGGAAAATGTTTCGTTCTTTGATTTTATAAATGGAATTAAAAGTCCTTTTGGTCCAGGAGAATCATGAAGAACAATGATCAGTTGTTGCATAGACCCCATTTGCCATATGCCTATCTCTTGTTTGGAAAATGTTCAGTTCTTTGATTTTGTAAATGGAATTAGAACTCCTTTGGTCCAGGAGAATCATGAACAATGATTTATCGAATTTACTTGGGGCACATTTTTCTTAATTTGCAATGGAAGCTTAAAACCTTTCATTATGGCATATCTGTTCTTTGGGTACTAGATCCAATCCATCACTGCTTTAAAAGGAGAATATTTCATTCATTGATGATATGCAGGAAGATGTGTTGGAAAGAGCCAAAAAAGCTAAGGAGAAAGCAGCACGGGAGGCCATGGAGGCACAAGGACTAATTCCGAAGTCTAATATAGTAGATACAACACCAGCAACTGATAGTGTTGATTCTGTTACTGCATCATCAACGGTCAGTGAGATTAGTGCTGCAAATCCGTCCTCATTGTCGAGTCCGAGTACCCCCATGTCCCAGCCAGATAGAGGTCCTGCTGATAAGCAGGAACCTGCTTTAGGGGTGTCAAATGATGACTGATTTATGAGTATAACCTATTCTAGAATATGATACAATAAATTGTCTTGTGATATAGTTCACCCCACTTTTAATAATTGTCTAGTCCACTAAATACCTACTCAAGTTCGATTATGCGAAAAGAATGGGCCAAACACATGAGGAACTCAATGAATCTGATCAGCTATCTATACTAGTTGGTTTTTATACTAAAATTCTCATCATGCTAAGGTTGGGTTTAATACTCTTTGAGATTGTATTCTGTTGGGATGCATCCTAGTAGTAGAATACATTTTTCAGAGTGTACTGACAGATTGTATTATGTTTAAATTTATTTTGATAAATTGCGTTCGGTATTATGTTTGAACTTTTATGAAAAAGTAATTATGCTAATTGAAATTGTTTTACTTTAATAGGAAGTGTAGAATGCGCTTTCCTACATTAATACATTTTTTAATGGGATGACTATAGTAACAATAAATTAATGGATTGTTATAAAAAAATTATGCACAAAATTCACATACATTATAATATATATCTATTACATAAATTTCCCAAAATAAAGATTTAAATATTAATAGCTACTTAAACACAATTACCATTAATAAGGGAAATAATAATAACAAAAGTGTTCATTAGACATCTTGCTCGTGGTCTTCCTCTAGATAACTCTCATGGTACTCTTCATATGCAAGTGCGTCACCTATTTAAGCACACTCCAAATACACAATTGATCGACGCTAAACAATGTGAAGATAGAACACTTACGGGGACAATGTGAAGATAAAACACTAATGGGGTATTTGGTTTGCATGATGTTTGGTTCGCATGGTGTTAGATTGCAGTATAATTTATGTTTTTTTGAGCTTACATTGTGCCAATTTTTCTTCAACAACGAAACGAGGAAGTTGACACTCATTTGCACGTTCTGGAAGATCTGCTTTCTTCCATTCTGCAATTCCCAACAGCAACACTCATAAAAAGAACCTTCTTAAGTTTAAACTTCACCATTGCTTTTGTTTCATTAACCTTCGACTCCAGGAATTCCTGCTGAGTCACCAGTGTCGGAAACTTACCTATATTCAAACCCTTCAAAATAATCTAGTAGTCAAACTAAATCACAGCGAATGTATAATGATAATCAAACAAACAAGTCTAAGTTGGAGACCAAAGGGTGGGAAAAGACTCTGCAAGTATCTGAGCATTCCAAATTTTCAGAATATAAACCGGTGCTCCAGTAAAGGATATGCAGAGCATCAAATTAAGAGTGTCTTCAAAAGATTTCTGAAATAACCAAAGAAAAAGTGAAGATGGTGAAGTCACAAACGAAACAAAATTTTTTATAGCCCCTGCCATAGGCCTATAAATAACAGTTCTTGAATACTTTAGAGTTTGATTCTAGCAGAATTTCAAAACTTTTGAGTCTATCCCTTGAGATTGATGAGGGTCTCTATTTATAGGAGTCTTGAGAAGGTTTAAAGACAGTTAATTTTGATTAACGACATGTGTTATAACTTAAATGATGGGACTTTGTAAGTCTTGTTCTTCAAAGGACACAAGACATCACTTGATTATTTGCCCAAACATCAACATATGACAATATGTAATTAGAATGCTTGTGCCACTTTAAATTAAGACCTCGACATGTGTTGATATGTGATTGACTCTTGAATATTCTTTGTAATTTTCATTGAGTGACACTTATTTTTGTTAGTTTCTAAATGACAATAACTAGTCGCCAACCCGTGCAATGCATGGAAAAGTTATTGACTAAAAAAAAAAAATTTCAACAATGAGTAAATAAACATTTTGCTAGTTAATATTTTAAAAAAATGAAGAAATATTTAACTTCTATGCTTTTCCATAGTTTAGAAGTGTTGTCTAACATAGAACATTATTGAGTTGCAAATGCATAATTACCGGAACCTACAAAATAATTTACAATTCTTAAATTAATAAAACAAAACTCTCAATAGTTATATATATACACACTCAATAATTTTGGAAGTGTTGTCTTTTTTTTTTTTTTTTTTTTTTTTTTTTTTGAGTCCTATCAAAATTTTTGTTTTCTTTTTATTTAAATAATGCTAATGTCTAAAAAAAGTTTAAGGCTTCGGTTATATATAAGAAATAATTAAGCTCATCCTTTAAAAATTTTAAATAGATTATGTCTTACCTTAATGTTTTCCTTGTGGTGAGGACAAATAGAATGAAATAGGTGCTTCATGCTAAAAAACTTTCTTCTAGTCAATTACCAAACCTGTTAAAATTTTAGTGAAAAGGAAAAACTCATCAAGAGGAGTAAGAGAGAAAGAAATTACGCAATGAAAAACCACAATGAATGAAGAATTGATTTCAAATTTGAACTTCCAAAGAACAGCATAAATTTCAACCATAGGTTCAAAATGCCAAGTTAAATTTGTTGCTGAAGACCTAGCAAATACAGCCAAGAAATATAACTTTATTAATCTATATGTGAAATTTTTAAATGGACAACAAAATTTTTTTTAATACTTATTGAGAAATAAGATAATCTGTGATTTTTCCTAGATTTTTTTTTATAAGTAATGTAAAAATTTTCCTAGATTAGTTGAATTAGATCACAAATGAAAACTCTAGAAATCAATTTCATACCTTTTCTTTTTCTTTTTTTGTATTGATTCGCAGTAAAAACAAATAAAATAAGCAAATAAAATTTTCAACTAAATAGAAAAACCGCAACATTGATTTGATTTCTTGATGGTAGTGACGGGAGAATGAGTCAATTTGGTTCAAAAATTGCTGATGGCAAGTGCCAATGATAAATATATATATATATATATATATATATATATAAAATCAGATATACCTCATCATTGTTTGTTGTTTGAAAAGAAAAGTATAGGATTAGATTATTCCTCATATGAATCCTGTTTTAATTTTTTAACAATTATCTGAAAAAAAATGTTTTCACATAATTAAAAAATTAAAAACAAAAAACAGACATGGAACCCATTGACTTACCCATTACGTTTACGTTTAGCAGTTTAGGGTTCATGGAGAAAGAAATATCAAGATAACAGAGATGGATTGCAAAAATATATTTTCTTTTCTTTTCCTCTTTCAAGGGTTAAATAAGCAAAAGATGGATTGCAAAATACTTACCATGTGTATGAGG
The DNA here is from genome assembly GCA_032727855.1 of Quercus ilex subsp. ballota. NCBI lineage: Eukaryota > Viridiplantae > Streptophyta > Magnoliopsida > Fagales > Fagaceae > Quercus > Quercus ilex. Next base: position 25,351,466 of record CM064909.1, read on the forward strand.
GTGTGTGGTAAATCTTGAAGCCATAATTGGGTGATACTACAGAGCGTTTAGGGCTTCCTACACAAAAACTTTGGCTAAGAGATGAATACCTGGAAAGGCTGTTGTTCAACTTCATCATTGTTCGGAGACTTGTAGTGGGAAGTATATGTGCCCATATCTAAAACTGGAAGCTTCATTCCAGGCAAAAACATCTCTTTCGAGACATCATCCGGAATAGTATCAGGGGAGTCTTCCCTTGTTGTCATCAAATCCTTGGGAAGCATATGGAATGGACGTATCAATATCTTCTTTTTCTTTCACCAGATCTTTGTTTTGATCCTTCTCAGCAGGCAAAAAGATGCAAAGAGTTTTCTCATCTGTACTACTCTCAAACAGGATCTTCTCCTAGGAAGGCACTCCATCAATGCAGACGTCTTTCACAACAGTTGAGAGAGGGATAGGTTTGCTAGGGTTTTGAGATGGGAAGAAAGGAGTTATAACGTGAGTCTTTCTCTCTTCTATTTTGAATCCTAATGTGAGTCTTTTTAATGATTATAGTTTAATTAATGATTATTTGAGTCTAAAAAAATATAAATAAAAAATGCTGACGTGAAAAATTGTGGGAGTTTTAAAAGTTTCGGTTTTATATACATATATAGATGAGATATATACACTTAGGGTGTGTTTGGATACTGCTTATTTTGTTGAAATTGAAAAATTATTGCTGAAAGTACTGTAGATAAAGGTAAAAGTTAGTTAAAATAGTATAATGGAACCCATAAATAATACCAAAAAGTGTAGTGAAACTCATAAATAGTAATAAAAATAAATTAAATAATAAAATAATTTTAATTTTTTAATTCTAACCCAAACGCCCATTTAATAGTATCACGTGACAACCCATATATAATGGCGTGAAGGCTGGTGTCTCCACGCTATAGCACACCCGTGACTAATATTATCTTTTACACGAATAACTCTCCCAAAATGGATTGGCCCATACTTTGAAAGACGGATAAAGCTATAAGTGCATCATTTTCAAAACAATTTCAGCTTGAAAATTTGGTGTGATTGGAGAGGTACTTTCCGTTGCCTTTTTGTTTTGAATTGGTATATTAGCAGATACATCTTGAATTTTTTTTTTCCTTACTAGTTCTGTTTGGCTTGAACCTTTTTTTTTTTAGTTGGTATGCCACTTGGCACTTTGTTATGTTAGAAAATTTGGGGTTAATAAATCCAAACAATGAATAAAAGTTTGATAAACCAAAACTTAGAGGCATGAATCTCCTTCCTTACACAATATTTGTCCCCATTAAAATGATTTTAAAGGGTTCTAGCAAATTTGTTCCTAGGATACAACTAAACTAAAAATTCTTCAAATAACATTTTTGAAAGAATTCTTGTGAATTTCTATGTAATAGTGAAGAGTCTTTCTTAACATAAATATAGATCACTATTTATAGATAAGGAGGTGTGGCGCTTCAATAGGCACCTTTGAGAGAACACCTTAATTAGATGTTCTTCATTAATACATATTAAAAATTCTAATCTTGATTATTGTTTTCTTCAATACAGGCCTGACAATTGACTCCTCTTGTACACAATTAGCAACATCTATCTCTTATTCTTCATTCAGTAATATACCTTGTTTCAAATTTTTTATTTTCTTAACCTTTGTATTTACTATATGGGTTTGCTTTGATCATCTATCATTGTTTGCAAAAGCTTGAATTCCATAATCAAACTTACTGCAAGGTGAGGCCAACTCCTCCTTCTATTTCCTCGTGTTTTTTATTTATTAATTTTTCAATAGTCGCCACCTCTTCGGCTATAGAAGAAGACCCTCTTCTGCCCGAGTAACTCCACCTCTGCCCAAAAAACGTTGTAGAATACAATCTTTGCTTCCATCTTAGTTAACTGGACAGACATGAAACCTGTTCATCATAGAATAAGTTTAGACCTTCTTTGTTCAGTCCTTTAATGTCACTTTCCATACCTTGGACCCAGCTCCACTAAACAAAATTTTGTTGTTGTTATGCAGCCTATATTTTGTTTTGTTTTTGTTTTTGCTACTAGCAACTAGTCTCTGCCTGTTGTTGATTCCCCCTTGTTCCTTCTGATTTTGACGGCAAATTTCACAATTTCGTACAAACATTGATCATTTTCTCGAATTTATGTTCTCGTACTCAACTTTTCCCATACAGGGTCTTTTTTTATTTGTTTGTTTTTATTTTTTCCTCTACTCGCAGCTCCTCCAATATGTGTTAGAACCTAGAACCATGGATAATTTATTTTTTTCTCCAATGCAGGAGTGATATTGCATGCGATTTTCATCTTGTAAGACAAGAATGCTGCGACAAGATTTCCATCACTATAGTTGCCAATGGTTAGCTCAGAAACTCCCTGCCAGACGAACGTTCATATAGTGATGTTCGAATGTTTTTACAGAGACATTCCCCTTCACATAGATGTTCTTACAGTGACGTTTACCATAGACGAAAATTCTTGGTTTATTTTCAAATGATGTGGTTGAAAAAGGATTATCCTTGCTCACCCTAAAGCCCCTTATTGGTTTGGTTTCGAAAAGGGAAGGGCCTGAACTTAAGAATCCAAAAGACGTCACAGAGTGGACGTACGACACATCTCAGAGATTTTAATTTCTCCTTCTTGGGAATGCTCTTTGCGCACCACACATTTATAAGAATACACCTGAGTTAAGTTCTATGACGGGTCGTCACATTATTTCTGGTAAAACATGTTAGGGTAAAGCTTTCAAAATCAATGGCGAGTTTGGCTACGTACATACCCTACTACTGGGAATGGCTTGGGTATGTACTTTCTTGAAGTGAGAAAATTATTCACAAGGCTTATATCTTTGAGGCAATCATTGCATCTTTATACACATGATTGTAATGTCGAGGTCATTCGTGCATTCTATGAGGTATGGTGTCCAGGCACCAGCACTCAAAATACTCCTCTAGGCAAAGATGTTTATCTTTGTTCGGGACTCATCAATTTCACAGGCTCTTTATCATTGGATTTTAAATTTTATTTTTATTTTTATTAATGATGAAGTCTCAAAAGAGATGAGAGTACTTATTTGTTGCTCTCCATATCATAGCAAGAAAGAATGGAAGCTGAGTGTTTTTGTGGATAATTGGATTGCCTTAGCCGCCTTCCTATCTTGTTGGATCTGCACGTTTGTGTTTCCGAGTGAATATCTTCACTCAAAAACACAAACGTGTAGAGCCAGCAAGACAAAAAGGTGGCTTAGGATGACCTGATTTCTTTTGCCTTTGAGTAGTTGGCTTTGTGTGTTCTGAGTTCCCTTTGAACTAGAAGGCAATTCAATCATCCACTAAAACATGCGGCTTTCCTTCATTTTGATGGAAAGCAGTAAATAAGTACTTATAGCTCTTTGGGATGACTCTACTTCTCTCACTGTGTACAGTCAATTTTTCATATGAAAGGAATGACTCACTTCATCATAAGAAAAGGCCAATGACAAGAGTCACTAAATAGATATAAGTTCCAAAGAGTTGCACATCTCGCCTAGAGGAGTGTAGGTGCTTGGACACCATGCCTCACAAAATGCACGAATGACATCAACATTAATTATGATCATATGTGTGTATGAGCCATGTGAATAATTATCTCACATCGAGAAAGGACATCCTCAAGCCATTCCCTGTATTAGGGTATGTAGCCAAACTCACCATTGATCTTGAAAAATGTACTCCAACGTGCACCAGAAATAATGTGATGACCAAGAGTCGTCATATATAGCATCGTACAATGGAGATCCAGTATCTGCCTCTTGCAAAAATGCCGAGGGAAAGTCTAGCTGCATCATACCTGAAGTGCCTTGCCTAACCAACAACGTTACCATTGAATGGTATTGATGATTGTGATATTGAAAGTGGAATATTTGCCTCTACAAATAATGTCCATCGAAGATGAAGTCGTGCTATGCCTACTGTGCCTTGCCTTCTATACTTACCATGTTCCAACTCCCAAAATCATAATTAATTTGAGTTCTCTTTTTTTGTTTTTTTTCATCCTCACGATCATTTGGGCAGTATGATTTTGACAAAATGAAATTCACCAATGCAGGACTCTCTAAGCTATTCCAGTACAACTGTCAAAAAAAAAAAAAAAAAAAAAAAAAGCTATTCCAGTACAATATTAATTTTTATTACATTTTAGTAGCTATGTGCCGATAACTTGGCCCATACGTCCAGCGAATGGAGAGAGAGAGAGAGAGAGAGAGAGAGAGAGAGAGAGAGAATGTGTTATCTATGCATTAGATTCTTTTCCAAGTTATATTCTTTTGGTTTAGTTTGAAAGTTACTTTGTTGTACTTTTGAAACTTATATTAATAGTGTGATCACTTTGATTTTTATGAATAATGGCGAGATGTGTTATCTATGCGTTAGATTTTTTTCCAAGTTAAATTCTTTTGGGTTAGTTTGAAAGTTAGTTTGTTGTACTTTTGAAACTTATATTAATAGTGTCATCACTTTGATTTTTATGAATAATGGTGAGACTCTGAATGAGTTGCATCACAATTTATAGGGTTGGGTTCAAGTTACATTTGATGTAACTTTAAGGCATATTACACCACTCAATATTTTTTAATTGAATGTAAATTTTGACAAATCCACTGTAAGATTATATCATCTTCATATATTCTCCATACTTGCAAAATTTCAAGGTGATCAAAGATTAATAGTCATGTCATCAATCAATTGTTTAAATTCAAATTTTTGTAGTCTAAAATAATACATAAAAGATGAGTTTATGGATCGAATGGTAAATAACATCCAATTGATATGAAAATTGGCATGAATGTTAAGAATATATAGAATATGTAATTCAACGGTGAGATTTTCAAAATATGAATTCTATAACAAGTTATTGGGTAGTGTAACATTATTTAGAGTTATACTGAGTATAACTTGAATTCAACCTCTCTCTCTCTATATATATATATCCTTGAAAATTGGAACCATCACAAAGCTTAAAAGAAAATAGTTTCACACACAATAAATAGCCCCAAAAATGTTTCAAAATCAAGGAGGTCAATTTTGTACCATATCAACTAGTACAACCCATATTCTTTGTTTTAGTTAGTAACTAAGTCGGTACAAAAATAATTCTATTTTGTCCCGATTCATATTGGGTTGTTTTGGATCGAGAAAAAAAATTGGGTTTCAAATCTAATAATCACTCTCTCCTTTCTTGGTAACTTAATGACTCAATGTCGATTACGTCACTGTTGTTATTAGCATGTTGTCGTTGTCCTTAGATCCCTTTAACTTTTCTTAAGCTTCAATAATTTTCTAAAATTCTTAGCTAGGAGAACTAAGTTTTCCTTAGCAGCATCATCATCAATGGATGAGTAAGAGTCTTATTACTTAACAATTTTCAGGGTTATGGACTTGTTTTTCCTATTGAGGGAAAGGGTAAATTCATCAGTGTTAGGGTTATATTTTATTGTAATTGGCTAATTCTTTGACAAAATACACTTTACTTATAATTGGGTAGATCTAAGATGAGTTTAGTACTTCAAGAAACATGTTGTTCAAGTCAAGTATTAAAGAAATAAAGATTGATCTAAAAAACAAGTGAAGAAAAGCTGTTCACTAAGTCTTGACAGATAATTCGATAGAAGCCTACTATCGAGATTTAATGTGAAGCTTGATAGATAGCTCGACAGCAACTCGATTTATCGAGAGCTATGATTTTAGAATTTTCAGATCTGAAATTCGGCTCAGTCTTGTGCAGTTGTTTAGGGTTTCTTTTCTTACAACCCTAGACATATATAAGGCTTATTTTAAAAGCCGTCACACATGGATTTAGAGATTAAGATACTTATTTTCTCTGTGAGAAGTTACTGTGTTTGTACGTCATAGGGTTTTGTAACCAAGTGCTTCCTGATCTTCATTGTTGATGAAGTGAAGAACTTTACAGCTAACAACATCTGTTCAAGTTGCTTGAGTTAGTCATGTACTGGAATCCGTGCAAAAAGTTAGTCACAAATTGGAGGTTTGTGTATTAAAGGAAAGAAGACTACTATAAGATCAAGTCCAATTGGATATTGGAGCGAAGGTTCAATTATAGGTTGTTATTTCGGGATAGGCTAGGGTAGTTGGTAAGATTCTTTATACTTGTAATCGCATGATTATTGATTAGTAGATTCTTAGGAGTGGTGACCTTAAAATCACCTGGTGGAGTTTTTGCCTTACGAAGTTTTCCCCATTTGTCAACAAATCACAATGTCTAATTTACTTTCCGCTGTACTTAGTATTTTTGGTGATTTGTTGGTGCTTTCACGATTTGCATGAAATTGAACCTAATTAATTAACTTGGGTAATTGAATTAATTAACCGGGGTCAAGTTATCTTAACCCAACAATAAGTTTGTAAAGACCCTACAAGTTCATCTAATTTAAAAGATTCTAAGTCTTTGCTCTTTTTTTATGGTAGTGACCTTTGGGCTAAATCTTTTAGGCAAGTTCATCTAATTTTAAGAGATTCTAAGTCTTTGCTCTGTTTTATGATAGTGAACTTTGGACAGAATCTTATATAGGAAAAGATCTTAAAACTTTCCTACCCATCTCAGTCTCGTCGATCTTCTCACCTAGATTGAATGTTGAATTCACTATATCATTCAATTTCGCATAAAACTCGTTAAAGCTTTTGTCTTCTTCCATCTTAAAGGCTTCAAACTTGGTGATTAACATAAGGAGTTTAGAGTTTTTAACCACTTTAGTACCTTCATGAGAAGTTTCTAGAATATATTAGGTTAGTAGAAATCCTTTAAAACTCATCTAGGTAGATTGCATTGTAAATTACATTCAAAGCCTTATTATTAAAGTTAGATTTAGCTATTTGTTCTTTGTTCCACTGCTTAATGGGTGTTTCTGGTTTGGTGCACCCTTATTCAATGGCTAACCAAACTCGGTCATCGATGGATTTTAGGAATGCATGCATGTGAACCTTCCAATCTGAATGATTATTGTCATCAAAGTATGGCGGGACAGTCAACAATTGTGCTTTGTATATGACATATTTGAGTCAAGGATTACATAGAGGAAATAAATCCAAATAACGCGAACGAAAGCTCTAATACCAGTTGAAAATTACGGTTTTTAGATCCCCTAAACATGATTTACTAACAATTTAATTAATTTTACAATTAGTAGTCCAAATAGTTAATTAGCCAATTACAATTATGATATGGATAAGGCTGTAATAAAAAAAATCACAAGAACAACCACACACTTGAGAATTGAGATAAGGGATTGTCCAACGAAGTGAAAACTTAATTGGAAAACACACTCATGAGCCTAGCCCAGCTCACCAAATCCACCAGAAAAAAAGTTGCTATAGAAGCAAACTTACAAGACCTCCAGTACATGTAATCAGACACTATATCTGATCTCCTTGCTCCTATTGCAACTACTAATCCAACCTATGTCTTGACAATGATCCAACGCTACAAGTCTATCACCAATCACAAAACCAATTTCTTGGTTACTTTAAGGCCACTTGAAGATTTTCGTCATCTCTGTGGTTTCATAAGGTAGTCTAATACACTTATGACCTGTTTGGAAATAATTTATTTAGCTGAAACTGAAATTTTTTTGTTAAAAATATATAATAAAAAAAAGTTAAAAACTAGCTAAATAGTACAATGGAACCCATTTTAGTGCAATGAGATACATAAATAGTACCAAAAAGAAGCTAAAAACTCAAATAAGCTGGGTTTTTCATCACATCCCAAACAAACACTTAGTCGGTGATCTTAGAATTTGTGTGAAAATCCCCTCTCAAGAATAATTCAATTAGAGAGGGTTGGGAGACAAAGAATATGGTCAATAGATTTTTATGTGTATTTTGGTAGTTGTCTTCTTTCCTTTTAGATCAAGGTTGACATAGGATTTTTATATGTATAGGGTTCATTCAGGCTAGAACTAGTCACAAAATTGACTCTGAAGAGAATCTACTGAGACAATGTTTTGGTTGACCGAAATTCTATTGAGACTCAGTCGAGAGTTTCTATTTGGAACTTGCATGACTAATACTTTAGTTTCGCATGATCGAGCTTAATCTTCGCAATACCAAGCTTGTCTTTCTTGCATAGTGAACAATATCTTCAACTTTAGCCTTTACTACTTTGTACATTATAATATATATGAAAGCCTAACAATGATATATAAATTTATCATGAATTTAGCTAACATCTAACTCCTAACACATTTAATACACCACAAGAAACTAAATTTTTTTTAGGCCTAAAACATGTTTTACTCCTTCAAGAACTCTCACAAGTCACAACCCTATCAAACATCTTAATCTTCACAATTTAAAGTTTATGCGGATCAACCATTCTTTCTTTGGACATATATGGTAGGATCATGTAGAATGCAAAATTCATGATTCTAAATAAAGATTTTACTTGATGGGATTGAAAGTAGGTTTGCATCAACTTCACCGTATTTTGATTTTCCTTATACAATGCCGACTGGTTTTAAGAGCTTATTTTCATTATTCCTCTCCTTCAGGTAATGTTTGGCTCTTTGCACTAACTTTTGCAGTCCACTATCATGTGGCAGTAGTGATATTCGATGTCTTTCAAACAAAATATTGGCTTCCATTCGACTTGATCACTAATACACCAAAAGTGCATCTGGTGCATTTTGTTTAAATCACGTTAGCATTTAGGTTCACAAATTGTAGTGGCAATAAGGATTAGAATGTCATTCATGGTCAAAATTTTGACTGTGTGAAATTAAGAGAGCATATAGTAAAAAGAGCCATAGATGGGAAGTTCATAAAAGCATGAGGAGTGATATTAGTTGCACTGTGAACTACTTCTAAACTTTAGTAGTGAAAAATACCTCTGAGGGAATGCAATCACATGAAGGAAATTAGGATTATGTGCAAATTATACTGACTTCTTTTGAAATAGTTTCTTTTGCGTGTAACACGTTTTACCGTAGATTTTATATGCCACAACTTACCATATAATGACCCATCTTAGTTTATATAATACAATCATTCATCCACATACAGACACATTCTTAGGTTTTTTCAGTAACAGTAGCTTCTGCTATTCATTCTATTAAGATTTTGCCTTTTTGTTTATTTACCTACACATTCTCATGATGGCCTCAATTAGCCTCGAGGAGCTCCACCTTTTTCACAAAATTGATAGAGAGATATTCTCTCGACTAGTTATGAAATTAGCCCGAGATCCAACAGAATCCTTGCTTGTCATGGCTGCATGGTTGTGGCTCGAAGAAAAGGGTTATCCCAACATTGTTGTAAAAATGGTGGAGATGCCTGATGCTACTGTAAATGCATTGGCAAACGAAGCTGTTTTATGTCTTAAGTGTCTAGATCCCAGCACTCCTTCTGCGGCACTAAGTGGTGGCATTCCCATCACTGCAAGGCTCATGGAAAGGGACATATCTCTACAACTGTTCAGGCAAAATAGATTCACTGCAACTACTGGGATCAAGAATTTTCTTAACACTATTTGTTGCCAAATTTTTACAGATATTTTGCAAAAAGTTATGGCTGGCACTTCACAATCAACTTCGAACCAACCTTTTGATCTCCCTGGTTCTCCACACCCAATATTTGGTCCCATCACTATAGTACCAACAACTACACAGTGTGATTTTCCTACAGGAGAATTATGGGGTTGGCAAGCAACTGATTGTGCTTCGGAGGATGATAGGACAATCTTTTTGACATTTTCTCGGGGTTTTCCAGTGTTGGAAGAGGAAGTGAAGGAGCTTTTTACAAAAAAATATGGAGATTGTGTGGAGAGTGTGCATATGGGGAATGCACCTTCCAATAATTCACAGCCCTTGTATGCTAAGATGGTTTTGCGTTCTGTTGAGAATGTTGATCGAATTTTGAGTGGACTTCACATTGCAAAATTCCGGATCAATGGGAAACACATATGGGCTAGAAAGTATGAACGTCGAGAATAGATTATCTAAGGGAACCAAATTAAAAAAAATTTTGCATTTTCCTTTTCTTCTATATGGATATGTAATAACTCCTTAGTCCTAGGATGGGGTTTGGTGCATAGCCGTGTTTTCAAGTTGTTTTGTTATTGTCTTGCCCAGTTGTTATTGGGGCTTTTTTTATTTATTTGCTAATAGACTCTTATGTTATTTTGCCAAAAAAAAAAAAAAATTTTTTTTTATAATTCTTGTTCACTTGGAAATTTTCATACATTAATACTTCTTTTTTTTTTTCCTCATGAGATACATTTTGTTAATTCAAATTAGAAGATCCAAACATCCCTATGGTCTGACAATAGCCTGAAATGACAGCTTGTAATCAAAGGTCTAGGGTTGACTTCTCTAATTGATATACATATATCGGATGAACTAAAAAAAAAAACAGAGAGAATTTTTTATACAACCCTTAAAATATGATTCCTATGGGTATCATTATAGTTTATTTCAACAGTTTTAATCTTAATACATGTTTTGTTTATTTATATTCATGAAGAAATTGTGTAGATTAAATCACTTGAAAACACATTGTAATAATAACATCGATGTCATATTCTCATATAGATGTATTTCAATTGGTTGGTATCTCATCATGTATTACAAGATATCTAAGATTTAAATTTCCCTCTCCATGGTAACTAAAGAATTATATATATATATATATATATATTACAAAAAATTGATATTACACCATTTTTCATGACTAACTTCTTAAATAAAGTTTTCTAAAAAAAAAAAAAATTCTTAAAAAAATTAGATTATATTTCTTAAGTTATTGTAATAAATTAGCAATATAAATAAAGATAAATTAAATTTTTGATAACCATCTCAAAATTTTCCCAAACATTGCTTTGTCACTCTCTACACACGCTTATTTATCCTCTAAAAATCCTTTCTTTTATCTTTCAAATAAACTGCACACAACTAATTTATTTTCTATTTTAGATAAATATTTTTTTATTCAAAATTTTTTTTATGTTCACTCATTACATGTGCTCCATGTCTAGTCAAACTTAATAATAAATATTGTCATGTTAATTTGTTGTAGTTTACAAAAGTGTGTAAGTAAACAAAATTTGCATCTTTCTATATTTGGTGTAGTAATGAAAAATCCTTTAAACAGAATAAAATATTCATAGTCAACAAGAACAAAACCTAAGGGAATATTTTAAATAAAATGAATCTTTCAAAAGAAATAAAGATAATTAATTTTGATGATTAAATCCTCATTTTTTACCTACTTTCTTTTTCGCTCTCAACACACTCTTATTTTTTCTCTACAATTCTCTTTTCCATCTTGCTAATAAGCTACACACATTTCTTTTCTTCCTTATTTCCAATGAAATCATTAATAACTAATTTATTTTCTATTTTGGATAAATATTTGCTTTATTTCTAATTTTATATTATGCTCACGTGTCACATGTGCACCTAGTCAAAGTTAATAATAAATATTTTCATGTTAATTTGTTTTACTTTCCAAAACAATGCACAACAAAATAAAATTTGCATCTTTCTGTGTTTGGTATGGTGATGAAAAATTCATTAACATAATAATAAATTCATAGTTGACGAGAAATGAAACCTAAAACTGTTTGGTATTACACATGACCTCAATCTCTGTGTTTGATTATTACAATACATCGAGATTAAAATTGATCTCAACAATCTTTTCTTATTTATTACCGTTTAATATAAAAGCACTACTAAAAATTAGGTCATGGCTGTGTTTTTGAAAAATGCTGCTATAGCCAACATATAGTCGCGTTTTTAACAAATGTCGCTTAAAACCCTGACTTATAGTAGCGTTTTTAAAGTGCTGCTATAGGGGAGGTCTATAATCGCATTTTTAAGAGTCTTTAGCCACATTTTTGTGGAGAGGGCCTATTGCAGTGTTCGAGAAGTGCGGCTATAGGCCCAACCAAAAATTAAAAAGAAAAAGAGAGAATGTACTATGGCGTTTTCGAAGCGCTACTATAGCCAACCAATAGCCATGTTTTTAACAAACGCCACTTAACACTCTAATCTATAACAGTGTGTATAAAGCGTTGCAGTAGAGGAGGTCTATAGCTGCATTTTTAAGGATCTTTAGCCACTTTTTTTGGATAGTGCCTATTGTGATATTCGAGAAGTGCAGCTATAGGGCAATTGAAATTAAAAAAGAAAAAGAAAAAAAAAGAGGACCTATTATGGTGCTTTTAAAGTGCCACAATAAGTCCTACCCAAAAAAAAAAAAAAAAAAATTAATGTACCTATTACGGTGCTTTCAAGCGCCGTAATAGGGGTATTGAACATTTTAGACCTATTATAGTGCTTAGAAAGCACCTCAATAGGGGATGTAGACACTCGATTTTGCACCCATGATTTAATCAAGGAAGATGATTGGAATGACCATTCATGTACTCCAAAAATCATGATTGCATTATATGCATTAATTCATTCATTGAATATCATAAAAATGATCTTGAGATTTTAACGGTCGTGATGGTATGTCCGTTTCCAAATTGGACTGTTGGATTGAAAGATATCATATGATCAAGTTTGCACGGTCAGCATGCATTGTGTCTAAATAGACTCGATCATGCATGATTAATTTAAATTAATTTTGATTGGTTAAACAATTAAAATTAATTAAATAATTTTGTGATTGATTGATAGTTAGTGTCAAAAATAGGATTGCTTGCATAGGAATAAAGGGGATAATTGGTTAACAATAAAATTGTGGATAATCTGAAAATTATCAAGATTTATTTTAGAGTATTTATCTACAAGATAATTGTTGTTGAAAAGACCTAAATTATCCAGAAAAGAGATAAAAATCTTAGAATACAGATTGAAAACACATCTAAGTGCAAGGTCCAGCTCAAGAAAACCGAAAAAAGGAGTCCAAAACGCACCCGAACACAAAAGTGCGATCAGCACCCAAGAGTACCATTCGGCACTTTTGGAGTGCCAATCGGCACTTTCAAAGTGCCAAAAGGCACCCTTAAGGGCTAAGGCCTAACTCTCTTTGGATGACGATAAGACACATCCTTTTCGACTTATTCGCAAAAAGACGCGTCCTGATTCACATTCTACTCGTCGTTGCTTATTTTTTAAGCATTCCAACCTCTATAAATAGAGACTGGATCTCAAAATTCAGGAGACTCTTTGACACTCTTTTACGCTTTCAGAGAGACACTTTCTCACACACTAAAAATTCTCATCTCCCTCTCTGATATTCTCTCAAGTTAGGGTTTTTAGGTTTTAAAGATAATTGCATAAATTTCTTTGAACCCTAAAATATACTCTCAAGAAGAAGAGTGCTCCATACAAGAGGTTGTTCCTTATTACCCTTTTCTTTTCTTATGTTTCTCTTGTTGTGATGATGCATGTTCATATATTTATTTTAGTGTAGTTCTTTCAAATATTCATAACATGATTTGTTAATTTATATTGTTAAAGCATGTTCTTGATTCTTTTATTATTGTTGTGATCTCCTTTTTAGTTTCAAAAATCTGCATGTTATCAATTCTTTTTTTTTTTCTTTCTAAAAATGGATCTGCATCTTCAATAGATGCAGATCTGAATTTTTCTTAAATCAAAAACGGATCTGCATCTTCCTTAGATGCAGATCTGAATTTTTCTTAAAACAAAAACGGATTTGCATCTTCCTTAGATGTAGATCTAAATTTTTCTTAAATAAAAAACGGATCTGCATCTTCCTTAGATGTAGATTTGAATTTTCCTTAAGTTAAAAACTGATTTGCATCTTCATTAGATGCAAATCTGCATTTTTTTTCAAATTAAAAATTGATCTACATTTTCATTAGATGTAGATCTGATTTTTTTTAACATAACAGATTTTGAAATAAAGAAAAAGATCATGAATGATTGTGTTTGTTGTATTTAATTCATGTAGCATAAATTTATTTCATGAATGAAATCCTCTTCTCAATAAATCTTTTTCATTTTTTTTTACACATATAAAAATAGATCTGATTTTTTTAAAAATACACAAATCTATTTTTTTATTATTATCACGAAATAGATATGATCTTTTACAAATCAAAAACCATTTTTTTCTAAGTTCTTAAAAACAGATCTGTTTTTTTTTTTCAAATCAAAAGATTTTGTTTTCTTTAATAAGCACATATCTGAATTTTCTCTCCAAAAACCATTTTTGTTTACACAACAAAAACAGATTTGATTTTTCTAAACCAAATTCAATTTTTTACTCATAATACAGATATGAATTTTTAACAAAGAAGAGGATACATTCATAAATAAACTTGTGTGATTTAGTTTTTATTTTTTATTTTTTTTATATATATGTACAACATGTCATTCATAGCATGCATAAAAGGGGTATATTGGTCACAAGAGTCTAGAAGACTAGACTCTGTCTGGGCGGAATGGGTGCCTAACACCTTCCCATTCCGTAACCTAGCCTCAGAATTTAGTGTCTTTGGATAGGTAGACCTAGGTCTTATCTTTATTTTATTTTTGGTAGATTGTAACTAGGACAAAAGCCATGAAATTATTTGGTAGTTTGTAACTAGGATCCAAAGCCATGTAATTTTCAATTTACCAAATGTATTCTTTTTATAGATCAATGAAAGGAAACAATTCAGTCATGTATTTTTATATATTTAGTTTTTCTTATTTTTTTGATAAAAAATAAGTGGCAACTCCACACCACTTACCCAAAAAGAGAGGTGCCCTAAAAAGCACTCTAAAAAATCTCTATTTTGAGAGGCCCCCCAGTTTGGCGGTCTCACAGGAGATTACCAAAAAAAAAAAAACCCTTAAACGTGTTTTTTTAAAAACACTTCAGCTCTCTCTCTCTCTAACCCGATTTTAGATCTCTCTCTCACTCTCTCACTCCCACCTCTCACCGTCGATTCACCCCTCATTGGCGCCAATCCTCTTCACCATACTGCCACCGACGAAGCCTATGCCTCCACGTACTAATCCGATCTTTGCCTAACAAACGCCGCCCCTCCTTGCTGATGCCGACAAGCTCCAGCTGCCCCTTTTCGCCAACGGCGCCTTAAAACCCAGCCGCTTCTCCTCGCCAATGACCCATACTCCTCCATACCTATTTCACCTACATCTCCTCCATACTCATTTCCACACAACCTTCCACAACCATATATATATATATATATATATATATGTATATATATACCATACCCACTTCCCTTCCCTCATGGTATAAACAAAACTCCTACATTAGATCTACTACATTATCATACATTATCACATGCTATCATGGTAGACTATATTCACCTAGTACTTGTCCTACATTATCATCATCATCACATTAGATCTGTTACATTAGATCTATAGTGGCTATACATAGGTTTTACATACATTAGATTTGGCATTGGGCTGACTATTGCTATATATAGTATGTACGTACATGATGCCATATATTTTTCCATTCGACATGAACTCTTATATATTATACTGAATGAATATGGGTAGCCACACTACAAAGATGATATACTATATAGACTTGAACATGTTTTCACCCTATAATTATTGTAATGAGCCTATTGAACATGTTGTAGTTGCAAGAAACAGGGTCGCTAGTAGAGCGTGTAGTGGTTTATGAAAAAGCATATAGCTACAAAGATGGAGCTCTTGTTACTGCCCGAGCAGGAGAAAACATTGTAAGCATTATTTGTTCATTGTAAATACGTGGAATTGTTTGTATTATTTATAGAAAGTAATATATTATTTGGTTCTTTTAGGAAAATAGGCCAGGATGAAAGAACTTCTGAATGAAGAGGGCACACAACTACAAGGAGAGAGTAGTGGTGGAATCCTATGGTTGAAAGATGATGCATTCACTCAGTTGATGGGTCCAGAGCGCAGTGGACGGGTATGTGGGGTGGGTTTTGGACGAACCCCTTAGGAAGAAGTGCGAGAAATCTTTCACAATATACCATGACTTCACTACCATCCAATGAAACCTCCTAAAGGGTTACGAAATTGGAGACTGCGCTTGCATCTATGAGGGAGCAAATAGCCCAATCAGATGCAATGCATAAAGAGCAATTGGAGTAAGAGAGAAGTGAGAGGAGGGAAGAAATGTTGCAAATGAGACAAATGATGGCCGAATTTAGCACACATATGCGTTCTTCATTTCTTTATCAGGTACAAAAAAAATTAATTTAAGGAAAATTAATTTATTGCAATGAGTTGGAAGAAAATTAGTTGTATTATGTTCTTTTTTGTCTATTTCATATGAATGTTGTTAAGTGATCTTAATTTTATACCCGTATTATATTCAGGATGACAATGATGATGATTATGAGGATTGCTGAGTACTCTCCGGTGCAAGAAGTATACTTCAATGTATAAAGTAGGATATCTAATTTAGTTCTTATATTTTTGGGTTTAAGGAGTACTTAGTTATTCATTTATCTATTGAATGTATAATGTATGATAAATAACTTCTCTAGACATTTGAACTGTCTTCTTTAATTTGACATTTCAATCTATATATCGTAGCATGTTATTAATGTATTAATTTGATTGGTTGGTTTGTCCACTTCTTTATTTTGTACTAAATGTTTTGGACATATATAAACAGGTTGATAAAATAACCTAGTAGGTCACAGTTCTGTGAACAAAAACAAAAATATGTGATCTGCCCAGAAAAAAAAAAAAAAAAAACCTATAGTTGCATTTTATGTGACTATAGCTAAATTTAAAAAAAAAAAAAAACCTGTAGTGGCATTTATTAAATGTGGTTATAGCTAAATTAAAAAGAAAAAAAAAAAAGAAAAAAAACTAGTAGTAGCGTTTATTAAATGCGGTTATAGCTAAATTAAAAAGAAAAAAAAAACCTACAGTAGCGTTTATAAAACGCGGCTATAGCTAATTTTTTAAAAAAATCAATAGCTGTGTATGTTAAAGACCTATAGCAGTGTTTATTAAACGTGGCTAAAGTCAATATTAAAAAAAAAAAAAACCTTTAGCTGCATTTTTAAAATGCTGCTGTAGGTTAAAGACTAGCGTTTGTAAAACACTATTAAAGTCAATATAAAAAAAAAAAAACCTTTAGCTACGTTTTTAAAATGCCGTTGTAGGTTAAAGACCTATAAAGTTAATATTTAAAAAAAAATAAAAAACCCCTATAGCGTCGCTTTTAAAAATGCTGGTATAGACCAGTTGAGTCTATTGCTGCGGTGTATGGGCACCACTACAAAATGTGGCTATATAAAACACAGATATAGCTCAAATGGACCTATACTCGCATTTTTAGAAGCTACAAATGTGTTTTAAAAATACGGCTATAGACCTGATTTTTTGTAGTGAAGGACACAATTTGTATTTAATGACCAGTTCTACTAGACACATATTCAAAATTAAACACGTATCTATATCTTAACATGTCCACTAGAATTAGCCACCGGACACAAACTCTTTCTAATATAAAACACTAGAGAAAATAGCTATTGCCTGCCATACACTTAATGAGTTACATAGTTGCTCCGATCCTGCCACTCACGCTGAGGATCTCTTGCTGAGGAATGAGGATAGTACATTCGGTTGACTTTCAAAAGCAACCCTGCCATAACTCCTCGAAACCATTAAACGATATTAGACATTAGACAATACGATTGCCATCTATCACTATCAGTCGAAATCAAACCCACCAAATGAGAAAGCTCAGCTTCTATCTTTATTGAATCTCCATTGCCCATGCAGTCCAATCTAGCTGTATATCTTAGCTCGAATAAAATAATTTTTAGGGATTTATTTACTTTTTGAAGTTAGATTGGAAAAAGACTTCAAGTAATTGTGGACCTTTTGAAAAAAAAATCATTTTAATAATTTTTTAATAAGAAAACTAATGTGACAAAAATATAGGGAGTGATAAATCTAACAGGTATAGTTTCAATAATTTGAGTATTTTGATTACACTAGTTGAAAGACACTATTTGTAGGATCGAATTATTAGGAATGAAGATTATAAAAAAAAAAAAAAAATTAGAAATGAAAAACTATTATCCCATTGGTCTCACTCTCCAATAATAATAATAATAATAATAATATAATCAAGTGATTTTTTTTACTTAAAAATTCAACTAGTGGCTACTTACCCAAAAAAAGAAAGAAAAAGAAAGGTATATCTTAGAACCAAGTATATAAGAGTATAACACGGGATTTGTAATAAGAAAGAAGTAATAAACTTTTTTTTTGGGGTGATTCATTATTAGAGATATATTAGTCCAATAGTATAGGCCTAAAGTCATTCCTACTTTGTGTGCAAGTCAAGTCTCCTACTTGTACTACAAGCTAGTAACCATAGTTAATATATAGTTAGTTTAAGGTTTAGCCTATTATAAATACCCAAGTTGGGTTCATTGTAACATATGATTTGTACTTCACTCCTATTAATAAAAATGTAGCCCTAATTAAGAGTTTTCTCCCTGGACGTAGACCGTTAGGCTGAACCATGTAACTCTCATATTTTTTGTATCTCTTTATTTTATACTTACACTTTTGCTTCTATTTTAACATATTTAACATTGTATCAGAGCTAATTTAACATGGTATTAGAGTCAAACTTCGTTCTTGGTCATTAGCAAAATATGTCTCTAAAGCTGCAATCTCCAACTTCAGATTTGCACTTCATTCAACACTTGTTCATTTCTACCAAATCCAACAAACTTCCAACCGGATCTATCGCTACCTTCATGCCCCCACAGGGCCTTCCATGCAGCCACTATCGCTGCCTTTCTACCATCAAAGGCCATAGTCTTCACAGATCTAAATCTTCACACAAGCCATGTCTTATTTTGTTTTATTATTTTTTTTCTTCTTCTTCTCAAATTTGTGCAAATCGAGCCTTCTTTTGAAAAAACTAACCACACAAATCTCTCCATTGGTCTTAATCTACAAAAGCCAGGGATTCAGCCTACAACAATTGTCGCACGTGCCAACACGCACAGCCAACAGCTCTGGCTGCCATTTCAAGCACCATTCCTTTCCTGTCACTCACTACACTAGCGACATCATCTTCCTTGAACGACCAAAACCCAGAAGATTGATAGCCAACCGTTGCCCCACGTCGTCTCACATGTTGCTAATAGATCCATATGCACCGTCGCCTATTTCGCGTACTAGCCTTCACCTCGATCACGCTTGCCCATGTGCCGTTCGGCCTATCTGATGTTATCCATGATGTCATCATGCCCAATCAGCCTTGCCATGTCAGCACCACATCAACATTAATTCCAGTTAGTGCCTTGTTAGTGCCATGTCAGCCGACTTAGTTTGGTTGACCCAAACCACCCGAATTTGACTTGTGGACCAAACCATTGACCGTTGACCAGCCTATGATTGTTGGCTTTGACTATAGTTGATTGTTGATTTTGCGTTGACTATTGACTAAAAGTAAAAAATTTCCAACTAGTCTTACTCATTTTTTCGCATAGATTCTAATTTTTGGGTACATTTCTTCATTTGAAGCTCCTAAATCACTCAATTGGCCCATTTCTCATTCATTTTAGGTCCTTTCTACGGATGCCCTCTGACGTGGGTGTGGGCCCCTTTCGAGTTTGTCCCTCGAAGCATTTCTACATTGGGTGCTTGGTGACGTATTTATGTGTGCATATGCTACTAGGGTGATGTGTGTTTGTATCTTTTCTTATTTAATTTTAAGGAGTTAACACCAACCATTGGTTTTGTTTTAGGTGTGATTGGTCACCTATTTGTCTAATTTGTTTTAGTTACCCAACTAACAAAAAAAACTGATTCAAGGGTCTTTAAATTAATTAAGGTAAACCAATGCTTTGAACCAAATATTTTGGACTCGGAAGTTCGGTTATGGGTGGGGAAGCTGTTAGGCACCCCACACCACATATCTAAAGGATAGTGCCTGATTTTAATTTAACTTCAACATTCACATTTTAGGAAAATAAATTAAATACTTGGCATTTGGTTTTTGAAAGAGTTTTTGTCCAAACAATATATATATATATATATATATATATACATATCATGTGAGTATTTATCTACAAATAAAGTATCATGTGAATATTATTGCAAAAAATATTTACAGGCAAAACATGTGAATATATATAAGTAGCATGTGAAGGTCCTTATTTACAATGTTGCAAGAATATAAATATGTATAACCAACATGTGAGTATGATATCACCTTATGCACATTAAAGCGATAAGAAAAACTTATTCTCCAAGTTCATTCTCATGCATAAACAGAACAAACCCCCCCAAAAAAAAGGTTAGTGTAGGGGGAGGGGCCGGGGAATATGTTAGCTTGGTACTATTGATTCAATGGAAGTGAATCATAGACACATAACAAACCTCATAAAAAAAAAAGATGCCATTAAAAGATTTAAAGACAACTTTTATGTAAAAAGAAAACATTTTATCTTACATTTGAAAAGATGAGTATTTTCTTTTTGGAAAACATAATGACTTTTTGGGAAAAGGTTTGTTTTGAAACTAGGGTTAAATTTTTTGGGAAAGTAAACCTTAAAAAGGGTTCTCTTAATTTTTGTGTGTGTAAAAGATGGTATTTTCTTTGATGAGAAAAGAGAGATCAATTTTAAGAAAGAAGGGTTTTGAAAAAATAAAAAAACAGAAGAAAGAACTTTTATGAATCTTAAAGAAAACAAAGTCCAAGATTAAAACCATTTTGAAAGCTTAATTTTTTTTTTTTTTAGGTAAAAGGATTCTCATGTCTTTTAGAAAAATATACCCAAGATTTAGATCTAAACCATTTGAGAAAATTTTTTTGTTTTAAGTTAATGGTTTCCATGGTTTTAATGGAAGAAAGATGATTTAGGAAATGAAAATCCATGGTTTTTGTTCATCTTTTAAGGTAAAATGAAAGTTGAATCTTAACTTCTTTTGGAAAAGGATTTTAAAAATGGCATTGATTGAAGGTTTAAAAGATGCCCCATTGGAAAGCTTTTTATTTGAGGATAAACTTAAAAAACTTTTTATTTAGAAGGCTTGTTAATAGGTCTTGAAGTATAAAAGAAGTTTGTGCCCCATGATAGAGTGAGTGGTTAAGTTGTAACATCATGCATATGGGGCATTGGACTTGGAATATTTTATTACACACTTTCTATTGCACAACATACACACTTCCTTTTGAAATCTCATTTTTAAAATTCAATTTTAGTTAAAATTGTGAAATCATATTTTAATAACATGGTTTCATGATTTCAATTCATGTGACAATGAATGTGCAATAACGAGTGTGTGATAATTAGAGCATCCGCATCAGTTGATGCATAATTTCTGTCTATTTTGCAAGAAAAAACATGTTTTTTCTATTTTACAAACTCATTTTTACAAAACACCCACATCAGTTTGTCTATTCTACGCATTTATTCAATAAAATATTCTAAACCCAGCCACCTTCAACCCGATCAATACCCAGCCACCATCAACGATCAACATCTAGCCTCCATCATCAACCCACCCATCAAAATCCCAGCCACCATCAACCCGATCAATACCCATCAAAACCCACTCATCAAAATCATCAAAACCCAGCCACCATCAATGATCAATACCCAGCCCTCCATCATCAACCCACACAACCACCATCATCAACCCACTGATTAAATAGAAAATCCAAAACTGATCAAACAAAAAAATTAAAAAGGATCAAAGGTGAGTGAGATCGTATCGGTGAGATTGTATCGACGGTGATATCGTATCGGTGAGTTTCGGATTGTATCGGCGGTGAGATCGTATTGGTGAGCTTCGGATCGTATCGATGGTGCTGGACTGATCGGTGAGCGTGAGGCTGGATTGATTGATAATCGATGATTGGTGAGAGTAAGGCTAGACTGATCAGTGGACTAAGGGAGAGATAAAACGAGAGAGAGGTGAGAGTGAGAAGCTGAGAAGGTGAGAGTGAGGGAGAGAGAAAAAAAAATGTAAAATAATAAATACAAGAGCTACAGTAACCGTGCATATATGCACGGTTACTGTAGCATTTGTGCATAAATGCACAATTTTACACCCACTGATGTGGATGTTTTTTGGGTCAAAATGTGTAAAATGTGGTGTTTTTTCTATTATGCAAGACTTTGCATCCACTGATGTGGATGCTCTTATTACCCAAAATATAAATTTGGTTTAAATAATGGCACATTTGTATAGTTGAGTTCAATTTATTCTTGTTCAACTCTCTTCTTTGTAGGAAATACGAGAGAAATTTCCCAAGAATACCAAAAATATTATGAGTCATATGCCTTACATGCAAGATGTTACTACTCAAGCACTCTCTATCATTCATGGGGCATAAACTTCTTTTATACTTTATGATGATGTGCTAAAATTGTTAGTGAGTTGTGGGCCCCAAGTCATGCCAATGAGTACCTGCGAAATAAGAACAAAAGGACCAAGCAGAAGGCACCAATGTGGTACTGGCCAAGAACCCTCTAATAGTCAAGTTAAAGAATGAGAAATCTCTAAGAACTCTATAGTGAGAGAGCTAGGGATTTTCTGCGTACTTGAGGAATGAGGAGGTTTGGTGCTTAAATAGTGGTGAGTACTGAATCAAGATCCCTTAGGAGTAGGGATTTTCCCTTATGGGGAAAATCTGCTATTAGGGTTTCCGAGATTGTAGGGCTTTCTTGCATGGTTCACAATATGTTTCCTTGTATGAATACTCGTGGGGGCCAAGGAGGACCAAGCCAGCCCCGTCGGCTTTTTCATTCACCCTGTCGGCCTTTTACTCACCTTGTCTACCTTCCATTGCGTCGGGCATTAACGTGGCCTCGTCACTTTTCATGCTATCCCTTTGGATCATCTGTCTACTCCTATGGGACTGACGAACCTGTGGGCACTATCAGTTTCCTTGCGTGGTGTTACTAAGATTTGTTGAACCTTAGTCAAAATTACCCCTATCACTTTAGAAGACCAGTTAAAATGTCTTCTGATATATGAAAGAAGTTTGAAGCAAGGCCAATCTACTAGCATTAAATTGATTCCATGGTAAATTTGAAAAAAAAAAAAAAAAAGGAGGAAAGACGTAAGGGAGCATGTGAAAAGTCGTTCTGTTTTTTTTTTTTTTTTTTTACTATGATGAACAAATATTACATGGGAAATTTAAAAGACAGACTCCTATTATATAAGTACTAGTACATCCAAATAATTTCTAGTGAAAAAGAAAGAGAAACAAAAGAAGAAAAAGGCCCTACTTGCCCTTTGCCTTGGGGATAAGGTGAGGAAGACCTTAGCAAGTTCAATTCTTGTGGTCAATCACTAATATTAAATTGGGATTCGTATATGAATTTATGGACAATTGATTTGATGGATGAGCAAGTGGATTCTAAGTCTTTCAATTCTTAGTCAATAAGAGGGTATTAAATATTGATTGGGGTCCATATAATCGATGACAAGTAAAAAATAATTGGATGCTAAAATTTCCTTGTGAGAGGTGACCTACCCACGTTTAGAAGAAATATTGGACTAGTTGAATACAACTTTACCACGAAGTCAAAATAATGCTACTATGTCTATATGACCACCCCCCCCCCCCCCCCCCCCCAATGTGAAAGAAGTTATTAGAGCATTCTCATTGGCAATTGTAACTGGTATATATAGGGAAAATTTAGCATAAAGGCACAAAAAGAGTCTAACATCCGGACTTGTAAAATCTTGCAATTGCAAATTTTTTTGCAATTGTACTACAGTGCCATCCTAAATGTAGGATGACATTGTAACACTTTATTAAAAATTATAATATATTTTAATTGATAAAGTGGAAGAGAGATGGGGGAAAATAAAGAGAGAGAGTTGTATTGGAATATATTCTATTATTTTAGTGGGTAATATATATTATTTTAATGAGTAGAATAGGAAAATAAAAGTTGGGATATTGGTTGTGTTGTAAAATGGTATGATATAATTGATAGAGTAATTTTTTGAGATGGTAAAATAAAATAGGATGGAAGTTGCGGATGTGAATACTCTTAAGAGTCTGAAATTTCAATGGATATTAGACTACTATTGGAGAATAAAGTGACGTAGCAAATTACCGATTTTACACTTGCTACGAGACCTTGGGCTTTGTGTAGAAGATTAAAAGCTGAAATTTTAAATTATATTACTTATTGAATTATTGTTGACAGGAATTTAGACCCCTTAAACAACCAAATTGCGTAGCCTAGATTAATTAGCCAAGTTGTTACTTAGTCAAATTAAGCAATTCTAGGTTAAAACAATCCAAACAATCATATCAAGAATATAAAGCAGCGGAAAATAAATAACACAAGATATGATCACCCAGGAAACCACACGGTAAAAACCTGGGGAGGATTTGACCCACCGATCCTCAAGGCATAACATAATTCACTATGAAAGAATTGAAGTTCTTACAAAAGGACTACAAGCTCCCCGCTCGACTTCCTAATGCTACCCACCAGTAGAACTTCCTGACACGACCACGCGCAGGCTCCGAATCCACGGACTACTTCTTTCTTGAATTCCTCAATCAGCTACAAGCTCCCCGCTTGCTTTTCTTTTAAGTTCCAATGGTTGCAACGGTAATGATCTTCAAGATGTTGAAATCATCTCTACCTTGAAAACCCTAAGTTTTGTGTAAAGGAAAGCTCCTCAAAGATCTCACAAGAGATTCACACAAAACAGTAATGTATGAGCAACAAAGCAATATGGACAACCTTCAAAAACGTGGCTAAGGTTTAGTTTATATACCTAGGGTAAAAACATAAAACCCTAAACGTTTAATGAAGTAGGGCTGAGTTGGAAATTCTGCAGAAAAATCAACCTGTGCGATTTTCGATCGATCGAGTCTATTCTTCGATCGATCGAGCCAGGCCGAAAGTCCCAAGTACTTCTGCAGCCACTCGATTCCAACTTTACAATATTAAACCAACTTTGAGCAAGTCTAAATAAGACTAAATACAATGTTTTGATCATGGTTTGCCAACATTACAAATTAGAGTTCTAAATACATAAAATCCTAAGACCTTAGAACCTAACAAACTCCCCCTTTGGCAATCCGTGACAAAACCCTAATTAACAGCTCAAAGTTTTACAAATAAAAAGCCCTTTACAAAGATAATGCTCATAAATACAAATTCAGCCTAACTACTATCCATCAGTTGCAAGTGTAGACAGCAGCTTAGTTGAATCAACCTGTATAATCCTGAAATACTCAACAAACGCATAAACGCATGTGTGACAGAAAAGAGTAAAACAACAGGTATAACATTCTTGTAAGATTCACACAACACAAAATAAAGACATATACGAATGATCAACTCAATCAATATAAATCAATACGCAGTGAATCACAAAACAACAAGAATAAAAAAAAATAACATGTATATCAATCAATGTTACTCCCCCTAACATGATATACAAAGTGAAGCACCTAGATACAATCTAAAACTCCACTAGCTCCTCTAAAACAACAAAAATCTCCCCCTAACTACAAAAACTCCACTACAAGTCAAAAACTCCACTCCCCCTTTTTGTGACGGAATGCCAAAGGACAATCACAAATCGCCATCAAAAGGAGGTGGTGAGGGTGAATGAAGACGCGCAAAATCAGCTCGGAGAGCACGAATCTCGTCCAGCAAGTCCACCAAAATCTGACCATGAGCCGCCTGAACGGTCATGACAGTCTCCAAAGTACGATGAACATCGAAGTCTGCCGAAGGAGGTGGAGGAATATCAGCAGCAGCAGCATCATCACCAACTGGATCAGGAATATCCTCACCAGCAAGACCTGCAGAAGAAGAAGGAGGAGGTGCGCTACTAGAGGGCTCAGACCTAGGGTGTTTAGAACCAGCTCGAAGATGAGCGGCCCTCTGTCTAAGAAAAGACGCACCTATAGGAGCTATCACATGAACAGGCTCAGAGGAAGGAAAGCCACTTATATCAAGATAAAGAAGAATCCTATGAATGAAAATAGGATGTACAAGAGCATGAGCAGAAGATGAACTCCTATAAACATCGTTCAAAGAACGAAGAAAAAGATGGGGAAAACTAATAGGAGCATCAGTAACCAGAGCGTACAAAAATACACACCTCTCAAGAGGAATAGTGTGAACATGGGAAATGGGCCAGATAGAATGACAAGCTATCCTAAAGAACAGATAATGTAACCCGGAGAGCTCAGCAGAAGTGATCCGAGGATCAGAACCCCACTGGACAGTAGTCCCAGTGATGTAAGACAAGACATCACTAATCTCGGGAGACACGTCATATGGATAGACAGGATGCAGAACTAATGGTACCCCTAGAGCAGCAGCCACTATCTGAGGAGTAATGGTGTACTCTACACCTCGTATCCAACTCTTGACTAGAGTGTTGGAATCATAGATGCGGATAGAGATGTTCGAGTAGAACTCTCTTATCAAGGCAGAAGGTGGAGGAGGATCAGAAACATCCACCAAGGGTAACCAGCCCCGACGCTCAAAATTTGCCCTAATGGCAGGATCGAGTTCATCTAACAACACAGAACGCTCAGCCCATATCTTTCTCCTAATGTTTAGCTTCTCAAAAATCTCTTGGTTTTTCTCACTCGAAAACTTCTCACGATCAAAGGATGGAGGGGGTGAAGGAGAAGGTGAGGGAACATTCCTACGGGCTCTAGTCTTCCTAGGCATAGTGCTAAGGAAAGGACAGAGACACAAAGTGAAAACCACAAAGAACAAGAGAAAACAAAACCAAGGGCAAACTGCAAATTAGCACAATAAAGAATATAGAACAAAAAAATCTATATGATGCATGAACAATAAAATGTTGTGATGCATGATCTAATGCAGTAAACAATTAAGTTTAATTGAGAGTAATTTGACAAAATTGGCTTAAACAGGGAATTTCTATCAAAAATCCCAAAAATTGAGAACCACTTGTTGAAATTTTTTAAATATAATGATGAATTGAGCATTACAAAACACATCACATAGATTATAATGCTTAATTACAACAACACAACAAGCCAATTTCATCAAATTCTACCTAATTTAACAAAAGCCCCAATTCGGATCAAGAACAAACCCTAGATTTTTCAATTTTTCACCAAACTCAAAATTGATCAAATTAACATGTAAGAATCATGTTTATGATGTGTCCCCACAAAAACCCAATGATCAATTGCATAAAATAAGGCTTGAATCACAGAAAATCCCAAATATGCAAAGTCCGAAAATCACCCTCAAATGCATGGATTTATGCATGAAAACATGAAAATAAATTCAAAAGGAAGGACAAAAGAGTCTTACCGGCTTGAGGAGAGAGAGATTTTGCAAAAACTTCGGAAGAAAACGACAAAAATCGCTATGTGGAGCCTTGCCAACTCGGAGAGAGAGAAGAAAAAGTTTGAAAAGTTTGAATAGTGAGTTTGAAAAAGTCATATCTGAACTTTTAAAAAAGCTTTTCCACGATATTCGATCGATCAAAAATTACATTCGATCGATCGAAACACACAGTCATTTTAAGACAAATGAGAGCACTTTTTTGATTGATCGAAAAACAGGCTGGATCGATCGAAATGGGCAGAGGCTCACTGAATTTTTAGAAAAATCACAGTTTTTGAAAAACACAAACCTAATTTTGAAAATAACTCCTCAAAGCATTAAATTGAAGAAACAAAATGCATGAGTATGAGATGGAATGCTCTTTCAAAAACCCAAAATTTTGAACCCAATTTTCTCATAACAAATTTCAATCAATCTCCCATTGAATTTTCTCAAGCAACAGATATGTTGTGCACAAATCTCAAGATAATTTCAAACTTGGTTGGTCAGACCAAAAACACACACTAGCATGTACAGTGTTTAACAAAGAGTAACTTGTGTAGTGTGTGATACTAGCAAAAACTTGAGATACATGTGAGGTGATATGTGAATAGCAATCAATCACAAAGTCTACAAAATTCATCACATAGAATTCAAAAGAGACTATCACCTAAAGAGTTACATCCTATAACTCCCACATCTCCTAGAACAAAAGCTTGCAATCATGTAAGTTTCTTGTATTTTGCCCCATTATTGAGGTGAAATTTGGCATAAAGCCTAATAGTACACACCAGATTAGATTATGTGAAATGGCATCAAGCCTAATAGTACACATCAGTTTTAAGCATTAAGCATTTAAGCATTTAAAGAGGCTACACCTTATGTTCTTTTTGTGCATGTGCTACACTTTCTCGAGCACAAAATCTTATGATATGCACTAAGGTGTTCATGATTGGCTAGTGAACAGTGGTGAGATGGTTATTTATGCCTTTCTCAAAAGAATCAAGTCCGACAGTCAAAAAACATGTGACTTCAAGATCAAGACAAAGTGATTAATAACCACACACATCTTTCCCACACAACATGCACTACAAAGTTTCAACTAGTCAAGTGCAATGAATAAGTTCATCAAAGTTAAACAAGGTACACAAGACATGATATGTGTAAAAAGATAGACCAACCTTGTTTTTCAAAAATCAAGAAGAATAGTGTCAAACATAATTTTAGCTTTCTCTTTTTCCTTTTTTTTTTTTTTTTTAATTATTAAAAGAGAAAACAAATAAATCCTAGAATGAAATGCATGAATGTAATGCAATGCAAGTCCTAGAACAAAAACACAAAAAAACAAAGAACAATGGTCACAAAGGAAAAGAGCAATGAAGCACAAGGACCATGTCAAAAAGACTCAATTAGTTCGAGTCTTTTGCATCCAAAACTTTTTAGATGCACCACGAGCATTGGAGTTCTTATTCACATTCGAGTGATTCCCAACTCCAGGATTGGAATAAAGGTTTAACACCTTTACCAATTCACCAATTAATGCCATAGGATCTTGTGCTTAAGGCACAGACACTTTTGGTTTATTTGCTCTCTTATCAGCTTGAAACTTGTAACAGTTAGGACGAATGTGTCCAGACTTACCACAATAATGACAAACCCATGCAGGTTTACCTTGCATCTTGTCCTTAGATTTGGTAGGCTCCTTAGGTTTAGAATCTCTTAAGTCTACCCTAATCTTCTTAGGTGGTGAAACTTCTACAGGTTTAACTACCTCACTCACAGGCGGTTTGACAGTTTCACTCATAACCTCACTCACAGAGGGTTCAGAAGAAGAAGAAGGAACAAAAGTAGTGGAATGTGGTCCAGAATCAAAGATGCTTTCAACATATCCTAACCCAGTTTTATCAGAAGGATACTTTTGAACATTCAGCATGTGATCAAGTTTAGAACTAGCAGATCTAGCAACAGATAAATCATGTTCCAAAGTTCTAACTTTATCAAGCAAAAGCATGTTCTCAGATTTAACATTGTTCAAAAGCTCATTAGCATCAAACAGTTTAACAAGCAAATTTTTCTTTTCAAGCTCAAGAGAATCAATTTTCTTTAGGCCAAGTTCAACTTTCATAGCATCCTTTGCAGCAATTTTGCAAAGTTTGTTATAGGCCTCTTGAAGATCTGCATCTTCAGAGAGTTCCCCATCAGAAGGGTTCTCTTCAGCAGATATGCTTTCATTGACTATAGCAGTAGCCGTGAAAGCAATAAAGTTTCCATCCTCGTCACCACCGGACTCATCATCAGAAACCTCATTATCACTAAGGGTTACAGCCATAGCTTTACCCTTAGTCCTCAAGAATGTAGGACATTCAGATTTCACATGACCATACCCTTGACAGCCAAAACACTGAGGACCCAAAGAGTTATTAGAAGATTGACCAAAATTTTCTCTAGGTTTTTCAAAATTGTTAACCTTAGTGGGATCATTCTTCCTAAAATTTCTAGGTTCAGCAGTGTAAGTACCTCTAGCCTTTCTATTTGTATTCCTAAGAAAGTTCTTAAAGTTTTTGGCAAGATAGGCAATCTCTGTAGCAGAGAGCTCATCATCAAATCCACCACCATCAACATCATCAACTGACTTAAGAGCCATTGATTTGGATTTGTTCACTTTAGGTAGGTCAGACTCATAGGATTGAAGAGATCCTACAAGCTCATCAACAGGGATGGAGTCCACATCCTTGCTTTCAGTGATGGCAGTCACTTTGGGTCTAAAGTCTTCAGTTAAAGATCTAAGAATCTTCCTAACAATTTTAGGTTGATCATAGATTTCACCCAAATTAAAAGCAGAATTGACAATATCATTTAATTTAGCATAGAATTCATCAAAAGATTCATCGTCAGACATTCTAATGCTTTCAAATCTAGAAGTCAATTGTTGCAGTTTGTTTATCTTAACTGCCTTTGTGCCTTCATGCACAGTTTGGAGGATTTTCCAAGCAATATGAGCAACCTCAACATTAGAGATCCTCTTAAATTCCTCCATAGAAACAGCATTAAAGATGGCATTCATAGCTTTGCTATTGAAGCTTGCTGCTTCTTTTTCAGAAGTTTGCCACTCACTCACAGGAGTAGCGGGCTTCTCCCATCCGTATTCAACGGAATTCCAAACCCTTTCATCAATGGATTTCAGGAATGCTTTCATCCTTACTTTCCAATAAGCATAGTTGTTCCCATCAAAGTGAGGAGGAACAAACAGAAAGTGTCCATGCTCCATGACAACAGGGGTCCAGGATCAGCTCAGAGATTAAAAATCTCAAACAAAAAGAGCTACCTGCTCTGATACCACTTGACAGGAATTTAGACCCCTTAAACAACCAAATTGCGTAGCCTAGATTAATTAGCCAAGTTGTTACTTAGTCAAATTAAGCAATTCTAGGTTAAAACAATCCAAACAATCATATCAAGAATATAAAGCAGCGGAAAATAAATAACACAAGATATGATCAGCCAGGAAACTACACGGTAAAAACCTGGGGAGGATTTGACCCACCGATCCTCAAGGCATAACATAATTCACTATGAAAGAATTGAAGTTCTTACAAAAGGACTACAAGCTCCCCGCTCGACTTCCTAATGCTACCCACCAGTAGAACTTCCTGACACGACCACGCGCAGGCTCCGAATCCACGGACTACTTCTTTCTTGAATTCCTCAATCAGCTACAAGCTCCCCACTTGCTTTTCTTTTAAGTTCCAATGGTTGCAACGGTAATGATCTTCAAGATGTTGAAATCATCTCTACCTTGAAAACCCTAAGTTTTGTGTAAAGGAAAGCTTCTCAAAGATCTCACAAGAGATTCACACAAAACAGCAATGTATGAGCAACAAAGCAATATGGACAACCTTCAAAAACGTGGCTAAGGTTTAGTTTATATACCTAGGGTAAAAACATAAAACTCTAAACGTTTAATGAAGTAGGGCTGAGTTGGAAATTCTGCAGAAAAATCAACCTGTGCGATTTTCGATCGATCGAGTCTATTCTTCGATCGATCGAGCCAGGCCGAAAGTCTCAAGTACTTCTGCAGCCACTCGATTCCAACTTTACAATATTAAACCAACTTTGAGCAAGTCTAAATAAGACTAAATACAATGTTTTGATCATGGTTTGCCAACATTACAAATTAGAGTTCTAAATACATAAAATCCTAAGACCTTAGAACCTAACAATTGTGGTATTCAAGTCTTGTGTAGTATGGTTACATGTTCCTTAAACAAGGGTCGGAGGTGTAAGTAAGCCCACAAGTCCCCCCAATCCGTGATAAATAGGTTTGGAAGGAGATTTGGCAGATGCAAGTTCCACCAAAAATTAAAAACTTCATTTGGGAAGCTTGCTGTAATGCTCTTCCAACTAAATAGGCGCTGATGAAGAGGAAAATTACAGCTGACTTGATTTGTAAGAGGTGTAAATTTGCTGTGGAGGAAACCGAGCATGCATTATGGTCATGTCCGGAGTTGGAAGTGGTTTAGGCTGATTGTGAAGCATGGTGTTTCAGGTCTGAGGTTGAGTTTACAGATGTTAAGGAGCTGCTGTCATGGCTGATTGCAGAGGGAAAGTCACTAGAGCTGTTTGCATACACGGCTTGGATGGTGTGGAATCAGAGAAATAAAGCTTGATTGAATCTACAAGCTGTTCCGCTTCATCAAGTGGCAGAACAGGCGAAGGAAATGCTGGCACAATTCCGAGCACATCTGCAGATTCCTGAAGTACAAGTTACGGACAGTAGCAATGGAGGATCGAGATGGAGGTGTCCGCAAGCTGGTTTGGTGAAAATAAATTTTGATGGTGCTGTATTCAGTGAATCTAATAGGTCAGGAATTGGAGTGGTAATCTGTGATAATAATGGAGTTGTGTTGGCTTCTTGTTTAGAAAAAATCCATCAAGCTTACAAGGCTGATGAGATTGAGGCGTTGGCAACCCTGAAGGCTTTGTCTTTTGCGCTTGAGCTGGGTTTCCGAAGTGCCATTCTTGAAGGTGATTCTCTTGGTCTGATTCAAGCATTGAAGTCAGAGGAGCATAGTTTATCACCAACGGGTTTGCTGATAGAAGATGTGAAGATGGTTGCTAATAATTATGTAAGATTGTTGTATTTTCATGTTAAGAGAAACAACAATAGGGTAGCTCATAGTCTAGCGAAAAATGTATTACGCAAATCAGATTTTCAAGTATGGATGGAAGATGTCCTATCGCATATTGTTTTGATTTTACAATTGGATGTAGTTGATTTAAATTTATTAAATCAATCAGTTTCTTTCTCAAAAAAAAAAAAAAAAAAGAAGAAGACTTGTGCAAAATGTTTTTGTCTATTTTAGTATAAAAATGTACTATTTTTATTTTACACAATTATTTTTTAAAATATCATATATCAAATGATTTATTTAGGTAAATTTCATTAACATATTTTGAAATTTGAGCTAATGTCAATCAAGTCTATTATTTTTCAAAATTAACCATTTCGGTCCTTAAAACCAACTTAGTCCCTAAAACAGTTGAAAAAAATAACTAATTGTTGAGGGACTAAGTTGGCTTTAGGATCCAAATTGGCTAGTTTTGAAAAGTTTTGAACCTGATTAATATTGGCTCAAATCTCAAGGTATATTAGTGGAATTTACCTTATTTATTTTATACTACATCTCATTAAAATATTATTTTTTTTATTAATTTTTCATTATTCTCCCAATTCATTTATCTTTTTCTCTTGTTTATTATTATTTATTTATCAATTTACATAGCAATAGTAACTATGTAGCTCTTTTTTATTATTTTTTATTTATTTAAATTTTACACAAGTTTGACTAATATGATGCAAGTGAATTTTGGGATTATATAAATGTAAAAAATAACCTTTTATACTATTTTACATTATCCTTTGTGAGTGCTATTTGTATGTTTACCATTGATTTATTGTCTAATTGTCTCTTGAGTGGGGCATGTGTAGTAGTGGGGTAGTAATTATTAAAGATAAAAATTAGACTATTGAAGTAATTGGGGGTGAGGTAGTGTATTTACAACTTTTATGCGTTGAATTGTTAATAGAGTAACACTATTTATACAGACCAATAATGATATGCATACAACAAAAATAATGCAATAACAAAAATTAAAGTTGAGTTGAACTTTCATCTTAATTGAGTAATGCTACAAACACAATAGTGGATGAATGATTACTTAGTTAAGTATATTAAAGAGATGTAGCTTATAACATTGGTAATGAAACTATCATGTAACGAATTTAAAATATGAAAACACGTAGAATGAAATTATAAAACTTTATGTATTTACATGCATATTTTGTGATGTTGATATATTCAAGTTTTTTTCAATTAAATTATGTATAATTTAAGTTTCTTAGTGATCACGTATAAAATATTTCTTGGAGCTATCGCTGGTTCTTGTTCCACTATCTTCTTTGTAGGAAATACAAGAGAAATTTCCACAAAATACTAAAAATATTCCGAGTCAAATGCCCCAAATGCAAGATGTTACTGTTCAAGCAATCTCTCTACCATGGGGCACAAACTTCTTTTATTCTTCAAAAGACCTGTTAACAAGTCCTCTAAAAGTATGAAAGAAATTGAAGCAAGAACAATCTACTGGCATTAGATTGACTTCGTGGTAAATTTGAAAAAAAAGAGGAGGAAAGATGTGTGAGAGCGTGTGAAACTGAAAAGTCGTTTTGGGCTTCCTCTTTTTTTTTTTTTTTTTTTTTTTTTTTGACTATGCAAAACAAAGATTACCATTTGATTGTATGTTCTAACCAATTCTATGTGAACGTAGAACAAAGATTAACAGTGAATACAACTTTACCATAGAGTCAATGGTAAAAATGGTCAAATATCATTTATATCACTGTTTTAGACTTTATGTAAGCTAAAAGACCCATGAATATCTCAATTCAGGAACTGTTTAGTATACGTGTTTAGACACATATTTTTCACCCAAAAAATTTACGTTGCTAGAACGTTAATAACTCAACTTTACGTAAAGCTGTGGAACCTACGAAAATTAAAATACTCAGCCAATTTGCACAGAACGGCAACTGTACGTACCCGCGTAGGACACTCTCCACTTCAATGTTCCTTCTCAGCTCCAAACTACCACTATCGATATCCTCTATATTATTCCAACTGATGCTAAAGAAAATAAGGACACAACAAAATGAGAAAGCTTGGATGAGGTTTCCAATTATAGATACAGCCTATACAGAGGTATGTACACAACAAGATATATACAAATCAAATAGAAATTAAAAACTATAAAATATATAAGATTCTGACATATCATTTTGTTGTGCCTTTATTTACATATCAAATATATAAGATATATACAAATCAAATAGCTATCAAATGATAAGATATATACAAATACAAACTACTGTTACGAAGGGATAAGCCCAGCTTTGTTACGTGCTCTATTAGATGCACCAACAATGTTCTCCAACAATAGAAATTAAAAATTATAACCAAGACGCGAGACTGAGAGGTTGAGGATGACCACGGAATGAGAGTAACTTGCAGTAGAGAGACCCACAGCTTCACAACAGAAACGAAAACCCAAGAGTTTTTACCGAAGAAAATGGGTAGCAAGGCCTAGATCTGTAGAAGAAGAAGAGGGAGATCAGCTTTCACTACACCGAATCGTGGAGATTTCAGAGCATCAGTTCACCTTTTCGGAAACAGAGAACAATGGAGGCTGGAAAAATTGGTAAGGAAAAGTGAAAGTTAGGGAGAAATGAGGAAGAAAAAAGAAAAAAAGCTGATAAGTGAACAGTATTGTAGTCGTTGGTGAGCTGCATTGATGATGACTTCACATGTGGGTGGTGACTTTACATGCAGGTGGGATCCACTAGTTTCACCAACGAAAATTTGCTCTCGGTTTTCATTCCTCAAAGTCAATTATTTGAATTTTGAACGATAAGAACAATTAAGTAAGGACAGAGCTAAGATTCCAAGTCAAAGTCAATTATTTGAATTTTGAGCTATAAGAACAATTAAGTAAGGACAGAGTTAAGTCTTTAAGTTAGAGGCTGTAATATAAAAAAAAAAATATTATGAAACTCTAATTCGTAAACAAATCAAGGAAGTTATATATATAATCCTCACATTACTTAATACCAATATATTAAGCTCATATATAGTAAAAAAATATAGGATTTAGTTAATATATGCCCTAAAAATACACAATAATTAATTATTTTGAAAAAAAAAATTGAGAATTAATAAAGTATTGACAATTTTTTTAATTTTCAAAAAAATATTTATAAAAATAGATGACTTAATATATATTTTTGAAAAATACATTAACTAGACCCAAAAATATATTATACTAGAATTATATTATCTTTTTAGTAATTATGAACCAAATTACATTATTATTTCTTTCACTTATATCTCTGTCATAAATATAACCCCAATTAGGCCACTGGCTTTAGTTTTCCCACCCACCTACATGCCACAATTTTTATTTTTGTTTTCTGCTGTTTTACTCTCCTCCACCTATTCCTTATCTTCTAGAACTTTTTTTTTCTTTCTTTTTTTCTCCACCTTTTTTACATCCACACAATTAATCATTTTTATATTTCTCCCTTCCCCTTCTTCACTTGTTTTGTTTCATCTTCTTTCTTTTACTTTATTTCGTCCAGCGTAAACTCTCTCTCTTTTCAATTCAGCATCTCTCACTCTATCTCAGTTGTGGTTTTTTTTTTTTTTTTTTTTTTGTGTGGGGGGGGGGGGGGGGTGTGAATTTAAGGGCTGGGCTTTTATTTTTATTTTTTTATTTTTATAAATTTTGATACGTATTTTGGATTATGGGTGATGAAATATAACTTGTTTTTCACCCAATCTAAACACCCTCTAATCTTTTAGGAATAATGAACTACATTCCAATCTAAACTCAGTTCTTATACGCTCTTTGGTTTATGCTGTGTCCCTTATCTACAACCATGCTTTCGCTTTTGTTCTTCTCTACCTTTCTTATTCAACCTTCTTTGAGCTCCGTGATGGACCCTATCACCTTCTCTTTCCCCACATTCAATCCTGAAAGTTGCAGCAATGGAGAGCTTATTTGCATGGGTTCAGCAACTGCAGTCGATGGATATTTGAGCATTACACCGGAGCCACAACACGGCAATTCCACCTCACAAACTCAGCTAAAAACCAAGGTTGGCCGGATTCTGTATTCCCACCCTATGCTTGCATGGCCAGCCAATATCTCAACCATCTTCACTGTTAGAATTTCTCCCTTCCAGAATTCAACTGATTCAGGTGATGGAATGGCGTTTATTATTGCACAAAATCATGATCCGTCGCCACCAGATAGCCATGGCTTCTTTCTCGGAATCCTTGATCGGTCAACCGAAGGTAAGTATATATATATATTAATATTTTAATGTTTCTGTTTGGATTTTAGACCCTTTCCTGGAAATATAAATTGCTTTAACCAAAAAAAAAAGGAAATATAAATTGCATTAATTTGGGGTAGAAAAATACATTAAACATGCGACTCCATCACCACACACCTTTGGCATGATAATTACTTCACAGTTATAAATTTTTGTAGGGTTGGTGGAGAGAGGGGGAGAAGCTTGGGGTTCAAGTCTTTGTAACAGAGCTTTACACACTTAGAGGGCGTTTGGATTCAGCTGAAAGCTGAATCCATGTTTTGCATTTTTTCTTTTTTTTCCTGCCAATAAACAGTAAAATCACATGATTTTACTGTGCAGAGACAAAAAATACTGTTCACAGTACTGTTCACGTACTAAAAAATATTAAAAATAGGTCCCACGGTATTATTTACACATTTAAAAGTTATTTTGCTACAGTGTTTTCAGTTTTCAGTTTCAGCAACAATAAGTTCAATCCAAACGGACCATTAAACTAAGTTAGAGTAGAACTATTAAAGGAAAAAAGAAAAGAAAAAAAGACTCCTTAAATTGACTAAAAGAACATGACAACTAAATAAATAGGCTATAGAAAAGGAAAAATTACTATTACACATTAATTCTATGTTTGGTTGGATTGATTTTGGAGAAGATGGAAAAAAAAAAGTGAGAAATATGGGAGAAAATGAGTGGGAAGGGTGTTTGGTTGGAAGAGGGAATGGGGGGAAAATTGGTGAGATGTAGCTGTTTTCTCTCAGCACCCACCGAAACTTCATCTCCCCAAATTGGGAAAAAAATGAGGGTGGAAATAAAGAGCAAAAGCTCATTGGCATTTTGGACAAAATTACCCCTCCATTTTGAATAAAAATTGAACTAGCTACTGCCACATTCACAAGCTCATGCGCTCTTCACCCAACCATGTTCAAAAAATTGAACATTTTGTCTTTTTTTCTCTTGGCTCTTCACCGAGCCCCGTTCACAATGTTCTTTTTTGGTTGGCCTTCATAGTTCATACATGGGTGGGTTAAAAAAAAAGAAAAAGAAAAAGGAAAACAAACACAAGGCTATTTGGTGTGTTACTAGGTTCCCACATATATATTATCTTTTTAGTAACATAATTCTATGCAAGGCATTGGCACAAAATCTTATCTGTCTCAACATTCTGCTATGCCAACTAAGGCACCATGCCAACTAGATGTTAGTTTCGCTATTAGTGTCTTGTTAGCAATACAACATCTTGTTATGTCAGTCAAGTAGCATAGGTGCCATATCAAGCTATACATTCAAGACCTTTTGCATTATCAATGTCATGTTAGCGATACAAGATCTTGCCATGCCAGTTGAGCAACAGAGGTGCCACACCAAGTTATACATTCAAGACCTTCCAAACTCAAGTTTTTACCTTTAATTTGAAGGGGTGTTAGACATATTATGGCCCACGTAGCCCAAACCAATTGTAGGCCCATGTACTTGTAAAGTATAAGCCTATTCTAATTGGTGTGTTACAGGGTTCTCACATATAGCATAGGTGCCACACCAAGCTATATATTTAAGACCTTCTACGTCATCAGTGTCATGTTAGTGACACAAGATCTTGCCATATGTTAGTCAAGCAGCAACGGTGCCACACCAAGTTAAACATATAAGGCCTTCCAAACTCAAGTTTTTACCTTTAGTTTGAGGGGGTGTAGACATATTATGGCCCAAGTAGCCCAAACCAATTGTATGCCTATGTACTTGTAGAGCATGAGCCCATGCTATTTGGTGTGTTACTGGGTTCCCACATATAAGTTGTCTTTTTAGTAACGTAACACAAGATCCTATTTGTTTCAACATTTCTACTATGCCAACTAAGGCACCATGCCAACCATGCCAACCAGATGTCAGTTTTGTTATCAGTGTCATGTCAACGATACAAGATCTTGCAATTTCAGTCAAGTAGCATAGATGCCATACCAAGCTATACATTCAAGACCTTCTACGTAGGCCTGTACACAGTGTGGTGCGGTCGGTTATGGGGGGAATTTTTGCAGCACACCTATGTCTACACTAGGTTCGATTCACCATAGCAGTGCAGTGCGTTTAGTTCGGTGCAAAAAATGATAGGCCACAAACTGAATGATCTCTTGTGATTAAACCAATTAATTAATTAGTCAAATTATTAATTAATCAATTTATCATGCAATTGTGTGGAAGCACAAATAAATCACCAAAAACTAAATATGCAGCAGAAATTAAATAACACGGTGATTTGTTTATGAATGGGGAAAACCCTAACGGCAAAAACCCCACCGGGTGATTTTCAGGTCACTACTCCCGAAACTCCACTATTATCAAATCAAGCGGTTACAAGTAAAGGAATCCCAAGTACCTTACCAACCTACAGTTGAACCTTTACCCCAATACCCAATTGGACTTGATCTGTAGTGACAGTTCCCCCTTTGATGCACGGCTCCCAAGTACGTGACTAACCAATGCGCGGATCCCAGTACGCAACTTCAAACACCAACTAAGAAGGAGAGGTTGGCTGCAAAGTTCTTCAGTTCATCATACACAATGAAGATCAGGAAGATGATTGGTTACAAAACCTTATGGTGCAAATACATAGCAACTTCTTGAGAGAAGATGAACTAGGTTAAGAATTTTGTCTTTTGATCACAATTTGCTTGAACAAAGATTGCTCAATGCTTTTGCAACTTGTGTACAATTTGACGGCTCTTAAAACAATCATTTTATATGTTTAGGGTTAGAAGAAAAGAAGGCCCAAAAGCATATTCATGGATCCCAAGAGAATCAGATCAGAAAATCTGAAATTATAAATCTCGACAGATAGCAGGTGTCGAGGTAGCTATCGAGAAGGTGTCGAGCTTTAATGAAATTGCACTTCAACTTGCTTTTTCTTGGACAGACTTGATGACTTCAACACTTGATCTTGAAACCTTGTTTCTTGAAGTATTAAAAACACCTATAACTACCAAATTACAAGTAGAGTGCATTTTGTCAAAAGGATTAGGCAATTTACATAAACAAGTGACATATGTTCTTAACAAGTGAACACACATATGTCCTAACAATCTCCCCCTTTGGCAATCCGTGACAAAACCACAACAAATGAGCATATGAGAGAAGTCATAAATCACTCAACTCATATTCACTTGTTGAATACAATAAAATCTATCCTAACACAAACTCTTGAAAAACTTTGCAAGAAGAGAGTTTATGGCAAGTAGACTTTGACAACCTGTATTTCTGAAACATTTTAAACAAAACTCATCAAGGCATCTTGTGTGAAACAGAAATAAATAGATTGCATACAAGTATAAGAATCATGTGTATAAAGATAGAGAAGAAACAACACATGTAGAGAGAGGTGAAAGAAACATACATCTACATATAGAAAGTAGATAAGTACAATGTATGTAAAATTGGTCAAAAGACCTCATATACAAGATCAATGTATCTATAAAGAATAGAAAAGAAAAGATACATCAAAACCTCACTACATCCAGAAAAGAAAAGATATATCAAAACCTCACTACATCCCTCAAAAATATCAACACTCCGCCTATCAAAATGTCCTATACTAACTCTCCCCCTAAGATGACTACTCTCATAATCCCAAAACTACTCCCCCTTTTTGTCATGAGTGACAAATGGTGAAGTGTCATGTAGACATCTCATTAGTAGAGCTAGCATCCCCATCATCATCATCATCATCCTTATCATCCTCAGAATCTAAAGCTGCTGGAGTAGGTGGTGAAGGAGTAGCCTTTGGAGCAAAACCACCCATGGTCGCCTGCCGTCGTGCAATACGACCAACACGAACATTCACCTGATACAGTTAAGCGGAGAGTGTATCAACGCGAGTGTCCATGCACTGCTGCTGCGCCATAATATCTCCAAGAGATACATCGCCCGTAGAGGAAGAAGGAGCAGATGTAAATGGAGCGGATCTGGATGGAGCTGATCTGGACGGAGCTGAACGGGAGGGAGGAGTGGCATCCGTCTGTCGCGACCTAAACTGAGCCTCATTACGTTTTACGGTAGCGGCATCTATGGCACAGATGTGAGTGAAGTGGTCGGACACAGGAAAAGGGATAGAAAAATGGAGTAAGATCCTCGTGATAGCGGAAGGAAAGATGAGCTTATCACGGGACACTGAATTTAGATAGACATCTATAATAGAAAGGATGAAATGAGAAGGAAAATCTATAGTAAGATGCTCTAGAAATGATAGCAAAAATCGAGCACTAGACTCTGTGATAGAGTTGTAGTGAGAGAGTGGATGGAGTACAAAGGTCATCACCATGTTAAGAAATCTAGGACCTTTAGCAAAAGGCCTACATGATGTGTACTGATGCTCACCCTAATCAGCAGGACGCTGACAGAAGGCAGAGATGAGCTTATCTTTGGACACAGTCCTTAGACGTTCACAGGAAGGGTAATCAGGACAATCTATCCTAGGTACCCTAAGCACATCCGCAACTAGCTGCGGTGTAATAGGAATGCGCTTACCTCGAACGCGAGTGAAAAAGAGAGGTACTGAACGATCTATCCCGTGCATGTTGGAGTAAAACTCCTGTATCAGCACGAGAGGGCAAGTGACCGAGATGTCACACAGTGACCCCCATCCCCTACTGTGAATGATAGAGGGAAGGTTAACGTCGGTGAAGTCTGCTAGAATGACTTGGCGTTCCGAATGAACACCTCGTCGAGAAAAGTTCTCCGAAAATGCCTTGTGGGCATCTCCATCACGGAACCGAAGGTTAAGAGGAGCAGAGTCAGAAGAAGAGGAAGCTCCAGAACGCAGAGGGTTCCGAGCAGGAGTGGATTTACGTTTGGGTGCCATAGACACTACTAACGTAAAAGAATGAGAAAGAGATAGAGAGGGAAACAATCAGAGAAATCCCAAAACAGTTCAAATAGATCAAATATATTGAACAACAAGTACGTATGCATGGGAATGCATGAACATGTGACATGCAAAGGAAAAAACATCATGGGCTCAGCCCAATCCAATCCTAGTAGCACACAAACATAGAGCACACATCTAAATGCATGTAAATATCATTATAATGCACATGAAATACAATGTATGACATTTTGAAAACATTTAAGTGCAAACCCAATCCAAAATTTGAAAAAAAACTCATCAATTTTGAAAAACCCCAAAAATTTCAAAAACTCCCAAAACCTAGGTTTCAAAACATGAAATGCATGAGAAAGGAAGGGAAAAGTGATCTTACCAAGTGATTGAAGCAAGGAATGGTCAAGATCCAAGTGGGTTGGAAGATTTGAGTGAGAAAATGGTGTTTAGGAGAGGAACCGCCTCGGACAGATCGAGAGAGATAGAGTGAAATGAGAGAAAATCGCGACAGATCCTTAAATAGGCACCTCAGTAATTCTCGATAGCTGAGGTGTCGAGAGGTATTGAGGAAGGTGTCGAGGAAGGTGTCGAGAAATTTGCCTTCGACAGCTGAAGGTATCGAGAGGTATCAAGGTGCAAGACCAATTTCAGATATAAGAATCTTGATCGATCAACCAGGTGTCGAGAAACTATCGAGGAGATAGAAACTTTCTTGATTGATCCATCAGGTGTCGAGATAGGTGTCAAGATTGCGATTAGAAAAGGCATGAGAAGCTCGACAGATGACCAGGTATCGAGGAGGTGTCGAGAAGGTGTCGAGACAACAGTGAAAAGTAGTTTTTCGAGAAGTGAAAAACACAGACATGAACGCAATCCAAACAAACACCTCAATCAATGATCCACTCAACATAAAAAGCTCTCAAAATCATCTCTCAACAAGAATATTTAAGCACATGAATCCTCAAAAATATACACACACACTAAACAAGTCTAACCAATTTTATATTTCAAAAATAAGTCAAGATAGTTTAGTGAGCATACATTAGCACATGTAAACACTTGTGATGGCCAAATCACATTATACCTGCACATGTATCAAAAGTAGCAAAGAATATTGCGTGTTGTGTGTGAAAAATATCCAAGATTGCATATATGTATACATGTTATGATGATCTGAGATATGAGAAAATAACTTTAACTCACACACAATCATAACTGTTTGATGGGGACTATCACCTTTGAGGTACATCCTATGACTCCC
This sequence comes from Quercus ilex subsp. ballota, assembly GCA_032727855.1. Taxonomy (NCBI): domain Eukaryota; kingdom Viridiplantae; phylum Streptophyta; class Magnoliopsida; order Fagales; family Fagaceae; genus Quercus; species Quercus ilex. The sequence continues at coordinate 25,394,306 of CM064909.1, forward strand.
ACATCTTCTAGAAAACACGCTTGCAATCATATTTAAAGCATTTTAATCTTTTAGCTTTATATTTTCTTTTAAGCATATCATGCATGGGCATAAAAAGAGAGAAAAGAAATACCCAACATGTTAAGCATAGACATTGCACTTTTGCTATGCCGAAACGTACATGTGTCATACTATGATTGGCGGGCAACAGTGGTGAGATGGTCATTTATGTCTTTCTCTTAGGATTTTATAATCCTACCTGTCAAAAAGAGTGATATGAGTGTTAAGTTTTAGAGATAACTTAATCTTACTCATCACAAACAAGAGCCACAAAGCTCACTTGCTTAGTTGTGCATAGAGATGCTCATCTAAGCTACAAGAGATACAAAATTTAGAAAATTTTGTTTCATTGGCCATCCAAGATACACAAATACCAAAGTACACATAACACACACTGTTTTTGTATTTTTTAATTTTTCAAATTTTTTATTTATTTTTATATCAAAAACAAAATAAACAAAACTGAAAATAAACAAACAAAAACATGTTATCAAAGCAAAGCAAAAACTAGACTGACTCAGCAGAAAAGAAAAACACACAAGCAATGCAATAAACAAAAAAAAAAAAAACAAGAGGGGAAGAGAAAGTGATGAAATCACTTAGAGTCCTTTTTCTTCCACCCCTTGGAAGAACCTTTCTTTTGATTGAATCCTTGAACAGGCGGTGAGGGGGAAGAATTTAAACCGTTCAAGTTTGAAAGGAACATGAGGGCTTTTAGAAGATCTCTAAGAGGAGCAAGAGAGGATTGAAGCTGATTTTGGCTTCCAGATGCTATGATGCCATTGCTCTGTTGAGTGGCTAACCACTTATAGCAATTTGGTCGAGTATGACCAGTAGCCCCACAATAATGACAGAGATGCTGCTTCTTTTGTTTAGACTTTTGAGAGTTAGCCTTCTTAGCCCTAGGGTTTTTAGCATTATTCTTATCTTGCTTAGGGGATGCTCCTAAGATAGATTTACCCTTGTCTAAGTTCTCACTAGCTAATTCAGTTTTAACATCAATGTTCTCAATTTCAGTGTTATTAGCAGGAGGAACAAAAACAGTATTGCTAGTAGAAGCAGTATTAGAGAAAGAATTACTATACCCCAAACCAGTTCGATCCGAAGCAGATTTCTGAATGCTAAGCATCTCATCAAGTTTTGCACTTGAAGTCCTCTCCAGTTGAGCTTTGACTTGAACCAGCTCCGCTTCAAGCTTCTTAGTCTTTTCGGCCAAAAAGTTGTTCTCAAATCTCAGTGCTCCAATAGTTTGATTCGCCTCATCAAACTTCGTGGACAACTCTTCACGATCAAGTTCCACATCACTGAGCTTCTTAGTGGCCAGCCTATATAATTTCTCATGCTTTTCAGAGAGCTTGCAAAGCTTCTCATAGGCTGAATGGATATTATCTTGATCATCCATCTTCTCAAATTTGGACTCCACCAGTTCTTCTTCTTCATCCACTTCTTCAACAATCCCTTCAGTAGGATTGACTGTGGCAATGAAGGCATTTAAGATTCCGCCATCCTCATTGTCGGAATCATATTCAGGCTCAATGTCACTTAGGGTTACAGCAAGTGCCTTGCTTTTCCCAATGCTCTTGAGATATGTAGGACACTTATGTTTCATGTGTCCGAACCCATGACACCCAAAGCACTTTAGTCCTGTGGGAACAGTATACTGACCGTCCTCCTTAGCATTCTTCTTCCCTTTGTCTTGGCTTTTAAACTGAGAAGAACTGAACTGCTTGCGGTCCTTGTTGAAGCTCATTCCATTGGCATTCTTCATAAACTTCTTGAACTGCCGGGTAATGTAGGACTTCATCTTAGAATCTTCATCATCAGAAGACTCATCTGTGTCACTGCTCTTTGCCTTCAAGGCCATACTTTTGCCTTTACTTGACTTGCCAATCCTAGATAACCCTATCTCATAGGTTTACAAGTTTCCAAACAGCTTTGTCAAATGAATCTTGTCTATATCCTTTGATTCCTCAATTGCCGTAATCTGGGCATGAAATCTCTCAGGTAGAGATCTGAGCACCTTCCTTACAATCTTGGGTTCAAGGATGGTTTCCCCAAGATTGAAGGCTGAGTTCACTATGTCCTTGAGCTTGGCATAGAACTCATCAAATGACTCATCCTCCTCCATCTTAATTTCTTCAAAGCTTGTAGTGAGCCTTTGAAGTTTTGAATCTTTGACAGCCTTTGTTCCTTCATAGGTTGTCTGGAGAATGGTCTAAACCTCCTTAACAGTTTTAGTTGAGGATATCTTCTTGAACTTCTCATTAGTGACTGCGCTAAATAGGGCATTTAGCGCTCTACTGTTGAAGTTAGCCGCCTTGATCTTAGCATCATCCCAATCGACCGGTTCTTCTTTTGGCTTAGTCCAGCCAATCTCTACAGCTTGCCACACCTTTTCATCTAAAGACTGTAAGAAAACTCTCATGCGTACTTTCCAGTGTGCATAGTTAGTGCCATCAAATAAAGGAGGTATGATTAAAGATTGTCCTCTATCCATGACAAACAGGGGTCAATGGATCAACACAGCAAAGATTAAACCTAATCAGAGTGTGCCTGCTCTGATACTACTTGATAGGCCACAAACTGAATGACTCCTTGTGATTAAATCAATTAATTAATTAGCCAAGTTATTAATTAATCAATTTATCATGCAATTGCGAGGAAGCACAAAAATATCACCAAAAACTAAATATGCAGCGGAAATTAAATAACACGGTGATTTGTTTACAAATAGGGAAAACCCTAACGGCAAAAACCCCACCTGGTGATTTTCAGGTCACCACTCCCGAAACTCCACTATTATCAAATCAAGCGGTTACAAGTAAAGGAATCCCAAGTACCTTATCAATCTACAGTTGAACCCTTACTCCAATACCCAATTGGACTTGATCTGTAGTGACAGTTCCCCCTTTGATGCACGGCTCCCAAGTACATGACTAACCAATGCGCGGATCCCAGTATGCGACTTCAAACACCAACTAAGAAGAAGAGGTTAGCTGCAAAGTTCTTCAGTTCATCATACACAATGAAGATTAGGAAGATGCTTGGTTACAAAACCCTATGGTGCAAATACACAGTAACTTCTTGAGAGAAGATGAACTAGGTTAAGAACTTCATCTTTTGATCACAATTTGCTTAAACAAAGATTGCTCAATACTTTTGCAACCTGTGTACAATTTGACGGCTCTTAAAACAATCCTTTTATATGTTTTAGGGTTAGAAGAAAAGAAGGCCCAAAAGCATATTCACAGATCCCAAGAAAATCAGGTCAGAAAATCTGAAATTATAAATCTCGACAGATAGCAGGTGTCGAGGTAGCTATCGAGAAGGTGTCGGGCTTTAATGAAATTGCATTTCAGCTTGCTTTTTCTTGGACAGACTTGATGACTTTAACACTTGATCTTGAAACCTTGTTTCTTGAAGTATTAAAAACACCTAAAACTACCCAATTACAAGTATAGTGCGTTTTGTCAAAAGATTAGCCAATTTACATAAACAAGTGATATATGTTCTTAACAAGTGAACACACATATGTCCTAACAAAAATAAATAAAAAAAACCAAATTACATCAGAATCATCAAACAACCTATACAGAAATATAAAAAAAACTCAAATATTAACAAACAAACATGTTCAAAATATTTCTCTAATACGCACACAAAATTTTCAAACAAATTTACAATTTTCTAGAAACCATAGCAAAAGGAGAAGATAAATAGCCTAGGTCTTGAGCATTATATAACTCCACATACCTGGTAGAAAGCATAGTAGCCAGGTATTGACAAGTGAGCTTCAAAACATTCTCTAAAGTTTTCTAGATAATAACCATGATAGAGAGCAGAGAGGAGAGAGGAGAGAGGAGAGAGGGAAACTTGGAAAATAGTGGAATCAAGATGCAGACAGCGGTGGCAGTGCGCGCGCGCAAGAGAGAGAGAGAGAGAGAGAGAGAGAGAGTGAGTGAGAGAGAGAGAAATCAATTGATCTAATACATAAATTTCAGAATTTAACCTAGACTCCAACTAAAACGACGTCATTTTGAAGTTGAAACTAAAATTAATATTATGTCCAAATCAACGTCGTTTTGTATCAAATTAAAAATAAAAAAAATTTAATGAAACTATGTCGTTTTATAACTCAATTTTCTTCTCTTCTTCTTCCTTCACCTTTCATGCCTCTCTCACTCTCCCTTTCAGAGTTTCTATTTTCACGCCTCTCCTCTCAATCACACTGCATAGGTACTCTTTCTCTCTCTAGAAATTTCTTAAAACTAAAACTTGATTATAAATCATATATATGTTAAATTATATATATATATATATATATATATGGCGGTTGGTTCAGCTACTCATCGAAATGCAAAATTGACAATCGCTCGCCTCATCAACCATTGTCAGTACTTGGAAATTGCCTTCGACCACTGCGCCATACACCTCGGTGGAGCTCTGTAGGGAGTAGTTCGGATTGGTGCAGGCCAATTTTGTCGGTTGTGGGCGAAATCTGAATAGGCTTACTTCTACATCATCAGTGTCATGTTAGCGACACAAGGCCTTGTCATGTCAGTCGAGTAGCAGAGGTGCCACACCAAGCTATACATTCAAGGCCTTCCAAACTCAAGTTTTCACCTTTAATTTAAGGGGGTGTTAGATATATTATGGTCCAAACCAATTATAGGCCCATATACTTGTAGTGCAAGCATATTAATCTTTGGTTGGTTCATGGTTAGCTTAGGTTTAGTCAATCATTCTCTAATATATAAACCCTACATTGAATTTATTGTAACACAAGTGCTTAATATCAATATGTATTCGACAAAAGTCTTTTTATTGTGGATGTAGGCCGTTAGGCCGTATAGTGGTGGCTCCACTTTTAATTTAGGGTGGTCTCCTAACTTGCAAAAAACTCTGTCTTTGTGTGTGTAAAAGGTAGGGTTCAAGTAACACATGATGTAACTTTAAGTAATATTACACCACCCAATAACTTGTTATAGAATTCATATTTTGAAAAACCCAATGTTAAATTACATGTTCTATATGTTCTTAACATTCATGAAAATTGAATGTTATTTACTATTCGATTTATAAACTCATCTTTTATGTATTATTTTAAATTTCAAAAACTTGAATTTAAACAATTGATTGATGAAATGACTATTAATCTTTAATCACCTTGAAATTTTGTAAGCATGGAGAATATATGAAGATAATGTAATCTAACAGTAGATTTGTTAAAATTTTCACCCAATTAAAAAATATTGAATGATATAATATTGTTTAAAGTCACACTAGGTATAACTTCAATCGAACTCATATATATATATATATGTGTGTGTGTGTGTGTGTGTGTGTGTGCGCGCGCACGCGAGCGCTCACACACACACACACACACAAAAAACTAACATATTTTGGCCATTCTAATAAAAATGTTGAATACTCTAACTTGAGAATTACAAAAATTTGAATTCAACAAAAATAAGAATAATGGTACATCCAAAATATTTTCAGTTATTTTCACAATAATTTCACAATAATGTTACATCTAAAACACCTTGACATGTGGTAAGACGTTACTGATTCTAATTTAGACCCAATAGTGACATAACTTTTTTATCTATCAATAAAAACTTGTTGCATAAGATTTCTTGTGAATATATTGTGGAAGTAACATTACTCCAAAAATAATTTTGGTCCCCCGAACATAATCCTTAACCCCTTAAAAGAAGGGGCTTAAATAACAATAATAAAAATTAGCCCCAATAACAACAAAAATATAACTAGACCAAACAAGAAGAGGTGAACAAATTATTCAATACTAAGCCTATTCAAAAACAAGAAAATAAAAATTTTGAATCATTCAAATTTGTAACTCATTCGACCCATTACATAAAAATAATCCATAATTTCTTCTTCTTTTTTCACCCTTAAAAAATGGTATTAAGAGAAATACTATGGTAGTGAGTTCTTCTTGGTAGTGCCGGTAGTTATGCTTTTGTTGACTTTGCAATCGCAATAATTTTTCTCTCCTTAGTGACTTGGTTTGCAATTGTAACAAAAATCATCCATTTCTCTCTCTCTCTACATTTTTTGCTTTTGTATTATCATTTTAGAATATCTCTAACTTTATTACACTCATCTCATCATTCTCAATTTCCACTTTATCTCTTTTCAGACCATTTTTTCTGTCTCTTTGTTAGTAGAAAGAAATTTGCATTTTTTATTATTATTAGATTTTGTATAATTTAAGTTTCTTAGTGATCACTTTAAAAAATATTTCTAGAGCCGCCACTGAGGCTGAATCACGTAAATATTTGTGTGTGCTCTTATCTTTTATGATTCTCTTCATCATTTAATTATCACGTACAATCACACAATAACTTTAACACTATGGATGATAAACACAAACCAATTCTTGTCTTCATTATAGACTCAGGAATATAAGCATATACTAGCTGCATAGAGTCAACGAACTTGGAGGTTTGGATCACAAGGAACTGAGCCAATTGGTCAGTTTAATTTGTTAGGAAAAAGCATTTGAAAATATATTTTAAAGTGTCAAATAAAATGGAAATGTAGGTGTTGTTCGGCAATTAGCTGTGGAGCTTGACACCTTCAAGAATGAATATGATTTAGACGGAAACCATATTGGCATTGACACAACAAGCATGATAAATCCGATTGCAGCAAAGAGTCTTGACTACACTGGCATTGAGCTCAAAAGTGGAAGAGATATCAAGGTCAAAATTGACTATGATGGTTGGAAAAACATGCTTCAAATTTCAGTTGGATATTCTGGGAAACCATTAGTGACCGTTCTCGAACAATCAATAGTCATGTCTGACACAGTTCCAAGCTCCGTTTTTGTGGGCTTTACGGCTTCTACGGGGCTCGTCTCAGAAAGCCATAAGGTCATTGATTGGGTTTTCACATCAGTGCCATTGCCATTCTCTTCCATCCACAATGGGCATGAAAAGGACCACAAAATCAAGAAGACCGTATTGGTTAGTGTTGCAACATGTTTCATGGTTTTGTTGGTTATACTGACTTGCGTGTTTCTTCCATCTATTTTAAGAAAGCTAAGGAAGAAAAATCAAAGAGATCTAGATATAGAAATTCAATCTAGGGATGCAGCAAATGTCCCTAAGATGTTTACGTACAAGCAGCTTTCAAAAGCTACTCGCAACTTCAGCAAGGAAAACTTGTTGGGTAAGGGTGGATTTGGAAGTGTTTACAGAGGTATTATCTCGGTTCCTCCAAAAGTCGTAGCTGTCAAGAAGATTTCGGCAACCTCAAAACAAGGTTTGTTACTTTGTTCTAATTCTATTGCATTGTTTCTTGATAATATTCTTCACGGTTTAGATTGATCCATTTGAAATTGATATATTAAATATTACTAATTTGAAGTTATATATGAAATAAAATCTTTAACAATAAAATGGACTTTCTCCATTTGAGGATCTGAACAAAATAATAAACCGTGAGTACATCATATTTATTTTGAAACAACAAAATACTCATGTAGTTCCAATAATTATATCCGAATTAATTCCTTAATTTTTCAGGATTAGTTTTTGTGCTTACACTTGTTTATTTTACTCTCTAAACTAAAGGTGAAAGAGAGTATATGGCAGAAATATGCACCATAGGACGCATGCGGCACAAAAATATTGTGCAACTACAAGGTTGGTGCCATGAGGGAGAGAATCTACTCCTAGTGTATGAATTTATGTCAAATGGTAGCCTAGACCGTTTCATAGGAAAGGAGTTTCTTGACTGGGAAACTAGGTACAAAATATTGACAGGGTTGGCCTCGGCATTACTGTACCTGCACGAAGAATGTGGTAACCCTGTGGTTCATCGAGACATTAAGCCCAACAATGTAATGTTGGACTCCGATTTTAATGCTCATCTTGGTGATTTTGGTCTTGCAAGAATTCTCCAAAATGATGCCTCTGTTACAACTATGCTAGCTGGGACTCCAGGATATTTGGCACCAGAAATGGGCTTCATAGGAAAGGCTACCCCTGAATCTGATGTGTATAGCTTTGGCATGGTAGTACTTGAAGTTGTGTGTGGGAAAAGATCAAAGGATATCATGGATGAACATGGTCTAGTAGACTATGTATGGAATTTATACGGGGAAAATGGATTGCTCGAGTGTGTGGACCAAATGCTCCAAGGCAAATTTGACGAGGAGCAAGTGAAGAGGACATTGATTGTAGGGCTTGCATGTCTGCACCCAGATTCAATGTTCCGGCCCAAGATGAGAAAAGTGGTGAATATTCTTATGGACCCAAACGAGCCCCTAATGAATTTGCCAGCAAATCGACCTAGTGGAGTATATGTAGTTTTCCCTTCTAATTCTTCGACTTCTCCAATAGCCACTGATAGCTCTGTATTGCTTCAATCATCTATGGCATCGCTTATGAACTCAACTGAGCCCTCAATGAATTCGCCAGGAAATCGACCTAGTGGAGTATATGTATTTTTCTCTTCTAATTCTTCTACTTCCACAACAGCCACTGAAGGCTCTGCATTGCTTCAATCATCTATGGCATCGCTTATGAACCCAAACGAGCCCTTAATGAATTTGCCAGGAAATCGACCTAGTGGAGAACAGGTATCGTTCTCTTCTACTTCTACTTCCACAACAACCACGGATATCAATTTTGGCTCAAAAAGTGGCTCTGCATTGCTTCAATTATCTATGCCATCGCTAGATGAGATTGAGGTCCAATATGACTAGTAGTGACATAATGTTTTTGTCTTGACATGATTGATTCTCCCATGAAACTATTGAGCTGTATACTTAGTAGAACTTGAAATTAAAATGTATGACTAAAGACGGAGCCAGGATTCCGAATTAGGGGCCGTAGTATAAAAGAAAAATTATTATGAAACTCTAATTAGTATTAACAAATCAAGGGAATCAAAACAGTACTTTATATATATATGAGATAGGTTTAAGTTACACCAGATGTAACTTGACTAGAGTTATACATATTTTAGACTGTTAATTCTCATTAAATCTATCGGTCGGCAAAAAATAACTCTCACATCATTAATATGTAATTATTATTTACCATGTCTAACTCATTTAAATTAAATTCCTCACATTAATCGCCTTTTTATTAATAATCATCTTCCTATCAATCAAGCAAATCACCTTGGCAAAGATTGAGAATTGGCAAGCAATATTGATATTTGATGCAGCTAGTAGTTTCAAGAGGTTTATTGAACAAGTAAATTCAGCAAAACACCTTGGTAATGATATTAAAATTATGTACATTCAAGCAATATAATTTGATTCTATCGATCAATAGTTCAATACTCTAATATACTAATGTGAATTCCGGCTATATATTCACCACCAATGGTCCAATATTACACCAAAGAAGGTGGAAGCAAAAAGAAGTATTGAATATTGATGAGATGTTTACAAACACCTTCTATTAATTTCAAGGTCGGATTCTATTGACCTAATCGAACATAATTAGAAGTGGGCGGGGAGAATAAGATTTTTTATTTTTTTAAATAAGTGGAAGATGATTATTAAGAAGAGAGGTGGTGAATGTGGGGAGATTTAATTAAAACGAGTTGACCCATCAAATAATAATTACATATTAATGATGTGAGAGGTAGTCTTTTACTGATTGTTAGATTTAATGAGAATCAATGAGTGTAACTTGAACCTATCATATATATATATATAATCTCCACATTGTGTAATCCCAATATATAAAGCTAATATACAGTAAAATAAAAATATATTATACTAGAATTATATTATCTTTTTAGTAATTATGGACCAAATTTTTTTTTTTTTTTCACTTATATCTCTACCATAGTGGGTTCTAGTTAGCTCAACTGGTAAAATCTTTGATGGTTGAATAAGAAATCTGGGGTTCAATCTCCGCCTACACCAAAAATCGATTGATATTTTAGTCTTATAATAAAGAGCTATTATCATGAGCGAACGCCATAGGCATGGTTTTAAAAATGGACCGGACTGGTCGGTTCGACCGATTTAGCTGGGAACCGGCCTTCAATCTGGTCCGGTTATGGCAAAAAATCGAAATTAGCTTAAAAATGGGTAAATAGTGCAAATCAGCCGGTTCAACCTGAGAACCGAAAATCGGCGTGGTCAAACCGGTTTTACTGTGGTGGTCTATCCTCTCTCTCTCACGTTACAGTTTCGGTCAATACCGACCGAAATCAAAATTCAGCCGGAATGTATTTCTCACTCTCTTAAAGAAAAACCAGTACAAGTTCACCTAAAATGCTACTAATATAAAGGAAATGCATGCACAAACACAAACCTGTATAGGTACGCCTAAAAAACCAAGCGAATGGAGGCCGAAAATTGTCCAAGGCAAAAAAAAACTCATGAATATTGCTCAGAAAATGTTGAAGTTTTAGGCGGAAACTTCCTTATTTCTCATGAGGAAGACAAAACAGGGAGAGGGGGAAAACGAAAAGATGAAAAGAAAGATAGGAAAAAAGAGAACTGGAGAAGTAAAAAAGTAAAGATAAGGATGCGGAGGTAAAAAATTGAAGAGAAAGCAAATGAAGGTGTTGGAACTTGGATCATGGAGTTGGAGGCATTTATGATTTATCTGATTTGTGGCCCACGTTTCTCCACCTAGCACCATCTTATCATTTTAATTTATTCTCTCAATTTATTTGTATTTTGAATATATTTAAAGTGTAATACATAATTATTAATTTATTTAAATTTGGATGGTGAATGGTGGTGGTGGTCTCTGGCGGCTGTGGTGGGTGGTGGCTGGCTATGGTTCGGTGGTGGCTGTGTATGTTGAGAGAAGGGAAAAGGGGAAAAAATAATTATTTAAATGAACTAAGAAATAAAGATTTTGTGAGTTCCAGTTAGCTCAATTAGTAAAGTCTCTGATGGTTAAATAAGAGATTTGGGATTCAATCCCTAGCCAGTTTGAAATTGTTGAGTGAAATTGTTGAAAGTTTATCATGCTAAAGATGATTGTTTTGTAATGTTATTATATTAAATTTTTTAAAAAGATGTTATATATTTATATACTTGTATTTTTTTTAAAGGAAACATATTTATTAATATTGGTTTGTTAGTTTTAGTATATTAAAAAATTATTAATTATTTATATAATTTAAATAAATAATAATTAAATTATTTATGACATCACCGGTTCGACCATCGGTCGGACCCCTGTCTGACCATAAAATAGGTAATTAGCTCATTTTTGGGTTTTTTCATCATATCAGTTTTTAAAACCATGGCCATAGGTTGAAACTCTCTCTCTCAAAAAAAAAAAAAAAAAAAAAATCTCTACCATGGCCATTGGTTGATACTCCACCTACCACATGTTTTGAAATCTTGCAACCACACCTTGGTTAATTAAAAGCTCTGTACTAGTTTCTTCTTTTACTTTCCTCTAATTTTTCATCTCTTTGCCTTCAATACTCTCTTTCTCTCTCTTCGATATATGCGCATCAGTGCATGTGCAAGTCTACAAGAGCAGCAAGAAAAGCTCTTAAACTGAAGCGGACAGATTGTACCTGCATCTCTTTGGTTTGGGCTTCCTCAGTTCCTCGATTCTTCCTTAATTGTGTCAACTCATAAATAGTAAATCTGATATTTTTGGTGTCAATGTGGGTGTTTTAGGCTTCGCAGCTTTAGACTTAACAACATCTTCAAAGTCAAAATCTCTCTTCTTCTTAAATCTGAAATAAAATCTCTTATCTTTTTTATTTTTTGTCAAAAACAGTGTTAATGAACAAAGCAGCTTAAAACCGGTTTAACCGTATCGTTTTCGAATTTCCAGTTAAATCGGTGGTTTTTTCAGGTTTTCCCTTTTTTTTCTTAACTTCCGGTTTTTAATAATAATCGGACCAAATTAAAGTCCGGTTCTTAGTTGAACCGGCCGGTCCGGTCCGGTTTTTTAAAACCATGCGCGTAGGACACTCTCCACTTCAATGTTCCTTCTCAGCTCCAAACTACCACTATCGATATCCTCTATATTATTCCAACTGATGCTAAAGAAAATAAGACAAAACAAAATGAGAAAGCTTGGATGATGTTTCCAATTATAGATACAGCCCATATAGAGGATTTGGATCCTCTCAATTTCTCTTTGGAATGGAGAGTGTCTAGTTAAGGGTTGAGATTGATTTAAAATAAATCCATGGCCTAAAATATGCCACATCATTTAAAAGACATTGACCTAACATTTCAAGGAGACTTAACGGAGCCAAGGAAAACAAACGTGACTTTCAAAGTATTCTTTCATTTGACTCTTTGGGGCTCTCTCCTCTCATCTCATCTCAGTTTCTTTCTCTCTCAACAAAGCTCAGCCATGGCCGACTTCTCCTTGCACACCCATCACCGCAACTGACAGTTCTTATGACCAGAATCACCCCGAAGATTTGATATCAGCTTTCTAAACTCCACCCAAAAAAAATCTTAGTTCAAATGTTGATATCTGATATATGGTTTTGTTCTTTCTTATCTTGTTTTCTCTGTCAAAGAGCATCCTTTTCTTTCATTTATAGCACTAAAGATTATACCTTTCTTTGATTGAAAAATTTTCATTTCCTTGCTTTAGATCTGTGGTAACTGTAGTAGGTGTCTGAGTCTCTCCCATCTTAGTGTCTCTCTTTTTACCCTTGGGTCTCATTTTCTTTCAATTTTGATCAGTTTGATAACTGTGTTTTCTTGTTGAGTTTAAAGCTTGATGATTTTGCTTTGATTTGAAATTTGGGGTTTATGGGTATGACCCGAATGCCTGTGATTGAACAAGTGACCTGCTTATAGTTGGAGTGTGATGGGTCTCTTCAAATCTATGCTGGTAGTTTGGTTTTGTGTTTACAAGAATTGATTATTAAAGAATTCTCTTGGCATTGATTGAATCCATCTTGTTGCATTATCAACCTTTTTACAGTTGAGCTTAACACTCTTTGACATCAAGCCTAGGCTCAACACTCTTTTTACAGTTGAGCTCAACACTCTTTGACATCTTGTTGCAGTATCCTAATTCCATATATTCTTTTTTGAGAAAGCAGACTACAAGCTTGGGCTTCTATTGAAAAAGAAACCAAAAGTTCAGTGAACATCAAACAACAATAAGGAAACTATGTCCTCGGGAGGGGAATTAAGCCAAACCCGAGCACTCCTAAAGCCTTTTGCATTTTTTGCTAAAGCATCAGCCACACAATTACAAGAACAACTAGTATGAGTAAATGCAAAGGACTGAAAAACCAAAACTTGACTGCGGATGTCTTCAATGACAACACTGTAAGATGAAAGGCCAGCATTATTTTGATTTAAAGCAGTGATGACCATTACTGAATCCCCTTCGAAGATCATTAAGCTTTATACTTAATAATAAAACTCAATCATCAAGCCAATCAAAAGTGAAACAAAAAGAGATCCAAGGGGTTCGGTAAAAAAAAAAAAAAAAAAAAAACAGAGACAGACTCATACACCAACTACAGTTACCCCAAATCTATAGCAAAGAAAGGAAAAAAAATTCAATTAAAGAAAAGCATAATATTTTGTGCTATAAATGATAGAAAGGGATGATCTTGGCAAAAGACAACAAGAAAAGAAAAGAAAAGAAAAGAAAAGAAAATACATAAATTTGATATCAAAATTTCCTTTAGAAACAGAGGTGGATGGCTGAAACACAGTTGTTGCACAACTGTGTGTGGGTGCAAGGAGAACTGGAGAAACCTGACCATCGTTGGGTTTGATGGGAGGGAGAGAGAAACAGAGAGGAGAGCGATAGAGAGTTAGAGAAGAAAACTTTAGTTCAGCTTTTTCCTTAGTTAAGTCTCCGATTATTGCTTTTAAATGACATGACATATTTTAAACCATGAATTTATTTTAAATCAATCTTAACCCTTAACTAGACACTCTCCATTTCATTAGAAATGGAGAGGATCCGAATCCCCATATAGAGGTATGTACACAACAAGATATATACAAATCAAATAAAAATTAAAAACTATAAAATATATAAGATTCTGACATATCATTTTGTTGTGCCTCTATTTACATATCAAATATATAAGATATATACAAATCAAATAGCTATCAAATGATAAGATATATACAAATACAAACTACTGTTACGAAGGGACAAGCCCAGCTTTGTTACGTGCTCTATTAGATGCACCAACAATGTTCTCCAACAATAGAAATTAAAAATTATAACCAAGACGCGAGACTGAGAGGTTGAGGATGACCCCGGCATGAGAGTAACTTGCAGTAGAGAGACCCACAGCTTCACAACAGAAACGAAAACCCAAGAGCTTTTACCGAAGAAAATGGGTAGCAAGGCCTAGATCTGTAGAAGAAGAAGAGGAAGATCAGCTTTCACTACACCGAATCATGGAGATTTCAGAGCATCAGCTCACCTTTTCGGAAACAGAGAACAATGGAGGCTGGAAAAATTGGTAAGGAAAAGTGAAAGTTAGGGAGAAATGAGGAAAAAAAAGCTGGTAAGTGAACAGTATTGTAGTCGTTGGGGAGCTGCCATTGATGGTGACTTTACATGTGGGTGGTCGCTTTGCATGTGGGTGGAGTCCACTAGTTGACCCAACGAAAATGTGCTCCCGGTTTTCATCCCTCAAAGTCAATTATTTGCATTTTGAGCGATAAGAACAATTAAATAAGGACAGGGCTAAGATTCCAAGTTAGGGGTGTTTCCGGTTTTCACATCTCAAAGTCAATTATTTGAATTTTGAGCGATAAGAACAATTAAGTAAGGACGGAGTTAAGATTCCAAGTTAGGGGCTGTAGTATAAAAAAAAAAAAATAATTATCATGAAACTCTAATTCGTATTAATAACAAATTAAGGAAGTTATATATATATATATATATATATATATATATATATGTTACGCTCATATATAGTACTTTCTCAAAAAAAAAAAAAAAAAAAAAAACCTCATATATAGTAAAAAAATATATTATACTAGAATTATATTATCCTTTTAGAAATTATGGACCAAATTACATTATTTTTTTTTCACTTATATCTCTGCGTAATCCCAAGGTCATTGATTTTAGTTTTCCCACCCACCCACCCACCCCACATGCCACAATTTTTCTTTTTGTTTTCTTCTGTTTTATTCTCCCCCACCTATTTCTTATCTTCTAGACCTTTCTTTTTTCATTTTTTTTTTCCACCTTTTTTACATCCACACGATTAATCATTTTTATTTCTCCCTTCTCCATCTTCACTGGTTTTGTTTCATCTTCTTCCTTTCACTTTATATCGTCCACCGTAATCTCTCTCTCTCTCTCTCTCTCTTCAGTTCAGCATCTCTCACTCTATCTCAGTTGTGGTTTTTTTTTGTGAAGGGGGAATTTAAGGGCTGGGCTTTTTTTATTTTGGTAAAGTTGGTAAATTGGGCTAATTTTTGTAACTTTCCTATTGGTGATTTTGTTGTTAGGGTTTTTTTTTTTTTTGGAGTATGTTATTTTTAATGGTGGCTAAGTGTAATTATCAAACCAAATTGCTAAATTAATACTTATATGTATATAATAAATTAAAATTTTTTTTTTCCAAATTTTAGGGGGACAAAGCCAAAGAATGGCTCCGTCCCTGGGTACAAGACTAAAAGTTTTTGCTAAACAACCTTTCTTTCATGGGTCTCACATATTTTGGATTAGGGGTGATGAAATATAACTTGGTTTTCACCCAATCTAAACACACTCTCATCTTTTAGGAATAATGAACTACTTTCCAATCTAAACTCAGTTCTTACATGCTCTTTGGTTTATGCTGTGTCCCTTATCTACAACCATGCTTTCGCTTTTGTTCTTCTCTACCTTTCTTATTCAACCTTCTTTGAGCTCCGTGATGGACCCTATCACCTTCTCTTTCCCCACATTCAATCCTGAAAGTTGCAGCAATGGAGAGCTTATTTGCATGGGTTCAGCGACTGCAGTCGATGGATATTTGAGCATTACACCGGAGCCACAACACGGCAATTCCACCTCACAAACTCAGCTAAAAACCAAGGTTGGCCGGGTTCTGTATTCCCACCCTATGCTTGCATGGCCAGCCAATATCTCAACCATCTTCACTGTTAGAATTTCTCCCTTCCAGAATTCAACTGATTCAGGTGATGGAATGGCGTTTATTATTGCACAAAATCATGATCCGTCGCCACCAGATAGCCATGGCTTCTTTCTCGGAATCCTTGATCGGTCAACCGAAGGTAGGTGTGTGTATATATATTAATATTTTAATGTTTCTGTTTGGATTTTAGACCTCTTCTTGGAAATATAAATTGCTTTAGGCTGCGATTGTTTCACATGAAAACCAATTTCGTAAAGTATTTTATAATATTGTGTGTGTTAGGCACCAACTGAAAATATGGTCAAACTGAAAATGTTTTATACTTTGACAGTAAAATACCCATTCTCACCCGTAAAACCATTTCCATAGTTGTTTTACCTTCAAACCACATTTTACAAATTGGAATAGGGGGGAGAGAGAGAGATTGGAGTCGTCATCATAGTCGCCGTTGGAAACTCATCGGCGCCACCATCTAGATCGTCACCACCCAAGACCGATCCACCCAAAACCGATCTCGTTCTCAACCCACCCAAGACTGAGCTCGTTTTTGACACACCGATCTTGTTCTCCCTCTTGCTCAACGTCGCCGATCTGCCGCCACTGACCACCAGTCCACTCCTCTTCACCTCAAACCCACTTGATCTGGCCGCCGCCGTCCTCTATCCACTCTGATCTCTCTCTTTCTCGACCCACCCAAGACCAAGCTCGTTCGCGACATACCAATCTTGTTCTCTCTCTTGCTCAACATTGCCGATCTGGCTGCCACCAACCACCAGCCCACTCCACTCCACCCCTAAACCCACTCGATCTGGCCGCCGCCGTCCTTCATCCACTCTGATCTCTCTCTTTCCCGATCTATCTCTCTTTCCGTCAACCTCTCACTCTTTCTCCCTCCGATCTCACTCTTTCTTCCTCTTGCTCAATGTTTTTATTTTGATTTTTGGTTGTGTTAAAGTGTATATATTGAAATTTTCTGATATAAAATTTGTTTGGAAGCTGAGAAAATGACTGAAAAAATGGGAAAAATTTGTAGGAAAATAGCATTTTCAGAATGTTACCAAACATTGAAAATTATTTTCCGGACTATTTTCCATTGCAAAACCAAACGCTCGGATTTTAATTTCCTTACGAGAATTCATTTTCCTCTGCATTCATTTTACACTCGAAATTCGATTTATATTGAACCAAACGCAGCCTTAACCAAAAAAAAGGAAATATAAATTGAATTAATTTGGGATAGAAAAATACATCAAATATGTGACTCTATCACTACACACCTATGATAATCACTTCACAATTATAATTTTTTATAGGGTTGGTGGAGAGAAGGGGAGAAGCTCGGGGTTCAAGTCTTTATAAGAGAGCTTTACACACATAGACTAAGTTAGAGTAGAACTAGTAAAGCAAAAAAAAAAAAAAGACTCCTCAAATTGACTAAAAGAACATGACAACTAAATAAAATAGGCTATAGAAAAGAAAAAATTACTATTACACATTAATTCTATGTTTGGTTGGATTGATTTTGGGGAAGATGGAAAAAAAAAGTGAGAAATATGGGAGAAAATGGGTAGGAAGGGTGTTTGGTTGGAAGAGGGAATGGGGAGAAAATTGGTGAGACGCAGCTATTTTCTCTTTGCACCCATCGAAACTTCATCTCCCCAAATTGGGAAAAAAATGAGGGTGGAAATAAAGAGCAAAAGCTCATTGGTATTTTGGACAAAATTACCTCTCCATTTTGAAAAAAAATTGAACTAGCTACTGCCACAATCACAAGCTCATGCGCTCTTCACCCAGCCATGTTCAAAAAATTGAACATTTTGTCTTTTTTTCTCTTGGCTCTTCACCGAGCCCCGTTCACAAAGTTCTTTTTTTGTTGGCCTTCATAGTTCATACATGGGTGGGTTAAAAAAAACAAAAAACAAAAACGCGAAAACAAACACAATACTATTTGGTGTGTTACTGGGTTCCCACATATATTTTATCTTTTTAGTAACATAATTCTATGCAAGGTATTGGCACAAAATCTTATTTGCCTCAATGTTTTGCTATGCCGACTAAGGCACTATGCCAACCAGATGTCAGTTTCGTTATCAGTATCTTGTCAACAATACAACATCTTGCTATGTCAGTCAAGTAGCATAGGTGCCATACCAAGCTATACATTCAAGACCTTCTGCATCATCAATGTCATGTTAGCGACACAAGATCTTGCCATATCAGTTGAGCAACAGAGGTGTCACACCAAGTTATACATTCAAGGCCTTCCAAACTCAAGTTTTTACCTTTAATTTGAAGGGGTGTTAGACATATTATGACCCAAGTAGTCCAAACCAATTGTAGGCCCATGTACTTGTAAAGTATAAGCCTATGCTAATTGGTGTGTTATAGGGTCCCACGTATAGCATAGGTGCCACACCAAGCTATATATTCAAGACCTTCTACGTCATCAGTGTCATGTTAGTGACATAAGATCTTGCCATATGTTAGTCAAGCAGCAGAGGTGCCACACCAAGTTAAACATTTAAGGCCTTCCAAACACAAGTTTTTACCTTTAATTTGAGGGGGTATAAACATATTATGGTCTAAGTAGCCCAAACCAATTGTATGCCCATATACTTGTAGAGCATGAGCCCATGCTATTTGGTGTGTTATTAGGTTCCCACATATAAGTTGTCTTTTTAGTAACATAACACAAGATCCTATTTGCTTCAACATTTCTACTATGCCAACTAAGACATCATGCCAACCAGATGTCAGTTTTGTTATCAGTGTCATGTCAGCAATACAAGATCTTGCAATTTCAGTCAAGTAGCATAGATGCCACACCAAGCTATACATTCAAGACCTTTTACGTAGGCCTGTACACGGTGCGGTGCGGCCGGTTATGGGGGGAATTTTTGCAGCACACCTATGTCTACACTAGGTTCGGTTCACCATAGCAGTGCAGTGTGGTTAGTTTGGTGCCAAAAAAAAAAAAAAAACACCAAATTACATCAGAATCATCAAACAACCCACACAAAAATATAAAAAAAAAACTCAAATATTAACAAACAAACATGTTCAAAATATTTCTCTAATACGCACACAAAATTTTCAAACAAATTTACAATTTTCTAGAAACCATAGCAAAAGGAGAAGATAAATAGCCTAGGTCTTGAGCATTATATAACTCCACATACTTGGTAGAAAGCATAATAGTCGGGTATTGACAAGTGGGCTTCAAAACATTCTCTAAAATTTTCTAGATAATAACCATGATAGAGAGCAGAGAGGAGAGAGGAGAGAGGGAAACTTGGAAAATAGTGGAATCAAGATGTAGATAGCGGTGGCAGTGCGAGAGAGAGAGAGAGAGAGAGAGAGAGAGAGAGAGAGAGAGAGAGAGACAAATGACATAAAGAGAGAGAAATCAATTGATCTAAAACATAAATTTCAGAATTTCAACTAGACGTCATTTTGAAGTTGAAACTAAAATTAATATTATGTCCAAATCAACGTCGTTTTGTATCAAATTAAAAAAAAAAAAATTAACGAAATTATGTCGTTTTATAACTCACTTAATTTAACTCTATTTTCTACTCTTCTTCTTCCTTCACCTTTCATGCCTCTCTCACTCTCCCTTTCAGAGTTTCTATTTTCACGCCTCTCCTCTCAATCACACTGCATAGGTACTCTCTCTCTCTCTAGAAATTTTTTAAGACTGAAACTTGATTATAAATCATATATGTATATATTAAATTATACATATATATATATATATATATATATATATATATATATATATATATATATGGCGGTCGGTTCAGCTACCCATCGGAATGCAAAATCCATAATTGCTCGCCTCACCAACCATTGTTGGTACTTGGAAATCCCCTTCGACCACTGCACCATACACCTTCGGATTGATGCAGGTCAATTTTGTTGGCTACAGGCGAAATCTGAACAGGCTTACTTCTACATCATCAGTATCATGTTAGTGACACAAGGTCTTGTCGTGTCAGTCGAGTAGCAAAGGTGCCACACCAAGCTATACATTCAAGGCCTTCCAAACTCAAGTTTTCACCTTTAATTTGAGGGGGTGTTAGATATATTATGGTCCAAACCAATTATTGGCCCATATACTTGTAGAGCAAGCATATTAATCTTTGGTTGGTCCATGGTTAGCTTAGGTTTAGTCAATCATTCTCTAATATATAAACCCTACATTGACTTTATTGCAACACAAGTGCTTAATATCAATATGTATTCGTCAAAAGTGTTTTCATTTTGGAGGTAGGCCGTATAGTGGTGGCTCCACTTTTAATTTAGGGTGGTCTCCTAACTTGCAAAAAATTGTGTGTGTGTGTGTGTGTAAGGTAGGGTTCAAGTAATACTTTATGTAACTTTAAGTAATATTACACTACCCAATAACTTATTATAGAATTCATATTTTAAAAAACTCATTGTTGAATTACATGTTTTATATGTTCTTAACATTCATGCCAATTGGATGTTATTTACCATTCGATCTATAAACTCATCTTTTATGAATTATTTTAAATTTAAAAAACTTGAATTTAAATAATTGATTGATGAAATGGCTATTAATCTTTAATCACCTTGAAATTTTGCAAGCATGGAGAATATACGAAGATAATGTAATCTAATAGTGGATTTGTCAAAATTTTCACCTAATTAAAAAATATTGAGTGATATAAGATTACTTAAAGTCACACCAGATGTAACTTGGACCGAACTCATATATATATATATATATATGTATGTATGTATGTATACACACACACACACACTAAACTAACATATTTTGGCCATTCTAATAAAAATGTTGAATACTCTAACTCGAGAATTACAAAAATTTGAATTCAACAAAAATAAGAATAATGGTACATCCAAAATATTTTCAGTCATTTTCACAATAATGTTACATCCAAAACACCTTGACATGTGGTAAGATGTTACTGATTCTAATTTGGACCCAATAGTGACATATCTTTTTATCTATTAATAAAAACTTGTTGCATAAGATTTCTTGTGAATGTGTTGTGGAAGTAACATTACTCCAAAAATAATTTTGGTCCCCCAAATATAATCCTTAACCCCTTAAAAGAAGGGGCTTAAATAACAATTATAAAAATTAGCCCCAATAACAACAAAAATATAACTAGACCAAACAATGAGAGGTGAACAAATTAGTGAATACTAAGCCTATTCAAAAACAAAAAAATAAAAATTTTGAATCATTCAAATTTGTAACTTATTCAACCCATTACATAAAAATAATCCATAATTTTTTTTTTTTTCACCCTTAAAAAATGGTATTAAGAGAAATACTATGGTAGTGAGTTCTTCTTGGCAGTGCTGGTAGTTATGTTCTTTTTAACTTTGCAATCGTAACAATTTTTCTCTCCTTAGTGATTCGGTTTGCAATTGTAACAAAAATCATCCATTTCTCTCTCTCTCTATAACTTTATTACACTCATCTCATCATTCTCAGTTTCCACTTTATCTCCTTTCAGACCATTTTTTCTTTGTCTTTGTTAGTAGAAAGAAATTGTAATACTTCATTTATTTGCGTTTTTATTATTATTAGATTTTGTATAATTTAAGTTTCTTAGGTTTCGTTTGAAAAGAACTTATTTTGTTGAAATTGAAAACTGAAAACACTGTAGCAAAATAATTTTTAAATGTGTGAATAGTGTCGTGGGACCAATTTTTAATGAAAATGTTGCTGAAAAGTGAGATTTATGGGACCCGTGAACAATGCACGGTGCACTGTTCACTGCTGAAAAGTCAAATAATGCAGCTACTGTTCATAAACAGTGCATGAACAGTAGCCGCATTATTCCCTGAAACGCGTGAAAAAAAAAAAAAAGAAAAAAAGAAAAAAAGAGGAAACTCAAAATGCTGAACACGGATGCGCAATACAAACATATACTTAGTGATCACCTTAAAAATTATTTCTAGAGCCGCCACTGAGGCCGAATCATGTAAACATTTGTGTGTGCTCTATCTTTTATGATTCTTCTCATCATTTCATTATCACATACAATCACACAACAACTTTAATGCTATGGATGAAAAACACAAACCAATTCTTGTCTTCATTATAGACTTAGGAATATAAGCATATACTAGCTGCCTAGAGTCAACGAACTTGGAGGTTTGGATCACAAGGAACTGAGCCAATTGATCAGTTTAATTTGTTAGGAAAAAGCATTTGAAAATATATTTTAAAGTGTCAAATAAAATGGAAATGTAGGTGTTGTTCGGCAATTAGCTGTGGAGCTTGACACCTTCAAGAATGAATATGATTTAGACGGAAACCATATTGGCATTGACACAACAAGCATGACAAATCCGATTGCAGCAAAGAGTCTTAACTACACTGGCATTGAGCTCAAAAGTGGAAGAGATATCAAGGTCAAAATTGACTATGACGGTTGGAAAAAGATGCTTCAAATTTCAGTTGGATATTCTAGGAAACCATTAGTGACCGTTCTCGAACAATCAATTGTCATGTCTGACACAGTTCCAAGCTCCGTTTTCGTGGGCTTTACGGCTTCTACGGGGCTCGTCTCAGAAGGCCATAAGGTCATTGATTGGGTTTTCACATCAGTGCCATTGCCATTCTCTTCCATCCACAATGGGCATGAAAAGGACCACAAAATCAAGAAGACCGTATTGGTTAGTGTCGTAACATGTTTCATGGTTTTGTTGGTTATAGTGACTTTCGTGTTTCTTCCATCTATTTTAAGAAAGCTAAGGAAGAAAAAACAAAGAGATCTAGATATAGAAACTCAATCTAGGAATGCAGCAAATGTCCCTAAGATGTTTACGTACAAGCAGCTTTCAAAAGCTACTCGCAACTTCAGCAAGGAAAACTTGTTGGGTAAGGGTGGATTTGGTAGTGTTTACAGAGGTGTTATCTCGGTTCCTCCAAAAGTCATAGCTGTCAAGAAGATTTCGGCAACCTCAAAACAAGGTTTGTTACTTTGTTCTAATTCTATTGCATTGTTTCTTGATAATATTCTTCACGGTTTAGATTGATCCATTTGAAATTGATATATTAAATATTACTAATTTGAAGTTATATATGAAATAAAATCTTTAACAATAAAATGGACTTTCTCCATTTGAGGATCTTAACAAAATAATAAACCGTGAGTACATCATATTTATTTTGAAACAACAAAATACTCATGTAGTTCCTATAAGTATATCCGAATTAATTCCTTAATTTGTCAGGATTAGTTTTTGTGCTTACACTTGTTTATTTTACTCTTCAAACTAAAGGTGAAAGAGAGTATATGGCAGAAATATGCACCATAGGACGCTTGCGGCACAAAAATATTGTGCAACTACAAGGTTGGTGCCATGAGGGAGAGAATCTACTCCTAGTGTATGAATTTATGTCAAATGGTAGCCTAGACCGTTTCATAGGAAAGGAGTTTCTTGACTGGGAAACTAGGTACAAAATATTAACAGGGTTGGCCTCGGCATTACTGTACCTGCACGAAGAATGTGGTAACCCTGTGGTTCATCGTGACATTAAGCCCAACAATGTAATGTTAGACTCTGATTTTAATGCTCATCTTGGTGATTTTGGTCTTGCAAGAATTCTCCAAAATGATGCCTCTGTTACAACTATGCTAGCTGGGACTCCAGGATATTTGGCACCAGAAATAGGCTTCATAGGAAAGGCTACCCCAGAATCTGATGTGTATAGCTTTGGCATGGTAGTACTTGAAGTTGTGTGTGGGAAAAGATCAAAGGATACCATGGCTGAATATGGTCTAGTAGACTATGTATGGAATTTATACGGGGAAAATGGATTGCTCGAGTGTGTGGACCAAATGCTCCAAGGCAAATTTGACGAGGAGCAATTGAAGAGGACATTGATTGTAGGGCTTGCATGTTTGCACCCAGATTCAATGTTCCGGCCCAAGATGAGAAAAGTGGTGAATATTCTTATGGACCCAAACGAGCCCCTAATGAATTTGCCAGCAAATCGACCTAGTGGAGTATATGTAGTTTTCCCTTCTAATTCTTGTACTTCCCTTCCCCCAACAGCCACTGATAGCTCTGCATTGCTTCAATCATCTATGGCATCGCATATGAACTCAAATGAGCCCTTAATGAATTCGCCAGGAAATCGACCTAGTGGAGTATATGTATTTTTCTCTTCTAATTCTTCTACTTCCACAACAGCCACTGATGGCTCTGCATTGCTTCAATCATCTATGGCATCGCTTATGAACCCAAACGAGCCCTTAATGAATTTGCCAGGAAATCAACCTAGTGGAGATCGTGTATCGTTCTCTTCTACTTCTTCTACTTCCACAACAACCACTGATATCAATTTTGGCTCAAAAAGTGGCTCTGCAATGCTTCAGTCATCTATGCCATCGCTAGATGAGATTGAGGTCCAATATGACTAGTAGTGACATAATGTTTTTGTCTTGATATGATTGATTCTCCCATGAAACTATTGAGCAATACTTAGTAGAATTTGAAATTAAAATGTATGACTAAGGACGGAGACAGGATTCCAAATTAGTGGTTGTTGTATAAAAGAAAAATTATTATGAAACTCTAATTAGTATTAACAAATCAAGGGAGTCAAAATAGTATTTTATATATATAAGATGGGTTCAAGTTACACCTAGTGTAACTCTACAAAAGTTACACCATTTTTACACTCAAAAACCACATCAGCCAACTAAATTAATTTGAGAGAATATTATATTATTTCCTTTTTTACTTTGTTTCTCTCTCCTAATTAATTCCTCTCTAACCTTGCACAAGTGCCTGTTCTTACCGCATTAAGTTGCTGATTTGCTTTCTCATGGTCTTATTCTTAACGTTCTTAAGTTGCAAATTAGTGAGTTGAAACTGCCATCAATAATATTATACTAAGGACGTGACTCATAATAAGAGAACATAAAATACATAATATTTGTGTGGTGTGAAAAAATTAAGGTTTGAAGCCCCATGTTGAAAGTTTGTGTCTGAGGCAACAACACAAACATGAAAACTTTTACTGTTTCAAACTTCAAAGTTTGAAAGAATAACTTTCTTTCCAACTTCTTTATTCTTTTGAAAGCTAGTATTTAAAACTTACTGCCTCTCTGGCTTTTGCAACTGAATATTAATAATTGCTTTTGCTAGGAGATTTTGAGTTTATGAATCCGCTAGCGTTTATGAATACAAATTGGAATCTAGTGTTTTATTTTTTATTATTTATTTTTTTTATATTATTTTTTAATGAATCCACTAGCGTTTATGAATGACAGGTCATTGTTTTCAAACGCAAATACGACATCGTTTATGGGAAAGGAAATTGAACTGCTGAAATATAGTTTCAGTGGAGAGGATTATAGAAACATAGAGGTAACAGCAACAAAGTCCCTCAAGATCATTTACAGAAAATTGTACAATTCCTTAGTTTTTTTTTTTTTTTTTGGCAATAAAATTAACCATTGTTTCTTTTTAAAAAGAAAGGAAAGAAGAAAAAGAAGAAGAAGAAGAAGAAGTGGTGGCATGCCCATTTAATGAGGTGTAATTTGGAAAGGAATAAATAAGGAGAGAGAGAGAGAAAAAAAAAAGATGCAATTAATTAGGTATGGATGTTAAAAGTAATAAACATTTAATGATGCATTTTTATTCGTTAGATCTTTTTGAAATCAATGGTATAAAAAAGGTGTAACTATTATAAAGTTATACCATGTGTAACTTGAACCCATCTATATATATATATATATATATATGAGATAGGTTCAAGTTACATATTGTGTAACTTGACTAGAGTTACACCTATTTTAGACCGTTGATTCTCATTAAATCTAACGGTCAGCAAAAGACTACCTCTCACATCATTAATATGTAATTATTATTTACCACGTCTAACTCATTTAAATTAAATACCCCACATTCATCGCCTTACTATTAATAATCATCTTCCTATCCATCAAGCAAATCACCTTGGCAAAGATTGAGGATTGGCAAGCAATATTGATATTAGATGCAGCTGGTAGTTTCAAGAGGTTCATTGAACAAGTAAATTTAGCAAAACACCTTGGCAATGATATTAAAATTATGTACATTCAAGCAATATAATATGATTCTATTGATCAATAGTTCAATACTCTAGTATACTAATGTGAATTCCAGCAATATATTCACCACCAATGGTCCAATATTACACCAAATAAGGAGGAAGCAAAAAGAACTATTGAATATTGATGAGATGTTTACAAACATCTTCTATCAATTTCAAGGTCGGACTCTATTGACCTAATTGAACAGAATTAGAAGTGGACGGGGAGAGTAAGAATTTTTATTTATTTTTGAATAAGTGGAAGATGATTATTAAGGAGAGAGAGAGGTGGTGAATGTGGGGGGATTTAATTAAAACGAGTTGACCTATCAAATAATAATTACATATTAATGATATGAGAGGTAGTTTTTTACTAACAGTTAGATTTAATGAGAATCAACGGTGTAAAATGGGTGTAACTTTAGTCAAGTTACAGCAGGTATAACTTAAACGCATCATATATATATATAATCTCCACATTGTGTAATCCCAATATATAAAGCTAATATATAGTAAAATTAAAATAAATTATACTAGAATTATATTATCTTTTTAATAATTATGGACCAAAATTTTTTTTCTTCACTTTTATCTCTACCATAGTGGGTTCCAATTAGCTCAACTGGTAATATCTCTAATGGTTGAATAAGAGATCTAGAGTTCAATCCTCACTTACACCAAAAACCGATTGGTGTCTTAGTCTGATAATAAAGCGCTCTCATGAGATGCAGATGCCATAAGTTGAAACTCTCACTCAAAAAAAATATCTCTACCATAAATATAATCCCAACTTGGCCCATGGTTTTAGTTTTCCCACCCACCTACATGCCACGATTTTTATTTGTGTTTTCTTATGTTTTATTCCCCTCCACCCATTCCTAATTTTCTAGACCTTTCTTTTTTCTCCACCCTTTTTACATCCACACAATTAATCATTTTTATTTCTCCCCTCTCCTTCTTCACTTGTTTCTCTTGCTTCGTTTCATCTTTTTCCTTTTTCTTTATTTCGTCCACTGTAAACTCTCTCTCTCTCGTGTCCTTCAAAACATCAATTTTGTATGTGTTTGTATACTCAAAGTCCGTTTGGGAATAGCTTATTTAGTTAAAATTGAAAACTTTTTGTTGAAAGTACTGTAGATAAAGCTAAAAGCTGGTTGAAATAGTACAGTGAGACCCATGAATAGTACTTAAAAATGTAATGCGACCCATGAGTAGTAGAAAAAATAAGTTGAGTAGTAAAAAAAACTATCCTTTTCAACTAATGCCAAACGTAACCTCAATCTGCTACCGTGTTGTGCTGCAGTGACACTATAGCAGATTTTCTTTCTGCTATAGTGTCAACAAAATTAATTGGGCTAATTTTTGTAACAAAATTCAGGATAAATTATAATGTCAACAAAATTAATTAAGCTTACTTTCAGGTGTTATTAATTTTTGTAGCTTTCTTGATTTTGTTATTGGGCTTATTTTTTTTGGAGTATGCTATTTTTAATGGCTTATTTTTATAGAATCAAATTGCTAAATTAGTACTTATATGCATATACTAATAATTTTTTCCAAATTTTAGGGAGCTACTGCCCCCCAAAGCCAAAGAATAGCTCCGTCCTTGTGTATGACTACGTAGTGCAAAGGTTCTTTAACTTTTCGAAAGGATAAAATTGCTTTTTAATGTCGTCAATGCAGTAAACCTTGGATGATTGTGAGATACTGGGAAGCTGAAAGCCAAAAGAAATAAATTTGAAGACAAAATCAAATCACAGCATGCGTTTGTTGCTTGGACGGCAATTATCCTAACCGTTGGACCACTTCGGTGTTGTTGAAGGGCCTATTAGTGCCGTAAAAATATCCAACAAAATAATGAGCCTCATGATTCACATCCCAATTGGAGGTTTCTGCTTTAGGCGAATAGAGGAAGATTATTACTGTGCAGTATTTTCCCCTAGAAAATAAAAATCAATGGGAAAGTGGTGCTTACCATGAACCCGTTCCTTAAGCCTCTCTTCTAAACATATTTTACTTTCCATTTCGCCTTTTTGACGTCTCAACTTCATACACTTAGTTGACTACCTTTCGGACCTTCGTTTTCAGTGTTATTGGTATTGTTGCCAAATTTCCAATTATGCGAATTTTCTGTTATTTTAGGGCTATGGTTGAAAACTTATTCCACATGGAAGGTGGGTGTTTTGAAGTGGAAATTTTCGGATATGTTTTCTTTCTACTTTGATTGTGGTCAAACTTCATTTGCAAAACTTAACAAACTTTGCCAATGTTTAATTAGATAGTTCCCCCCCCCCCCCCCCCAACCTTTCTTTTTAATGATTCTACAATATCTCACTTATTTTGAGCTCGATCTGTGCTTGTAAGCAATCTTTTTAAAGAGAATTTCATCTTCTTCACATGGATCTCGATTTACCCTAATCAGATAAGTCGAATTTTGTTTAAACATTGGTTAATAATGGTTAAACCCGAACCTTCAAAATGTTTTAGAATTGAGATTTGGAGGTGGGCTTACGAAATTCAATGTTTTAGGGTGGATTCAGTTAACCTAGTCAAACTCAGTTAAACCAAGTCAAAGTGGGGTGAACAAGGGTCTGAGATAGGTTTTGGCATTTTTAAGCCATAAATTTGGTCCTTCTACCATCTGATAAGAATTTACAGAATCAATTCGCACAATTTTCAAAATCTCTGGGATGCAATTTTTAGAAAATATAATTTAGGATTTTTCTCGATTTAAAATAAAATAAATTAATTTAGCAAAATCAAAGGTAGAGAAATTACGAAATCATCAATCAGCAATAGGATTTGATTAACTCACTCTTGTGTAACATTGGTAATATCCTCTTTCTTCATCTTATAGACGTGAATCTGGCCCATTTGGTAGAGCATTTTAGCAATATGTTTTCAGTTTTTAAATAATATTACACGCGTTTTCACACACTTTTTCACCTATATGTATTTCAAAAAAATACAAACAACATTATTTAAACTCCTCTAATAAACGGGCCAAAGACCCTCACTTGTGAAGTAAATAATCACACTTATGATCTAAGTAATTGGGAAAGAATCAATAAATTACTTTTTGGAAATGAGATGATGGGGGATCATAAGCTTCAACGTTGAAAATGAAATAGTTTAAATCATTATCTAAGACCCTTAAATGACCACTCAGTAATAATGGAGGTAGTGGTGCGAAGACAGCCATGAGGTTGCTTGAAATGTGCCACCCTTGAAAGAATGTGTTTTGAATCATGTTTCTACCTATAAAACATGTCCAAAGTGATGCTCACGGCTCACCTCCCTAGAAAGAAGCACACCCGTCCTAAGTAGCATCGTTCGGCATGTTCTTCGTGGGAGAGGATGAGATAAAAGATGCATAGTCTTGAAATAGTCATGTTTACTGTCATTTCCCGAGTCTTATTGCTAGGCTTGTGAAAAGTTATTGTCTCTCTACTACTGAAATTTGTACTATTTTATTGATGTTTTGTCATTGGACTCACAATTACACTAACCATCGGATTTGAATTGTCCTATTTCTTTCTTTATTGTTGGATTTAAGTTAAAGTTACTTTATTGTCCATAACCCCCTTCTTAGAATTTGGACTGTCTCTTTTGGGAACTTAAAATGTTAGGCATCGATCTTCCTCGAGGTGGAGTGAATTTTGAAATAGACTCTCAAAAATGAACCTCAGTCCAATAAGGCCAACGATCTAACGATTGACACTTGTTCACCACAAGGACCCCAACAACTGGAAAATTATTATTTTTTATCTACTTTCATGAGCATGACAAATCTACCTTTATCCTCCGCACAATTTTTAATTTTCTTTTGATCCTCATTCACTGTTTCTACTTTCTACTCATGTTGAAAGATTCTTGCGTTAGGCATTAACGTGGCCTTGTCACTTTTCACGCCGTCCCTCTAGATCATCCGTCTGCTCCTGTGGGATTGACAGACCTGTGGGCACCATTAGTTTCCTTACGTGGCGTTACCGAGATTTGTCGAGCCTTAGTCAAAATTACCCCTATCACTTTAGAAGGCCGGTTAAGAAGTCTTCTGAAATATGAAAGAAGTTTGAAGAAAGACCAATGCATTAATTTATTTTTATCACTATTTATGAATTTTATAGTAATTTTTGGTGTTATTTATAAGTTTTATTACACTAATTTAGTTAATTTTTACTTTTATTTATAGTACTTTCAGCAAAAAATTTTCAATTTCAGTAAAATTAACGAATTCCAAACAGATCCAAAGTGAATATTTGGATAGAGCTGAAATGATTTTTCAGCTACGTCTAGCGTTTTTTTAGTGGGTCTTGTGTACTATTCACTGGACATGCAAATACTTTTTTCAGTAAAAATAACTTTAAAATTGGGTTTCATGGCACTATTCACATATTTAAAAATTATTTTACTATAATATTTTTAATTTTTAATTTTTAATTTTCAACAATAAGCTATATCTAAACCGGTCTAAAGTGTAAAAAGTAAAATGTACAGGGAATTGGGCCAATTCGAATCGTGAAAAAAGATCAGAGTGTGAGGGTAAAATGGAAGAAGTGTCTCAATACATGAGTTTTTCGGTCCTACCATCCAAAAACAAAAAGCTGGACTAGTTTTTCTTTTTTGAGAATCAAAAGCTAGACTAGTTGAATACAGCTTTACCACGAAGTCAAAATAATGCTACTATGTGAGCGTTTGGATTATGATAAAAGTCATGTTTACGTTTTGTACTTCATGTTTTTTTTTTTTTTTTTTTTTTCATTTGAGGGAGTAAAGTGGCACTGTTTACAGACCCACAAATTTCACTTTTCATCAATTTTTTCATTAAAAATGGGTCCCACGGTACTATTCACACATTTAAAAATTATTTTCCTACAATGTTTTCAATTTTTAGTTTTCAATTTTCAATTTTCAGCTGTATCCAAACGGACGTATGTCTATATGACCCTCCCCTCACGTGAATGAATTTACTAGAGTCTGAAATTTCAAAGGATATTAAACTACTATTGGAGAATAAAGTGACGTACCAAATTACCGATTTTACACTTGCTACGAGACCTTGGGCTTCGCGTAGAAGCTTAAAAGCCGAAATTTTAAAATATATTACTTATTTCTAAATAAAAAAATATTACTTATTGAATTATTGTGGTATTCAAGTCTTGTGCAAAATGTTTTTGTCAATTTTAATATAAAAAAGTACTATTTTATTTTACATAATTATTTTTAAAAATATTTTATATCAAATTATTTATTTAGCTAAATTTCGTTAACATATCTTGAAATTTGAGCTAATATCAATTAAGCTTATTACTTTTCAAAACTAATTATTTTGGTTCCTAAAGTCAACTTAGTCTCTAAAACGGTTGAAAAAAATAACTAATTTCAGGGTATATTAATGGAATTGACCTTATTTATTTTATACTACATCTTATTAAAATATTATTCCTTAATTAATTTTTGATTATTCTCCCAATTCATTTATCTTTTTCTCTTATTTATTATTATTTCTTTAACAATTTACATAGAAATAGTAACAATGTAGCTCTTTTTTATTTTTATTTTTATTTTTTATTTACACAATTTTGACTAATCTAATGCAAGTGAATTTTGAGATTATATAAATGTAAAAAATAGCCTTTTGTACTATTTTACATTATCCATTGTGAGTGCCATTTGTATTTTTACCATTGATTTATTGTCTATTTGTCTCTTGAGTGGGGCATGTGTAGTAGTGTGGTAGTAATTATTAAAGACAAAGTATGTGTTTGTATTGCACGTTCGCGTTCAACATTTTGCGTTTCCTTTTTTGTTTTGCTTTCATGCGTTTTAGGGAGTAATGTGGCCACTGTTCATGAGCAGTAACCGCATTATTTGACTTTTTAGCAGTGAACAGTGCACCGTGCACTGTTCACAGGTCCCACAAATCTCACTTTTTAGCAACTTTTTCATTAAAAATAGGTCCCACGGTACTGTTCACACATTTAAAAATTATTTTGCTACAATGTTTTCAGTTTTCAGTTTTAGTAAAATAAGTTCTATCCAAACGGATCCAAAAATTAGACTATTGAAGTAATTAGGGGTGAGGTAGTGTATTTACAGCTTTTATGCATTGAATTGTTAATAGAGTAACACTATTTACACATACCAATAATGATATGCATACAACAAAAATAATGCAATAACAAAAATTAAAGTTGAGTTGAATTTTCATCTTAATTGAATAATGCTACAAACACAATAGTGGATGAATGATTGCTTAGCTAAGTATATTGAAGAGATGTAGCTTATAACATTGGTAATGAAACTATCATGTAACGAATTTAAAATATGAAAACACGTAGAATGAAATTATAAATTTTTTTGTATTTACATGCATATTTTGTGATGTTAATATATTCAATTTTTTTTCAATTAAATTTTGTATAATTTAAGTTTCTTAGTGATCACCTATAAAATATTTCTTGGAGCTGTAGTTGATTCTTGTTCCACTATCTTCTTTGTAGGAAATACAAGAGAAATTTCCAAAAAATACCAATAATATTCCGAGTCAAATGCCCCAAATGCAAGATGTTACCGTTCAAGCAATCTCTCTACCATGGGGCACAAACTTCTTTTATTCTTCAAAAGACCTGTTAACAAGTCTTCTAAAGTATGAAA
Source organism: Quercus ilex subsp. ballota (assembly GCA_032727855.1). NCBI lineage: Eukaryota > Viridiplantae > Streptophyta > Magnoliopsida > Fagales > Fagaceae > Quercus > Quercus ilex. The sequence goes on from CM064909.1 coordinate 25,427,172, forward strand.
GAAATTTGAAGCAAGAACAATCTACTGACATTAGATTGACTTCGTAGTAAATTTGAATTTAAAAAAAAAAAAAAAAGGGAGGAGGAAAGACGTGTGTGGGAGTGTATGAAAAGTTGTTTTGGGCTTTTTTTTTTTTTTGGTTGACTATGCAGAACAAAGATTACCATTTGATTGCATGTTCTAACCATTGATCTAACTTTTTTTTTTCTTTTTTTGAGAATGAACATCAGGATTTTATTGAACTTGATTTGCCAAAGTGGTCAAATCATTTTGAGCTACAGAAAATAAAGAATGAGGGACTTCCTTCATCCATGCAACATAGTCAGAAACATTAATCGAGTATCTAGCTAGGCTATGTGCTAATTTATTGCCGTCTATTCTACAATGAGAGTAAAGCAATTTTGCATAAGAGTTTGAAAAAATAATTGCATCCTGGACAAGTGGCTGCACTGAAGCTATTATACCACCCCCTGACTTTAAAGAATTCATGATCAACTCTGAGTTTCCTTCCAGTATAGCTTCAACTGAACCTATTTCCAGTCCAAATTCCAGTGCCCGTGCTGCAGCTACTACTTCAATTTCCACTGGTGTTAGTGCTAGGGAGAAGCTCTGAGCCAGAGACGCTAGAATAGCACCTGTGTGGTCTCGTACCACAACACCGATCTCGCTTATGTTTTCAGTCTTGAAAATTGCTCCGTCAAAATTTATTTTGACCAACCTTCCATTTGGAGGCTTCCATACTGCCTGAGGTTTTGGTCTTGCTGCAGGTACGGGTGGGAACACAGCAAGATACTCATCCAGCCGTTCTTTCGCCTGTGGTACAAGCTAATCCGAAGTGCAACAAGGTTGATGGTTGCGAACTTGATTTCGCTGATTCCAAACCCCCCAAGTTATCATCCCAAATAGCTCCGGGTTGCCTTGATTGTTAAGGATCCATGACAGCAGCTCCTTGAAATTTGTAACACCTGAAATATGCCTTGAATTCCATTGTGAAAGAGACCACATAGAGCTGAGTTTGCTGCATGACCACAGTGCATGTAAGGGAGTTTCGTCTTCCTTCTAGCAATATTCACACAGTGAGTCAACTAGTATATGTCTCCGCTTCAGGTTTGATTTTATGGGAATGGCATCACGATAGACGTGCCACAGAAAGTTTTTTACTTTGTTCGGAACTCGCAAACCCCAGATGCTTCTCCATAGATTCTTTTCTCCATTTTGTGCTATCTTAGGCCTAACCTCTTCTTCTTCCATCTTCAAAAACCGGTATCCAGACTTGCAAGAATATTGGCCATTTTGGGTCCACGGCCAGTACATCTTATTTTCTGTTGGGTATTTTGAGAGAGGAATTTTCTTTATGAGCTCAACTTCTTCAAGTACAAATAAACCAGCTATAACTTCGTCATTCCAGGTCTGGTTCTCTTCATTTATGAGGACATCAACTGTGGTTTCCTCCCAACCCTCTAGGACAGGTGATAGGACACGGGTAGGAGGTTTAGATGGCAGCCAAGTGTGCTGCCAGATCTGAACTTTCTGCCCTGTACCTATTCTCCAACAAGCACCACGTTTGATAACATCACGGCCATATAATATGCTCCTCCAAGCATATGAACCACGACTAGATTCCTCTGCCTCCATGATAGTGCAGTTAGGAAAAAAAGGTGGTTCAAAGACCTTATAAAATAATGAGGATTGATCTTGCAATAAACGCCACGCTTGCTTGGCCAAGAGAGAGTCATTGTGTAGGGCTAAGTCACGAAAGCCCATGCCACGCTCTCATTTGGACTTGGTCATCTCACTCCATTTTAGCCAATAAATTTTTCTTTTGTCTCCCCTTTGTCCTCACCAAAACTTTCTTGTCATCACCTCAATTTCATTACACAACCCTATGAGTAATTTAAAACAACCCATTGCATAGTTTGGAATGGCTTGGATCACCGCTTTGATGAGAACCTCTCTACCAGCTTGGGAAAGGAGTTTTCCTTCCCATCCTTGCAATTTTCTCCATACTCTCTCTTTGATGTAATTAAAACTTGCTTTTTTTCCTTTCCCCGTCAAAGATGGCAGCCCCAAATATTTTTCATAATGTTTAATCTCACGAACCCGAAGGACCCCTTTTATGATCTGTCTATCAGCTTCAGTTACTGATTTGCTGAAGAAAAGAGCTGTTTTGTCTCTGTTTATTTTTTGGCCTGAGACATCTTCGTACACGGCTAGCAAGTCCATCACCTTGCTGCATTTTGTAGAGTTTTCCCTACAAAACAGAAGGATATCATCTGTAAAAAACAAATGGGTTAGCTTGGGTCCTTGTCTGTACAAACTGAACCCATGGATGTCGCCTTTGCTAGCTACATTTTTAATATGGCCATGTAGACCCTCAGTGCACAAGAGGAAAAGGAAAGGAGATAGGGGGTCCCCTTGTCTAAGACCCCTTGAAGGATGTATCAAGCCTTTCAATTCTCCATTCACTAATATAGAGTAAGTGACTGTTTTCACACACACACCATGATTAGGCCTATCCATTGTTCACAAAACCCCATTTTTCTCATCAAAAATTCCAAGTAAACCCATTCAACCCTATCATAAGCTTTACTCATGTCAAGCTTCAAGGCCATGAACCCCTTTGAGCTAGAATTATAATTTTTCATACAGTGTAGTGTTTCAAAGGCAATAAGGATATTATTAGTAATGAGGCGTCCTTTAGCAAAAGCTGATTGGTGCTCAGTAATGATAGAATTGAGAAGTTTTTTTAGCCTATTTACAAGAACTTTAGAAAAAATCTTGTAAAGAACATTGCATAAACTTATGGGACGATATTCTGAAACAAAAGAAGGGTTTTTCTTTTTTGGAATAAGGGTGATAAAGGTATGATTTACTGGGTGTGGAAGTGTACCTGAATTCAACCAAGATAACACCGAGTGTGACATCCCCTTCAATCATAGGCCAGAAGTGTTGAAAGAACAAATGGGGCATCCCATTAGGATCGGGAGCTTTCATAGGTGCCATCTGTTTCAAAGCTTGAACTACTTCCGACTCCTCAAATTTGCACATCAACTCCTTGTTCATCTCCTTTGAAATTACATGTGGAATTTGGTCTATGGCAGCATCATGTGGGGTCGGATTTGAGAAGGTGAAAAACTCCTTGTAAAAATTGATGAGAATCTCCCCATTATGATTTGGCTCCACCTTCCAATCACCATGTGGATCATTAATTCCCAAGATTATATTTTTCCTAAACCGGTGTAATGCTCGGGTATGGAAAAATTTTGTGTTACCATCTCCATTTTTCAGCCAAAGAATACGAGAGCGTTGATTCCACATTCTAGTTTCTCTGTCCATCAATACATTGATCTCTTCCTTCAATTGTTTTATTCGAAAATTGCTGCCCGTTCTCACAGCCACTGCTTCCTCCTCAATGAGTTGTTCCTTCTTCCTTCTCAATTCCCTTCGGACATTATCAAACACATTATAGTTCTACCATTCTAAGTCTTTGCCACACTTGTCAATTTTTCGAAGAATTCCTCTATTTAGATCTCTTGTTACACAAGACCTCCAAGCTGCTTCAACTACCTCCCCACAACGATTATCTGATAGCCACATCTCTTCGAACCGAAAAGGTTTCTTATAGGGAGGAATCTCAATACCTGTCGGATTGATTAACAAGGGGCAATGATCCGAGGAAAGGCAAGGGAGATGATGAACCCGAGTGCCAGGAAACTTCATGAACCACTGATTAGTAGCTAGTCCATGATCAAGTCTCTCCCATATTGAGTGCCCATCTGAATAATGCTTGCTCCATGTGAAATTTGGCCCAATAAAATCCAAATCCATAAATCCGCATTCATCAATAACGTCTCGGAAAGCTTGCATTTAACTATGAGCACGAATAGCTCCTCCCACATTTTCTTCTTGTCTGGTAATTTCGTTGAAATCCCCCGAACACAACCACGGGATGTCTGGCTTATCATTGAGTGTTTGAAGCTTTTCCCAAGCCTTTTGTCTTCTAGCTGTAACCGGTTCACCATAGAAACCTGTGAATTGCCATTCCTGTGGGGTATTTTTTCCAACAAGCACATCAATGCAATACTTCGATGAGTCTTTCACTGTGATTTTAATCTCTTCCTTCCACAACAAAACCAAACCCCCTCCTCTATTTCCACTAGCCATTGACCACTTATTTCTAAAATCAAAATTACGCAATACTTGATCTAGCCTTGCATCATCTGTCCATGTCTCGGTTAAAAACACGACAGTAAGATCTTGTGCCCGGATGTAATCTCCAAGCTCCCTCACTGTACATGGGTTCCCAAGCCCACGACAGTTCCATACTAAGAGACTCATTGTGATGGGCGGGGCCGTTCATCAGCCTCCGCCAGTATTGAAGGATTAATCTCAACAGAAACCACACGTTTTTTGCTTGGTAAGCCATTGGGATAAGAGAGCTGTTCATGACTCCTTTTTGTTGGTAACACCAGTTCTTTTTTGCGTTCAGTACTCTTGGTTCTCTGTGTTACAGCAAGGTTGGTCATACGTTTCCATGTTCCTTGTTGCTGCACGTGTTTTTTTTCTTGCTGCCCTGTAGCTTCTTCACTGTGTGGTGCATGTTTTTCGGACCCCTGACCTTGACAAACCGTAGCCGTTTCCTTGACTTCCTCATTAATTTCGTGATTTGAATGCTCTTTCCTTGTACCCTCATAATTAGGAACAGACACGACACTTAATTTTGATAAACCCTTATTAATCTCAGCAAGCTTAGAAAGGAAAGACTCTTGATGCACCGAATTAATAGGGGTATTATTGGGACAGGTTTCCTTATGGGAAGGAATTAAATTTGGATTGAAAAAGGAAGGGGTATCATTCCGTGCCTCATTAAATTCCTTGTTTTTTCCCTTATCAGTAATTCCATTCTCCAATGGCTCAACATAATCATATGGCTGCTGAAAATCAGGGGAGCATTTATTTTGTCCCTCTGTAACTGACTCCATTGATTGCACCGTTGGTGAGTCCCTTCGAATTTTTTCCACATCAAACGGTGCCTTGTGATGTGGCTGATCCGTCGTGCTGTGTACCTGAGCTTTCCTGGTAAGTATCGGACTCATGGGAATGGAAGAAGCACCCTTCATCTTCTTGTAGAAACCTGGTACAGTAACTACCGTTTTTTGTGCTCGACTAACTGGGGTTGCCCTTAACCAAGGCCCAAACTACTTGTCTTCTTCTTTGAGGGAACCTTCACTCTCTACCCAATCTTCACAGTCCCGATCGTCATGGTTGAGACAGTCACACCAATAGCAAATGTTTGGTAGGCGCTCGTATTTAAACGACACCCATAGTTCCTTCCCTTGCCCTAGTGACACCTTTCTTCCACGGCTTAATGGAATAGTAATGTCCAGCCTAACTCGAACTCTCATGAAACTGCCTCCCTCCTCCTCTGTTTCAGATTTCTTGATGACCGTTCCAACAGTACTACAAATTCCCTTCGCCACCTTCTAATTCATGAACCTCACAGGAATATCATGTACTTGCACCCAGAACGTAGTACGATTGAACTTCAATTCTTCAACTGGCATGTCCTTGTCATAGCGTTGCAACACCATGAGGTGTTTGTCAAAGCTCCAAGGCTCATTCTCGAGAATAGTATCAACTTCAAGTTTACTATCAAAAATAAAAAGGACAATGTGGTTGCCCATATTCTTAATTTTAAATCCATTTTTTGATCTCCACAAAGGCTTAAAGGTCGAAGCTATAGCTTCCATATTCAGTGCTTGTCTTGTGAAGAATTTTGCTACAATGATGAATTCTAGCGTGGCCATTTTTGATCTCCACAAAGGCTTAAAGGTCGAAGCTATAGCTTCCATATTCAGTGCTCGTCTTGTGAAGAATTTTGCTGCAATGATGAATTCTGGCGTGGCCATATCATCCTCAAGATCAAAGGTTGGCCCTTTCTCCGTCCGAGAGTGATAAACCATTGCAATGGTTTGTTAGTTCATCCATGGCTACTATGTTTCCCTAACCCCCGAAAAAAATGTACCACAAACCTTAAGGATAAACTTGTTATCCTAAGGGACCAAAGCACCTAATAGAAGGGACAACCTAGGAGAAGCTCTGGGAGAGACTTTCACTAGCGACAAAGAAATTTTTCTTTCACATAAATTTTCTTATTACTAGGATTTATTGATCTAACTATGTAGAACAAAGATTAACAGTAAATACAACTTTACCACAAAGTCAATCGCCAAAATGGTCAAATACCATTATTTGGCAAGATATTTTCCAATTTACCACTATTTTAGACCTTAGAGCATCCACATCAGTGGATGGAAACTCATGTATAATAGAAAAAGCCACCATTTTTACACGTTTTGTCCCAAATTTGCTCCACATCAGTGCTTCCAAAATCTTGTATAATCATGTATATTTATCCATGAGCTACAATAACCGTGGATATATACACGGTTACTGTAGCATGTGTATATAATATTTTAATAATTTCTGATTCGCTCCTTTTTTTCTCTCTCTTCTCCATCCGTAAAACTAACCCTCCCTCCTCGTGTTCTTTCTTCCTCTGATTCACACACTCCCACAGACACAAAATCAAAAATCAACTACAAACATCAAAAATCAACCATAAAATCATCAACAAAATCAACCACTAGAACAAAATCGTTGGATCGGTGATTGGTGATTGTGGATCGTGGATTGGAGAGGCGATTTGGATTGGTGATGTGGATCGGTGTTGATAGAGATCAGTGATGGGTTGATGAAGATTGGTGTTGATAGAGATCGGTGATGGGTTGACGGAGATCGGTGTTGATGGAGATCGGTTTTAATGGAGATCGATGTTGATGGAGTGCTTGTGATGGGTTGACGGAGATCGGTGTTGATGGAGATCAGTTTTGTGGGTTGATGGAGATCGGTGTTGATGGAGGCTTGTGATGGTGCTTCTGGGTTGACGGAGATCGGTGGATTGGAGACGCGTTGTGGTGCTTGTGATGGCTGTGGTGTTGATGGAGTTTTTGCTCTGGTGCTTTTGGGTTTTGACCGTGAGAGAAAGAAGAAGAAACAAGAGGAAGAAAAGAAAGGGGAAACAGCAGGGATAAGGAAAAAGAAAGAAAGAAGAAAGAAAAGGTGGTATTGGAAAAAGAAACGGGTAGGTAAAATAATATTAAAAAAAGAATATAAAAATATTATTCATATAAAATATAGTGTATAATAGATGAACTGATGTGGGTGTTTTGTAAAAATAGATGTGTAAAATAGAAAAAGTAGCTTTTTCTGTGTAAAATAGATGATAAATTTACACGAGCTGGTGTGGATGCTCTTATGTAAGCTAAATAGACCCATGAGAGTATTTCAATTCAATAACTAAACTTTATGTAAATTTGTGGAATGGCAACTATACGTACCTGCGTAGGACACTCTCCACTTCAATGTTCCTTCTCAGCTCCAAACTACCACTATCAATATCCTCCATATTATTCCAACTGATGCTAAAGAAAATAAAGACACAACAAAATGAGAAAGCTTGGATGCTGTTTCCAATTATAGATACAGCCTAGATAGAGGTATGTACACAACAAGATATATACAAATCAAATAGAAATTAAAAACTATAAAATATATAAGATTCTGATATGTCATTTTGTTGTGCCTCTATTTACATATCAAATATAATAGGTTTTGAAACCCAGACCATTCATTGAACCGTAAAAAGGAGAGGTTCAAGATTTTTAAGGTCGAACCAAGGTTGAATCGAGGTCGAACCATGATGACGTCATAATTAATTTAATAATTATTTAAATATAAATAAATATATTAAATTTGTAAATATTAGAAAAAATTTACTAAAAATATCTTAAAAATTGAAACAAAATACATAAAATAGTACATTATAAGGTTAATAAAAAAATAGTACAACATAAATAAGCAAAAAAAGAAATTTTTATAATAATCCTTTAAGAGAAATCATTTCAATTAACTAAAAACGACTTTTAAAATAAATTCATAAATTGCATAGGTATTATTCTTAAGTAAAAAGTTAATTTAGTAATATTTAATATGTTGAGAAAGATGACATAAAAGTTTAGAAACTATAAATCAAGTAAATTTATTATAAATTTAATAATATTGCATATTAGCTCTCAAGAAGAGCACTTGGTCCATTGGTCATGACTTTAGTCTTGCTTATAAGGTAAGGAAGTTAATACCGTTCTGGAGGGTGTTTCGTTTTGGTCATGAAAACGAAATATTTCGGTACTGGTTAATACCAGTGTATCGTTTCGGAATTACCACTAATTTGATATATTTATATATGTCAAGTTAAATCCCTATAATTTGTAAAAGAAATTTAAATTTAGAAATAAAAAATTCACTTAATATGTTAAGCTTTAGTTAAAGTGTGAGCTAATTAGTAATATTAGGCCATTGATGTATTTACTATTTAGTTGATAATAATAATAAAAATAAAATTAATGTCTTTTTCTGCCTGCCGTTGGAAACTTCTAAGGTTTTAAAAAGATTTTAATTAAAAAAATAAAAGCTTTTACAACTTTGAATTATCAAGTTCACGTGGGTTAGTGTCCTATCAAAGGCACACTGCCCAAACTTCAAGTTTAAAGGACATAAAAGCTACACATGTCCTCCAAAAAAAAAAAAAAAATTTAAAAAGCTATAACTTGAGTCTATCGTCCATAAAACCATAAGATAAAGTAAGAGCATCCATAGCAGCTGGTGTAAAAATTATGCTATTTTGTCTACTTTATTATTTTACCACATCATTTTACAACATCTTATTTATCAGATGTTTTATAATTTAATTCTATACATTAAAATAATATTTACTACATATTAAAATAATATATTATCCCCTCCCCCATTATCATCAACAACAGCAACAGCAACAACAACCCACGCCGCAGATCAACCGCCACAGCCCACAACCATCGGCCACCCCCATAGATCAACCACTGACCACCAATATTAGCCACTGCTACCAAAAAAAAAAAAAAAAACTCAAACAAACACTACAACCAATATCAGCCCCTACACAAAAAAAAAAAACACCATCAACCAAAATCTCATACCCATCCCGAATCTCACACCCACAACCCCAATCTGAGACCATCCCAAATCTCATACCCATCCCAAATCTCACACCCATAACCCAATCAACCTACCACTATCAACCAAAATCAGCCAACCACCAACAATCAAAACAACCAACCACCAAAAAAGAAAGAGAGAGATCGGAGCGGCGATGATGACAGAGATGATCGAAGTGGCCTCGCCCATGCCGCTTGCACCTCTGACTACGACGACGATGACGATGGCGATGATCTGATCGGAGTGGCAATGAGAGAAGAGCTAGGTCCGATCGGAGTGGTGATGGCGATGGCGATGAGAGAAGAGCGATGATCCGATCGGAGTGGCGATGACGATAGCGATGATTCGATCGGAGTGGCGATTTGATCAGAGTGACGATGGTGATGATCCGCTTGTGCCTCGCCCATTTTGTTCTTTCTCTGTTGAGGGAAGACTTGGGTCTGATGTGAGAGAGGGAGCTGGTGAGTGAGAGAGAAGAGAAAAGAAAAAAAAATGAAGAGAGAGGAGAGAGAAAAGAGAATATAAAACAATAAAATTTTTGTAACATCTATCCGTACTGTTGCAAATTTGCAACGGTACTGTAGTCATGTTGTATAATTTTTGAGATTTGGCACATCTCATAAAGCTTCATTTTTGTGTTTGGTGTGGCAAATGTGTCAAATATTTGGCATTTGGCACATTTGCCACACCTGCTGTGGATGCTCTAAGAAATAGAAAAGAGGAAAGAAGTCTGGCTTTTGGGTCTCTGCGTGAAGAAGAAGAAGATTAGGAGGACTAGATGAGAGGATGAATGGAAAAATAGAGTCACTACAAGAACATCATGGTGACAGTGAGGATCTGAGCTATCTGGTTTTTTATTTTTATCTACTGACATCGTTTATTTTGTTTTTTGTTTTTTCTTTTTAAATACCGGCCGATTTTTATTTTTCGACCGGAATCTAATATATTTTCCGTTATGGCTAGTACAATCCGGTATGCCTCGGTATTTGGAGTGGTAAGAAACAACCATGTTTGGGTACCAGTTTAGGTGCCGGTACGGTAAATACTGGCGGTATCGGCCGGTACGGTAAATATTGGCGGTATCGGCCGGTACGGTACGGTATAAACTTCCCTGTTACAAGGTGTGAAAGCTCAGGTTCGGATCCTGGCAGTCGCATTTTTCTTTAATTTTTTCCTATTCCATGACCCGTTGAACTAGCCTACGGTACGTTCGTTTTTTCCGGTTGAACCCCGGTTTTTTCGGTTCTCTCAGAACTCATATATACCTGGTTCTCTATGCTTAAAAAATCAAATTTCAGTCTAGTTCTCAATTTTTCCGGTCGGACTGTCTGGTCCAGTCCGGTTTCAAAACTGAAATATATAAGATATATACAAATCAAATAGCTATCAAATGATAAGATATATACAAATACAAACTAATATAATGAAGCGCTTGCATCTCAAAGTGTCAAATTAATATCAACACTTTTTATTTATTTATTTATAAGATTGAATTTTACTATAGCCTAATTTAAATGTATATGTGTGTAAAGTTTTCTCTTGAGAACTTGAACTCCGGTTCTTACCCCTCACACTCCACAAGTACTTATACTTATGGAGTAACCATGGCACTAAGGGTGTGCGGTGGTAAATTAATATCAACACTAAACATGTTAAGATGTTTATGTTAATTAATGTAAATAAACATAAAATTAATATCAACGTTTAACACCCTACTATTGCATGAATTATGATTAAAATTAAACTAATATTTTTACTTTATCCCCAAGCAATCATCCCTAATTTACAAATTAAAACTACCCAAATTTATAAATAAATAAAAAATTTGAAAGCAAAACTCTCAATAACATACACATAAATATATAGATAAAAAGAAACTCCGAATTCAATAATTACAAACAATATTAATTTCTAAACATTAAAAAAAAAAAAATCTGGAATTAGAATTAAAGTAAAGATACTCACATGAAAATTGAATTAACTTTGATAGTAAGGGAGAGGCAATGAAGTCATGAAGATTTCACATCACCTTAAATATCCATTGTTTTTACATCACCCTTTTTATATTTAATCATTTTTTTTGTCTCCATGCTTTGTGGAGTAACGTTTATTATCATGGTTTTAGATGCTCAAACTACCCAAGCAATCATCCCAAATTTACAAATTAAAACTACCCAAATTTATAAATAAATAAAAAATTTGAAAGCAAAACTCACAATAACATACACATAAATATATAGGTACAAAGAAACTCTGAATTCAATAATTACAAACAATATTAATTTTTAAACATTAAAAAAAAATTGGAATTAGAATTAAAGTAAAGATACTCACATGAAAATTGAATTAACTTTGATAGTAAGGGGGAGGCAATGAAGTCATGAAGATTTCACATCACCTTAAATATCCGTTGTTTTTACATCACCCTTTTTATATTTAATCAATTTTTTTGGTCTCCATTCTTTGTGGAGTGATGTTTATTATCATGGTTTTAGATGCTCAAATCTTGGTCCCATGGCTATTTGTGGGATCTACACATATTGAAAAACAGATCTTTCAAAAAGTGAATAAAATTTTTGTTAAAATTAATTTATTAGTTTTCATGGAAGATATACAATTGATTCTGAAAACCATAAAAGCATATAAATTAAATCAAAGTTAACAAAAATAACTTAAACAAAAGGCAACCCGCACACAAAACATATTCAATTTGAGGAAAAAAAAAAATAAAGAAGGGAATTTTATGAAAAAACAAAAAGAAGAAGGCAATATATATATATATATATATATGCAAGTTTCATAGATAAGGTAAGAATGAGAAGGAAATAATACATAAAGAAACTGTACGGTAGGAAAAAGAGAAAAATATACCAAACTGTATATATATCTCCACTTTTATATTAAATAATTTTAAGTTATGAAGGAGTTGATAACTTGATATGAACAGAAAGAATAAAAGAGTTTATGTAATTAAGAAGTTTATGTTAATTACATATATATATTTTTTTACTTTACCCAAAAAATAGTTAATGTTATTAGATTTTTTTTTTTTAGTTTACGTTAAAGTTAATAAATATTAGCTATTTTTTTGTTATTTATTTCAAAAGAAAAAATTTTGAGAAGAAAATAATAATATTTTTAAATTTATTATTTTATTATTAAGAAATAGATAATGTAAGATAAATGGTTATCCCAAAAAAAAAAAAAAAAAACTAACGTAAGTTAATAAAATTGTTACTTTAAAAAATTTTAAAAAAGAAAAAAAAAAAGAAAGAAGAAGAAGTCTATCAGGATACTTATTATTACTTTATCCAAAAAAGTTGATAAAGATCAAAACCTTTTTATTTTTATTTAAAAACATAAGTTAATAAATTTATTAAAAAATTTAAAAATTAATTTTTTTTTTTTACAATTTAATGAAGCCACTTAGTGCAACTTTGTCTTCTAAACTCAATTATTATTATTATTATTATATAAAATATACGATGATATATTATACCAATCAAATAGCTATCGAATGAAAAGATATATACAAATACAAACTACTGTTACGAAGGGATTAGCCCAGCTTTGTTAAGTGCTCTATTAGATGCAACAACAATATTCTCCATCAATAGAAATTAAAAATTATGAGCAAGACGCAAGACTGAGAGGTTGAGGATGACCCCGGCATGAGAGTAACTTGCATTAGAGAGACCCACAGCTTCACAACAGAAACGAAAACCCAAGAGCATTCACCGAAGAAAATGGATAGAAAGGCCTAGATCTATAGAAGAAGAAGAGGGAGATCAGCTTTCACTACACCGAATCATGGAGATTTCAGAGCATCAGCTCACCTTTTCGGAAACAGAGAACAATGGAGGCTGGAAAATTGGTAAGGGAAAGTGAAAGTTAGGGAGAAATGAGGAAAAAAAAGAAAAGAAAAAAGCTGGTAAGTGAACAGTATTGTAGTCGTTGGTGAGCTGCAATTGATGATGACTTTACCCGTGGGTGGTGACTTTCCACGTAGGTGGGAGCCACCAGTTGACCCAACGAAAATGTGTTACCAGTTTTCATTTTTTGAAAATCAATTATTTGAATTTTGAGCGATAAGAGCAATTAAGTAAGGACAGAGCTAAGATTCCAAGTAAGGGGCTGTAGTAAAAAAAAAATGTATATGTAATTTTAGTCCCTATATTTTGTATTTTTTATTATTATTTTGGTCCTTACATTTTTATTTCACTATTTTTATTCTTTAAATCAATTAATGCGTTCCATTTTGGTACTTATCGTTATTCACTTAACAACAATTGTTGATTTGGTAAACGGAGTGCACTGTTGGCACATTAAATGCTGATGTGGCCAATAAAATAATATTAAAAAATGTCACGTCAGCATAAAATAATGATTAAAAAAGACACATAAGCATCCACATCAATTTTTGATTTTGAAAATTAATTTATCTATTTTAACAAAATAAAAAATAAAAAAAAAACAAAATTAGAACCTAAAATACATGAATTTAGATCTGCCATCCTCTTCATCAAAAAGACAAAAGAGCACAAACCCAAAAAAAATCATACAAGCCCAGAAAATCAAACATAAGAACATAAGAAAATTAAACCCAGAAAAATCATAAATGAATATTGTACAAACAAAATCAATCCATTTATGTATATATACATAAACCAAATTATCCAAAACAAAATCAATCCACATATACCAACACAAACCCAGCTTAACCATACCAACACAAAGCAAAATTAAAATTAAAATAAGAACACAAACCCAGATTAAACATAAGAACATAAACTCAGATTTTCTAGGATTTTCTTACCCTTTCTTGTCAACCAAACACAAACACAAACTGATCTCCAACAAGAACACCAAAACATATCAAACCTAGCAATCAACAAACCCACCCCACGACCCACTCCAACAACAAACCCACCCTTCGACCCACCATCAAACCTAACCGACCACTGCTTCACAACCATTGACCACTACTACTGATTTTTGTTTCACAACTATCACCACACCAATCTCAGCCTCTTTCTAAACCTAGATCAAAACTATGGAAGGTTGTGGAGAGGGGCGGAAACAAGGAGGGACGAGCAGAAAGGGGAATCGGGGAGGAAGAGTCACTAGTCTGAGACAAAGAGACCCACCGAGAAAGAAAGACATCGATCTGAGCCACACAGAGAGAGAGAGAGAGAGAGAGTAAAGCACCGATCTGAGCGAGGAGCTTGAGGCATTTGGGTTTGGGTTTGGGTTTGAGCAAAATCAAGAGATAAAGAGAATGGGTCAATTAGAGAAAGAAAAAAAAAAGCACCACAACCAATTGTGGTGGTGGCAGTGGTGATGAGCAAGGAGGTAGAGCTCAAAGCTTTTGGCCATGAACGTGTTTTGGAAGAGAGAGATCTCTGTTTTTTGGAAGAGAGAGAGGAAGTTTTGAATTTTGGAAGAGTGAGGAAGCTTGGAGAATGTTTTAGAAGGGTTGGGGGAACTGGTTTTTGATAAGGAAGTTTTGGGTTGAAGTTTTTTCTGGGTTTGTGTTCATGTGATTGAATATTTTGATTTTGTGTTCTTTCTTGTTCATGTTTAAGATGAGACCAGATCTGAGTTCATGTGTATTTTAGGTTCTAATTTTGTTTTTTTATTTTGTTAATGTAGAGTCTGGGTTTGAGCACTTCTACCGTCGAGTGAGTGAACTCAAGCCCAGCTAGCCCAATACAATGAATTTGTAGAGAGCGGGTTCAAGAACTAGGCCCTAGTGAGAGTTACAACGACTAAGCGTGGTTGCATATGGGTTGGATAGCATGAACATGGACTGAAATGTGCAATGATGCTCCTCGGCCCTCCTCTCGGGAGCTTGAAGTTCTTATTCTTTCCTTAGTGATTGGTTACAAAGGTTTCAGTGGGGATACAGACTACTACAGTGTCCTATATTTCTGATCCTTCGGCCCCATTTCCAGAGGGATCCCTTACCTTATATATCCCCTTTCAATTGATCTTAACCCTACATTTGTTGATCAGGCAGGTCACTACTTGAGTGCTTGTCCCATCAGCCGCCTTCCCATTCCTTCTGCGGGTTGCAGCAACCAAGGCTGCACTGTTCAGGGGTCATTTCCTCATTAATGCGGCCAGAACATTAGTTGTGGGTATTTAATGTGGAGGTGACAGTTCATCCTGGACTTGCTCCTTCACCATGCTTTTATGGCTGGCACGTTGTACTTGTGCTTTCTCTTTAGATGCTTTAGAGGGCACCCTTTGGTGGCCTGTTGCTCCTCCTTTCTATGGTCTCGGCTGGTTGAGGACGTGGTCGTCCTCTGCGATATTCCTTGGCAACTTGGGCCTTCTACGTTCATCCTCGGACGTTCCTTCCTCCTCGGCATGGGCCTTGGGCTTGGTGTAAAGTGGGTCGGGATTGCCAAATTCTCCGACCCCACAATAGCCCCTCAAAATCCTATTGTTCGGCTCCTCGGACGAGGAGGAGGATTTTGATGTCCTCGGGCCTTTGTCATGGCTTGTCATGTCTTTTCCTCTGCCAGTGCCAGAGTCTCTTCACCTATCCAAGGCACGTTCTTGGTGCCTCGGTATACGGAGCGTATCCTCATTAAATTCTGGCGGCTCTGTGCTCCCCACGTTCAACGGTGTGATGCCAATCCAACGACTGGGCTTTTTCCAGCTTTATGAGCGAGGAAACCCGCACGGTTATCTTTAGTTGGGGGTATAAATATCTATTTGAACCGATTGGCCCTTTTACTTTTGCATTCAAGAGCTCTTGCGCACGTTCACTGAATTCGGTCAAATCTCCAACTACACCCACGCCTTTTTCAGCATAAAAAGCCTGTCCGAGGAGTTTTCCCTCAGCTCTGTAAGTCTTCTTCTCTCTCCCCAGCTCGAATTTCCTCTCCGATTCTTTCTTTCCTTTGCCCTTTCTTGAGTCTCTTAGTCGTTGTTAGAGATGGGTAGATTTAAGAAATTAGTTGAGTCTGAAGAGGCGATGGAGAAATTCATCACCGATTATAAGATACCCAGTAATGTGGGTTTAAGGTACTGTGAGGAAGAGGAGTGGCACATTCGGAGGAAGGAGGGTGAGGTCGTCATTCCCATCATTGCCTTCCTTGAAGGCGGTATGAGGATCCCCATGGCGCCGGTAACGAAGGGCTACCTTAGGTACTTTAGATTGGCCCCCACTCAGTGCGCCACCAACGTGTTCAGAATCCTGAGTTGTATGGACGCCTTAAATGAGAAGATGGGGTTGAGGTTAACCCATCACGATGTAAATTGGTGTTACAACCTCCAACAGCTAAAAGGTAAGTCTTATTACATGAAGACGAGGGATGACAAGGTCTGGCTTATCCAGTGCCTTCCTGAGTCCAGTAAGGGGTTGAACAAAGACTTTCTCATCGTGTCCGGGGAGTGGCACGATGGCCTTTACTGTCCGACAAAGGAGGGGACACTAGGTGGGGTACTTAGAGTAGGAGAGGGTCTAGTTTTTTTTTTTTTTTTGGTTGTCAGTCTGCCTTGTTCGGTTGCTGACAGGTACTTGTTTTCCTTTTTGCAGATCCACACGCCTTTGAGCGTCATTTTAACCTAGTCAACAAGGAAGACTTGGAAGTTGTCCTCAGGGCGGAGATCTTTGTGAATGAGGCTGATAACCAAGTTAGAGCCGCCCACAAGATCCTCAGGTATAAGCCGATCCAGAAGTCGTTTCCGGCTCCAAAGCACGTGATCAGAGCCGGTGATCCTCGGCTTCGTGAGATAACCATAGCGGAGCAAGGGTTTTTGCTTCCCGAAGGTATTCCGTTAGCAGGTCCTTCCACCTCCACACAAGCTGTAGAGGCCGAGGAGGAAGAGCTAGGAGAAGAGGAAGAAGTTGTTGATTTGGGTCCATCCGAAAACGAATTCGGCGCTTTTGACCAAGTCCACCTGGCCGAGGATCCCTCTGGTGACTCGGGTGATCCTAATCTGACCGAGGCGGATCTCCTCTCTGCAAGGGCTTCTCCCCAGGCCAAGATGGGCTTTAAGAGGCAATCCCAGACCAGCCTACTTGATCTGCTTGAGGGTCAGTCGGGGAGGGACGAGTCAGGGAAGTCCCAATCTAAGCTTTCTCCTCCGCTACCTAAGTCTCAACTTGTTTAGACCAGGTCGTCCTCTTCCAGTCCAAGCTTCCACCTCCTCCACCTCAGCCGAGTTTGCCACAAAGGCTCGAGCCCACTGATCCTTAGCATAAGAAGGGCCCTAAGGGCAAAAGGCCTATGGGAATTGACAGGACTCGCTCTTCCCAGGAGGAGGATGAGGCTCGGCGACCTCCTAAGCAGTAAAAAACTGGGCACCAGGGCCAAGGAAGAGAGGTGGCTGTGCAGTCTGAGGCCCGGGCATGACTCTCTGCCCCAATACTCCATGGGGAGCCTTTGATGGATAATGCCTCCCTGGGGGTGAAGGTGCATATGTGGCCGATGCGCTAGAGAGATCCCTGCTGCTCCCTGCCGATATGGCTCAATTGGAGGGCCTGAGGAGGCAAGAGGTCATCCTCAGCCTCAAGAGGTACTTAGGCATGGTAAGCCATTCGCCGCTTAAGAGTTTGTTGATTTTTACTCTTCGGTTCCCAAAATTATCGTTTGTTTGTTTCAATTTACAGGCTGTCCAGGCCACTTACAGGCTGGAAGAGGAGGCCAATAAACAGAGCAAGGCCCTAGAACAGGAATGTGACAACCGCCTGGATGCCACGCGGGTCCTTAAGAACTCCGAGGATGACCTCAAGAAGGTAAGGGAGGCTCTAAAGGAGGTGATGAAGGCTAGAGATAGCATGGTGTCAGGCTTAGCTGGCGCTCAAAAGCAGGCTGCCGACCAAACGAGGCACTTTCTAGACGCTGAGGGCCAACTGCAAATTGCTAAGGAGCACATCGCTGACTTAAAGCAGAGGTTGGCCGAGGCAGTGGAGGCTAAAGGCATTGTCGAGTATGCCAGGGATGAGGCTCTAAGAGCCAAAGCAGAGGCTGAGTCTGCGAGGATAGAGGCCGAGAGCTCTAAAGAGCAAGCAGAGGAAGAGGCCTTTGCTGAGGGAGTGGCTAAGACTGAGGCTGCCCTCAAGGCTCAAGTCCCTGAGGTATGCAAGCGCTATTGCTCCCAGACTTGGAATGAGGCCCTCAACCAAGCGGGGGTCGAGGCCTCGTCTGAGCTTAGGAGGGCCGAGAGAGTGTATTACCTTCCTGCTATTCGAGAGGCTGCCTCTGCCACTTCTGAAGCCGACACCGCCCCCGAAGTGGCAGACGGGGACCACTTCTACTGATAGGCCTGCCGAGGAGGTTGAGCATTAGAGGGTGCTAGAGGAAGGAGAAACTAGTAACTTGGAAGTGCCCCTAGATGTGGTGAAGCCCTCTGTTGGTCCTCAAGTCCCTCTTGCTGACTCCCAGGCTCTTCCTGCAGAGGGGGACCTTCCCAAAGTTGCCCCCCAGCCAAGGAGACAGCTCTTATGGTGGTGCCTCTACAGGCTGTTCCTCTAAGTCAAAGCTCCGAAGACCCCGAGGACACCTCTGGACAGCCTCCCAAGGGGGGGATAACTCTCAAGTCGAAGAAATAGGCTGTCTTAGCTAGCTTTTACCTTATGTTTTCTGCTTTTGTTGTTGTTGTTGTTTTTTTTTTTTTTTTTAAGGCACTGTATTGCTACTTTTAAATTGAATGTATGAATCACCTCTTTTTTACGTTATGTGTTAATTGTTATTGTGATGAGTTTTACTACTGATATAACTTGGGCTTTAATTATTAGCTTCACAATCTCAGAAGCTCAGCATGTTTTTCATTCTGAATTGGCAGCCAAAAAATGTAAAGGCCATAGTGATAGTTTCCACTTAGACCTTGGTCGATAATTGAACCACCTTGACACCACGACCTATTTTTGCCGAATTGAATACTGAGGGAACGACTTTACAACATTTGTTCTATATCTCATGAATTGGCTACTATAAATGGTAAAAAATGCTAAGCACACAGCACCTGTAAAGATAATCCTTTAAATTCTAGGATCAAATATCGCAGCACAATGTACAAAGGTGCTCATAGGTGTGCTTTAAAAACTTACTGACCTTAAGAAAACCGTTAATTGCTGACCATACTAGGGGGTTAAGTTCAATGTGCTTCAGAATGCCTTAAGTGATGCTCATGGGCTTGTGTTTATTAACGTCTTTGCTAAGTGTAGCCAGTTTCACCAAAGGTCTGAGTCCGAGGATCATGCAAGACCTTGGTTCCGTCTAACTCTTAGGTTCTTCTGTAAGTAACTAGTTTCTCCATAGGTTTGAGTTCGAGGACCATACAAGACCTTGGTTCTGTCTAACACTTAGATCCCCCTGTAAGTAGCTAGTTTCCCCATAGGTTTGAGTCCGAGGACCATGCAAGACCTTGGTTCAGTCTAGTACTCAGGTTTGTCTTGAAGTGGTTAGTTTCCCTATAGATTTGAGTCCGAGAATCATGCAAGACCTTGGTTCAGTCTAGTACCTAAGTTTTTCTTGAAGTGGTTCAGTCTAGTACTTTAGGTGGCCGCCAAAATATAAGATATATAATCATAATAGACCTGAAATTCGAATCACAAGAAAAAGGATGCTTTCATTAATAATAATACATTCTTAGGTTATTTACATTCCACGGACGAGGTACAGTTTTTTCATCTAGATCTTCTAAGTAGTATGCACCTATCCCCACCACCGAGGCAATTCGATATGGCCCCTCCCAGTTGGGCCCCTGCTTCCCTCAGGAAGGATTCTTGGTAGCCCCCATAACTTTCCTCAACACTAGGTCCCCCAGTGCTAGTGGTCTTAGCTTCATATTGGCATCATATCCTTACTTGAGCTTTTGGTGGTAATATGCTAACTGGATCATTGCCCTTTCCCTTCGTTCATCAATCAGATCTAGACTCCTCCCCAGTAGTTCATCATTACTGCCTGGGGTGAAAGAACTCGTTCTTAGCGTTGGGAAGTTTACCTCTAGAGGGATAACAGCCTCAGCCCCGTAAGTCATGGTAAAAGGTGTCTCCCCTGTTGACCGCCGTGGTGTAGTCCGGTATGTCCAAAGAACGTGTGGCAGCTCTTCTACCCACTTTCCCTTGGCGTCATCTAGTCTCTTCTTAAGCCCATTGACGATGACCTTGTTGACAGCCTCGGCTTGCCTGTTTCCCTGAGGATAAGCTGAAGTTGAATACCTGTTTATGATCCCAAGTTCACAACAGTACCTCCTAAAGACCTTGCTGTCGAATTGGAGTCCGTTATCCGAAATGAAGGTATGAGGGACCCCGAATCGTGTGACAATGTTTCTCCAAAGGAATTTCTTAGCGTCCACATCCCTGATGTTGGCCAGCAGCTCAGCTTCGACCCATTTGGTGAAGTAATCTATGGCAACCAATAGATATCTCTTATTCCTTGGTGCTTTGGGGAAAGGGCCTACAATATCCAAGCCCCACTGGGCGAACGGCCATGGGCTGGACAAAGGGTTGAGGACCCCTCCAAGCTGATGAATATTTGGGGCGAACCTTTGGCATTGGTCGCATTTCTTAACATACTCCAAGGCCTCCTTCTACATCCCCGCCACCAATATCCTTGTGTGACGGCTCGGTGAGACAGGGATCTTCCTCATGTGTGGCTCCCACAGATCCCCTCGTGCAGCTCTTCGAGCAATAACTCTGATGCCTCGGGGTGGATACACAGTAGGTATGGTCCAGAGTAGGAGCGCCTATACAATTTGTGGTCCTCGGACAATCAGAACCGAGAAGCAATCCTTCGTAATTTTTCAGTCTCTAACTTCTCATCGGGCAGAACATCATCTTTGAGGAACCTCACCATGGGATCCATCCAGCTGGGACTCATCCCGACTTGATGGATGTGGACCGTGCCCTTTGTCACCTCATTTGCTCTTTCTAGGTGCTTTACAAGAATGATTCGAGGCAAATCCCCTGCTGAGGAGGTGGCAAGTGTGGCCAATGAATCGGCATGGGTGTTTCCACTCTTGGAGACATGTTTCAAGTTGAAAAGATCGAAATCTGACTGCAAGCGCTTGACCTGACCTAGGTACTCTTGCATTCTTAAATCTCTGGCTTCCAATTCTCCTTTTACCTGGCCTACCACCAATCTTGAATTCGAGAACATCTCCACTGCTTTTCCTCCCATTTTCTGCACCATGACAATCCCTTGTAACAGTGCTTCATACTCAGTTTCATTGTTTGTGGCCGAGAACTCTAGCCTCAGGGATTTTTCTATGACAGACTCCTCAGGGGATATTAAGGCTAGCCCTACTCCAGACCCCCTTTGATTTGCCGCGCCATCAACGTATACCTTTCAACATGGTGGCCCTAGGATGGAGATTGCCCCAACTGATTTTTCGTCCATGCTTTCCTTCTCGGCTGTCATCTCTACTGGTGGTTCAACGAATTCGGCCACCAAATCAGCTAGGACTTGGCCTTTTATGGAGGTCCGAGGCATGTATTTGATGTCAAAAGCCCCCAGAATTGTGTTCCACTTGGCGATCCTCCCTGTGTAATCAACTGTCCGAAATACAGACTTCAAGGGTAGTTGGGTTAGGACAACCACTATGTGAGCCTGGAAATAATGGGGGAGCTTTCGTGTTGCGTGGACCATAGCTAGTATGGCTTTCTCCAAGGGTAGGTACTTGACCTCAGCTTCATGTAGTGATTTGCTAACGTAATAGACCGGTTTTTGAACGCCATTATCATCCCGAATCAGTACCAAGCTCACAGCGTGAAGTGCCACAGCAAGGTATGCGTATAGGACCTCGTCGGCCTCAGGATTGGACATGACAAGTGGCCGGGATAGGTACTCCTTGAGTTGCTGGAAGGCCACGACACAATCCTCGGACCACTGAAATCCCTTCCACTTGTTGATCAGGAGATAGAAGGGCCTGCATCTGTCAGCTGACCTGGAAATGAATCGATTCAGGGCCGCGATCATTCCAGTAAGCTTTTAGACCTCCTTGGGGTTTTGCGGAGGTTTTAGATTATGAATAGCCTTGATTTGGTCAGGGTCAACCTCAATTCCCCTGTGGGTAATAATGTATCCTAAAAATTTGATCCCACGCCAAACGAGCATTTAAATGCATTCAGGCACAGCTTGTGCTTCCTCAAGACACCAAAGGTGTAGCGGAGGTTCCTTAAATGTTCGAACACCGCCTTACTTTTCACCACCATATCATCAACGTAGACTTCGATGCTCTTGCCCAGCATCGGCTCGACCATTCTCGTCATCATCCTTTGATAGGTGGACCCTGCGTTCTTCAGGCCGAACGGCATTACTTTGTAATGGTAGTTCCCAATGGGCGTCACAAAGGCTGTCTTCTCCTGATCCTCCAAGGCTAGTGATATTTGATGATAGCCATGAAAGGCGTCTAGAAAGCTCATCCGAGGATGGCCCGTAGTTGCATCCACTAGCTGGTCTATCTGAGGCATGGGGAACGGGTC
The DNA here is from genome assembly GCA_032727855.1 of Quercus ilex subsp. ballota. NCBI lineage: Eukaryota > Viridiplantae > Streptophyta > Magnoliopsida > Fagales > Fagaceae > Quercus > Quercus ilex. The sequence continues at coordinate 25,449,712 of CM064909.1, forward strand.
TTTTGGACATGCCCTATTCAGGTCAGTGAAGTCCACGCAGACCCTCCACTTTTCGCTTTTCTTCTTGACCACCACAGTGTTGGCCAACCACTCAGGGTAGAAGACCTCTTTGATAGCCCCTGCACGCTTAAGCTTATTCACCTCTTCCCTAATTGCATCAATGTGCTATCTCGATGGGCGTCAGGGTGGCTGTTTCTTGGGAATTATGGACGGATTGATGTTGAGATGGTGACAGATGAAGGACAGATCAATCCCTGAGGCATCACAGGCATCCCATGCAAACACGTCAATATTACTTTTGAGGAACTCAATTAGCTCCTCCTGTTCCTTGGGAGGCAGCCGAGCCCTGATCCGAAAGAACTTCTCCGAGTTGTCGTCAATTACAACTTTCTCCAGATCCTCACATTTTGCTTCCTCGGCAGCTGCATCTCGAGGTGCTGCCGAGGTCTTTAATTGTTATAAGCCCTCTTCAGTAGTGGCCGAGGGCTGTGCATCGAGCTGACGTGATATGGCAGCCACCATGCATTGCCTTGCTGTGGATTGACTGCCACGAAAATCGAGAACTTGATCTCCTGACAGGAATTTCACTTTCTAGTGCAAGGAGGAGGCGACAGGCCCCAAGGTATGGAGCCATGGCCTTCCTACGATGGCTGTGTAGGGAGAGTAGGTGTCCACTACTATAAAGTTCACCTCTACCACCTCTGGGCCGGTTTGGATGGGCAGCCTGATCATGCCCTTTGGGATAACAAGCTTCCCGTCGAAGCTCATCAAGGGAGAGCTGTAGGGCGTTAAGTCCTCCGGTTTCAACCCCAACCCTTTATAGAGGTCTTGGTACATTACCTCGACCGCGCTGCCATCATCGACTATCACTCTCCTCACATCATAGTCCCCGATTCTGAGAGTGATCACCAGAGCATCATCATAGGGCTAGGTGGTCCCAATCTTGTCTTCCTCTGAAAAGCTCAAGGTTGGGTGAAAATTCCTCCTGGCCCTCTTCGGCTCTGGATTGGACTCGTCGGCAGGCATCTGGGTCACAGACAACACTTGCGAAGGGCGTGTGCCTGTTTTTCTTGGTGCGGCCAAGATTACATTGATCGTCCCTGCGGGTGCCCTTAGGGCGTTATCTCTCATCGGCTCCTGATGGGTCTGGCCTTGATTGTCACTGGGGTGATGCAGGAGGTGCTTCAGCTTTCCTTCTCAGACCAGCTGGTCCAGATAGTTCCGAAGATTCTTGCAGTTCTCTGTAGTATGTCTGTGGTCTCTGTGGTACTGGCAGTAAAGGTTCTGATTGCGCTTCGTGGATTCTCCCACCATCTTATTCGGCCACCTAAAGTATGGCTCGCTCTCAATTTTCGCCAACACCCTGTGTACTGGCTCTCGGAATAAGGCATGGACTACCTGCATGTCGGCTGCTCCAGATTGTCCCGTGAAATTCCTCCTCGAGCAGGTGTTGTTGTATCGGTCCGACCTAAAATCCCTCATCTCTTGAAGGATAGCCTTCTCTTTTCCTTTACCCTGCAGCTGGTTTTTCTCCACTCGTTTGTACTTGTCAATCTGATCCATCAGCTGGCGCATACTGGTGACAGGCTTGCCAGTCAGAGACTTTCTTAGGTCGTGTCCAGTGGGGAGACCATTTTTGAAGGTACTGATGGCCACATTATCAAAATTGCCCTCCAATTCGTTGTACATCTCCCAATATCGGCCCAAGTAGGCCTTTAAAGTCTCTCCATCATGCATGGATAGAGATAGTAGCACGCTCAAGGGCTGAGGGGCTATGCTGTTCGTAACGAAGCGGGAGCCAAAGGCTTGGGTCAGCTGTCTATACGAATCTATAGAATTCGTCTTCAAGCCATTGAACCACCTCATCGCCACTGGACCCAAACTGGAGGGGAAAACCTTGCACATCAACGCCTCGTTCTTAGAATGAACAGCCATCCTTTGGTTGAACTGGCTCACATGCTCCACGGGGTCCGTTATGCCGTTATAAATGGAGAAGGTTGGCTGCTGGAACCGCCGAGGAAGGGTAGCCCCTTCTATATGGCGTGTGAAGGGCGACTTGGATAGTTGATCTAGTGCCCTGCTCATGGCATCGTATCCCAAACCCCTAGGAGATGGGCTTTTATGCTTACGCTTCCGGTAGTGCTCCTCTTCATGAGAGAATGTCTCGCTTGGAGGAGTTCTTGATCTTTACCTATAGTCATCGTCGCTTTCATCATCGGAGGGCAAGTCGGGGCTAGGTTGAGACCGCCTTCGTTGTGCATGGCGCAGCCTCTTTTTCAAGTCATCTATCTCTCGTTGCATGGCCTGCTCATCGTTCTGCCCCTGGGTCACGCGGCTCCTGACCTCTTTTGGTTGTATGGCCCGGTTGTTGTTTTGTCTCTGGGGCACATGACTGTCCCCGCACGAGTAGCTTCTGCTGGTTTGAGTGGTGTGTACACTTCCTTTTCGAAATCTTCCATTCTCTTCGTTTCGATCACGCTCAGGGTCGGCGAAATTACCCTGATGCTGGGATTTGACTGGTTCAGGCTGATGGGAGCCTGCCTGGTGAGGGCCTGGTCCTACCATGCTTAATCGTTGCTCTTACTAACACACAAGTTCTTCCCACAGACGGCGCCAATTGTAGGGATTGGGTTTGAGCACTTCTACCGTCGAGCGAGTGAACTCAAGCCCAGCTAGCCCAATACAATGAATTTGTAGAGAGCGGGTTCAAGAACTAGGCCCTAGTGAGAGTTACAACGACTAGGCGTGGTTGCATATGGATTGGATAGCTGATCATGGACTGAAATATGCAATAATGCTCCTCGGCCCTCCTCTCGGGAGCTTGAAGTTCTTATTCTTTCTTTAGTGATTGGTTACAAAGGTTTCAGTGGGGATACAGACTGCTACAGTGTCCTATATTTTTGATCCTTCGGCACCCTTTCCAGAGGGATCCCTTACCTTATATATCCCATTTCAGTTGATCTTAACCCTACATTTGTTGATCAGGCAGGTCACTTCCTCGTTAATGCGGCCAGAACATTAGTTGTGGGCATTTAATGTGGAGGTGACAGTTAATCCTGGACTTGCTCCTCCACCATACTTTCATGGCTGGCACGTTGTACTTGTTATTTCTCTTTAGATGCTTTGAAGGGCTCCTTTTGGTGGCCTGTTACTCCTCCTTTCTATGGTCTCGGCTAGCCGAGGACGTTCGGCGATATTCTTTGGCAACTTGGGCCTTCTACATTCATCCTCGAACGTTCCTTCCTCCTCGGCATGGGCCTTGATCAATTGGTATAAAGTGGGCCGGGATTGCCAAATTCTCCAACCCCACAGTTAAAATAGATAAATTAATTTTCGAAATCAAAAATTGATGTAGATGCTTATATGTCTTTTTTAATCATTATTTTATGTTGATGTGGCATTTTTTAATATTATTTTATTGGTCACGTTAGCATTTAATGTGCCAATAGTGTATTCCATTTGCCACATTAGCAATTTTATTAAGTGAATAATGGTAAGGATCAAAATGAAACGCGGTAATTGATTTAGAGACTAAAAGTGGTGAAATAAAAATGTAGGGACCAAAATGAAAAAGATGCAAAATGTAGGGACTAAAAGTGTATTTATACAAAAAAAAAATTATCATGAAAATCTAATTCGTATTAACAAATCAAGGAAGTTATATATATGTGTCTATATGTGTATATATATATATATATATGTTAAGCTCATATATAGTAAAAAATATATTATACTAGAATTATATTATCTTTTTAGTAATTATGGACCAAATTACATTATTTTTTTTTTCACTTATATCTCTGCCATAAATGTAATCCAAAAAAAGAAAAAGAAAAAAGAATGGGTAATTGTATTAGAACCTCTTTGCCTCTTCCTTTTGTGTGTGTGTTTGTTTTTTTTTTTTTTTTAAAAGGGTAATTGTCCCACATTGCTTAAGAGAATGTGTTATGTGTAGTATAACTTACCCTACCTTTCCTTAAAAGTTACAATAACTTTTGAGTAGAGTTTTGATGTACTTTTGTGTTAGAATTTATTTCCCTCTCTTTTATGTGTGTGTTTGTTTCTTAAAAAAAAAATTAGGTCATTGGTTTTAGTTATCCCACCCACCTACATGCCACAATTTTTATTTTTGTTTTATTTTGTTTTTTCTTCGTCCACCCATTCCTTATCTTCTAGACCTTTCTTTTTCTATTTTTTTTCTCCACCTTTTTTACATCCACACAATTAATCATTTTTATATTTCCCCTTCTCCTTCTTCTTCTTCACTTGTTTTGTTTCATCTTCTTCCTTTTACTTTATTTCGTCCACCTTAAAGTCTCTCTCTCTCTTTTCAATTCAGCATCTCTAGCTCTATCTCAGTTGTGGTTTTTTTTTTTGGGGAAAGGGCTGGGCTTTTTATTTATTTATTTTGGGTACGTATTTTGGATTATGGGTGATGAAATATAACTTGGTTTTCACCCAATCTAAACGCCCTCTCTTCTTTTAGGAATAATGAACTACATTCCAATCTAAACTCAGTTCTTATATGCTCTTTGGTTTATGCTGTGTCCCTTATCTACAACCATGCTTTCGCTTTTGTTTTTCTCTACCTTTCTTATTCAACCTTCTTTAAGCTCCGTTATGGACCCTATCACCTTCTCTTTCCCCACATTCAATCCTGAAAGTTGCAGTAATGGAGAGCTTATTTGCATGGGTTCAGCGACTGCAGTCGATGGATATTTGAGCATTACACCGGAGCTACAACACGGCAATTTCACCTCACAAACTCAGCTAAAAACCAAGGTTGGCCGGGTTCTGTATTCCCACCCTATGCTCGCATGGCCAGCCAATATCTCAACCATCTTCACTGTTAGAATTTCTACATTCCAGAATTCAACTGATTCAGGAGATGGAATGGCGTTTATTATTGCACAAAATCATGATCCGTCGCCACCAGATAGCCATGGCTTCTTTCTCGGAATCCTTGATCGGTCAACCGAAGGTAAGTGTATATATATATATATATATATATATAAATATTTTAATGTTCTGTTTGGATTTTAGACCCTTTCCTGGAAATATAAATTACTTTAACAAAAAAAAAAAAAAAGGAAATATAAATTGCATTAATTTGGGATAGAAAAATATATCAAAGATGAGACTCTATTACCACACACCTTTAGTATGATAATCACTTCACATTTATAATTTTTTGTGAGGTTGGTGGAGAGAGGGGAGAAGCTTGGTTTAAGTCTTTATAAGAGAGTTTTACCCACTTAGACTAAGATAGAATAAAATTAGTAAAGAAAAAAAAAGACTCCTTAAATTGACTAAAAAAAATGACAACTAAATAAATAGGCTAAAGAAAAAGAAAAATTACCATTACACATTAATTCTACGTCTAGTTGGTCTGGTTGGATTGCTTTTAGGGAAGATAGAAAAAAAAAAGTGAAAAATATGGGAGAAAATGGATAAGAAGGGTGTTTAGTTGGAAGAAGGAAGGGAGAGAAAATTAGTGAGACTCAACTGTTTTCTCTCTGCACCCACCGAAACTTCACCTAACCAAATTGGGGGAAAAAAATGAGCGTGGAAATAAAGAGCAAAAGCTCATTGGCATTTTGGACAAAATTACCCCTCCATTTTGAAAAAAAATTGAACTAGCTACTGCCACGTTCAAAAGCTCATGCGCTCTTCACCCAGCCATGTTCAAAAAATTGAACATTTTGTCTTTTTTTCTCTTGGCTCTTCGTCGAGCCCTGTTCACAAAGTTCTTTTTTGGTTTCTTTTCACGTTATTTTTTTTTTTTAATTTTTATTTTTAAAGAAAACAGTTTATATTCTTGAACTTCTTATGATTTTTTTAAAAACTTTTTTGTTATAAAGTATTCATTGATACATAAATTTTTAATAAAAATATAATGTATTACTTTTGTTTTATCTAATAGTGAAATAAAAGTAATTTTTTATCAATTTTATTTTTTATTCTCTCATTTTTCTTCTCAACTAAACAAAAAATGTTTTCCATCTTTCTATTTTTCCATCCTCTTAACCAAACAGATATAAGAGAAAACTAAATCTCTTTAATTCTTTCACTTTTCTATACCTCCAACATTTTCAATTCTCTTATTTTTTCACCCTTCCAACCAAGTGGACCCTAACTATACACTCGTGCACATAATGTTTATAATTTCACGTGTTGTTTGCAGTTTTTAAACATATTCACATTTAACATACAAAGTGAATAATGTGTACATATGATATATACAAATAAATGTGCAATAATCAGCACAACCTGACATTCACGTACTAATTAGTTGTGATATATATTAGGTTTTTCATTAAATTCAAATACATAATTGTACTGAATTTTGATAATTCATGAAAATCAGTAAGCTAAATGTTTCGAATTTTCACCATGGTTAGGTGACTTGAGAAGGAAGAAAATAACTATCGAATGTGACTAGGGTGAACCGACCAAGGACCCTTCTACGATTAAATCAGTTTTCTCTCTAAATCACAAGAGTAATGAGTGGATGAATAGTGAATACGTACCTTAGCTAGATGAGGCTTGGTCCTTTTATAGAGAGTTTAGAGTGGGTTTACTTGTTGGGCGCCACTAACATTAGGGGGAATGTGTGGACTTAGTGGGGAATGTGGAGCGAATTTTGGGGAATTCACCACATGATCCGAGATGTGAGTTAGTGGGCTAACCATTTGAGATTGTAGAAAACACACGAAAATTTACTAGGTGTTTATTAGTCTTCCATACTTGAATATTGTATGGACAACCGTACTTTCCTTTGACGACCAGATCCTTGCTGGACAACCAGTGACCTGCTTGCAAGTCTTTATTTTATGTTTGTGATATGCACCTCTTTTTCTCCTTTTTGAGGGCTCTTTTGGACATTGCTGATCTTGGATGACCAATATGGACGAAGAATACTTCTTGTTGATCACCATCAAATTTAATCCTCTTTTTATCTATAGTTTTTAAGGGTAATACCTTAGGTTTTATGATTAAATGTAAACACATGGTTATATTGAAAAATGAAACACAAATAGTAGTAAGTAAAAAATTTTAACCAAACTAGTTTGACGCTATTTTACTTCAACCTATTATGTGGGAATTGAAGAAACTATTCATGTGTAGTTTTAATCACGTAATTTTTTTAATGAATCATTTGACTTATTTAAATAATATACATAGATAATCTTATTAATTGCTACATAATGAGTTAGAAAAGACAACTCAAATCCAATTTAGAATTAAACTTTGTCCATAGTAGTAGTATATTTTCTAATGCTAATTAAATTCAATATAATTTTGTGTTTGAATTAAGATATTATTTGTAAGACCAAGCACCAACCAGTTAGAGATAAACTTTCTCCAAATCTACTACTATGTGGCCCAAGTGGCACAAATCAATTGTAGGCTCATGTACTTATAGAACAAGCATATTAACATTTGGTTAGACTAGGTTTAGTCAAGGTATATAAACCTTACATTAGATTCGTTATAACACAAAAGCTTAATATCATCAATATATCAATATAGAGCTGTTAAGGATTTTCTCACTATAGTTATTTGTGTGTGCTCTCTTTTTCATTCTTTTTCTCATTGCACAATAACTTTAATAAGAGCCAAAGCTCAATCTTGGCTCTCAATTTTTATTTTTCCAACAGAAAATCCACCCATCAGTTCCGAACAATAGTGAATCAGTAATCACACAAGCTCTTAGAGCCGCAGTCGATGATTCGCACCAAGAAAACCTGATCAAGATTCAATCTGTGTTTTCCCTCTTTAGATACGTCACACTGGCACAACCCACTATGGTGGCTAATTTGCCACTGTCCTCAAGACCAATCATGAAGCTCTACTGCCTTGTTCAATGCCCTCTCAGACATGGGTGGTGGTAGCTACATCGATCCTCTTCAGCCATCGAAAAAAGATTGGATCTTTCCCTTGTCACCAACACAGATCGACATCGTCCCTCCTAGAAGGTTCAGATAGATCTCACTTTTCTTAGGACATGCCTCCGCATATGTTTTGCAAAACAAACCAAGTGCATACTGTTAGGACATATGTGTTTCACATACTAAGAACATATGTCTTACTTATTTATGTAAATTGGCTAATCCTTTGACAAAACGCACTCTACTTGTAATTGGGTAGTTCTAGGTGTTTTTAATACTTCAAGGAACAATGTTTCAAGGTCAAGTGTTGAAGTCATCAAGTCTGTCCAAGAAAAAGCAAGCTGAAGTGCAAAGTTTTTAAATCTCGACACCTGCTCGATAGCTACCTCGACACCTGACTATCTGTCGAGATCTTCAGCTGATTCTTATCGCAATCTCGATAGCTTCTCGATAGCTTGTCGATCGATCGAGAAAGTTTCTGTCCCCTCGACAGCTTCTCGACACCTCCTCGATAGCTGCTATCTGTAGAGATTCATTAAACCTCGACACCTCCCGACACCTCTCGATCGATCGAGGTTACGGGAAATCAGAATTTTCAGCTTTTTGATTTTTGGGCCAGGCTTTTGTATTTGTGTAGGGTTTCTTTTCTCACAACCCTAGACCTATATAAGGCTTATTTTAGAGGCCGTCACATAAGAGAATAAGAGAATACATATGAGAACATATTCAAAAGATTATTCTCTCTGAAAGAAGCTACTGCGTCTTTGCGCCTTAGGGTTTTGTAACCAAGTGCTTCTAGGTCTTCATTATTGATGAAGTGAAGAACTTTGCATCCAACATTCTTCTTCTAGTTGGTGTTCTGAAGTCGCGTATTGGGATCCGCGCAATTGGTTAGTCACGTATTGGGATTCGTGCATCAAAGGGTGGCGTTCATAAGTTGAAGAGTTCAGAGGTTCTGAAGCGGTAGAAGGTTTCTGCTGTGAGTTCATCTACGGGGATTGTAGAGTCTAGGGACAAAGGTTTTGTACTAGATCTGAAACTTCTCTTTACTATAGTGAATTGCTTTTCGGGAAGGTTTCCCCCCAGGTTTTTTACTGTGAAACTGGTTGGTTTCATTGGTTTTCCTGGGTCATCATATCTTGTCTTATTTTATTTTTCCGCTGCATGATTTTGACATGATATTGATGTTTGTTTGTTATTAACAAGGTTTATTCATAATTAATCTAATTAACAACTTGGGTTTAAAACTTGTTAATTTTATCAACCGGGGTCTAAATTTCCCAACACATACAAAAGCAAAAGGAATGAACTCGTCTTTACAGTCACGTATGCAGTTGGATGTTTAGGTTCTGTAATCTTATCAACAAGACACATGCTTAAGAGTCTAAAAGTCAAACAGCCCGATTGACTTTCCTTTAAGGCCCATTTGGTTGGAAGAGTGAAAAAGCGGGAGGATATAAATGAGGAGGGGATAGAAAAGTGGGAGGATAGAAGAGATTTTGTTTTCTCTCATTTGCATTTGGTTGGACGGATGTAACAACGGAGAGATAAAAAAATTTATTTGTTTGGTTGAGAAGAAAAATGAGAGGATGAAAAATGAAGTTGATATTAATTTACAATTATGTCCTCATTAAATAAAATGAAAAAGTAACACATTTTTTAGTAAAAAATTTGTGTATGTGCAAGTGGACAAAATAAATAAATAAAAATTGATGTGGAATCAACCTATGTGCAAGTACACATGGGCATTTTTGTCCATGTGCACTTGCACATTTCTCCCCCTTAGTTTTCTCTCCATTTGGGAGAGAAAACTTTTTGGTGGGCCCATGGAGAAAACACCCTGACTCTACCATCTCTTTTCCCTCTCCCCTTCTCAACCAAACACCCTCTAAAATGTTTTCCCTCTCTCTCTCTCTCTCTCTCTCTTTTCCTTCTTCCCTAAAATCCACTCTACCAAATGCACTCTTAAATTTTAAAATTTAACATATTATAGCTATTCTTAGTCCACACTGGGCTCATTGGCCCAAGTTTGTCCACTTGGTACAAACTTGCAAGATTTATGGCTATTCTTAAGCAACATGGGGTGGAGTCATGGCTACATATTCAGGGAGTTCGCAATGCATTCTTTGGTTGGCCTTCATAGTTCATACATGGGTGGGTTAAAAAAAACAAAAAACAAAAACACGAAAACAAACACAATGCTATTTGGTGTGTTTCTAGGTTCCTACATATATTTTGTCTTTTTAGTAATGTAATTCTATGCAAGGTATTGGCACAAGATCTTATCTGCCTCAACATTCTACTATGCCAGCTAAGGCACCATGCCAACCAGATGTCAATTTCGTTATTAGTGTCATGTTAGTGATACAACATCTTGCTATATCAGTCAAGTAGCATAGCCGCCATACCAAGCTATACATTCAAGATCTTCTACGTCATCAGTGTCATGTTAGCGACACAAGATCTTGCCATGCCAGTTGAGCAACAGAGGTGCCACACCATGTTATACATTCAAGGCCTTCCAAACTCAAGTTTTTACCTTTAGTTTGAAGGGGTGTTAGACATATCATAGCCCAAGTAGCCCAAACCAATTGTAGACCCATGTACTTGTAAAGTATAATCCTATGCTAATTGGTGTGTTACAAGGTTCCCACATATAGCATAGGTGCCACACCAAGTTATACATTCAAGACCTTCTACGTCATCAGTGTCATGTTAGCGACACAAGATCTTGCCATATGTTAGTCAAGCAGTAGAGGTGCCACACCAAGTTAAACATTCAAGGCCTTCCAAACTTAAGTTTTTCCCTTTAGTTTGAGGGGGTGTAGACATATTATGGCCCAAGTAGCCCAAACCAATTGTATGCCTATGTACTTGTAGAGCATGAGCCCATGCTATTTGGTGTGTTACTGGGTTCCCACATATAAATTGTCTTTTTAGTAACGTAAAACAAGATCCTATTTGCTTCAACATTTCTACTATGCCAACTAAGGCACCATGCCAACCAGATGTCAGTTTTGTTATCAGTGTCATGTCAGCGATACAAGATCTTGCAATTTTAGTTAAGTAGCATAGATGCCACACCAAGCTATACATTCAAGACCTTCTACATAGGCCTGTACATGGTGCGGTGCGGTTGGTTATGGGGGGAATTTTTGTAGCACACCTATGTCTACACAAGGTTCGGTTCACCATAGTAGTGTAGTGCGGTTAGTTCAGTGCCCCCAAAAAAAAAAAAAATTTACATCAAAATCATCAAACAACCCACACATAAATATATATATATAAAACTCAAATTTTAACAAACAAACATGTTTAAAATATTTCTCTAATACCCACACAAAATTTTCAAACAAATTTACAATTTTCTAGAAACCATAGCTAAAGGAGAAGATAAATAGCCTAGGTCTTGAGCATTATATAACTCCACATACCTGGTAGAAACCATAGTAGCCAGGTATTGACAAGTGATCTTCAAAACATTCTCTAAAAGTTTCTAGATAATAACCATGATAGAGAGCAGAGAGGAGAGAGTGAAACTTGGAAAACAGTGGAATCAAGATGCAAACGGCGGTGGCAGAGAGAGAGAGAGGCGAATGACAGAAAGAGGGAGAAATCAATTTATCTAAAACATAAATTTCAGAATTTAACCTAGACTCCAACTAAAACGACGCCATTTTTGAAGTTTAAACTAAAATTAATATTATGTCCAAATCGACGTCGTTTTGTATCAAATTAAAAAAAAAAATTAATGAAACTATGTCGTTTTATAACTCACTTAATTTAACTCCATTTTCTCCTCTTCTTCTTCCTTCACCTTTCATGCCTCTCTCACTCTCCCTTTCAGAGTTTCTATTTTCATGCCTCTCCTCTCAATCACAATGCATAGGTACTCTCTCTCTGTGTGGAAATTTCTTAAAACTGAAACTTGATTATAAACCATATGTGTATATGTTAAATTATATATATATATATATATATATATATGGCGGTCAGTTTAGTTACTCATCGGAATGCACAATCCACAACTGCTCGCCACACCGACCATTGTCGGTACTTGGAAATTGCCTTCGACCACTGCGCCATACACTTCCGGTGGAGCTCTGTTGGGTGTGGTTCGGATCGGTGCAGGCCAATTTTATCGGCTGCGGGTGAAATCTGAACAAGCTTACTTCTACATCATCAATGTCATGTTAGTGACACAAGGTCTTTTCATGTTAGTTGAGTAGTAGAGGTGCCACACCAAGCTATACATTCAAGGCCTTCCAAACTCAAGTTTTCACCTTTAATTTGAGGGAGTGTTAGATATATTATGGTCCAGACCAGTTATAGGCCCATATACTTGTAGAGCAAGCATATTAATCTTTGGCGGGTCCATGGTTAGCTTAGGTTTAGTCAATCATTCTCTAATATATAAAACCTACATTGACTTTATTGTAACACAAGTGCTTAATATCAATATGTATTTATTAAAAATCTTTTCATTGTGGATGTAAGCTGTTAGGTCGTATAGTGGTGGCTCCACTTTTAATTTAGAGCGGCCTCCTAACTTGCAAAAAACTGTGTGTGTGTGTGTGTGTGTATAAGGTAGGGTTCAAGTAATACCTGGTGTAATTTAAATAATATTACATCATCCAATAACTTGTTATAGAATTCATATTTTGAAAAACCCACTGTTGAATTACATGTTCTATATGTTCATAACATTCATACCAATTGGATGTTATTTATCATTCGATCTATACACTCATTTTTTATGCATTATTTTAAACTTCAAAAACTTGAATTTAAGTAATTGATTGATGAAATGACTATTAATCTTTAATCATCTTAAAATTTTGCAAGCATAGAGAATATTCGAAAATAATGTAATCTAACGGTGGATTTGTCAAAATTTTCATCAAATTAAAAAATATTGAGTGATATAATATTACTTAAAGTCATACCAAGTATAACTTGAACCCAACTCACACACACACGCACACTAAACTAACCTAATTTGGCCATTCCAATAAAAATGTTGAATACTTTAACTTGAGAATTACAAAAATTTGAATTCAACATAAATAAGAATAATGGTACATCCAAAACATTTTCAGTCATGTTCACAATAATTTCACAATAATGTTACATCCAAAACACCTTGACATGTGGTAAGATGTTACTGATTCTAATTTGGACCCAATAGTGACATAACTTTTTTATCTATCAATAAAAACTTGTTGCATAAGATTTCTTGTGAATATGTTGTGGAAGTAGCATTACTCCAAAAATAATTTTGGTCCCCCAAACATGATCCTTAACCCCTTAAAAAAAAGGGGCTTAAATAACAATAATAAAGATTAGCCCCAATATCAACAAAAATATAACTAGGCCAAACAACAAGAGGTGAACAAATTATTCAACACTGAGCCTATTGAAAAACAAGAAAATAAAAATTTTGAATCATTCAAATTTGTAACTCATTCAACCCATTACATAAAAATAATCCATAATTTTTTTTTTTCACCCTTAAAAAATGGTATTAAGAGAAATACTATGGTAGTGAGTTCTTCTTGGCGGTGCTGGTAGTTATGCTCTTTTTGACTTTGCAATCGCAACAATTTTTCTCTTCTTAGTGACTCAGTTTGCAGTTGTAACAAAAATAATCCATTTCTCTCTCTCTCTCTCTCTCTCTCTCTCTCTACATTTTTCGCTTCTGTATTATCATTTTAGAATATCTCTAACTTTATTACACTCATCTCATCATTCTCAGTTTCCACTTTATCTCCTTTCAGACCATTTTTTCTTTCTCTTTATTAGTAGAAAGAAATTGTAATACTTCATTTATTTGCCTTTTTTTTTTTTTTTTTTGTGATGTTGATTTTTTTTTTTATTAGTGTAAAGTTATGATTTATAACTATGTTTTATGTTAGCTTTATTCCTTGACAAAAAATGTTGTAATTGCTCTTTTTGTTCCTTGTATTTTGTGGGATTTTATTGTATTGGGTTTAGTATTAAGTTGGTGAAGAATTGAGCATGAAATAAAGAATCAGTGCAATTTTGTGACTAACTCGCGAGAAGAGTATCCTGCGAAAAGGGCACGTGAGAAGCACACGCTGGAGGCTGAAGAGTCATGCTAGGCTGTCGATTTCGCGACTGTCTCGCGGGTAAGGCCTTCCTGCGAAGTACTTGTGAAACGTTCTGCCTGGAGGATTTTAAGTGAGACTTTCTTACTCTTCACTCATACTATATATACCCTCATTACTCACAAAAGTATGAGAGACTATTCAAGAAGAAAAACCCTAGATAGGTTTTCTACAACACAAAACACCCACTTTAAGAGAGGGAGAGAGAGAGCTACTCATCCTTAGTGAGAAATCATGGTAGCCTCTTCTCCTTTCCTCTCCCATTGTCATACCTTAAAAGGAGATTTATATCCAAACACAACCGACACCTATTTAGAGTGTAGAGCGTGTTTTGGAGTTTGAGAAGGTTTAGGGATTTGCCAAAAGAAGCCGGTAAGGCTTGGCGGATGCAATCGAGCGTATTGCGGGATCCGGAAAGCTAGAGAAGACATGACTCCGAGAAGTTTGTTGGTAGCAGGAGCTTAGAGGGCTCAAGTACATTTGGTAGACTAGGCTTGGAAGGTTTTTTGTTATTCGTATACTTCAACTTTATTCTCTAGTGGATTGATTTCGACTTGGAGGGTTGTGGAGAGATTTTTCGTCGAGTTCTTCGATTTTCTCTTCAATAACACATCTTGATGTTATCTTGTAGTTGCATCTTTTTTCCCTTACTCTTGTGTTTTATTTTTATTGTTTGTTGTTCATGATTATGCACTAGAGTAGTTATCGGTTTATTGCACTTCATTTACTCTTATTCCGCACTTAGATAAGTTAGAGTAAAAGCAATCTAGTCATAATTTTAATTGGGGGTCTAAACAAGCTCTTGTGTTTTAACATAAATCCGAACTTTCAATTAGATTTTGAATAATTTAAGTTTCTTAGTGATTACCTTAAAAAATATTCCTAGAGCCACCACTGAGGCTGAATCACGTAAACATTTGTGTGTGCTCTATCTTTTATGACTCTTCTCATCATTTAATTATCACATATAATCATACAACAACTTTAACACTATGGATGAAAAACACAAACCAATTCTTGTCTTCATTATAGACTCAGGAATATAAGCATATACTAGCTGCCTAGAGTCAACGAACTTGGAGGTTTGGATCACTAGGAACTGAGCCAATTGATCAGTTTAATTTGTTAGGAAAAAGCATTTGAAAATATATTTTAAAGTGTCAAATAAAATGGAAATGTAGGTGTTGTTCGGCAATTAGCTGTGGAGCTTGACACCTTCAAGAATGAATATGATTTAGACGGAAACCATATTGGCATTGACACAACAAGCATGATAATTCCGATTGCAGCAAAGAGTCTTGACTACACTGGCATTGAGCTCAAAAGTGGAAGAGATATCAAGGTCAAAATTGACTATGATGGTTGGAAAAACATGCTTCAAATTTCAGTTGGATATTCTGGGAAACCATTAGTGACCGTTCTCGAACAATCAATAGTCATGTCTGACACAGTTCCAAGCTCCGTTTTCGTGGGCTTTACCGCTTCTACGGGGCTTGTCTCAGAAAGCCATAAGGTCATTGATTGGGTTTTCACATCAGTGCCATTGCCATTCTCTTCCATCCACAATGGGCATGAAAAGGACCAAAAAATCAAGAAGACCGTATTGGTTAGTGTTACAACATGTTTCATGGTTTTGTTGGTTATAGTGACTTGCATGTTTCTTCCATCTGTTTTAAGAAAGCTGAGGAAGAAAAATCAGAGAGATCTAGATACAGAAACTCAATCTAGGAATGCAGCAAATGTCCCTAAGATGTTTACGTACAAGCAGCTTTCAAAAGCTACTCGCAACTTCAGCGAGGAAAACTTGTTGGGTAAGGGTGGATTTGGAAGTGTTTACAGAGGTATTATCTCGGTTCCTCCAAAAGTCATAGCTGTCAAGAAGATTTCGGCAACCTCAAAACAAGGTTTGTTACTTTGTTCTAATTCTATTGCATTGTTTCTTGATAATATTCTTCACGGTTTAGATTGATCCATTTGAAACTGATATATTAAATATTACTAATTTGAAGTAATATATGAAATAAAATCTTTAATAATAAAATGGACTTTAGTAATATATGAAATAAAATCTTTAATAATAAAATGGACTTTCTCCATTTGAGGATCTTGACAAAATAAAAAACCGTGAGTACATCATATTTATTTTGAAACAACAAAATACTCATGTAGTTCCTATAATTATATCCGAATTAATTCCTTAATTTGTCAGGATTAGTTTTTGTGCTTACACTTGTTTATTTTACTCTTCAAACTAAAGGTGAAAGAGAGTATATGGCAGAAATATGCACCATAGGACGCATGCGGCACAAAAATATTGTGCAACTACAAGGTTGGTGCCATGAGGGAGAGAATCTACTCCTAGTGTATGAATTTATGTCAAATGGTAGCCTAGACCGTTTCATAGGAAAGGAGTTTCTTGACTGGGAAACTAGGTACAAAATATTGACAGGGTTGGCCTCGGCATTACTGTACCTGCACGAAGAATGTGGTAACCCTGTGGTTCATCGAGACATTAAGCCCAACAATGTAATGTTAGACTCTGATTTTAATGCTCATCTTGGTGATTTTGGTCTTGCAAGAATTCTCCAAAATGATGCCTCTGTCACAACTATGCTAGCTGGGACTCGAGGATATTTGGCACCAGAAACAGGCTTCATAGGAAAGGCTACCCCAGAATCTGATGTGTATAGCCTTGGCATGGTAGTACTTGAAGTTGTGTGTGGGAAAAGATCAAAGGATATCATGGATAAACATGATCTAGTAGACTATGTATGGAATTTATACGGGGAAAATGGATTGCTCGAGTGTGTGGACCAAATGCTCCAAGGCAAATTTGACGAGGAACAAGTGAAGAGGACATTGATTGTAGGGCTTGCATGTTTGCACCCAGATTCAATGTTCCGGCCCAAGATGAGAAAAGTGGTGAATATTCTTATGGACCCAAACGAGCCCCTAATGAATTTGCCAGCAAGTCGACCTAGTGGAGTATATGTAGTTTTCCCTTCTACCTCCCCAACAGCCACTGATAGCTCTGCATTGCTTCAATCATCTATGGCATCGCTAATGAACTCAAATGAGCCCTTAATGAATTCGCCAGGAAATCGACCTAGTGGAGTATATGTATTTTTCTCTTCTAATTCTTCTACTTCCACAACAGCCACTGATGGCTCTGCATTGCTTCAATCATCTATGGCATCGCTTATGAACCCAAACAAGCCCTTAATGAATTTGCCAGGAAATCGACCTAGTGGAGAACATGTATCGTTCTCTTCTACTTCTTCTACTTCCACAACATCCACGGATATCAATTTTGGCTCAAAAAGTGGCTCTGCATTGCTTCAATCATCTATGCCATCGCTAGATGAGATTGAGGTCCAATATGACTAGTAGTGACATAATGTTTTTGTCTTGATATGATTGATTCTCCCATGAAACTATTGAGCTGTACTTAGTAGAATTTGAAATCAAAATGTATGACTAAGGACGGAGCCAGGATTGTAGTATAAAAGAAAAATTATTATGAAACTCTAATTAGTATTAACAAATCAAGAGAGTCAAAACAGTACCTTATATATATATATATATATATATATATATATATATTTGAGATAGGTTCAAATTACATCTGGTGTAACTTGACTAGAGTTACACATATTTTAGACTGTTGATTTTCATTGAATCTAATGGCCAGCAAAAGACTACCTCTCACATCATTAATATGTAATTATTATCTACCATGCATGTCTAACTCATTTAAATTAAATTCCCCACATTCATCGCCTTACTAATAATAATCATCTTCCTATCCATCAAGCAAATCACCTCGGCAAAGATTGAGGATTGGCAAGCAATATTGATATTAGATGCAGCTGGTAGTTTCAAGAGGTTCATTGAACAAGCAAAATATAATCTGATTCTATCGACTAATTGTTCAATACTCTAGTATACTAATGTGAATTCCAACAATATATTCACCACCAATGGTCCAATATTACAAAAAGAACTGTAGAATATTGACGAGATGTTTACAAACATCTTCTATTAATTTCAAGGTCGGATTCTATTGACCTAATTGAACAGAATTAGAAGTGGGCGGGGAGAATAAGATTTTCTTATTTTTTAAAATAAGTGGAAGATGATTATTAAGGAGAGAGAGGTGGTGAATGTGGGGGGATTTAAGTAAAACGAGTTGACCTATCAAATAATAATTACATATTAATGATGTGAGAAGTAATCTTTTACTAACCGTTAGATTTAATGAGAATCAACGATATAAAATTTGTGTAACTCTAGTCAAGTTACACAAGTGTAACTTAAACCCATCATATATATATATATATATATATATATGTATATATATATACAATCTCCACATTGTGTAATCCCAATATATTAAGCTAATATATAGTAAAATAAAAATATATTATATTAGAATTATATTATCTTTTTAGTAATTATGGACCAAATTACTTTTTTTTTTTTTTTTTCACTTTTATCTCTACTATAGTGGGTTCCAATTAGCTCAACTGGTAAAATCTCTGATGGTTGAATAAGAGATTTGGGGTTCAATCCCCGCCTACACTAAAAACCGATTGGTGTCTTGGTCTGATAATAAAGAGTTACCATCAGGAGCGGACGCCAAAGGTTGAAACTCTCTCTCAAAAAAAATATCTCTACTTATATATAATCCCAACTTGGCCCATGGTTTTAGTTTTCCCACCCACCTACATGCCACGATTTTTATTTGTGTTTTCTTATGTTTTTTTCCCCTCCACCCATTCCTAATTTTCTAGACCTTTCTTTTTCTTTTCTTTTCTTTTTTCTCCACCTTTTTTACATCCACACAATTAATCATTTTTATTTCGCCCCTCTCCTTCTTCACTTGTTTCTCTTGCTTCGTTTCATCTTTTTCCTTTTTGTTTATTTCGTCCACTGTAAACTCTCTGTCTCTCTCTCTCGTGTCCTTTGAAACATCAATTCTGCATGTGTTTGTATACTCAAAATCCGTTTGGGAATAGTTTATTTAGCTGAAACTAAAAACTTTTTGTTGAAAGTACTGTAGATAAAGCTAAAAGTTGGCTGAAATAGTACAGTGAGACTCATGAATAGTACCAAAAAGTGCAATGAGATCCATGAATAATAGCAAAAATAAGCTGAATAATAGCACAAATAAGCTAATATAGTAAAAAAAAACAGTCTTTTTCAACCAATGCCAAACGTAACCTTAATCTACTATAATGTCAACGAAATTAATTGGGCTAATTTTTGTAACAAAATTCAGGATAAATTATAGTGTCAACAAAATTAATTCAGCTAACTTTCAGGTGTTATTAATTTTTGTAGTTTTCATGATTTTGTTATTGGGCTTATTTTTTTGGAGTATGCTATTTTTAATGGCTTATTTTTATTGAATCCGATTGCTAAATTAGTACTTATATGCATATACTAATAATTTTTTCCAAATTTTAGGGAGCTACTGCCCCCCAAAACCAAAGAATATCTCCGTCCTTTTGTATGACTACGTAGTGCAGAGGTTCTTTAACTTTTCGATTGTGAGATACTGGGAAGCTGAAAGCCAAAAGAAATAAATTTGAAAACAAAATCAAATCACAGCATGCGTTTGTTGCTTGGAAGGCAATTATCCTAACCGTTGGACCACTTCGGTGTTGTTGAAGGGCCTATTAGTGCCCTAAAAATATCCAACAAAATAATGAGCCTCATGATTCACATCCCAATTGGAGGTTTCTGTTTTAGGCGAATAGAGGAAGGTTATTACTCTGCAGTATTTTCCCCTAGAAAATAAAAATCAACGGGAAAGTGGTGCTTACCATGAACCCGTTCCTTAATTCTCTCTTCTAAACATATTTTACTTTCCATTTTGCCTTTTTGACGTCTCAACTTCATACACTTAGTTGACTGCCTTTCTGACCTTCGTTTTCAGTGTTATTGGTATTGTTGCCAAATTTCCAATTATGCGAATTTTATTATTTTGGGGCTATGGTTGAAAACTTATTCCACATGGAAGGTGGGTGTTTTGAAGTTGAAATTTTCGGATATGTTTTCTTTCTACTTTGATTGTGGCCAAACTTAATTTGCAAAACTTAACAAAATTTGCCAATGTTTAGATTTTTTCTTTCTTTCTTTTTAATGATTATGCAATATCTCACTTATTTTGAGCTCAATCTGTGCTTGCAAGCAATCTTTTTAAAGAGAATTTCATCTTCTTCACGTGGATCTTGATTTACCTTAATTAGATAAGTCGAATTTTGTTTAAACATTGGTTAATAATGGTTAAACCTGAACCTTCAAAATGTTCTAGAATTGAGATTTGGAGGTGGGCTTACGAAATTCAATGTTTTAGGGTGGATTCGGTTAACCTAGTCAAACTCAGTTAAACCAAGTCAAAGTGGGGTGAACAAGGGTCTGAGATAGGTTTTGGCATTTTTAAGCCATAAAGTTGGTCCTTTTACCATTTGATAATAATTTACAGAATCAATTCGCACAATTTTCAAAATCTCTGGGATGCAATTTTTAGAAAATATAATTTACGATTTTTCTTGAGCTAAAATAAAATAAATTAATTCAGCAAAATCAAAAGTAGAGAAATTACAAAATCATCAATCAGCAATAGGATTTGATTAACTCACTCTTGTGTACCATTGGTAATATCCTTTTTCTGCATCTTATAGACGTGAATCAAAGACCCTCACTTGTGAAGTAAATCATCACACTTATGGTCTAAGTAATTGGGAAAGAATCAATAAATTACTTTTTGGAAATGAGATGATGGGGGTTCATAAGCTTCAACATTGAAAAGGAGTTCAGATCATTATCTAAGGCCTTTAAATGACCGCTCAGTGATAAAGGAGGTAGTGGTGTGAAGACAGCCATGAGATTGCTTGAAATGTGCCACCCTTGAAAGAGAGTGTTTTGAATCATGTTTCTACCTATAAAACATATCCAAAGTGATGCTCACGGCTCACCTCCTTGGAAAGAAGCACAGCCGTCCAAAGTAGCGTTGTTAGGCATGTTCTTCGTGGGAGAGGAGGAGATGAAAGATGCAGAGTCTTGAAATTGTCATGTTTGCTCTCATTTCCCGAAAGTCTTATTGCTAGGCCTGTGACAAGTTATTGTCTCTCTACTACTGAAATTTGTACTATTTTACTGATGTTTTATCATTGGACTCACGATTATACTAACCATCGGATTTGAATTGTACTATTTCTTTCTTTATTGTTGGATTTAAGTTAAAGTTACTTTATTTTCCATAACCCCCTTAGAATTTGGACTGTCTCTTTTGAAAACTCAAAATGTTAAGCATCAATCTTCCTCGAGGTGGGATCAATTTCGAAATAGACTCTCAAAAAGGAACCTGAGTCCAATAAGGCCAACGATCTAACGATTGACACTTGTTCACCACAAGGACCCCAACAACTGGAAAATTATTATTTTTTATCTACTTTCATAAGCATGATAAATCTACCCTTATCCTCCACACACACACACACAAAGTCTTCCCTTAACACAATTTTTAATTTTCTTTTGATCCACATTCACTGTTTCTACTTTCTACTCATGTTGAAAGATTCTTGTAATGGTTACCTTCAAATGTTATGAATACTAGCAACAAAAATAATCTAAATGAAACTCAAATAATGGAAATTTTAGATCAAAAGTCTTATTATTGATATGCGAATTGAAATGCATGGTTTTAAAAACCGGACCGGATTGGTCAGTTTTATCGGTTGAACTGAGAATCGACCACTAGTTCGGTCCGAGAAAAACCCCAAAACCGAGAACTGGAAGCAAATCTAGTTTTACCCTAATTCGGTTTTTAAAACCATGTTAAAATGGCTGGAATATTTTATCAATATCTCAAAGAACAAACTTAATATTTCAGTTTCAGTTTTTCTAATATTTTATAATTAGTAATTGACCATAACAATACAATGATATTTACAAAACATGCCAAATCTTCTTGTTCAAATCTTGCTTCTATTTCATCAAGTCTTTGTTTTTAAATTGGTTAAG
This sequence comes from Quercus ilex subsp. ballota, assembly GCA_032727855.1. NCBI lineage: Eukaryota > Viridiplantae > Streptophyta > Magnoliopsida > Fagales > Fagaceae > Quercus > Quercus ilex. The sequence goes on from CM064909.1 coordinate 25,471,763, forward strand.
AGTCTTGTTAATCAACTAGCACTTCTTGATATTTTCAACGTATGTTTAGAACTTCCCTCTCCAACTATCAAATTATCAAAAATAACAATAACAATAATATAAAGTCTTTAATTTTTTTTATGTTATAATATCACTTTATTTTATAGGTATTTAGTGGGGAAGTAGAAGGTAAGGTTCAAACTATAGAACTAAATAATCATAAATAAGGTGGGTCTAGTTAGCTCAATTGGTAAAGTCTCATATAGTTAAATAAAAGATCTGGGGTTCAATTTCAATCCCCGCCTACACCAAAAAACCGATTGACATCTTGCTCTAATGATAAAGAGCTATCAAACCAAATTATAAAGCAAAATTTGATGAGTAATAGTCAACAAATTGGAATTCATTTATCAACAAAATTTTTCCTTCCATTTGAACTCATTTTGATAATTCTTTTAGCTACTTTAATAGGCGTTGCGGCAGTCAAATACTGATGTTAGTGATAGTATTTGGGTTATAGTCTATTTATATGTGGGTCAAGGCTCAATCCTATAGATGAGGCCTCAAATTTCCCTTAGTCCCTCATATCCCCAGTGTTTCCTTGTGTTTTTTTTTTTTTTTTTCCCTCTATTGTTCCTTCACTCCCCCGTTTTTCCAACCCCCTTGCCTCCAACTTCTTCCCCTTCTTATAGCCTCTCATTAGTGGGGTCTTAATCGTTATCTCCCCACTTCACACACATATTCCTATGTCCCTCAGAATCCCAAAGGATCCTCACGACTTTAGAGGATTCCCTTGGAACTTGTTCTAGACATCGAATTGTGTTCAAGGGTGGTTCCTTAATGACACTGTTAGTCCTCAGCTACCTATCCCGCTTGGTTTGTGTTTCACCCCAACTACCTTCATTAGCGTTTAATCAACCACTCGGGAGTCCCTTAAGTTGCCATCCCCTCGACTATGGTCCTGAACTCAGGACTAGGCCTATTGTGATAAGGTCCAAGGCTAACTGTCTCCCTGCACACCAAGTCTAATTCGTCTGATGGGTCTCAAGCTTTGTGTTGGGTTTTGATCAAATGGGCCGACATGGTCGCTCAAGCCCAACTCACCCACAATAGCCCCCTCCACGATCCTATTTCCGCAACGTGGAGATAGGATCGAGGTTTTGTTACCTCGCGGTTGGGGTATTCGCTCTTTCCCCGTCCGAGAGGAACGATGGTTACGTCTCAAGAAGGCCAACAATCCACATTTTAATGTAACACACAAGATAGCCCATTTAAATACGAGGTAGAGCTTGAGACATCAGATGGTCCAGATGGCATGACGCTTTGTTTATCGAGGCACGCGTGAGGCGTAATGATGGTACACATTAATTGTAGTTGGGCAATTACAATTAATGACTCTTGTTTCTATAAACCACTCATAATCTATGTTTTTCATTTTCTTTAATTTCTACTAAGTTCTAAACACTGCCTTCCTCTTGTTCCCAAGCCTTTACTCTCCTTACAAGATCACCCTCCTCTACAAGAAATCACTTTGTAAGTCTTCTTCCCTTCAACTATCTCCTCTTAACTTAGTTAGATTCAACAATATGCCTTTTGCTTACCTTTTGAAAACTAGCGAAAACGTAGAATCTTTCAGAATTAAATACAATATCCCTTATGATGTTGAAATTTCGTATTGTCATAAGGGAGACATAGAAGACCAGAGGCTCTCCCATGTAGTATTTTTTTTTCTTTTAATGTCCATTCTGGAGGGCGAAGTTAGGTTCCTAGTAGACCTTTTATTACTTAGGACCTTTAGTTTTTTACGACCTTAGCCTCGACCAAAACTTACCTAACTTTTATAGGGTAGTCATCTGTGTGGGGCGGCTTAATCGTTTGTATGGCCTAAGCCTTACCCATCATGACATCAATTTCTTGTACGCCATTCGGGGGAGTCTAAAGCTTGGGTATTACCTTCAGACCCAAAACACAATGGTTAGGTTGATATCCTGCCTCCTCGATTCCAATAGGAACTTGGCAGGAGAGTATGTGAGAGTGAGTGGTAACTGGCTAAATGGTGAGTTGACATGCCTGACCTCACCTCGAGATATAGGTTGGTACTCTCTTCTCCCGATCACTGAATGAATCATGTCTCCCTTCCCCTTTTGACTCATTAGTGTGCTTATTATCATTTACTTGTCATTTATTATTTTTACTATTTTCATTTTTCTAGTTTCTCAATATCTCACTAATTCGTTCCCCCCCCTCGAATTGCAGTTTCCAAGAGGTTTAAGCTGGATATAACCGTTGTGCATGTCTGGGAGCTCAACTTTATCATTCTCTCAGAGATATTTATGCACTTCGATGGGCAGCTAAGGGCTTCTCACCTAATCCTAGGTTATGTGCCCTATATAAGCTTTCAGGACTCGTTAAGCACTCCGACGGTCGGCAACCCATTGTTGTCAATCTAGACATTTGATTGCCTGGATTCTTGCCACCGGGGCTCACTTTTGGGGAAGCTAGGCACTTAGGTCCTCGACTGGTCAGGCACTACTCTCTTGAATGTATACAAGATGGTTCGAGGGATAACATCTTCCAAGGTCGGGTGGTACATATCCCTGTGGAAGCCCCCATCCCTGTGGTACACATCCCTGCCGAGGACACGCATCCTGAGGAGCGCATCCTTCCCAACTCGACAAAAGAAATAGTTCAAAAGCGATCCATGGCTTTGGACCACTGGTTTCTAGTTGCGCAAGCCTCAGGAGGTCAGGCCGTTGTTCGGACCACCCCCCAACAAACTACACCCCCTACTTCCCAACAACAGAGGAAGGGGTAGAAGGGTACTAACAGTGCTACGGTCGAGGACAGCAACCCCCCTTGCTGTCCACTCCCCCACTCAAGCTTTGGGTCAGGCATCCATTCAGTCGACTGATAAGACTCCCCAAGAGACACAACTTGTGAACCAACTAGTTATAATTGGCTCTCAGGTACTAGGTTTTTCCTCGGGCTCTGCCACCGAGTGGGAGTGCATTTTCCACCTGAGGGATAAGGTCCTGCCTTCTAACTCCCGCTTGCGGACATGGAGGAACAGAGAAGGAGGCCATGTATCGAACAACCTTGGGCAAGCCTTATTGCTTCTTGTTGATATGGAGCATTACTCAGGTTGCCGAGATGAGGACTTGGTGCTTAAACTGAAATGGCACACCGTAGCTGTAAGTTTTTTTTTTTTTTTTTTAATATCCGAGCTTTTATCGTTTTGTTGTCTCAACCCCTCTTTTTTCCTTTGTCCATCTCTAAATTTACAAGTGTTACTAATCAGGCTCGAATAACCCCTTTTTACTTTCTTGTTGACTCAGGTTGCCCAACTGACCCATGTGGTGGAGGGTCAGCTGAAGGAGGCATAGGAAGAAACGGACAAAAAGAAGGCCCTCAAGCAAGTAGCCGAGGCCAGCTTGCAAGAGAAAACTCTAGGGCTTAATGTGATGGAGAGGTGGGCGACCATTGCCGAGAATGCGTTAGAACTGGCTGAGCAGAAAGCCAATGATCTTCAAAGTAGGCTTGGGGAGACTAAGATTAAGCTTGTGGAGACAGCTAGCATCCTCTCTACCTAGGACTAGGAGCTCATCGACTTCAAAAGTGTAGAGAAAACTCGGAAGTAGACCTCCTACAACAAGTGTTTCAGGGATGCTGAAAACTCTGTTGGACTCGTGATCTTTCAGGCCCGGAAGTTCGGGTTCATGGAGGGTTGGATGGTTGCAGTCAACGTCGTTGGTCTTCCCGAGGACTCCCCTTTCAAGAGCGCTGACTAAGTCTCGCTGCCAGAAGACCTTGTAATGGAAACCTAAGCTGAAGGGCAGGGCGAAGACAGCAGCAATGACGAGGAGGGTTCGAAAAGTCTGGAGTTTAGGGAGCTATAAAAGTAGATTGACTCCCATGTGGTGGTGCTTGATGAGGACAATCCAAGAGCTAACACCATCATACTGAGCCCTGATACTGCACCGCTCGTAATCACCTCGAATCCTCTGCCCATTAATCCTCTAGTCAGCCAAGAAGCCCCCGCGTCAACTCCTCCGACCACCAATACCCTAAGAGTCTAAACTTGTTAAAAATATCTGTACTCTGTTATTTTATTTTATTTTATGTGTTTCCCTAAGTGGGTCAATACCCGTGTATTAAACTATTTTTCCCTTTTCTAAATTTATATGAGATTGATGGTTTTAACTTTCTCCTTATCCTTATATGATTATACGAGAACGGATAATGCCCTTTACTTATTTTCATCCAGCTTTTACTAACTCGGTAACAGTATTAACGCTTTGGCGTTCATACCAAATAATGTTTAAGTGTTATTGTTCAATAATGCAATAGATAATTTAAGAATTCCAAGACCAGAATTCTGTCCCTAAGGTTTCCATCTGGTCGGTGATCAAAGTCAATCCAAGACCAGACTTCTATCCCTAAGACTATGTATTAAGGATATGCACAAATGCTTCATTGTTCATTCGTACTTAAACAGGATCAGTTAACTGAAATTCATCTACTTCCATGGTTCTTGCCAACTTACAAATTTATACACGCATTCCATATAGTACATTGCATTCACTGATAGTATTTCTTTAAATTATAAATGTTCCATGGTCGGAGCAAAGGTCTTTCTTCCTAGTCTTCCAGGTAATAGGCTCTTGCTTCGGCCGTAGCTATTACTCGGTAGGCTCCTTCCCAATTTGGGGCTAGCTTTCCAGTGTTTTGATCTTTCATACTCTTAATAGCCTTTCACAAAACGAGGTCTCCTAGAACAAAATCCTGAGGCTTCACCTTTTGGTTGTATCCCTGAGCCAACTTTTGTTGATAATCAACAAGCCGCACAGATACCATATCTCTTCGCTCTTCCAAAGCATCTAGATTCCCTACCATAAACTAATCATTATGGCTCTGCGTAAAGCCTGTAACCCTTGAGCTTGACAAACTAATTTCAACCGGTATAACCACTTCGGCACTGTAGGTCATGGAGAAGGGAGTCTCGCCTGTCGACCTTCTAGCGATCGTTTGGTATGCCCACAAAACGTTCAACAGCTCTTCAACCCAGTTTCCTTCACGCCCTCCAATCTCTTCTTCAAACCATTAACGATTGTCTTATTCGTTGTATCGACCTACCCACTGCTCTGAGGATATGCGAGCGTTGAGTACCTAGTGTTTATCTCGAGGCTACCACAATACTCCCAGAAAATCTTGCTATCAAATTGTAGCCAGAATCGAGCTGGTACAACTTCCCATCTTTGGACAGCTAGAATCAAGCTATTGTTCTCCGCACCTTCTCAACTTCTTTCTTATTGTTCGGTAAGGACCCGTCATATAGAAAAGCTATGTATGGATCCAACCAACTTGGATTTAGTTCTGATGTAGCCACTACCACTGTCTGCTTTTCGATGCTTGGTCGCTCTAATAGTTCTACGATAATCAATTGGGGTATGTAGTCATCTAAGGACGATGCCAGTGTGGCCAAAGAATTGGCATGACTATTTTTGCTTCTCAACACTTTAACCATACTAACCTTCTGGAGATCTGCCCACAAACTCTCGAACATCCTTAAATACTGTGACATGCGGTGATCCTTTGCCTCAAAGCTCCCCTCGATTTGACTTACCACCAGTCTTGAATTTGAGAACATCTCCACCTCCTTCGCTCCAAGACTCTTCGCTACCCAGAGCCCTGCAATGAGGGCCTCGTATTCTGCTTCATTGTTCGAGGCTCAAAAGCCCAGCCTGAGCGACCTTTCCAACTTAACTCCTTCAGGTGACACCAACACTATTCCAACCCCCAACACCCTAGCATTAGAGGCTCCATCCATGAATACCTTCCATTGACCCACCTTGACCTGGCATATTCCCACCGAGCCCAGGAAAGGAGGGGTAAATTTAGCCATAGAGTTTGCAAGCACTTGCCCCTTAATGGAATTCCTCAGTTTATAGCGTATGTCAAACATCCCTAATCTTGTCCCCTACTTTGCTGTCCTTCTCGTGAAATCCGATCTTCTTAACAATGACTGTAAAGGGTACTCGGTAACACCTATACGGTGTTAGCCTAAAAGTAGTAGGCTAATTTCCTCGTGGCACATACTAGAGCTAGGCCATTTTCTCCAATGGTAAATATCAAGTTTTCGCGTCCACTAAGGTTTTGCTAAGGTAGTACATAGGCCTTTGGATCCCTTCGTGTTGCCTAACCAACGCTGAATTGACGATGTGATTAGAACACTGCCAAGTGCATGCACAAATCCTCCTCCAGGTCGAGTTGGGATAAAATAGGTGGGCTGGCAAGATAGGATTTTAGGTCTTTAAATGCCGAATCACACTCTTTTGTCCAACGAAAACCCTTCCACTTCTTCAACAACTGATAAAATGGTTGGCATCTATCTGTTGATCTTGATACGAACCTATTTAGTGTGGCAATCATGCTAGTAAGCTTTTGGACCTCCTTGGGATTGTTACGCGGGTGTAACTGTTGGATGGCCGTTATCTGGTTGGGGTTCACCTCTATGCTGCGGGTGGTGATCATGTATCCCTAGAACTTACCCAATCTTACTCCAAAGGCACACTTCTCTGCATTATGGCATAACTTGTGTTGCCTTAAAATATTAAATACACCCTCCTGGTCGCGAGCATGCCCCCCCTTTTTCCTTCATCTTCACCACCATGTCATCAATATAAACCTCTACTGTTTTGCCAATCATCTCCTTGAACATCCGTGTAACCATTCGTTGATATGTAGCCCCCGCATTCTTCATTCCAAACGGCATCACCGTGTAATGATAATTCCCCTCAGGCGTTATAAGGAAATTTTTTTTTGATCCTTGGGGGCCAAAGCTATTTGATGATAACCCTGAAATGCATCTAAAAAGCTCATTCGTTGGTGTCAGACTGTGGCGTCTACCAATTGGTCGATTTTAGGCATCGGAAAGGGGGTCCTTCAAGCACGCTCGGTTAAGATCAGTGAAATCAACACATACTCTCCGTTTTCCATTCTTCTTCTTAACCACCACCATATTAGCTAACCATTCCGGGAAAAATACCTCCTTTATGGCCCTCAAGCGTTTTAACTTTGCCACCTCCTCCTTTACTGCATCCACATGGGATTTTGCGGATCTCCTCAGTTTCTGTTTTTTTTTTTTTTGGCAAGTTTCAGGGATCTACACTCAACTTATGCATAATAAAATTCGGGTCAACCCCGGGTACTTCGTATGGACTCTAGGCAAACACATCCATGTTCTAAACCAGCGTTAACAAAATTTCTACTTGATCTTCAGTAGACAAACTTTTCCCGATTCGGAACCACCTGTTAGGATATGGCAAGATTGGTATTTGAATAAACTCCTCAGCTTTGTCAACCCTTGCCGAGCCTTCGGGCTCCATTAATTGCTATAAAGGCTTGCGGTCAACTTGTTCCTTTTGTTTAATTTCATGGTTAATTACTGCCACTAGGCACTATCTAGCCATCTTCTGATCGGCCCAAACCATCGTGACACCGTCTTCAGTAGGAAATTTAATTTTCTAGTGTAAGGTTGATGGTGGTGCCTCCATGGCATGGATCCAAGGCTGCCCCAGGATCGTCGTGTAGGGTGAGAAAGCGTTAACCACGATAAAATTCACTTGTACATCCTTCCCCTCAGTCACCACTGGCAATTTTATTTGCCCCTCGGGCGTCATAATTCTCCTATCGAACCCTACGAGTGGGGTATCATACTTACTTAAATCCTCTGGTTTCAATCCCAGACCCTTATACATATCAGGGTACATTATCTCAACACCACTCCCTTGATCTACCATGACCCTCTTTACTAAGAAACCTCTAATATGGGAAATCACTACTAAAGCGTCATCGTACAGCTGGGACGTTCCTTCCAAATCTACTTCGCTAAAGGTGATTGGGGCGAAGATCCTCTGGGGCCTCTTCTTAGGCCAATTCGTAGCATCTGCTTTAGAGGGGGATACCACGCTAAGTACTCCCCTCTAGCTATTCAAGCTTACGCCCTGAGAAGTTGCATGAATAACCTCTATAATTCCCAAAGGAGGTGGGAGAGTTCGGTCGTTTCGGCTTCCCGACCCTTGACCTACATTCACTGCTTCCTGCCCGACTAAGAACTCCTTAAGATGCCTAACCTTCACCAACTACTCCAGGTGATCCTTCAACACACAACATTGCTCAATATTGTGCCCCTTCTCTTTGTGGTAGGTGCAGTATAAGCTATAATTCCTTCTCGTCGGGTCTCCATCCATCTTTCCCGACCATCGAAAGTAAGGCTCGCTCTTAATGCATTCCAAGATTTTGTAGACTGGTTCCTTGAATGTAGCATTAACTCCCTTGGCACGCTGTTCCGAGCCCTCCCCAGGGGCTCTTGGCTCTCTCATAGTCCTTTGCTGGAATTTTTCAGGATGATATTCTTTATGATACTGCGATGAGGCTAGGGCTTTACCTTTGCCCTGCAATCAGTCGTCTTTTAATCTCTTATACTTCGCGATCCTTCTTATTAGTTGATGCATGTCTTCGGGGGCCCACATGGTTAGAGAATCTCTCAACTCCGACTCTTCGGGGAGGCCCATTAGGAAAGTGTTGGCTGCCACTTACTCCCCCCTATCTCATTGTAAAGTTCCTAATATCTTTTCGTATAAGATCAGAGGGTTTCGCCACTTCTCATCCTCATGGACAACAAGGAACCTATCGATTGTGGAACTTTGCTACATGTTATGAATTGAGCCCCAAACGCTTACATCAACTCCCCAAAATTTCGGATAGACCCCTTCCTCAAACCGTTGAACCACCTCATGGTTGTCGGCCCCAAGCTAGATGAGAATACTTTGCACATCAACCTGTCATTCTAAGAATAAAGCGATATCATCAGTATATGGTGACTCACATGTTCTACAGGGTCAATTTTACCATCATAGATGGTGAGCGAAGGTCATACGAAGCTCTGACAAGGGCAACTCTCCTCAATGCTTGGCTTATTGCATCTAAAGCGACATTACGATTTCTGTGCCTTTCACGTGAGCCATTACCCCGAGATAACCCATCAGCAACATACTCAGGATCGTCAGATGAATCCTCCCGATCTCTTTTGCGATTCCGTCCTCTCAGCTCAATCTCTAAATCATTGACCTGTTTCCGCAGATTCTCCAACTCCCTTAGCCTATCACTGCAATGTGGTCGCTTGAGGATATACGACACAGTTCATTCCCCATGGGAAAATCCTTCATCAAAGTCTACCCTTGTCTCCTGCCCATCATGCATGTACTTCTGTTCCCTTCTACGCTCCTTTTCCTGCCTCCTACAACCCCTTGAGAAGGCCCTTGATTGATTTCCTCCCCCAAAACCCTCTCCAACATGTGAACCTTCCATAGTTGTACTGTACTAAGCTTGTTCAAAGTCTCAAGTAGAGTAGGATCCCCACAGACGGCTCTAATTGTGGCAACCGAATACTGATGTTAGTGATAGTATTTGGGTCACAATCTATTTATATGTGGGCCAAGGCTTAATCCTATAGATGAGGCCTCAAACTTCCCTTGGTCCCTCTCAGATCCCCAGTGTTTCCCTATGTTTTTTTTCTCTATTATTCCTTCACTCCCCCATTTTTCCAGCCCCTTTGCCTCCACCTTCTTCCCCTTCTTATAGCCTCTCATTAGTAGGGTCTTAATCATTATCTCCCCAATTCACACACATATACCTATGTCCCTTAGAATCCTAAGGGATCCTCACAACTTTAGAGGATTCCCTTGGAACTTGTTCTAGATGCCAAATTGTGTTCGGGGGTGGTTCCCCAATGACACCTGTCAGTCCTTAGCTACCTATCCCGCTTGGTTTGTGTTTCACTTGGACTACCTTCGTTATCGGTCAACGTTTAACCGACCACTCGAGAGTCCCTCAAGTTGCCATCCCCTTGGCTATGGTCTCGAACTTAGGACTGGGCTCATTGTGATAAGGCCCAAGGCTAACTGTCTCCCCGCTCACCAAGTCTAATTCATCCAATGGGTCTTAGGCTTTGTTTTGGGTTTTGATCAAGTGGGCCGACATGGTCACCCAGGCCCAACTCACCCACAGGCACAATTGCTGTGGCTCATCAATAATAAATCTTTCGAACTACTACTATAATAAGAAAAGTCCAAATTAAACTTTGTTCTATGTTATCACATCAATTTCCCCCCACTTCCATTTTATTTGAATATTTTTTGTCTAAAAATGAAATTCTTTTATTCAATCTATTACCAATGCTAGTATTCCCTTATTCCATACTTTTTGATACTCTAATTAATTAAACCCATGAAATTGTTTTTATCTTGAATGAGTCGAAATTGATAAGGAGTTGTTCAATGATGCTCAAACATGTACTTGTTGTGAGTGCCTATTTATTTTCTATTGGTATCTATGGCTTAATTACAAGTCGGAATATGGTTAGAGCTCTTATGTGTCTTGAACTTGTACTGAATGCAATTAAAAATACAGCCTAGCTATTTGCTAGCTACTCATTCATATTCAAATCTCTTCCCCTAACTACTCACCCCCTAAGATAATCATCTCCTCCCCCTCTTGCTCCTTATTTATCACCACATAGACACCTTTGCCACAAAATACCTGGCCTCCTTTAATCCCAAATTAGTAAAGTCCTCAGTTCCTTAATCTTGTTCCTTGTTGTTGTAAGGGTCATATTTTATGTGTTGGCATATTCAAAATCAAAACGCACTTTCTATGTAATTGAGTAATAGTTTTTAGTGTGTTCAAGAAGTACAACAAGTGATTAACAAGTGGTATTATTGAAAACACAAGAATACTCAAGAAACTGCTCAAGAAAAGTTGAAACTATAGATCTCAATACCTTCTTGACACCTCTTGATCTATCGTGTTGGGAAATTTAGACCTTGGTTGATAGAATTAACAAGTTTTAAACTCAAGTTGTTAATTAGATTTATTATGAATAAAACTTGTTAAAACAAACAAATATCAATATCATGTCAAAATCATGCAGCGGAAAAATAAATAAAACAAGATATGATGACCTAGGAAAACCAATGAAACAAACTAGTTTCACAGTAAAAAAAAAAAAAAAAAACCTGGGGGAACCATTCCCGAAAAGCAATCCACTATAGTAAAGAGAAGTTTCAAATCTAGTACAAAACTTTTGTCCCTAAACTCTACAATCCTCGTAGATGAACTTACAGCAGAAACTTTCTACCGCTTCAGAACCTCTGAACTCTTCAATATACGAACGCCACCCTTTTTGATGCACAGATCCCAATGATGCACAGCTCCCAGTATGTGACTAACACCCCAACTTGAAGAAGATGTTGGCTACAAAGTTCTTCACTTCATCAACAATGAAGATCAAGAAGCACTTGGTTACAAAACCCTAAGACGTAAAAGATGCAGTAGCTTCTTTCAGAGAGAATAAGGCATTGGTCACCTTTTGCATATGTTCTCCTTGTATTCTCATATGTAACGGCCTCTAAAATAAGTCTTATATATGTCTAGGGTTGTGAGAAAAGAAACCCTACACAAATACATAAGCATGGGCCAAAAATCAAATCTGGAAATCTGAATTTTGTAAAACTCGATCGATCGAAAGGTGTCGAGAAGCTATCGAGGAGACAGGAGATTTCTCGATCGATCCACCTAGCTATTGATATATATCAAGATTGTGATAAAAAGAAGCCGAAGAGCTCGATAGATAGCCTAGCTGTCGAGAGGTGTCAAGCAGCTATTAAGCTTTAAAAAATCAACACTTCTTCACTTGTTTCTTGGATAAATTTGCATGGCTTCAATATTAGATTTGAACTCTTGTTCCTTAAAGTATTAAATACATCCTAAATCTACTCAAATACAAGTAAAGTGCGTTTTGTCAAGGGATTAGCCAATTACATAAAATAGTGACATATGTTCCTAACATATGAAACACATATGTCCTAACATTTTGAACCTTAGGTAAATTAAATTCCAAGTTTAGTTTTTTGCCCATGATGACAAGGCTTTCTAGGGATTTGTTTATTAGGGTCCTAGAACACTTGAAAGACAGATTTAACAACCGTCATCAAAGAGACAAAGAGACATACATAACAAGAGTTGTTGCGACATTGGTGCACCTAGGGTTTTGTGCCAAGCTACATCAAGTTCATCCAAGCGTAGATTGAAGAACTTTACAACACTACAACAATAAATAAAAAGATTGTTGTGGAGTTAGTCATAGATAGGGAGATTCGTGAAACAGAGAAGTTTTCTATAAGATCAAGTCTAATTGGGTATTGGAGCTGAGACTAGTATAGCTCAGTAAATTCTACTGTAGGTAGGTACTTCCGAATATGCTTGTAGGGTAAGATTCCTTGTGCGTGTAACCGTTTCTTTCTTGATTAGTAGATTCTTTAAGAGTGGTGACCTGAAATTCACCTTGTGGGGTTTTGCTTGTGAGGGTTTATCCTATCATAATCAAATTGTCATATAATTTAATTTTTGCTGCACTCTATTGGGTTTGATGATTTGATTGTGTCTTAATCCAATCTGCAAGTAATTTGGCTAATTAATCAACTTGGGTGATTGGATTAATTAACTGAGATCAATCTATAACCCAATAGTTGTCTTCTTTGTTTTATCCTCCACCTTATTGGCTATTACACTACCCTTTGTCAGGGACGAAGACATGTATTGGTCTTGGGGGGCTATGGCCCTCCCAATTTTTAAAAAATTTTACTATTATATATATGTGCACAAAAGTTTTACAATTTTACCCCCCCAATATATACACTTGCCCCTCCCTCCCCAAAAAAATTACAAACTGACCCATGGAACCAAAAAAGAAAACATTTGGAATTGCTGAATTTCCTAGAGAAACCTTTAGACAAACAAAAAAATATATATGAATAAACAAATCACAAATCTAGATAACAAGTTTCTCAAAAAAGAAAAAATCTAGATTTAAAAAATTGATTTTTTGTTCCCTCATTTCTTCAATTCTTCTCTCTGAATCTCTTGCAATCTCGTATCTAATTGTTAGCAACAAATATTCAAACTCATAAATGAAATCTGAACTTTAAAGAGAGAGTCAGAATCTGAGTTTGAGAGAGAGAGAGAGAGAGAGAGAGAGAGAGAGAGAGAACCAAGTTTGGTTGAGCAAAACAAAAGAAGAAAAAAAAGAGGGAAAGGAAAGAGAGAATTAATTATGGTTGAGAATGAAAGAGAGGGAAGGCAGTGTGAGATGAAAGTCACTAGAAAGAGATAGTTTGATTAGGGACTGTTGGATTCATACAAAATGAGTTGTTGGATTATAATAATTACTACTATTAATGTCAGATAGTATTTTTTCACGTCACTTCTTCTCAATTTACAAGTACAATAAAGATAGTAATAGTTTTTATCATGTTGCAAGTAAAAGTTGCTAAAGAAATTTGTCATTGGGTTTTGACATATATTATTAAAAAAATATTACTACAAGTTGGTGTAAATTTATGGAAAAATAAACACTTGTATTAATAAGACATTTACGTTGTTATATTATTTCATTTGTTTGTATAACTATTTTCAAATTCTATATATATATATATATATATATATGTTGTATATATAGGTATATATAAGGATAGGGTGTAATAATGATGTTTGAGTTTGGAGAATATGGTTTCATAAAGTGAAAATTCGAAAATTCGAAAATCTGAATTTTTTGAAATTTTCTAGAATTTTCTGGTGACTATTCAAAAAGGTTGAAAAGGTTTCAATCTTTGTTAACTATTTTATGAAAAAAAATAATTAACTTTCCATACATGCCTTTTCATGAAACATAGCCCTATGGGTATAAATAGAGACTTATGTTCACTTAAAAAAAAAAAAAAAAAAATTGAGGGAAACACAAGAAATCATGTGGTCATTCTCCAGAATTGCTATCTGTAAAACCCAAAATCTTGGTTGTATCTTGGGGACAAATTTGTAAGAATCTTTTAGTAACAAAAGTGTGGGGGCAAATATTGTCTAAGGAAAACGATATAGTGCATCTAAGTTATTTATTTTCTGTTTGTCTTTTGTGCTAACCATGTTCTTCCATTATTACTTTGTGTAATATCTCCAACAATCTTAGACAATATTTGACTAGAAGACAAGGAGTAAATGATGGTACAACTTGAAGATGTTGAACTATGGTTTGGTGAAATTGGATCACTTTCATGGAGCCAATTTTACACGGTAGAAAGAGCAATTGGCTTGGATTTGAAGAGTTCTTCAAATGATGAATCGATCATAAAGAAGATTCAATGGAATAAGGCTTAAAGAAACAAGTTTCTTTGTTGGCAAGACAAGTTGATGATTCTTTCACATTATGAATGCATTAAAAGCCATGTTCATAGTTTGAACATTGAAGGTACAAATTTCTTGTTTATGGGCAATTTGAATTTGAATTTGATTGATGAGTTTCTTTGTTAGAATATTTGCATGTGTTGCGAATTTATTTGAATTGAGATATAAGAATGAAATTTTAACATGTTTAAATGTTATAAGGTGAAATAGAAAATCTAAAGGATGAGAATTTAAACTCTTAGATTGATAAAGTATATGAATATTTTCCTAAGTGATTTTCTAAACTATGTGAAGACATTAAGGAACATGTCAGAAGATCTCACTTTAGATCAATTCAGACCACATCGCTGAATTGAAGAGGAAAGTCCGATTAGAGGTGTATCTAGCACTGATTCTAAAGTGAATGTGAACAATGTTAAAATTGGAAGTTCTAGTAAGAACAATAAACACTTGAATGTAAATAAGAGTATGAATGATTTTAGAAGAAAAACTCTAAGGATCCCAACAATGACAAGTAGAATGTCATGTTTCCTTTGTGGAAAGAAAGACCATTACTTTTGAGAATATAAATTTTTAAAAAATAAGAAGGATGAAGATGAAAATGCCAATGAAGCAATTTTCATTAAGGATATTATTGCTATGGTGAGTGATGTATGTAATAAAGATTATTATATTTCATATGGCTATAATTACAAATCAATCCGATAAGTGTTTTGATTTAGGTGCAATGTTGCATGTGTGCAAATACAAGGCACAATTCAAGACTTATAAGGAGTCTTCCATAGAACTAGAGATGCTTGTGGACATCCACAGTAAGGCAAAAGTTCATATAATGTGCATTGTTGAAGTGAAATTAAGTTTTGGCAAAAAGTTCTCTTGACCAATGCTATGTTTTTCACATACCTCATATCAAGAGAAGCCAATTTGTTATTTAAGAATAGTCTTGTTCAAGTATGGGACATTAGTAGGCAATGGATATGCTGCTAATGATATGTTCAAATTAAGTGCTATTTATCAATATGTTTTGGTTGTGCTTATATTGTTGATTCTTTATTTGTGGCATGCTAGAATGAGACTTTTAAATTTCAAATTCTTGAAATTTGTGTCAAAGCATGATATAATTTATATAAGCATGATGATTTGAATTGAATGATGTATTAACTAGAAATGATGAATATTTCTAAATGTATATTATTCTTTGTGAGGAACATGTCATAATACATCAAAGTGCAGTCCCTTATACATCATAATAAAATGGTTTGGTCAAAAGAGAGAATTCTATTTGATATGGTGAATGTCATAAACTTGAGTGCAATCAGCTAAGTTCCTATCTAATCAATAGGAAGAAGCTTTGCGTAGTATATGCTATGTGCATAATAGAGTTTCATCTCAAATGTATTTCATATGTGTTATGAAATGAGCAGGTGACCAAATGCTTATCATTTTAAATTGTGGGGGTGTTTAACCTTTTGCAAATGATAGACTAAAGAGGACTAATTAGTCAAAGAGCTATATAAAGTGTATAAGTGGGTTTTGAGTAAATTCGAGGATATGTATTTTATTAGACTTAATGCCTAATATAAGATTGAAATCAAAGGATATTGAATTTATTGAGTTTAAATTCAAAAATGATTTCAAGAATACCCCAATGCCTACTTAAACACGAGTAGGGATGGCCATACACATTGGGTAATGGATATCCTACCCTACCCGACCCAAATGTTTTGGATAATACCCGACTCTTTATGGGTAGAACTTAATTGAGTAGGGTATGGATATTACCCAAATAGTTCGGGTAGGGTATGGATAATATCCATACCCGACCCATATATATAAAAAAAAAAAAAAAAAACCCTAACTCTCACTTTCACTCACACTTTCTCTGTCTTTCTCACTTGAGCCTCCATCCTCACCATTACTCTCTCTCCTTCTCTCACCTGAGCCTCCATGGCCATCACAGTACTTTGAACTCCCTCCCATCACCAATACCACCACTACGGTGGTCTTCTCCATCTATCATCAAAAAACAGAAAAAACACACCATATCACAAGATCGGCTTCATCGTCTCCTGACCTGCCGGAGTAGATTGAACCATGCATCACCAGAGTAGACCTGTCGTCGCTGATCTAGACTTTGGAGACACCGACAAAACCGTTCGTGGACCCATTGCCGATCTCACTGTTCGTGGTTTCCATACATTCTGCTCCCCCTCTATCTCTTTCTTTATATTTGGTTGCTGAGAAAAACTTGTAAGGAAAAGAGAAATTTTGGAGTCTTGGGGCTTTTGTACGACCTTGATGTCTGTTTCTTTTTATGGGTTTAATTTCACGAATGGGTTTCTCCAAAGCCTTGCAGATTGTCATATAAAGAAACACTCTTTTGCTTTCTCAATGTGCATTTGATTGTTATGTCAATTTGAAACTCGTTTGGGGCTTTTGAACCTGGAGTCATTAATTTTGTTTTTAAGCTTATTTTTGATGCACTGAAAACTTTGGGTGTAAATAAAAAACAAAGCACACTGATTGTTTGCCTAGAAAAAAAGATTGTTATTTTTCCAAGAAAAAAAAAAAGAGAGAAAGTAATCAAAGGGCTGTTTGTTTGCCGTGAGAATGAAAGAAAAAAGAGATGAAAAGAAAAAATTAAAAAGTCTCGTGGGCATGTGTTTCAATTTTTAAGTTAAAATGTTTTTGGATTTTAAAAAGAAAAAATTAAATGGGTTTTGGGTAGGGTATGGATATCCATAGATAATAAATTCGGGTAAGGATTGGGTATGGATAATAATGGGTATTGGTATTTGGGTATCCATGGGCAAATATTTCGGGTAGGGTATGGGTATACCCGATCCATACCCTACCCATGGCCATCCCTAAACACGAGTAATAGACTCTAATGTTAAATATCACATTAAGTGATATTAAAGATTTAAATGTAGTTCACTAAGTGAACAAAGGTGGAGTCAAAGTGTGAGAAATAAAAAGGATTTTAATCTGAATTTTTATTTCATGTGAAACTCTTGTTTACCTTGTTAAAGGTAATAAAAGTGTAGTCCTAATTAAATACCCATAATATTCTTTGAGGGAAGTGATCCTAAAGTTTGAGAAAGTTTTGTGCTTCTAAAAGATGTAGCTTTCTATTGTAAAAGCTATTAATGATGAGATAGATTTGATATTATTAAATAATAATTGGGTCTTAATGGATCTAACTCTAGTTTCTAAACCAATTGGTTGTGAGTAGGTATTAGAATAAATTATAAAATCTTTTGGTCTAAGGTTAATAGTAAAAGGTTTGAAACAAAGGGAAAAAGATAGATTTTGATATCTATACACTAGTAACTATTTGTGTTATTAGTTTGATATCTTTAAAACCATTCATATAATTTTAAATAAATTCACTATATTATGTTATTACATTTTTGTTATATGTAATTACAGTGTGTGTATATATGTGAATTTTGAAATGGTTGAGAACCCAAACTGTGGGGTTTAGAAAATCAAATTGTGGAATTATGATATCTAAGAAGTGTGGGGGTATAACCCTTAAACGAGTCATGGACTCATAAGAATACTAATGTGCATCAAAGATGTGCTTGTTAAAGGTATTGAGAATTAACAGTGAGGGATGTTAAATTGATGTGATTAAATTCTACCATGTGTGGTAGATGTCTCAAGTTTAAACAAGCACATATTGTGATCCTACTTTGGAAGTACCTCTTTGTGAAATAAAGAGAGTCCAAGTGAGTTCATTAATTGAATATTCAAGGATCAATAATGAAATATTGGATTGTGTCTCCACATATAATTTGAGTATGCATCATATAGATGTGAAGTAACTTTAAAAAAAAAGAAAAAAAAAAGTGATCTTGGTAAGGAAGTTCGCTTGAAAGACCTATGGATTTGTACTTCCTTAATTGATTAAATGAAAGTCTTTTATGAATGAGAATCAAGTAAAGAAATATAGTGGAGATGTGCACTATATTAATCTCATTTTGAGATTTATGTTATCTCATTTTGTTGAGATTAGTGATTTCTCATTCTATTGGAAATTGTGTTATCTCATTGTGTTAAGATTAGTGTTGAGAACTTGCTTCTTAGATTTTAAAATCTTTAAAGAGGCAAAAACACTTTGATTCCAATAATAAATAAAGAAATTACTGGAAAAGCGGATGCACAGCTCGAGTTTACTAGTGAATTAAGTACATGTTGCGTATCATGTATGGAACTAAACTAAACATTGCCTTCACAGTGGTGCAGTTTGGACTCCACGTCCACGTTTCCTCAATCCGCGTTTTCCCTTTTTTTTTTTTTGGCCGGCATTAGTTGACTCTGAGAGACAAAAAACACTGTGCATGAACAGTGAGTGCACTGTTCACGCACTGTTCATGCACTGTTCACACTATAAAAAATATTAAAAATGGGTCCTACGGCACTATTCACACATTTAAAAATTATTTTGCTACAGTGTTTTCAATTTTCAGTTTCAGCAACAATAAGTTCAATCCAAAAGGACCTAGTATGTAGACTTTTAAAATTTCTAAAACTTGAGGTTGATCACTAGAAAGTACTTAATTGTGATGAATATCTTTTATATAGAATATTCAAGTTTAATTCTATTATTGATGTGAGTGATAATATCTATGTGTAGTTAGATAATCACTAGATGTGGGGGTGTCATGTGTAAGCATTAAAGAAATAAGGTGTATTTCTTACTCTACTATAGAATTAAATTGAGAGCATTGATTATAATGGTAATAGGTAAGGAAAAAAAATGGCTAAGATTTTGATAAAGTGTCGTGGTCACGACCATAGTAAACCATTCCTTGTGCTGTAATTGTGAAATCACAATCCATATGGTATACATGAATTGTATACAATGTGAACTTAGACTCAAAAGTCTAGGATAAGAATACATAAGGCAAGTCAAGTGTGGTTGGACTAGTCCATTGCCTACGTAATTCTATATATAAAATAGGTCCTTTACTAAAGTGTGTCTCGAGACTTGGTAAGGATAACATCCATGGGAATGAGACTAAAACCCTTCTTTTAAGAGAATCACCAATAGTGGGAATCCAACCTTGAACTGATTATATCTAAGAGGTTTAAAGGATAACAACAAGCTATTGATACGTGGTTAGTAAGAGCACTAAATTTGTGTCTCATTCAGGATGGATTAGTGCAAACTGTTACGATGAAATTGAGGATGAGTTTTAAACTCTTAATGAAGTTCATAAATCATAAATGTCTGTGTAAGTGTAATAGGGACATAAGAAGGAACTCCACCTTTATGAACATAAGAATGGTGTCGCTTTTAGCAAGAGTAAAAGGGTTTTCTCTTGTAAATGTTCACTAATCCAAGAAAAGCACAAGGCCATAATAGTGCTAACAACAGTGGATTTCTAAATGTGTTGTAGGTGTTCTCATGTGTGTGTTGTTTCCGATTTCAACACATAAGAGTTTTGGTTTAAGCACTAAGCCACCATTAACTCTATTGATTTCTTGAGCAATTACACTAAAGGGAGATTTAAGTTGAAAAACACCTTCCATTATGCATGATAGGATATCAATCAAGTGAGACATATATTATTACAACCTAGTGGGGGATTGTTGTATATATAGGTATATACAAGGATCGGTTGTAATAATGATGTTTGAGTTTGGAGAATATGATTTTATAAAGTGAAAATTCAAGTTCTGGAATTTTCTAAGTGAAAATTCGAAAATCTTAATTTTCTAAAACTTTTTAAAATTTTCTGCAAAATTTTCTGGTGATTATTTAGAAAGATTGAAGAGGTTCAATCTTTGTTAACCGTTTTATGAAAAAATAACAACTCTCCATACCTGTCTTTTCATGAAACATAACTCTATGGGTATGAATAGAGGCTTATGTTCACTTGAAAAAATAACTAACTCTCCATACATGCCTTTTCATGAAACATAACATTATAGGTATAAATAAAGGCTTATGTTCACTTAAAAAAAAGTTTGAGAGAAACACAAGAATTAATCTTGTGGTCATTCTCTAGAATTGCTATCTGTAGAACCCAATATCTTGGTTGTATCCTGAGGACAAATTTACGATAACCCTTTAGCAACAAAAGTGTGGAGGTAAATATTGTCTAAGAAAAATGATATAGTGCCTCCAAGTTATCTATTTTCTGTTTGTCTTTTGTGTTAACCTTGTTCTTCTATTATTAATTTGTGTAATATCTCCAACAATATATATATATATATATATATATACATACACATGGTGCGTAATTCGGAATTGTATCTGCAAATATGAGATATTAATGTTAATAAACATGAGTTTATATTAAGCTTGCCCCTTCTAAGGTTCAAACGCTGGCTCCATCCTTGCCTTTTGTTATACCTCCTTTAATCCTTACCAGTATACCTAGGGACGGAGCTATTTGATGATCTTGGGGGGCAATGGGCCCCCTTGGAATTTATAAAACAAAAGAGAAGTATATAATATTTTATAAGTTTTTTGAATTTGGGCTTAAGAAAATTGTTCTTGCCCCCCCTCCACCCACTCAAAATATAACCTTGACGGCTTGGCCACTTTAACCAAAAAAACATTAACCCAAACAGCATTCAAGAAAAAGTAGCCCAAACAACAACAAAAGTAAAGCCCAAATAAACAAGAAAAAAAACCTTAATAATTTTATTAGATCTGAATTGATCAGATCTTTGAATCAACAGTTCAATTTCAACCCTGTTAATTTTAAAGAAAGAAATTTCCTAAGAAAGATTATGCAAATACCAGTCGAACAAAGAGAGAGTGTGTGTGATTTTGCCCTCTTTGATCCACTCATGACACTGTCGCCATTTCTGCTTCATTAGTGAGACCGTGTGTCCAATCTCCTATCTGCTAAGTTGCTCTAACTCTAGTTTTTATCTTTGTTTTCTGTTTTGTATGCTTGTTTGTTTTTTTTTTTTTGCTGAGTTGCTCTCTCTTTCTTTTCGTGTCATTTAATTTCTTATTGTTTAATCTCTTCCTCTGAACGGCATTATTACCGCTTCACTTTGTTTGACTTTGAAATGAGTTGGTTTTTTTTAATAGTTATAAAGTGGTGTATAACGTGTTTTGGGAGTTGCTCTGTTGTAGCTGAACAATTAATTCAGTTGAGATGTTTTGTCTTTTTGTTTAGTGGAATGGTTTTTGTTATGTTTAGCCATTAGTAGATAGTAAGATTAAAAATGCCACACTTAAGTGAGTCATGAGTCATGACACACTACACAGTTCAATGGTTGATGCACATAGACACAATTACTTAAGTTCCTAATGAGATTTTTTTATGTACAAGGAAGTGGTGTATGATACTTTGCTCAAACTATTCCAAATTATAAATTTATGGTTAACAATTATCATACTTGGTTTGAAATAATTATTTTAGTTATGATGATTTTTTAGATTTAAAATAATTCTATATTCCTTTTTGATATATAATTGTTTCATAATTTATTAAAAAATAATTATTCGTGTCTTTCCATTTGTTACACAAAATGGATGCTAGTTTGAATTTTTAAGGAAAAAAAAATTGGTTATACTTCGCCCCCCTTGATAGAACCGTCCCTGAGTATACCACCCCATCTGCAATATCCATATCATAACCATCATTTTTTAGAATCTCTGTGATGCCAAACCAATTTAACCAAAACAATGTACTGAAATAAGGTTCATAATTGATAATACTATCAATATTTAAGCGGGATTTGGTGAAATAATCTCTTTTTCGAAAATGCATCACCTACTCACGTCTTGATATAGAGCTTTTAAGGCGAAAAGGCATACTTATTCTTTTCTTACCACACGATTGAGTTAGCAATTCTAACAGCGAAAAGTGTTTTTCTACGTGGGAAAAAAAGCGTTTTAAATGGGCACACTTACTATACCTTATTTTAAGATTGAATTGGATTTTCTAAATCTTAGTCTATTATTATGAAAATTGCAAAGAAAACTAATAAAGGAGATGAAACCTCATGTAACGGTTACACGTGAGGTTTATAAGCATGGATTAATGTGTGTTAAATAAATTGCAGGAGATAGAAAAGTATTTTAGTGAGTAGAAGCATAAAGAAGAATACAAGAGAATTACATGGTTTGGTCTTGACGACCCACGTCCACTAAAGAAACTCTTAGGCTTCGTTTGAGAGACTATAAGGGAATGGAATGATCATAAGGGAATGGAAAGGAATGGAATGTAATGAAATGCATTTAAGTAAGGGAAATGAATGGAATGGAATGGAATTAAGCAATCTTGATTGAATGTATTAAAATAAAGGAATGAAAATGAATGGAATGTAAGTAATCTTGTTTGGGAGTAACATGGAGGGAATGAAATAGAATCATTTTATGACAATATTACTATTAGACCCCTATTTTAAAATAAAGGGTTGAATATATAGGGGTATTTTGGGAGTTTTAGTGTAAAAAATTCATTTAATCTAATTCCATTCCCTCCCATTCCTCTCAATTTCGGGGAGAATGAAAATCTGAGCTTTTAAGAGAATAAAGAGGAATAAGTGTTCTCTCCTACCCATTCCATTCCCTCCCACTTAAACTCCCAAATAAGGGAAAGGACTTTCTATTCCCTCTATTAAAACTCCCAAACAAGAGAATGAAAGAATATTCTAAAATTACTCTTTTCATTCCTTTCCAGTTTCCATTCCATTCAATTCCCTCCTCCCAAACAAGGCCTTAAGAATTACATCTTTGATATATATATATGAATGAGGTTCAAATCATGTGTTTCAACAAACCTAATATGGGTATTTATATGAGGCTAAATTCTAGACTAATTAATGCATTAATTACAGTCAATTGACAGCTTGTAGTTCAAGTACAATACTTTGCTTGCACGCTAAATAGGATTGAGCTTGGGCCTTGATTATTGGGCTAGAATATTTCTAACATCCCCCTCAAACTCAGAGCATAAACTCGAGGAGGAAGCTTGATAGAGCCTTGAATTTGGAATAAACTTGTAAAGATTAGGAACGGTTTGGATAAGCAATTTAGAGAATGACTTAGGTAGTGTGCAAGTGACATGTGGCATGGCAATGATGTCATGTTGTACTAAGAGTCTCCAAAAGAGAGGTTTATACATATATACTTAGATTAGACTAAAGTATTATTTTTATCTTAAAATTAAAAATTATAAAATTATAAAAAATTAAAAAATTAAAAAGAAGAAAGAAAAGAAGAGAAGGACCTGTTGGAGGAAAAACAACAAGGTGTTTCGGATGCATGCATCCTCACACTCACATGAGGGTGGGCCCCACAAGTTGTGAGGCCCACTCTTATGTGAGTGTGAGCATGCATCTGAAATACCTTATATCACCTCCTGTTGGAGAGTGTGAATATTCGTTTTGGGCTTAATATCAAACAATGTCTTTTGTCGTGGAATTATTTGATAGGTGGGTCCTTCTAGTCCAAAAGAGAATTTGAGTTTGATGGCTATGACAGATGATAATTTGGCACAAGAGAAAAGAAAAGAAAATTTTATTTTATTTTATTTTTGGGTGCCAAGATGTATACAAGGAAGACGATTTCGTACTGTACCGGCCGATATCGCCGAAATATTCCGTTCCGGTACCTTAACTGGTACCGAAACAAAGCTGAATTGTACCGCCCCAAATACGGGGGTGTACCGGCTCATTTCAGCTGCTCCGGCGGAGTTCGGAGCTTTTTGGCAATATTTGCATTTTCGGCCGGTACAAATTTAAATGGGTTTTTTAAAAAAACTTTATACTTACAGCAACTAATGGCCATCATTGAAGCATCAACGTGCCAGATCATCAACAAAATCATATTCTTCTTCATTTTAGCCACTTAGATCTTCTTTTGAGCCATTGATCTCCCTTCGTCTGCTTCGCTTGTTTTCTTTCTCTACACAATACACAAGTTTTGAATGTTTTAAATTTTACATTGATGATGTACTAGTCAAGCTGTGCCTCTGTGGTGCTGTACCCACATTCACCTCATTTTCTCTTGGTTTCTCCGCGAAAAGCTTAATAGGCTTTTATTTTATTGGCTTTTTCCAAAGCCCACGTGACTGTTTGGTCCTTATCTCTTCTCTTTAATGCTTGTTATGCTTTTTTTTTTTTTGGCTGAATCCTTCTTTTGCTCTTTCAAATTTTCAGTAACTTTTTTTTTTTTGGGTCAATTGCTTAGATGGGCTAGTGTCAACTCCTAATGGCATTTAGTTTTAATTTACTCTACTTAATAAATTACATGGGTCATAGATGGAAATTTAGCTATTCTTAAAATGTATTAACAAATTCTAGAAGTCCTAAACAACATAAAAGGTATAGGCTCTAAGAAAATTATTATTATTATTATAAATAGCGGTAAACCCGAAACGGTACACCAGTACAGATCGGTACTGAAATATTTCGTTCCAATAACCAAACTGAAACGGTCTCTGGTACGGTATTGACTCCCCTGGATGTATAGCTCTAATACTATGTTAAATAAAATGTAGGAGATCAAAAAATATTATAGTGAATAGAATTATAAAGAGAACACAAGAAAATTACATGATTCAATTTTTATGACTTACATTTACGGAAGAAACTTTTAACTCCTTAAAGACAACATCGTAGATATATGAGTAAAGGACAAATCATGTAATACAATGAACCTAATATGGATATTTGTAGAAAACTAAACTCTAGACTAATCATACATAAAATACATTTAATTGATTTCTAGTACAAGTACAATACTTTTCTTGCACACCAAATATAATTGGGCTTGGGCCTTGATTATTGGCCTTAAATAATTCTAAAAATACAAAAGACTTGTATTTATCCATTACATAAAATAATTTCTACTCATTTTAAGAGCATGATATCATAGAGAAAGAAAGGAAATATTGCTAATAACATAAAATTCAACAAAACTTAATCCACAAATTATATAAATTATCTTGCAGTGAATCATTACAAAACAAAACTATATGAAGCCGAAATGACTAGAGATCGATATTGAGAACAACTTTATGCTGATATTGAGCATATATCTAGTTTAGGCAAGCATATTATAATCTTCTTTTCATTAAGCATATATGTGTTGTGCATGTTATATATATAAGGACAACAAATAGCATTTCTTGCTCATAAGCTAACACTATTGGATACTCAAAAGCATACAAAAGATGGAATTCAGATTTCCTAGTTATTCATCTTTTCAGAAATTATGAACTACATTCCCAACTATTTAATATGCCCATAAGAAATTGTCCTTGGTTTATGCTGTGTCCCTTATCTACAACCATGCTTTCGCTTTTGTTCTTCATCTCTACCTTTCTTATTCAACCTTCTTTGATCTCCATGATGGACCCTATCACCTTCTCTTTTCCCTCATTCAATTCCAAAAGCTGCAGCAATGGATCGCTTATTTGCATGGGTTCTGTGACTGCAGGCGACGGATACTTGAGCATTACACCTGAGCTACAAAACCAGGTTGGCCGGGTACCATATTCCCACCCCGTGCTTGCATGGCCAGCCAATATCTCAACCATTTTCACTGTTAGAATTTCTGCCTTCCCGAATTCAACTGGTTCAGGAGATGGAATGGCGTTTATATTTGCACAAAATAATGATCCCTTGCCACCAAATAACCAGGGCTTCTATCTTGGACTCCTTGATCGGTCAACCGAAGGTAAGTATATGGTAGAATAAAAAAACATATAGTTTACTATTTTAATGTTTGTGTTTGCATGAATTTGGAATAGAAAAATACATCAAACAAGCCTAGAATTGATAGAAAGACGCCTAAAATTGATAAAAAAGAACATGACAACTAGTTAAATAGGAAAATATTCTTACACTTGTTATGACACTTACATATGCAATATTCATAATTTCACATCCGTTGTTCATATTTTTTATATATTTTTATGCATGTTTACATGAAATATACAAAATAAGGGATGTGTACAAACGATATATAGTATGGGTTTGGATCCACGTTTTTTGCTTTTGCGTTTTGCTTCTTTTTCTTTCTTCTTCTTCTTCTTATCTTTTTTTTCTTTTTTTTTCTTTTTTTTTTTTGATTTCACGCGTTTCAGGTGTAATGCGGCGACTGTTCATGAACGGTAGCCGCAAGTGTTGACTTTCCAACAGTGAACAGTGCACCATGCACTGTTCACGGGTCCTACAAATCTCAATTTTTAGCAACTTTTTCATTAAAAATAAGTCTCACGGCACTATTTACACATTTAAAAATTATTTTGCTACAATGTTTTCAGTTTTCAGTTTTCAGTTTCAGCAAAATAAGTTCTATCCAAACGGACTCATACTAACAAATGTGCAATAATCAATGCAAATTGACATTCTAGTATTAATTAGTTGCAAGATTTTTTTTAAGGATTTTTTAATTTTGGTACATTGTTTTTATTTCATTTAATGATAAAACTTAGTTGTATATATGAGGTCTTCCAATTAAATTCAAATTCATATTGCATTGAATTTAATCTCCTCTTTTTACAATGTTTTTTTTTATGTGTAAAACTTGGCTGCATTGAAAATGAAACACAAATAGTAGTAGGGGGAAAGTTTTAGCCCAAAATCTACTACTATGGATGAAAAACAAAAACCAATTCTTGACTTCATTATAGACCATGGAATTTAAGCATATACTAGCTCCCTAGAGACAACGAATTTGGAGGTTTATATCACAAGGAACTGAGCCAATTGATCAGTTTAATTTGTTAGGAAAAATCATTTGAAAACATATTTTATAGTGTCAAATAAAATGGAAATGTAGGTGGCATTGTTCGGCAACTAGCTGTGGAGCTTGACACCTACAAGAACGAATTTGATCCAGACGAAAACCATATTGGCATTGACACAACATGCATGACAAATCCAGTTGCAGCAAAGAGTCTTGACAACACTAACATTAACCTCAAAAGTGGACAAGATATCAAGGTCCAAATTGACTACGATGGTTGGAAAAATATGCTTCATATTTCACTAGGATATTCTGGGAATCCATTAGTGACTGTTCTCGAACAATCAATAATCATGTCTAACACAGTTCCAAACTCCGTTTTTGTGGGCTTTACAGCTTCAACGGGGCTCTTCTCAGAAAGCCATAAGGTCATTGATTGGGCATTCACATCAGTGCCATTGCCATTCCTTCCCACCAATAACGGGTTTGAAAAAAAGGACAATATCAAGACCATAGTGATCATTGTAACAACGAATTTCATGGTTTTGTTGGTTATATTGATCAGTTGCATGTTTCTTCCATCTGTTTTAAGAAAACTAAGGAATAAAAATCAGAGAGATCTGGATATAGAAAGTCGATCTAGGAATGCAGCAAATGCCCCTAAGATGTTTACGTACAAGCAGCTTTCAAAAGCTACTCGCAACTTCAGCAAGGAAAACTTGTTGGGTAAGGGTGGGTTCGGAAGTGTTTATAAAGGTATTATCTCGGTTCCTCCGAAAGTCATAGCTGTGAAGAAGATTTCAGAAACCTCAAAACAAGGTTTGTTCTACTTCTATTGCATTGTTTCTTGATTATTTGCTTTTGTAAGTATTAGGATCCTCTTCCTTTGAAATAGATCAATTTCAGTCCATATTAAATATTATAAATCAAAAGATATATCCAGTTACACATAATTTTAATACATTATTGGATTTATAAAATAAAATATTAACCATAAAATAGACAATCTCCAGAGGATTCTAACAAAATGCTACACCTTGAGTGGATCACATGTAATTTGAAACAATATTTAACTTGTAATATGGTTCCTATAATTTTTTGCAAATGATTCCTAAATATTTTTTGGTGCTTACATTTTTTTTTTTTAAAAAACTCTCTAAAACTATAGGTGAAAGAGAGTACATGGCAGAAATATGCACTATAGGACGCATGAGGCACAAAAATATTGTGCAACACCAAGGTTGGTGCCATGAGGGAGAGAATCTGCTCCTAGTGTTTGAATTTATGCCAAATGGTAGCCTAGACCGTTTCATAGGAAAGGAGCTTCTTGACTGGAGAACTAGGTACAAAATATTAACAGGGTTGGCCTCGGCATTACTGTACCTGCACGAAGAATGTGGTAACCCTGTGGTTCATCGAGACATTAAGCCTAACAATGTAATGTTATATTCTGATTTTGATGCTCATCCTGGTGATTTTGGTCTCGCAAGAATGCTCCAAAATGATGCCTCAGTTACAACAATGCTAGCTGGGACTCCAGGATATTTAGCACCAGAAATAGGCTTCGTAGGAAAGGCTACCCCAGAATCTGATGTGTATAGCTTTGGCATGGTAGTAATTGAAGTTGTGTATGGGAAAAGAGCAAAGGGTATCATGGATGAACATAGCCTACTAGACCATGTATGGAATTTATATGGGGAAAATGTATTGCTCGAATGTGTGGACCAAAAGCTTGAAGGCAAATTTGATGAGGAGCAAGTGAAGAGGACATTGATTGTTGGGTTTGCATGTTTGCACCCAGATTCAATGTTCAGGCCCAAGATGGGAAAAGTGGTGAATATTCTTATGAACCCAAACGAGCCCATAATGAACTTACCAGGAAATCGACCCAGTGGAGTATACTTATTAGTCTCTTCTAATTGTTCTACTTCTACTTCCACAACCACTGATTTTGGCTCTAACAGTGGCTCTGCATTGCTTCAATCGTCTGTGGCATCGGTAGATGAGATTGAGGTCCAATATGACTTGCTGTGACATAGACATAATGAGGTCCAATAATGGCTCTTTTACAATTTACACATAATATTTTTGTTTCCGCATGATCGATTCTCCAATGAAAGTATAGATCTGTACTTAATGTAAAATCTATGACTGTAATGCAAAGGTTCTTTAAGATGTCAAAAGTATACAAACGCATTTTAGTGTCTCAAAGCCAAAAAGAAATACATTTGAAAACAAAATTAAAGCATGCGTTTGCCGGGAGTCGAACCCGGGTCTATTGCTTGGAAGGCAATTATCCTAACCGTTGGACTACAAACGCTGCTGTTGTGCTAGAGCAATAATTGTTCTTATATAACTGAATTTAGAGGAATTTAAGACAAGCCGGATTAAAGGTGTTATTATCTACTCTGTAAACAAGACCCAAATAAAACCATGTGAGCTCCAAATGGCCGAACCCAAACTGCAATTTTCTCCATTAGGATTCAATCCAAGCCTTTTGTGAAATCAGTAATGCAAGGAAAAGATCTTTTTCTAACTAGTCCAAATGAAATTTTGTTCCCCTCGCAAGAATAAAGGAAAACCCATAATAATAATAATAATAATTTTTTTTCTTTTGCATATATCACAAAATAACAAAAATATCCCCAATGAAGTAGCATAATTTTTTTTTCCCTTTTTTTGGTTTCCACAGTGTTTCTCACAGCGTTTCCCCAAAGAAGTAGCATAATTGATTTATGAAAACTTGGCGAATCCCAATCTAGCCAACTATGATCATGAGAGTGATTCCCACAGCGACTAAAAATAGTTGGAGTTGGAAAATTTTCATTTTTTAAGTTCATGGCTAGATCATGTTGTTAAGAACATTGTTAAGATCACATTCTTATGAGATAGTCTTTTAAGATATTTTTCTCACAAAATATGTTGCGAAAGAAATGTCTCATATGACCGTCTTGCATACAACCACTTAAAATGGATAGTTACAACTCATAAAAGCCAAGAGTATGAATGACTCATCATTTGGATATTCAACATGATGAACTCATTAGCATCATGTGAATATTGCAAATTTGACCGTCAATCACGAAAAATAGGAAGAAGGAGTTGAGGAACTGAATTAGAACTTATCCACTAGAAAAATATATCATCAAAAAAGGAAAAAAAAAAAATCCATGGTGACAGAGAAGGTTAGGGACCTTAGGGATTCCCATATAGTGATGCTGAGTGTTATCACGCGCACCAAGGTGAGAATGGGTCCAGATAGTTGGTTTTGACGTAGTAAATGTTGACCTAGAACTTCAAGCAACAACTATTTCCATAGATACATGGCAAGTAATGTTACCACTTAACACTTTAATGTCCTAAAAATATCCAACAAAATAATGAGCCTCATAATTTAGATTTTGGACTCTCTCTTTTGAATTCAGCTTAAAAGTGAAAATGGTAGGCATCGATCTTACTTGGGTAGGTGTGAGTTTTGAAATTGGCTCTAAAAAACAAACCTAAAGTCCAATAAGGCCAACCATGAACCATCTAAAAATTGACACTTGGTCACCACAAGGACCCCAACAACCTGGAAAATTGTTGTTTATTCTCTACTTTCATTATTATAACAAGTCTTCACTTAACACAATTTTTAAATTTTCTTTTGAACCACATGCACTGTTTCTACTCATGTTTAAAGATTCTTGTAATGTTCCCTTCGTATGTTATGAATACTAGCAGCAAAAATAATCTAACCACTGACAGATAGAAGGTGTTACCTAAGTTAGAATGCAATCAAATGAAACTCAAATAATGGAAAATTTAGATCCAAAGTCGTATTGGTGATATGTGAATTGACATGGCTGGAATATTTTATAGATATCTTGAAGAACCAACAAATTTTTTTTTTTTTTCATTTTCTAATATTGTATAATTAGTAAATGACCATAAAAATATTGTGATAATTACAGAAATGCCACATTTTCTTGTTCAAATCTTGCTTCTATTCCATCAAGTCTTTGTTTTTAAACCGGTGAAGAATCATACCGCTCAACTAGCACTTTTTTATATTTTCAACATATGTAATTAGAATTCAAATCTTCTCCCTTCAACTATCAAATTATCAAAAATAATAATAACAATAATGTAAATAATACCATTATCATATTCTATGACTTTTTCAGTTATAGGGAGTACTTAATAAGCGTATGTAATTGTGTATAGATCCAAATTACAAGAAATGAAAACTTTTTTTTTTCCCTTTGAAAGAGAAGGAGTTTCAATCTATGACGTCTGCTCTTGATAATAGTTCTTTATCATCGGATCAATACACTAATCAGTTTTTGGTATAAGTAAGGATTAAATCCCAGATCTCTTATTCAACCATAAAAAATTTTATCAATTAAGTTAACTGAAACTATTAGAACCTAATTGATGGAAAACATAGAAAGTACCGAGTCACCAAGAAAGTGAAATAAAATAATTCGAGTTAAATATGGTAATGAACTCCAGATCCTAGTGCTGCCGCTACGGCCCGTCACCCATCATAAACATACACTATTAAAGTTATTAAACACATATCAATAATCTAATTCCTTTACTGTGCAAGTAACAACGTCACTTTCGCTAATTGAAAATGTTGGATTTGTCCGTACACGCAGAAAGATGATTTTACTCATAAAAATATTTCAAGATCAAGATGCATTATAGACTTAATTTTTGTAAACAATAGCATTTATTAAAGGCACCCTTGATTTTTGTGTAAAATGTTTATTAATGTTTTTTTATTTCTAAAAAAAGAAGCACGTAGATTCCGAAACTTTCAACGTGTCTATGTCCAACAAGTGTTTGTATTTAACACGTTGAGTAACCCATACACATATTTTTTTTTGCTGAATAATAACTCATACACATATGTCATTGGTCTTTTCACCTTATATTGTTATGTTAATCTTCTATTCTATTTTGAGAAATTTAAAATTGAAATCCTTTTTTAATAGTCTTTTTTTTGTTTTTTAAAACAAATAAATTTCTTAACATATTCTTCAATTTATTTAAAAAACCAAAATACCCCACTTTCACTAAAGTTTAAATTAAGGAGGGTAGTGTTGAAAACTTGTTCTATATATATATATATATAACAATGCATTAATTGATATTCTATTAAAAAGTTTGATTTTTTTTTTTAAACATGTCTAACAAAATGAGATGGAATGAATATATATTTGAAGGAAAAAAAATTATAAAAAATTCCTTTGATTGTAGAATTTTCTTAAAGAATTTTGATTGTTGTTATCTATTTTAAAAACTTAAAATAAATATAGAATGTGCCTATAAATAATTAAATATATCTAAAAGATTATATATATTAATTATTGTATCCCCACCATGTCGTGTCTTAATTTCTTAATAATTGTTGTATTACTGTGTCTCGTATCATGCTGTGGCCATTTTAGTATCCATATATGCCCATGCTTCTTAGAGTTTTTGGGGTTTTGATGTTCCTTCAAATGTTAGTAAACACAAAACATTTTCGTATGTCAACACATAAAATTACACTAAATTGTTTGAAAATATTTGTTACGATTTTAAAAATTGTAAAAAAATTTATGAGAAAAAGTGTTGAATTCATGCCTGCCAGGTTTTACCCCATTTTAACCCTTCTGTATGTAACTACTGTCACCTTCTTACATCATTGGTGGTCCTTACCTGTTCCCTAAATTTCTCTATCGATCTAGCCACTTCTGCTAACCATCCTCACTATCTGCTGACAACCACTGGTTTTTGCCCATCATTAGCAACTAATATTGTCATTGTCACTAATCATTAACACTAGAAAAAAAAATTTTGGGTCTCAAGCAAATAATAGAAAACATGTAATTTTTCTCGAAATCATTTACCACTAAATATATTCTTTTAGAAAAATATTTTATGTTCAAATATACCAAACCTCAAATATTTAAATACATATTATTATGTAAAATCAAGGGCCTAGAGTCTACACAACCCGTGAACATACATAGTTGAAACAGTTTTCATAGTAGCAATACAATATTGTAGTGATTGAGTGGTATGAAAAGCCTCTTTTAGCTACAGATGCATCCAATAAATTTTAAATCCATAATTTTATCCTTCATCTCACTAAACTATTTTTTAAATAGTATAATAATTGGGGCAGAAGAGATTTGAACCATAAATGTCTTTTTTAAAAACATCAAGTATCAATTAATTAAACTATAAAACTCTTAACTACATCTCTATAAACTTGAACTAAAATTTTTGGTTTTGGCATAAGAAGCTATTTTACTTTGAATGTAATGCATAATTCATTGGCTAGCTTAGCATATCTAATACATGAAATTGCACGGTGAACAAAATATAGACTTATTGTTACCATTTAATTATAATTAATCTTTTTTTTTTTTTACCTGGCAAAATGTGAAATCCAATTTTAAGAGGCTAGCAAAATCAACAAGAAATTGGGAAAGAAGTTTTTGGGTTGGCAATTATCATCGAAGTTGTCAATGTAAAAATAATTGGTTACAAGTTGGACTAATTGGACCAAACCAAACTATGAACATGTGATACATTCATAAAGTGTTACATCTCTTGGTCTATATTTTTTATTCTTAATATGACATTTTTTTTATATATATCGATATTTAAGGGTACGAATTTAAATCTCAAATATCTCTATTAAAAACTTCAAAAAATATTAATTAATTAAGTTATGAGACTCTTAGCTTAATATGACAATTTTTTTTAAGTCATATAATTCATGACTAAAGCTATGATTAGGTGAGGTAACATAATATCCTAATTTACATTCCACCAACCTATCTATTTTGTATGTTTATAATAATTATAATATTATCATTAATTATCATTCAGATGCAACCTTCTTCTCAAAAAAAAAAAAAAAAAATTCAGATGCAGCCTATATATGAGCCAGCTGGAATCAAAATTGACTTCGCATCTTCACACTAGTCACTATCCAACTTGCAATTATATATGAACAAAAAAACAAAGAGAAAACAACAAATAGATAAACGAGTATAGCGTATGCATTATCTCAAAACTCGGATAATAGGTAATATTCTATCAAAATCCCACTCTATCTACCAAGTCAAACTTTGCAAAATAACCAAAAACTACGTATGCTATTGTTTGATTAGTCAATTTCCAACCAGAATTATCAGGAGATATTGTCTCTTTTCTTTTCTCTTTATTCTCAACCTCTAGAATCTAGAGGTTGAGAATAATACCTAGCGTATGTATTATATGCCTTAGCTTCAACATGATTGGTTTGGTGAGGAATAAGTGGATTATTCTGCCTGTAAAATGGGTAAGCAGAACATAAGTGAATTATTTAAATAGCATAAGTGGATTCTTTAAGTGAATTATGTGTTGTATATATCTCATAGACTCATAGTACTTCTTATCGTACAGACATACACACAACATTTTACTAATAAGTGATCTAAGAAGCGAAAGTTCGAACTGTCGGTGGCCCTTTTTGGTGTCTAGTGTATAGGATTCGAATAGTACCTCCTATTCCCTCTATTTACCTAATAATAAAATAAAAATGACCATTGAATATGTGTTTTAATTTCATCATCTTCTATTTGTTTTAGGAAATGATTAGAAATCTACACTACGATGCAGTCTCTGCTGCTCGTCCCAGCTAGCCCTCCCTTAGACCCTCACGCAGTTAGTGCATGGGGGAGGTATCACTTGGACTAACATATCTGGTGGTGTGTTTTCGTTGGAAGATGTGTATCCCATCAAGTCCCTAGTTCTTAATTTGAATTCAACATTTCCTTTTGAGCACCTTCTTGTACTTGTATGCTCCATTTGGCACTTATGCTCGGATCTTGAGCTTAGAATCAACTTGTTTAACTCAATTGACTTTTTGATAGATCTCTAGTAGCTGTAGTTAAGACTCCAAAAAATGAAGAAAAAATAATTTTAGATTGACAAATATTTTTGAACAATTCAAAAGTAAAAATATTTAGGTTAAATTATTACTTTGGTCCTCCAAGTAAAGTTTGATTTGATCATTCAACTATTACTGATGGCTGATGCTAATTTAATCCCTCAATTTTCAAAATTAAGTTTATATCATTCTTGTATCTTCTATCCACTTAAATATAAAATCCATGTTGTTTATGTTAACATTTTGATATATAATATTCTAATATACTTTAACATCTTCCCTCGAGGTGAAGATGTAACAAAAACGTATGTTCGGAAAGAAAGTTTCAACACCCATCAAATGAATCGAGACTTACTGGGAAAAAAATATCCTAAAAAAGATCATCGTTGAAGAGAAAGAAGTGCATGATGCAATGGCGGCTAGCTCTAGAATTTTTTTTCTAGGGAGGTCAGTAATGGCAGAGCCGGCAATTTGTGGGTTGGGGGGAGGAGGGTAAGCGAGTAAAAAAAAATAAGATTATCATTTTTTTTTTTTTTGTATATATAACTTTCACGTTATATACAATACAATTGTATTGTAAATAGTCTAAAAAAATTATTAATAGTTTAAAGATCGTTAAGACAACAATCATTGGATGCACAAACAATAAAATTAGGGTTAGGGTGTTCAAATTTTTATTGTAGGAGTCAAAACAATAAAATTTTAAAAATTAAAAATTATATATAAATTTTTTATTTTGGGCCAGGTTAGGGGATTCATTTGAACCCCTAGGCTGGTCGTGGGGCCACCCTCCGCATGATGCACATGAAAAATGTGAAAAGAGTTTTTGACATGAGAGCATATGTATAGGCTAATTTATATTATATGTACTATGTAGAGTAAAGACCAATTAAAGTCAAATAATAAGCAAGACACATAATCAAGATCAAACTAGTGTGTGATATCTCTAAAGTGACGTTTAGCATGGGATAATGTTTTAGTATTTCTAGGAATGTTGAAAAACTCTCATATTTTGTTGCAAAACACACAAGGGAATCATATGCTTGTAGTATTGCATTTCACTTAATGCCATTTTTGTAGGAATGTGGATACCCTTTAAAAAATGTGGGTATCCACACCCCCCATACCTGAATAGAGTTACATTTTGTATAATTGCAAATTTTACCAATTTCCCCTACTCTTTAACCAATATAAATAAAATAAAAATATTATTATAAATTGACAATTTAAATAAATTTTTTTTTGAATTATAAATGTCATTTTAAAAAATGTTATACTATAATTTTATTGAATCTTTCATGATTTATAGTTTATATTTTGTTTCTCATAATTTATTTGGAAGAAGATTAAAAAAAAAAACTTAATGTTATATTTAGGAATCAAATGGTATTTTAGGAACATAAATAATTCTTCTAAGATTCTTAAAAATAAACCAAATATAAGCATCTCATATTCTTAGGATTCTTATTAGATTCCAAATCAAACCAAATATATAATAGTTACTTTCCTAGA
Source organism: Quercus ilex subsp. ballota (assembly GCA_032727855.1). Taxonomy (NCBI): domain Eukaryota; kingdom Viridiplantae; phylum Streptophyta; class Magnoliopsida; order Fagales; family Fagaceae; genus Quercus; species Quercus ilex. The sequence goes on from CM064909.1 coordinate 25,508,143, forward strand.
GATTAAAATTTTTAGTCATCTCATTCCTAGGAATTTGGATGTTGGAGATAATATGAATTCACCAATACCAAACACCTACTAAAAGCATGTAGGAGTTGCAGAGGGCGTCTTCAAATTAGAGAGTGGTGTGTACAACAACATGGAAGCTTAAAATAGGGATTGTAGGGTGTGTTAGGGAATGTGCAATGTGCTAAATGGAAAATTTGAGAGAACCTGTATGCATATCTAAGGAGTATAGCAGTTATAGATGAGATCCCCATGAATCTAGACTTCAGGTGTGGGGTTTGATGTTGACAGCGGAAGCAACAATATTGAAGATTAATAAGGTTTAAAGATTTTGGTTATGGTACCCATTAACATAGTAAGAAGAAAATATATTGATGTAAAAACAAAAGAAACAAAAACAAGAGAATTAACATGCTTTCGCCTGACGAATTTTTTCCACATCAAAAGGCACAATTACACTTATAAGTAAGCTTATTGTTTATTTTTCCCACTATTTTGCGAGTCTCACTTGAATCACATAGTTATTTTATTTAACTTTTACTTTTTATCTATAATCAATAAAAAGTTTTCAGCAAAATCTAAATAAATTATTTCCAAATGAACTAAACTTAGTATATTAACCCTAAAATCACAGTTATCCATAGTATTTACAAAACCAACGTATTCTTAAAAAAAACCATTGATTACATTATTTATGATATTATTCCAATATGTTTAAATAGAAGTCCAATAATAAAATAAAGTTATTAATTTAACCAAAATTAAATTAGGAGAATGTTGAGATAAAGAAAAAAAAAAGTAACTTTGAAATAACTTTAAAAAATGAAAAAAAAGATGGTGAGATTTTTGGACCCTATTGGTATATTTGGAAGAAGGGAGAGACATGCCTGTCTAGCAGCAATGGCAATGCGCTGCACACAGAAGCAATGAAGAAGAATAAAGTCCATGTGATTTATTGGGGCGGGGGGGAGGGGGGATGTCACAGTAACCACATCATCAACGCCTCATGCGACTGCAGCTGCAGTTGCACCCCCACATGACGACTCTCATTGTCGACAGTCGAACATAGAGCCCGTTTAGATAGGCATTTTCTTGGACAAAAATGCACAGTTTGATATAAAATGCAATATACACAATCGTTTGGAGAAACTGTTTCATCTAAATCACGTTTACAAATCGTACAAATCCCCGATTTCAAAGAAGTAGTATCTAATTGCATTTTTAATATCGAGCAAATAGAACGTATATGCTCCTAGTAAAATTCGAATCTAAGCTCCGGACTTGAAATCACATTTCAATTTAGTCCAATATTTACACGTTTTATGATTGGGCTTGCTTTGAAATTTAATGGGCCTTCAAGGGCATGCCATTATTGGACAACACACTTTCATGAGAAATATAAAAAACTGTAAAAAAATTTAACTTTTTTTTTCTTTTCACAAAAAACGTTTTTAAAAATATTTCCTAAACTAATGTCTTTAAAGTATCCGTTAACTTTTTCTCATAATTTATAATCTACAAAATTAAAGACGTTTCACTTTTGGTTGGTTGACTTCATAATATTTTTCCTTTTGAGACCTCACAATTTTACACGTTTTGTTATTATTCTAATATTTATTTATTTTATTGAAATTAAAATTTCATTCGATATTTAAACCATCTATTAGAATCTTGACACATCACATTTCTTTTGATGATATATAATATATGTTTCCATATTCAAACACAATCATTATAAATGCCTAATTGTAGAATATTTAGTTCTAGAGATTAAATTCTATAATGATGTGGTATAAAAATCCCTCCAATTCCAACATGTCACATCATCATACATATTAAAGATTAGGCACAATCACACGCAATTAATTTTAATACTCATATGAAAATCCAACTTAATTGGGAATTTATTCAGATGTTATTAGATGTGGTACAATATATCGAGTTTTAAGTAAAAAAAAAACTAATGTGACAATTTTTTATTGGATTGTGTAAAACATAGGTTTTACACCCCTAACCTTATCAAATTCGGACTCTTAGTTCTATATACAAACACAATCATATTAAATGTCTATTATTAGTGGGTTTTAGTTAGCTCATTTCGTAAAGCCTCTCGTTGATAATAGATCTGGGTTTAATTCCCGTCAAAAAACTAATTAATGTCTTGGACCAATGATAAAGAGCAATCATCATAGAGTGACACTATAAGTTTAAAATACTATTGTATTTATAAAAAAATAAATGTCTATTAGTAACTATTTTCAACTTTCATATTTAGGAAAAAAAAAGATAAAAAAAATTATATTATATTAAAACTTTCCTATGCATCCATATATATTTAATCTTTTGAGGCATTCTTACCATCTTCTCAAAAAAAAAAAAAAAATCTTTTGAGGCATAACAATTTTACAATTTATTCTTCTAATATATATGGTGCCATTAAGTGATTTCAAAAAATAATAAATAAAGATTAAAATTATTTATTTATGGGTAAAGGTTGTAGATTTGTAAGATCCCTAACCATTACTCATAATTAAATACCCTTCTAAAGACTTTGTATTTAAAAAAAAAAAAAAAACATTTTCCAAAGATTCCAAAGGCAATTCACCAAATACACCCAATAGAAAAGGCCCATTCAACAATCTATCCGGTACTGCGGCTACTGTCACATACATTAACACAAGTCATAGACTCATATACCCCATAGACACAACGCCTTTGTTTGTTTCTCACATGAAACAAACAAACAAACAAACAAAAACATCAAACTCCTCTCTCTCCTCTTCATCTGTATAGATAAATCAATACAGAAACACACACACACAAAGACTCGGATTTGAGTCGGAAAGAATCACAGAGCTCAGAGCATAGAGTACTCTCAGCACACACACACAAAATGGGGAAAGGTGGCGCTCTGAGCGAAAGCGTCCTGAAGAAGATTGTCCTATCCTACACCTACGTAGGAATCTGGATCTTCCTGAGCTTCACCGTCATCGTGTACAACAAGTACATTCTCGACAAGAAGATGTACAGCTGGCCATTTCCGATCTCTCTAACCATGATCCACATGGGTTTCTGTTCTTCCATCGCCTTCTGCCTTGTCCGAGTTTTCCGTCTCGTGGAACCAGTTTCCATGTCAAGAGATCTCTACCTTTCATCGGTGGTACCTATCGGAGCTCTCTATTCTCTCTCTCTCTGGCTCTCCAACTCGGCCTATATCTATCTCTCTGTCTCATTCATCCAAATGCTCAAAGCTTTGATGCCTGTAGCTGTGTATTCAATTGGGGTCTTGTTCAAAAAGGACCCTTTCAAATCTGATACAATGGCCAACATGCTCTCGATCTCTGTCGGTGTGGCCATCGCCGCCTACGGTGAAGCGAGGTTTGATTCATGGGGTGTTTTCCTTCAATTGGGTGCTGTTGCTTTTGAGGCCACAAGGCTTGTCATGATTCAGATCTTGCTCACCTCTAAAGGCATAACCTTAAATCCCATTACCTCGTTGTACTATGTTGCTCCTTGCTGTTTCGTTTTCTTGCTAGTTCCATGGATCTTCGTCGAATTGCCGGTTTTGAGAGAGTCTTCGAGTTTCCATTTTGATTTCGTGATCTTTGGGACTAATTCTCTCTGTGCTTTTGCTTTGAATCTTGCTGTGTTTTTGCTTGTGGGAAAGACTTCGGCTTTGACCATGAATGTGGCTGGTGTGGTGAAAGATTGGTTGTTGATTGCGTTTTCTTGGTCTGTTATTAAGGACACGGTCACACCCCTTAATTTGTTTGGGTACGCGCTTGCTTTCTTGGGTGTTGCGTACTATAACCATTCCAAATTGCAGGCCTTGAAGGCGAAAGAGACGCAGAAGAAGGCGGCACAGGCCGATGAAGAGGCCGGGAGGTTGTTGGAGGAGAGGGAAGGAGATGGAATGGGAAAGAAGAGTGAATCACAGGATTAGTTATTTATTTTTAGAGAAAGTGAAATGGAGGAAAAGAAAAGGAGTGATGAAAATAAGAAGAGAGAAGAAGATGAAGAAAGAGGCTAGGGGGCTTCGGATAGATTTGGGTTTGGTAATGTTGTCCTGTATTTGATTTGGCTGTTTATTTTAGTAATGTTTAAGGATTTGAGATTCAATCTGTTGCCTATAGGGCCAATTCATGTATCTTAGATTAGTAGAGTAAGAATCTCAAATGCCCTTCTTTCTTCTTTTTTCTTACTTATGTTTGTTTAGGAGCTCGTTGTTCTTATGACATTTTCAGTATGCTAATTTATTCATATTTGTTTCGTTTACTCGGTTGAATTGCTTTTTTTTTTCTTTTTCTTTTTAATGGTATTATGATTTGGCATTGCCCACATTATAATTTGGCCCACATTTGGGATCTTCTTGCATCTTGGGGTTTATTTTTGTGACCTTTATCTTGAAGTCTTTGAAAGACAACACTTCTATCTGAAACAGGAAAGAATGATGTTGGATGAGGGAGGTGGAGAATCGGAGATATATGCTTGTTGTAGCCAACAATAATAGTAAAATGGTGAATTCAAGTTCATAGGTTGTTGGTTACCACAAACCAAATAATTAGCATTGCACACACACTCCCTTATAACATCTAAGGTTTATGGAACTGAAACTTTGGTGTTTGTTGAACCTTTAGTTGGTGTTAAACCAAAAGATTGTGGATCTCACATGTGATGCTTCATGTTGCTGTTGTTCAAGTTGAAGAATTCCAGCTGCTGGGTTTCCTTGACATGAGTTCAGATTCTGGTAAGTATTCAACTACTTTCATGCATGCACTGTGCAGATCTACCATTAATTCAAATGAAACTTGCACAGTTTATATAATGACCACAAACCCTCAAAGATTTGTCTACATAGTGAGGTTATGCGTTCTTATCTGTTGAGAATATGTGAATTAATAGAATACTCGTTTCTTATTGGTGTGAATTTGAATGCTATAAGAATTTATTGAACTTGATCAATCCTGCTAACTTCGCATAAAATATAAGTCCTGGTTGACATGACTTACAAGAAGGTAATGAAAACATCCTGCATTCAATGAAGATTAGCACTGTGCTGTTATTCTCTTATTGGTGTGAATTTGAAATTTTGAATACAATAAGAATTTGTTGAACTTGAGCGATCCTGCTGAGTTCCCATATATGCAAGTCCTGGTTGGCATGACTTATAAGGCAACAAAAACATCCTGCATTCAATGAAGATTAGCTCTAAGCTGTTATTCTATTTCACACGTACCTAGGTTTCTAACAGCTGAGGGATAGGTCACTTTGCCATTCTAGGGCCTATCTTTGCCAACCTGATTATGCATAACATCAACATGGTTCTAACTCTGGCCTGTTTGAATTGGGGCCATACTTATCTTCTATACCATATGGGTTTTGCTCTATCTTCTTAATTTCTATTTTGCCAAACACCATTTTTGATCCTTGAAGTGTGTCATTTTTCAATTTTGGTCCATTATGTTTTAAACCAGGGAATTGTCAATATCTTAATGATGTGAGAAAATTAGTGACAAGAGTAGTGTTGCACTCATGCGGTAATTTAGGTGATTGAACTTCAAGGGATCATCAAATTCAATGATCGTGGTGTGGTTGCAAATGGATTAGAGAGTGCCTTACCTAATGTTCCTTCTGTGGCATTGGACAGCCATCTTTATCATGTTCCTCCGACAACTCAGTAAAGTGTAAAGGTCCCTAATTTCGCAAAGAGTTGAGTGCCTGAGTAGTTTCACTTTCATGTTTCATCAGCATTGTCTCATACCCAACTATGAGTTGATTATGCGCGCCATCATTTCTGCAAGTGAATCTTTGTCTCTTGGGTATCATAATTTTAAGGAAGCTGTAGATGTCAAGTCATGGAACCAAAGTGAGCTTTCGCTTAATAGTTTTCACAGGGCTTTTCTAAAAATATAAAATACAACACAATAAACAATAAGTCAATAGTGAGTTTTTTTTTTTTTTACACAATTTTTTCCACAGCTGTGGAGAGGTGGCATATTAAGATTTATGCTAGTTGTGTCATATTAACAGTTGTAAAAAAAAGAGTGATTTTTTAAATTTTATGTTCCTAGCTTAAAAAAAATCTATAGGCTAGAAGTTCAAGCTCACCATATATAGTTGAATATGGCTACGAGTAAAAAATAGATGAAGTTTTACGTAACTCTAAATATTGCTGTGACTTGCAAGTACAAATTTAATGTTGAATAGACAGCGAATGATAGATAAACCTCGAATACTAGTTGATTATGAAGCATTGAAGCTCTCATTTTCTTTTCTTTTTTTGTATGAAGCTCTCATTCTTGTCTATGCTAAGGACAGAGAGGTTCAGTGTTGTTGTTGTTGGTTTTTTTTTTCTTTCTAATTTCACTCAGTACATTCTAAGAACTAAATGGAGGCTAACGAAACTTTTATGGAGAAGACTTGGAAGAAAGAATCGAAAGCACTTCTGGGCTGGATACCAATTTTGGCAATGATTATTAGACTGTAAGCATCTTTCTTTCAAGTAAATAATTTGGTAAATTCCGGAAAGAAATGTTCTTTGGAGCATGGATGTCATGATTATAAAAAAAAAAATAAAAATAAAAAGAACAGAACAAGCATACACTTCATGGGTGTGCAAGTAACGCACGGCCACCTCATTATTAGGTCACAAGAACGCCATGTTTGGTTCAAGGGAAGAGAGGTGGATGGGAAAGGGAGTGGGGGAAAAGGGAGGGGTGAAGGGGAGACAAAGGAAATGGAAGGATTTTGTTTCCCTCCAAATCCACTATTCACTTTCCTTCCAAATTGGGGAGAGAGAGAGATAGGAAGTTTAAATTTTATTTTTTTAATAGTAAATTTGAAATCATTTCCTTCAACTTTTCCCTCCTGAACAACATGAAAAATGAAATTTTTTTTGCTCTTCCATTTCCTCTCCCCCTCCATGTTGCCAAACATAGTGGAAGTGTCATCATCACCTTCCTAGACACCGATAGAACAAAAAAAAAAATGATTGGATGTGATTTTTCGAGAAAGAAAAATTTGCAATTCATTCAAAGGAAAAACTACTAACTTTCACATGCTTCATAGAGTGGCTACTAATATAGGCTCAATAGATTATAAACAAAACAGGGTAACCTGAGAAGAACAAGACTTTTTTGATAATTCAACCAATTTATATGAGGTCGAGAATTTGAACACTGGATATTTTTGTTAGAAATACTAAGAGTTGTCAATTGAGCTACAAGGCTCTTGGCAAACATGATTGAAGACTAAATCCCAATAAAAGTTCCAATTACAAAAAATAGCAGGATTTAATTAAGCTTGTTTGCCAAAATCTAGAACTAACTTTAACAATGAAACTTATAATTCACAGCATGGGCTCAATTAATGTTTTTATTGAATGGTAAAATACATGAGTCAACCTCAAATGAGATTTTAGTAATCCAACTTTAAATACCATGTACCAGTTAACCGCACAAGCTTTAGGCCTAGGATTAGGAATGAAGGGCAACTAATGGGTATCCAAATGATGTGGCATCTCGAGCTCAGAAGCGCTCCTCATTTCGTCCTCAAAGGAGGTTGAGACCAAGATGAAATGATGACTTCGCTGAGTTGGCCCACTAAACCAACCTAGGAGATCCTAGAAACCTTGTGATTGGCTCTCAGAGTCATTGTTCCTGAGAATCACTCTCTCATTTGAATTATATGGGCATACAAATATGAAGGATATGGATATAAATTATATGAGAACAATTTATTTAGCTTTTTTTTTTTTTTTTTTTTTTTGAAAATTTTTAGGCTAAAGTATATTTGTACTTTGAAAAAGTAAGAAAAATGTCAAGTTTTAAAAAGTTGTACATCGGTGAATTTGGCATTAGCTTTTAGTTTTTAATTTTTATATACAGCTTTTTTAAACCTTTTTTTTTCCCCTACTTTTCCCCCACTTTTTTTTTTTTCAAGGTACAAGTATAATTTAATACACTTTCACTAAAAAGTTAGATAAACTGTTCTCAAATGGACTAATAAAAGCTAAAAAGTAAAAGTGAAATACTAACGAATGCCCTAAGGGCATTGATTAATAATTTATTTAAAGAAAGTTTTTATGGAGAAAAAAAAAATTAATGTTTTGACAGCTTTATTCATTTCTCATAAAAGTGGTGTTAAATCTTTTCTAAAATGAATTGTTAACCAATGTCCTAAGAGTATTTATATGCATAACCCAAACTAAAAAGCTGAAGTTATAATCTGTTACAAACACGCGGACCCCTGCATAAGGTCAGATAAAAAGAGCATTAAAGCTTTATATTTGTTTTGTTGACTTAAGCATAAGAGAATCCCAGTAAAACAGAACCAGCGACAATGTCTGTAGGTGAAGATCTACTTGTGTAATCAACTGCATCAACAGGCAATATAAAATTCACCAATCAACATAACATGTTTAGCACCGACATGTAATGTTCACATTAAAATGTCCAACTATCCTGACTTCTGAATGATCCGTTTGCCATCAATTTCAGAACAAACCGATCGTGATTCCATCAATTTGAAATAGGACAACACTGGCTGCATCAAGGTTTCCAATTAAAATATACATATTCTACTCACTTATTTTACACCATACTTGTGAAGGTATCCTCTTATCTAAACCAATAAAGAATGCTGGCCGACAAGCTTTTGGCAATATTCCAAAATTTGTCTATGCCTCACAGGTCACAGCTAAGGGCTAGTACATTGACATTTGACACCTCATGTCTAATAGGTGCTTATATACTAAAAAGTTGATTTTCAACCCATTAAAGTTTTAGATTTCAGGTCTGCTATTGACCAACAAGTTCACAGTTCAGAGACGAGTTTCACTCAGTGAAGCAGTTCACTACTACGGCTTCTTCATTCATGAGAAAAGTGTATACAGCTTTGTCAGTAAATTATGTCTTTGAAGTATGTCCAACCAAAAATGCAAAACAAATTTTCATCGTGAAACTTCAAACGAGGCGCAGGATTAACAGTGATCTTCAATTCATTAACCAACTCATTTTAAAACATTTATTTCAGATTTATTACTTTGAAACTTAAGGTACGTTTGGTACACTGAATGAGGATTACAACATGAATTGTAATCTTTATTACTAGTAATAAAGTGTGTTGTAATGTAATAACTAAACCTATTCATTAGTTTGGTTATGAGTTATAACATTAGAATGAAACTTAATATTTATTTTAGGAAATATCTTATTCATACAATTATATCTTTTTAAAATTTGTTATTTTTAAATTAAAGAGAGATATGTGTTATTTTTTATGATTTTTTATTTTTATAATTGTTAGATGTATATGAAAAGTTTGTTTATTTGAAAATATATTAAATTTTGAAATTATTACACTTACTAAGGAATAGCTAACACAACCTTTTAAAGATGAATAGTTATTCCTCATTTTGAAGAATAGCTATTCATAAGGAATAACTATTCATAAGGAATGAATATTCCTTGTAATAAAAATATAACTAAACTAAAGAATAACTAAACCATAGGAATAACTATTACATTACAGCGGCTATTACAGTTTACCAAACATACCCTTAGCATGTTTATTGAACACTGTGTTAGTGGCACGTGCAAGGCACAAGCTTGCTTTATAAGGGGACTTCATTCTACCACCACTTAGCATTAAGTACAAGCAAATCACAGTTCCCAAAATTAGTTTAAGTGTATGTTTGGATAATGCTGAAAAACACTTTTCAGCTGCGTCCCACATTTTTCAGTGGGTCTCGTGCACTGTTCATGGGATCTATAAGTACTTTTTTTCAACAAAAACTTCTTCAAAATTGAGTCTCACGGCACTATTCATACATTTAAAAATTATTTTACTACAGTGTTTTCAGTTTTCAGTAATAAGCGGTATCAAAACACACCTTAAGATTCACCAATATGCAAAAAATTTATACAGTTTTAGCACATGTAACATTACATGATCAAACCATTAGTTAACAAACTGAAGTTACAATTTTACATTCAAATTCATAATCTTGTTACATTCAAATTCATAATCTTGTTATGACCCTAGTGTTGGATAAATTATTTGAATTTAGTTAAGTGATAGAATAAATCTTCCTAGATAGATTAGTATTGTTATTTATTTATATTTAATTTAATTCATATGTTTTAGGATAGAATTTGTTGATGAGGTTATCTCATTTTTGGCTATTTATGTACATTGAATGCATTAATGAGAATTAAACAAAAAATTAACCAAAAATGTCTATTTCTTTTCTTAAGTTCAATAGATTGGTCATTTCGAATTGACTACATTATCTTTCATTTCCCAGTTCACAACAAATCTTTACATTGAATAAGAAAATAAACATATTTTAGCTTTCAGAACATTAGATTTCATTAAAAATGATAGGGTGTCCACCTTTCATCCCTGATGCACAAACTATGTAAAAAGCAACCAATGCAGCTTGTTTTGTGGGAGCCTGCCCTAAATTAGCACTGAGAACATTGCTGAAGAATGCTTCTTGTACAAGTGACAGATCAATATCTGCTCCTAAGAGCAACTACTGGGGACCCCAAAACAAAAGTTCAAGAAAATGGCAAAATAAACTTTCCAATGACCGAGATTACCCATTCATGAAGCAGTAATAAAGGTTCTATGCCGACTTTCAATAGCTATAGATCCAAGCTTGGTGGCATATAAAGATAAAAGAGAACCCAAAAATCCACCTATTTGTGTACATGTAGTACTAGGGTGGCAAAATAAGTCCAAACCCATTTGTCCACCCAAATTCACCCACTCTAATTGAACTCAAATTCACTTAATTATTAGTTGGGTTAAATGGGCATCAACCCAATTAGAGCCAATAATTATTGAGTTTTAACTAAAAATCCATTGAGTCCCATTTAACCCAAAAATAATATACCCAAATTCAACCTAGCCCTTACAAAAAAGAAAAAGAAAAAGAAAAAGAGAAGCCCTTAGACGTTTCAGTTTTCAGGTTTTCATTTTCCTTCCTTTTCCTTCATTTTCTCGGCGTCCAAGCACCTCTCTTTGTCTCTCTCGCTTGCTCTCTCTCTAGCTCTCATCTAGAACTCATGGAATCCATTGGTGCTTGAGCTTGTCAGGGAAGTTACTGTGGCTGGCATTGCTGTTGGCGGTGGTGGAAACGATGGCTAGTTATTTAGGAAGGACTGTACGGATCTGGTGTGGAGGATTTCGCTGCTCACGCATTTGCTTGAGGAGATCAGAGAGTTTCGTGCTCGGCCGGTGGATGATGCAGCGACGGCGACTTCTGATGATGTGGATGTGGAGTCGTTGTGGTTGTCCGATCTGGTTGGGGCTCTCCGAGCTGCTAAGCGGCTTTTGTCTCTCGCCGGGAACTTCCGCTCCAAGAGCTCTTCTGTGGGTTTCATGTTATTCTTTGTGTGTGCATGTGTTTGTATGTAGTGTCTGTTTGGTTGCTCGGAAAGTGAGAGAGAATGAAAAAAGAAAGTTTCAAGTTCCGAAAATATACTTGACGCATTAAAAGCAGTAGAGTTGAGTTTGAGACTGGAGTTTTTATTTATTTATTTGAATCTCACATTCTGGATTTTTGTTCTATTTTGATCGTTTCCTGCATTTTCTCGGCAAACAAACGTAGTGTTTGTGTGAATTGTCATGGAATTTGCTTGCTTTTATTTTTTTGGAAATTTAGATCCATGCTATAGGTTTTTTTATTTTTTTATTTTTTTTTATTTTTTTTTATTTTAGTGAAAATGTGGGTTTTCATTTTAATGGCATTTTGGTAATTTTGTTAATTGGGTGAGTTGGGGTTTACCCATAATAATTGGGTTGGGTTGAATTTGGGTTAGAAACAATTAGTTAAATGGATTTTAATGGGTAAATGAGTTTTATATGCCTAACCCAATTATGCCTACTTCAAACCCACCCAATCCCACCCATTTGACACCCCTATGCAATATCAACAATGCAAAGATCTGCACAGAATAAATCAACAAGCATCTGCTTTCCAAACTTTCTGTTAAGTCCAATAGTTCAATCCATATTATCTCTTAAATAGAAGAGAATAAAGGATCTAATCACAGAGACATAAAGCACAAAGGCACCACTAACTGCACACCTTTAAGTAACTTCAGTATTATTGCAATTGCTTTACGATGTTGGTGTGCCTCAATTTACAGATACAACCAGAAATCTACAGTTCTTACATTATATAATAGAGGGCAAAAACAAGATCTCTATGCTTAATTGAATCTGAAGATGCTACCACTGTTGCTAGTGACATGGATATATATGTAGACCATATCAACCAAATTAAGAGTAAGAAAGAACCATTGAGATATACACATACATCAATGAAAAAAAAAATTGTTCCGTAAAGGAGAAAATGGCAGAAATAGAAAAGAAAGATTTGCCTAAAGTATACATTATGCAAGAAAAATTGAACAAGCAATCTTAGAAATCATTCTATAGCTATACATACGGATAGTATATTAAAAAAAAAACACGATTCTTAAATATTTTAAAATCCAAATGGTACATTGGTACTTGCTTGCTTCTAGGGAATTTGAAATTACTCCAATTTGATCACATCCAAATGTTGAAGAAACTACAAGATAACAAACATTATGAGTGATTATTATTTATTGTTTATTTAAATGAATCACATTTTTTTTTTTTGTGAAATAAAATTTAAATTGATACGAAAAGAAAAAAATTAAGGTTCTCATTAGAAATTATATATAAAAAGAAGTGTCGATCAGTTTGTGCACAAGCCCTGTAAAAATGTTTGTAATGTTTTCTGAGATCTAATCAACAACTTTCAGGTAAAAATGCTCATAACATTAACTCAATTACCAGCCTTTCCAACCCAATCACAAAGACATCTAACCAAAACCTCACACACCATAAGTCCCTCATTCAAGGCCATCTAATTACAGAACAAATTTGCCAACGCATAGGTGCAAACAGAATCTTAAAATCAAGATCAAATGTTGTACACTCACTCACAGAAGTCAAACAGGTTAACAAATCCAAGACAACAAGCACTATGTTGGGATTTGTGGAGCTTAGTTGTGTTTGATCCAGATTATAACCCGACCTGAAATAAAATTGTTATGGTTTTTTAATGGGAGATTAGGGTTTGGTGTGTTGTTTTTAGAGAGAAAACTGTACCGCTGCATCTTGTAATTTTTCCCTGTGAATAGTGAAATCCCTACAACTCCAACTCCATGGACATTGGCAAATTGCCGAACCACTCTTGTATGATTCTTTGACGCATATTTTTCTCTATTTTTGCATCTCACAAATCTGGGAATTTCGTGTTTATTCCCTTCACACTGCTCCTAAAGCTTTTTATTTTATTAATAAATTGAAGTAATTCCTTGTTTTAATAACTTTCCCACACAAATATTATTTAAAAATAATAATAATAATACCAAACAAAGAGTCTTGGAAGTTGGAAAACTATGTTTTTTGGCTAATAACTGCAAATGGTTTTAGTGTAGAGAATAGATCTGTAGTAATAAATAAGATTAAAAAATAGGATATTTTCAAAAAATTATGATTATTTAAGATGTCTGCAAGAATACATTCCAATGTCAAGGCAGGATTTTACCAACAACCTTGGAATTTAGCACATCCTTAACATGCCAAATTTTTTTTGAAGATTGTGGCTTGTCATTCCTAACATTTGTATCCAGAGGAAAATAATCAAACCCAATCATGAATGACATCCATATTTTAAGCACAAATTCTCTGATATTAGGGGAAGAAAATCCATTGTTTGCAATTTATTTGCACATTGCAACAAGCATGCGATATGTTGCCATGTCCCCAAATCCTTTTTCCCTTTTCTTTTTCGATTTTCTTCCTTTTTATTTGGGGGTAAGATATCCATTCTATTGTTAAGTAGATAATTTTCAGATATCCTACAGAGTCAGCAATAATGGCGTGTGATAATTGGTAACAACATGAAAATCTGTCATTATGACATATCTTGAGAAACCATTCATGTTGCTGCCACTTCTCACTCGATTCCTTCTTCTTCTTCTTTTTTGGTGAATCTAAATATATGCTTTAAAAAAAAATTGAGTGTATGCACTATCCATGCTTTTAATAGTAAGATTTTGAGAGTTGAGAAATAGCCCTGTGCTCCTAAAGTTTTATTTAAAAAAAAAAATTGAAGTAATTTCTCAAAAACTTGTCTTAGTAAATTCTCACACAAACATTAATAAAAAATAAAAAAATACTGAATAAAGTCTTGGAACACTAGGATTTTTGGCTACTGTAAGAAAGGGCTGAAGCAAAGTTTATAGAATTTTTTAAAGAGATGTAACGGGTTGGCTAAACCTGATTCAAACAGCTTGGTCTCTATGGTAAGATATGACGTAAAGAAAAAAAAAATACTAATCCAAACACAGCACTGAAGTGATAAGAGGAAATGATGTAAAGAAACTAAAACATCAGATTTTCAACAACCAAACATGATTTATATTTGACTAAAACAAATTAGTTGACAGAAGACCGAGGAGAGGCACTATTTTCAACACTGAGTAGACCAATACAAAACTCCATCTGTCCATAATCACATCCCACTATGCAAAATCTCAAACAACAATCAAAATTCACCCCCCAAAAAATCTATACTATAACGAGGAACAAATCTAAATCACAATAAAAGGGGAAAAAAAAAGAGGTTTAAAGGAAAGAAAAGCAATCTAAATCAGCTAAAATTTTTTAAGGGATTACATAGAGAGAGAGAGATAGTACATGCTTTGTGTTGAGCCAAAACACTGAAAGGAAAGAAAAACAACCTAACTGGAGTTGAAATCTTGTAAGGGATGAAACAAATTAGGAAGAAAAAAAAAATTAGAGGGAGAAGATTACCTGTTGTGCTGAGCCGAAATACCAATGAACCACAGAGAATCCTCTTTTATCATCTGCTCCCACTTTTCACTCTCTCAATGTTGAAAAAAAACCACAAACAACCCCATAACAAGTAGGTAGAAACCCATCTTGCACTCTCTGCTCCCATCATTTCAATCCTCTGCCTCACCAACTCACTGTCCTTTCTCTTGCTCTCCTAGACAGATCAGGAGAAGGTGCATGATTTCTTCTCTTCCTCTCAGTCCTTTTTCTCTCTCTCAAGTCTCAGTGCCTCCGGCCCTCTGCAGCTCAACCTGTCTGTAGCAGAAAACCCGCACAAGGCACAATGCAATAGATAATATATGTGGAAAGACAAAAATCCCCTGCTTAACTCTCAATCTCCACAACACAAAAAACTTTCAACCTGTCCATTAAGCTTTCCAAAGTTGTTTTATTACATCATAAACAAACGCCCAAACTCCTGCTTTTTATATATAGTAAGATAAGATTAGCAAGTTTGATCTTATTTTGACAAAGCCATACAGATACCGAGGACTGTTTTACCAACACCAAACCTCCACACAGAGGATAAGTCACAGTGGAAGCATAGCTGGGTATAAAATGATGAATTTAGGCCAAATGCCGACCTTGAATTGCACACTATATATATTGAATCAGATATTCCTCTGAAAGATGATCTTTCAGCTACTATCTTGAAATATCAGGTTGAGTTAAACTTTGGGGTATATATCTGTCCAGTTAAATGATTTGTTACAATTTCTAGCTGGGTCAAACTTTGCACCAGTTTGGTGATTTACTAAATGATCATGACAAAATTTGAGCATGATCTATTGCTCTATAATTTTCAGAGAGTCAGGACAGCCCATCAGCCAACCCAACAATGGTTTCCATTTCAAAAGTTGATAATCATAATATTATAGGTAGTTTTCACCAGAAATCTCCACATGAGCACAATCCTTCCTTGAAATAGTGAAACCGGTTCCTGTCCCTAACCACTATTTCTCGATTATAAATCTTAGAGATAAATTTAGTAGCAGAATGACAATCACTACAGACTCGTAAATTCTTCACTATCCGAATAGGAGTTCCTGGTTGTGTGTTGAGAAGGGCAAATGCAATAGCCAGCTTTTCACTGTGCCTGTTTAAAGCATCTTCCTTATCTTCTTCATCAATATCTTGTAATACCTCTGATGTAGTAGGAGCATATCCAGCCCTCTTCAACTCCCTCCCCATTTCATCCACCATCTCATAAATTTCCTTGGACTGACCGTGTGATTTATCTCCAGCTACAAATTCATAAATTTTGTTATCTAGCTCAATCATAGTGCTCCCAGGGATCTTTTTCATCCCCCTATTGTCCATTAACTCTCTAATTTTGGTTTTCTTCTCCCAATGGGACATTTTTGCATAAATGTTGGAAAGTAATACATAATTCGATTCATGCATAGGCTCATATCTGATTAGCTGTTTAGTAATGCTCTCTCCAAGCTTAAGCTCACCATGAGCACGACAAGCACTTATCAAGGTTCGCAAAACTATTGGGTTTGGCTCAATGTGCATATTTTGAACAAACTCCAGTGCCTCTTTGACAAGTCCAGCCCTGCAAAACATATCCACCATACATCCATAGTGTTCTATCTTAGGTACAATTTTAAATCTTTTGATCATCAAGTCAAAATATTTTCTGCCATTTTCAACTAATCCAGAGTGACTACAAGCAGAAAGCAACCCAATAAAGGCCACATCATCAGGAGCCACCCCAGTTCCTATCATCTCTTCAAATAAGGAAACGGCTTCTAGACCACGACCATGCATCGCGAGACCAACAATCACAGAAGTCCAAGTAACAATTGTTCTCCCACTCATGTCTCTGAACAATTTCAGAGCTTTATTCACATCACCACACTTTGCAAACATATCAATGAGTGCATTACAAAGCTCCACATTCTTTTGAACCCCTTCTTTTTCAATATATGACTCCACCCACTTCCCAAGCTCAAATGCACCTAAATCTGTACACGCAGAGAGCACCAACACCATCGTGATCTCATCCGGGCGAACTCCCACCATCTGCATTTTCCTAAACAAACCAATTGCATCTGAGGACCACCCCAATCGGACATACCCTCCAATCATCGCACTCCAAGAAACAGAGTCTAATTTTGGCATTTCATCAAACACCTTCCGAGCATGATTAATCCCACCATTGCAACAACAGTACATGTGAACCATAGTATTCTGAACATGAACATCATCATCAAATCCAAATTTCACAACAGACCCATGAACTGATTTACCTAAATTCAAGCTCTCAAGGCCAGCACAGGCCTTGAGTACAAATGGGTACGTGAACTTGTTAGGCAAAACTCCATAACCAAGCATGACACGGTAAAAACACAAAGCTCTGTCCTGTGAATGAGTAGTATGAGCGTAAGCTCTAATGACGGTATTGAAGAGAAACGTATCGTAAAGCCGGGTATCAGAACGAGGTGAGAAAATAAAGGATGAGGCATAGTCAATGTCTTCAAGATCAGAGGATGTGGAGGCGAACTTGGTGAGGACTAGAGGGTTGTTTTGGAGACCCAATTTGAGAATGTAGGTGTGGGTCTGAAAAAGCTTTGGGAGTGTGTCGCAGGAGTGAAGGAAGGCCAAGCAGCTCTGCTCTGCTACTCTATTGCTTGTGGTGGGGGAGTTGGGTGGGTTATGGAGTGAAGTGGTGACTGTTGCTGTAGTGATTGTGCGGAACAGCTTTGGTGTTCTTGTGGCTGGGGATTGCATCTAGTCTTATGAATTAGGAATAGGATTAGAATGTTATTTGGGGAGGGCGGGCCGGAGAGGTGACCGTTTAACGGCTTTTGCACACAGGTTATTGATTATTGTTTGTTTGTTTTTGTTTTGTTTTATTTGGTTCTGTTTTGTTTTTTTTCCTTGTTTTCTTTTTGCCTCAATCTCTTTTATCTTTTTATATAAGTTTTGATAAATCATTTTTTTCTCCTATCTTTTATCTTTTATGTTTCTAGAAAATTAAAAATTAATAGATATGTTATCAATCAAATGTAAAGTCTTTTTGTGTAATGCTCACTCTATAAATATGAGTTCTTGTAGATTAGGGAGAGAGTTAAGGTTAAAGTCTTTAGAATAGAGTGTCACACGCATATACTTGAATTAGGCAAGAATATGATTTCTATATCAAATAATTTTTTTAAAAAAAATCAAGTTTTTGTAGTTTAAAATTATGCATAAAAAATAAGTTAATAAATTTAATAGTAAATAAAATCCAATTGATATGAAATTTAACATACTTGTTAAGAGTCTAAAAAACATGATTTCCAGTTATTTTCAAAATATATAGTGAAGTTAATTTTTTGAGTACAAGTTGTAATTATTAGTTATTACCAATTTTGTTGTCAAAATTTGTCCTTTTTAAAAGGGGGTGTCTAATGGTTTTTTGAAGGGTAATTCCAAAATATTGATTAAAGTCATTAGAACTTTGAAAATGATTGGTCCCAAGGTGTGTAGTCCACTATCCCATAAGCACTAGATACTTATATAAATGAATATTTCAATTGTATTTATGATTAGTGAATTGGTGACATATTAGCTTGTAAGTTCAAAGTAAATCTTATATACCCCTAGTAGTGGAGGTCGTTATACTTATACATAGTGTGTACGAGTCACACATTGCCATACAATTACTATCGTGTGGTGGTAATTGTTTTAACACAATTATAATAAAAAAAAAAGGTAAATTGTAAATTACACCTCTAAAGTTTATGGGTATTTGAATTTTACACCATGAAGTTTCAGAATTTATATTTTACTCTGAAGTTTAGAGTGTTTAAATTTTACTCTCATATTTTAGAATTTGGATTTTACTTCCTAAATTTTAGGGATGTGTCGACTTTATTCCCTAAATTTGGAGGTGTTTGGATTTTTGAAACTTGGGGGTGTAAAATTCAAATGTACCTAAAATTTAAAGGGGTAAAATCTAAATTCTAAAATTTTAAGATGTAAAATCCAAACACTTCAAACTTTAATAGTATAATTTGCAATTTCTCCTAAAAAATTCTATTTTGAAAACATATTTTTATAGGGTTTGTGTACAAATAGAAAATGAGTAAAAAGATTTAGCGTTAATGTATGATTTTCTATACATACACGTCAATACCTGTCATCGTCCTAATTTATTTTTCGACGTGGCTGGTCTTATTTTGGGCACGTCACCAGCCAGCCATGACCTTTTTCCACTTTGTCAGTTACAGAGTAGCGACAACGGCGTCGCTGCAATTTGATTTGATTCTGAATTAGAAATTTTTGGAATTTTGGATCAAAGTGAAAAAAATAAAAATAAATATGAGAATTCGAGCTTCTTCGATCGCTTCGTCGTTTTTCTCTACAACGCTTTCTCGTCGAGCCTTCATTCACCACCGCATCAATGTCCTTCGCTTCTACTCCCATACCCGTCCAGGTCCTTTCTCTCTCTCTCTCTCTCTCTCTCTCTCTTACGTATCTAGTGCATGAGAAATGAATTTGATTTTTAGCATTTTCAATTTCATCACTTTTATTTATTTATTTATTTATTAGTTGAGGTAGTTAATTCTGTTTCATAAAGTAGAGAGGAGCAATTTCATGAAGAGAAAGAGAGTGGAATTCTTCTATTTATGTAGTACTGGTGTTGAGTTTCTTCATGAGGCATAGTTTGATGGATGAATTGTGAATTGGTATATGGTTGACCTTCACTTGCTACTGTGTTTGATTGAATTCTTTGCCAGAATGCCTTTTACTGCATGGTAATGCTGATTAATTACACAAACTTGAGTGGTTCACTGCTCTCTCTCAAATTGTGGCTTGTTCTTGATGACTAATGTCTACGGTATTATCTATCCAGAAAATGAAAAGAAAATAAAAAAGAGAGAGAGAATTGTTTATGGTCATAGATGCCAAAATCTGAGTATTACTGGCAAGAATGAAAGAAAATTGCGTATTGACCTGTTAGAGGGTCATGTGAAAGGAATTGGTTATGTTATAAGGGCAAAACTTAGGCATACTCAATGAGGTTCTACAATTGAATTCAAACACCTGATTGTATTGACCGATAAAGCACAAGAAGTGTAATCTTTTCTAATTAAGGACAAATGAATTCAATGCAACTATGTTTTTGAATTTGATTGGAGAACCTAATGTATTACACCTAAGATACTGTATCTAAGATTTACCCATGTTAAAATTGTTTTTTTTTTTTTTTGGTTTAAAATAATAAAATTATAAAAAGTTCTTGTAGATAGGCCGGAGTATTTTAAATTTCTCCTAATTAGAAATCGCCAAACACAATTACTATATATGACTTATCGATCTTAAAAGTGTACTTAGAATTAATTTTTTCATTGTGTAAATATACACATTAAGATTATGACATGAAAGTTTCTCCCTTCAGGGCCACTTATGCAGTACAAGAATCTTGTTGAGCAAGGGAAGCTACAACATGATCCTTACCAGGAAAGGGTCGCTTCAGAATTAGAGAAGTTACTTGGGAGGTTGGAGGAGTATGAGAAAGATATGGAGGAATATCATGTATGATATTTTCTGATATTATAATACATTGGATGATAGTCTCAGTTGTTGTTTTTCCAGAAACAATAGACTGTTTACACTGAGCTTTGAATGATTGTGCATCTTCTTTTTGAACTTTATAGGTAAACCTAGCTAACTGGGAAAAGAGTAGGGAGAATGAGCGGCGAAGGCTTTTGATGGAAGAAGCCAAGGTAAAGCAGCAGGGGGGCGAGGGGGGCATATGGGCGTCAGTAAACAAGCATCGAAGTGAACTTCTTCAAAGATGGACGTTCCGGTGAGGCACACTACTCATTAAAATTCTTATCCAGACATGGCTTGGACTAATTACCACTTTGGTGATTGCTATTTCCCATGAGCTTCTCCTTGGACCTAAATTGAACAGGCACATTAGAATGAATAACAATGAAATGCTGTGATCTAGAACTAGTAGTCAAACATTTTTGGGTAAATTAAAGTTACATCGTACAACTTTGTTCATCCCAAAATTGTTTAGGTCAGACTCTATTTTTTTTTTCTAATGGAGCATCTACAAGGCCCATTAGATGAATCTGTTTTTTGAACATAATGCAGTATAGGAGTACTTTACAAATTAGTTACTGAAATTAATAAGGGCTATCAACAATATTGACAAATCAGATGATATCAGAACATAGATGAGATCAGTTATTGAAATCTTAAATAAACTCATTGATGACTAGTGTTGCAAAGGCTGGAAGACTTGTATGAAAAAGAAACTTCGAAGTGGCATGTCAATAAACTATGTAGCCTTCTTAAGTCCCTCTAAATATATTAAAAAGATGGAAGCCCAAACATCATAATAATTTTTCTAGCTGAGCATATTGAAAGGTCAAAGCAAAAGATGGAAAAAGAAAGAAAAAAATTTGTGGATTATGTATTGCAGGCGGTTGCATGTGTGACTATGATGATAAATTTTATTTTCTTTAGTAGTATTAATATAAAAACTTTTGATGAGAGTAGTAGTGCCTAACAGGCATATTTGGTGTCATTTTTTTAAAAAATGCTATTTTTTTACAGTTGCAACAGTAGATTTTCAGATTGTTGCAATCTGATATTGATAGCTTTATGAAACAGCATTTTTTGATTGTTATCAAAGAAATTTGTAAATTTTTTCATATTCCTGTAGGATCATTTAAAGTTAACTAGTTAAGTTAGATACCTCTTATGAAACATGGCATAATTACTACAGCTACCAGAATCACACTACCACCCATCCCTCTATTGCCACAAACTGATTCCTGCTATCAGCTTTACCACGATACTACCATCTTTAAAACCACCTTCACCCCCTCTCCCCAATCATCAAAACTCCTATTTCACTATCCTGCATTCTCAATTTTCCACCATCGTTGTATCCACCATTCTACAACCCATTTTGAACGATCCCTACCTGTCCACCACCATTACTATCTTGCTGCCAAGATTGCCACTAGTGCTGCCACTCTCCCCCCTCAGGCAATCACCACTACTATTCCACAGGCTCTCATCACTCGCATTGCACCAACAAGCTTGTTTTTATCATCATTGCTGCTACTGCTTTACTGTCACCTTTTGACCTCTTCTTTATTTGACTCCAACCTCATACCATGCACATACAACATTCATCAAAGAAAGTTTTGAAATTTTTAAGTCCACAAGATTAAATGGCCATATATAAATCTATATGAAAACTCTTATTTTTATGGGCTAGGAAGTCAGTTTTTTAAGTACCAGTAACTTTATAGGAATTTTCTGTTATGGGGTTGTTTGAATTTGGCTTTAGATTTTGAGTTCATTAAATTTTATTGGGTAAATTACACCAACCTTCTTTGAGGTTGCACGAAATGACATTCCTCTCTCTGTATAAAGGAGACAAATAAGTCCATGCTCTCTTGAATCCTTGATGCAGAATCAAGCAGGGTAGAAATAGAAAATAATGGGGAAATAGGGGAATGAGACACAAACTCCAAGGCATTACCACCAAGCTATAGAGAAATCTCTAATTCATTAAATTTTCATCTAAATTGCTTTCCCTGCCATGCTGCACATGATTGGGAAGTAGACTCTATTGCCCAGTTATTGGACACTTTGTATGAGATAAAGTTCCGGCAAGGGGAGGAAGGTAGATTGACATGGATCCCTTCACAGTAACAGGTATGAAGAATTATTACAACGTGTTAAGGGGCAAGACAGGGATTTTCTGTGGAAAAGCATTTGGAAATCATGTACCACTGAAGGTGGCTTTCTTTTCATGGTCTGTGGTGCTAGGGTGGATTCTGACGGCTGCTGATATAAGTAAGCGGGGTGTAATTATTTTTGAGTGGTGCTTCATATATAAAACTCATGGAGAGAGTGTGAATAATCTATTTCTACACTCTGCCATGGCTAGGGAGTTGTGGTCTATGATCTTTTGCTTGTTTGGTGTTTCCTAGGTCACGCCTAACTCTGTGCAGGAGATGTTGTCTTGTTGGATCGGGAGGTTTGGTAGAAGTAATGGGGGCTACTTGGAAAGTCGACCCTTTGTGACCCATGTGGTGTTTATGGTGAGAAAGGAATCCTTGTTCCTTTGATGGGCAAGAGTTAAGTGTGGTGAAGTTGAAATATTTATTGCTGAAGTATTTATATGAATAGAATTTGCTGTGTCTCATGTCCTCTATCGTAGGTATTTCATAGTGCTTGGATTCTCTGAGTCTTCACTAATCCAGTAGTATATTTTGTTTCTTAATTTTTAAACTTTTTTTCACCGTTTGTAGCTATGCCCTATGTACACATCCCGTGTACCGGGTAGCATAACTAGCATGTGTCTTTGTCCCCTTTTAATTTTGTAACTACTACCTTTTCTATAATTGAGAGAGAGAGAGAGAGTATATTCAGTTGGTTAAGTATAAAGTATAGAGTTAACCATAGCTAAGAAAAAATAAAAAAATTTGAGAAAATATATTTTTTGTTTTATTTTTTTTATTAGAGAAGTTATAGTGTGAGAGGGCATGAACTTATGTATCACCTTTATGCAAATGTCAAGGGGTGAGTCATTTCTTCCATATTTTGAGGACTGTTATTTTGTGAATTTTAAGGAAAGTTCTTAAGGGAGGTTGGCCATTGGTGTAATTTAAACCAATTTTATTTTACAGTTTATGCAGGCAAATGATGCAATTGGTGAGATCTGCTCACCTCCCTTTCATTGTTTTTTTGTTTAGGGGGGGGGGGGGGGGGGGGAGGGGTGATTTAATATCATTTGTATTGAAATTATGGTTTAAACTGGCATATGAAAATTTATTTAGCTATTTTTCTTTTTCAATAAATATATTTCTTTCTCTTCTCTATGCTTTCTCTATATGTGTGCACGCACGTGTGTGTGTGTGTTTAAGGTAATTATCTTCATATTAATGGAGTTTCACTTGACTCAGGAAAAAAATTGAAAATGTCGAACCAGGAGTGGGGAAATGGGTTTCATACCTTAATCGAGAGAGAAAATTAGACTCATTCACTGGTCGCCGCCCAACTGCTCCTCCGGCTCCTAAAGGACTATATATATACGGCAATGTTGGAAGTGGTATTTTTCTAAATCTTATTATGTTTAACTCTAAAAAAAATATTTTCCAACAAAAAATGGTATTGATTTCTTATTTGACTGCATCATCCAACATATCGTTTCTATCATTCAGAGAATAATAGATTTCAGTGCATACAGTCTCCTCCTTTACGATCATTTTTTAGCTTCTTAGTACATTTATCTTGTTTGAAATCTAGTTTGCTCATAAGAATACAATTGACTGAAGAAACTATTGTGGACACTATAGGGAAGACAATGCTTATGGATATGTTTTATAGTGCCACTGAGGGAATTGTGAAAAATCGAAGAAGGCACCACTTTAATGAGGTGAGCTCTTGGTTGTGTTTTGACAACATTTGGTCATAGTTTTATGGTTCTTATGTTTCTGATTGCTTGGTTAAAAATGCACCCTGTAGACAATGGCAGAGGGAGGTGGTCAATGCCCCCTGGATTTTTAAATTCCTACCTCCTATTTTTAAAAACAATTCTGTCACTCATTTAAAGGTATAATAGGCTATTTAGTCACCTTTTGATATTCTTTTGTATTATATGTACATCACTAAAATAAGGTGCTTATAACATATGCCTCTACAAATTGATTACTAAACCCCTTTAATAAACCCTCTATTTTCAAAAAGCAAAAGCCTCCACTTTTGAAGAACATTAAATATGATGAAGGTAAATTAGAAGTGGATTATGCTTAACAAATTCTTTAAGTTGGCTATATAATTAGTTTATAAAATTTAATATTCAGGATTCAAGGTATAAGTAAATTATAGGAAAACCATACCCCATTGATATGTACTTTAAGGGGGAAAAAAACTGTTTAAGATCCAAAAGTTACTCTCTAATCATTTATCCCAAATGTTGAAATTTAGATTCTGAACCCCTAGAAAGGCCCAAAGATTTGAACATAAGGAAATGGATATTGCCTCTTTATAATGAGATCTTAGATTGAGATGACATATTTTTAATGTCAAAACAAAAGTTCAAAATAAGATTGAAAAAAAAGAAGAAAGAATTGTTTACGTATTATAACTGTGTACATAGAAAAAGAGATTGCTAGGAAATTTAGTACAAGAACGGGATCAATTATATATTTCTTTAGTACCTTAAAATAACAATAAAACATAACTTTGTTAAGTTAAAGCTATCTATGAGAGAAAATATTTGTTTTGAGTCATAGAAAGAATAGATATAAATTTTACTAAAAGAAACAATGTTAAAAGATAGCTTGAGACGCGCGCGCGCACACACACATATATAGTTTTTTTACTTAGAATTTTCTGTTATCTTTAGCTTAGCCCCATTATGCAAATTTTTTTCTTTCATTCCCATTGCCAGTGGGTCTTGAACCCACCACCTCACCTTCTATCCCATTATCCCATTATTAATGGAGGGAAGAAGTGTTTTTTGAGTTAAAGTACCACTTTCTATGTTGGCCTTTGGAAGATATGCCTATTTTGTTTGAATCTTGTAAACATGAACACACAGACTTATGTTTTATTGTCTTCATCCTCAGGCTATGCTTAAAATTAATGAACATATGCATAAGATATGGAAGAATCAGGTGGAGGAGAAGTCTTTGCAGTCTAGCTTTTCTGGTTGGATTATGAATCTTCCCTTTGATACAAAAGTTAAGGAGTGGTTGGCTGCAGAAGAAAGATACAAGCAAGAGGTACAGATGAAAAATATACTTCCTGCTGTAGCAGATGAATTTCTTGTTGATCAACAATTGGATCAAAGAGGAGCTAGCATTCTTTGCTTTGATGAGATACAGGTATAATGAAATAAGCATTAAGAGAGTTTGTTCTTATGGATATTTTGGCATCACAACTCTCAGTTGGCATCATTATTACTTTTATCTCTTGTAATAAAAATGGCTAAACGAATGTGTTTGATTCTGAGAGACAAGTCACTGCAATCTTTACCTTAAAGCGAATTGTTTCTTGTACATTTGGTTTTATATGGTGAATGTGAATGTGATCCATTGTTTGAATTGTTTATGAAAATGAGAAGTAAGCTTGACTTGGTTTTAATTAAAAAATTGGAGGTCCAAACTATTTAGCTTGACTTGTGAAAATGATTCCCATGACATGAACATAACCTTGATGGATGGATTGCAATTTTTGAAATGACAACTTCCTAGAGTGTAGGGCAAAAATTTGGAGTTGAACTTATTCATTGGCATGCTTGAAGAACTTAACCTAGTGAATGCCTTGACCAAAGCTCGTGTGTTTGCATACTTATGTTACATGTTAATGCCAGTTGTTAATTGCATATTAACTAAATATTTGAACAGTCAATAAAGTAAACTTGTTTTTAAAGTGTTAAGTGTATTTTTATATTTCTCTTTGGAGCTTTGGTTTTGAGATCCTCATGGATTAGACTTGTAATGCAAATTTAAACTGATTTTATTATCCTTTCCTCAGCTAAATGGGTGCTATTGGGGCTTCATAACATGGTCAGTAGTGAGATAGGCAACTTTACTTGTACAAATTTCGATATAGAATTTTCATCTTTAACATTTGACAAGGGTCAACTAGTAGAGGTGGCAATTGTCTGCATTTTTTCCCTTAAGAAGTAGAGCGAAACTGTTATTTGAGAGAGGTCATAAAAAGCGAAGACGGAATTGGGTGTGATACAGCAAAAGGGGTTCTCGTAGGAGAACCTGCATGGGGGAGACTAAAAGGGGGAAAAAAGAAGATAAAACTTAGAAGTAAGCACCCAGGATTTCTTTGAATAAGCACCACGCTGTTGGAAGAAAAATTCCAATCAAAATGTTATTAATAAAATGTACAAATAGTTGGGGCCTCTTAAGTAGGGTTCCAGATTACATCAAATATGGAAAGGAAATAACTTGAAATCAATTAAATTAAATAAATCAATCAAATCAAATTAAATTAAATCTTAAAAATCAAATAAATTAATAGGAAACAGTCAATTGGGCCTGCTTGGTGATGGGCCTCCATCGTCCAGCCATTCTTTGGGTGGGCTGTTTCTGTATTGACATCCATAAACCTGTGTGATCCAGGCCTGCATCTAGTGTCTACACTAGGGTAGGGTGAGGTCTGTCTGTTTCTCAGAGAATGCAAGGGGCAAATTGATAATCTTTTGTCATTTTATTAAGGCGGCAATTGTTACTCCTTGATCAGTATAAGTTATTACCACATTACTGCTGATCACATATGTAGAAGATGATCTCTAAGAGAGAGTCAACAAAGGACCTATTATTGACTAGAATGAATTTTATTCTAATGACTGAGAACTCCAAGAAATTTTTATATGATACAATAGATGCTTTTTGAGTTATTCAATTACTAGTCATTACCTATTTCTTGTATGATTATCCTTTTTGAAAATTATTACCCATGTAACATGTGGAATTTTTAACTTTTAAATGGGAGGTAAAGTGGAGATAGGATTTAAATATATGACCACTTGATTTGATACCATGATAAATTATCACTTGTCCAGAAGATGAAGCTAATAGGAAATGGTGAATTTAATCACGAAATTGACTTACCATTCCATTTTATTTATTGTAAGTTGGACATTGAACTAGTAAGGTTGCATCTTCATTAGGTTGAGTGCCAATGAGTTTTGACATAAATGGCATTTCCACCTCACACAAGAATGGGTGAAAAGTGAGATTCTAGGTTCAAAACCCACCGGGTGCAGGTGTAACTTAACAATAAAAAATCTTCATAAAGTTGAGTTGCATCTATTTTCAGCCGCTATTTAAACTTGAGCATTTTGCTCTCATTTGCTCCAAGTTTCTTTCATAAATGGCATGTTCATATTGCTAAATGAACTGGCTTATTGACTTCACAACTCAAATGTGACTTATATTTCTTGTTTCTGTTACAGACTGTTGATGTATTTGCTATTGTGGCCTTATCTGGAATTCTAAGCAGACTGTTGAGCACTGGAACTGTTCTTGTAGCCACTAGCAATCGAGCACCAAATGAGTTAAATCAGGTTTGATTCTAATTAAAATCATAAAAAAAAATTTGAAGACATTTTTTTTTGTAATAATATGTCTTGGCATTTGTTGGTACTCACACATTAGTATATTTTTCCTTTCTTTTTTTCTTTTTCCAAAAATTTCGCTGGAGGTGGTTATTACTAAGAAGTTTAATTAGTTCCAGCAATTTTGTTCATACAGGATGGTATGCAGCGGGAGATCTTCCTAAAATTTATTGCCAAGTTGAAGAACCATTGTGAGATTGTTCTGATTGGAAGTGAGATTGATTATCGCCGTCTTATAGCGCAAAGTTCAATAGATCAGGTGAGTGAGTTATCAGTTCTGATTACTCTCTCTCTCTCTCTCTCTCTCTCTCTCTCTCTTCCCAACATTTCTTGTGATAATGCTGAAAGAAGAAAATCAACTAATGTTGCATTTGGATTTAGGATATATAATAGATATCTAATGAACAATTGCTAGCATAAATTCCTTGCTATGAATTAACAATACATTATGTTCAGTTTTGACTTTTGAGGATTTTGCTCTAACAAAAATTCTGCTGATGGTATATGTATTTAAAATATTATCTTATATCTAATCATTTCAAATCCACAACTGTATTTGTAAATTTCAATTAATAAAAATAATTTTCTCTTTCATACTTTATTTAAGTCATTTAAACTAAAAACTGAAATTTAAATCCTTCTCTTCATATATTTCCATCTAAATGAACCATAAGAGCAACTGAGAAGGAACGAAAGTGAAAACTTGCTCTCTCCTTTGAGGTACATATATATATTTCATAATTCCGTCTACATTTGATAAACTTGACAAAATTATTATCAACCAATGAATTATAAAATTATTATCAAAGCCAACAGAGGTTGGCTTTGATGTTTCAATTAATAAATGAAGATGTGTTCTTAAAGTTATCCAAAACCAGGGTCTCTCTCTCTCACTCTAACAGATTTCTCATAATTGGTTTTTAAATTAGTGATCTGGACTCTATAAGTTTATGAAGCACTTTTCTGATTACTCTTACCTGCTATTTAAATTCTATTTCCGTTTGTAGGTAGCTTTATCATTAAGATGCCAAACTGTTGAACTATAGAGTGAGGGCAACCTCAATATGTGCAACTTGTCTTCCATTTTTGAAAATTTATTCTTTATGGATCAAATTCATATCTATTACGTTCTATTTCATTTTTAAAAGTGTACTTGCTTAGTTATACTTGAGATAGACGATAGGTAGTTAATAGCTATTTTGCTTACTATAAAAAAAATATTTAATTCAAGGTAGATTTTTAGGTCACGAGGTAAGAAATCTTACTTAACAGATAGATATTTGAAGTGGGTGTTTACTTTTACCATTTGAACCTAAAACCTACTACCTTCACCCTATCCTTGTACCACTTGAGTCAAGTCCCAGGGCAAGTGCATAATTTTTGTTAGTCTTTGGGAAGTGTTTAGGGTTAAAGTTAATTACCCTAACGCATCACATTATTTTTATAATTTTTTCTAATTCATTTTTACTAATTTGTCCCTCACATATATTTTACTCATAACACTTCCTCCCAAGCTAGGAAATACATATCATATAATTTTTTTTGATAAGTAAATAGTAGAGATAATACATATTGTATAATCCCAGTTTGTTACTTAACAAATCAAACCTAGACTTACACAAAGATAGTAACTATATCATTAGTTTGAGCTCCTATTTTATAGAAACATATGGGGTAGCAATAATGCCACTTTCCATTCTTTCTCAAACAAGATGGCAGTTTACCTCTAGATGCTTACTCTGCACATGAAACACAAGATTTGGAGCAATATGGATCATTGCTTGGTCATTGCAATACATAGTCATGCACATACCTTAATTCCTCAAAAAGTTGTTTGATCCACATAAGCTCACATAATGTATTAGCCTTGGCTCTGTACTCAACTTCTGCACTAGATCAAGTGATCAAGTGTTCCCCTTGATAGGTGTAATATCCAGTAGATGATCTTCTGTCTAAGGGTGATCCTACCCATTCAAAATCTGTAAATACTTCTACTTTTAGGTGACCATTAGCTCTATACAGAATTCCATGACTTGGATGTGCATTAAGGTACTTCACAATTTGGAGAGTTGCCTCCTAATGTGGAAGGTGAGGAGTTTCCATATTCTGGCTCACAACACTCACTGCAAAAAATATATTTGGACATGTAATGATGCGATATTTTAATTTTCCAAACAAGTGACAATATCTCTCTGGGTTGGACAATAACTCTCTTTGATCCACATATAGTTTGACATTAGGATTTATAGGAGTCTCTATAGGTTTGAACCTGACAAGCCTCTTTGGTACAGACACCACATCTGAGGGGATTATTTTATCTTTATCTTTATGTATTAGGATTAGTAGTTGAGTTCAGCTGGGATTAGTTTTCATGGATTTTATCTTTATCTTTATCTCCTGGAAGCTCTATAAAAAGGCTTCAGATGATTAATTTGTTTTTTTAGACTATTATTCATTGATAAAAGTTCCTTTGTGAAAGTGCTTTTCTTGCTTGGTTGTGAATCCAAGCAACCCTTAGGCGGTGAAGCCTAAGGTTACATGGCTGTTCTAGGTGTTGAAGCTTAGGCCGTCCTGCATCACTGTTTCTTCCATAAATATCTAACAAACACTTCCTTTGTGACAAACGAATTCCTTTTTTAGATCATGCTACTTCAACACCCAAGAAATAGCTTATCTTTCTCAAATCCTTAGATTGAAACAAGCTTTGGAGGAATGACTTTAACTTATCAATTCCTTCCTTGTCATCACTAGTGATAATTATATCATCAACATAAACAATCAATAAGATTTTCCCTCGCTCAGTGTGTGTAAGATAAAACAGAGTGATTAGACCAAAAACAGTGTAATCCAAACCTGATTATTGCACCACTGAATTTATGAAACCATGCTATGTTAGGTTGCTTAAGGGCCTCACATAATCCACACACCTTACTAGACTCTCCCTTGAAACAAACCCAAGTGGTTGCTCTATTTAGACCTCCTATAAATAACCATGGGAAAGACATTTTTGACATCCAATTGAAACCTTGGCCAACTGGGTTAACAACCAAGGATATTAAAATCCAAACATTGGAAATTTTAGCAATATGAGAAAAAGTCTTAAGAGTAATCTACACCAAGTCTGATTACACCCCTTAGCAACCACACAAGCTTTCAAATCCTCAATAGTTACATCCATCAAGTACTTGACAGTATAGGCTTATTGGCAAGTACTTCACAGTATAGACCCATCAAAAAGAACTTCAGTCTCATTTCATCTCATTTATTTTTTACCATGTTGGTCTGTGTTATGGACCATATATTATTGCCTTTGTTCGAGTTGTAATTTTTTCCTGAATTTGACTATCGAAAGTTTTGGTAGACTTTATAGCGCACATATTCTTGTTTCTTTCCAGTAGTTGAAATTTGACTTGCATAAACATTCAGGTTCATTACTTCTGGCCTTTAAATAGCATTGCTGCAAAGGAGTTTGAAAAGTTATGGTGTGAATTGACCAACCAATTGGGAGGAGAAATCACCATGGATAATGTCCCTGTGATGTTTGGCAGGTACTTATTAATGCAATGTTACTAATTTAATACATGTACTTTTTTCCAATTTAAAGACGTACATATTTTTTAGATCAGAACATTGGAAGTTCCTAAAAGCTGTAAGGGAGTGGCAAGGTTCACATTCGAGTATCTTTGTGGTCGGCCGGTATTATGCTTGCCTTTGTATGAGCTTAATTTTGAGTTTTATTTTTATCTATATGCTTTTTTTTATTTATATGATATTTCTTTTTCTGCCCTCAAGTATTCAATGAAGCTCCGTATTCTTTTATCTTTATTTTTTGGATTAAGTAGTTATTCATCTAAACTTATTGTTCCACCTCTTGTGAACTAGATTGTTGTAAGGATATGACTGCTTTAACCCATTAATGTGCATAAATGTGGTCACGACCCAAACCCAAATCATGGTCAAGGTGCATGATGGGATAGTAAGGCTATCAATCTGTTCATTTTGCTGCACTTCTTAACCTAAACAATTTATCCATTTTCCTCACTTTAAGGCGTACCATAAGGATATAATTAACATTTTTATCATCTACCAAAAATTAATCATAATGTCAGAGCACTTAAATTAAGTGGTCAAGATAACTTTCTCAATTAACATATAATCAAAAAATTTTCTAATAATGAAAATTCTTTTAGATAATAAATAAAGTTCCAATGATTTTATTATAGCAATTCTCCAAGAACAAAAATAAATCTCAGTAAATAGGTTTGACCTCCATGTTACTGATTATCTCTCGAGTCTTTTCAGTCCTGTTATGATAAATACGATCTACCAGTTGTCATCAAGTCAGCTTGTAAGGTAGATTGTTTGTTGCTTTCTTGAATAAATATTGAAGTTTATTTTTTTTAAAAAAAAGATAAAAAAAAGGCAGTTGAAGTCCACCAATACTACAAGCCTCTAATTTAACTAGACCTCAAGGATCTGGAAAATTTTAAATCAAACTTTAATGAGATAACTACGAGCCTCTAATTTAACTGGACCTCAAGGATCTGGAAAATTTTAAATCAAACTTTAATGAGATAACTCAGTAAGCAGAATTTGTGAATTCAATATCAAATGCATCTATTGATTGGGTTATATTGTGAAAGGAATGACTCAATATCATGTATTGGAATGGAAAAAGAGAATGGAAATAACATCTAACCAACAGTTCCAGTATTGTTTTTAGCTATTGTTTTTTGTTCCCAGAAAACCATTTTTTGATTTTAGCTTATCAAATGTGTTCTTTACAAAAAGAAAAAAACAATCTGTGATTTTTTTTGTTTGTTTGTTTTGATTTTCATAAAAAAATCTTAAAAATAAAATTCAGAGAATGTATCCAAATTGGGCATGATGTCCCCCACATTCTATCAACACCATTAGATGGTTAGAAAGACAAACTCTTTGACAATTACTGTCTATAACTTGGCTTCAGTTCTTTTGTTTTTTTTGTAAGTTGTGTTTTTTCTTTGGGTGTGTCTGGGGGGAGGGGGGTATATCTGCATTTTTCATTTGACCTCATTGTCAATTCTCTTCAGGTAGGTGCAGCAGATTATATTGCAGTTGCAGAAAATTATCATACTGTCTTCATATCTGACATTCCGATGATGAGTATGCGCATCCGTGACAAGGTACAGTTGCTACTTATAGGATTACTTGTGCGTGTCATAGGTTCGCCTATGTTGTTTGAGCTTCAACCAACAGAGAGTTATTTAAAATTCTTTTTGACATAGCGCAAAAGGGAATGAAGTTGAACCAGATTTTTTTGTGGAGAGCTAGGGTTTTGAAGAATTAGAGTTAGTGTTTGGTGATGGGAAAAGGGCTGGAAAATAGTAGGCAATATAGAGTTTCTAATGGTGAAAAGAAATAGTAAGATTTGTGGATGAAGTGAAGGGTAAACCTAGGGTTTGGGTTGCTGTTCCAAGGTTGTGGACAATTTCCCGAGAATATTAATTTAGCTTTTGTGGATTATTTGTAGTTATTTGATGGATATGTGCTTTGGGGTTGTAAAGTTTTGGATTTTAGCATTTTAAAGATAAATGAATGTGTGATTGTAATCCTTTCAAAAAGTAAAAATAAAAATGTGTGATTGTAATGTTTCAAGTTGCTGGAAATTTAAGGATAGAGAAGAAAAAAATGAAAAGGTTCTAGGCATCACACCTCAAAGAAGGTTGCATCACACAAACCTTGAACAATACTACATAGCTTTAGAAAATTTAGAAAATATATTCTCTCCCTTATTGAATTGAAAGCATTGCTTCCATATAAAGAGATGGTTAATACCTAACCCTAATAGAGCTTAAACTCCTTGGGCTTTGATAACTAAGCCCAAACTAATTGAACTCACAAATAAGCATTCTTGTTGGGACTAAAACTCATAGGGATCAAATATGCAGTATTTACCGACAAAAGTATTCGGTTATAGGTAAAAATCAATATACTTCTTATGTTGAATCAGGATCTACTACAACAGAAATAAAGCATTGGGTTGAACTCTTTCTTTGGTGTCAAGGTAATAGCTATGAATAGTCATCGACTCCCCCAATAAAGTAATCAAAATCCCCAAATAAGACCCAATAGACCAATAGTACAACCATGTCCAGAAATAAGAAAATTATAGAGTTGTCCCTGATACTTAAAAAATAATTAAAATGCAATTGTCTTCTAGTTGCCTTTCGTCACTTTTGTTATAGGCCTAGCACAGAAATCTGCATTTGTGTACTGAGTTAGGATAAGATGAAACTAAACAAAGAGTATGGGGATTAATACAATAACTACTTGCTATCATTTTAATCTTTCAGTTGTAGTTACCTAAGCATTTTATTAAGTTTTTTTATATGAATGAACTGTCAAACAGGATTGGGAAAAGCGTGTAAAGGGGAAGGGTAGAGGGGAGAAAGCTTTTGACTAAACTGTCCCTGTTAGAATCAAAGCTTAGTGGCCATTATGAGTCACTATCCATTACATGTACAGTCACGTGTATGGTGGAGTTGTTATATAAATGCTTTCTGCACATCCTTTTTCTTGTTTTAAGCAAAATTGTGTTTGCACTTCTCAGGCACGGCGGTTTATCACCCTTATCGATGAGTTGTACAATCATCACTGCCGCCTATGTTGTTTATCAGCCTCTTCAATTGATGAATTATTTCAAGGGACTGAAGAGGGTACACTTTTTGATTTGGAGAGGTAAGCATTTTACTTGAATGATGATCCTACATTGAATAATTATAGGTTCAAGAGATCTTAAGATTGAGAAGTTTTGATGTTCTAGGCCCGTACTTGAATCTGATGATTGCTCCTTTAGGTGTTTGTTCAGTTCAATTATTTTTCTAATACCTACTGCAAGTAGTTGAACAGTAAACTTTTTTGCTACAAATCAAATTTCTGTGACTGTGTAGTGAAAATTATACTTGAGTTGCAATCATGGAGTCTTGTTAATAAATTGATTGCAGAGTGTAGATTCCACATAGTATCCCATATCCACTAGAAAAGAGTCTGTTTCTGAATGAGCCATTGCACACGAAAAGATCCTGATGCTTTTATATAGGTCTTTATTGAAAGTGCCAAATGGCCAAGAGCCTTCTAGCTTAGTGTCATTGCTTGGTCTCCTTTATAAGGAGAAAGAAGATTCAAATCCCCCCTCCCCCCACTTGTAACAATTGATTTTTTTTTAATTAAAAAAAAAGTGTCAAAGCTTAAATAGTTGATTCTGCGTAATTATATTTCGTTCTTATGGCGGTTTTTTTATTTTGTCCTTTTTATTGGAGAGAGCAAGGGGGGCACGGTGGAATCTCTACTGAAAACCTTTACATCAAACACCATTAAAATGACCTCTCTATATTGAGGCAAGCTTGTGTTCACTAATAATTCTGTCTCCTTGCTCCTGGACATGAGCATAAACTGCTTAGCCCATCAGGGTTGAATGCCATTGGATTATCCAGCAACTAATTCTGGCGGCTAGGGTTAGTTGTCTATAGGTTTTACTAGCTAGAAGTGAGTCCAAAGGGCTCTTCTTTAGAAAGGTTCCCTACATTATATATATATATATGTGTGTGTGTGTGTGTGTATATATATTGTCTCCTCGATAACTGTATATTATTTAGTCCAAAATTATTCTGTTCCTGAAGATGACTTTGACATGATGCTCTGAAGCCTCTGATAGTTGTGGCAATGCCAAATATATCCTTGTTTCTTTCCAGAGTACTTGAGGGGCATTTCTGATTTCTCCATTCATTTGGCATTATTTTAAGTCTTGTTGAACAGTTCAGTCAACCAAATTATCAACTGTTAGCACTAGACTTCCATGTCTCAAACAAAATACCATGGAGTCCTGGATTTCTATCTCAGATGTTTTTCAAGTAGTTTTTGTCTTTGATCTCTTCTAGAATTGAGTACTGTGTCTTCCAAAAGTCCCTTGCATGTAAAAGTGCTTTTTTTTATAGTTGAAGTAGTACTTTATGAACTTTATTTGTAAGAATTTTGTCTTCAATATTTTAATGACAAACAAATGTGACAGCCTAAAAGTGCATTACAAGATACTGACTTATGATAGTACAGCCACAAAAGTCTTACTATATATACGACATGTACATGGAGGGACAGCTTAGGCAAGCAGCAAGGCCCTAGTTTAGCTAGAATTTTGACTTTTATGCTGTGTCCGTATCCTTAAAAATCACCTCCTATTGTTTGAAACAACATCGCAGAAGTAGTTTCTATTTCTAAGTCCCATGGTACTTTAATGTTGAACATACACATTGTGTAACTTGAAAATTAACTTCTAGCTGGGAGAAGAGAAGATGTTGATAAACACGAGACCTATAGTCACTCAAAACCGCAAATGTGGGAGTCATCCACTCATACTGTAACTTAAGCCCATGACATATGCTTCAGTCTGTGCTCCTAAAGCCCAAGTAGGCTCATTGATATTATTTTACCCCTTTTAACTTGACGAATGAGTTTGTCATAATTGGTAATTAGATTGTCCAAGTAAAAATGTGTCTGTTAACTGACAATGTCTACTTTAATGCTTCCAGTTTCCAGTTCGAAACAGAGACAGAAGGTGCTAAACTACGGACAAATGTCTTAGCAGAAGGCAATGTTGGCTCAGGAGGTGCCCCAACGGGTATTATATCTATGCTATCGGGTCAAGAAGAGATGTTTGCTTTCCGCCGAGCAGTAAGTGCCTGTTTGGTACAGTTTATTTTTTCAGCTTTTTCATAATGGGTTATTTGAAAAGTTCCTAGGGAAAAAAAAGAAAAAGAAAAATAAAGTAGGATTTAAAAAAGCTATACATTGAAAAAAGTTCAGTTTCAAAACAGAATGCCTTGTCATAACTTATTGCTATGATCTTGGACCTTTTTACTGCACATTTAGAGTGCACTTGAGACAATGGGTTGTAGTTAGCCCAACTGATTAAACCTTTTGTTCTCAAATAAGAGATCTTTGGATCAATTATTGCATACACTAAAAACTAATTGATTTCTGGGCCTAATGATAAAGAGCACTAATCATTATGGAGTGGACACCATAGGTTCCTTGAGTAATATTATATTCTCAACTCAAACACTGAGAATGGAAACTATTACAGATGTTAAGTTTAACAAATGAGCTGTCTATGTAGGTCTCCCGCTTGATTGAAATGCAGACGCCTTTATACTTGGAGGGAGTCCATATTCTTCATCCATATTTCCGGAGACAACCCCAAGATTTTCAAAATAATTGTGTAAGCACCTTGCAATCTCATTCATCATCATGAGAAGTGATTATTTCAAGGAATAGGGACTTCCCTATTCTGTAATAATGAATTTAACAATGGAAAAGTATGTTGAAATATCAAATTAATAAAAATTGATATTTTATTTTTTACAATAATATCCCTAGTACAATCTGACATGATTCATAATGCCAAGCATTACAAAAAGAGCAATGCTACGTTCACGACGTTTTCACAACAAATCTTGAGAATCTTGAAACATGTCTTATTGGATCTTGCAACTGGTGCTTGGATGCACCCCAATTAAATCCTACAATAATAACAATATGAGTATATCAGCATGATAATTCATGTCTTTTTGGGGGATTAGTAAAATGATAGTTCCTACAAATAAAAAATATAACACATAAGGTGATTACTGTGCATATTCAACGTTGATCCTGACACCATATCTTGGGATTGAGATGGCTGCAAAGGCTTTGAATGGCAAGGCCATTGTTGCTCTGCAGGGGTTGTATCGACAAAAATCAACTACCTCCACGACTATGGATCGATTCCTACACGGTCGCCGTGGGCCACTGATGCATCGCATCCTGTATCTCTGGCCACATGCTGCTCCATTGTCCCATATGCCATTGCTGACCGCAGCGAAATGTCCATCTGAAGGGAATTGATCCTGGTCGTCACCATAGCATTTCGTTGCTTCATAAACAAAGCAAATGAAATAAGATGGAGGAGGGTAAAGATAATAGAAGGGATCATCAGAGTGCACGTTTAGGACCTTTAATCGGTCTAGAAAAATGGTTTGACCATCAAAGGGTGGAAAATTTTCTCTTGCTCAATTTGTCCAAATCCATCGTGTCAACATTGTGACTTCCACAATCATGGAGGATCCTTTTCAAATACAAACACAGAAGGAACTTAAAAAAAATAAGACAGTCACAATAAACTTTTTGTAAAAAGATTTGTCATGTCTATCTTGATTAACTCCTAATTTGTTTTTTTTTCATTGATAAGCGTAAATAAGGGATTTGATCAGAAATTAAACCCACAAGGAGGTAGATGCCACTACTCCATAAAAGGTCG
This sequence comes from Quercus ilex subsp. ballota, assembly GCA_032727855.1. Classification (NCBI taxonomy): domain Eukaryota; kingdom Viridiplantae; phylum Streptophyta; class Magnoliopsida; order Fagales; family Fagaceae; genus Quercus; species Quercus ilex. The sequence goes on from CM064909.1 coordinate 25,546,500, forward strand.
CTAATATCTCTTAATTGCTTTTCACACTAAAGAACTCTTAAATTAAAAGTAAGTTTACAATGGAGATTGTTTATTTTTCTACTTACGCAAGTACGAAGGACCATAATACCTGGCCGTCCCAACATCGCCAAGAGCTCCTCCAAGAATATCAAAGCACGAGCAAAGCAGAAGCAGTGTTGTTAAGAATGACTGCTTTAAGTGCTTCCACATGTCATTATTATCTTCCTTGATATATGGAAGTCAAAGCGTGTATGTCTTACCACTCACATGAGCGTACTGCATATAAACTGGTTTACAGCTTTTGAAAGAGGTCAATTAGGAAAGGAAAAAAACAGTTGATTTTTTTTTTTTTGGGACAATTTTTTATATTTTATTCTCATAAAAGTACTATTAAAACTTTTTAAAATTGATTCATTAACAAATCCCGTCCACATGCACCAAATTATTATAGGAGGATTTCTAATTTTCTATGGAGGTGGTCCCAAGATGTTGGTGAGAGGTTTCGGACCTAAGATCTCATGGATATCATAAGACTTTAAAAACTACTAAACTAACTCCTTAGAATTAATAAAAAACTACTATAACTACAATGAGATGGAGAGTGTTTTCTAAAAATTAAAATAATTAAATTATATAATTGGCAATATCATATCTCCCCTTGTTGATTTGCATGAAGTTAGAACCTTTAATTTAGGTTATTTGTAGGCTGTGGCCATGATTATTTTAAATAGTTCTTTTTAGGTTAACTATTTTATTAGGTTTTTTTTTTTTTTTTTTGGGTTACGTAAGATCCATTTAGCTAGGTTACCTACAGTTATGATTATTTTACTATTATTATTTTTTTTAAGAGTGATTGAATTATGGCTCAAATTCCATTGAAGGGACAAAATGGCATTAGATCAGTAGCGATTTTGTGTTTTACTCAATTTTTAAGGTTTCTTTTTGGCTTAAGACTAGCTTGATAAAACATTTGGATGGAGATACACTCACATGACTCACATGCAAAAAGCTTGACCATCTGTCATTGATTTCTTCCAGCATGGAAACCATTACTGACAGTGATTTCCTGCGCCACTGATTAGCACAAAACTTTTTATATCTTAATTTCTTTAATTAACACAACTACACTCAGCCGTTGTAGAATATTTTATAAATTTTTTTGCTACTTTAGACTCATGGTTGGTCTCTAAAGGACCGACTGCCAGAAACGTGGCATCAGGTTCAGCATGAGTTAGGGGTGATGGCTATCAAATTCGCCTTGCACTCTACTCTGAAGAAATGGGTCTTTTATTAATTTTGTCTTTTCTTATATGTAGGTAATGGACCTTCCATGTCATTGATTCTAAATTCTAATAATTAAGAAATGCTTAGTGATCAGGAAAGATCATTACATTGGGAGTACTCATTCGTGAACTTGTACCAGTGCTTCTAGATATTTATTCTGTCATTATGTGATAAGATTACTCAGAATATTTCAATGAGATATATATAGTCATGTGCTACAAGTATTGGTGTAATTGTCAGATTAATCGATTCCTACCCACTTGTGAGACTCGTATATGATCTACCACAAACGTCAATTTTACACCCTCGATATATATATATATATATATATATATATATAAAATTAATTAAAATGCAATTACAATATTAAAATAGCATATTCTATGTATAAAATTGGCAATTATCTCATGAGTTACAAAAAGTTATGTTATATGTATTTTTTTTTTTAATATTATAAAACGTAATAATTTTTTATTTGGCTAATATTTTGAAAATATTAACTTTAAATTATGTATTCGGTATGTTCGTATCACGTGTATTAAATTTCTAATTAATTAGATATTATGTAATGTTTGACCAATAAAATCATTTTTATGCACAATTTACAACATAAAAAAAGTATAAGAATTAAAATTTTATAGATAAAATAGTTATTAGTATCTAATTGTCTTAAAATTTTGCAAGTATTGGATAGATTTTTCAAATTTTTTTCATTAAATTAGGTGATTGTGGGGATTCAAATTATTCCAAGACTTTATTCAAAAAAAAAAAAAAATCAAATCATTGAAAATCTGTATGTATGGAATTGGAATAGGGATTGTCTCTCAATTGTCTACACTATGGAAAATGGACACCCCCAACAAACTTGTGTCGTGTAGAGGAGAAATAGGACTCTTTTAAAAAGTAGTGAATTACTCTACTTTACCTATTTCTTTTTGGGATATGCCCTAGAAACAATATACCCTCTAAACCCATCAAAGTATACTCTCAAGGTACCTGTCGAAGTGTGGATTAGGCAAAAGCCTAAAACGAGAAACCTTCACATTTGGGGATGTTCAACACATGCGCTAAAATGAAAGACACTTAGTGGGAGGATGATCAAGCCAATTTATACATAGTGGGAGGATGATCAAGGCAATTCATAGATTCATGTTTTTAATAGAAACTTATGAAGTCATCCCAAAAAGAACTAAATTTTTTTATTGGTCATACAAAGTATATAGATGATGATCACTAGATCAAGGCTACAAAAAATTAATTGGAGTCTATTTATTCCAATTATGTTTGGGAACTAGTAGAGGTGCCTATCGACATTAAGGATCCGTTTGAATACTGCTTATTTTGCTGAAAACTGAAAACATTGTAACAAAATAATTTTTAAATGTGTGAATAGTACCGTAAGACCCATTTTTAATGAAAAAATTGTTGAAAAAAGAAGTTTGTGAGTTCTGTGAATAGTGCACAGGACCCACTGGTGTGCATTGTCTACCGCTTATTCTCTAGTCAAATGTTTGTCACTGTCCCGTGAACAGTGATAGACAACATCTTCATGTGCTTCTCAATTACAAAAAAAAAAAAAAAAAAAAAAAAGGAAAACGCAAAACGCCATACACTGGCCTTTTTTCATCCGTATCCAAACGGATACTAAATCTATTGGTTGTAAATGGATTTACAAGCAGAAAAGAGTGATAGATAAGAAGGTTGAAACCATTCAAGCAAGACTGAAAGGGTTTCCTTAGAAAAATGTGATCAACTATGAGGAAACTGTTTGCTAGTAGCCATGTTTAATTCTATCAAAATTCTCTTATATATTGCTGACTTATCTTGGTTGTAAGATATGGCAAGTGGATGTCAAGATTGCCTTTTTTAATGGCAATTTGTGGTGGTGATATTCCAACAACCCTGGGCTTGTTGGGCCTAAATCACTAATTAATTTGTATTATGTTCTGGGTTTAGCCCACAATAGGAGGTCCTAAGAAAGTTTTGGGCTTGATGGTGGTGATTTGGGTAGACTATTGGTTGATTTCGTACGGAAATATGATTGCCTGATGAGGATCTTAGGTAGCCAAGGTGGCCTTTTGGCCTCTCGAGCCAGATAACAATTCTCAAGCATCAACCAGTTTCTCTCTCTCTCTCTCTCCCCAAATTTTCCAACCCCCAACCCTCACTCCTCACCTTTGTTTTTATACCCTTTTCTTAGTGGACCTGTCGGGGGATATCCTGCATGTACGTAGGTCCCTCCACTCATGAGGTTTGGTGGCTTCCTAAGTCTTGGTTACTGTTCTAACATGTCTAATCACGTATTAGATATGGGACCCACAGCCTTACCATTGAAACAATTTTCTAGTTACTATTGTGCCCGACGCCAAATTCTGTGTTTGGCAGGTGGATTCCCCAAAGGCACTACCTTCCATCCTTGGGGATAGTGGGGTTTATTTGGATACGCCTACCAAGGATGCGTAAGTTTGTGTTGTAGCTTGGTGTTCATTAAGTTTGGGCCGAGCCCAAACTTAAATATGCTCAACTTGGGCCTGGTATGGGCCAAACTTTTGCCCTCTTACAGCAACCTTGAGGAAGACATGTTTATGATGCAACCAAACAAATTTATTACAAAGAATCAAGAGCATATGGTATGCAACCTATAAAAGTCCATCTATGTACTAATGGAAGCATCTAGGTCGTGGAACATTATATTTGATCACGCAATCATATTGTTTGGTTTTAATCAAAATTCTGATGAAACCTTTGTATACAAGAGATGTCAAGATAAATTTATGAAAATTTTAGTGTTGTATGTTGATTGCATTCTGCTCATTGGGAATGATATAGGGGTATTCTTGTGAGTGCCAACGAGTTTGGGGTCGATGGCACGATGGTTGACTTACACGGTCTTTTGTGCTTTGGTTTGGGTTCCACCCTTTAATATGGGCTTGGGAGTACGTCAACGCCTCAAGAGCAAGGGAGAAGAAAGGAGTCGCCATGTGATTGTAGGTCCAATAAGAACAACTTTAAACTCATAGGCGAAGATATCTAATTAACCCAAATTGAGTCCGAAGTTAGGGTACGTTTAACGTGTTGGACACCAAGGACTACCCAACCGTACGTAGTTTCACTTGTTTATGATCACATCTAAATGGACTTTAGTAAGTAGACACCAATAACATACATTCTCACCCTAAACGTAAATTCTAAAATATGGATGGAAGCCAAGCAATGGGATGACAATAAAATACAAAAAATAAATAATTCAAACATTATGCCTAACTAAGCCTGTGCACAACCAAATATATATATATATATATATATATCTAACCATGTGAACATCCAAACGTGAATATACAAACATGTGATTTTTAATTTAAGTTAATGATTAAATCTTATACAAGGAATATTTCTTAATTGAATGAAATGAGAGATATTATTATAGAGGTGATCTCACTATAGAACAGTAGTGCAACTACTCACAATAGATTTCCAACTTTATATCTTAGTGTTAAGACTCTTGAAACTCGAGAAGAAGTTGTTGCATGTGCTAGCACCTTGCACCTGTCATTCATACAAGCCATGGGTGTGAGAGAGGAATGTCATGGACTGTGCAAGGTTTCTCTACGCAGCAATAGGCTATGCAGCCTCATTTGGGTGCATGACTATACAAGTTGGCTTAGAGGTAGTTTGATGATGGCTTTGCAAAGGTGTTTGTTACATTGCATGCTATGCATGTGTTTCAAACATTTATTGCAATGAGGTGACACATAGGAACCTTGCGTCAGCTTGGCCTTGCATTTCTTGGTGTGCAGTGGGTTGGCTGTGTGAGGGCAATGAAGGGTTAGGCTGCTTGATCAGTGTATGGCATATGAAATTGGGTTGTGGCTTTGCGTGACCAATTGTGGTTAAGCCTACACACACACACACACACACACACACACACACATATATATATGGGTGGAGAAGTGCTATTAGGATTTGTGGGTTATGTTGGCCAGGCCAGACTTGGAGGTGGCATTGGCACGAAACAAGCCCTCCACATGGTGGTGCATGGACAAGGATTCGCGTTGGGCAATATATTTTGGGCTGCTAGGTCGATCGGCAAGGCTTGTGGCGGATAAGAACATGTGCAATAAGCTGTGCACATATGTCCAATAGGTGGCAGCAACTTGGTGTGACAGTTACTAAACAATTCTTGCCGTGACAGACTTTGTGGAAATGCTGGCCAAGACAACATGTAAAGGCTCCAACACAACAAGGCTGTTTGTCCTTTAGGCAGTTCCCATGTGACAGCAAGACAAGGAGCAATTACTTGATAGTGGGTCTACATGTTACGCAAAAACAAAGTGTGCATAAACATTGTAACTCTGGGGTTTGAAGCCTTGGTGGCTATGTGTTTAGACTAACGTAGATTTTGGTGGGGAAAAGCCTTAGTCTTTACTTTGTTCTTTGAGGCAAAGTAATCAAGGTTAGGAGTTTTCCCACAAGCTTTGTGTTTCTTGTGCATGTTTGCATTGTGATGTGTTTATTGAATTCACACAAACTGTTTTGAGTGTTTACTTCGTGTGTGTAGTGGATAAATTTTTTTTTTTTTTTTTTAAGAAAAACTAGGTGGATAACTTAATGAATGAAAATGATTCTATAGAAGGTTGCGTTTGTTCCTAGATTTACAACTCTTCAAGAATGTATTACTCTTCATATAAGGATACAAGAATGTCTATGTACCCGTTTGGATTCAAATTATTGTAGCGTTTGCATTTTATTTTATTTTTATTTTTTTGTTCAACCCGCATTTGTTGACTTTTCCATGGTGAACAGTGCATTTGTGCACTGTTTACGGACACACATATTCCACTTTTCAGCAACTTTTTCATTAAAAATAGGTCCTATAACACTATTTACATATTTAAAAATTATTTTGCTACAGTATTTTCAGTTTTCAGGTTTCAGCTGTATCCAAACGGACCCTATATGTAGACGCCAAGTTTTCAGGCCATTTCATCATTGCTCCGCCCATTTCTAGAAAAACTCAGTGTCTATGATTTCTACCCTCATGGAATTTTCCTCTTAATTATATGGAACCAATAAATTCAAATTATTTCAAATCATTGTAAACCTCTATGTATAGAGTTGTACAGAGACATCATAGCTAGAGAGTAGAGAATTATTAAAAAAAAAAAAATCTTTTTAGCGGGAAGATTCGAATTAGTGACTATATAAAAATTACATCCAATGCCGCCTGATCCTATATATAATTATATATATATGATCATAAATTTGCGCTCCATTTTTAAATTACAACATTATATATACAATGCTAAATTTTTTTGATACATGATCAAATTACAAGATTATATATACAATGCTAAATAAAACAATCAAGCAACGATCATCCTTGCCAACGGGGGCTTGGCTCAGCTGGTAAGGTTCGGACGCTTCGTCTAACCCACCTAGGTTCGAGTCCCGCTGCCAGCAGGTTTCCGTTGGTGGGTAAACTTAGTGGTGAGGTGTACTTAGAGATGAGGTGACTCTCACACAGTGGTACAGTCGGGCCCCTGAGATCGGGTTACCTCAGCCGAGGCTACTAGCTCCCTGCCCGGGGGTGCAATATGACCATAAAGACCCTCATTTTCCCTTCTCAAAAAAAAAAAAAAAAAAAGCAACGATCATCCTTCTCTAACATCCCAATTTACATTCCTTAAATACCCCTTTCGGAATTTCGTGCAGACTAACCCCCTGATTTGGGATTTCTTTTTCACACGTATAATATTTTTTTAATTTTTTGTTTTGAGCACCCCAAAATAAAAATTTGAACCTCTAAAAGAAGCCCAACAACAAATTAATTCAACATCAACCTTTATCTTGGTCTTTAAAAATAAAAAATAAAACAAACCAATTTGATTTAAAATTTGGAAAAAAAAAAAAAAAAAAAGCATGCCCAACAACAAAAATTAGTAATTTATGATCTTAAATCTAAAAAAAAAAAAAAAAAAAAAAGACAATTATATGGACAATAAAGTGTAGATACTTAAAGACAATTGAATGTGAGGTAGTGAAAATGAAGTGTGAGATAATGGGGAATGAAGACACAATTTTTTTTTAATGATTGCATTGTTGTGTTGAATTCTTAATAGAGTAATGCAAAAGGTAAAACAAATAAATTTTCTTACTGAATTATAAAGACTAAAAATTTGTTAAAGTTGAGTTGAATTGTTAAATAAAAGAATTGAAAAGAGTATAGACAAAAACTAATAAAGAATAAATTAAAGTGTTCTAAGCAATAATAATTAAAGTTCCACTTAACAACAATAATTTATATTAACAACAATAATTAATAACTTTATCATAGTAAGAGACAATTGATGATTTCCAATTTAATTTTAGCAATAATAATTAATATTTTCAAAGAAAATATTAATTATGTATTGCTATGACCTTGGACCTTTTTAATGCACATTTAGAGTGCACCTGAGATAGTGGGTTGTAGTTATCTCAACTGATTAAGCCATTTGTTTTCAAATAAGAGATACTTGATTCAATTTTTGTATACACTAAAAACTAATTGATATCTAAGCCTAATGATAAAGAACATCAATTATTATGGAGCAAACACCATAAGTTCCTTGAGTGATATTATAATATTTCTCAACTCAAACACTGAGAATAGAAACTATTACAAATGTTATGTCTAACAAATGAGCTGTCTATGTAGGTTTCCAGCTTGATTGAAATGCAGACGCCTTTATACTTGGAGGGAGTCCATATTCTTCATCCATACTTCCGGAGACAACACCAAGAATTTCTAAATAATTGCCCAAGCACCTTACAATCTCACACATCATCATGAGAAGTGATTATTTCAAGGAACAGGGACTTCCCTATTTTGTAACAATGAATTTAACAATGGAAAAGTATGTTGAAATATCAAATTAATAAAAATTGATATTTTATTCTTTACAACAATATCCCCAGTACAATCTGACATAATTCATAATGCCAAACATTACAAGAAGAGTAATGCTATGTTCACAACGTTTTTATAACAAATTCTGAAAATCTTAAAACATGTTTTATTGGATCTTGCAACTGATGCTTGGATGCACCCCAATTAAATCCTACAATTATAACAAATAGGGATGAAAATTTTTCCCCACCCCGTTTAACCCGCCCCTCCCTGCTTCGCCCCGCGCGGGTTTTCCACACCCCGCAAAGGTGGTAGGGCAGAGATGGGGTAAGATTTTAGCCCTGCATCACGGGGCGGGGCGGGGATGGGTTTAAACTTTTTAGACCCACCCTGCTCTGCCCCTCCCATTCCCTGCCCCGCCCCACGTTGCTAAGGGTTATAATTGTAAATTTTTCATACCCTAAAACCCTACTATTTAAACAAACATATCAATATTAACTTATTTTATTCTACCTAATGTGGTTCTCTGCCTTTATTTTGTTATGTGTTATACTATGAGTTTTTTTTTTTTTTTTTTTTTTTTATCTTTTTTTTTATCTTTTTTTTTTTTTTTTATGATTGTCTTGTTAAACACTTAGATATATTATTCAATTTTTAGAAAAAAAATTGATTTGATTTGATAGGATAAATTTAGTTGTAATTTCAAGTATATTTTTATTAATGAAATATGTTTCGTTATAAAAAATTGTTCTAGTTGTAGGACAAATTAGCAAAAAGTAGAGTTTTACGGGGTAGGGTGGGGCTTCGCGGGGCCTCAAGGGACGGGGATGGGGTGAGAAAGTTTTTCCTATCATGCAGGATGGGGTGGGAATGAAGTAAGACAAAACCATGCAAAGCGGGGACAAAAACTCCATTCTTCGGCCCAACCACGCCCCATTGCCATCCCTAATAACAATATGAGTCAGCACGATAATTCATGTATGGTAATTCTGTCTTTTTGGGTTAGTAAAATGATAGTTCCTACAAATAAAAAATATAACACAAGGCGATTACTGTACATATTCAACGTTGATCCTGATACCATATCTTGGGATTCAGATGGCTGCAAAGGCTTTGAATGGCAAGGCCATTGTTGCACTGCAGGGGTTGTATCGACAAAAATCAACTACCTCCACGACTATGGATCGATTCCTACACGGTCGCCTTGGGCCACTGATGCATCGCATCCTGTATCTCCGACCTGCTGCTCCATTGTCCCATATGCCAATCGCTGACCGCACAGCGAAATGTCCATCTGAAGGGAATTGATCCTGGTCGTCACCATAGCATTTCGTTGCTTCATAAACAAAGCAAATGAAATAAGATGGAGGAGGGTAAAGATAATAGAAGGGATCATCAGAGTGCACGTTTAGGACCTTTAATCGGTCTAGAAAAATGGTTTGACAATAGAAGGGTGGAAAATTTTCTCTTGCTCAACTTGTCCAAATCCATCATGTCAACATTGTGACTTCCACAATCATGGAGGATCCTTTTCAAAGACAAACACAGAAGGAACTTAATACACACACACACACACACACACAAAAGACACTGTCACAATAAACTTTTTATGTAAAAAGCATCGTCATGTCTATCTTGATTAACTCCTAATTTTTTTTTCATTGATAAGTGTAAATAAAGGATTTGATCAGAAATTAAACCCACAAGGAGGTAGATGCCACTACTCCATAAAAGGTCGCTAATACCTCTTAATTGCTTTTCACACTAAAGAACCTCTTTAAGAGTTCCTAGGTATTTCTATTAAAAGAAAGTTTACAATGGAGATTGTTTATTTTTCTACTTACGCAAGTATGGAGGACCATAATACCTGGTCATCCCAACATCGCCAAGAGCTCCTCCAAGAATATCAAAGCACGAGCAAAGCAGAAGCAGTGTTGTTAAGCATGACTGCATTTTGTTCTTCTATATTCAAAACCTTGTGGAAGCACTTACACATATGCCTTTAAAGCTTTTCGTTCCTGAGCATTTCTATATGCTTGAAAGTTGCATCATTATTTATTCTGGGAAATTGGTGACAAAAAATCGTGATTTTTCTTATCAACTTTATCTTATCAATCTCTTTACCTAGCTTTATTGTTGGTGCAATGTCACGATTATCTTCCTTAATAGAGAAGTCAAAGCGTGTATGTCTTATCACTCACATGAGCGTATAAACTGGTTTGCAGCTTTTGAAAGAGGTCAATTAGGAAAGGAAAAAAAACAGTTGCTTTTTTTTTTTTTGGACAATTTTTATTTTTATATTTCATTCTCATAAAAGTATTATTAAATTTTTTTAAAATTAATTCATTAACAAATACTCTAAAAGCATTTGACCAGATCTTATAATTTTTTTTTGACAAACGAGAGTATTTAAGGGTCTGATTGGTAGGAAGATTTTTGTTTTTGTTTTCAAAATTGTACAACAACAATTTTCAAAAAATTGAATTTGAAATTAGTTTTCAGATAATTATTTTTATATTTTACGTGTTTGACTCCTGCTTTTAAGAACAATTTTCAAAATACTAAAAACAAAAATAATTGTTTGGGAGACCATTTCTATTTTTGAGATTTAAAAAAAAAATTAAAAAAAGTAACGTGTAGAATCTGTAAAATACTTTCTTTTTTTTTTTTTCTTTTTTTTGTGGATAATGATAATAGAATAGAACTCATCATTTTTTTTTTTTAATGATAAGTTTCAAATTTGAAGTGTGGGAATACTTTTTGTGATAAAAATAACTCCTAAATTTAAGAGATAAAAGAGTTTGGATAAATATATGGGGTCCACAGTTTTCAATTTATTTACAACTGTCATTAAAAACATTTTCTGTATCCTGAAAACACTCCCTAAGCCATTTTCAAAATCATGTTTTAAATCAGGAAAATAAGATACAGTTTTTTGAAAGTTGTATTTAGAAAATATTAACCAAACAATAAATTCAAGTATGGGACCCACCATTTTATGAATTACAAAACAAAAAACCATATTTAAATATTCTTACCAAATAGCCCCTAAGACGTTTTCAAGTATTTAAATATTCCCTTAGATGTATGCAGCTCCCTTCCTACATGCACAAGATTATTACAGGAGGATTTCTATGGAGGTGGCCCCAACATGTTGGCGAGAGGTTTCGAACGTAAGATCTCATAGATATCATAAGGCCTTAGGAACCACTAAACTAACTCCTTGGAATTAGTAAAAAACAACTATAACTACAATAAGATGGAGAGTGTTTTCTAAAAATTAAAATAATTAAATTATATAATTGACCATATCATATCTCCCCTTGTTGATTTGCATGAAGTTAGAACCTTTAATTTAGGTTATTTGTAGACTGTAGCCATGATTATTTTAAAGGGTTCTTTTTAGGTAAATTTTTTTTTTCTTGCGTAAGATCCATTTAGCTAGGTTACCTACAGTTATGATTATTTTACTGAATGTTGAGTAAGATCCATTGAAGGGACAAAATGGCATTAGATCAGTAGCGATTTTGTTTTTTTACTCAATTTTTAAGGTTTCTTTTTGGCTTAAGACTAGCTTGATAAAACATTTTGACGGAGAAAAAAGGTTGATATCTATCATTGATTTCTTCCAGCAAGGAAACCATTACTGACATTGATTTCATGCCGCTGATTAGCACAAAACTTTTATATCTTAATTTCTTTTGATAGCCCAATAAATACCATTGTCCAGACGAGCCCATCAAGTACCATCGTCCACCCTTACCCAGCATGGACTGACGGGATTGACGAACTCATTTACTGAAGATGACGACCATAAGTCCAACGAAGACATCCCTGAATGAGCAAATTAATACCCACTGACAGGACTGACGAACTCATTCGCCAAGACGACCTCAACAATACAGACGAGGGCATACTTGGACGAACAAAACCAATGCCCACGTCACTGATGAGGGTAAAGCCATCTATTCAGTGCAGCCAATTAATACATAGGGCAGTTACAGATCCAGCTGTGTGAGCCGTTGGAGCACATTGAAGCCACATTATGAGGCACGAAACGTTACTAAGAAGAGCATTAAAACCACCTTAATTGCCCCAACTGCTAGGAGCTGTAACCACATATATAAAGCCTCCACATTGCCAAGTGCAAGGTACATACACACATAGACACTAAGAGATCTCTTTCATTTTTGTTCAATTACATTGTTTATTCCCAAGAGAGCTTCTTATACTGACTTTGGCATCGGAGGCATTGTGGCAGGCACCACACTAGTGACTACCTTTGAGAGTACGTTCATACAGGTTGAGGATTGCTTCCATCTGACCAACTCGACTGACGAGCTTACGGTTCATCAGTATAACTCTACTGACGAACTTATTCTACTGACGAACTTACTTGACTGACGAATTTACGCTTCATCATGGACGATGGTAAAAGCAACATAAAGAGGAACATTCGATACCTCGGACGGTTACAAATCAGCCAATAAGACTGTTGGAAACCCATCAAAGCCTACATTGAATGTGCCCAAAAGCGTTACAAAAGTAGCACTTATGCCACCATAAATAGGGTACAATGGTTAGAAGAAAAGGGTATGTATATAAGACACACTTTAAAACTAAACAAGGTACATACACACACGCCGAAACACTTTATTCTCTCTAACTCTTATAATCCCTGTCTGCCAATTCTATCCACTAACTTTACTATCGGAGACTCCGTGGCCGGCACCACACTGGTGACTATTTAGAGAGGAGCCCATTCTCGATCTTGCAAAAACAAAGACGAAGCCGGCCCGTGCTGACCCATTTGGACAAACCAACTTAACTGGTGATCTTGGCATCATTATCATCTTTAATTAACACAACTACACACTCAGCAGTTGTAGAATATTTTATAAATTTTTTTTTGGCTACTTTAGACTCATGGTTGATCTCTAATGGACCGACTGCCAGAAACGTAGCATTAGGTTCAGCATGAGTTAGGGATGATGGCTATCAAATTCGCCTTGCACTCTACTTTGAAGAAATGGGTCTTTTATTAATTTTGTCTTTTCCTATATATAGGTAATGGACCTTCCTTGTCATTGATTCTAAATTCTAATAATTAAGAAATGCTTAGTGCTCAGGAAAGATCATTACATTGGGAGTACTCATTCGTGAACTTGTACCAGTGCTTCTAGATATTTATTCTGTCACTATGTGATAAGATTACTCAGAATATTTCAATGAGATATAGTCACGTGCTACGAGTATTGGTGTAATTGTCAGATTAATCGATTCCTACCCACTTGTGAGACTCGTATATGATCTACCACAAACGTCAATTTTTACGCCCGGCCTCGAGATATAAATATAAATATATATATATATATATATATATATATATATATAAAATAAAAATAGCATATTCTATGTATAAAATTGGCAATTATCTCATGAGTTACAAAAATTAATGTTATATGTAATTTTTTTTTTAATATTATTGCACCTAATAATTTTTTATTCGGTTAATATTTTGAAAATCTAAACTATAAATTACGTAATCAGTATGTTTGTATCACATGTATTTAATTTCTAATTAATTAGATATTATGTAATGTTCGACCAATAAAATCATTTTTATGCACAATTTACAACATAAAAAAAGTATAAGAACTAAAATTTTATAGATAAAATAGATATTAGTATATAATTGTCTTAAAATTTTGCAAGTATTGGATAGATTTTTCAAATTTTTTTCATAAAATTAGGTGATTGTGGGGATTCAAATTATTCGAAGTCTTTATTCAAAAAAAAAAAAAATCAAATCATTGAAAATCTGTATGTATAGAATTGGAACAGAGATTGTCTCTCAATTGTCTACACTATGGAGTATGGACACCCCGAACAAACTTGTGTTGCATAGAGGAGAAATATGACTCTTTTAAAAAGTAGTGAATTACTCTACTTTACCTATTTCTTTTTGGGATATGCCCTAGAAACAATATACCTTTTGAACCCATCAAAGTATACTCTCAAGGTACCTGTTGAAGTGTGGATTGGGCGAAAGCCTAAAATGAGAAACCTTCACATTTGGAGATGTTCAACACGTGCCGAAAGGAAAGACACTTAGTGGGAGGATGATCAAGCCAATTTATACATCATAGTGGGAGGATGATCAAGCCAATTCATAGATTCATATTTTTAAGAGAAACTTATGAAGTCATCCCCAAAAAGAACTAAACTTTTTCATTGGCATACAAAGTATATAGATGATGATCACTAGATCAAGGCTATGAAAAATTAATTGGATTCTATTTATTCCAATTATGTTTGGGAACTTGTAGAGGTGCCTATTGACATTAAATCTATTGGTTGTAAATGGATTTACAAGCAGAAGAGAGTGATAGATGGGAAGGTTGAAACCATTTAAGCAAGACCGAAAGGGTTTACTCAAAATGAAGTGATCAACTATGAGGAAATTATTTGCTAGTAGCCATGTTTAAGTCTATCAAAATTCTCTTATATATTGTTGACTTATCTTGGTTGTAAGATATGGCAAGTGGCTGTCAAGACTACCTTTTTTTAATGGCAATTGTGGCTGTGATATTCCAATAACACTGGGCTTGTTGGGCTTATATTACTAATTAATTTGTATTTTGTTCTGGGTTTAGCCCATAATGGGAGGTCCCAAAAGAGTTTTGGGCTCGATGGTGGTGAGTTGGGTAGACTACTAGTTGATTTCATACGAAAATATGACTGCCCGATAAGGATCTTAGGCAGCCAAGGTGGCCTTCTGGTCTCCTGAGTAGGATAACAATTCTCAAGCGTCAACCGCTCTCTCTCTCTCTCTCTCTCTCCCCACCAATTTTCCAACCCCCGACCCTCACTTCCCGCCTTTGGTTTATACCATTTTCTTAGTGGACTTGTCATGATAGGGGCATATTCTGCATGTACGTGGGTCCCTCCACTCATGAGATTTGGATGGCTTTCTAAGTCTTGGTTAGAACAGTCTTGGTTACTGTTCTAGCGTGTCTAATCACGTATCAAAGATGGGACCCACAACTCTACCATTGAAACAAGTTTCTTAATTGAATGAAATGAGAGATATTATTATAGGATCTCACTAGAACAATAGTGCACCTACTCACAGTAGATTTCCTACTTTATATCTTAGTGTTAAGACTCTTGAAACTCGAGAAGAAGTTGCTGCATGTGGCAGCACCTTGCACATGTCATTCATACGCAGCAATAGGCTATGCATCCTCATTTGGGTGCATGACCACACAAGTTGGTTTAAAGGTAGTTTGATGATGGCTTTGCAAAGGTGTTTGTTACATTGCATTCCGTGCATTTCAAACATTTATTGCAGTGAGGTGACACATATAGGAACCTTGCGTCAGCTTGGCCATGCATTTCTTGTTGTGCAGTGGGTTGGCTGTGTGATTGCAAGTAAGGGTTAAGCTGCTTGAGTGTGTAGCATATGAAATTGGGTTGTGGCTTTGCGTGACCAATTGTGGTTAAGCCTACATATATGGGTGGAGATGTGCTATTAGGATTTGTGGGTAATGTTGGACAGACTTGGAGGTGGCATTGGCACGAACCAAGCCCTCCACACGGTGGTGCATGGACAAGGATGCACGTAGGGCAATATATTTTGGGCTGCTAGGTTGCTCGATCGGCAAGGCTTGTGGCGGATAAAAACATGTGCTACAAGCTGTGCACATGTGTCCAGTAGGTGTGAGCAACTTGGTGTGACAGTTACTAAACAATTCTTGCCGTGACAGACTTTGTGGAAATGCTGGCCAAGACAACATGTAAAGGCTCCAAGGCAACAAGGCTGTTTGTCCTTTAGGCAGTTCCCATGTGATAGCAAGACAAGGGGCAATAGTTATTTCTTGCAAATTATAAACCTAAGTTTTTGGGGATGTCCACAAGATATGTGGGTCTACATGTTAGGCAAAAACAAAGTGTGCACTGTGTGGGAAAACATTGTAACTCTGTGGTGTTTAAAGCCTTGGTGGCTATGAGTTTAGACTAACGTAGGTTTTGGTGGGGAAAAGCCTTGATCTTTACTTTGTTCTTTGATTCAAAGTAACTAAAGGGTTAGGAGTTTTCCCACAAGCTTTGTGTTTCTTGTGCATGTTTGCATTGTGATGTGTTTATTGGATTCACACAAACTGTTTTGAGTGTCTACTTCATGTGTGTTGGTTTAATGGCTGAGACTAAGTGGATAATTTTATTTTTTTTTGGAGAAAAACAAAGTGGATAACTTAATGAATGAAAATGATTCTATAGAAGGTTGCGTTTGTTCCTAGATTTACAACTCTTCAAGAATGTATAACTCTTCATATAGGATACAAGAATGTCTATATGTAGACGCCAAGTTTTTGGGCCATTTCGTCATTGCTCCGCTCATTTCTAGAAAATCTCAGTGCCTATGATTTCTACCCTCATGGGATTTTCATCTTATCTGGAGTCAATAGATTCAAATTATTTCAAATCATTGTAAACCTCTAAGTATAGAGTTGTACAGACATTAATGAAAATACTAGAGAGTAGAGAATTATTAATAAAAAAATATCTTTTTAGTGGGAAGATGCAAATTTTTTTTTTTTGAGAGAGTTATTTAAAAAAGAAAAAGAAAAAAAAGAGGACAATTATATGGACAATAAAGTGTAGACACTTAAAAACAATTAAATGTGAGGTAGTGAAAATGAAGTGTGAGATAATGGGGAATGAAGACAAATTTTTTTTTAATGATTGCATTGTTGTGTTGAATTCTTAAAAGAGTAATGCAAAAAGTAAAACAAAAAATTTTCTTGATGAATTACAAAGGCTAAAAAAGTTGTTAAAGTCGAGTTGAATTATTAAATAAAAAAATTGAAAAGAGTAAATACAAAAACTAATAAACAATAAATTAAAGTATTCAAAGCAATAATAATTAAAGTTGTACTTAATAATAATAATTTATATTAACAACAATAACTAATAACTTTATCATAGTAAGAGACATTTGATAATTTCTAATATTTAATTTTAGCAACAATAATTAGTATTTTCAAAGAAATAATATGCCCAATAAACTTATAGTTTATCATTTATTCCCTTACTAGTATACCATGTATAAATTTCTAATAAAAAAATCGGGAGTATCGCAAGATTCATCTTTTAAAAGAACTTATGTTAACTTGAAAAATTTTCTTAGAGAAAAAAACTCTTCTTAGCATCCTAATTAATGATCAAGATGAAATGAGACTTAAAATATAATTTACAAGGAGGCCTTTATCAACCTCTGTATATTGCTCAACTCACTAATACATTACACACAGTCTGAGTATTTATACACGAATTGGGAATCAATAAAATATCTTAAGAAAAATATCTAGATGTACAACCTGGCAAGAATCTGTTGCAACTGAATCCAATGGTTATAACTTATAACAGATATTTGGAGCTGATGAAGGAGGGGAAGAGTCTGAAGACTAAGATGTTGTCGTTGGCTTTAAGTGAACACACGTGAGGCTTTAGAACTAAGACTGTCACACGTGTTTTCCTTTGAGACAAAACACACAGCTTAACAATATGTTCATTCTAAATTTCTAATACTGTGTCCAGAACGTAAAGCAGTTTCTGTACAGTACATCAATTATTATATCCTGCGTGTAATACATAACAAGTTAGATAAAATAGAATATAAGTAACGAGAAGAAGTCAGGACAAGACGATCAGAAAGATGAGGAGCAACATATGCTTACTGTATATATTCGACGTTAATTTTTGCTGTGGGAGAGTTTGAGATGGCTGCAAAAGCATTAGTCGACATGAGAAGGGTGGAAGGGCACGGCGATCGTGGGCAGTAATCCACCACCTTAACATCAATGGTGCCGTCCTTACATGGTTTGTTATTTCCACTTAAGCACCTCAGCCTATAACGCCTCCCGCAGGCAGCTCCATTATCCCACAATCCCTCACTCACTGCCACAAAAAGATTTCCCGGAGGGAACTGATCTTGTCGGTTTCCATTGCAACGTGTGGCTGCATTAAGAGATTCTAATTAATTAATGAGCATTTTAATTAGCTTATCAAAACCTAACTAGGCATTATATATATGCTTATACTATACTATACTATTTTTTACCTAAAGGAAAAGCAAAAAGGATTGCCTATTCAATATGCTTGCGAGTTGTCAAAAGGAATAATTTTGAAGTTATGGAATCTGTCTTATTATTGCGCTTGAGATGTATCTAGCACCAAGAACCTAGTAATTCAGTGACATTATTTGTTTTTCTTTATTGAGATATCCGTAGTATTTTAACAAAGGGAGTTAATCTTGTACCGGAGGTTATACCGGTTTAGACAGCAGAACGATATATTTTGGTACCCGTTAATACCAGTGTACTGTTTCGGATTTATTACTATTTATTATATTTATAAATATATATATATATATATATTTAATAAAAATAAAAGTTTACCATAAAACATTATCTCAATTCAGAACAAATTATTCATGGTTTTAGTCTTTAACATCAACTGAAAAAAAAAAAAAAACACACACACAATATAAAAAATAGAAAGCTTAATTGTTTATTGCATACTAAAGATCTGTTTGGGATCCGCTTATTTTGCTGAAACTGAAAATTTTTTGCTGAAAGTACTGTAGATAAAGGTAAAAGTTAGCTGAAATAGTATAGTGAGACTCACAAATAATATCAAAAAGTGAAGTGGGATCAATGAATTGTAGTAAAAATAAGCTGAATAGTAAAATAAGTTGACAAAAATAATTTCTGCCAAACACACACTTAAAAAACAAATAATACAAATAAGTTACCATTCCATCCTTACAAAAATTTAAAAATTACAAAACTAAAAAAACAAAATAGCTTTTTTCTGTACCGACCGTTACAGCCCAGTACATGACCAGTATTTAAACCGGTACAAAATAACCGCATTTCGGTACTCGTGCACTTACTGGAACGATATATACCAGCTATATCGGCCAGTATGGTGCGGTATCGACCATCTTGGTTTTAACTATTGAATTAAAATAATAATAATAATAATAATAATAATTTATGGATGAAAAGGTGCATAGTATACTCACGTATATATGGAGGACCATAAGAAGCAGCTGTGCATATGTCCCCAAGAACTAGGCTTATTAAGCCTAACACTACAATTGCCAAGATCAATAAGAACCTCATTTCATATATATAATTAAGAAAGGAAAACACGAAATAAATTTTTCTTTACAATACATTTGTTTCGTGTCAAATTTATATAGTTCGGAGCCAAGCTTATTGGAGTTCCCGTGAAGAAAAAAAAAGGTTCTCGAATAATTTACTCCATTAATTAAATGTCTAAAGTTGCTTCTAGTTCTAGATAAGCATTGATAAGGTCACGGGGTTCTTACAAGCTTTGCTAAAACGTGTGGATTTCTATCTGACTTTTACAAATTAAATCACAAAAAAAGTAATGAACGAGGGACATAAAACCACTTTTTTGATAGACACGCAAGAAAACTTTGATATTCGAATGCATTATACCATTTAATTTCTAGGATTTTTTTTAAAGCCATATACTTAATAGCTTTATTATACATGTCACGTGTATAAGCATTTGCCGTTCCCGTAAGGCTCTATTCTTATCCAATGCCTTTAAAAGATGCCTCCATGCCCTGCATATATTATATATTCTAGTCTCAGTTGTGGAGTTCTATATGAAAAATTTGTCAGATAGGTAGGAATATTAGCATAAAAACTAATGCGCACACTGTTGCACTATAAATCGTGACTTCAAATGATGAGTTCAGGGCAAAATTATGTGTGTATACTTTGTATTCAATAGTTTATTTAAAATAAACACCACTTTATATATTATTTATTGATTGTTATCCTTTCCTTAGGTGATAACATTGCCGCAAAATGTTAAATGATTGATCACGAGTTGGATATGATTATTTAGCTTTTTGAAGCCACGGGTTTCCCATGTAATTTTCTTTTTTCCTTTGTTTTTCCTCTCAATAAGCTCAGCTTAATTGTTCCACCAAATGTGCCACTCAAGTCAATGAGTTCCCTTGTAATTAACTACTAGCCACAGTTACAAGATCCCAAGTATGCCATTAGTATAAATTGTTGGGGCCTTCGGCCTCTGTTACGAATTAATTAGGAGATCGGTTTGCGATAATTTTTTGGGCTTTGTAGATATATAGGTGATTAATAAGCTCATGATAGTCATCTTCAGCTTCAGTGGTCTTATCTTTATGGATCTAAAGTAGACACTAATGGCGTCAAAGATATCTCTTGGTGATTGTAGAGCAGTTTCATCTTCCGAACCTAATTTTAAAGTGCAATTAAGAGTTTTTAGGACATATGTGTTTCACATATTAGGAACATATGTCACTATTCTATGTAATTGGCTAATCTTTTGACAAAACGCACTTCACTTGTATTTTGGTAGATCTAGGACGTGCTTGATGCTTCAAGAAACCTTGTTTCAAGTTCAAGCATTAAAGCAATGCAAGTCTGTCCAAGAATCAAATGAGAAAATGCTGATTTTTAAAACTCGATAGCTGCTCGACACCTCTCGACAGTAGGCTATCTATCGAGTTCTTCAGCTTTCTTTTTATCGCAATCTCGACACCTCTCGATAGCTAGGTCGATCGATTGAGCAACTTTCTGTCCCCTCGATAGCTCGCAACAGATAGTCTCGATAGCTTATCGACACCTCTCAATCGATCGAAAATTACGAAATTCAGATTTTTAGATCTGATTTTCAACTCATACTTATGTATTTATGTAGGGTTTCTTTTCTCACAATCCTAGACATATATAAGGCTTATTTTAGAGGCCGTCACATAAGAGAATACAAGGAAAACATATACAAAATGTGACCGATGTCTTATTCTCTCTGAAATAAGCTATTGCATCTTTGCGCCTTAGGGTTTTTTGTAACCAAGTGCTTCTTTATCTTCATTGTTGATGAAGTGAAGAACTTTGCAGTCAACGTCTTCTTCAAGTTGGTTTGTTAGTCATGTATTAGGAGCCATGCATCTTTTGGTTAGTTACGTACTAGGATTCGTGCAAAAAGGGTGGCGTTCATATATTGAAGAGTTCAGAGGTTCTGAAGCGGTAGAAGGTTTCTGCTGTGAGTTCATCTACGGGGATTGTAGAGTTTAGGGACAAAAGTTTTGTACTAGATCTGAAACTTCTCCTTACTATAGTGGATTTCTTTTCGAGAAGGTTTCCCCCCAGGTTTTTTACTGTGAAACTAGTTTGTTTCATTAGTTTTCCTAGATTATCATATCTTGTCTTATTTAATTTTCCGCCATGCATGATTTTGACATGATATTGATGTTTATTTGTTTTAACAAGTTTTATTCATAATAAATATAATTAATAACTTGAGTTTAAAACTTGTTAATTCTATCAACGGGGGTCTAAATTTCCCAACAAGAGTGGGCTTGTCACTTAATGCTAATGGTCCTCTAAAGTTGAATATCGACATTGCTTAATTTGGGTCTAGAAAGGCTGTAAGTGTAATATATACTAGCCCAGTTAGATCTCTCTGACTATCCCAGTCAGGCTGTAAGTGTAAGATATATTTATTTTTTTTGATAATTTGATTTATTTTTTCTTTTTTAGAAGAGATAATTTGATTGTTAGAGATTTGAATTATGGATGTCTTCCTAGAAAACAGTAGGAAAGAAATACTAATGAGTTAAGCTATTATACGTTTATAAATGTCATTTTAGGGCTTACTTGAAATTTTTTTTTTTAAATTTTTGTTAATAGATACAATAGAATTTAAAATTATGAGTCCACTTAATGTTGTTGTTTTTTTATCATTTTACTAAGTCATCAATTGGTTTTTGGTGTAGGTGAGATTTGAACCCTTATCTTATTTGATAACAAAATACTTTACTAGTTAAGCTAATTTGAATCTATCTTACACCACTTTGATGTAAGGGTAATTTCGATCTCTATATTTTATTTATTTATTTAAGATTAGATAAGGCAAGAGAACTGTATATTGGCTAGTGATTCTGAGATTCCCAATTCTTGACTAGAAGGGACGTAAAAGGCCTCTGCCCTTCCATCCCTGATATGCTACATTAAAAAACAATAAATAAATAAAAAATGCTTATCATAAAATTCTACCATAACTTTATATATTGTAAATAGTTTTTTTTTTTATTTGTATATATATTTTTTTAATTTTAAATATCTAATAAAAATGATCAATCTGAATATAAAAACTTTATTTAAGAGAAAAAGAAGAATGGAAGAATTAAGTCAATCTCAAACAAGATCTCTTAATTAATAAATTCATTATTAGCAATATAAAAATATAACAACAAATACAAAATGAACAAGAATTTCATAAGAATTTTTTTTTAAGATAATAAAATGATACCACTTAAAGATAACAATGAAAATTATCATAATGATTTCCAAACATGTAAAATAACAATTCTTTATTATATAAAATATAGTACTGCTTTTATCCCATTTGTTAGGCACTTTTAGAAAATTCATATTTTTAAGTGTTAGGTCCATAATTTTTAGCGTTGGCAAACCGTAACAAATGTGTCAAATTGGGAGTCAAATGATGAGTTTTGATGTATCCCAAAATGGCAATTGAGTATTTAGTTGAAGACCCAAAGACTACTTAAGAAAATGTGAGGTTTTTGTTTACTACTCCACCTTAATTCTTCTCATCTCCACCTCAACTCTTGCTCAACTCCTCTCAATTTATTGAGACATAGAATTCAACAAAAAATCAACAACGTAAAAAAACTCATAACTTGTTCGTTTTAAACCCAATTTGAGATTCATTTATTGCATTATTTAGAGGACGTTATAAGCCATCACTAAAAAGGCTTTATAGAGAAGAGGAAAAAGCCATTTGTGCGGCTAGGATTTGTGTGATCAAGTGTCCCTCATTTTCACCATACCGAAGGCTTTCAAAGAGATTTAACCATCACTTAGTGAAGAAACTGAAGTCATAACAACCATCACAAACTTGCTGCTATGAAGCAAACTTTTAAGAAGTTCTTGGAGTCAATCAGAGGTTTTACTCATGATCATGAGTGTGTCATCAATGGAGGCAATTTATATGAGAGGTGAATACCATTTTTGTCCCTATATTTTTGGCCTATTTCCATTTTGGTCCATACATTTTTTCTTTTCCTATTTTAGTTTCAAAAATGAAAAATCATTCTCATTTTAGTCCCTACCATCATCTTACTAAAAAAAATTGCACTCAATGTATAACAGGCACATCAAACACTAATGTGACTAATAAAATAATAATAATAAATGTCACATCAAAATCCACATCATCATCTAATTTAAAAAAAATTATTTTATAATTTTAACAAAACCAAAAAAAATAGAATTAAAAACTAAAAAACACATAAATTCAAATATGAGTTCATCTTGAACATGAACACACATGAACGTACAAACCTAGAAATGTCAAACACAAGAACTATAATTCAATAGTTACAAGTTCTTATAATGGGAGAAAGAGGTGGATTTGAATCTTAAGTTTCTCCGTTGAATATTCCAAAAAGTGTTAAGCAATTGAACTATAAAACTCTTGGAAAATAGTAGATAATTATATAACTCTTATGAGGGTTTTTTTTTTTTTTTTTTGGTCTAGTGCCATAACTTTCCTTTTAAAAAAAAATGGTTAAGTTTGTTTTGAAGACATAGATTAGTAGAAGAGTATCCTATTTTGTAAGCATTTTAAGTGGAATTGGAAGTATATTTTTACCAGGTTGTCCTTATATTTTTTTCCTATTAAATGTAAGGTTTATGGGCATTTTTAAACCATATAAAAGTTCAGTCCAAAGAGAGAAATCTTTTTATAAATAATTTTTTTTAAAACATCTTACAAATAGTAGGCAAAAACACTATTTTGGTCCCTACATTTTGGAGTCACAGTCAATATAGTCCCTACATTTTGGTAGTAGTCAATTTGGTCCCTGTTATTTTCAACTTACAATTAATTTGGTCCCTACCATTAACTCACTAATGGAAAATGTTTACGTGGCAAATAGTTTGCATTGTTGGCATGTCTAATATTTAAATATTAAATAAAATGTTGACGTGGCAGAATTTTAGTGGCTACATCAGTGCTTAGATGGCAAGAAAAATCCACATCAACTTTTTAAAAAATAATTTTCTTTTCTTTACCAATTTTGTTCCTATCTTTATTTTTTTCTTTTAATTTTATTACAATTTCTTTAACCATTCATTGTTTAGAAACTATTCATTCATTATTTTGGAAACGGGTCACCACAAGAGGCTATGTCTAGTTGCAACACTTGGGTAAAATCTTTTTCTTCTGGAAATGAATTATAAAAGAACATTTCCTCTGATGACAGCATGACACACCTCTTGCCAATTCTAAACAGGAATGGGAGAATGCCTCCATTTACCATATAGATTACTGCACTAGAATTGAACCACATTTCCCAGAGTTGAAGCAACATTTTGAAACCCAATCTTCACTTCCTAGTAATCTCAATAATCAAAATATGCTTACAGATCAAGAAGATGGTCAGATGATCCATGTACCCCAAAATCACTACATCTATAAAAGAATACACAACAAGAGAACCCAAAACTGAAACACATTTCAATCAAATCCATTATCCATGTATCCATTTTGCAAATCACGCGGTGACGGCAACAGAGAATACGAGAAAGTGAAGCATCGGCCTCCCAACAACGCTCATTGCCGCCACTACCACTGCCATCATAGCACAAGCATCCGCCTCTCTTTGTCCACTAATCTACATGGATCTCGCTACCGCCGAAGCTCCTTTTTCATTTTTTAATCTCTCTCTTTTGACCAGCCACCATGGCTAGACCTGCACTGCCACTATCGCTAACGTTAGTGGCTTCTATCTCTTCCCCTTTCCTCAAATAAACCCTCAATTCTCACAATCAAACTTAAATCTAATCCTTTTGATAGAAATTTAGACCCCTTAAACCAACCAGATTAACCTAGTTAATTAGCCAAGTGATTAACTTAGTCAAATTATGCAATTCTAGGTTATTACAAACATACAATCATATCAAAAGTATAAAGCAGCGGAAATATAAATGACACAATGATATGATCACCCAGGAACCACACGGTAAAAACTTGGGGGGGATTTGACCTAGCTATCCTCAAGGTAAACCTGAATCCACTATGCGAAAGAATCGAAGTTCATACAAAAGGACTTACAAGCTCTCCGCTTGACTTCCTAATGCTACCCACCAGTAGAACTTACTGACACGATCACGTGCAAGCTCCGAATCTACGTACTCTTTCTTTCTTGGATTCTCCAATCAGCTACAAGCACCCACGCTTGTTATTTTTTAAGCTCCAATGGCAGCAACCGAGTTGATCATCAAGATATTGAAATAATCTCTACCTTGAAAAATCTAAGTTTATGTGAAGGAAAGCTCCTCAATGATCTCACAAGAGATTCACACAAACCGCAAATATGAGCAACAAAGGACTTAGAGAGGATTGGGTACAAAACCCTAGATACAAAAGAGGCACTCTCTTTTTTCTCTCTAAAACTCTCAAAAACGTGGCTTAGGGTTTCTTTTATATAATGGGAGAAGTAGATCTGAAACCCTAATCCTTAATGGGCTTAAGCCGCTGTTTGGGCCGACTTAAAATTCTGCAGATACAATTTTCGATTGATCGAGCCTGTTCTTCGATCGATCAAACCAAGCAGAATATGAAGTCTTCTTCCTGTAGCTTGTATGTTCTTGAATCTTGACTTGAATCACCTTGAGCATTGTCTAATAAAACATATAGACTCTAAGATCTATATCTAGACAAGTTTGTATTCACGATTTGCCAATTGTTCTAAACATTTAGAACCTAACAAACTCCCCCTTTGGCAATTCGTGACAAAACTTTCATACAAAATGAAATGCTCAAATACAAGAACAACCCAATACAATAAAATGCCCATTACAACAAATTCAACCTAACTACTATCCATCAGTTGCAAGTGTAGACAGCAGCTCAATTGAATCAACCTGTATATTTCCTGAAACACTCAACAAACGCATAAATGCATGTATGGAAAAAATACAAGTAAATCAAAATTAAATTCTTGACTTCACAAAACACAAAACAAAGACATATATCATGAATAACTCATAAATATAAATCAATGAGCAGTGAACAAGAAACAGAAATAAAAACATAAGTAAACTAACTCTCCCCCTAAGTTAGATACAACAAAAAGTTTTTATTTATATTCTCCCATTTCAAAAATAATTTCAACTCCCCCTAAACAAGACAAACATGATTCCTATAAATCAATAATTTCTTCCCATTTTTGTCACGTATTGACAAAGACAACTCATACAAAGAGTAAACAGTCAACATACGCAATAAAGGATAAGAGAAAATAGAGAATTAAGGGGATACAAAATAAGACAACTCTATAGAAAATATAGACAACTCCCCCTATGAACAACAAAGGTTAAAAATAAGCTTCTCCCCCTATAAAAATAGGAAAAACAAAAACAAGTTTTGGGAAAAACAGTTTGGGGAAAAATAAAGGAGGGGGGGAGGGGAGGGAAAGACACACAAACCAAAATTAAAAACTAAGGTGAGGATACACATGAAGAAAAAATATTTTCTCTTTCAATAAAATGCAAACATAGCACTATGTGACCCATAAACAGTTGCATGAGTAAAGAAAATATTTGCACATTGATTATCCATCATATCTCTTAAGAAAAACATTTTCTATAGTTCACACATAAGAAATAGCATATACTAGAATGTCCAAAACTAAAAAATTAATCAATCAATTTTTGAATCAAGTTGAGTACCCAATGTAGTAAAGTGTATGCATGTTATGTGTGAAAACAATGAGAGATATGACTGCAAAATTGCAAGATGGATACAAAAACAATGCAATGCATGTGAATCCTAAACACAAATGATGCATGGAAAAAAATTTTGGTCAAAAACATAGAAACTGAAAATTTTTCAATTTCGATCGATCGAGAATCGATCGAACATCAATCGAGTCAGGCAGTCTCAAACCAAAAATTTTAATCGCAATTTCGATTGATCGAAAAACAGGTTTGATCGATCGAAAGTCTGGAAAAATCAGATTTTTCAAAAACAGAGCATTTTAATGTAGAAACTCCTTAAAACACATTGTTTTATAAAAAATGCATGAGTATAAGACGAAAAGTTTTTCAAAAACACTTGAATTTAACCCAGATCTTCCAAAATCAAGATTTTCAATCAATTTGTCCTCAAAGCGTAAACATTATACACATTTTGCATTAAAATCAAGGAACTTTTAATCTTGGATGGCCACAACAAAATCACACACAATATAATGTACCAAGTTTAGTAAAAAGTAACTTGTGTAGATTGTGCAACTAGCAAAAACTTGAGATACATGTGAGGTGATATGTGAATAGCAATCAATCACAAAGTTTACAAAATTTATCACATAGAATTTAAAAGAGATTATCACCTAAAGAGTTACATCATATAACTCTCACATCTCCTAGAACATAAACTTGCAAACATGTAAGTTTCTTGAATTTTGCCTCATAATATACACATCAATTTTAATTATGTGATTTGACATCAAGCCTAATAGTACACACCAATTTTAGGCATTAAGCAATTAAATCGAGGCTACACCTTATGTTCTTTTTGTGCATGTGCTATACTTTCTCAAGTACAAAATCTTATGATATGCACTAAGGTGTTCATGATTGGCTAGTAAACAGTGGTGAGATAGTTATTGATACCTTTCTCAAAAGGATCAAGTCCGACAGTCAAATAACATGTGACTTCAAGATTAAATCAAAGTGATAAACACCATAAACATCTTTCCCACACAACATGCAATACAAAACTTCAACTAGTCAAGTGCAATAAATAAACTCATCAAAGATAAACAAGGTACATAAACTTATTATGTAAAGATAATATGGCCAATCCTTGATTATAAATCCAAGATGTGAAGTACAAAACACAAAATCCTTTTGGTTCTAAAAGAAAATTTATGACCAAAAACAAAAAGCACATATTAGGCTAAATGAACAATGCAAAAGCAATGCATGATAGTGCAAAACTAAGCTATAGAGGGTACACAAATAAGAAATATCAATTTCTTAATTAACCCTTGAGTACATGTACAAATTAGTACATACTCACACAAAATCAAAAACAGCTTAGCACAAACTATTCAAGTTTCTCCACAATATCACGCATGTTCTAAATCAAGAGAGATATCATAATTCATGTAATCCTCAAGAAAAATAAAACTAGACACAAAATAAAATATTTTTGTCTTTTTGAAATTTTTCAATGTTTTTGGATTTTTTTTTAAATAAAAAACAAAATAACCAAAAACAAAAACAAAACATGTCCACAATTAATTGAAATAATTAAATCAATGACAAGTTAGCAACACTCACCTTGGAGAATCTTTTCTCACCCATATAGCACGATTCTTCGGATTTGTAGATGAAAATCCATATGAAGCAGAGTGTATTTGAGGGATTACACCAATCTTCTGAGAAAGACTGAAATCCTGCAAATTTCTTTCACAAGCCAACAAGCTCAAATTTTTCAAAAGAATATGAAACAATTTATTTGGACTTATGGCAGGAGAAATATCATCACATATCCTAGATTGACATACAGAATGCTTAAGTTTCAACTTATGACAATTAGGACGAATGTGACTATGAATACCACAAAAGTGGCAAATAGAAATAAATTTAGGAACATCAGTATTCCTAACAACAAAACTAGTCTTAGATTTTGGTTTTTGCCTCAACAAAGAACAGTTTGGTCTAATATGACCAACAACACCACAAAGGTGATAGGTAGGCACAAAAACAGATTTATTATGCTCTCTAACAGTAGGTTTAGACTTAGGTTTAAAAATTTCAGCGTCTACATTAGAACTTTCTCCTTTATCTAACCTAGCAAAATAAGCATTTTCTTTATTATTCCTCTTAAAAGGAAGGATATAAACTTTTTCAGTTTTAGGCTTAAAAGAAACAAAAACACTTCTGTTATCAACAGTAGGCTTAGCACAAGTCAAATTTTCAATTTTAGCTTTAGATTCAATTAACTCTTGTTCCAAGCTTTTCATCTTCTCATCTTGAGAGAAAATTTGATTTCTCAAAAATTCATTCTTTTTATTAGATTCATCTAATCTAACAATCAATTCATCTTTTTCAAGATTAGCCAATTTTAACTCTTCCTTGAATTTTTTAGAAATTTTCAAAGATTTAGATAATTCCTTACGAAGAGTTTCAAAAGTATCAAAAAAATCAACAGAAACAATAGTGTCCTTTTTATTCAAAACATCACAGACATCAATAAAATCAACAGAGGCATGAGCAGAAACATGATTAGAAAGACACTTCAAATTATCCATGACAGCAGAGGTCAAGGATCAGCTCTTAGATCAAAAGATCTACAACAAGAAGAGCTACTCGCTCTGATACCACTTGATAGAAATTTAAACCCCTTAAACCAACCAGATTAACCTAGTTAATTAGCCAAGTGATTAACTTAGTCAAATTATGCAATTCTAGGTTATTACAAACATACAATCATATCAAAAATATAAAGTAGCGGAAATATAAATAACACAATGACATGATCACCTAGGAAACCACACGGTAAAAACCTATGGAGGATTTGACCTAGCTATCCTCAAGGTAAACCTGAATCCACTATTCGAAAGAATCGAAGTTCATACAAAAGGACTTACAAGCTCCCCACTTGACTTGCTAATGCTACCCACCAGTAGAGTTTACTAACACGATCACGTGCAAACTCCAAATACACGGACTCCTTCTTTCTTGGATTCTCCAATCAGCTAGAAGCACCCATACTTGTTATACTTTAAGCTCCAATGGCAGCAACCGAGTTGATCATCAAGATATTGAAATAATTTCTACCTTGAAAAATCTAAGTTTATGTGAAGGAAAGCTCCTCAATGATCTCACAAGAGATTCACACAAACCGCAAATATGAGCAACAAAGACTTAGAGAAGATTGGGTACAAAACCCTAGATACAAAAGAGGCGCTCTCTTTTTTTCTCTCTAAAGCTCTCAAAAACGTGGCTTAGGGTTTCCTTCATATAATGGGAGAAGTAGATCTAAAACCCTAATCTTTAATGGGCTTAAGCCGCTGTTTGGGCCGACTTAAAATTCTGCAGATACGATTTTCGATTGATCGAGCCTGTTCTTCGATCAATCGAACCAGGCAGAATATGAAGTCTTCTTCCTGCAGCCTGTATGTTCTTGAAACTTGACTTGAATCACCTTGAGCATTGTTTAATAAAATCTATAGACTCTAAGATCTATATCTAGACAAGTTTGTGTTCACGATTTGCCAATTGTTCTAAACATTTAGAACCTAACAAACTTTATCACTTATTCTAATTCTCTCCAAACACAAGGCTCCTACTCTTTGTTTCTCACATAGGTATCCTAGATCTGTGATGGAGGAGATTTTTAGGTGCTACAAAGGACTTGTTTGTCAAAGACTGGTGGTGTGAATGGGTGTTTGGCTAAAAGAAATCGTAATAAAATTAAAAAGAAAAAAAATAAAGATAGGAACAAAATTGGTAAAGAAAAGAAAATTATTTTAAAAAAAAAACTGATGTGGAGTTATCTTACCATCTAAGCCCTGATGTAGCCACTAAAATTCTGTCATGTCAGCATTTTATTTTTAATTTAAATATTAGATATGCTAACAATGCAAACTGTTTGTCATGTAGATATTTTTCGTCAGTGAGTTAACGGTAGTGACCAAATTAACTGCAAGTTAAAAATAACAAGGACCAAAATAGTGTTTTCACCTAAATATAATAGATAGGATTAGACTACTAATAATAGAAGTCTTGCCAGCTATTAAACCTATTTCCAAGGAGTACATTTAATTATTTATATCTTTATCTTCTTTTTTCTTTTTCTTTTTTTCAAAAAGACGGCACTATCGTCACTTATGGCCGTATCAATAGATATTGAAAGTCTAAAATAAAAATTTTAAAGTATTGGCCTGATATACTTTTTATATTTATTAGTTTCTCAAGGAAAAAATAAGATTATGTTTGGTAACAGTTTTTATTTTCTATTTTTAAAAATATTTTTTTGGGAATAAAAAAAAAATTTCTTATATTTTTGAAATCAAAAACATATTTGATTAGATGAAATTAAAAAGATAGTTTTTGAAGAAAAAAATAGAAAATACTAAAATATGTTGTTACTAGAATTTGAACTCTAATACTAACTCATTAAATTAGACAAATTCATTAAATTAAACAAATTCATTAAATTAAATGCATTTATTTATTGACTTTTGAAAATTACAAACTGAAAACAGTTTTTTGCATATTTTCAATTTCCTTCACAAATTGAGTTTTGAGAACAGTTTTTATTTTCTGTCCATTTTGGGTTGCCAAATAAGCTTTTTAGTCTCAAAATAGAAAATTATTTTTGAAAACATAAAATAAGAGAAAAAAAATAGTTGTTAAACATACCCTAACTTTTTATATCTATTATGTTTCAGCCTTAACACAATTTTTATTATCGTTTTATATATAATTTTTTCTTTAAAAGGCCTATATATGGTTTTAATTATTTTTAAGTAAGAAAAGTTTATTTTAATTAATTAATTTTAGATTTGCCTTTGAATTAATTTTAAATATGTTTTCAAACATTATATTGTTGTTATTTAATTTTAAAATAAACATAAATAATGTCCAAAAATATATAAAATATACTGTAAAATAAATATTAATTAAAATGTCGTATCTCTGAATAGTCTTTTCAGTACCAGTGCAACATAGATATTTTCCGTGGCCATCTCTTTCTTGATCGGCTATGTTAATGAATTCTTTGTCCTTACCCACCTTATCTTTGACAATTACTTGCCATTTCTCTGTATTTTTCCTTTACTCGGCGCCGTGTTAATTTCGGGGTGGAACCGTGGAAGTCTTTTCGTTTACATTGAAGGCAGTGGAACCTTACGAGTTACGACTTGCGCAGAGGAAGAACTTACAACCACAAATATATAGAAGAGTGACCAATTCTTTTACGCAATTGAAATTTTGAACACCAACCCTATTGATCTTATTGATGAATTTGTTTTATTGTTTGACACTATTGCCACCAACCAACCACTAAGTCACCAAAATAGACAGGAGATTATGACAAATAAATCTCATTGTCCATTGGGCAAGCTTAGGGTGCAATGAATAACCTCCATAATTTCACGCCAATAATGCTTAGAATTCCGTTTAGTAATCATAAAAAGATTGAATTTTTTTTATGTTTATAGACTTTGTAATAGAACCCACTTATCATTCATGATTATCCCCTATCTCTTTTTTTTTTTCGAGAAATCCACAGTGTGACTATTGTCAAGCATCCAAAATGATTTTGTTATAAAAAGCTGTAAAACAGAGAGAAAATTGAAGAGAATAGGAAAACTCTTATTTAGCTTCTGGTATGTAAAAGTGGTTACAAAATAACTAGCACCTACTCTATATATACACGCTAAAACAGAGACTTAGGTCCTGTTTGGTTGTGCATTTTAAACAACATTTTTTAGTTTTTAAACAGCATTTCACGCATTTTAACACACTTTTTCACCCACACGTATTTCAAAAAACAATAAACAACAATTTTCAAACTACTCTACCAAACACCCCCTTAGTTTCCCGTCTAAATAACTAACATACTTTCAACAACACAACCAATTAGAGTTTGACACTTGTTTTCTTCAGTGCTTGGCAGCTGTCACTGATTTCTTCTCTCTTCTTTCCTTAACACGTGTACTGCCTTATCTCTTTCTGTTACTTTCTTCTTCACCTAACACTGCCACTATTATGCACTTCTTCAAGTTTAACAAAAGCTGAGAAAAAGGCAGGACCATCAATTCCAACCCCATACTCCAAACTCCAAAGAGCTTTCTGTGCACATTCATGATGCTTATAGAAAGGCCATCTATTCTCTTGCTCTTAGCTTTTCTTTTAGTGCAGCCATGCATACTTCAGTTGTCCCAGTCTTCCAACAACTTTACCGATCAGTCGGCTCTCATTGCCTTCAAATCTAATATCAGTTTTGGTCCGAACGATACTGTATTCGCAGCTAGTAACTGGTCCATCACAACAAACTTCTGTGACTGGTTTGGGGTCTCTTGCAGCCGACGCAGACAAAGAGTCACAGCCTTGAACCTTTCCTACGTGGGTCTCCAAGGCACCATTACACCTCATATTGCCAACCTCTCCTTCCTAGTCTCACTTGATCTCACTAACAACAGCTTCTATGGTGTTCTACCACATGAGATAAGTCATCTACACCGCTTGAAGGAACTTCGTTTGTCATACAACCTATTGGAAGGTAGTATCCCTCCAACTATACATAATTGCCACAAGCTTGAATATTTATTTCTTATAGAAAACAATTTCAGCGGTGTCATACCAAAAGATTTGGGCATGTTACCAAAGCTTCGTGAATTACATCTTAGTGATAATCGTCTTACGGGTACAATTCCATCGTCTCTCAGCAATATTTCATCACTAGAGATGTTGAATTTGCAGTACAATAGCCTCACTGGTCCATTTCCTCTCATTATTTTTAACTTCTCTTTTCTAACGGTTCTTGCTACCACAGAAAATCACTTCTCAGGAACCCTTCCAATGGATCTTTGCACCCATTGTCCTAATCTTAAAGGACTGTATATTTCCCGCAACGAATTCAGCGGTAAGCTCGGCTCACAGTTTAATAACTGCAGAGAACTTTCAATCTTATCTCTGTCAAAAAATAAGTTTGATGGAAGCATTACTGAAGGTTTTGGGAGTTTAGAAAAGCTTGAAGTGCTACTTCTTGGAAGTAATGACTTAACTGGAAATATACCTCCTATCATAAGCAACTTGTCAATGTTACAAAGGTTTTCCATTGAAAAAAACCACGTCAGTGGAAGCATTCCAAGTGATACATGGAGGCTCCAAAATCTGATTAGATTGAATTTTGCTGAGAATAATCTCACAGGGACAATACCCCAAAATATTTTCAATGTTACATCTCTAAAATATCTCTTATTGACCATGAATTCCTTCTCTGGAAATCTTCCATTAAATACTAGGACCTCTTGCACTAATCTTGAAACTTTGTTTCTTAATAGTAACAAAATTAGTGGTCCTCTCCCATCATATATTTCAAATTGTTCCAACCTCATTGACATAGATTTTACTACAAACTTTCTCTCCGGACCTATACCCAGAAGTCTTGGAAATTTAAAATATCTCAAAACACTATATATCAGTGAGAATCAGCTAATAGAGAAGCCTGGAGATCAAGAACATAGTTTCCTTTCATCTTTGACTAATTGCAGATTTTTGGAGCAGCTATATATAGCTATCAATCCCTTGAATGTTACAATTCCAGATGTCATTGGAAATTTTTCAGTTTCACTTACAACTATTGTTGCATCTCAAAGCCAAATAAAGGGTCAAATTCCAATAGGAATTGGTTCCTTGAAAAACTTGAACTTTCTTGATTTGAGCTATAACAATTTGTCTGGAAATATACCGTCAACATTAGGGGAATTGGAGGGGTTGCAAAGATTGTTTCTTAGAGACAACAATATTGGTGGAAACATTCCACAAGAGCTTTGTCAGCTAAGGAATTTGGGAGATTTACTTCTCTCAAATAACAAAATTTCTGGATCCATCCCAGATTGCATTGAAAACCTCAGTCTTTTGAAGAAATTGAACCTAAGCCATAACAGATTAACATCATCAATCCCATTGAATGTGTGGAGCCTTGAGAATTTATTGTTCTTAGATTTATCATCAAATTCCCTCGCCGGATCTTTGTCTCCAAATATGAAAAAATTGGCTGCTATTGTATTTGTGGACTTGTCTTGTAACCAAATTATTGGAAATATTCCGAGTGTCATTGGTTCCTTTGAAAGCCTAAGTTATCTAAACATGTCAAAGAACAAATTCCAAGGAGACATTCCACAATCTTTTGGAGACTTGAAAGGATTGGATCAGCTGGACCTCTCAAACAATTATCTATTCGGTACAATTCCTAAATCTATTGAGGAACTTCGATATCTCAAGTTTTTGAATCTTTCCTTCAATAATTTATCAGGAGAGATTCCATTTGGTGGACCTTTTGCAAACTTCACAGCAAAATCATTTTTAGGTAATGTAGCACTTTGTGCGAATTCAACTTTTGGAGTTCCACCTTGCACAAGTCTAAGTTCTCAAGGATCAAGGGTGAAACAACTTTTGCTTAGATATATTGTTCCTGCCATTGGATCAATAATAATCTTTGTAACATTGGTCATTGTGCTAAGAAGGCATCCACAATCTAACATGGAGAATCTAGGTTTACCTATCACATTGTTTCAATTGAATCACAGAATGATATCTTATCAAGAGATTTATCGTGGGACAAACAACTTTTCTGAAAGCAACTTGCTTGGAACAGGAGGTTTTGGTTCTGTGTACAAAGGAATACTATCTGATGGGATCACTGTTGCTATCAAAGTTCTAAACCCACAATTAGAGAGTGCTTTCAAAAGTTTTGATGTTGAATGCAAGGTGTTAAGGGCAGTCCGACACAAGAATCTAGTTAAAATTATTAGTACATGCTCCAACCCCGAGTTTAGAGCTTTAGTGCTACAGTACATGCCAAATGGTAGCCTTGAAAAGTGGTTATACTCTCACAACTACTACTTGAATCTTGTTCAGAGAGTAAGCATTATGGTTGATATTGCATTAGCATTGGATTATCTGCACAATGGACTATCGGAATCCGTGGTGCATTGTGATTTGAAGCCAAGTAATATCCTTTTAGACGAGGAATTGGTTGCACATGTTGGTGACTTTGGCATTGCAAAGATTTTAGTTGAAAACAAGGATGCAACCCAAACCAAAACAATTGGAACAATTGGCTACATCGCACCAGGTATACGTGAATTCATCTATATTTGTTTCATTAATAGGTTAATTTCGTGAATAACATTAATAATGGCTAATTTTTTGAATGATTAGTGTTTTCATTAGTTTAGTTTTAGAGCTGCATTTTATTCATATGAACATACACTATGTTCAATTCATTTAAACTAGCGTTTGTTTGGTTCAATTAATAACTAATTAATTGTCTGTTTGTTTCTCTTATGTGCTCGCTAGGAATAATTATTCTACAAAATTATTATTATTATTTTTTTCTTTAAAAAAAAATTATATCAACTTTCAAGGCCGCTTATTTTATGAGTCATGCTCACTTCATATTTGAATTAATTCAATTAGGATCAATTAGTTGCAGCTTCAATATTCATCTTGTTAGTGTAACTATATGGTATTGGTTTGGCTTGCCTTATGCCTAAGAGAGTCAATCTCGTACTGGAGACTATTTTAGTTTAGCCAAGAGAATGAAATATTTTAGTGTCAATTGATACTAGTGTCCCGTTTTGAGATTACTGCTATTTATATATTTCAATACATACATACATAAATACATACATACATACATACATACATATGTGTGTGTGTGTGTGTGTGTGTGTTTATTTATGTAAGAACGAATTTACTAATTTTTATGTTTATCAACAAAAAATTTAAAATCCACATATTTTATAAGCCCAAATATTAGTCTAAGTACATTAACCACTATATTAGCTTAAATTATGTGTTTTTTTATATAAAAAATTCAAAATTTTATTGTTTAAAAAAAAAATTTATTTTACCGTCTGAAATGCCTGAGATATGCCTAGTATAGGTCGATACAACGCAGTTTTCTTTTTGATACATTTTTTAGAAGTATTAAAACTGGTTTAATAGCAGATACGGTATATTTCCACAGTACCGCCGATACCAATATAATATTGACTTCCCTGCTTATGCCCACTTATGGGACATTAGTTAAAAAAACATAGAGCTTATAAAATGTTCCAATTTGTCAATTAAATTCACAAACTTATGAAACATTTCAATTTTAAGTTTTGTCCATCTTCGTTATTTTGAACAATAACAAAGCATAGAAAAACAAGAAACTATTCATAAAACTTATTTCTTACCTAGTGTGGGGGTCCTGGGATGCAAAGCCCACTTAGAATAGTGGGCTCAGATTCATTTAGCTCAATACAATTAATTTGTTGCGGGGTGGGTTTGCAAAGTCAACTTTAGAGCTTCGTTGTGATCCAAATACGAAATCAGTGGAGTTAAGGCTTGTAAAGTAATAAAGAGAAGAATGAAATATGGATAAAACACTTCCTCAAGTTTGGCTGAGGAGGCAAGGTTCATAAGGATTTGCTTAAAGGTTTGATACAAGATGATCCATTTTCACTCCACCTCCTTTTTCTTTTTAGAGGCATTCATTTCCTTTATATAGTCCTTAGGATTACATCCTAGCCTTCCACTTGTATAGCCAAGGTCCTTCCTTTGGATGCTTGTCCCATTAGAGCTGTGCTGGAGGTGCGTAAATTGTGCTACAAGCTGTGAGGCCACTGTTCAAGGGTCACTCCTTCATTAATGCGACCACTTGAGTTGGTGCTGTACATTAAATGCGGAGGTAATGACTACTTTATTTAGATATTTTCTTTCTTCTTTGTTCACTTGTCCCTCCCTCCTCCCTTGGTTTCTTGTCTCATAGCATCATCGGCTTGCTTGGGAATTCCCGAGGGGTGCTTGCTCTTTGGGATCCTCGGGAGGTTGGCTTCTTTATCTTTCCTTCTTGGGCTCAGGCCCATGGGTCGGGCCAGGATTTGATGTGCATGTAGAACTTTTTTCCTCCTTGAGCCGGGTCCACAGTTCCTATTTCATACTCGGTTCCTTCCCTCCCACACCTAGGTAGCCAACTTCAATTTTATGGTATAGAAGATCCATTTTCACTTTCTCACTCCAAAAAAAAATTTCTCACTCTAAATGGATCTTTCACTCTCTACTCTCTTTGCTCAATGGTTTCCAATTTAATTTATAAACAAAATTAATTAGGTGAAACATATAGTTTAATCAAAGATCCTTACTTTTATTTGCTACGTTACTACCAAATATAATAGAAATGAATAAAGGAGATGGACAAAGGTTTCAAATTAAAAAAATTGCATAAATTTAGGACTTTAGGCATTTTTCAACAAGGGAAAAGCTTAGAAACAATGTCTTGTATGTTGTTCCTTAAGTTATCCTCTTAACTTTCAGCCACTTATCTAATTAAATATTTCAATAAACAGTGTTAATTAAGTGAGAATGAGAATCTAAAAACTTCTCGGTTGTCAATCTAAAAACTTTTCCATTGTCCTTTTTATCTTCCCTGTCCCACGATAACACATTAGATACATCTTCAAATCTCTCAAATTCAGTTTGAAACTTTTCCATTTGGTGATGGTTTCGTATTTGTTTGTTTTTAGACCCCTTAAAACACAACTGGATTAACCTAGTTAATTAGCCAAGTTATTACTTAGTCCAAATTTTATATCTAAGTTAACACAATCATATAATCATATCAATGCAAAGTGCGGAATATAAAGAACACAAAGATATGATCACCCAGAAAAACCAAACCAGTAAAAAACCTGGGGAGGATTTAATCTAGCTATCCTCAAGGTAAACCTGAATCCACTATGAAAGAATCGAAATTTTACAATAGCGACTTAGACCACTAACATCATATTGCTACCCACCAGTAAAAAACTTACTGACACGACCACGTGCAAGCTCCGAGACCACGAACTCCTTCTTTCTTGGATTCTCCAGCAAGTACAAGCACTCCCATTTGTGTATCTTTAAGCTCTTTTGTGCAGCAATTGAATGATCATCAAGCTCTCAATGAAATCTCCTTCTTGATAATCCTAAGCATGTGTGAAGGCAGCCACCTCTCAGATCTCACAAGAAATTCACACACACAGCAAATAGAGCAAACTCTAAAACGTAGCTAGGGTTTCCCTTTTATACCTAGGGCAAAACATAAAACCCTACACGTTATATGGGCTTAGTGTTGAGTTGGAAATTTTGCAGAAAAAACAATCTGCACGACTTTCGATCAATCGAGTCTAATTTTCAATCGATCGAGTTAGTTAGAATTGCACACTCAATTCTGCAGTTAACTCGATTCCAACTTTACATAAAACGACATACTTTGAGCAAGTCTAAAACAAGACTAACAACCTATTTTGATCATAGTTTGCCAACAATACAAATTAGAGTTCTAATACATTAGTTCCTAAGTACTTAGAACCTAACAGTATTCAAAGCTTTTTTATTCCAAAATCCCCTCCTTCTCCCCTACCCAAAAAAAAAATTGTTTTTGTTGTGTGTTAAACCTGATAATCATTTCCATAACAAAGGTAAATATAAGGGCATAATAGTAAATGAACACAACAAAAGTTGTAATTGCAAGCATGGAGGGTATTGATCCAACAATAAAGGAGACTAGTCAAAATGTCATTCCATGGTAGATTTTTCAAAATATATATTTATTAAAATTGATATAGTATTACTAAATTTACATTAGTTGTAATTTAAACCCAATCTATAATAAAATTATATTTTTGAAAAGTGTTTTTTTTTTTTTTTTTTTTACAAGCATGTGGATTACTAACTTCATGACATCTTGACAAATGTGAGTGTGGCAGAGTATGGTTCTGAAGGGAGAGTGTCCACCAAAGGCGACATCTATAGCTATGGGATAATATTATTGGAGATGATAGCAAGAAAGAAGCCTACTGATGAAATGTTTACTGGAGAACTAGGTATGAGACAATGGATTGCATCACATCTTGACAGAATGGAAGTCGTGGGCCACAATTTACTTAGGAAAGAAGATGGACGTGATGTGACAGTCACACAAACTATTATTTCATCTATCTTAGAATTAGGCTTGAAGTGCTCTGAAGAATTAATGCCAAATGCAAGACCCGACATCAAAGACGTGGTAGCCAAGGTTAACAAAATAAAATTGGCACTTCTTGGAGATAGAAATATGGGTGTCTAATATTTGTGTTATTGCTCAAGTTTTGTAGGTGCTACATTGTTAAAACTTGCTATTTTGTCTGTCTTCTCTCTCTCTCCCTCTCTCAGTTCTATGACCCTGGTTTAGTATGTCCTATTGTTCATGTTGAATTTAATTAATATGTCGATAGCCAACATGCAATCCATTCTTATAATCTTTTCCCATAGAGAAACAGTATTGTTAAAACTTGCTATCTTGTTTGTCTTCTCTCTCTCTCCCTCTCTCAGTTCTATGACCCTGGTTTAGTTGTCTTTTTTAATGAATTGTACTATTTTAAAAATTATTTGATAAAGTATTTTAAACTTATTTTACAAAATAACAATTTTTCTTAACTTGTTTTATAGAGTTGAACACTTTATATGCTAACATGGATAATGAATTCAAGCACTCGCGTCTTCTTTCTCAAAGATGATTTTTTTTTTTTTTTTTTTAATAATCCTTTCTCAAAGATGATTACACTTGGAGTCGCATGTTATCAGTATATTGACTTAGCAGGATGCATGTGACGCACTAAAAACCTATTTTACAAAAATAGTTTTACAACTTTAATATTTTCGCAAATACTTTTTAAAATGTATTATTTAACAAAATGGATGTACATGGCTACTTAGACCAAAATTAGTTAAAACTATCCCAAGTTTTTAGTTTTTGAATTTAATATGTAGGGCTTTTAATTTTTGTATATAAAGATGATTCAGTTTGACATTCTAAACCATTGGAGTATAAATTAATGTATCTGAGATTGTATGAATATGAGAAATATACTCTTTAGTAATCCTAATTTCTTGATTTTGTAATTCTATTGGACTTCATAAAATTTTTCAAAAAATTAAAAACAAACACACGTCTACTTCAAAAAAAATATTATCAACCAATTTTCTTTTAAGTCCTCATCGAATATTTTCAATTGATTACACTATCTCTTTTAGAGGGAAAAGAGGCCCATCGATTCTGCATCACGCAATTATGATTTACCTAGTCTATTCATACACACAATCCAATATATCCGTATATAACCCTTAATTGATCAACACCAGCTAACATAATCAAAATTATATGCAATAGGCTGAAATTCAATTTAGTCCTTTACATGATACTCAAAAAAAAAAAAATACACACACATATATATATATATATAGTCCTTTGTGTTAGGTTCATATTTTTATGTAATTGGCATATTTTATGACAAAACGCACTTTACTTGTATTTGGGTAAATCTAAGTAGGTTCAAGATGATCATTATAAGTGATTACATTGAAGATATAAAGATTACTCAAGAACTTCTTAAGAAAAACTGAATCAGCAAGTCCTAAAACCTCCTCGATACCTGTCGATCTATCAAGATTTATTAAAGCTCGATACCTATCTTGATACCTCTCGATCTATTGAGCTTACGGGATTTCTGATATAACCTGCAACATTTTGATTCCTAAAGGCTATTTGTTTATGGGTTTGCATAATCCTTATAGGACAAGGAAAGCCCAAGGTTCACTACAACAAAATATAGTTTCAGTGACGAATTTTAGTGAGGAAAATTTTTTCCTCACAAAAAAGTACTATATAGTGACAAAATTTATATTTCGTCACTATTTATAAAAAAAAATTAGTAATATTTAGCGACGAAAATTAGATTTTGTCGCTATATGTTATGTTGAACTCAGGCGCCAAGCGAAAAATGATGGCGCCAAACTAAATTCAGCTACAGTGACGAAATTTTTCGTCGCTAAAAGTTTAAGTTTTTTGCGACGAAAAATTTCGTCGCTAAAGGTGTTAGTGAGAACACTATTAGTGTCGAAAACTATTTCGTCGCTGAATATAACATATAGTGACGAAAATAAGTCGTCGCTAAAAATAAAATCATAAATATCAGTACATTATCAGCGACGAATCCAAGTTCATCGCTACAGGTAGCCAATAGCGACAAATCCGAGTTCATCACTAAAAGTTTTATACTAATATGAACTTAGGCGCCAAACGAAAAATGTTGGTGCCAAACTAAATTTAGCTACAACGACGAACCTTTTCGTCACTAAAAGTTTAATTTTTTGCGACGAAAATGTTTGTTGCTAAAGGTGTTAGTGAGAACACTATTAGTGACGACATCCCTTTTTGTCGCTGAAGGAGACAATTAGCGACGAAAATATATCGTCGCTGAAAAGAAAAACAAAAATTAAAGGTAAGTATTTGCGATGAACTCGGATTCGTCGCTAAAGGCAAGGAATAGTGATGAAACCCAAGTCGTCACTATAGATTATATATATATATATATATATATATTTTACTCAGCTCATTTTTTCCCTCAAAACCCAAGTCGACACTCTCTCCCTCACACCGATACCCAAATCCCAAATCGACGACTCATCGCATTCCCGGCCACCCTTCGCCTTCCCAATACCCACTCCAAATTGTCGACGACTCTTCGCATTCCCGGCGACCCTTCGCCTTCCCAATACCCACTCCAAATCGTCGACAACTCTTCGCATTCCCGGCGACCCTTTGCCTTTTTGATACCCACTCCAAATCGCCGACAAATCTTCGCATTCCCGGCGACCCTTCGCCTTCCCGATACCGGCGACCCTTTGTATTCCTTCGACCAGTGACCTTTCGCATTCCTTCTAACCGGCGACCCATCGCCTTCCTTCGAATCGGCGACCCTTCGCCTTCCCGGCGACCCGTCGCCTCCCTTCGCATCGGCGACCTTTCGCCTCCCTTCGCTGAGTCGAGTCACTGTGTAAGCACAACGACATCATTCCCACTCTCCCTCTCTACTGCTTCGCTCCACCGCTCAAAGTCAGACTCGAAGATTTCGAGCTTTACGCCATGGATCGCCTCCGAGGTATTATTTTTCTCTCATACTCAGTTTCACCTATCCGCATCTTTACTTTAAGGCTGTGAATTTTGTTTCCGCGCAAAGGTTTTTCAGAATGGAAATTTAACAAAAATTTAGTTTTTAGGCCTCGTTTGGTTCTTGAGAAATTCTCGAGAAAGAAGCAGCATCGAATTTTTGAATCGCTAACTTTTCCTCTCCATTTTCAAAGCAATTTGTTCGTGATCTAGGATTTTGATCGTGACCTTTCACCTCCCTTCACATATGTTTAAACCTGATTTTTTCAATTTACAAATTTGATTTTTATTTAAATCTGTTTGAACTTGATTTTCTTTCGTCTTTTTAATTTCAGTTTCAACTCAAGTGCGGCTGTGAGCTTAGTGATCAAATTGAAATTTTTGATTTTGAAAGCTGTTTACAGCCTTTTTTTGAACAGGTTTGGAATAAAGGCTCAATCTCTCTATTCTTTTTTTTTTTTTTTTCAAATTTAATTATTTATTGTGTTATATTAGTGATAATGTATTTAGATTAAGGATTGTAAGTATGTGGAAAAAAAAAAAAAAAAAAAGACAATTCAAGTCTGAAGCTGCTAATAGCATCTGTAGAATTGAGAATTGAGAAGGTGTGATTTTTTTGGCAATAGCAGGGCTCTTTAAAGTTTGATTCATAAGAATTGAGTGTATATGAACAATTAGAAGTTTACCCTTTTTTTTTTTCATTATTGCTAGGACTAAATTTTAAGCTATATTTCATTATATCTTATTGCTAGAATTCATTATTCATAAGCATTGTTATTATCTTATTGCTACCTGTG
Organism: Quercus ilex subsp. ballota; assembly: GCA_032727855.1. Classification (NCBI taxonomy): domain Eukaryota; kingdom Viridiplantae; phylum Streptophyta; class Magnoliopsida; order Fagales; family Fagaceae; genus Quercus; species Quercus ilex. Next base: position 25,590,354 of record CM064909.1, read on the forward strand.
TACAACCCCACCTCCGTTATCTAGTCCACTAGATTTGATTTGCACCTATGGTTGAGCAATGGAATGGTTTCTTGTTGGCAAGCTTGCATGGGATGAAAATATTTTTTGACAGAAAACGTTTCATAATGAAACAAATGGAGTCTTGGTTTGAAAAGTTTTATGGTGATGTCTATTGACAACATGGAAGGTAAGAGATGCTTTTTTCTATCCGTGAGCTTCTCACCCATTGTCACCGTTGAGATCCTTCTCCACTGCCCTTAACTGTTGAGCTTCACAAAAGGATGATTAAAGTACCTTATTACTATGCTTAAGGTGAAAGAAAAATGCATTTTTTTTAAGATGTGTTTCTTTTTAAGATGAGTGAATTTTTTTTAATCTAAAAGATGATGTTAATTGATTCTTAGTAACATTTAATTTCATTTTTCTTATGGTGTACGTTGAGTGTTTCTCATACTGTTCATTCTGTTTGGTGTCTTGTGTTTGATTAGATTGATTGGACAACCACCAATGGGCTGAAGCATTCCACCCTTAGTGGTGGATTGCAGTCATGGTTCAATCCCTTATTAGCACCCTTTTTAATGTGTTGAGGTGGGCCGTGTTTGTGGCTTGAATTGCCAGTTGATTGAATCCTATTTGTAATAGGAAACCTCTTCTGCCGACTTTGACATATATATATATATATATATATATATTAGGTTTGAGAGGAAGATGCAGCCGTGTGAATTAGAGAATTCCTAAAAACCTAGCAGCAGCCGCATAAGAAGAAGAATAGTGTTTTCTTATCTTGTGGGTGAGAGAGAGTGCTAGGGTGTTATTGGGTTTCTTGATAGTGTTCTTGTGCACTATTGTATCTCCCTATATTTTATAGTGAAATTTCTCCGTCGTCCCCGTGGAGGTAGGCAATTTGCCGAACCACGTAAATTCTTGTATTCTTTGTATGTGTTTGTTATTTAATTTCCGCTTATTTACTGTTATTGATTGGAGTCCTAGGGTGCTATCTACACAACAAGTGGTATCAGAGCCCATGGTGGTGTACGGCGAAGGTGGTGAGGTGCTCATGGTTCCTACCTTGCGGTGTGCGGCGAAGGTGGTAAGGTGTTCATGATCCCTACCCAGCGGGGACAGAAAAAGCCTAGACAGCCCACACACAAAAATCCTGGAGAAAAAAGAAAAGAAAAAAGCCCAACAAATGAATATTGCTAATGGTGCTAAATAATGGCGTGATGCGAGGTTCCCATGGACATGGACGTGCGGGGTTCCCATGGATGGCGTACGAGAGACCCATGGATGACGCGTCGATGAAGTGAAAAGCCCATTAGGCAAGGGGGAGTGAGAAGGACTTGTTCATGGCCCACAGAGAGGTCTTGAAGCCCATAGAGAGGCAGACTCACACGTGAGGGGGAGATTGTTGGGTTACACATGTGAATGAAGTCCCACATTGAATAAAGATGAGAAGAATAAGTAGTTAATATAACATAATTGAGCACATACCCATTGGGCTTAGGCCTTTTGGGTTAAAATGTGTCTCTATATGTTATATTAATTATTCAAGGAAGCTCTCCAAGGTGTTTGTCTCCCCCAACAAGTGGTATCAGAGCAAGGTTAGGATTCAATCCTTTGAATACAGTAAAGATGTCAAGCACAAAGTATAATGTAGAGAAGTTTTGTGGCAAGGGAAATTTTTCTCTTTGGCAAAGGCGGATGAAGGATCTCCTAATTCAACAAGGAGTTCACAAGGCCTTGCTTGGGAAGGAGAAGAAACCGGAAACGATGAAGGATGTAGAATGGGTAGAGATGGATGAGAAAGCAGCTAGCGCTATTCGTCTCAATCTTGGTGATAAGGTCATTCACAACATCCTAGAAGCAAAGATCGCAAAGGAGGTTTGGGAAAAACTAGAAGGTCTTTATATGAGAAAGAATCTGACGAACAAGTTGTACGTGAATAAGCAACTGTATAGTTTGCATATGAAGGAGGGTTCTGATCTGTTGGAGCATCTCAACACATTTAATATGTTGAACACCCAACTGTCAAGTTTTGGGGTGAATTACGAGGACGAAGATAAAGCATTACTCTTGTTAGCATCGCTTCCTACTTCTTTTGATTATCTAGTGACTACGTTAATGTACAGGAAAGAGACTATAGTACTCGAGGAGGTGACTAGTGCTCTCTTGTCACACATAAAGATGAAGCAAGATGGTGATGGTTCTCAGGCTGATGGACTTATTGTAAAGTCTGAGTCGAGCAATAGGGGTAGAAGCAGGTCAAGAGGACGGAACTCCAATAGGAATAGATCACAGTCTAAATCACGTGCAAAGAAAGATGTAGAGTGCTTTTATTGTCACAAGAAAGGGCACTACAAGAATCAATGTAAAGAGTTGAAAGAACATTTAGAGGAGAAGAAGAATGGAAAGAAACCCCTAGAATCAGCTAGTGTTGCTGAAGAAACATCAGATGACAGTGAAGTTGGTGCAGATTTACTTTCAATTTCATCAAGTAACAACGTTCTATTGGAATCTTGGGTTTTAGATTCAGCATGCTCTTATCATATGACTCCAAAGAAAGATTGGTTTGACACGTATAAGCCTTACAACGGTGGTATGGTCCAAATGGGTAATGATGTTACATGCCCGGTTATTGGGATTGGTATCGTGAAGATCAAGATGTTTGATGGAGTTGTGAGAGTTCTTAGTAATGTCAGACATGTTCCAGATCTTAGAAAGAATTTGATTTCTTTAGGAGTATTGGATGATTTGGGCTATTCATACTCATCAAAGGGTGGAATCATGAAGATTACCAAAGGTGCTTTGATGGTGATGAAGGGACAGAAAGTAAGCATACTTTATAGATTGATTTGGAACACAGTTGTAGGAAGAGTTGCAGTCACCACTCCGGTGGAGTCCAGCACTGACGACACAAAATTATGGCATATGCGACTTGGCCATATTGGTGAACGTGTTATGTTAGAGCTGCACAAGAGAAATTTATTGAAAGGGATGAAGACATGTAAGCTAGACTTCTGCAAGTATTGTGTGTATGGGAAGCAGCATAGAGTCAGTTTCAAGACAGGCTCTCATACAAGTAAGGGTGTTCTTGACTACATTCATTCAGATGTTTGGGGCCCAGTATCAGTTTCTTCTCATAGCGGTGCTCAGTACTTCGTCAGTTTCATTGATGACTACTCTAGAAAGGTATGGATTTATTTTATGAAGCATAAGTCTGATGTGTTTGACATATTTAAAAAGGGGAAAGCACAAGTTGAGAATCAGACTGGTAGGAAAATAAAATACCTTAGAACAGATAATGGACTAGAGTATAGAAATAAAGAATTCATAAGATTTTGTGAATTAGAAGGCATTACTCGTCACTTCACGGTTAAAGGAACTCCACAGCAGAATGGGGTTGCAGAGAGAATTAACAGAACCTTAGCAGAAAAAGCCAGATGCATGAGATTGAATGCAAGGTTGCCTAAGGTGTTCTAGGCAGAGACAGTTAACACAACAAGTTTCATTATTAATAGATCTCCATCATCAGCCATAGATTTCAAGATTCTAGAAGAGGTTTGGTCAAGTAAACCAGTTGATTATTTGAGTCTAAAAATCTTTGGTTGTCCAGCTTATGTGCATGTGCAGAGTGGAGAGCGTTCTAAATTGAATTCGAAGTCAAGAAAATGCGTATTTCTTGATTTTGAAAAAGGTGTTAAATGCTACAGGCTTTGGGATCCAATCTCAAAGAAAACGGTGACCAGCAGAGATCTCATATTTGATGAAGCCTTTATGTTAAAGCAGAATGAAGCAGAGACTTGTGATGATAGTCCACAGGAGAAATTAACTGTTGAGGTAGAGTTTGACAAGAATAGTTCATCTAGTGATAATGGTGATGTTGAGATTGATTCACAGCAGCAACAAGAAGAGTCTTATTCAATTGCTAAAGGTAGAGAGAAGCGGGTTCACAAAGCACCACAGAGATATGGCTTTGAAGATATGGTTAGCTTTGCTCTTATAACTAGCAGTGGAGATCCATTGTCTTACAATGATGTAGAAGAGATGGGGTCGCTACAGAAGAATAAGATTTGGGAATCATCTAGTATGTTCACAAATCCAGTTCCAACAGACAAGTTCAAGAGCTACTTGGACTTGGTTGATGTTTACAGCTTGTAAGCCCTTAAGGGCTAAGGTGGAGGCGATGGAGGAGTTTGCTCATGTAGCTTGATCAATTCAAGCCAAGGTGGAGATGTGTTGAAGTGGGCCGTGTGTGTGGCTTGAATTGCCACAAGCCCAAGTCAGCCTAAGTCACCTTAGTTGACTGAATCCTATTTGTAATAGGAAACCTCTTCTGCCGACTTTGACATATATATATATATATATATATATTAGGTTTGAGAGGAAGATGCAGCCGTGTAAATTAGAGAATTCCTAAAAACCTAGCAGCAGCCGCATAAGAAGAAGAATAGTGTTTTCTTGTCTTGTGGGTGAGAGAGAGTGCTAGGGTGTTATTGGGTTTCTTGAGAATGTTCTTGTGCACTATTGTATCTCCCTATATTTTATAGTGAAATTTCTCTGTCGTCCCCGTGAAGGTAGGCAGTTTGCCGAACCACGTAAATTCTTGTGTTCTTTGTGTGTGCTTGTTATTTAATTTTCGCTTATTTACTGTTATTGATTGGAGTCCTGGGGTGCTATCTGCACAACATAATGAATTGAACATATCCCTTTTTAATGAATGACGATCATTTCTACATTTTGCCTACTTTTTAGTACCTATGTTTAAAAATCGATCACAATTGGTCCCTTCCATCTACTTATTCAAACTTTGTTTAGCGTGTGCTCATATAAAGATTGATTAGTTCATATTATGTTAGTCTTGGACCTCTTTGTAACTATGTGGTCATTCTTGGAGTTGTTGGGATGCTGATTATTTAAAATGGAATGTAAAAAAAGAAAAGAAAGAAGAAGATAACCAGATTATTAATATATATATATATATATATATATATGTTTTTTGAAGCTTTAGATATTGGTTTTTTTTTTTTTTTCTTTTTGTATGTGGGCTAAAGCTAACTAAAAGTTATCTTTCTTTTATCTCCAACTCTCTTTCTCTTTTGTGGCTGAAGAAATTGGGAAGAACAAGGTGAAGAACACAAGTTAACTTTGGATTTTTTCTGAAAGTTGTAAACTTAGCTTGAGCAAAGTAAGTAAATTCTAGTTAAAAACTTATAAAACTCTATATATACTTGTGATGTTGGAAATTTGTTTTGTGGTGGGTTATTGTGTTGGAGCAAGCAGATGGCTTGCATGGTGTTATAAGGTGGTTTAAATTCATATTGGGAGTATTTTTAATTTCTTGTAAATGTGAATGAAACTTGTTGATTAGTAGCAATTGTATTCCTTTATTCAATTTCAATACTTGTAAGCATTATAGTTGTGATATTTGTGATTGGTTTTGTGGTGAGTTGTTATGTTGGAGCAAACAGGTGGCTTGCATGGTGTTATAAGGTGGTTTAAATTCAAATTGGAAGTGTTTCTAATTTCTTGCAAATGTGAATGAAACTTGTTGATTAGTAGCAATTGTGTTCCTTTATTCAATTTCAATACTTGTAAGCATTATAGTTGTGATGTTTGTGATTGGTTTTGTGGTGGGTTTAAATTCATATTTGGAGTATTTTTAATTTCTTGCAAATGTGAATGAAACTTGTTGATTAGTAGCAAATGTTAATTTCTTGCAGATGTGAATGAAACTTGTTGATTAGTAGCAAGATGAGGTCCAAAAGAATATTCTTAATTTTTTTAGGGGCAAGGGTTATAATGACGCTTTTACCTATGGGGGTGGTTCATCTTCAAGTTAAATCACTTATTGGTTAGTACTTTATTTTTAAGTTAAAACACTTCATTTTTTATGTATCATTTGAAACTAATTGTTAGAAATGTTTCTTATAACATAGTTAATGTTTTTACTTTATGATTTTAATGTAGTAGTGTTTCTATATTTGTGCAGATTTCTTATTGGTGGCTTTAGGCGATTTACTTTTGGCATTATTTGAAGACATATGAGGACATCTTTTGGCTTTAGGGGGTTCTAATTATATTGTGCTACATTTTTTGTATTGTTAGAAAATATCTTAAGTTATTGTATGTGTTGCAAACAATTATTGTATGGAAAGAGTTTGAATTTGATACTTGTTTTAATTTTAACTTGTGGAATGTATGGATTGATTTTTTATAAATGTGTTATTGAAATAAATGTGTTAATCAAATGTGAGGTTTTAATAATGTAATGACAAGTTACAGGTTAATATCAACGTCATGAAAATAATAAAAACAGAAAATAAGCTTTAGTGACGAATTTTTTCGTCACAAATATGGCAACAAAAAATTGTTTTAGTGACAAAATATTTCGTCACTAAATGCAGTGGAATTTTGTAAGAAATGGTTTTAGTGACAAAAATTTTCGTCGCTATATGTGTCTGGATTTTCTTAAAAATAGTTTTAGTGACGAATTTTTTCGTCACTATATGTACCCGAAAATAGTTTTAGTGACGAAATTTTTCGTCACTAAATATGATTTAATAAACTGAAATGATTTTAGTGACGAAATATTTTCGTCACTAAATACTGTTTTTAGCGAGGAAAACATTTAGCGACGAAATGTTTTCGTCGCTAAAAGTTTTTTTTTTTAACAAATCGGACTTTTAGCGACGAAATTTTTCGTCGCCAGGACTTTTAGCGACGGGCTACAGCAACGAAACGAATTTCGTCACTAAAAGTCCAATTTCATCACTAAAGGTTCTTAGTGACGAAAAACTGGACTTTTAGTGACGAATTTTTTCGTCACTAAAAATACATTTTCTTGTAGTGGTTTGTGTAAACCTAATTGGAATAGGAGATCCTATTTAAAAGGCCCATTAAGCTCCTATTTAAATAAGGAGGTGGAGAAAGAAAAATCTAACCCTAGAAAGTTTCATAAGGTTTTCTTTTTGAAATTCTAGCCTTCTCCTATAGAAGAAAGAGTTCTTGTTGTGTTTCTTGTACGTCTTTGGATTTTGTAACAAGCAAAATCTCTAGCACCAACATTGAAGATCTTATTGGTGTTTCTATATGAAACTATTACAAATCAACCACAACAATCAAAGGGTTGTTGTGGAGTTAGTCACGTAGTGAGATCAATGCAAAGGAGTTAGTCACAAATTGGAGATTTGTGCAACAAAGGAAAGATGGCTACTACAATATCAAGTTCAATTGAGTATTGAAGCGAAGGTTCAATTGTAGGTTGGTATTTTGGGATAGGCTAAGCTAGTGATAAGATTTCTTATACTTGTAATTGCTTGATTATTGATTAGTGGATTCTTGGGAGCGTTGACCTTAAATTCACCCAGTGGGGGTTTTTGCCTTGCGAGAGATTTTTCTCATTTATCAACAAATCACCGTGTCAATTTAATTTCCGCTGCATTTAATTTATTTGGTGATTTGTTGGTGCCTCCACAATTTGCATGCAATTTAACATAATTAATCAACTTAGGTAATTGAATTAATCAACCGAAGTCAAGCTATCTTAACACAACACTTTAGACAAGGCTTTTCCTCTATCTCTACTCTTATCCAAGCCATTCTCTTTTTTAGTAATGATGCACAGAGTTATCATCATGAACTTTAAAAACTCTCTCTCTCTCTCTCTCTCTCTCTTAACCAAAAGTTTGACTTTTGGTTGACCCACTAATATTTTACTATATCAATTTTGTAGCCTTCTTAATACGATATTTTGTTCATCCTTATTTTAAGTGTAAAAAACTTAATACTACTTTAAAAATTACCCAAAAATAAAAATTATAACCGATTGGACGTCAGATTAACCGATTTTATGATTCAACGGTCAAAATAATCAAAACGCCCTTTGGTAACCAAATTTTGACCAAGTTGACGATGGTCAAATAAATTCAAAATTTCAACCAACCACCAAATTTCATTATTTTACATCAAAAATACATATTTTCAAATAGATTCCACAAGTTTGATCAAGTTTAACCACAAATAATCTAGTCAAACCTCAATTTGATTGAAATCTTGGCCATTTGATCATAATAAATCCAAGCCTACATGGTAGATGTCAACACAAAATTTTGTGTGCTCTCAATTTATGTGCTAAATCCCAAAATTTTCAATAATTCATATTTTGATCTCGAAATCATGGGAACATGAAATAATTTCATTTTTGATTCACCCATTTTTTCACCCATTTTTTTTCCAGCTGGAGAGGCAAAATGACCAAAATGCTCCCGATTGACCAAATTTTGAAAGAGTTGACTGATTGTCAAATATTCTCAACTTCCACTAATTAAACACCTAAAGAAACTCTTTGCATATGATTTCTACTCTCACGAGATTTTCTTCTTCTCAAGAGCCAATAGATTCAAATTATTTCAAACCTTCATAAACCTCTATATGTAAAGTTGTACAGACATCAAAATAATATAACATGGAATTATCAAAACAAATTTTTTTTGTGGGAAGATTCGAATTAGTGACTCTTGTTTTATGAGGCTACCTTGGAGTTTAGTAGTAATCATGTTGATCACAACAATATCAAATTCCATCCAATGCCTAATCATTACCACAAATTTACGTATTACAAGATATATAGACCAATGTTATGGATTTCGTTCTATTCTGATCAGAATGGATGGAATTTCTCATACCAGTATGTAATCTAGAACCGGAATACCCATTGTTCCACCTCAGATCGAATTCCAGCCTGTTTCGGGGTGTTTCAATCGTTCCAGTGAATTTCAGCCAATACCCATGGCCAGCCCTAAGCCTAGGCCAATTAGGCCTGTGCCTAGGGCCCCCCTACTAGAGAAAGACCCCAAATTTGGGGGGCAAAAATTGTTTTTTTTTTTATAAATATTTTTGGGAGATATTAAAAGAATTTTAGTTTACATTTTTTTTTCACTATTAAGAAGGCCCAAAGAATTAAGTAATGCTAGAGATAGAGATAAGACCAATTTAAATATATATAGGTCTTACAAATAGACGTGTTACTAATCACAAGTAATTCAAATAGGAAAATATTAAAAATACTATAAATTTTACTACATAACCTTTATTTATTTATTTATTTTTATATAAGATAAAAATTCTACTCTAGCATATTTAACTATATATGTATGTAAAACTCTTTCCTAAAGACTTGAATATTGGCCCTTGCCCCCCACACCCTACAAGCACTTATACTTGTGGAGTGACCACTGTGCCAAGGGTACACGGTGATCTACATAACTTTTATAATTTGATGTGACAATGAATATGATAGGTGAACTTCAAGAAACTATTGAATACATTTTTGAATGAATTTTTGTGATAAGTGATATATCTTTGTAATTCTCATATCATAAATTTTATAATATCTCTAGCATTTTCGTAAGCCTCGTGTCACTGATCACATCCATTACAACATTAGTTTGTAGTAAAATTTGTTATAACTTTAACATTTTCTCCAAAAAAATCATATTAAAAAGTAAATAGAATGGATTTTTTTTGTAAAAAGAATGGATTTTTTTTTATAAAAAGAAAATATTATATAAAATGCTAGTTAAATAGTATTTAAGTGATAACATAAAGGCCCCATTTGAAGATTTCGCCCTAGGCCTCTGAAACGTTTGGGCCGACCCTGACAATACCGAACGGAATGCACTTTTGAGTTTTTTTTTTTTTTTTCTAAATTTTTACATCTCATTTCAAATTTCAAACATAAGTTCGACATAGATCAATACCAAATGATTTTTTAGGGAAAAAAAAACTAGAGAAGAAGACAACACAAATTGGTACCAAATGATTTGTTAGGGTAAAACACTACAACAAAAGTGGACTATGGTGACGAAACCTTTCGTCACAATATGTCCTTATTTCTTCACCGAATACATATGGTGACGGAACAGCTTTTGTCACCTAAGCTCCGTCACAAAATGTATTGGTGACGAAAATGTTTCGTCACCAATAAAAAAATGATAGGTGACGAAATGTTTTCATCACTAATAAAAAATGATAGGTGAGAAAAGTTTTTCGTCACCTAATATTTTCATCACCAAACCTTATTTTCAGTGACAGAATATTTTGTCACCAAATGTATTTTTTTTTTCCCAATTTCAATAGATTAGGTGACGAAGTTTTGCATCACCGATTGTTTTTTTTTTATTTTAATTTCAATAGATTAGGTGACGAATTATTTCGTCAATTTGTCACCAATTTCTGCTTATAGTCAAATATGGCAACTAAAATTATTGTCACTAATTTTATTTTTTTTTATTCATATTCTTTACATTTACTTGCCATTACATTAACCTGTTCATTTCTAACCAAATCCATAAAAAAAACATCCATACAATCTAAAAATGCAATAAAGATGTTCACAAAGTAATTTCAACCATTTATATACAAATGATGACTTAGCTTCCAAACTTTACAGAAAATTATTTGAGTTCAAGTAATCCCACAAAAGCTATATTTTTGCCACCAATCTCATATCTGCACAAGTATAAAGGAAAATACATCAATAACAAAATAGACTGCAAACCTACATCCCCGATAAGATGTACTACAACAAAAAAATATTATTATTAGTAAGACAATGCAGAAAAAGTCCACAGAATACCCAATAACAAACTAGACAAAATAATCATAATGCAACATCATATGAAGCCAAACTATCAAAGAAATAAGACTCACAACATTCTCATCAAATAAAAACCAAACCCACATTACAAACCATGGAGAAATCATAAAGAATGCAAAAAAAATCCCAATTTAAAACAAAACAAATAAATTGAAATCCAAAACAAAAACCCAGCCACCATCATAAACACAAACCCAACCACCACAACGAATAAAAAAATCTAGCCAACACTATGAAAAAAAAAAAAAAAAAAAACCCTAGCCACCACCATAAACAAAAAATCCACCACCACCATTAAACAAAAAACATAGCCACCACCATTAACACAAAAACCAATCAATCACCAAAACAAAAAACTCAGTCATCACAATAAACAAAAAACTCAACCACCACCATAAACAAAAAATTCACCACCACTATTAAACAAAAAAACACATCCACCACCATTAAGACAAAAACCCAATCATTACCATAAATAAATAAAAACCCAACACCACCATTAAACAAAAAGCAGCCACAACCATTAACACAAAAACCCAACCACCACCATTAAACAAAAAGCTCAGCCACCACCATTAACACAAAAACTCAGCCACTACCATAAACAAAAAACCCACCACCACCATTAAAAAAAAAAAAAACATAGCCACCACCATTAACACAAAAACTCAGTCACTGTCATAAACAAAAAACCCAACCATCACAATAAACAAAAATCACAGCCACCACCATTAACACAAAAATTCAGCCACTACCATAAACAAAAAACCCAACCATCACAATAAACAAAAAGCATAGCCACCACCATTAACACAAAAATCCAGCCACTACCATTAAACAAAAAACACGCCCACCACCATTAACATAAAAACTCAGCCACCACCATAAACAAAAAACACAGTCACCTCCATTAACACAAAAACACAGTCACTACCATAAACAAAAAAATCCAGCCATCACAATAAACAAATAACCCACCACCAACATTAAACAAAAAACCCAACCACCACCATAAACACAAAAACCCAACCACACAATAAACAAAAAATCCAGCCATCATCATTAACACAAAACCCACCACCACCATTAAACAAAAAATCCAACCACCACCACAAACAAAAAACCCACCACCACCATTAAATAATATAGCAACATAAACAATATAGCAACATATACCATATACAAGCCCCAATACTAATGTTTTTAGGCAAGAAAATAAAACACTAACCAATGTGTGTTCTAGTTAGTAGATGATCTCCTCCCACGGCCACAAATGTCACTGTCACCCTTCTTCCAATTGCTTCCCCTTGACCCACTTAGAAGCTGAAAATTATGATAGAGAGCAATTAGAACAATCCCTTGCAATAACAAAGGCCACAATGCCATGAAAAAATGACAATAAGCTAAAGCAGAACACAAACGGCTATTTTTACTGTAGGCAATAAACTGATTGATGGATTGTTACTGTAGGCAATCTATTTTTTAATGGAACATTGACTTCCAAACCAAATTACCCTAGCAAGATGACATTGAGTAAATAGATGCAGTGAGGATTTTATCTAAAATTTGCAAAGAGAGCAACTTGAATTTGAGTTGAGCTGAGACTTGAGAGCATACCTGTTTATATATATATATATTTGGATAGAAATTTTTTCTCTGGTATATAAAATATGTTATTGGTAGGTGTATAACATTTTGATAATTATCATCATATTATAAATAAATGATAGTGGTCCATGTAAATAGTCGAATGGCCTTACTACCGTCCATGTAACAACCAAATTGGACAAGACATAACATAAAACGAAATCAAATTAAATAATGGTAGAAAAACAAAGAAATCAAACATTAACACGTCTCTTTTTCTGTACTTGTCAGCCTTTTAAGGATCACTATTTGAGATGCATACAAAACCAATTTATAGATAGTGCAGCACAGTTCCATAGAAACACATTAAATCTATCCAAATAAAGAAGACCCAGAAAGAAAAATTAAACTGGGTATGTAAAAACTTGACTAAAAGATTAGACAAACCCACAAAGGAATTAACTTTTACATGTAAGTTTCAAACAAAGACAAAGTCAAAAACTTTAATTTGTGTTATTTTTTCTTGCGCATAACCATGAAACAAAAGGGAAAGACTCTATTACCTTCTCCAATCCCAAAATTTATGTCCTGAAACCAACGCCCTCTCTAATCCCAAAATCAATATCTTGCTAATCCTGAAAGAAGAAAAAAGAGTGATAAGAGAGAGAAGAGTGATGATAGAGAAGATCAACGAGAGAGAGAGAGAGAGAGAGCTTACCGGTCATTTTGGGAGGTTGAGAGGCGTGGGTCTGTATGTCGGAGGAGAAAGAGAGAGTATCAGTGTTTTGTTTATACAAATAAAAAATAACGAAAAAAAATAAAAAAAATTTAGAACGCGCCTGAAAATTGGGCACCGCGCGAAAAGAAATTAAAAAAAATTTGAGAGATGATATATGCATAACATTTTTATAATATTTTCATAACAAATCATAGATGGTTAGTTGTTATTGGTTTAAATTTAAACCTAATATTAAGATTACTTTTTTGCCTCAACAATAACTGCCAATAATAACTTACCACTTAAAATTTATTATAAAAATATTGTAAAAATGTTATGAAAATATCTTTTCTGTTTGGATTTGGAAGAGGAGAGACCATAAAGCATGAGCAAGGTATTGCTTGAGTTTCTTGAAATGAGCTTCTTCTTCAGAAATACGGAGAGAGATTAACAAATCAAAAGTTACAAAACAACTGAACCTATATTTTCAAAAACTGTGTGCTCTGTACATAACAAAACAATGAGAGCCACACCCTTTTTTTAGTTTTTAATCTAGAATCAATGAGCACCACATGCTATGGCTTTACTTTTAGCTTTTGTTTTACTTCTTTTTTTTTTTTTTTTTTTATATACCATATCATACAACTGTTAGTTAAAAGTCACGTGAATTTATTTATTCTTTTTCTTTTTCTTTTTCCTTTTTGTGATAATTATGATTAGAAAAAAAAATTCAGTTAATTAAGTGAATAAACTTCAAAGTTACCTAATTTTTATATAACATTAATTAATTCTTTATAGATTTTTTTTTTTCTGATTACAACTAAACATATGTGATTGTCCATTCCAAGTCACTCTTCCTTAGGGTCCTAGAGAATAAATCTCAAATCTTTTTTATTAACCACTAAGAGCATCTCCACTAAATTAACTAGCCAAAGTCATTATTTAAAATTACAAAAACTTGAATTTAAACAATTGATTAATGATGGGGCTATTAATCTTTAACCAACTTGAAATTTTGTAAGCAAGAAAAATATATGAAGATAATGTAATCTAAAAGTAGATTTATCAAAATTCACATTGAATTAAGAAATATAAGGTTGGATTCAAGTTACACCTGATGTAACTCTAAAAAATGTTACACCACCTAATAACTTATTATTGAATTCATATTTTGAAAATTCAACCGTTGGATTACATGTTCTATATGTTCTTAACATGCATGACAATTTTCATACCAATCGGGTGTAATTTACCATTTGAACTTTTAACTCATCTTTTATGTGTTATTTTTAAACTACAAAAACTTGAATTTAGATTATTAATTGATAACATGCCTATTAATCTTTGATCACCTTGAAATTTTGTAAGCATGAAAAATATATGAAGATAACGTAATCTAAAGATAGATTTATAAAATTTTACATCAAATGTCACAATATAAGGCTAGAATCAAGTTACACATAATGTAACTCTAAAAAAATGTTACACCATCCAATAACTTATCATTGAATTCATATTTTGAAAATTCAACCGTTAGATTACATTTTCTATATGTTCTTAACATGCATGCCAATTTTCATGCCAATCGGATATAATTTACCATTTTATCTACAAACTCATATTTTATGCATTATTTTAAACTACTAAAACACGAATCTAGACAATTGATTGATGACATGACTATTAACCTTTGATCACCTTAAAATTTTGTAAACACGAAAAATATATGAAAATAATGTAATCTAATGGTAGATTTGTCAAAATTCACAGTGAATTAAAAAAATATAGAATTGGGTTCAAGTTACACCTAATGTAACTCAAAAAAATATAACATCACCATATAACTTATTATTGAATTCATATTTTCAAAATCCAACCGTTGGATTACATTTTCTATATGTTCTTAACATGCATGCTAATTTTCATGCCAATCGAATGTAATATACCATTTAATCTATAAACACATATTTTATGCATTATTTTAAACCACAAAAACTTGAATTTAAAAAATCAACTGATGATATGGCTATTAATCTTTGATCTCCTTGAAAACTTGTAATCATGAAAAATATATGAATATAATGTAATCTAACGGTAGATTTAACAAAATTCACAATGAATTAAGAAATATAGGGTTGGGTTTAAGTTACAACTAATGTAACTCTAAAAACTGTAACACCACCCAATAACTTATTATTGAATTCATATTTTAAAAATCCAATCGTTGGATTACATGTTCTATATGTTCTTAACATGCATGCCAATTTTCATGCCAAACAAGTGTACTTTACCATTTGATATTTAAACTCATCTTTTATGTGTTATTTTTAAACTACAAAATGTTGAATTTAGACAATTGATTGATGATGACATGCCTATTAATTTTTTATCACATTGAAATTTTGTAAACTCGAGAAATCAATGAAGATAACGTAATCTAACGGTAAATTTATAAAAATTCAAATCAAATGTCACAATATAAGGCTAGATTCAAGTTACACCTAATGTAACTCTAAAAAATGTTACACCACCCAATAACTTATTATTGAATTCATATTTTGAAAATCCAACCGTTGGATTAGATGCTCTACATGTTCTTAACATGTAGACAAATTTCAATTCCAATCGGATGTAATTTACCATTTGATCTTTAAACTCATCTTTTATGCGTTATTTTAAACTACAAAAACTGGAATTTAAATAACTGATTGATAACATGACTATTAATTTTTGATCACCTTGAAATCATGTAATCATAAAAAATATATGAAGGTAATGAAATCTAACGGTAGATTTGTCAAAATTCACATTGAATTAAGAAATATAGAGTTGGGTTTAAGTTACACATGATATAACCCAAAAAAATGTTACACCATCCAATAACTTATTATTGAATGCATATTTTGAAAACCCACCCATTAGATTACATGTTCTATATGTTCTTACTATGCATGCCAATGTTCATGTCAATCGAATATAATTTACCATTTGATCTATAAACTCATATTTTATGCATTATTTTAAACTTCTAAAACTTGAATCTAAATAATTGATTGATGACATGACTATTCATCTTTGATCACCTTAAAATTTTATAAGCACGAAAAACATATGAAGATAGTGTTATCTAATGTTAGATTTGTCAAAATTCACTTCGAATTAAAAAATATATGGTTGGATTCAAGTTATATCTATGTATCTCAAAACAATGTTAAGCCACCCAATAATTTATTATTGAATTCATATTTTGAAAATCCAACCGTTGGATTATATTTTCTATATGTTATTAACATGCATGCCAATTTTCATGCCAATCGAATGTAATTTACCATTTGATCTATAAACTCATCTTTTATGCATTATTTTAAATGACAAAAAATTGAATTTAAACAATTGATTGATGACATGGCTATTAATTTTTTA
Organism: Quercus ilex subsp. ballota; assembly: GCA_032727855.1. Lineage (NCBI taxonomy): Eukaryota > Viridiplantae > Streptophyta > Magnoliopsida > Fagales > Fagaceae > Quercus > Quercus ilex. The sequence continues at coordinate 25,606,739 of CM064909.1, forward strand.
TCTCCTTGAAATTTTGTAATCATTAAAAATATATGAAAATAATGTAATCTAATGGTAGATTTGTCAAAATTCACATCGAATTAAGAAATATAAGGTTGGGTTCAAGTTACACCTAATGTAACTTAAAAAAATGTTACATCACCCTATAACTTATTATTGAATTCATATTTTGAAAATCCAACCGTTGGATTACATTTTCTATATGTTCTTAACATGTATGCTAATTTTCATGCCAATCGAATATAATATACCATTTAATCAATAAACTCATATTTTATGCATTATTTTAAACCACAAAAACTTGAATTTAAATAATCGACTGATGACATAGCTACTAATCTTTGATCTCCTTCAAAATTTGTAATCATGAAAAATATTTGAATATAATGTAATCTAACGGTAGATATGTCAAAATTCACATTGAATTAAGAAATATAGGGTTGGGTTCAAGTTATACCTGATGTAACTCTAAAAACTGTTACACCACCCAATAACTTATTATTGAATTCATATTTTGAAAATCAAACTGTTGGATTACATGTTCTATATGTTCTTAACATACATGCCAATTTTCATGCCTGCCAATTTTCATGCCAAACGGGTGTACTTTACCATTTGATCTTTAAACTCATCTTTTATGTGTTATTTATAAACTACAAAATCTTGAATTTAGACAATTGATTGATGATGACATGCCTATTAATTTTTTATCACCTTGAAATTTTGTAAACACGAAAAATTAATGAAGATAACATAATCTAACGGTAGATTTATAAAAATTCAAATCAAATGTCACAATATAAGGCTAGATTCAAGTTACACCTGATGTAACTCTAAAAAATGTTACACCACCCAAAAACTTATTATTAAATTCATATTTTGAAAATCCAACCGTTGGATTAGATGTTCTACATGTTCTTAACATGCATACAATTTTCACGCCAATCGGATGTAATTTACCATTTGATCTTTAAACTCAATTTTTATGCATTATTTTAAACTACAAAAACTGGAATTTAAATAATTGATTAATAACATGGCTATTAATCTTTGATCACCTTGAAATCTTGTAATCATAAAAAATATATGAAGGTAATGTAATCTAACAGTAGATTCGTCAAAATTCACATTAAATTAAGAAATATAGGTTTGGGTTTAAGTTACACATGATATAACTCAAAAAAATGTTACACCATCCAATAACTTATTATTGAAAGCATATTTTGAAAATCTAACTATTAGATTACATGTTCTATATGTTCTTAATATGCATGCCAATGTTCATGTCAATCAGATGTAATTTACCATTTGATCTATAAACTCATATTTTATGCATTATTTTATACTGCTAAAATTTGAATCTAAATAATTGTTTGATGACATAACTATTCATCTTTGATCACCTTGAAATTTTGTAAGCATGAAGATTATATGAAGATAATGTAATCTAATGGTAGATTTGTCAAAATTCACTTCGAATTAAGAAATATAGGGTTGGATTCAAGTTATATATGATGTATCTCAAAAAAATGTTAAGCCACCCAATAATTTATTATTGAATTCATATTTTGAAAATCCAACCGTTTGATTACATTTTCTATATGTTCTTAACATACTTGCCAATTTTCATGCCAATCGGATGTTATTTACCATTTGATCTATAAACTCATCTTTTATGCGTTATTTTAAATGACAAAAACTTGAATTTAAACAATTGATTGATGACATGGCAATTAATTTTTTATCTCCTCGAAATTTTGTAATCATGAAAAATATATGAAGTTAATGTAATCTAATGGTAGATTTGTCAAAATTCACATCGAATTAAGAAATATAGGGTTGGATTCAAATTACAACTAATGTAACTTAAAAAAATGTAACATCACCCTATAACTTATTATTAAATTCATATTATGAAAATCGAACCGTTGGATTACATTTTTTATATGTTCTTAACATGCATACCAATTTTCATGCCAATCGAATGTAATTTACCATTTAATCTATAAACTCATCTTTTATGCATTATTTTAAATTACAAAAACTTGAATTTAAACAATTAATTGATGACATGACTATTAATCTTTGATCACCTTGAAATTTTGTAAGCATGAAAAATATATCAAGATAATGTAATATAATGGTATATTTGTCAAAATTCACTTCGAATTAAGAAATATAGGGTTGGGTTCAAGTTACACCTAATGTAACTCAAAAAACTGTTACACCACATAGTAACTTATTATTGAATTCATATTTTGAAAATCCAATCGTTGGATTACATGTTCTATATGTTCTTAACATGCATGCCAATTTTAAAGCCAAACGGGTGTACTTTACCATTTGATCTTTAAACTCATCTTTTATGTGCTATTTTTAAACTACAAAAATTTGAATTTTGACAATTGATTGATAACATGCCTATTAATCTTTGATCACCTCAAAATTTTGTAAGCATGAAAAATATATGAAGATAACGTAATCTAACGGCAAATTTATAAAAATTCACATCAAATGTCAGATTATAAGGCTAGATTCAAGTTAAACCTGATGTAACTCAAAAAAATGTTACACTGCCCAATAACTTATTATTGAATTCATATTTTGAAAATCCAACCGTTGGATTACATGTTCTACATGTTTTCAACATCCTGACAATTTTCATTCCAATCGGAAGTAATTTACCATTTGATCTTTAAACTCATCTTTTATGCGTTATTTTAAAATACAAAAACTGAAATTTAAATAATTGATTGATAACATGACTATTAATATTTAATCACCTTGAAATCTTGAAATCATAAGAAATATATGAAGATAATTTAATCTAACGGTAGATTTGTCAAAATTCACATTAAATTAAAAAATATAGGGTTGGGTTCAAGTTACACATGATATAACTCTAAAAAATGTTACACCATCCAATAACTTATTATTGAATGCATATTTTAAAAATCCAACCATTAGATTACATGTTCTATATGTTCTTAATATTCATGACGGTGTTCATGTCAATCAAATGTAATTTACCATTTGATCAATAAACTCATATTTTATGCATTATTTTAAACTACTAAAACTTGAATCTAAATAATTAATTGATGGCATGATTATTCATCTTTGATCACCTTGAAATTTTGTAAGAATGAAAAATATATGAAGATAATGTAATCTAATGGTAGATTTGTCAAAATTCACGTCAAATTAAGAAATATAGGATTGGATTCAATTTATATCAGATGTATCTCAAAAAAAGGTTAAGCCACCCAATAATTTCTTATTGAATTCATATTTTGAAAATTCAACCGTTGGATTACATTTTCTATATGTTCTTAACATGTATACTAATTTTCATGCCAATCGGATGTAATTTACCATTTGATTTATAAACTCATCTTTTATACATTATTTTAAATGACAAAAACTTGAATTTAAATAATTGATTGATGATATGGCTATTAATTTTTTATCTTCTTGAAATTTTGTAATCATGAAAAATAAATGAAGATAACGTAATCTAATGTTAAATTTGTCAAAATTCACATCGAATTAAGAAATATTGGGTTGGGTTCAAGTTACACTTAATGTAACTTAAAAAAATGTTACATAACCCTAAAATTTATTATTGAATTCATATTTTGAAAATCCAACCGTTGGATTATATTTTCTATATGTTCTTAACATGCATTCCAATTTTCATGCTAATCGGATGTAATTTACCATTTGATTTATAAACTAATCTTTTATGCATTATTTTAAATGACAAAAACTTGAATTTAAACAATTAATTGATGACATGGCTATTAATTTTTTATCACCTTGAAATTTTGTAATCATGAAAAATATATTAAGATAATGTAATCTAATGGTAGATTTTTCAAAATTCACATCGAATTAAGAAATATAGGGTTGGGTTCAAATTACAACTAATGTAACTTAAAAAAATGTTACATCACCCTATAACTTATTATTGAATTCATATTTTGAAAATCTAACCGTTGGATTACATTTTCTATATGTTCTTAACATGCATGTCAATTTTTATGCCAATCGAATATAATTTACCATTTAATTTATAAACTCATCTTTTATACATTATTTTAAACTATAAAAACTTGAATTTAAACAATTGATTGATTACATGACTATTAATCTTTGATCACCTTGAAATTTTGTAAGCATGAAAAATACATGAAAATAATGTAATATAATGGTAGATTTGTCAAAATTCACTTCGAATTAAGAAATATAGGGTTGGGTTCAAGTTACACCTGATGTAAAACAAAAAACTATTACACCACATAATAACTTATTATTGAATTCATATTTTGAAAATCTAATCGTTGGATTACATGTTCTATATGTTCTTAAAATGCATGCCAATTTTCAAGCCAAACGGGTGTATTTTACCATTTGATCTTTAAACTCATCTTTTATGTGTTATTTTTAAATTACAAAAACTTGAATTTAGACAATTGATTGATAAAAGGCCTATAATTCTTTGATCACCTTGAAATTTTGTAAGCATGAAAAATATTTGAAGATAACGTAATCTAACGGTAGATTTATAAAAATTCACATCAAATGTCAGATTATAAGGCTAGATTCAGGTTAAACCAGATCTAACCCTAAAAAATGTTACACCACCCAAAAACTTATTATTGAATTCATATTTTGAAAATCCAACCGTTGAATTACATGTTTTACATGTTTTTAACATGCTGACAATTTTAACACCAATCGGAAGTAATTTACCATTTGACCTTTCAACTCGTCTTTTATGCGTTATTTTAAATTAAGAAAACTGGAATTTAAATAATTGATTGATAACATGGCTATTAATCTTTGATCACCTTGAAATCTTGAAATCATAAAAAATATATGAAGATAATGTAATCTAACGGTAGATTTCTCAAAATTCACATTGAATTAAAAAATATAGAGTTTGGTTCAAGTTACACATAATATAACTCTAAAAAATGTTACACCATCTAATAACTTTTTATTGAATGCATATTTTGAAAATACAACCATTAGATTACATGTTCTGTATGTTCTTAATATGCATTCTAATGTTCTTGTCAATCGGATGTAATTTACCATTTGATCTATAAACTCGTATTTTATGCATTATTTTAAACTACTAAAACTTGAATCTAAATAATTGATTGATGACATGACTATTCAACTTTGATCACCCTGAAATTTCGTAAGCACGAAAAATATATAGAGATAATGTAATCTAATGATAGATTTGTAAAAATTCACTTCGAATTAAGAAATATAGGGTTGGATTCAAGTTATATTCTATTTATCTCTAAAAAATGTTAAGTCACCCAATAATTTATTATTGAATTCATATTTTGAAAATCCAACCGTTGAATTACATTTTCTATATGTTCTTAACATGCATGCTAATTTTCATGCCAATCATATGTAATTTTCCATTTTATTTATAAACTCATCTTTTACGCATTATTTTAAATAATAAAAACTTGAATTTAAACAATTGATTAATGACATGACTAATAATTTTTTATCTCCTTGAAATTTTGTAATCATGAAAACTATATGAAGATAACGTAATCTAATGGTTGTTTTGTCAAAATTCACATCGAATTAAGAAATATAAGGTTGGGTTCAAGTTACAACTAATGTAACTTAAACAAATGTTACATCACCCTATAACTTATTATTGAATTCATATTTTGAAAATCCAACCGTTCGATTACATTTTCTATATGTTCTTAACATGCATGCCAATTTTCATGCCAATCGGATGTAATTTACCATTTGATATATAAACTCATCTTTTATGCATTATTTTAAGTGACAAAAACTTGGATTTAAACAATTGATTGATGAAATGGATATTAATTTTTTATCTCCTTGAAATTTAGTAATCATGAAAAATATATGAAGATAATGTAATCTAATGTTAAATTTGGCAAAATTCACATCGAATTAAAAAATATAGGGCTGGGTTCAAGTTACACCTAGTGTAACTTAAAAAATGTTACATCACCCTATAAGTTATTATTGAATTCATATTTTGAAAATCCCACCGTTGGATTACATTTTCAATATGTTCTTAACATGTATGACAATTTTCATGCAAATCAAATGTAATTTACCATTTAATTTATAAACTCATCTTTTATACATTATTTTAAATGATAAAAATTTGAATTTAAACAATTGATTGATGACATGACTATTAATCTTTGACCATTTTGAAATATTTTAAGCATGAAAAATATATGAATATAATGTAATCTAATGTTAGATTTGTCAAAATTCATTTCGAATTAAAATTATAGGGTTGGATTAAAGTTATATCTAATGTATCTCAAAAAAATGTTAAGCCACCCAATAATTTATTATTGAATTCATATTTTGAAAATCCAGCCATTGGATTACATTTTCTATATGTTCTTAACATGAATGCTAATTTGCATGCCAATCGGATGTAATTTACCATTTTATCTATAAACTCATCTTTTATGCATTTTTTTAAATGACAAAAACTTGAATTTAAACAATTGATTGATGACATGGCTATTAATTTTCTATCTCCTTGAAATTTTGTAATCATGAAAAATATATGAAGATAACGTAATCTAATGGTAGATTTGTCAAAATTCACATCAAATTAAAAAATATTGGGTTGGGTTCAAGTTACACCTAATGTAACTCAAAAAAATGTTACATCACCCTATAACTTATTATTGAATTCATATTTTGAAAATCCAACCGTTGGATTATATTTTCTATATGTTTTTAACATGCATGCCAATTTTCATGCCAACCGGATGTAATTTACCATTTGATCTATAAATTCACCTTTTATGCATTATTTTAAATGACAAAACTTGAACTTAAACAATTGATTGATGACATAGTTATTAATTTTTTATCTCCTTCAAATTTTGTAATAATGAAAAATATGTGAAAATAATGTAATCTAATGGTAGATTTGTCAAAATTCACATCGAATTAAAAAATATAGTGTTGGGTTTAAGTTACACCTAATGTAACTTAAAAAAAATGTTACATCACCCTATAACTTATTATTGAATTCATATTTTGAAAATCCAGCGGTTGGATTACATTTTCAATATATTCTTAACATGCACGCCAATTTTCATTCCAATCGAATGTAATTTATCATTTAATCTATAAACTCATCTTTTATACATTATTTTAAAATACAAAAACTTGAATTTAAACAATTGATTGATGATGACATGACTATTAATTTTTGATCACTTTGAAATTTTGTATTCATGAAAAATATATAAAGATAATGTAATGTAATGGTAGATTTGTCAAAATTCACTTCGAATTAAGAAATATAGGGTTGGGTTCAAGTTACACCTGGTGTAACTAAAAAAACTGTTACACTACCTAATAACTTATTATTAAATTCATATTTTGAAAATCCAATCATTGGATTACATGTTCTATATGTTTTTAACATGCATGCCAATTTTCATGCCAAATGGGTGTACTTTACCATTTGATCTTTAAACTAATCTTTTATGTGTTATTTTTAAACTACAAAAACTTGAATTTAGACAATTGATTGATAGCATGCCTATTTATCTTTGATCACCTTGAAATTTTGTAAGCATGAAAAACAAATGAAGATAACGTAATCTAACGGTAGATTTGTAAAAATTCACATTAAATGTCAGATTATAAGGTTAGATTCGAGTTACACCTGATTTAATTCTAAAAAATGTTACACCACCCAATAACTTATTATTGAATTAATATTTTGAAAATCTAACCGTTGGATTACATGTTCTACATGTTTTTAGCATGCTGACAATTTTCATGGCAATCGGATGTAATTTACCATTTGATCTTTAAACTCATCTTTTATGCGTTATTTTAAACTAAAAAAACTGTAATTTAAATAATTGATTGAAAACATGGCTATTAATCTTTAATCATCTTGAAATCTTGTAATCATAAAAAATATACGAAGATAATGTAGTCAAACGGTAGATTTGTCAAAATTCACATTGAATTAAGAAATATAGGGTTGTGTTCAAGTTACACTTGATATAATTCTAAAAAATGTTCCACTATCTAATAACTTATTATTGAATGCATATTTTGAAAATCCAACAATTAGATTACATGTTCTGTATGTTTTTAATGTGCATGCCAATGTTCATGTCAATCGGATATAATTTACCATTTGATCTATAAACTCATATTTTATACATTATTTTAAACTACTAAAACTTGAATCTAAATAATTGATTGATGACATGACTATTCATCTTTGATCACCTAGAAATTTTGTAAGCATGAAAAATATCAGAACATAATGTAATCTAATGGTATATTTGTCAAAATTCACTTTGAATTAAGAAATATAGGGTTGGATTCAAGTTATATCAGATGTATCTCAAAAAAATGTTAAGCCACCCAATAATTTGTTATTTAATTCATATTTTGAAAATCCAACCGTTGGATTACATTTTCTATATGTTCTTAACATGCATACTAATTTTCATGCCAATCGGTTGTAATTTACCATTTTATCTATAAACTCATCTTTTATACATTATTTTAAATGACAAAAAATTGAATTTAAACAATTGATTGATGACATGGCTATTAATTTTTTATCTCCTTGAAATTTTGTAATCATGAAAAATATACAAAGATAACGTAATCTAATGGGAGATTTGTCAAAATTCACATCGAATTAAAAAATATAAGGTTGGGTTCAAGTTACACCTAATGTAACTTAAACAAATGTTACATCACCCTATAACTTATTGTTGAATTTATATTTTGAAAATCCAACCGTTAGATTACATTTTCTATATGTTATTAATATGTATGCCAATTTTCATGCTAATCGAATGTAATTTACCATTTGATCTATAAACTCATCTTTTACACATTATTTTAAATGAGAAAAACTTGAATTTAAATAATTGATTGTTGACATGCCTATTAATTTTTCATCACTTTGAAATTTAGTAATCATGAAAAATATATGAAGATAACATAATCTAATGGTAAATTTGTCAAAATTCACATCGAATTAAGAAATATAGGGTTGAATTCAAGTTATATCAGATGTATCTCAAAAAAATGTTAAGCCACCCAATAATTTGTTATTTAATTCATATTTTGAAAATCCAACCGTTGGATTACATTTTCTATATGTTCTTAACACGCGTTCTAATTTTCTTGCCAATCGGATGTAATTTAACATTTTATCTATAAAGTCACCTTTTATGCATTATTTTAAATGACAAAAACTTAAACTTGAACAATTAATTGATGACATGGCTATTAATTTTTTATCTCCTTGAAATTTTGTAATCATAAAAAATATATGAATATAACGTAATCTAATGCTAGATTTGTCAAAATTCACATCGAATTAAGAAATATAGGGTTGTGTTCAAGTTACACCTAATTAACTTTAAACAAATGTTACATCACCAAATAACTTATTATTGAATTCATATTTTGAAAATCCAACCGTTGTATTACAGTTTCTATACGTTCTTAACATGTATGCTAATTTTCATGCCAATCGGATGTAATTTATCATTTGATCTATAAACTCATCTTTTACGCATTATTTTCAATGACAAAAACTTGAACTTAAACAATTGATTGATGACATAACTATTAATTTTTTATCTCCTTGAAATTTTGTAATCATGAAAAATATATTAGGATAATGTAATCTAATGATATATTTGTCAAAATTCACATCGAACTAAGAAATATAGGGTTGGGTTCAAGTTACACCTAATGTATATTAAAAAAATGATACATCACCCTATAACTTATTATTTAATTCATATTTTGAAAATCCAACCGTTGGATTACATTTTCTACTTGTTCTTAACATGTATGACAATTTTCGTGGCAAACGGGTGTACTTTTCTATTTGATCTTTCAACTCATCTTTTATGTGTTATTTTAGAACTACAAAAACTTGAATTTAGACAATTGATTGATAACATGCCTATTCATCTTTGATCACCTTGAAATTTTGTAAGCATGAAAAATATATGAAGATAATGTAATATAATGGTAGATTTGTCAAAATTCACTTCAATTAAAAAATATAGGGTTGGATTCAAGTTATACCTGATGTATCTCAAAAAAATGTTAAGCCACCCAATAATTTATTATTGAATTCATATTTTGAAAATCCAACTGTTAGATTACATTTTCTATTTGTTCTTAACGTGTATGCCAATTTTCGTGCCAATCGGATGTAATTTACGATTTGATCTATAAACTCATCTTTTATTCATTATTTTAAATGACAAAAACATGAATTTAAACAATTGATTGATGACATGACTATTAATCTTTGATCACCTTAAATTTTGTAAGCATGAAAAATATATGAAAATAATGTAATATAATGGTAGATTTGTTAAAATTCACTTCGAATTAAGAAATATAGGGTTGGATTCAAGTTACACCTGATGTAATAAAAAAACTGTTACACCACCGAATAACTTATTATTAATTTATATTTTGAAAATTCAATCGTTGGATTACATGTTCTATATGTTCTTAACATGCATGCCAATTTTCATGGCAAACGGGTGTACTTTTCTATTTGATCTTTAAACTCATCTTTTATGTGTATTTTTAAATTAAAAAAACTTGAATTTTGACAATTGATTGATAACATGCCTATTCATCTTTGATCACCTTGAAATTTTGTAAGCAAGAAAAATATATGAAGATAATGTAATCTAATGGTAGATTTGTCAAAATTCACTTCAGTTAAAAAATATAGGGTTGGAGTCAAGTTATAGCTGATGTATCTCAAAAAAATGTTAAGCCACCCGATAATTTATTATTGAATTCATATTTTGAATATCCAACCGTTGAATTACATTTTCTATATGTTTTTAATATGCATACTAGTTTTCATGCCAATCAGATGTAATTGACGATTTGATCTATATACTCATCTTTTATGCATTATTTTTAATGATAAAAACTTCAATTTAAACAATTGATTGATGACATGGCTATTAATTTTTTATCTCCTTGAAATTTTGTAATCATAGAAAATATATGAAGATAACGTAATCTAATGGTAGATTTGTCAAAATTCACATCGAATTAAAAAATATAGGGTTGGGTTCAAGTTACACTTAATGCAACTTAAAAAGATGTTACATCACCCTATAACTTATTATTCAATTTATATTTTGAAAATCCAACCGTTGGATTACATTTTCTATATGTTCTTAATGTGTATGCCAATTTTCATGCCAATCGAACGTAATTTACCATGTAATCTATAAACTCATCTTTTATGCATTATATTAAACTAGAAAAACCTGAATTTAAACAATTAATTGATAACATGACTATTAATATTTGATCAACTTGAAATTTTGTAAGCATGAAAAATATATGAAGATAATGTAATATAATGGTAGATTTGTCAAAATTCACTTCGAATTAAGAAATATAGGGTTGGGTTCAAGTTACACCTGATGTAACTCAAAAAACTGTTACACCGCCTAATAACTTATTATTGAATACATATTTTAAAAATCTAATCATTGGATTACATGTTCTATATGTTCTTCACATGCATGCCAATTTTCATGCCAAACGGGTGTACTTTACCATTTGATTTTTAAACTCATCTTTTATGTTTTATTTTTAAATTACAAAAACTTGAATTTAGGCAATTGATTGATAGCATGCCTATTTATCTTTGATCATCTTGAAATTTTATAAGCATGAAAAATATATGAAGATAACGTAATCTAACGGTAGATTTGTAAAAATTCACATCAAATGTCGGATTATAAGGCTAGATTCAAATTACACCTGATATAACTCCAAAAAATGTTACACCACCCAATAACATATTATTGAATTCATATTTTGAAAATCCAACCGTTGGATTACATGTTCTACATGTTTTTAACATGCTGACAATTTTCATGCCAATCAGATGTAATTTACCATTTAATCTTTAAACTCATCTTTTATGCGTTATTTTAAACTAAAAAAACTTGAATTTAAATAATTGATTGATAACATGGTTATTAATCTTTGATCACCTTGAAATCTTGTAATCGTAAAAAATATATGAAGATAATGTAATCTAACTGTAGATTTGTCAAAATTCACTTTGAATTAAGATATATAGAGTTGGGTTCAAGTTACACATGATATAACTCTAAAAAATGTTACACCATCCAATAACTTATTATTGAAGGCATATTTTGAAAATCCAAACAATATATTACTGGTTCTATATGTTCTTAATATGCATGTCAATGTTCATGTCAATCGGATGTAATTTACCATTTGATCTATATACTCATATTTTATGCATTATTTTAAACTAGTAAAACTTGAATCTAAATAATTGATTGATGACATGACTATTCATCTTTGATCACCTTGAAATTTTGTAAGCATGAAAAATATTTGAAGATAGTGTAATGTAATAGTAGATTTGTCAAAATTCACTTCGAATTAAAAAATATAATGTTGGATTCAGGTTATATCTGATGTATCTCAAAAAAATGTTAACCCACCAAATAATTTATTATTGAATTTATATTTTGAAAATCCAACCGTTGGATTACATTTTCTATATGTTCTTAACATGCATGCTAATTTTCATGCCAATTGGATGTAATTTACCATTTTATCTATAAACTCAGCTTTTATGTATTATTTTAAATGACAAAAACTTGAATTTAAACAATTGATTGATGACATGGCTATTAATTTTTTATCTCTTTGAAATTTTGTAATCATGAAAAATATATGAAAATAACGTAATCTAATGGTAGATTTGTCAAAATTCACATAGAATTAAAAAATATCGGGTTGAGTTCAAGTTACACCTAATGTAACTTAAAGAAATGTTACATCACCCTATAACTTGTTATTGAATTCATATTTTGAAAATCCAACCGTTGGATTACATTTTCTATATGTTCTAAACATGCATGCCAATTTTCATGCCAATCGGATGTAATTTATCATTTGATCTATAAATTCATCTTTTATGCATTATTTTAAATAACAAAAATTTGAATTTAAACAATTGATTGATGACATAGCTATTAATTTTTTATCTACTTGAAATTTTGTAATAATGAAAAATATATGAAGATAATGTAATCTAATGGTAGATTTGTCAAAATTCAACTCGAATTAAGAAATATAGGGTTGGGTTCAAGTTACACCTAATGTAATTTAAAAAAATGTTACATCACCCTATAACTTATTATTGAATTCATATTTTGAAAATCCAACCGTCAGATTACATTTTCTATATGTTCTTAACATGCATGCCAATTTTCATGCTAATCGAATGTAATTTATCATTTAATCAATAAACTCATCTTTCATGCATTATTTTAAACTAGAAAAACCTGAATTTAAACAATTGATTGATGACATAACTATTAATCTTTGATCACCTTTAAATTTTGTAAGCATGAAAAATATATGAAGATAATGTAATATAATGGTAGATTGATCAAAATTCACTTCGAATTAAGAAATATAGGGTTGGGTTTAAGTTACACCTGATGTAACTCAAAAAACTGTTACACCACATAATAACTTATTATTGAATTATTATTTTGAAAATTTAATCGTTGGATTACATGTTCTATATGTTCTTAACATGCATGCCAATTTTCATGCCAAACAGGTGTACTTTACTATTTGATCTTTAAATTTATCTTTTATTTGTTATTTTTAAACTACAAAAACTTGAATTTAGACAATTGATTGATAACATCCCTATTTATCTTTGATCAACTCGAAATTTTATAAGCATGAAAAATATATGAAGATAACGTAATCTAACCGTAGATTTGTAAACTTCACATCAAATGTCGGATTATAAGGCTAGATTCAAATTACACTTGATGTAACTCCAAAAAATGTTACACCACCCAATAACTTATTATTAAATTCATATTTTGAAAATCCAACCGTTGAATTACATGTTCTACATGTTTTTAATATGCTAACAGTTTTCATGCCAATCGAATGTAATTTACCATTTGATCTTTAAACTCATCTTTTATGCGTTATTTTAAACTAAAAAAACTGGAATTTAAATAATTGATTGATAACATGGCTATTAATCATTGATCACCTTGAAATCTTGTAGTCATAAAAAATATATGAAGATAATTTAATCTAATAGTAGATTTGTCAAAATTCACATTGAATTAACAAATATAGGATTGGGTTCAAGTTACACATGATATAACTCTAAAAAATGTTACACCATCCAATAACTGATTATTGAATGCATATTTCGAAAATCCAACCATTAGATTACATGTTCTATATGTTTTTAATATGCATGCCAATGTTCATGTCAATCGGAGGTAATTTACCATTTGATCTAAAAACTCATATTTTATGCATTATTTTAAACTACTAAAACTTGAATCAAAATAATTGGTTGATGACATGACTATTCATCTTTGATCACCTTTAAATTTTGTAAGTATGAAAAATATATGAAGAAAATGTAATCTAGTGGTAGATTTGTCAAAATTCATTTCGAATTAAGAAATATAGGGTTGGATTCAAGTTATATCTAATGTATCTCAAAAAATTGTTAAGCCACCCAATAATTTATTATTGAATTCATATTTTGAAAATCCAACCGTTGGATTACATTTTCTATATGTTCTTAATATGCATGCTAATTTTCATGCCAATTGGATGTAATTTACCATTTTATCTATAAACTCATCTTTTATGTATTATTTTAAATGACAAAAACTTGAATTTAAACAATTGATTGATGACATGACTATTAATTTTTTATCTCCTTGAAATTTTGTAATCATGAAAAATATATGAAGATAACGTAATCTAATGGTAGATTTGTCAAAATTCACATAGAATTAAAAAATATCGGGTTGAGTTCAAATTACATCTAATGTAACTTAAACAAATGTTACATCACCCTATAACTTATTATTGAATTCATATTTTGAAAATCTAACCGTTGCATTATATTTACTATATGTTCTTAACATGCATGCCAATTTTCATGCCAATCGAATGTAATTTACCATTTGATTTATAAACTCATATTTTATGCAATATTTGAAATGACAAAAATTTGAATTTAAACAACTGATTGATGACACGGCTATTAATTTTTTATCTACTTGAAATTTAGTAATCTTGAAAAATATATGAAGATAATGTAATCTAATGATAGATTTGTCAAAATTCACATCGAATTTAGAAATATAGAGTTAGGTTCAAGTTACACCTAATGTAACTTAAAAAAATGTTACATCACCCTGTAACTTATTATTGAATTCATATTTTGAAAATCCAACCGTTGGATTACATTTTCTATATGTTCTTAACATGCATGCCAATTTTCACACTAATCGAATGTAATTTACCATTTAATTTATAAACTCATCTTTTGTGCTTTATTTTAAACTACAAAAATTTGAATTTAAACAATTGATTGATGACATGACTATTAATTTTTGATCACCTTAGAATTTTGTAAGCATGAAAAATATATGAAGATAATGTAATATAATGGTCAATTTGTCAAAATTCACTTCGAATTAAGAAATATGGGGTTGGGTTCAAGTTACACTTGATGTAACTCAAAAAACTGTTACACCACCTAATAACTTATTATTAAATTCATATTTTGAAAATCCAATCGTTGGATTACATGTTCTATATGTTCTTAACATGCATGCCAATTTTCATCCCAAGCGGGTGTACTTTTCCATTTGATCTTTAAACTCATCTTTTATGTGTTATTTTTAAACTACAAAAACTTGAATTTAGACAATTGATTAATAACATGCCTATTCATCTTTGATCAACTTGAAATTTTGTAAGCATGAAAAATATATGAAGATAATGTGATCTAATGGTAGATTTGTCAAAATTCACTTCAATTAAGAAATATAGGGTTGGATTCAAGTTATATCTGATGTATCTCAAAAAAATGTTAAGCCACCCGATACTTTATTATTGAATTCATATTTTGAATATCCAACTGTTGGATTACATTTTCTATATGTTCTTAACATGCATTCTAATTTTCATTCCAATCGGATGTAATTTACCATTTGATCTATAAACTCATTTTTTATGCATTATTTTAAATGACAAAAACTTGAATTAAACAATTGATTGATGACATGACTATTAATTTTTATCTCCTTGAAATTTTGTAATCATGAAAAATATATGAAGATAATGTAATCTAATGGTAGATTTTTCAAAATTCACATCGAATTAAGAAATATAGGGTTGGGTTCAAGTTACATCTAATGTAACTTAAAAAAAATGTTACATTACCCTATAACTTATTATTGAATTCATATTTTGAAAATCCAACTGTTGGATTACATTTTCTATATGTTCTTAACATGCATGCCAATTTTCATGCCAATCGGATGTTGTTTACCATTTGATCTATAAACTTATCTTTTATGCATTATTTCAAATGACAAAAACTTGAATTTAAACAATTGATTGGTGACATGACTATTAATTTTTTATCTCCTTGAAATTTTGTAATCATGAAAAATATATGAAGATAATGTAATCTAATGATAGATTTGTCAAAATTCAAATCGAATTAAGAAATATAGGGTTGGATTCAAGTTACACCTAATGTAACTTAAAAGAATGTTACATCACCCTATAACTTATTATTGAATTCATATTTTGAAAATTCAACCGTTGGATTACATTTTCTATATGTTCTTAACATGCATGCCAATTTTCATGCCAATCGAATGTAATTTATCATTTAATCTATAAACTCATTTTTTTTTTTTGCATTATTTTAAACTACAAAAACTTGAATTTAAACAATTGATTGATGACATGACTATTAATCTTTGATCATCTTGAAGTTTTGTAAGCATGAAAAATATATGAAGATAATGTAATCTAATGGTAGATTTGTCAAAATTCACATTGAATTAAGAAATATAGGGTTGGGTTCAAGTTAAATCATGTGTAACTCAAAAAAATGTTACACCATCCAATAACTTATTATTGCATGCATATTTTGAAAATCCAACCGTTGGATTAAATGTTCTATATATTCTTAATATGCATGCCAATTTTCATGTCAATTTGATGTAATTTACCTTTTGATCTATAAACTCATATTTTATGCGTTATTTTAAACTACTAAAACTTGAATCTAGATAATTAATTGATGACATGGCTATTAATCTTTGATCTACTTGAAATTTTGTAATCATGAAAAATATATAAAGATAATGTAATCTAACGGTAGATTTCTCAAAATTCACATCGAATTAAGAAATATAGGGTTGGGTTCAAGTTACCCCCGATGTATCTCAGAAAAATGTTACGCCACCCAATAATTTATTATTGAATTTATATTTTTAAAATCCAACTGTTGGATTACATTTTCTATTTGTTCTTAACATGCATGCCAATTTCCATGTCAATCAGATGTAATTTACCGTTTGATCTATAAACTCATATTTTATGCATTATTTTAAATTACTGAAACTTGAATATAGATAATTAATTGATGACATCTCTATTAATCTTCGATCTACTTGAAATTTTGTAATCATGAAAAATATATTAAGGTAATGTAATCTAATGGTAGATTTGTCAAATTTTACTTCGAATTAAGAAATATAGGGTTGGGTTCAAGTTACACTTGATGTATTTCAAAAAACTGTTACGCCACCCAATAATTTATTACTGAATTCATATTTTGAAAATCCAACCGTAGGATTACATTTTCTATATGTTCTTAACATGCATACCAATTTTCATGCCAATAAGATGTAATTTACCATTTGATCTATAAACTCATCTTTTATGCATTATTTTAAACTACAAAAACTTAAATTTAGACAATTGATTGATGACATGTCTTTTAATCTTTGATCACTTTGAAATTTTGTAATCATGAAAAATATATGAAGTTAATGTAATCTAACAGTAGATTTGTTAAAATTCACATTGAATTATGAAATATAGGGTTTGGTCATTTAGGGGTATTTTGGTAATTTTTAGGTTTGATGGTATTTCGATCATCTTTTAGGTGTCGGGTGTATTTTTATCATCATATAGGTTTTAGGGCCATTTTTTTCATTTTATAGGTTTCTGGGATATTTTAGTCATTTTTAGGTTTTGGGGGGTATTTTTGTAATTTTTTTTAGGATTAGGGGTATTTTTGTAATTTTTAAGCATCAAGGCTATTTCGATAAGTTTTTAGGTTTCAGAGGTATTTCGGTTATTTTTTAGGTTTAGGGGTTATTTTGGTAATTTTATTTTTGTTTTGGGGGTGTTTTTGCCAAATTTTAGGTTTTAAGGGTATTTTGGTCGTTTTTTAGGTTTCGTGTGTACTTTTGTCATTTTTTAGGATTTGGAGGTTTCGGTCATTTATTAGGTTTAAGGGATATTTTGGTAATTTTTAGTGGTTTTTGAGCATATTGGGTGATTTTGGGGGTATTTTGGTCATTTTAGAGATTATTTCATAGGTATTTTGATCATTTTAGAGATTTTGAGATATTTTGGTCGTTTTAGTTGTTTTTTAGCATAATTAGTGACTTTAGAGATTGTGGGAGTATTTTGGTCAGTCGTTGGTTAAACAATAGGTGACGAAAATTTATTTTGTCCCCCAAAACACCTATATCCTAATATTCGGTTACAAATTTAGAATTTCGTCACCTCTGGTAAGTCTTTGGTGATGCGAATATTTCGTCACCCTAAGTTTGACTTTTTTTCATGACCTATAGTGACGAAATAAATATTTCGTCACTAATTTGTACATCTTTGGTGATGAAATATTGATTTTGTCACCAATTGGTACATCTTTGGTGACAAAATATTGATTTCGTCACCAATTTTAAAAATTTTATAATATTTGGTGACAAATTCTTCTTTTCCTCACTAAATGTTATCATTTGGTGACGAAATTGTTTATCCTCACTAGATGTCGTCACTATAGCCCACTTTTGTTGTAGTGAAAAAAAAAACAGAGAAAAGACAACAGATTGGTATCAAATGATTTGTTAGGGGAAAAAAACCAGATAAGAAGAAGAAGAAAGCAAAATTCCAAGCCATATGAAGTTGTGAACGAAGCTCAAGTTTGCTTACCATTTGAAACTCTCTTCTTCAAGGCTTGGAACTTCAATGACTCAAGCACATAGGTAGTGGGTAGTAGGTGGGAGTGGAGCTTCCTCCAAGCTTCATGAAATATCTCAAATTCCCAAGATATTCATTTATCTACAAAAGAACTTAAATCTGAATTTTTAAAAATAAAAATAAACAATCTAATCCTCTTTATTAAAATTTTATCTTTAAATCACTATATTAAATTCTTAACACTGATATAGACTGCATTCATAACGTTGATATAGACTGTTAACAACACAATCAAGCAACAATCATCCTCTAACATCCGAAGTTACATTCTTTACATATACTCCTTTCAAAATTTCGAGCAAACTATATGTTGATTCAATCATTCTAATGCTATGACTAGTACGTGTTGGCTTTACAAGGCCTTGACTTAAATTTCAACAAAGCACTCAAAAGGAATGAAAATTTTATTAGAGTACTTCAAACTCACAAACAAAGAGATTAGGCTGCTGCCTTAAGAACTCACTACAACTTTTTCTCTCACACACTTTCACATCATACATCTATCCCCTTTTATATGGTGAAGTTACAAGAGCTATCATTATTGTCATGACTCTTTGTTTCATAACAAAAAACTCTAGAATGTGGAAGACTCAAAAACACAAATGTTATGGAATGACAATAGACACAAACAGTTATGGAAAAACAAAAGACACAAACAGTTATAGAAAAACAAAAAATACAATCTGTTATGAAATATCAAGAGGCACCTTTTGGTTTACCACTTCCAACACTCCCCTTTAAACCAAAAGCATCTTCACACCAAGCATTGTCCTCAATCTTCTGAATCTATCAACTAGTATGGCTTTGGTAAAAATGTCTGCTACTTGCTCTTCTATATTGCAATACTGGAGCTTCACAACTTTCTGCTTCACATAATCTCTCAAAAAATTATACTTCATGTCAATATGTTTGCTCCTTCCATGTTGAACTGGATTTTTAGAAAGTTCTATGGTAGACTTGTTATCCACATAAATAATTATGGATTCTTCTTGTGGATGATCAAATTCTTTTAATAAATTCTTCAACCATATTGCTTCACAAACAGAAGAGGATGCTGCCACATATCCAGCTTCACATGTTGACAAAACTACAATACTCTGCTTTTTTGACAACCAAGTGAAAGCTGTTGATCCAAGATAGAAAACATATCCAGTAATACTTTTCCTTTCATCTTGATCACCTCCCTAATCACTATCTGAATATCCATATAATGCGGCATCATTATTATATGAATATAAAAGACCAAAATCCATGGTACCTTTTATATATTGTTGGGAAATTTAGACCCCGGTTGATAGAATTAACAAGTTTTAAACCCAAGTTGTTAATTAGATTTATTATGAATAAAACTTGTAAAAACAAACAAACATCAATATCATGTCAAAATCATGCAGCGGAAAAATAAATAAGACAAGATATGATGACCCAGGAAAACCAATGAACCAAACTAGTTTCACAGTAAAAAACTTGAGGGGAAATCTTCCTGAAAAGCAATCCACTATAGTAAAGAGAAGTTTCAGATCTAGTACAAAACCTTTGTCCCTAAACTCTACAATCCCCGTAGATGAACTCACAGCAGAAACCTTCTACCGTTTCAGAACCTCTGAACTCTTCAATATATGAACGCCATCTTTTGATAATGCACGAATTCCAGTACGTGACTAACCAATTGCGCGAATCCTAGTACACGACTTCAAACACCAACTAGAAGAAGAAGAATGTTGGCTGTAAAGTTCTTCACTTCATCAACAATGAAGATCAAGAAGCACTTGGTTACAAAACCCTAAGGCGCAAAGATGCAGTAGCTTTTTTTAGAGAGAATAAGGCATCAGTCACATTTTGCTTATATTCTCCTTGTATTCTCTTATGTGACGGCCTCTAAAATAAGTCTTATATAGGTCTAGGGTTGTGAGAAAAGAAACCCTACACAAATACATAAGCCTAGCCCAAAAATCAGATTTGAAAATTCTGATTTCCGTAACCTCGATAGATACCTCGATCAATCGGAAGGTGTCGAGCTTTAAACCTTGACAAATACAGCTATCGAGAAGCTGTCAAGGAGGTGTCGAGGAGACAGAAGTTTTCTCGATCGATCTACCAGCTATCGAGAAGGTGTCGAAATTGCGATAAGAAAAAATTTAAGAATCTCGATAGATAGCCAGCATTCGAGAGGTGTTAAGCAGCTGTCAAGCTATCTGTCCGCAGGTGTCGAGCTATCTGTCCAGCTTTAATGAACAGTTTTTCTTCACTTGTTTCTTGGTCCAATCTTCACGGCATTAATACTAGACTTGAACAACATGTTTCTTGAAGTATTAAACACATCCTAGATCTACCTAAATACAAGTAAATTGTGTTTTGTCAAAAGATTAGCCAACTATATAAAATATTGACATATGTTCCTAACATGATCCACATATGCCCTAACATATATCTTAGGATCCTCTTTGCTACAAGCCAGTGAGATTCCTTTGGTTTCTCCATATATCTGCCCAAATGACCAACACTATAAACAATGTCTGGCATTGTGATTGAGAGGTACCTTAAACTTCCAATCAAACTCTTAGACAGCCAAGGTGGCCTTTTGGTCTCCTGAGCTAGATAACAATTCTCAAGCGTCAACCGGTCTCTCTCTCTCTCTCTCCTCGCCAATTTTCCAACCCCCGACCCTCACTTCTCACCTTTGGTTTATACCATTTTCTTAGTGGACCTGTCATGATAGGGGAATATCCTGCATGTACGTGAGTCCCTCCACTCATGAGGTTTGTGTGGCTTTCTAAGTCTTGGTTATTGTTCTAGCGTATCTAATCACGTATCTGAGATGAGACCCACAACCCTACCATTGAAACGATTTTCTTAATTGAATGAAATGAGAGATATTATTATAGGATCTCACTAAAACAGTAGTGCACCTACTCACAATAGATTTCCTACTTTATATCTTAGTATTAAGACTCTTGAAACTCGAGAAGATTTTTTTGTTTTGCTGAATAAAACTCGAGAAGAAGTTGTTGCATGTGGTAGCACCTTGCACATGTCATTCATACAAGCCATGGGTGTGAGAGGAATGTCATGGACTGTGCAAGGTCTTTCTACGCAGCAATAGGCTATGCAGCCTCATTTGGGTGCATGACTACACAAGTTGGTTTAGAGGTAGTTTGATGGTGGCTTTGCAAAGGTGTTTGTTCCATTGCATTCCGTGCATTTCAAACATTTATTGCAATGAGGTGACACATAAAGGAACCTTGCGTCAGCTTGGCCATGCATTTCTTGTTGTGCAGTGGATTGGCTGTGTGAGTGCAAGGAAGGGATAAGCTGCTTGAGTGTGTAGCATATGAAATTGGGTTGTGGCTTTGCGTGACCAATTGTGAGCCTAAATATATGGGTGGAGATGTGCTATTAGGATTTGTGGGTTGTGTTGGACAGACTTGGAGGTGGCACTGGCACGAACCAAGCCCTCCACATGGTGGTGCATGGACAAGGATGCACGTAGGGCAATATATTTTGGGCTGCTAGGTTGCTCGATCGGCAAGGCTTGTGGCGCATAAAAACATGTGCAACAAGCTGTGCCCGTGTCCAATAGGTGGCGGCAACTTGGTGTGACAGTTACTAAACAATTCTTGCCGTGACAGACTTTGTGGAAATGCTGGCCAAGACAACATGTAAAGGCTCCAAGGCAACAAGGCTGTTTGTCCTTTAGGCAGTTCCCATGTGACAGCAAGACAAGGGGCAATAGTTATTTCTTGCAAATTATAAACCTAAGTTTTTGGGGATGTCAACAAGATATGTGGGTCTGCATGTTAGGCAAAAACAAAGTGTGCATTGTGTGGGAAAACATTGTAACTCTGTGGGGTTTAAAGCCTTGGTGGCTATGTGTTTAGACTAACGTAGATTTTGGTGGGGAAAAGCCTTTGTCTTTACTTTGTTCTTTGAGGCAAAGTAACTAAAGGTTAGGAGTTTTCCCACAAGCTTTGTGTTTCTTGTGCATGTTTGCATTGTGATGTGTTTATTGGATTCACACAGACTGTTTTGAGTGTCTACTTCGTATGTGTTGGTTTAATGGCTGAGACTAAGTGGATAAATTTTTTTTTGAGAAAAACTAAGTGGATAACTTAATGAATGAAAATGATTCTATAGGAGGTTGCGTTTGTTCCTAGATTTACAACTCTTCAAGAATGTATAACTCTTCATATAATTAAGGATACAAGAATGTCTACATGTAGACGCCAAGTTTTCGGGCCATTTCGTCATTGCTCCGCTCATTTCTAGAAAAACTCAGTGCCTATGATTTCTACCCTCATGGGATTTTCATCTTATCTGGAGTCAATAAATTCAAATTATTTCAAATCATTGTAAACCTCTATGTATAGAGTTGTACAGACATCAATGAAAATACTAGCGAGTAGAGAATTATTAATAAAAAATATCTTTTTAGTGGGAAGATTCGATTTTTTTTTAATTTTTGAGAGAGTTATTAAAAAAAAAAAAAAGACAATTATATGGACAATAAAGTGTAGACACTTAAAAACAATTAAATGTGAGGTAGTGAAAATGATGTGTGAGATAATGGTGAATGAAAGACATTTTTTTTTTAATGATTGCATTGTGTTGTGTTGAATTCTTAATAGAGTAATGCAAAAAGTAAAAAAAAAAATTTCTTGATGAATTACAGAGGCTAAAAAGTTGTTAAAGTTGAGTTGAATTATTAAATAAAAAATTGAAAAGAGTAAAGGAAAAAACTAATAAACAATAAATTAAAGTTTTCTAAGTAACAATAATTAAAGTTGTACTTAACAATAATAATTTATATTAACAACTGTTAGAATGGCTTGAATTGTCAAATAAAATGGCTTGAATTGTCAACATTGGTGGCTTGACAATTAAATATCAAACCATTTGGAAGTTGCAAGAAATTGCATGATTGTTGTACGTGTAGAAATGCAAAGAAGTTTCAAGAAACATTGCATGGACTCATGGCCGAAATTATTGAATTCTTTGATAGAAGTCTTGCATGTTCTACAAACTTCACCTTTTGGCCGAAATATTTGACTTCTTGCATTCATGAATCATCAAGAAACGGTAAGAACAAAGCCAACATGAACTACATTCATGTATAGCCGAAATCTAAGAATGCTAGCCACTATTGTTGACTTCCCTAAACAATAGAAGTCTCTAGTGTGCTCTAAAGGTGGAGGTTTCGGCTAAACCTTGGCTATAAATACAATATGTGTGGAGCAAATGAAAGCATGCAAGGGTGAGCTAGGGAGATAGCAAAATAACTTCTTCTGTGTATGTGCACCAAAGATAGGAAGTTAGGGTCTTGCAATTTGTCTAAATACAAAAGGGTGTTCTCTATTTGTTTGTGAGAGAACCAAGGGTGTATTTGGGGTTTGGGTTTGTGTGAGAGTGCTTACAAGTCATTGTTGTAATCTCCAAACTATAGTGAAAATTATTCTGTCGCCTCCCGTGGACGTAGGCATATTGCCGAACCACGTAAATTCCTTGTGTCATATTTATCTTCTCTCTCTCTTCTTTAACCTTGTGTAAACAGATTTATTTCACCCAATCCGCGCAACAACAACAATAATTAATAACTTTATCATAGTAAGAGACATTTGATGATTTCCAATATTTAATTTTAGCAGCAATAATTAGTACTTTCAAAGAAATGATATGCCCCATAAGTTTATAGTTTATCCTTTATTCCCTTACTAGTATACTATGTATAAATTTCTAATAAGGAAATTAGGAGTACTGCAAGATTCATCTTTAAAGAGAACTTATGTTAACTTGAAAAATTTTCTTTGAGAAAAAAACTCTTCTTAGCATCCTAATTAATGATCAAGATGAAATAAGACTTAAAATATAATTTACAAATGGGTCATTATCAACCTCTGTATTTGCTCAACTCGCTAATACATTACACAGTCTGAGTATTTATACACGTATTGGGAATCAATAAAATATCTAAAGGAAAATATCTAGATGTACAACCTGGCAAGAATATGTTGCAACTGAATCCAATGGTTATAATAGATATTTGGAGCTGATGAAAGAGGGAAGAGTCTGAAGACTAAAATGTTGTCGTTGGCTTTAAGTGAACACACGTGAGGCTTTTGAACTAAGACTGTCACACGTGTTTCCTTTTGAGACAAAACACACAGCTTAACAATAAGTTCATTCTAAATTTCTAATACTCTGTCCATAACAGAACGTAAAGCAGTTTCTGTACAGTACATCAATTATTATATCCTGCATGTAATACAGAACAAGTTAGATAAAATAGAATATAAGTAACGAGAAGAAGTTATAGGACAAGACGAACAGAAAGAGGAGGAAAAACATATGCTTACTGTATATATTCGACGTTAATTTTTGCTGTGGGAGAGTTTGAGATGGCTGCAAAAGCATTACTCGACATGAGAAGGGTGGAAGGGCACGGCGATCGTGGGCAGTAATCCACCACCTTAACATCAATGGTGCCGTCCTTGCATGGTTTGTTATTTCCACTTAAGCACCTCAGCCTATAACGCCTCCCGCAGGCAGCACCATTATCCCACAATCCCTTACTCACTGCCACAAAAAGATTTCCTGGAGGGAACTGATCTTGTCGGTTTCCATTGCAACGTGTGGCTGCATTAAGAGATTCTAATTAATTAATGAGCATTTTAATTAGCTTATCAAAACCTAACTAGGCATTACATGTATGCTTATACTATACTGTACCACTAGGGGTGTCAATGTTCGACCCAACCCGCGAACACGACACGAACCCAACACGGGTTTTTTCGGGTTAGGGTTGGGCTTTAATGGGTTTGGGTCATAAACAGGTTGACCCGAAAGCGACATGATAAAAAACGTGTCATAAGCAGGTCAACCCGCGTAACCCGCAATAGACACGTTTGACACGCCAATTTATTTGTGTCAACCTAAAATGACCCACTTAACACAACCCGTTTAACTTGTATGACAAATAAATATTTATTTTATTTTAGATTTGTCAAATACCTTTTATATCCAACATATATTCTAAATTTAAAAATAAAAGTGAGCAATTACAAAAATTTATAAGGGATATAGTTGGAAATTGAAACTTTACAAACCCTAGAACTACTAATACTTTTTTTTTTTTTGGGGCATAGAACTTACACAAATAAAATTGGATGAGCTTGTGGAAGATGTTATGAATTTGGACATCAACAAAGAATCTATGGATGATAATTGTAGGGACTGGGTTTGAGTACTTCTACTGTTGAGTGAGTGGACTCAAGCCCAGTTAGCCCAATACAATGAATTTGTAGAGAATGGGTTCAAGAACCAGGCCTTAGCAAGCGAACAACGTCCAAGGCAGGGTTCGTCACCGTCGAACACAGGCCAATCGAAATTATCCTCAAAAATCTGTCCTCGGTCCGGTCCGAGGAGCTTGATGGTAGTCCTTCTCTCTCTCTTGAGGAAAAAGTTCCTCTCCCCCCCCTTTTTAATCTGTTTCTTCTTCTTATATAGTCCTCTTTTAATGATCCCCTTCCTCCACTTGTTGATCATCCACGCCTCTTTCTGACAACCCGTCCCATCAGCCGCCTTACCAAAACTCCCAGTGAGTTGTAGCAACTAAGGTAGCACTGATCAGGGGTCATTTCCCCATTAATGCTGCCGAAACACTAGTCGTGCGCATTTAATGTGGAAGTGACAGTTCAATCCTGATTTTGCTCCTCGGCCATTCTTCCACGGCTGATGTGTTGTACTTGGTCTTCCTCCTTGGGTGTCCCGGAGGGCTGCCTATGGTAGCCTGTTACTTCCTCCTCCCATGGTCTTGCTTGGCCGAGGACATGGTTGTCCTCGGCGAGGGTACTGAGCTTCCTCTTCCTCGGCATGGGCCTTGGGCTTGGTATAAAGTGGGCCACTGGGTTGCCAAATTCTCCGGCCGCACAATAATTGTGGTCATAGTCAGGATTAGTTTATTGTTTGCTCAAATTCTTTCAATATTGATACTTAGCATTTGGCGAGTTCCAAGAATATTATATTTTTGTTGAACTATGTTATTTTATTTTTGTTAAACTATGTTATTTTATTTTTGTTAAACTTTGTTATTTTGAATTTGAGTTGAAGTGTATGCACTTCTTTTGGAGTGTGAAGAACTTATTTCTAGATGAATGTTATATTTTTGTTGAACTATATTATTTTGAACGTGGGTTGAAGACTTGAAGTGTATGCATTGCTTTTTGGGATGTAAAAAGAATGATTTATAGATGGATGTTATATTTAATATTATGCATGTTGAAATGGGTTGTATTACATTCATGTCAACCCAACACAACTCGTTTATTAAGCGTGTCAAATGGGTTGGGTCAGGTCAACCTGCCTTATTAACAGGTCGGGTTAGGATTGAAGGATCATGACACGATTATTAAATGGGTCGGGTTAGGGTTGAGTTATTTAGTCGAATACTCCTACCTTGACACGACACGAACTCGACACGCTAACCCGAAGTGACACCCCTATGTACTACTACCTCCGTCACACTTTGTTTATCTTCTATTCCATTTTGGAATGTCCTAAAATATTGTCCTGTTTCTAAAAATAAAAATTATTAATTTACTAATTTTTCTATTATACCCCTATTTTATTAATAATTCAATTTTTTGATAAATTTATTTAAGAGTAGTTTTGGAAACTTATACATTTTTAAAAGGTAGACAGAATAATAAATGATATTCCCTTCAAAAGTTTGACTTTTCAAACAGGACAAACAAAGTAGGATGGAGGGAGTATTTTTTTGGCGAAAACACTATTTTGATCCCTACATTTTTGGATTACAATCAATTTAGTCCCTACATTTTGGGAGCAATCAATTTGGTCATTGCTATTTTCAAGTCACAATTAATTTGATTCCTACTGTTAAATGACTAACGGAATCTGCTTAGGTGGCAAACGGAATGCACACATGGCATAAATTAAAATAAAATATAAATAGTGCTTCCACATCAGCCTTCCACGTCAGCTTCCTCTACTGTTAAAATCGCACATGAGTCTCACGTGACTCACTTATCATCAACATCATCCTCACTTGGCAAAAACACAGACACGATTGAATTCTTAATCCCAAAAATGAAATTTTGAACCCTAACCCCTTCTTCTTCATAGCCATTAACACAGACATGATGAACAAAGCTCCTCAATGAACATGAACTCCTTCTTCTTCATAGCCACATCTCTTCTCACCTAATCCCCAAGATCAAAGCTCCTCTCATCTCGCCGATTCCATTGCCGATTCCCAATTGAGCTCTTGACCCTCAAAGAGACGAAGAAACAGAGAACCCAAACGTCAATGACAAACCCAAACAGCAGGTGAGTTGTTATGTGTACTTTCTTTGTGAATTTTAAGAATAAGTATTTCAGAATATTATTCCACTTATAATGGGTTTGTGTTTGACACCTTTTCGGGGACCACAAAACATTGACACCTTTATTTTTTGTCGTGTCTTTGGTTCTGCTTTTATACTTTTGCTATTTTTATAACTATTGTTTAACTGTTATTAGCTTTGTTATTGACTGTCTGTTGGTGCTTTTCTATTTTATCTTCTTGGGTCAAGGTAGTCAATGTGTAAGCTTGTTAGCATGTGAAAGTGTAAGTCATTAAAAAATTTCTTGCATCCTTATCCCCAAAAAAAAAAAAAAAAAAAAAAAAAAAAAAAAATATTGCATAATTCCATTATATATATATATATATATTTTTTTTTTTTTTGTGAAAAAATATAGAATTAATAGTATTTGTTTTCTCCACTAATTGGCAATAGCAACATGACAAATAAGGAAGCCACATGAGGTGACATTGAATAAATTTGCAATCACTTGAAAACTAGATCGTGGCAGGTTTTGTCACATGGGTAGGCACAGTCTCTAAATGATACCAGTCTCTAAATGACTTTGCAATCAACGGCATAAAGAATATTATTGTTTTTTGTAACAGTATAGATTTTATAATGTTTGGTTTTTTGTTGTTGTTTATTCTTGTGTGTATTTTTGCATGCAAAATGGATGCCCAATATTTTACTATGAATGTGCATCATGGTGGTTATTTCACTCTTAATCCTCGTCAGTACATGGGAGGTGCAGTGGGAATAGTGGATAATTGTAATGCTGAGATGTGTTCGAAATGTGAGATTAAGTCTATATGTAATCAGTTTGGGTATACTTCTCTTAGCAAGTTGTGGTATAGGATGCCTAGTGTGAACCTTGAGAATGCATCGTTCCACATGATTGTGAATAATAATGATGCAATGTTCATGGCAAACTTGGTTGCAGGTTATGGAGAGATTGATTTATTTGTAGAGCATCCAATTGATGAGCCTATCGAGGTAGAAGTTGAAGAGATCCATTCTAGGAGTTTAGAGCTAGGTAAAGAACCTGTTATTGTCACCGATAGTGGTGAAAGTGATAGGGAAGAGGAAGATGCAGCATTAATGCACCTCAATCAAAATTCTGATAGTGGCGACAGTTGGGATAGTTATTGGGAAATTTAGACCCCGGTTGATAGAATTAACAAGTTTTAAACCCAAGTTGTTAATTAGATTTATTATGAATAAAACTTGTTAAAACAAACAAACATCAATATCATGTCAAAATCATGCAGCAGAAAAATAAATAAGACAAGATATGATGACCCAGACAAACCAATGAAACCAACCAGTTTCACAGTAAAAAAATCTGGGGGGAAACCTTCCCGAAAAGCAATCCACTATAGTAAAGAAAAGTTTCAGATCTAGTACAAAACCTTTGTCCCTAGACTCTACAATCCCCGTAGATGAACTCACAGCAGAAACCTTCTACCGCTTCAGAACCTCTGAACTCTTCAATATATGAACACCACCCTTTTTGTTGCATGGATCCCAGTACGTGACTAACTCCTTTGCATGAATTCCAGTATGTGACTCACTCACCAACTTAAGGAAGAAGAATGTTGGTTGTAAAGTTCTTCACTTCATCAACAATGAAGATCAAGAAGCACTTGGTTACAAAACCCTAAGGCGCAAAGACGTAATAACTTCTTTTAGAGAGAATAAGGCATCGGTCACCTTTTGCATATGTTCTCCTTGTATTCTCTTATGTGACGGCCTCTAAAATAAGCCTTATATAGGTCTAGGGTTGTGAGAAAAGAAACCCTACACAAATACAAAAGTCTGGCCCAAAAATCAAAATTTTGAATTTTCGTAACCTCGACAGATAGCAGGTGTCGAGAAGGTGTCGAGTAGGCGTTGATATTTAATAAATCTCAACAGATACAGCTATCGAGGAGGTGTCGAGAAGGTGTCGAGGGGACAGAAACTTTCTAGATCAATCGACCAGCTATCGAGAAGCTATCGAGATTGCGATAAGAATCAGCTGAAGAGCTCGACAGATAGCCAGGTGTTGAGGAGGTGTCGAGAAGCTATCGAGCTATCTGTTCGCAGGTGTTGAGCTATTTGTCCAGCTTTATTGAACACCTTTTCTTCACTTGTTTCTTGGTTCAATCTTCATGGCTTTAATACTAGACTTAAACAACATGTTTCTTCAAGTATTAAAAACAACTTAGATCTACCCAAATACAAGTAAAGTGCGTTTTGTCAAAGGATTAGCTAACTACATAAAATAGTGACATATGTTCCTAAAGGATTAGCCAACTACATAAAATAGTGACATATGTTCCTAACAAGTGAAACACATATATCCTAACAATAGTGATGATGATGTGGTTGAACAAGTGGAGCAAATGGGTGCTGAGGTAATGAACTCCGATTATGAGATTGAGGAGTTATTAAGTCTTGATGAATCATCTTCATCAGATGATGATGATGATGATTTTGTTGATAATTCTATTAGGATGAGCAATTATCCAGTTTTTAAGCCAGTATTGAAAGCTGAAAATATTAGGTTTGAGAAGGATATGCTTTTTAACTCACCTAAGCAATTCAAAGATGCTATCACTGAGTATGCAGTGTATGGAGGATGGGGGACCAGGTTTAAAAAAAATGATAAGAAAAGGGTTAGAGCTATTTGCCAAGAAGGGTGCAAGTTTATAGCTTACCTGGCAAAGATTTCAAGGGAGATGAGCTACCAACTCAAAACACTAAACTTGGAACATACATGTAGCAGGAGTTATAAAAATCCTAGGTGTACTGCTAAATTCCTTGCCAAGAAGCTGGTGAAAAAAGTGAGGCGTCATCTTGAGCTTAAGGTTGCAGAAATTCAAAATGTTGTGCATGAAAAATATGTGGTCCAGATAAGTGCTAGCAAAGCAAGTAGGGCTAGGGGTCAAGCTCATGAATTTGTTAATGGGTCTTACACAGAACAATATAACAAGCTATGAGACTATTGTGCAGAGTTAAGGAGGTCTAGTCTTGGTAGTACAATACTTATGAAGGTACAAACCTTCAATGAAGGTGATTTAGCAGCTGAGATGGATTTGCTGCCTGGGATGCCTTATTTCCAAAGGTTGTATATGTGTCTAGAAGCTTGTAAGAGGGGATTCTTGGCTACATGCAGGCCAATTATTGGTTTGGATGCTTGCCATTTGAAGACCAAGTTAGGTGGACACTTGAATGCTGCAGTTGCTAGAGATCCCAATGAAGAATATTTCCCTCTAGCAATTGCAGTTGTAGAAGCCGAAACCAAGGATTCATGGACTTGGTTTCTAAATTTGTTGCTTGCAGACATAGGTGAAGCTAGGAGGTGGACATTCATATCAGACCAGCAAAAGGTATGTATTACAACTTTATTTTTCATGGTTAATGTTTGAGAATTTTCAAGCAAGCTACATTATTCTGTTAGAGTTACTGACTTTACCTCTGTCTTGGTAGGGCTTGGTGCAAACATTTGCTGACAATTGGCTACAATATGAACATAGGATTTGTTGTAGACATTTGTACAATAATTTGAGGAAGAATCACCCCGGTGTTCTTATTAGGGAGTTTTTCTGGAAAGCTACAAAAGCAACATATCTCCAAGAATATGAGAGGGTCATGAATGAACTAAAAGAAATTGATGAAGGGGCATACAACTGGTTGCAAGACCATTCAACAACAATTTGGTCTAGACATATGTTTCGTGGGGATGCAATGACTGATACGATACTGAACAATATGTGTGAGAGTTTCAATAGCAGGATCTTGAAATTTAGAGGGAAGCCCATAATTAGCATGGTAATTTATCTACATTCTTTTGTAAATTTTCACTTTAATTGTAATTTAATAGTGTGATAATTCATTTTTTCATTTGTTTGTGTATTCAGCTTGAGGACATTAGATTGTATTTAATGGGATGATTTCAACCAAACAAGGAAACAATCTTGAAATTTGAGTCAGAGTTGAGTACCAAGGTTAAGAAGAGGTTGTACAAGGAGAAGCTTGGAAGTGGCAAGTGGCTAGCTTGTTGGGCTGGTCATACCAAGTTTGAGGTCAAAAATGGGGTTAATAGCTTCATTGTGGACTTGGCTGAATACAAGTGCAGTTGTAGGAAATGGGAGATCACTGGTATACCTTGCTGCCATGCCATTTCATGTATTTTTTTCAACAGAGAAAATGCTGAAAAATATGTAAATGACTGCTACAAAGTCAATGCGTATAAGGCATGCTATGAGCCAATGATAGAGCCAATCAATGGGCAGAACATGTGGCAATCAACTGGACTTCCTTTTGTGCAACCTCCCATTAAACGTAGACCGCCTGGCAGGCCTAAAAAAAGTAGAGTAAAGGAACCTGATGAACCAACCCGCCACACCAAGCTTAGAAGAGTAGGAGTCCCTAAGAAGTGTAAGGCATGTGGGAGGTTAGGCCATAACAAAAGAAGTTGCAAAGGGGAGGTTGGAGGAAATTCTTCACTTCTAGGAGCTACCAAAAAGCCAAAAAGGAAAAGAACCAACACAAAGATGTAAATACCTGATCTAAGGCTTTATGACTATCTTGTATTGTTTTTTTTTCCTCCATTTTTAGTATACCTAGTTTTTTTTTTTCTCAATTTTTATTACTGTTTAATGTTGTAGTTTTGATTATCTTGTATTTGCTGTCTGTAGGGGCATGAGGGTGGTCCAAGTGGTGGATCTCCCACTATTGAACCAAATCAGACAAGTGCACCACCTACCAACAGTGAAGCAGAATTCCCTTGTGCACCACCCAACTCCAATGCTACCACTTCCACTCCAAGTAGAAACAGCTGTAGGGGTTCAACAAAGTCAAAAAAAAGAACAATCACTGATGAGACTCTAAGAGCCACTACAAATGCATCAAGGTATATGGATGCATTGAGGTTTAGTGAGAGCCAATCCTTTATGCATGGTCCAAGATTGTAAGCAAGATGTACTAGAGTTATTTTGTAGAGGAAAGCAGCTTAATATCAGAGGGTAGCTTAATATTTTGTTACTAGTTGGAACTTATATTAAGATGATTTTAATTGATGTTAATGGCCTCCTTGATTTTTGTAAGGCCTTCTTCACATTTGTTTTATAATTGTGTTGACCATTGGAATGTCCTTAACTGTTTACAAGCTGGACAGTGGCTTTTATTAGCTAAACAATGATTTTCATTGTCAATGGAATCAAAATTTATTTTTTTATTTGTTTGTGAATGTGATTCTGATTTGTGGTTAAACACACAACAAGTTATTTATTGTTGATGGTTATGGGATTGAATTTTTTTTTTTTTTTTAATGGTAGTTAAACCCAACAGGTTCATTTATGTTATACAGTGGAATTAATGAAATCATTGTCAATTTTGTTGAGCCATCACAGGGCAGTTAGTGGAGATGATGCAATTGCACTTGGCAGTAAGTGCATTGCACAATTTCAGCTATTGCACAATCTGCAGATTACTTGATTTTCAAACCCCTTAAAGCTCAACTGCAGATTACACAACAGCAAAAAAAAAAATACACCATTTGGGGAATAAGATTGCCATTTCATTAAAGTGAAAAGTACAACAAATAAACTATCAAAACCTTAAATATATCTGACAGAACTAGCAAAATTATCATACATAACGAACAGATGCATTGATACTTGGAAACACGTTGACAAAAAACACTCCACTACATCAAAAACTTTTCTTAGTTTTTTTCTCTCTTAGTTTAAGGACAATAAACCCAGCCCTTTAACCCACCAAAACTACAATCACACAAATGCAGATCCCATATATTACCAATGACACTACCAAACACATTGTCAAAACCTTTTTCCTCTTAACAATTTGCAACTTGAAGTGTGATAATCTCTCTGCCTCTGCTATATAAGCACCTTGTCTTGCTTGTCGCACTCATATATCTCTTCATTAAGTCATTGAAAATTTTTTCATCAGCAAACAACCTGCAATTGAGTTTACAGTGTTAGTTGGCCTATTAAAATAACATAACTTTGATTAAAGCACTACCCCTACCCTGGTTGTAAGGACAAAGAATTCAATTAGGATTTCACAAAATTGAACTTGATTGCTTATATGAAAGCCTCCAAATAAAAGCATAGTTAGCTACAAAGTATATGAACAAACATGGTGACCCACACATCATTCTAATTAACAATATGTCACAAACCCATTATAAGTGGAATAATATTCTGAAATACTTATTCTTAAAATTCACAAAGAAAGTACACATAACAACTCACCTGCTGTTTGGGTTTGTCATTGACGTTTAGGTTCTCTGTTTCTTCGTCTCTTTGAGGGTCGAGAGCTCAATTGGGAATTGGCAATGGAATCGGCGAGATGAGAGTGGAATCGACGAAATGAGAGGAGCTTTGATCTTGGGGATTAGGTGAGAAGAGATGTGGCTATGAAGAAGAAGGAGTTCATGTTCATTGAGGAGCTTTGTTCATCATGTCTGTGTTAATGGCTATGAAGAAGAAGGGGTTAAGGTTCAAAATTTCATTTTGGGATTAAGAATTCAATCGTGTCTGTGTTGTTGCCAAGTGAGGATGATGTTGATGATAAGTGAGTCACATGAGACTCATGTGCGATTTTAACAGTAGAGGAAGCTGACGTGGAAGGCTGATGTGGAAGCACTACTTATATTTTATTTTAATTTATGCCATGTGTACATTCCATTTGCCACCTAAGCAGATTCCGTTAGGCAGTTAACGGTAAGGACCAAATTAATTGTGACTTGAAAATAGCAGGGACCAAATTGATTGCTCCCAAAATGTAAGGACTAAATTGATTGTAATCCAAAAATGTAGGGATCAAAATAGTGTTTTCGCCTATTTTTTTTACCTAAAGGAAAAGCAAAAAGGATTGCCAATTCAATATGGTAGCGAGTTGTCAAAAGGAATAATTTTAAAGTTATGGAATCTGTCTTATTACTGCGCTTGAGATGTATCTAGCTCCAAGAACCTAGTAATTTAGTGACATTATTTGCTCTTCTTTATTGAGATATTTTTAGTATTTTAACAAATGGAGTTAATCTCGTACCAGAAGTTGAACCAGTTTGGACAGCAGAACGATATATTTGGGTACCCGTCAATACCAGTGTACTGTTTCGAGTTTTCTACTATTTTTTATATTTATAAATATATATAAATATATATTTAATAAAAATAAAAGTTTACCATAAAACATTACTTCAATTTAGAACAAATTATTTATGATTTTAGTCTTTAGCATCAACTAAAAAAAAAAAAAAAACCACAATATAAAAAACAGAAATCTTAATTGGAAACTGAAACTGAAACTGAAACTGAAATTGAAATTGAAATTGAAACTGAAAACTTTTTGCTGAAAGTATTGTAAATAAAGGTAAAAGTTAGCTGAAATAGTACAGTGGGGCCCATGAATATTATCAAAAAGTGAAGTGGGACCCATAAGTAGTAGTAAAAATAAGCTGAATAGTAAAATAAGTTGACAAAAATAATTTTTTCCAAACACGCACTAAGAAAACAAATAATACAAATAAGTTACCATTCCGCTCTTACAAAAATTTGAAAATTACAAAACTAAAAAAAAAAAAAAAAAAAGCTTTTTTTTTTGTATCAACCATTACGGCCCAGTACATGGCTGGTATTTAAACTGGTATAAAATAACTGCGTTTCAGTATCCGTGCACGAACCAGAATGGTATGTACCAACTATATTGGCCAATACAGTGCGGTATCGACCATCTTGGTTTTAATTATTGAATTAAAATAATAATAATAATAATAACTAGTCGTCAACCCGTGCGATACACGGGTTAATGATTTATCCGAGTAGTTTTTGCTATGAATCATGTGAGTTCAAGCTTATAGAACATGTTTTAGCGTCCATTTAGGGCTTCTTTTTTTTTTTTGTACAATAGCATCCATAAAGTTTCTAGTTGAAACACTTAGACATGTTATGTGGTTCAAGCTAATACAAAGTTAGAACATTTGTGTCTGTAACTTACTCATGAACAAATAATTAGAAAGCTGGTATTACATTTTGAACATAAGCTGATAATACATGTTCACCTTGTAAAATAACACAAAACAAATAACTAGAAAAATAAAATAAAATCCTTTGCTAAGTAGATAACTTGAAACTTTCTTACATCTGAATCCTTGTGTGTTGTATATTGCAACTTACTGAGGTAATTTCCCTTTGAATTCTCCCCTGGGGTTTTGCTGCTTCTATTTGAACCATTCACTTTCCTCTTTGATTGCTTATCATCCAAATCAAAAACTCCAATTGATCCTCTACCCAAGATGGAAATTCCTACATACACTTTCTTTGGGTCTAGCACCAAGACTCGCACAAACATACACATAAATAAGTACATAAATATTCATACTAAATTATATACTTTTAAGATCTTAGCAAAATCAAGTTAGGATCTAAGACACAAACATCCATCTCTAAAGTATGCATGCAAATTTGGTCTAAGACACACACACGCATGTATGACCAAGACTCACACAAACATACACATAAATAAGTACATAAATATTCATACTAAATTATATACTTTTAAGATCTTAGCAAAATCAAGTTAGGATCTAAGACACAAACATCCATCTCTAAAGTATGCATGCAAATTTGGTCTAAGACACACACACACACCCATACATGTATATATATTCAAACTATATAATATGATTCTAAGATTTTACCAATATCAAATTTGGATCTAAGACACAGAAATCCCATTGCAAAATATGCATGCAAATGCTACAAGCATGTAACAAAGCCTCAATATTTACTTTTCCTTTATTACCTATGTGATGTTCAAAACAACAAATTATATGGCATTCAACCCAAGTTCTAAAAATCATGAAGTAAAACTAACCATGCCTAAAATTTTGGAATTGAATTAAATATAGAACTTTCACCACCAAAAACAAACTATATAACCATCAACAGTGTAAATAAAAATACCATTACATCTCCAAAGTAGAATTTGGCTTTTGGGGCCAACTGTGCCATAAGAACAGCTACTGCATTGGTAGCATTGTTCTCATTATTAAAAAGATCAAGATGCCAAAAAAGTAATGATAATCTAAACTTTTATTCCTAACAGATAAGGTATATTCAAAATTTTCCCCAAATAATTTGATTGAAGAATTGAATTTGACTCATTAGGAAATTTCAAAATGTCATTTCAACTTCATCTATGTAATAACTAATGCAAAAACAAATTAAGCACTGCAAGATTCACCATTATTTCATTGTTTTAGGTCACTTGGTTTGATGATCATATTGCTAACCTTACTATAGAAGATAGATAAAAAAGAAAAAATTAATAAAACTGAAGTCATTGGACTTACCCCTCCATGTGCAAAAGCAATGGCCATGATAGTTGTAGCTTCTACAACCCGTGATAAAGGAATCCACATAAAACCCAAAATTTTTAGTATTTTGTTTTTTGAAGCAAGATAGAAGAGTAGAAGAACCAATCAATGAGAGAGATTGAGCCAGCAATAATGAAAAAATAAAAAAGAATGGATGATTATGAAAATCTAACATTGCTTTTCTAACCTTTTCCTTCTCAAGTTTGTTGTATCCAAACAAACCCAATCTTTCTTGGACTGCATTAGATCAAAGGTCAAATCCTTTCTTATACAAATAAGATGCCCAGGGGGTAAAATTTCTAACATTAAGCAACTTATAATTTAGTACCAAACAAATAAGATAAAGTAATGGAATTTTCTTTGTATTTCCATCTTTTTTATTCTTCCTGATTCATACAAATCAAAGTATCCACATGATGCTGCTTGAATTAAACATGAAAGATCTAATTTCTTCCGATTGAATATACTTCCACAAAAAGAAAATGAAAAAAAAAAAAAAAAGCTGGTTGTTTGTGGCATAATAAAATATATTCTACTAAAGTATCAATTTGAGCCACTAAACTTCTTCATCTAACTATGAAGCTAATAACATTTGTCTTTATTATTCTTATATTTGCAGCTATGAATTTTCACCCAAAAAAAAAAATTTTAAAGAATATTGAATGGCTTTCATAACTGGGACATTCATTAAGGTAAAGTTGGCATGCCATAAGATGACAAAAGAGTATAGTGATTTAAAGAACATAAGGGGGAAAGGCCTATTCAACCATCTTGCATTTCCTTTAGATTCAACCCTACACCAAGTTGTTAAAAGAGAATTTGCATTGTCAAATAGCTTTTTTTTCTTTTCTTTTTTGATAAATAAACATTGTCAAATAGGTCATTACATCTCACTCATTATTTTCTCTTAAGTTCACTAATCCACAAACAAATTAAATAGTGCTATTTATCTCATGTGAAAATAGTTAAGTCATTCCCATTGTATTTAAGTGTTCCTATCACCAATCCTTTTCTGTTGGTGTCTACTCTTGCACCTTGCCAATATGCTAAGCTCCCCACCTCATCCATTTTACACAGTTCCTAGTGGGACTCTAGATTCAATCTATAGATTGTTATTGCTGAGGCAGCAGCTATAGCTGGGCCAGGAAACATTTAGTGGCCCACTATTGGACCAGTTATTTGGATAATATAGTTTGTGAGTGTGATATAGTATTAGTGTCACTTTTGGGTCATTTAATTAAGTTCTTGTGTTTTGCACATTTGTAGATGACCAAAAGTATAGTACTTTTTGAGGAATTTGCAAAGGACCCTGAACCTATTGTCTCACAAAGTTATGAAGTTGCTCTAAGCATGCTTGAGTTTGAAAGATCAGGAAAATCATTTGAGGTATACTCTCTAAATTTGAAATATATTTAAAACATTGGTTTGTTTTCAAAAGTGACTGACAACTATTATTTGTGCAGTACCTTTTCATGCAAGCTCCCCTTGTGCATTAAATTATTCCAAATTTTGACAAAGTAGTCATTGCATCTATGTACATATTTGAAGAATGAGCTGTAATATGAAAAGGAATGAGCTAATGATGAGCAAGCATGAAGTTGGGAAGGAAATAAGTGAGGAAAGAAGTAGGAAAGTCAGAGAATTACACAATCTTGACCTCTGTTGCATTATTCTGCTAATTTATGACCATACTCAATGAACTGATCTGAGTTCATAAGTGTATCACTACTCTACCTGGGACTCTATGTAAGAACATGCTTGTGTGCTTCAAGAAGAGCACTCTAAGCTTATGGAGATTCTCATCAATTTAAAATCCAATAACATGTAAAACCACATCAAGCTCAAACAAATTCACCCTAAACAGACTTCAGATTAGCCACAAATAATCACAAATGCATTGGAAAAAAAATCAAACAAAGAAAATCTAGGGGAAAGAGAGAGAAAAAAAAAAAAATCTAATAGTGGATTGCTACCTGCAAAACAATGTGAAAGCAGATTGTTGTAATAGAGCTACATCTACATTTAGTTTAATTGATCCAGCCTTAGCATGTTGATCAGAGTACCACAGTGTTCCACCTAGTTCCTTGGGTTCCATATAGGTTCAAAAGTAAAAGGTATGAGACCCCACCCATCTATGGTAGGTTATTCCAGCTTCTTAGTGAGTCCATCCCTCACTCCAAGATCAACTATCTCTACAAAACCTAATGAATATATCAAAAATTCTAAAACCAAAACATTCCCATAAAACCACAATACACAGTTTATTTGCAAATAGAATGTAATAAACCATTTAAAAACAAAAACCCAATACAAAATTTTCTCAATTGAGTCTAATTTTACAAATTTTGAAAACCAAAATGACATAAAAAGCATATCAAGATCCATTTAACAGGAAAAAAAAAATCAATTGAAAGATCTAAACTTATATGTATGTATCTTATAACTCAAACCCAAATAGACAACAAAAACAGGGGTAGGCATATAAGAGAGAGAATCAGATCAAACACATATTTCTATTTTTGCTTACTTTGAGATTGAATTCCAAGAATGAAACTTAAAATCCAGAATTCCAACAACAAAAACACACAAAAAGCTCTTTATCTAACATATCCGAAAGGGCATTTAAAGAGTGATGTTAAAAATACTTTGAGGAAAATCACAATTATTAACCAAACAATCATACGTAGAATCCTCACTGAGACCCAATATCAAACACTTCATAGGCAATAGTCTCCAATAATTGAATAACAAAAATTGATATTTCAAACACCCTAATTTTAAACTCAACAAATTAAATTTGGAAAAAAAAAATCCAATGAAGATTGAAAAGGGGGGAAAAAAAAACACTCAAACACACAAAATTGAAATTTTTAGTTTGAATTGCCACAACCACCTTTCAATTTCAATAGCAAAATGGGTCTTTTGAATCAAAACCCAATAGTTTTAATCTACAGAAATCAAAAGGCTATTAGAGAAGTTATGGTAGTGGTGGAGCCACTAATAGTGTAGCTCGGTCATGGGA
Organism: Quercus ilex subsp. ballota; assembly: GCA_032727855.1. Taxonomy (NCBI): domain Eukaryota; kingdom Viridiplantae; phylum Streptophyta; class Magnoliopsida; order Fagales; family Fagaceae; genus Quercus; species Quercus ilex. The sequence continues at coordinate 25,647,732 of CM064909.1, forward strand.
AAAAAAATTGGAACTCCAAACCAAAGTAACCACATAAATTAACACTCCAATAAATAAATCAAAACCCTATAGTAATTACAGAATTCAGAAAGCTAAAATATGATCAAAGCACCTCACTTGTGTGAACTGGGGCTGGAGCTCAATGCTTCGGTGACTTGGGCTGAGGTCTTGTCATGGCTATGATGGGTGATGGTAGCTACGGTAGTAGCGGAGCTATTGATGGTGTGGCATGGGTGGGATGTGGGAGAGAGAAGGAAATTGGGTTTTGGGAGGTTTAACATATAGCAGGTAATTGGGTTTTTAGAGGCCTCGGGATGTAGTTGTAGAAATTAAATGATAGTGTTTTTAGAGATGCCGGGTTTGTAATTTGTATTTGGTGGAAAAAAAAAAAGATTTATTTTTTATATATATATATATATATATATATATATATATATATAACCGAAGCTATTGAAGGTCCAACAATTTTTCACGTTAGCACAATATTTAAAAAAAAAAATATAAACTCAAAAAAAAAAACTTTTCACGCATAAAACTTTTGAAACCTGATAAACACAAAACCTAATCTCTGCCTTCTCCTTCCTCAATCAAAACCCACTAGACCCTATTTCTCTCGTTCCCCTTCTCCTTTACCGTTTCACCCACAACCACCCCAAATCAGCAGGCAACAGCACCTCCACCACCTACAACAACCGCAACACACAAACCACCATAATCAGACCGGGGGAATGAGCAGAGTGGCTGTGTGTGGGGGAAGTAAGTAGTAAGTTAGGCAACATTTGTAAGAATTAAGAAAAATAGCATCTCGAGTTTTAGAAACTTGAGTTCTATGCAAAATAATTTTTAGTGCGATCGCACCTATAGTGGCGTTTTTAAGTCCTATAGTGACGTTTTAAAGCCCTATAGCGGCGTTTTTCTGCAAAAAAAATTTTATAAGTGCCCATACCAGGTTTAGGGAGCCCTATAGTGGCGTTTTTAAGCTCTATAGTGACGTTTTAGAGCCCTATAGCGGCGTTTTCCTGCAAATTTTTTTTTCTAAGTGTCATACAGTGAGCCCTATAGCTCTATAATGACATTTTAAGTCCCTATAGCGGCGTTTTTCGGAACTCGAGTCTTTAAAACTCGATTTCTACTTGAATTTTTTTCCGCCTCGGAGCAATCCGCTTACAAAGCGAGACTTAAAAACTCGAGTTTTATCATGGAACTCGAGTTTTAGACACTCGAGATGCTAGTTTTCAACATTGTTTTGAAACGTGACAACTAACTAAATTTTTTTTATATTTATTGTTAAATGGAAAAAAAATGCTAATCAAACCATATCAAACCCACAACCCAAAAGCAAAAAACGATTTTGAAGATCTGCGATTGCCCAAAGTTAAAGTCACTGCTGAACTTTGTTCCTATAACTTACAGAAGTTCGAGATCTGGGGGAGTCCGATTCTAGATGAACGCTGCGAATCATCTGGCCGTTAGGGAGATGATATGGTATGTTAGGTTTGGTTTTTGATTTTGTTATTAATCTTGCTTTGCGTTACTTTAAATTTTCAGATCCCATGCCCTCCTTTTCTCAGCCTCTCCTTTTATCAAGTTCCAAAATCAACCAAAGCCTCAATTTTGAACACACCCATTTGCAATTTTCTCTGAAGATTATCACCGCCCCTCCAACCAAATCAATGGAGGCAAATTTTTTGGTAATTTTTTTTTTTTTAATTTATGTTTCCAGGCACAACCCACTTGAATACTAATTGTTTTCGTAGCCCCATCACGTTTTGTATTCCAATCACGCTTAAATTTAGAAATAGTTTTGTATTGTAAATATCGTTTTATAATATTTATTGGCTATTCTTGGCTTTGTATTATTGAAATTTTTGTTGCTATTATTACTGGCTATTGTTGTTGTGTTGTGTGAGAACTGAGTTTTCTTTTCTATGGTTATGTATATTATGGTTGCTTTGTTGAGTATTCACACACTGAATGACTGAATCTAGATTGCAGGAACTATATTCTTATTTTAAAATTTTTGTAATTTAGGACTTTTGATTTATAGAAGTTATTATTATTTAAAAACTTTCATCAATTATTAATACTATTTGGGATATTGGTTTTAATTAAGGTTGAATGATGAGAAAAAGTAGAGCATGATAGAAGACATCTACAACACCAAGAAGCAGAAAAGGCGGAGAAATAATTGAAAGTTTTTTTTGGTATTGGTATTGGTATTGGCGGAGGAATTTGGGTTAGGGTATGCTGGCAAACCTATGTGTTTTAGTTTTATTTATTTATTTTATATTTAATGGTTTTTGCTTTGTTTCTTAGGTTTAGATGGTTTATCCTTGATAACTATTAAAATCTGTTGTTGAAGCTTGAATGTTGTAGTGTAGTCATTTGACAAATGCAAATTAATTGTTGTTTAATTTTGTTGCTTTAAATTTAAAGGTGTTAGAATTTGTTGAATAAGTTATAATGATTATTGCAATAGAATACTTGCTTTCTAAATCTAAATCAAATGACTAGAAGATTGTGCTTTATGTTAGTTTGGGATTTTCATTTGAACATATATTATGTTGGTTGTGTGTTTTATGTAGTTTAGCTTCTTGAAAGTATGTTTTTGGAATTGCAATTTCAACGGAATTATTAATTTTCTGTTCCAATTTTGTTTTAGGCCCTTCTGTTCTGTTATAGTTTTCAGCGATTTAATTTCAATTTTTTTTTTTTTTGGGTAATGAATATGTGGTGCAGAGAGAGTTGGAGAGAGATCTGTGGGAAGAGGGAAGAGATCTTTCCGATGTGGGACTCTAAGCCAAAAATGATTACAAGTGCAACACTTGGTCTTGAGGCAAAAAATGTCCCCACAATGTATATGAGATTGTTCTGGTATTGGACAAATTATTTTTCTTCTCTTTTAGTTTTATACTCTTGCAAAGATTGTTTGTTCTCTCTTCCGTTATTATTATTATTTTTTTATCCGAATGCAACCAAATGACCAATCTTTGGAACTTTAGCATATTTTTTAAATATGTTTTATCTAATTACTAGGTGTCTATGTGTTGGGAGGAACTGGAGCATGACTATGAGAAGAAGAATGAAAAGCCACTTCAATCTGCATATTTTATAATTTTAATGAGAACCAAAACAGTCACAATGAATCTATTAGAGGAGATATGCAAAACTTGAAATCTTTGATTTTCAATTCTTTTATTCATTTGTATATTATATGACTAAACATGTACCAAACATTGACTTTGTTATCATGCCATTGTTCATAATTGTTGGCGCATTCTAAAAAATCACAATTTGTATCACTATTGAACTCTTTTCTCTGTAAAAAAAAGGGGGTATTTGGTATCAGATGTTGACTGGTAAAAATAAGCAGAGTGGGTGTGTTTTGTTTGATTAAATGATGGAAATTGCTGACAAATTGTTTCTTATGATTTTGTGTTTATTTGTCTTACACATTACAATTAGGTGTTGGATTTTGAAAATTTTCTTGGTTTTAATAGTTGAAGGACGGGAAAGTAGAAGGTGCTAAGCAAATACTACTCACCTGTCTTCAACCCAAAGGCTTAAGGGGTCAAGCACACATGATGCTTCCCATAAGTAGATGTTATTGGTGACAATTATTTAGGTATTCGAAGGTTCTGATTCTACTGCAAATGTACAGATGCTTTACTGAGCTTACCATCAAGATTGACCTACAAAATTTCAACTATATTGTTGAGTCTGGTGCTACTAGAAATTTTGAACCTATGTGGAGAGGATGAGGTAAAATAAAATAAATACAAATAAAATTCTTGCAATATTTTTTTCCATATAACATGGTTTTTGACTAAATATTTTGATTATATTCTTTTAATTCATTAGGCAGTAGAGACATTAACCATAAAAGAGAAGTTGGAGAGATGGAAGATGCAATGAAATCTTTAGGGAACAAAAACCTTGGATTTGAAAAGAAAAATTGACATCATTACTACACTGGATGGGATGAAATCTGTGAAGGTATTATTTGCTTTACCAATTCTATTTTTATTTATTATGTTAGGCTATCATCTCATAGTGCCACAAATGGAATCTTTAAGTCTTAAATAAATTGTGTAAATTTTAAGATTACGTGATGATAGATCAAAGTAGAAGGCCGTGAAGGTTGTCTCTGGCCTTTGAGGTATAGGTTTTTATTTTTTGGGATGCTCTTCAAAGCATATACTTGGTTATGTGAAGGCAATGTTGCTTTTAAAATTTCCTTCAAATTCACTCACTTTCTTAAAGTAATTTTTATTTTCTTCAGTTTATAATATTTGGGTCTTTACTTTTCGACCAACTTTTATGGGTGCAGTTCTTTTTCTTGTATTTCATGGACGCAGACAAGGTACGCCCACATGGTACTACTCTTTTTTATCAATTTTCAGCTTCAATCTTCTTGGGTTTAATCCTTATTCAAATATGTTAAAACTTTTAAGGTTTTTGTTTTAATTGGTGGTAGCTGAGACTTGAATGAGGATCTTGCAAAATATGCAAAAGTGTTAGAAGTAGGGGCTAATGGATTGGGCTATGAGCTACTAAAAGACTTGGCTCTGTCAGGTTTCCAAAATCTCAAGGTTATAGACATTATTGGCTTCAAGGCTCTTTATTGTATGCATTTTCTTATGAGACATTTTGGCTCTGTCTTTGTATTCAATATTGAAGTTAAGGCAGTTAGATGTATAGTTTAGTGATCTAGGGAGGTGGATGAAAATTGTGAGTAAGATATTTGGCAGATTCTTTCAAACATTGTGCTTTCAATTGGAGTGACTAATTGGTTGCTATACATAAAGCTCAACTTGGACATTGATGCTGAAATATGTTTGAGGAATTTCAACTTATTTTAGTTTGTTATGTCGCTCCTTTTTCAGATAATGATTCAAAATAGTTGTTTCCTGAAGTAATTTCTATTTGAAATTGAGGTAAACTACATATAGTTTCAATAATATTTTATAGAAAGAGAATGATTGAAACTTTACTTTTCATTTTAATATAGAGCTATATTCCATTTGCAATGAGATGTTGACTCTAATTCCATTGGTGATTTACAAAAGTCCCTTCTCTTTACCTGTTATCAGTAAGTTATTTATGAAATGTTTTCCACATTGTCATTTGACACTTTGACAATAGATTAATAGTTTTGTACATGAGCTATGATGTCACTTAGGTTGATTACTTGATGAACAAATTAGTCTCTTATTGGTTCTTTTATTTTTATTTTTTATTTTTTTTTACCATGTGGTTTCTTAATTATTTTTTTATTTAACTAGACTGTGCATCGCACGGGTTAGCGACTACTTATTTATATAAGCATTGCTGACGTGGAAAATTGTGAGAACTTCAAAAACTTCGGTTTTATATATATAATAATAATAATAATAATTTATGGATCAAAAGGTGCATAGTATACTCACGTATAGATGAAGGACCATAAGAAGCAGCTGTGCATATGTCCCCAAGAACTAGGCCTATTAAGTGCCCGTTTGTTTTAGCTTTTAGGGGCTGAAATGTGCGTTTGTTTAAAAGTTGGATAGAAATTACCGTTTGGTGAAGTAGATTCGCAACTTTTATATAAAAGTTGCGTTTTGGACGAAGGCATAAATGTGAAAAACAATTATGGACCTCTAGAGGTCCATAAACAAAAAGTCGAATGCGCGTTTGAATGGTATCCGTTGGGCTCTGCCGAAAAATACCAAATTACCCTTGATAAATGGCTTCAGTTCTCACGCGGTCCTCATTCCTCTCATCTCATCTTTCTGCTCTGCCCTCTCAATAACAAATTTCTAAATCCAAACACAAAAAAAAATCTATAACAAATTCCCAAATCAGCTAAGAAAAAAAAAATCAATCCCTTGCATGGGTGTTACAGACGATGTGCTAAGAGAAAAGGGGGGAAAAAAATGAGGAAGAATGACTGAAGGAGAGCTCTGTGAGTCTGTGGAACGTTCTGGGAAAAACAAAGAGCAGAAAAGAGTAAAGGAAAAAAAGAGGAAAGAAGGAAAAAAAAGAAAAGAGTAAGGGTATATTTTTAGTAAAGGGAGAAAGGAAGTGCTAAGAGAAAAGGGAGAAAGGAAGAAAGGAAAAAAAAAGAAAAGAAGAGGAAGAAGGAGAGCTGGAACGTTCTGAGTTTGGAGGAAGTGGTAGTTTGCAAAAGGGGAAAGAAGTAAAAAAAAGAAAAGTGTAAGGTTATGTGTGTGAAGGAGAAAAAAAAGGGAAAAAAAGGAAAAAGAAAAAGAAAAAGAAATGCGGTACGTGTGTGGAGGATAAAAAAAAGAGGGAAAAAAAAGAAAAAAAAAAAACGGTATCACAATATTTTCAAAATAAATTTTAAGTGGTAGGTTATTATTAGCTAATATTGGTGAGGAAAAAATAATTTTTTTAGAAAGAGAAAAAAATAATTTTAATAGTACGTTCAAATTAAAATTAGTATCAATTTTTATCACAATATTTTCACAATACTTTCATAATAAATCTTAAGTGGTAGGTTATTATTAGCTAATATTGGTGAGAAAAAAATAATTTTTTTAGAAAGAGAAAAATTGATTTAAGTATAATGAAGTAGTTGATTTAAGTATGAACCAAACTCACATTAAAAAAAAAAAAGTATGAAATAAATTCTCTTATATATACATTGTCATTTTTGGTAATTTATCCCTCAAACTGCCATTTTTATAAGTGCTAGCAAAACACTCAGTTTTTTCAAAAAACACTTTAATATCTTTTACCAAACACTCAGCTTTTTGAATATACACTTTTTGAAAACTCTACTTTTTTATTATGCACTTTTATAAAAAACTGAACTAAACTCACCCACTAAGAACCTCATTTCATATATATAATTAAGAAAGGAAAACACGAAATAAGTTTTGCTTTACAAAACATTTGTTTCGTGTCAAATTTATATAGTTGGGCCAAGCTCATTGGAGTTCCCGTGAAGAAGAAAAAAATGGTTCTCGAATATTTTACTCCATTTGCTTAATTGCTTCTCAAAAAACAAAAAGAATATTTTACTCCATTTAAGTCTAAAGTTGCTTCTAGTTCTAGTTAAGCATTGATAAGGTCACGTGGTTCATACAAGCTTTGCTAAAGCGTGTGGATTCTATCTGACTTTTACAAATTAAAAAAAAAAAAAAAAAAGAGTAATGAATGAGAGACATAAAACCACTTTTTTGATAGACACGCAATAAAACTTTGATATTCGAATGCATTATCCTCCCTCCGTCCCAAATTTTTTGTTCTGTTTAAAAAGTCAAACTTTTTAAGGGAACATCATTTATTGTCTTGTTTACCTTTTAAAAATGTATAAGTTTCCAAAACTACCATTAAAAAATTGAATTAGTAAATTAATAGGGGTATAATAGGAACATTAGTAAATTAATGACTTTTATTTTTAGAAACAAGACAATATTTTGGGACATTTCAAAATAGAATAGAGGACAAAAAAAATGGGACGGAAGGAGTACCATTTAATTTCTAGGATCTTTTTTTAAAGCCATATACTTATAGCTTTATTATACATGCCACGTGTATAAGCATTTGCCGTACCCATAAGGCTCTATTCTTATCCAATGCCTTTAAAAGATGCCCCCATGCCCTGCATATATTATATATTCTAGTCTCTTTTTTTTTTTTTTTTTTGGTAACAGAGACGATATATTGCACAGAAAAAAAAAACTAAACAGCTACATCATGATCCAGGCAAAGCCTGGTCATATACAAGCCATGAGAATCTTCTTCCATTACAATTTCTAAGTCCACAGGCGGACTTTCAAAGGAAATAAAATCTAGATTCCTATCAGTAGCCATCCTAGCAAGCCTATCAGCACACCGGTTAGCCTGGCGGAAGCAGTGCTTGAATTGAATCCGTTGAAACCTGTCAATTAGCTGTTTGCAGTCATCCAAAATAGGGGAAACTACATTATTCTCATAGTCTGAATTTTGGAAGATATCAACAATAGCTTTAGCATCCGATTCAACAATAATGGAAGTAATACTTAAATTGCAGCACAATATAAGTCCATCTCGCAGCCCCCACAACTCAGCCACAAAGCTATTAGATAAACCAATACGTCTGGAAAACCCAGCAATCCAACCACCTTGATTATTCCTCACAATACCCCCACAACCGGCTAGACCCGTGCTGCCCAGGACTGAACCATCAGTGTTCAGTTTGCTCCATCCGTCTGGTGGTTTTTCCCATCTTACTTCCTTCACAATGTATCGGGTTGGATCTCTACTTGAGCACACACAGTACAAAAACTCCCTGGTTTGCGCAATGATGTCTGCTGCCAGCCTTGGATTGGGATTCTTCATATTGAACACAAGATTATTCCTGCTTTTCCAAATATTCCAAATAGCAAATGGATAGATCATCTTCCAAGGGGGTTGACCAGGAAGTAAGCTACGGTTCGTCTTCCCGTTCCACGTAAGCCACTCATGCAAATCTGTCATCCAAAAAGCTTGGTTAGTGCTATCAACACCCAGCTACCTCCACACGGCCTTAGCCCAACCACAATCTCTAAGGGCATGCAAAACTGATTCCACCTCCACTCTGCAGAAAGGACAAAGCTCTTCATCACCCAAACCTCTTCTAACCATGCAAGCCTTAACTCCAATGCTCTCATGGGCACACCTCCAAAGGAAAGTCCTTATTTTTGGGAGGGTTTTAGCTTTCCATATCCAACTCGCAGCAAAGGGAGGACCAGGATCAGAGTTATCAACAAGACTATAGGCACTTTTGAGATCAAAAACACCCCTTGGATTCTCCATCCAAACTAACCTGTCCTTACCTCTACCTGTCATAGCTATAGGAGTAGCTTGAATCATTTGCTTGATATCCATAGGGAGCTCAAAAGGAATACGATCCCAATCCCAACCCGAATCCACCATAATATCTTTCACTGCCCACTGTGAAGCTTCCTGAGTTAAAGGCCCCTGAATTTGCTGCCGGAGGGACCCTTTTTTTATCCAATGCCCTGACCAAAAGCTCAAATTACTCTCCCTCCCAACTGTCCACATGCTTCCTTTGTTAAACACCTCCTTTCCTTTTTTAACCGCAGCCCAAATATGAGAGCAAGGCAGCCTATCTGCATTGGCTGCATTCATCCTTTGCTGATTGCAGTATTTCTGCCTTACCACTTTGGCCCATAAAGCTTCTTTTTCTGTAGCTAACCTCCAATTTAGCTTTGCCAGCAAAGCAATATTCTGCCCCTTCGCTGTCTGCAGTCCAAGTCCACCTTCCTCCTTAGGTTTGGTCACCTTTTTCCACCCAATCCAGTGCATCTTCCTGACTGAATCCGAGGAGCCCCATAGGAAATTCCGATTAACTCGGTCAATGCCTTCAAGAATTTTCCCAGGAAGATGGGTACACTGCATAACATAGGCAGGTATCGTTGCTGAAGAGGCTTGAATGAGAACTGATCGACCAGCCAATGAAAGCAAATTTGCTTTCCAACCTGCTAGCTTGTGCTTTACCCTATCCAAGATGAAATTGTAGTCATGAGGAGACGTTTCGGGTTGCTTGATAGGAAATCCAAGGTACATACCAAGCTTTGGAGTAGAGACAAATCCAAGAATATCACAAAGCGATTCTCTAGTATCTTTATCAACATTAGGAGAAAAATAGACTCTAGATTTCTCCTCACTCACTGTTTGGCCCGACAAGGCACAAAAATCATCGAGGACATCTCTAATGGCTGAACAATTAATATAGTTCGCTTTTGCAAAGAAAACAAGATCATCCGCAAAAAGCAAATGAGAAAAAGCCGGGCCATTTCGAGAGGCCTTAACAGGCTGCCAAAGGTTTTGACTGCATTTCTCTTCAATTAGCTGACCAAGGAAATCCATGCACAAAATGAAGAGGTAAGGTGATAAGGGATCTCCTTGCCTTATCCCTCTAGAGGGGTATATCGGGTCAAGAGCTTCACCATTAAATAATACCGACGTTGACACCGTTGAGACACAACTCATAATGATATCAATGAGATCTGAAGGGAGGTTAACTCTAATAAGAGTTTCCCTTATGAAGCTCCATTCTAGCTTATCATAAGTCTTCTCCAAATCAATCTTCAACGCCATATACCCAACTCTCCCTCTCTTCTTACTTAGCATATGAATAACTTCTTGCGCTATTATGGCATTATCAACTCCCTTCCTACCCGGAACAAACGCTGTTTGGAGAGGCGAGATTAGCTTATCCAAATAAGGTCTCAATCTAGCAACAATGATCTTGGTTATGATCTTGTAACCGGTGTTGCACAAGCTTATAGGCCGATAATTTCCTAGGGTTTCTGGGCCTTGAATCTTGGAAATGAGAGTAATATGGGTGCTGTTTAAGTAATCTGGAACTCTTTTCTCAATAAAGACCTTCTTCACTTCCTCAGTAACAAACTTACCCACAATCAACCAGAATCTCTGAAAAAAGCCTGCATGCAAACCATCCGGCCCCGGCGCTTTAAAAGCTTTAAGAGACCATAAAGCAGCTTTAACCTCCTCCTCTGTAGCAACTCCACTAATGCTGATTTTCTCTTCCTCCGTTAATCTGGTTTTCCATTGAGACCTTTCGGGGGCTGCCCTGTTGGCATAAAGCAGCGAGGTGGTGTAGACTTCATTAAAACCATTCCTCACAAACTCCTTAACTTCATCTTCTTCCGACAACCACTCCCCCATAGCATTTTTAATTGCCACAATCTGGTTTCTCTTCCTCCTTACTAGGGTTGATACATGATAAAAGGCAGTGTTTCTGTCACCTTGTATCATCCAATTGACTCTCGACTTAAGAGCCCAAAGCTCCTCCTCTTGATTCAGCACCATATCAAGCTCCTTCAGAAGATCATTCTCCAAATTCAAAAGAAAATTGGATGGCCTAATAGACAAAGTACGTTGAATACCGTTAAGCCTTGCCATGATGTTTTTCTTCCTAGCAAAAATATTACCAAACTGTAACTTGTTCCAGTTGGTGGCATCCTTTTTGAAGTGCTTAATAGCCTCTTCAAGAGCATCCGCATGCCTCCAAGCCTGATTAACAACATGAGGGAATGTGGGGTCCGACAACCAGCAAGTCTGGAATTTAAAAGGCCTATTGCCTCGCCTTTGGACGCTAGGAAGAAATTGAAGCATAACCGGGCAGTGATCTGAATGACACCTAGTGAGGTGCACCACTTTGGCTTCAGGATATAGAAGACACCAACTAGGATTAACGAAGACTCTATCAATTCGTTCCTGAATAAGAGCTTGCACTTCCCTCTTATTAGTCCATGTAAACCGAGGCCCCGAAAACCCAATGTCAATCATGCTGCACTTGTCTAAACACTCCTTAAACAACAAGGATCTATTTACACTAACAGCCCTTCCCCCAAATTTATCTTCGGCCTGAAGAGGCTCATTAAAATCCCCGGCTAGGACCCAGGGCATATTATGCAGATCAGCAACTATATTAAGATTATTCCATAAAATGTGCCTCTCAGCACTCCTAGGACTAGCATAAATTGCAGAAAATAACCAGTCCTGGTTAGAGTTTCTAACCTTAACTGTCACATGAATCTCTTGCTCCGTGCTCATAAGCGGAGAAACCTTAACTCTATCTGAGTTCCAAAGCAGCCACAATCCACCAGCGTATCCAATAGTATCCGTATGAATGGCACCATCAAAGGGCAATCTGTCTGTTATCTCCCTCGCCCTGTCACCACCCACCTTAGTTTCCATGACCACTAGCATAGCCGGATTTTGAATACGGACCAGCTCTCGAATATGACTGAGAAAGGAGGGCTTCAACGCGCCCCTACAATTCCATACAATGATATTCATTAAAAAGATGATGAGGAGAGGGCACTTGTCAGTAGGAGGCATCGACTTCACCTCCTCCATCAAACTCCATTCGATCCGCTTCAGCATATCCAAAGGCTGCCCTTCCCCTGGAATCAGCGTTAACTTGAGCTGAATCACGCCCATCTCCATCTCCTGAGACATTACACGTAGCCTGAACACCACATTTGGCTGAAGAGCTTGGATTAGCTTCGTGGCATCTCTGACCATCACTAGTACTGTTGAAATCTATGGCATTGCTTCCCAAATCATTCGCCACTCCTCCTCCATCAACAGCACATCCATCAAGAGCAACCACTATGGCTTCCCCGCCTTTACCCACACCGGATCTGTCAATGCCATACCTCTGATCCTTACCCTCTTTGCTGTCAGAGAGAATATCCACTTCCATGCCCTTCGAATCCACCCCATGGCTCGCTTCAGATTTGCACAAATTTTTGCTATCCCCTCCCCTGGATTTTCCACTGCTACCTTCTCCAAATGTATACCCCACCTCTGGCCACGGCATGCTTGAGAGCTGATGCTGAGATGCAGTTCTTGATTTTGACTCTCTACCTGAACTTGACTTGCCTCCTCCATCACGGTTCACTTGGTCACCACTAGAGATAGGATTTAATTTTTCCTTTTGGCCGTGCACACTGAAGCTGCTCTGTTCTCTCCCCGCGGCGCCTATTGCAAAGACTTGAGATGCCCTGGCACGAGCAAGGGCTTTCTTAGACTTAACCAATGCTTTATGATTGGGCCTAACCTGAACCATTTCATTTCCAGCCCGAGAATCCATATTATCCACATCCAGCGTCTTTGGGCTTACATCTGTCGGAGTTTGGGCTTGAACAAAAGTGTCAATCCGTATGGTTTGAAGGGAGCTTGCCAATTGGGCTTTGTTAATAACTCTCGAAGGTGAAAGTTTTCTTTTGGCTTCTCTGCTAGGCCCATTGTTGGGCTCCACCAGATTGGCACTGACTCCATTCCCACGAAATTCATGCATCTGTCTCAACTGACCATTGACACTACCAGAAGGGATCCCTCCACTTCTTTGGGTTTTTGTCCCATTCTTTTTCCTGCTAACCACTACCCACGGCCCGTACATTGTGTCCTGCGTACCCTCATGCACGTCTTTGGTGGACCCCTCACCTGTCTTGGCATTATCCATACCATGCTCTCTGCGGGACTGCTCTCCATTGTCCTCAACAGTCACCGTTTCCACCTCTGGCACTTGAGAACAATGGCGAATCGTGTACGGGCAATTTTCACTCCGATGACCCATTCTTCCGCAAGAAAAGCACAATTTCTATATACCCTCATAGCATATTGGTTGTTCAAACTTACCAATTAATATTGCTGTGATCAAAGGCTTGTCAATATTAATCTGAACACAGAGTCTAGCAAACCTTCCTTTAGCTTCAAAAGCAGTGTGAGCATCTATTCTTAGAACATTGCCAATGGATTTCCCAATCTGTAAAAGAGCTTCCACATTGTAGTACTCAATTGGAAGTGCATTGAGTCTTATCCAGACTGCAATCGAGGAAACACTAGCTAATTCTGGTCGAAAATCCGGCTCCCATTGCCTAATGGAGAGGAAATGCTCACCAATAAACCAAGGACCCTTACTAAGGATATTTTCATAGTCTTCCTTCAATGACAACCTCACAAGGAAAAAGCCATTTTCCAAACCCACACAGTCCAGCCTACCAGCAGGTTTCCACATGGACATTAGTCTACTGTGCAGAAAACTGAACCCAACCGTCCTACCAAAGACCTTGACAATGATTGCTTTAGCCCATGGATTGCGAATGTGCTGCTTGAATTCTTTAGAGAACCTGACAGCAGCTAATCCTTCACGGAGCACCTCTACTTCCTCATCTGAGTCTACATCGTCTTCCATACAATCACCAAAATTAAAAGCCTGGGTGAAAGCTCCAGGTATTTCACCAACAAGCTTATCCTTGAAGGATGTGGCCCTGCCCCAAAACCCTTGACCACTGCTTGGAGATGAATATCCCGAATCTAAATCTCCTTGGAAGCCTGCAAAGCTCACATCTTTAACTTTTTTATTGCTCCGTGCCAACTCGTCTTGCTCTTCGAGAGAGAGAGAAGGTGGCATTTTTTACACCTTATATATTCTAGTCTCAGTTGTGGAGTATTATATGAAAAATTTGTCAGGTAGGTAGGAATATTAGGATAAAAACTAATGCACGCACTGTTTGCACTAAAAATCGTGGTTTCAAATTATGAGTTCAGGGCAAAATTATGTGTGTATACTTTGTATTTAATAGTTCATTTAAAGGATAAAATTTAAGTATAATATCTTAAGTGTTATTCCTTAGATTTCTCTCTTAAAATTTAGTCATGTGGCTACTTAATTAAAAAATATACTTTCATTCTATAAGGAAAAATTCATATGACAGAATCTTAAAAAAAAAAAACCTAAGAGACAAAATCTAAAAAATAACATCTAAGTACTGTACTTAAATCCTACTTTTATTTAAAATAAACACCACTTTATATATTATTTACTGATTGTTATCCTCTCCTTAGGTGATAACATTTCCGCAAAATGTTAAATGATTGATCACGGGTTGGATATGGTTATTTAGCTTTTCGAGGCCACGGGTTTCCCATGTAATTTTTTTTTTTTTTTTCCCTTTGTTTTTCCTCTCAATAAGCTCAGCTTAATTGTTCCACCAAATGTGCCACCCAAGTCAATGGGTTCCCTTGTAATTAACTACAAGCTCAGCTTAATTACAAGATCCCAAGTATGCCATTAGTATAAATTGTCGGAGCCTTCGGCCTCTGTTACGAATTAATTAGGAGATCGGTTTGCGATAATTTTTTGGGCTTTGTAGATATATAGGTGATTAATAAGCTCATGATAGTCATCTTCAGCTTCAGTGGTCTTATCTTTATGGATCTAAAGTAGACACTAATGGCGTCAAAAATATCTCCTGGTGATTGTAGAGCAGTTTCATCTTCAGAACCTAATTTTAAAGTGCAATTAAGAGTGGGCCTGTCACTTAATGCTAAGGGTCCTCTAAAGTTGAATATCGACATTGCTTAATTTGGGCCTATAAAGGCTGTAAGTGTAATATATACTAGCCCAGTCAGATCTCTCTTTGACTGTCCCTGTCAGGCTGTAAGTGTAAGATATATTTATTTTTTTGATAATTTGATTTTTTTTTTTTTTAGAAGAGATAATTCGATTGTTAGAGATTTGAATTATGGATGTCTTCCTAGAAAACAATAGGAAAGAAATACTAACTAGTTGAGCTATTATATGTTTATAAATGTCATTTTAGGGCTTATTCGATTTTTTTTTTAATTTTTGTTAATAGATACAATAGAATTTAAAATTATGAGTCCACTTAATGATGTTGTTTTTAATCATTTTGCTAAGCTATCAATTGGTTTTTGGTGTAGGTGAGATTTGAACTCTTATCTTATTTGATAACAAAATACTTTATTTAAGATTAGATAAGGTAAGAGAAATGTATATTGGCTAGTGATTCTGAGAATTCCAATTCTTGACTAGAGGGGATGTAAGAGGCCTCTGCCCTTCCATCCCTGATATGCTACATTAAAAAACAATAAATAAATAAATGCTTATCATAAAATTCTACCATAACTTTATATATTGTAAATAGTTTTTTTTTTGTATATATTTTTTTAATTTTAAATATCTAATAAAAATGATCAATCTGAATATAAAAACTTTATTTAAGAGAAAAAGAAGAATGGAAGAATTAAGTGAATCTCAAACAAGATCTCTTAATAAATTTATTATTAGCAATATAAAAATATAACAACAAATACAAAATGAACAAGAATTTCATAAGATTTTTTTTTTTAAAGATAATAAAATGATACCTGTAGGGACTGGGTTTTTGGTTGCCCAAGCCCAATGGACACGGGTCAAAAGCCCTACGAACTCCGCAATGAATTTATAGAGGATGGATTCAAGAATTGGGCGTTAGTGAGAAATGCAGCAACCATGCATGGTTGTACGTGAGTGGGATAATTTGAACGTGCAATGGGCTGAGTAATAATGCTCCTCAGACGAATCTTCCAGAACTTGGAGTCCTTATCATTTCTTTCTCTAAGACTGAATAAAAAGTTCTCTCAGTACAAGCAGATTACTTCCCTCGTTTTGTTCTTCTCCCTCTTTTTTAGGAGGAGTTCATTACATTATATATCCCTCTCCCAATCAATCCTAGCCCTACATTTGTAAAGGGATTAGGGCATCACTTGAGTGCCTGTTCCATCAGCCACCTTCCCATGGTCTCTGTAGGTGGCAGCAACCAAAGTGGCACTGTTGAGGCGTCCCTTCCTCATTAATGCGGCCAGGACGTTAGTTAGGAGCATTTAATGTGGAGATGACAGTTCATCTGGGATTTGCTCCTCCACCATGCTTCCATGTCCGGTATTTGGTACCTGCTGTTTGTTCCTTGGATGCTCGGGGAGGCTCCCTTTGAGGGAGTGCTGCTTGCACTTTCTTGGACCTCGGACTTCCGAGGATGCTATCATCCTTGGCGTTGTTTAGAGGGTAGCTGGGCGCTACACTTCAGTCCTCGGTCCATGGGCGCGTCCTCGGACATGGGCCTTGGGCCCGGTTGGGAGTGAGCTGGGGTCGTCTGACCATTTCTTGGCCCCACAATAGCCCCTCAAAATCTTGCTGTCCACATCCTCGGGCGGAAAGGAGGATTTTGATATCCTCGGTCCTGCTCCACGTCCAATCGCGTCTTGTCCTTTGTCAGCGCTGGAGCTTTTTCGTCTGCCCAAGGTGCGTTACTGGCGTTTCGGTGTGCGCAACGTGTCCTGCATTAAATTCGGGCGGCTTTGTGCTCCCCACGTTCGGAGGGCAGTTAGCAATCGAACGGTCGTGATGCGCCTAACATTTATGGGCGGGAAAACTCGCGCGGCTCACTTATCCAGGGTATAAATACCCATTCGAACCGTTTCCACCTTTTTCCATTTCATAATCACGAGCCCTTGCGCCTCCACTCAGAGTCCAGCCAAATTTCCACCACCATCTCCAGCATAAAAGGCCTGTCCGAGGAGCTTCTCCTCGTTTCTGTAAGTCGCTCTATACCTCTCTGAGCTTTTCTTCCTTTTGCTCTTCCTCTTCTTTTATCTGCTCTTTCTTTAGTACTCTTAGGCGTCATTTGGGATGGGTAGACTTAAGAAGTATGTCTTTACTGAGGAGGCGATGGAGAAATTCATCGCCGACTATAAGATACCGGCCAATGTGGGCTTGAGGTATTGCGAGGAGGGGGAGTGGGAATTCCGGAGGCAGGAGGGCGAGGTGGTGATTCCCATCATCGCCTTTCTTGAAGGAGGGATGAGGATCCCTATGGGGCCAGTGACGAGGGGCTACCTGTCATATTTCCGGTTAGCCCCCACTCAGTGCGCCTCCAATATGTTCAGAATTCTGGGTAGCGTGGACGCTCTGAACGAGAAGATGGGTTTAAGACTGACCCATCATGACGTGAACTACTGCTACAATCTTCAACGCCTGAGGGACAAGTCCTACTATATGAGGACAAGGGACGACAGGGTCCGGCTCATCCAGTGCCTCCCTGAGTCCAACAAGGGGATGAATGAGGACTTTCTCATCGTGTCCGGAGCGTGGCATGATGGTATCCATTGCCCGACGACAGAGGGGACACCAGGTGGGGTAGTAGGAATGGGAGGGGGTTCAGAGATTCTGACTTGTTTTATGCGTTACTTCTTTTTGTACTGTTTTGGTTGCTAATGGCGAACGCGTTTTCTTCTTGCAGATCCGCACTCCCTCGCGCCCCGCTACAACTTGATCAACAGGGAAGACTTGCAGAAAGTGCTCAGGTCGGCGGATTTTGAAAACGAAGCCGACCACCAGGTCCGAGCCGCTCACAAAATCTTGGGGTACACGCCGCTCCAAAAGTCATTTGCGGCCCCGAAGCACGTGATCAGAGCAAAGGATCCTCGTCTGCAGAAAATAGCAGTGACCGAGGACGGGTTCGAGCTTCCCAAGGGTCCTTCTACTCAGAGGGCGTCACGGTAGCAGTACCCTCTGCCTCTCATACATCCTCAGAGGCCGCGGAAGAGGACATTGAGGGGGAAAGGGGAGTTGCAGATCCTTGCCCTGGAGGGGACGATTTTGACGTTTTTGAGCGGATTCATCAGTCCGAGGACCCTTCTGGAAACTTGGGGGACCCTCGGCTGACCGAAGCAGTCCCCTCGGCGTCAGAGATTCCCTCTCTGCTAGCGATGGGCTACAAGAAGAAGGACCAGCCCACTCTATTCGAGCTGATCGAAGGGCAACCGGGGAAGTCCAAGTCGAAGCTCCCACCCCCTTCTCCAAAGAATCGTCCTCCCCAGACTAGGTCCACCTCGGCCCAATCTAGGTTTCCTCCCCCTCCACCTCGGACGAGTCCGTCTTCCCGGCACGAACCTTCCGGTTCCAAGCAGAAGAAGGACAAGGGCAAGAGGCCCGTTGAGGAGAAATCTGGGCCCACCCGGGAGGGGGATGACAATCGGCGGCCATCGAAGCAGCTGAGGATAGGCTCCAGGTCTCAGGATAGGCAGGTGGATGCCCCGGCCGAGGCCCAGGCATGGCTGCCTGCCCCAATGCTTCGTGGGGCTCCTCTGCGGGATGATTCCTCTCTCAGGGACTTTAGAGAGGGCGAAGGCGCGCGCATGGCTGACGCCGTGGAGAGATGTCTGCTACTTCCTGCGGATATGGAGCAGCTGGGGACCATGAAGAGTAGGGAGGTGTTCCTCAGCCTCAAGCGTTACCTGGGGATGGTAAGGCCTCAATACCTGGGTCTTTTCTCGTTTTAGTTTTTCTGCTTTCCCTTCTTTTTTTTTTTTTTAGCTCGGCTTATTATCATGTGCCCGTTTTGTTTGTTAGGCTGTCCAGGCCACCTTCAGGCTGGAGGAGGCGGCCCACGACCACGGAAAGGCAATGGAAAAAGAGTGCGAGAAGCGCTTGGAGGCCACCCAGGCCCTCAAGAACTGCGAGGCGGACCTTGCCAAGGCCAGGCAGGAGTTAAAGACTGCGACCCAGGCTCGGGACAATGCAGTATCAGGCCTTGAGGGTACACAGAGGCAGGCCAAGACTCAGACGAAACGTCTGGGTGAGGCAGAGGAGCAGCTGAAGATCGCAAAGGATCTGATTGCAGACCTGACGAAGAAGGAGGCTGCTGCTAAGGATGCCAGGAAAGTGGCTGAGTTTGCTAGGGACGCAGTTGTGAAGGCCAAGCTCGAGGCGGAGAAGAGTAGGGAGGAAGCCTGGGCCATCAAGAAGAAGGCTGAGGAGGCAGCCTATGCTACTGGAGCATCTGAGACAGCAGCTGCCTACAAATCCCAAGTCCCTGGGTTATGTAGGCGCTACTGCTCCGAGACTTGGATGGAAACCCTTAGGCAAGCTGGTGTGGAGGCCTCTTCTGCCCAGTGGAAAGATGAGAGCGTGTACTATCCCTCTGTCATTCGCGAGGCTGCGCCAGACAGTCCAGGCGGCTCTGAGGCCGAGGAGGCTGCCGTGGATATTGCTGCTACTCCAGGCGGGGGGGCTCCGGATACTGGGGCCACTGGCGAGCCAGACCAAGGGAATAGTCCTTCCCTGGTGGTTGAAGTGAGCGATGGCTTTAACGAGGATGCCCCCCAGCAGGTTGCAGGGCCATCCCCTGATGCTCAGGTTTCTTCTGCTGAGAGGGTTGTTATTTCCGCCGCACTTCTGCAGGCTATCCCACTCGGCCAGAGCTCAGAGGGCCCCGGAGATGCCCTGGTCCAGCCACCCACGGGAGCAAGCGATTGAGCAGAAGGAGTATGCCCCCTGGAGCCTCTGCTTGCTTTATTTCACTTTCCACACACCCCCCTTTTTTATCTTTCTTTGGTAATGTAATTCGTATCATGTAAATCCTATTGGACTCAATGAAATGCGAGCTTTGTTTCTTTTTCTGTTCCTCGTGGTTGTTTGCCTACTTGTATGCTATCCGCTTTTTCTGTACTCGTACGATTTTAACTTCAATTGCACCTCGGCAAATGGCGGCATTAGTTATTACAACGTAGGTCCCCTGGAGGTAGTCGTTTTCCACATAGGCTTAAGTCCGAAGACCATGCAGTGCCTTGGCTCCGCCTAACACTTAGGCTTTTGAAGTAGTTAGTTTCCCCATAGGCCTGAGTCCGAGGACCATGCAGAGCCTTGGTTCTATCTAACACTTAGTATTTGAAGTGATTAGTTTCCCCATAGGCCTGAGTCCGAGGACCATGCAGAGCCTTGGTTCTGTCTAACACTTAGTATTTGAAGTGATTAGTTTCCCCATAGGCCTGAGTCCGAGGACCATGCAGAGCCTTGGTTCTGTCTAACACTTAGTATTTGAAGTGATTAGTTTCCCCATAGGCCTGAGTCCGAGGACCATGCAGAGCCTTGGTTCTGTCTAACACTTAATATTTGAAGTGATTAGTTTCCCCATAGGCCTGAGTCCGAGGACCATGCAGAGCCTTGGTTCTGTCTAACACTTAGTATTTGAAGTGATTAGTTTCCCCATAGGCCTGAGTCCGAGGACCATGCAGAGCTTTGGTTCTGTCTAACACTTAGTATTTGAAGTGATTAGTTTCCCCATAGGCCTGAGTCCGAGGACCATGCAGAGCCTTGGTTCTGTCTAACACTTAGTATTTGAAGTGATTAGTTTCCCCATAGGCCTGAGTCCGAGGACCATGCAGAGCCTTGGTTCTGTCTAACACTTAGTATTTGAAGTGATTAGTTTCCCCATAGGCCTGAGTCCGAGGACCATGCAGAGCCTTGGTTCTGTCTAACACTTAGTATTTGAAGTGATTAGTTTCCCCATAGGCCTGAGTCCGAGGACCATGCAGAGCCTTGGTTCTGTCTAACACTTAGTTTTTGAAGTCCGGACATGTGATCTCAAGTTGAAACAGGTTAAGAGTCGGAATTCAAAAAGAATTGCTTCATTAATAATAATACCTTTTCAGGTTATTTACATTCCAGGGGCGAGGTACAGGTTTTTCGTCTAGATCTTCTAAATAATATGCACCTATTCCTGCTACCGAGGTGATTCGGTAGGGGCCTTCCCAATTGGGTCCCAGCTTTCCCCAGGATGGGTTCTTAGCAGCCCCGACGACTTTTCTCAGCACCAGGTCCCCCGGTGCCAGCGGCCTGAGTTTCACATTGGCGTCATATCCTTGCTTGAGCTTTTGCTGGTAGTAGGCCAGCTGGATCATTGCTCGTTCCCTCCGTTCGTCCACCAAGTCCAGGTTCCTTCCCAGCAGTTCATCATTGCTGCTGGGAGTGAAAGAGCTCGTTCGTAGCGACCGAAAATTCGTCTCTAGGGGGATCACCGCTTCGGCGCCATAAGTCATGGCAAAAGGTGTTTCTCCTGTTGATCGCCGAGGGGTAGTCCGGTACGTCCATAGGACGTGGGGCAGCTCCTCAACCCATCTTCCTTTGGCGTCGTCCAGCCTCTTCTTAAGCCCGTTGACGATAACCTTGTTGACGGCTTCGGCCTGTCCATTTCCTTGAGGGTAGGCGGGCGTCGAATATCTGTTAGTAATCCCAAGTTCACAGCAGTACCTCCTGAAGGCCTTACTGTCGAATTAGAGCCCATTATCTGAGACAAGGGTATGAGGGACTCCAAATCGCGTGACTATGTTTCTCCAAAGGAACTTTTTGACGTCCACGTCCCTAATGTTTGCCAGGGGCTCGGCCTCGACCCATTTCGTGAAGTAGTCCGTGGCTACCAGTAGATACCTCTTATTCCCTGGCGCTTTCGGGAAGGGACCTACAATGTCCAAGCCCCATTGGGCGAACGACCGGGGACTGGACAAGGGATTGAGGACCCCTCCTGGCTGGTGCATGTTCGGGGCGAATCTCTGGCACTGGTCACACTTTTTGACATATTCCAGGGCCTCCTGCTGCATTCCCGGCCACCAATACCCTTGCGTGACGGTTCGGTGTGACAGGGATCTCCCTCCGGTATGACTTCCACAAATTCCTTCGTGCAGCTCTTCGAGCAGTGGCTCCGCTGCCTCGAGGTGGACGCATAGGAGGTATGGCCCAGAATAAGAGCGCCTGTATAATCGGAGGTCCTCAGATAGCCAGAACCGAGGAGCTTTTCTCCGAACTTTCTCAGCTTCAGCCTTATCTTCGGCAGTATATCATCTTTGAGGAATTTCACTATGGGATCCATCCAGCTGGGACCCACTTCAATCTGATTAACGGTGACCGGCCCCCTTGGCATTTCGTTCGCTCTTTCTAGGTGCTCCACAAGTATGATCCGGGGCAGGCCCTCCGCCGAGGACGTGGCGAGCGTGGCTAGTGAGTCGGCATGGCTGTTCCTGCTCCGGGGGATGTGAGACAGGCTAAAGAGGTCGAACTTCGACTGCGAGCACCGGGCCTGGCTCAGGTATTCTTGCATTCTCTGATCTCTGGCTTCCATTTCTCCGTTTACCTGTCCTACCACCAATCTCGAGTCTGAGAACGCCTCTATCGATTTTCCTCCCATCCTCCGTACCATGACCATGCCTTGTAGCAGCGCCTCGTACTCGGCCTCGTTGTTAGTTGCTGAGAATCCGAGTCTCAGGGATTTCTCAATGACATGACCCTCAGGGGATACTAGTACTAGCCCCACTCCGGACCCCCTCTGGTTGGCCGCGCCGTCAACATATACTTTCCAATGTGGTGATCCCGGGATGGAGACTGCCCTAACTGACTTTTCATCCAAGCTCTCTTCCCCGGGGGCTACTCCCACAGTGGGTTCGGTGAATTCGGCTGTCAGATCCGCCAGGACCTGTCCTTTTACGGAAGTCCGGGGCATATACTTGATGTCGAAAGCCCCAAGGATTGTGTTCCACTTTGCGATTCTCCCGGTGTAATCGGCGGTCCGAAGTACAGACTTCAGGGGCAGCTTGGTCAGGACGACCACTGTGTGAGCTTGGAAGTAGTGGGGGAGCTTTCTCGTGGCGTGGACCACGGCCAGTATGGCCTTCTCCAGAGGCAGGTACCTGACCTCCGCTTCATGCAGCAACTTGCTGACATAATAGACTGGCTTCTGTACGCCACTGTCATCCCGTATAAGTACTAGGCTCACTGCGTGGGGCGACACGGCGAGATATGCGTACAAGACCTCATCGGTGTTAGGATTGGACATGATAGGCGGTCGGGATAGGTATTCCTTAAGTTGTTGGAAAGCTACGACACAGTCTTCGAACCACTCAAATCCCTTCCACTTGTTGATCAAGAGATAGAAGGGTCGCCACCTGTCAGCCAATCGGGAAATGAATCTGTTCAAAGCCGCGACCATCCCAGTAAGCTTCTGGACCTCCTTGGGGTTCTGCGGAGGCTTCAGATCATGAATAGCCTTGATTTGGTCAGGGTCAACTTCGATTCCTCTATGGGTGATCATGTACCCAAGGAACTTGCCTGAGCCCACCCCGAACGAGCATTTTGAGGCATTTAGGCGCAGTTGGTGTTTTCTTAGGACGTCAAATGTACGACCGAGGTCTCCCAGATGCTCGGATACCATCTTACTCTTTACCACCATATCGTCAACATAGACCTCCATGCTCTTGCCCAGCATCGGCTCGAGCATCCTCGTCATCATCCTCTGATAGGTGGATCCTGCGTTCTTCAAACCGAAAGGCATTACTTTGTAGTGATAATTCCCGACGGGTGTCAGAAATGCAGTCTTCTCTTGGTCCTCCAGGGCCAGTGGTATCTGATGATAGCCTTGAAAGGCGTCTAGGAAGCTCATCCGAGGATGGCCCGTGGTCGCGTCTACCAGCTGGTCGATCCGAGGCATAGGGAACGGGTCTTTTGGGCATGCCCTATTTAGGTCGGTGAAGTCCACACAGACCCTCCACTTTCCGCTCTTCTTCTTGACCACCACAGTATTGGCTAGCCATTCGGGATAGAAAACCTCTTTGATAGCCTCAGCGTGCTTGAGCTTATTCACCTATTCCGTTATGGCGTCAGCGTGCTCCCTCGATGGGCGTCGGGGCGGCTGTTTCTTGGGCACCGCAGATGGGCTAACATTGAGATGGTGACAGATGAAGGACGGGTCAATCCCTGGTGCGTCACAGGGGTCCCATGCAAATACGTCGATATTGCTCCTAAGGAACCCAACCAACTTCTCTTGTTCGTTGGGGGGCAGCCGAGCCCCGACCCGGAAGAATTTCTCGGGATCGTCGCCGATTACCACCTTCTCCAAGTCCTCGCACTTGGCTTCCTCGGCAGCTTCATTAGAGCACGCTACCGTCGCCTTTGATTGCTATAAACCTTCGTCGGTGATGGCCGAGGTCTGCGCGTCGAGCTGACATGATATGGCAGCCACCGTACATTGCCTCGCAGTGGCCTGGCATCCATGGATTTCCAGAACCTGGTCCCCTGATGGGAACTTCACCTTCTGGTGCAAGGAGGAAGCTACGCCCCCTAAAGCGTGGAGCCAGGGTCTTCCCACGATGGCCGTGTAGGGGAAGTATGTGTCCACCACTATGAAGTTCACCTCTACCACTTCTGGGCCGGTCTGTATAGGCAGCCTGATCATGCCTCTCGGGATGACGAGTTTCCCATCGAAACTCATTAGGGGGGAGTTATACGGCGTCAAGTCCTCCGGTCTTAACCCTAGCCCCTGTAGAGGTCTGGGTACATGACCTCTGCTGTGCTGCCACCATCTACCATCACCCTCTTCACGTCGTAGCCCCCAATTCTAAGGGTGACCACCAGGGCATCATCATGGGGCTGGATGGTCCCGATCTTGTCCTCCTCTGAGAAGCTCAAATGAGGGCAGGACCTCCTCCTAGCTCTTTTCGGCCCAGCCTGGAACTCCCCAGCTTCCGGTTGGGCTACGGACAACTGTCGCGAGGGGCTCGCGCCCGTTCTCCCCGGGGCCGCCAGGATTACGTTAATCGTGCCCGCGGGTTGTCCCATGGCGGTATCCCGCCGGGGCTCTTGATACGCTTGGCCCTGGCGATTGTCAGGGTTGAGCAGCAAGTGCTTCAGCTTTCCTTCCCGGACCAGTTGGTCCAGGTAGTTCCGGAGGTTCCTGCAGTCCTCCGTGGTATGCCCATGGTCCTGGTGGTATTGGCAGTAGCGGTTCCGATTACGCCTCTCAGGTTCCCCTGCCATCTTATTCGGCCACCTGAAGTACGGTTCGTCCTTTATTCTCTCCAGCACCCTATGCATGGGTTCTCGGAATATGGCGTTGACGGTTCGAGCATTGGTCGCTCCAGATTCTCCTCCAAAATCCCTCCTCGGGCAGGCGCTGTTATACCGGTCCGACTTGAAGTCCTTCCTCTCCTGAGGGATGACTTTATCCTTCCCCTTGCCTTGCAGCATATCTTCCTCCACCCGCTTGTACTTGTCAATCCGATCCATCAGTTGCCGCACGCTAATGGCGGGTTTTCCGGTCAGGGACTTCCTCAGGCCGTGCCCCATTGGTAGCCCATTCTGGAATGTGCTGATGGCGACGGCGTCATACTTGCCGTCCAGCTCATTGTAGATCTCCCAGTACTTGTCCGAGTAGGCCTTGAGGGTCTCCCCGTCACGCATGGATAGGGATAGCAACGCACTCATAGGCCGAGGAGGCCTGCTGTTCGTGACGAAGCAGGAGCCAAAAGCCTGGGTCAGCTGTCTGTACGAGTCTATGGAATTTGTCCTCAGACCGTTGAACCACCTCATCGCCACAGGTCCCAGGCTAGATGGGAAGACTTTGCACATCAGCGCCTCGTTCTTCGAGTGGACAGCCATCCTCTGGTTGAACTGGCTCACATGCTCTACGGGATCCGTTTTGCCGTTGTAAGCAATGAAGGTTGGTGGCTGGAACCGCCGAGGAAGCTCTGCCTCCTCTATACGACGCGTGAAGGGCGACCTGGAGAGCTGATCCAACGCCCTGCTCATGGCGTCACTTCCTACGCCCCGGGAGGTTCGGTCGGCGCGCCTACGCCTCTGGTAGCGCTCCTCCTCGTGGGAGAAAGTCTCGCTGGGGGGTGTTCTCGACCTTTGTCTGTATTCGTCGTCACTCTCGTCGTCAGAGGGCAAGTCAGGGCTGGGTTCAGGCTGTCTTCGCTGTGCACGGCGCAGCTTCTTCTTCAAATCATCTATCTCGCGCTGCATGGCCGCCTTATCGTCCTTCGCCTGGGAGGCGTGACTATGGGCCTCCTCCGATTGCGTAGCCTGGACAGCGTCGCGCTTCTGGGCTTGGTTTTCGCTCGCTGTCGAGGTATGCACGCTTCCTTCTCGAAATCGTCCGTTACCATTCTGACCGCCTCCGGGGTCGCCGTAGTCGCCATGATGCCGTGGCTTCGCCGGTTCGGGTCGATTGGGAGTTGTTTGGTGAGGGCCCGATCCTACCATGCTTGACTGTCGTCCTTACCAACGCACAAGTTCTCCCCACAGACGGCGCCAATTGTAGGGACTGGGTTTTTGGTTGCCCAAGCCCAATGGACACGGGTCAAAAGCCCTACGAACCCCGCAATGAATTTATAGAAGATGGATTCAAGAACTGGGCGTTAGTGAGAAATGCAGCAACCATGCATGGTTGTACGTGAGTGGGATAATTTGAACGTGCAATGGGCTGAGTAATAATGCTCCTCGGACGAATCTTCCAGAACTTGGAGTCCTTATCATTTCTTTCTCTAAGACTAAATAAAAAGTTCTCTCAGTACAAGCAGATTACTTCCCTCGTTTTGTTCTTCTCCCTCTTTTTTAGGAGGAGTTCATTACATTATATATCCCTCTCCCAATCAATCCTAGCCCTACATTTGTAAAGGGATTAGGGCATCACTTGAGTGCCTGTCCCATCAGCCACCTTCCTATGGTCTCTGTAGGTGGCAGCAACCAAGGTGGCACTGTTGAGGCGTCCCTTCCTCATTAATGCGGCCAGGACGTTAGTTGGAAGCATTTAATGTGGAGATGACAGTTCATCTGGGATTTGCTCCTCCACCATGCTTCCATGTCCGGTATTTGGTACCCGCTGTTTGTTCCTTGGATGCTCGGGGAGGCTCTCTTTGAGGGAGTGCTGCTTGCACTTTCTCGGACCTCGGACTTCCGAGGAAGCTATCATCCTTGGCGTTGTTTAGAGGGTAGCTGGGCGCTACACTTCAGTCCTCGGTCCATGGGCGCGTCCTCGGACATGGGCCTTGGGCCCGGTTGGGAGTGGGCTGGGGTCGTCTGACCATTTCTTGGCCCCACAATACCTATGAGAGGGAGATTTGTCTCAGGCCCCAACAAAGGAATTATTTGCTTTGGGAATGGGCCGAGAAGACCGATGCCACCCTCACGAATTTGCTCAATCCCTCATCGGAGAGAGACGCCTCCTACACATGCCTTATAAGCTTGAGCTTAAGACATAAGTGTACTAGTACTACACAGTGTTATTCGTGACAAAAAGGGGAAGTGGTTTTGGGTATGAGAGTAGTCATGTACTCAGGGGGAGAGTTAGTATAGAAGATTTTTGTTAGGGGGAGTGTTTATTTTTTTTATAAGAGATGTAGTGAGGACTTTTTGTTTCTTTTCTTTTCTTTCTCTTTTAGATACATTGTTTTTGTACAATGGTTTGGAGACCACTTAGTGATAGCAAACATTGTATTTATTTGATATATATATATTTGATGAGGTTGTTATTACATTCTTTCACCTATCTCTTCATGTGTTGTTTCTTTTCTCTTTTTATGCACATGCTTCTTATTTATTGTATGCAATCTTTATTTTAGTTTCATACTAAGATGTCGTGATGAGTTTTATTTAAAGTGTTTCAGAAATACAGGTTGTCAAAGTCTTCCATACCATGAACTCTCTTCTTGCAAAGATTTTCAAGAGTTTGTATTAGGATAGATTTTATTGTATCCAATAAGTGAATATGAGTTGAGTGGTTTATGACTTCTCTTATATTTTATTTGTTTGTTATGGTTTTATCACGGATTGTCAAAGGGGAAGATTGTTAGGACATATATGGAACATGTTTAGAACATATGTCATTTAGAATTGGCTAATCCTTTGACAAAACGTACTTTACTTGTAATTTGGTAGATCTATGATGTGTTTAATACTTCAATGAATAAGAGTTCAAGTTCAAGTATTGAAACCATGCAAATCTATCCAAGAATCAAGTGAAGAAGCGCTGTTCTTTAAAGTTCAACAGATATCTTGACAGATGTATCTATCGAGATTTAAAATGTGAAACTCGACAGCTGTATCTATCGAGAATTATGAAAATTAGTTTTTCAAATATGATTTTATGCATATCCATGTGTATTTGTATAGGGTTTCTTTTCTCACAACCTTAGACATATATAAGAATTATTTTAAGGGCTATACCCTAATTCATTTTTCTATTGAAGAAGTTGCTATGTTTGTACGTTGTAAAGTTTTGTAACCAATGAGCTTCTTGATCTTCATCATGTGAATGAACTAAAGAACTTTACAGCCAACATCCTTCTCAAGTTGGTGTGTTAGTCACGTACTTGGATTCGTGCATCGATTGGTTAGTCACATACTGGGAGTTGTGCATTGAAAATGAGAGATTGTCACTACATTACAAATCTAATTATGTATTGGGGTAAGAGTTTGTGGGGCCAAATAATCCCACGGCCCAGCCCACTTCATTCCTGGGCCGAAGGCCCGAGCTAAGGAGACATCCAAGTCCGAGGGTGACCTCATCATCGGACGTCCGAGAGTTTAAGGAACATGTTCGCAGCAAGCGGTCATCTCCACACTAAACGCACCTGACAACCGCCCTGGCCGCATTAATGAGGAAAGGACCTTCACTAGTGTCGCCTTGGTTGCCGCGACTCCCAAAGCGACTGGGAAGGCGGCTGATGGGACAAGCACCTGAGTAAAGGTCATGATCACTCAACAAGTGTAGGGCTAGGATTGGTTGGGTAAGGGATATATAATGTAAGGGAATCCCTCCTGAAAAAGGGGATGGAGGTGGAGGAAGAAAAGAGAAAAAAGAGAAAACTCTGAAGAAAGAAAGGAAGAGAGAGAAAACAGGGCAAGAGCCTCCTCGGCCCATGGCCGAGGAGCCCATCCCATTTGTAAACTGTGCTAAGTCTTTTTCTTTAAGTAAAAGAGACCGGAGTTCACGCCACTCGAGCGCCGGCCGGCGCCTAGACCTTCGACCCACTCTCTATAAATTCATTGTGGGGTTCGTTGGGCTTTTGACCCGTGTCCATTGGGCTTGGGCAACCAAAAACCCAATCCCCACAATTGGCGCCGTCTGTGGGAAGGATTAGTGCACCGGTTGGCGCAACAGGCGACTGTTCTAAACAACCGTTCCATGGAAGATCGGCGGTGGTGCAAAAAAAAAATTATCAAAAAGAAGAGCGTTGCAGAAAGATAAAAGATTGAAGACAAAAGATTCAACAGTAAAAAGAAAAGTACTTGATATTATTCAAAAAAAAGTCACAGATTACAATCAGAGGCTTAGGCAGGCTTGTTTTACAACTGTTCCTACCAGCTAGTCCTACAATCAGAGGCCCAGGCGGACCCAACCTAAAACTAGCTAGAGGGAGATGTCAACTCGTCCCCTTATTGGCATAAAGAGAATGGGAGAAAGAGAATGGGAGAGCTTGACAATACGGGGGTGGAAGGGGGCTGAGAGCTTGAACAAAACGAGGAGCAGATACAGGGGCTCCGGGACGCCTTCCCCCATGATGTTCCCTTGATTTTCTCCAACCTCCACGAGCGTTGGCCGTCGGAGACGGCAACACTCGGGCGCCGCACATAATGTGAGTTCGCATGTCTCCTCCGTTGGGGGTGCGCCCTGAGAAGGGACGTTAGGTACTTCAACGATATCCCTCCAGGCCACCGTGCATGGCGCCATCGGGGTTACGCCTAGATCCTGCCGCACCAGAAGCCCAGTGGGGGCTACGGCCACCACGGCTCTTGGCACGGATGTTCTCATGTCCGTCCAAAGCCGCCCTATATCTCCTAACTCCGGTCACAATTCCGGCGGGGTTATTAAAGGGGCATGGGGAGCTAAAAGGTGATGTTCTTTCTGTTTGTGTTGGGAAGCTCATGGAGTATGAGGAAACCATCCCCCCAGAAGGCCTTATATAGAGGAGTAGGGTTGGTGACAATTAATTCACGCAGAGCTCAAAAAGAGGGTTACCGAAGCGTTGGATAATAATGAAGCTATCAATTCACGAGGCCATTAATGAAGGCGCATCTCGCGCACCAAAGCGTCAGGCGCGGAACGCGAACGGCCAAGTGACGCTTCGTGTAAGATAAAAGATGGGGGCACGGGCTGGAGGCGAGATCAACGCCACGTGTAAGATCACTGCCCGACTGAAGGAGGAATCGTCCCCAGTAAAACGGTCCGAGGGCAAACCCATACTTACGGAGAGATGAAAGTGTTAGACAGAACCAAGGCTCTGCATAGTCCTCGGACTCAGGCCTATGGGGAAACTAACTACTTCAGAAGATCAAGTGTTAGACAGAACCGAGGCTCTGCATGGTCCTCGGACTCAAGCCTACGGGGAGCTAACCACTTAGCAACTGTACCTAGGTCTTGCATGGTCCTCGGACTCAAGCCTACGGGGACCTAACCACTTAGCAACTGTACCTAGGTCTTGCATGGTCCTCGGACTCAAGCCTACGGGGAGCTAACCACTTAGCAACTGTACCTAGGTCTTGCATGGTCCTCGGACTCAAGCCTACGAGGAGCTAACCACTTAGCAACTGTACCTAGGTCTTGCATGGTCCTCGGACTCAAGCCTATGGGGAGCTAACCACTTAGCAACTGTACCTAGGTCTTGCATGGTCCTCAGACTCAAGCCTACGGAGAGCTAACCACTTAGCAACTGTACCAAGGCACTGCTCGGTCCTCGGACTCAGGCCTATGGGGAAACTAACCGCTCCAGATGCCAAGCGTTAGACAGAACCAAGGCATTGCATGGTCCTCAGACTCAGGCCTATGGGGAAACTAACCGCTCCAGAGGCCAAGCGTTAGACAGAACCAAGGCACTGCATGGTCCTCGGACTCAGGCCTATGGGGAAACTAACCGCTCCAGATGCCAAGCGTTAGACAGAACCAAGGCACTGCATGGTCCTCGGACTCAGGCCTATGGGGAAACTAACCGCTCCAGATGCCAAGCGTTAGACAGAACCAAGGCACTGCATGGTCCTCGGACTCAGGCCTATGGGGAAACTAACCGCTCCAGAGGCCAAGCGTTAGACAGAACCAAGGCACTGCATGGTCCTCGGACTCAGGCCTATGGGGAAACTAACCACTCCAGAGGCCAAGCGTTAGACAGAACCAAGGCACTGCATGGTCCTCGGACTCAGGCCTATGGGGAAACTAACCGCTCCAGAGGCCAAGCGTTAGACAGAACCAAGGCACTGCATGGTCCTCGGACTCAGGCCTAGGGGGAAACTAACCGCTCCAGATGCCAAGCGTTAGACAGAACCAAGGCACTGCATAGTCCTCGGACTCAGGCCTATGAGGAAACTAACCGCTCCAGAGGCCAAGCGTTAGACAGAACCAAGGCACTGCATGGTCCTCGGACTCAGGCCTATGGGGAAACTAACCGCTCCAGATGCCACGCGTTAGACAGAACCAAGGCACTGCATGGTCCTCGGACTCAGGCCTATGGGGAAACTAACCGCTCCAGATGCCAAGCGTTAGACAGAACCAAGGCACTGCATGGTCCTCGGACTCAGGCCTATGGGGAAACTAACCGCTCCAGAGGCCAAGCGTTAGACAGAACCAAGGCACTGCATGGTCCTCGGACTCAGGCCTATGGGGAAACTAACCGCTCCAGAGGCCAAGCGTTAGACAGAACCAAGGCACTGCATGGTCCTCGGACTCAGGCCTATGGGGAAACTAACCGCTCCAGAGGCCAAGCGTTAGACAGAACCAAGGCACTGCATGGTCCTCGGACTCAGGCCTAGGGGGAAACTAACCGCTCCAGATGCCAAGCGTTAGACAGAACCAAGGCACTGCATGGTCCTCGGACTCAGGCCTATGAGGAAACTAACCGCTCCAGAGGCCAAGCGTTAGACAGAACCAAGGCACTGCATGGTCCTCGGACTCAGGCCTATGGGGAAACTAACCGCTCCAAATGCCAAGCGTTAGACAGAACCAAGGCACTGCATGGTCCTCGGACTCAGGCCTATGGGGAAACTAACCGCTCCAGAGGCCAAGCGTTAGATAGAACCAAGGCACTGCATGGTCCTCGGACTCAGGCCTATGAGGAAACTAACCGCTCCAGATGCCAAGCGTTAGACAGAACCAAGGCACTGCATAGTCCTCGGACTCAGGCCTATGGGGAAACTAACCGCTCCAGAGGCCAAGCGTTAGACAGAACCAAGGCACTGCATGGTCCTCGGACTCAGGCCTATGGGGAAACTAACCGCTCCAGATGCCAAGCGTTAGACAGAACCAAGGCACTGCATGGTCCTCGGACTCAGGCCTATGGGGAAACTAACCGCTCCAGAGGCCAAGCGTTAGACAGAACCAAGGCACTGCATGGTCCTCGGACTCAGGCCTGTGGGGAAACTAACCGCTCCAGATGCCAAGCGTTAGACAGAACCAAGGCTCTGCACGGTCCTCGGACTCAGGCTCACGGGGAAGCTAAATACTTCGGATGAACCTAAGTGTTAGGCAGAACCAAGGCTCTGCACGGTCCTCGGACTCAGGCTCACGGGGAAACCAACCATCTTAGATAATCCTAAGAGTTAGACAGAACCAAGGCACTGCATGGTCCCAGGACTCAGGCCTATGGGGAAACTAACTCCTTCAGAGGATTCCAGGTGTTGGACAGAACCAAAAGCGCTGCATAATCCCAGGACTCAGACCTATGGGGAAACTAACTACTTCAGAGGATTCTAAGTGTTACGCAGAACCCAAAGCACTGTACGGTCCTCGGACTCAAGCTTATGTGGAAGTCAACCGCATCAAGGGGAACCTAAGTGTCAACCTAAAGAATTTTCTACCCGGCCCTTAGGAAAAGATGGGCCCACTCGAGCATACATGCCCTCGCTGCAACAGTTGATGCCGCGACTGGCCGAGACGCAATTAAAGATAAAATTATACAAGTAAGGAAAGAACGAATAACGTGCAAGTAAGCAAACAACCACAACAAACAGGAAAAGAAATAAAACTCGCATTCCATTAAGTTCACAAATATTACATGGTGAGTACCACATTACAGTCACAAAGCAAAAAGAAAAAAGAAGAAAATGCAAAGGGCCAGGGAGACAACAGGGTCGGAGGGCCTACCCCACTCACTTATACTCCTCCCTCAGCTGGGGGCTGGACCATAGCAGCATCGAGGCTTTCTGAGCTTTGGCCAGAGGGGACGGCCTGCGAAGGCGAAGCAGGAATAGCTGCCTCCTCAGCAGCAGGAGCTCCAGCTCCAGCGCCAGACTTCACAGCCTCCTGGGGCGCCTCCCCAACGGGGCCTTCACCCGATTCTGCCACCTTGGAAGGATCACTTCCTTGGGCGGGCTCAGCAGTTGATGTGTCCTCACCCGCAGCAGTGTCGGTTTCCTCCGCAGCCTCCTCGGCCTCAGCGCCACTTGGAGCAGCCTCGCGGATGGCAGGAGGGTAGTACACATTCTCCTCCTTCCACAAGTCGGATGAGGCCTCGATCCCAGCCTGCCTGAGAGCCTCCCTCCAAACCTCGGCAGAGTAGCGCCTGCACAACCCGGGGACTTCAGACCTAAATGTTGCTGCTGTCTCTTCCATCCCCGCGGCATAAGCCTCCTCCTCGGCTTCCTTCACAGCGGCCAGGGCTTCCTCCCTGCCCTGGTCAGCCTCAAACTTGGCCCTCACGGCCTCGTCCCTCGCCCACTCGGCTGCCTTCTTGTCCGACTCGGCGGCAGCCACCTTCTTGGGCAAATCTGCAAGCAACCCCTTTGCAGTCTTCAGCTGCTCCTCCGCCTCAGCCAGGCGCTTCGAGTAATCCTCGGCCTGCTTCTGAAAACCGGTGAGACCGGACAGGGCAGTGTCCCGGGCACTGGTCATCGCACTCAGCTCCTCCCGGGCCTTGGATAGATCAGCCTCAGAGTGCTTAAGAACCTGGGTGGCCTCCAGACGTTTCTCGCGCTCCACCTCCATGGCCTTCCCCTGGTCACGGGCCACGTCCTCCAACCTATAAGTAGCCTGAACGGCATGTCCAACAAAACAAATACGCCATCAGCTAAAACCAAAAAACGGAAAGGAAGAGCTACAACTAAGAAAAGTCACAAGTATTGGGGGGCTTACCATCCCCAAGTACCGCTTGAGGCAGAGGAAGACCTCCCTGCTCCTCATAGTCGCCAGCTCTGCCATGTCGGCTGGGAGTAACAGGCACCTTTCCACCGCGTCGGCCACGTATGTGCCCTCGCCCTCGTTGAAATCTCTGAGGGAGGAGTCTTCCCTCAGCGGCGCCCCGCGGAGCATGGGGGTAGGAAGCCAGGCCTGAGGCTCGGGCTGGTCGTCGACCTGTTTGTCCTGGCCTCGGGAGCCTATCTCCAACTGTTTGGACGGCCGCCGATCATCACCCTCCTCCCGTGGGGATTCGGACCTCTCCTCAGCTGGCCTCTTGCCCTTATCCTTCTTCTGCTTGGGATCAGAGGGCTCACGTCTGGAAGGCAGACTCGTCTTGGGCAGAGAGGGAGGAAGCCCTGATTGGGTAGAAGCCGACTTGCCCTGGGCAGAACAAGTTTTTGGAGGAGAAGGAGGGAGCTCCGACTTGGATTTCCCCGGCTGGCCTTCGATCAGTTCCGCCAAGCTAACTTGCGGCTTCTTCTTGTAGCCCATTTTCTGCCGAGAAGAGGACTTGGACGCTGAGAAATCCGCTTCGGTCAGACGAGGGTCACCCAAATCTCCTGGAGGGTCCTCGGACTGGTGAGCTTGATCAAACACGCTAAATTCGTCCTCGGCGGGGCCAAAATCAGCAACCTCCACTTCCCTCTCAGGGCCTACTTCGGCGGGTTCCGAGATTCTAAGGGAGGAGGAGGGACCCGCAGGTATTACGCCTTCTGATGTGGAGGGCACCTCAGGGAACCGAAACCCGTCCTCGGTCACAGTTATCTTCCGAAGCCGAGGATCCTTTGCTCTGATCACGTGCTTCGGCGCCGCAAATGACTTGTGAGCCGGGTCGTATTTCAAAATTTTGTGAGCGGCCCTAACCTGGTTATCGGCCTCGTTCACAAAAACCTCTGCCCTCAGCGCCTTTTGCAAGTCTTCCTGGTTGATTAGGCTGAAGTGGCGCTTGAAGGCGTGAGGATCTGCAAAAAGAAACACATCCACATTA
This sequence comes from Quercus ilex subsp. ballota, assembly GCA_032727855.1. Classification (NCBI taxonomy): domain Eukaryota; kingdom Viridiplantae; phylum Streptophyta; class Magnoliopsida; order Fagales; family Fagaceae; genus Quercus; species Quercus ilex. The sequence goes on from CM064909.1 coordinate 25,682,802, forward strand.
GAAACCAAACAGTGCGAGAGAAAGAGACGAGAGAAAAGATGGAACTGATTAGGGTCCTAGAACTCTCTCTCTCTCTATTTTCCCACTGCCCACCTGGGGTCCCCTCCGTCGTCGGGCAGTGAAGGCCATCATGCCACTCTCCAGACACGATGAGGAAGTCTTTGTTCAACCCCTTGCTGGACTCAGGGAGACACTGAATGAGCCGGACTCTGTCATCCCTGGTCTTCAGATAGTAAGTTTCGCCCTTCAGGCACTGGAGATTATAGCACCAGTTGACGTCATAGTGGGTCAATCTCAGGCCCATCTTTTCATTTAGGGCATCCACACAGCCCAGAACCCTAAAGACGTTGATGGCACACTGAGTGGGGGCTAACCGGAAGTGCATCAGATAGTCTCTCATCACCGAACCCATGGGAATCCTCATGCTACCTTCAACGAAGGCAACGATGGGAATCACTACCTCACCCTCCTGCCTCCGAAAGCGCCACTCACCCTCCGCACAATACCTCAAGCCCACATTAGCCGGTATCTTGTAGTCGGCGATAAATTTCTCCATCGCCTCCTCAGTGAAGACATACTTCTTAAAAATACCCATCCCAAATAAAGCCTAAACGAGCTAAGAGGGAGCAAACGAAAAAGAGGCAAAGAAGGAGAAGGAGAAAGTTCAAAGGGAGATAGAGTGACTTACAGAAAGGTGTAGAAGCTCCTCGGACAGGTCTTTTATGCTGGAGATGTAGACTCTTGAGTGCAAAGAAGCAGAGGAACTGGACTTTCAAACGGGTATTTATACCCTAAAATCAAGGAACAAAGCGGGTTTTTCCACCCCCAACCGTTAGGCAAATCCCCACCGTTCGATTGACATCCTCCCGTTGAACGTGGGGAGCACAAAGCCGTCTGGATTTAATGAAGGGCACGACGCGCCCTTCAAGGCATCAGTAACGCTTCTGAGGCAGGCAAAAAGACTCTAGTACCCCCAGAGGGCCAAACTCAACGGTACATGACGCGTGTCCGAGGACATCAAAATCCTCCTCTCCGCCCGAGGACGCGGACAGCAAAATTTTGAGGGGCTATTGTGGGGCCAAATAATCCCACAGCCCAGCCCACTTCATTCCTAGGCCGAAGGCCCGAGCCGAGGAGACATCCAAGTCCGAGGGTGACCTCATCATCGGACGTCCGAGAGTTTAAGGAACATGTTCGCAGCAAGCGGTCATCTCCACACTAAACGCACCTGACAACCGCCCTGGCCGCATTAATGAGGAAAGGACCTTCACCAGTGTCGCCTTGGTTGCCGCGACTCCCAAAGCGACTGGGAAGGCGGCTGATGGGACAAGCACCTGAGCAAAGGTAATGATCACTCAACAAGTGTAGGGCTAGGATTGGTTGGGCAAGGGATATATAATGTAAGGGAATCCCTCCTGAAAAAGGGGATGGAGGTGGAGGAAGAAAAGAGAAAAAAGAGAAAACTCTGAAGAAAGAAAGGAAGAGAGAGAAAACAGGGCAAGAGCCTCCTCGGCCCATGGCCAAGGAGCCCATCCCATTTGTAAACTGTGCTAAGTCTTTTTCTTTAAGTAAAAGAGACCGGAGTTCACGCCACTCGAGCGCCGGCCGGCGCCTAGACCTTCGACCCACTCTCTATAAATTCATTGCGGGGTTCGTTGGGCTTTTGACCCGTGTCCATTGGGCTTGGGCAACCAAAAACCCAGTCCCCACAGAGTTCAACTGTAGATTGGTATAAGGTACTGAAATTCCTTTACTTGTAACCGCTTGCTTTGATTATAGTGGATTATCGGGAGTGGTAACCTTAAATTCACCCGGTGGGATTTTGTCTTTGTGATTTTCCCCATTCATAAACAAATCACCCGTGTCAAATTTAATTTTCGTTGCATTTAGTTTATTTAGTGATTTGTTTGTGCTAGCACGCTTATTGCATATAATTAAATCTAATTAATTAACTTGACTAATTAATTGATTAATTTACCAAAGTGATCAATACATTCTTGGTCTATCACGTAGGTAGTGGGTAGTAGGTGGGAGTGGAGCTTCCTAGCAGCTTCACGAAATATCTCAAATTCCCAAGATATTCATTTATTTACAAAAGAACTTAAATCTGAATTTTTTTTAAAAATAAACAGTATAATCCCCTTTATTAAAATTTTATTTTTAAATCACAATATTAAATTCATGACATTGATATAGACTGTTAACAACACAATCAAGCAACAATCATCCTCTAACATCCGAAGTTACATTCTGTACATATACTCTTTCAGAATTTCGAGCAAACTATATGTTGATTCAATCATTCTAACGATATGAAACGCAGAGGAGTTTTGGTCCCTAAAAATGTTATATCCTGCATGTGATTCAGAATAAGTGCATAGATAAAATAGAATAAGTAACGAGAAGAAGGACAAGACGAACGAGAAGAAGAGGAACAACATACTTACTGGATATATTCGACATTAATTTTTGCTTTTGGAGAGTGTGAGATGGCTGCAAAAGCATTACTCGACATGAGGAGGGTAGAAGGGCACGGCGATTGTGGGCAGTAATCCACCACCTTAACATCAATGGTACCGCCCTTACATGGTTTGTTATTTCCACTTAAGCACCTCAGCCTATAACGCCTCCCACAAGCAGCACCATTATCCCACAATCCCTCACTCACTGCCACAAAAAGATTTCCCGGAGGGAACTGTTCTTGTTGATTTCCATTGCACCTTGTGGCTGCATTAAGAGATTCTAATTAATGAGCATTTTAATTAGCTGTACAAAGCAAACTAGGCATTACGCGCATGCTTCGACCTAAAGGAAATGCAAAAGGTATTGCCTATTCAATACTCCTAAAAGTTTATCCCTGCGAGTTTCCAAAAAGAAAAAATTTTAAGTTCTAAAATATTTTCCCATTATGTACTACTTGAGATCGATGTATGAAGCATCAAGAGCCTAGTAACTTAGTGGCTTTATTTGCTCTTCTTTTATGAGTGAACCAAAATTGAAATCTCTCTTATTATTACAACTATCAAATTATATTATATAAAAAATATATATGAGCAAAAACTGCATGGTATACTTACGCATATATGGAGGACCATAAGAAGCAGCTGTGCATATGTCCCCAAGAACTAGGCTTATTAAGCCTAACACTACAATTGCCAAGATCACTAAGAACCCCATATATAATTAGCAAAGGAAAACACCAAATAAGTTTTGCTCTACAATACAATTGGTTCGTGTCAAATTTATATATATAGCTGGGATTGAAGTTTCTCTCTCCCTCTGAAGAGCCTTTTTTTTTTTTTTTTAACTGAGATCTGAAGAGCTTATTTTAGTTCTCGTTAAAGGAGTTTCACGAATATTTTACTTTTTACATGTTAAAGTTTCTTCTAAGATAAGCATTTAAAGGGGTCAGGGGCTCTTACAATTAATTAAATAATTTCCCACGTACCTTTATGAATAGACTCCACTCTCTTTTGTTCAAAATTTTCTGAAAATACTTTTTTTCTAAAAAGAATTATATTGAATTTGTGAATGATTACCCTCTTAGCTGTAAAATTGGCCCTCATCATAATCTCTCATTTGTTTAATTTGAAGGAGATTTAAAAACTGTGATTGACAGATCTGCAGTACCTTCCTCCCATTATCCCAAATTTCCTATTGAAAGTTATGCCCTTTACTTCTTCTTTAAAATCCCTTTTTACTTAGGAATTATGCTTGGTATTCAAAGACCTTAATTAATTTGATCACAACTTAGCTTATTGGGCTGCTTTTGTAAATGGGATGAGCCTATAGTCATTTCTTCTCTTCCTAATTAGTTCTCTCACCCATTATTTAGCCCTCATTTGGAAGAAGGGAATGGAATGGAAGGAAAATGAATAAAAATGATAATTTTAAAATATTCTTCCCTCCTCTTGTTTGGGAGTTTTAATGGAGGGAATGAAAAGTCCATTCCCTTGTTTAGGAGTTTAAGTGAGAGGAAATGAAATAAATAGGAGGGAACACTCATTCCTCTCTATTCCCTTAAAACCTCAAATTTTCATTCCCCCAAAATTATAAGGAATTAATGAGAGGGAATGAAATTAGATTTAATGAATATTTTACTAAAACTCTCAAAATATCCCTATATATTTAACCCTTTATTTTAAAATAGGGGTCTAATGGTATTATTGTCATAAAATATTCCAAGATTAATTACTTACATTACATTCATTTTCATTCATTTATTTTAAAACATCCAATCAAGGTTACTTAATTTCATTTCATTCCATTCTTTTCCATTCATTTCCATTCCTTATGATCATTCCATTCCATTCATCACCCTCTCCTTTCTTTTAATATCATCCTTATTTATTTGTTTTAAAAAAAATAAATTATATATACACTATTTTTCCTATCTCTTGCAAGGTCTCTAAAATATTAAACCAATAGAAACTCAAGAAAATTGAAATCGCAAATTGTTTAACAAAAATATTGTAAATGTGTAGCATCAACGATGATCAACTTCCCCTAACAACTTCAGATTTTAATTTTTATAAATCAATATCCTACATGGTAGATTGTCAAAATTAGCCATCTACTCTCCCACATGACTACACACCAAATAATCTATATCTCTCTTAACACCAAAATAAAATATAAAAATTAGATTACAACTTTACTTGTCCATGCATTTCCTTTTTCTTTCTTTTTTTTGAAACCAAGTAAAGAGATTTTTTTAAAACCAAGTAAAGAGGTTTAAACTGAATACTTCACAAAATTAGCTTGTTGACACAGTAAGCATCATTTTTGTTGTCAAATTTTATGTTTGAATGATGATATTTGATTCACTATATGAAATCAATATTGGGTTTGTTAATATTAAATAAATTTATTTAATTGATTTTTTGATTGTATAAGGACATACTTAAATTTGTTCCTTAGGAGTTTGTGAGAGACTGCGACCTCAACTAACTAAAGGTTTCATTGGCCAAATCCACATGAATGAGTGAAACCATGTTATTGTCTCAAAATGGCAATTCGAATAATGCTACCGTTCCCCCTAAATAGAGGGTTTTACATTTGGAGTTGCCACTTATTTTAATTAAAGAAAAAATAATAATAAGAAACCCACAATGAAAAATAAATTAGACCTTTTATTAATTGAATTGAAAATTTACATTTGATAGGAAGATAAAAAATAAATAAATAAATAAAAAATGCATCACATTGGTCCTAAATACAATCTAAGAAAATACGTGAGTTTGATTCCTAGTTACATTCTAAAACATGAAAATTACATGGATAAAGCTAGATCTATGAACCATTGATTTAAGATCGAAAGTCAAGTTACGGAGTAGGAATGTGTTAGACACTCATCCTGTCCGATGGACCAATCTTCAAGAATGTAGCAGCCATGTATTCATGTCATGCAATCAAAACATCCAAACATGTCATAGAAATAAGAAAATAGCATGTTATTGTATGAAAACAAATAGAAAGATTAGGGTTTTTGGAAGAGAGTGAGAGTTTTCAGCATGTGAGTTTATTTCATATACCCTAGGTAAATCTAGCATGTCCGAAGGTTTCATCCCATATCATCAATCACAAACAACATAGTATATCATAGATCTAAATTTCTAGGATCTAAACTACTCTGTTATAAGTTTATACCTTCACGCGATATTGGATTCAAGGGTGGCTTTGAACATTTTTTAGGCTTAAATTGTGTGCAACGTGTTCTTCCTTCAAGCTTAGAATTCAAGTTTTGACAAATTTTTTTCTCTTGTGGATGAGTTTTTAGAATTATTTTTTACTTTAATTCTAAATTTTATCCTCACAAAGCATTAGTGTTGGGGGTTGTAAAACCCCCAAATTGTTATTTTACAACCCACAAACACTAAACTCACCTTTACCTAGGCTTGTAAACCTAAAAAATTTTGTAACATTCCTACATTGATCTCTTACTTATAGAACTCATTGTTCACGTGTTCTAAACATAAACTCTTATAATTTATTCAAATCTCTCTCTCTCTCTCTCTGTTGCTTCAATTCTCTCTCTTGACCTCTATTGCTTCTCTCTCTTGGCCAAACAAAAATTTCTCTCTAGTAGGCAGCAGCAACATTGAGGATGAAATGTGAAGGTGTGGTGGGCTTGAATCAATGGTTATAGGTTTAAATCAGCTAGTTGCTTGGCTGGTTTCCTTAAGTTTCAATGGTTGCTGCTAGGGGTTTTTTTGATTTTCAATTGCTGGGGGTTTTGTTGGTCATTTGGTTGGCGAAGGTGGTGGTGGCAATAGGTTGGGTTTTTGTGGGTCATTTGATTAGGTTGTGGGTTTTATTGTGTTGTGGCGTTGGGTGGCTACGGCGATGGTGGGTTTGATGAGTGTGGGTGTGGCTGGGTTTTTGACTGATATGGTGGTGGTAATGGGGGGTTGCCATGGTGTTAAGGGTGGATTTCACTATGGGTTTGCGGTGCTAGCTTGTTTCCTCCGGTTTGTTTTAGTTTCTATTGCTAGGGGTTTTGGGTTTGTTCATGGTGGTGGTAGGTGGTTTTTGGGTTTTATTTGGGTATTGGATCACGGTAGGTTTGCTATTTGGTTCTTGGGTCACGATGGGTTTGTTGTGATGGTGGGCTTTCTGCTTTGTTCTTGGCTGGTTTTTTTTTTTTAATATAAAAAATCTTGGCTAGGTTTTTGGTGTAGTGTTGCCTTTGTCGTTGGTGGTGGTGTGGTTGAGAGATGAGGCAGTGACAAAAGTAACAGAAATTAGAAATAGAAGAGAGATAGATAATTTTAAATTATTTTATTGTATAATTTATATTATTTTAATGTGTTGTATGTTAAAATAAAAATTGGGATGTTGGATATATTGTAAAATGGTATTGTATAATAGATGAATTAGCTTTTAAGAGTGTAAAATGGGATATTATTTAGAAGTCCAGATGCTAATGCTCTTTTAAAGTCCAAATTTATTTTGTAGAATATTTTTCACTTTTTTTTTTTTTTTGAGTTAAACGGTAGAAAAAATATTTTTCACTTTTAAACACTTAATTAACTAGATATAATTTATAGTTTTGTAAATCTCATGGACTTTATAATTATCTCACACTCTTAAAATTTATTGCATGCATGCATTCTACGATTATTTTCATAAAACTCCAATCAATTTATGCCATGTAATCAATTATTTTTAATCTTTTTACACACCAATTATAATTTATTAGTTATAATCACATGTGTTTTACCTTGATTCACTAAAAATTGCATGTTAACCATCAAAACTTTATCCAATTATAACTTTTATTCCGGAGACCGGATTTGTGTGCGCAATATATCATTTTGATAGTTAAAACTTCAAGATTTAAAAATGATGCATAGGAAGATCAAACAGTCAAAATTATGATTTTTCCCTTAAGTTGCAAAATGATTGTTTCACTTTTGTGATGAGGTTAAATGGAGGCTACAAAATAGAGTGCCTACAACCTCAAGAGTCAAGAGCCGACTAAAGATTTCATTAGATATTAGTTGTGGATTCTATAATTCTTTTAGTATTTTTTTTTTCTTTTATACAAGATAGAAATTCTACTCTAAAATAATCTAAGTATATATGTGTGTGAAAGCTCCCTCCTGAAAACTTGAATCCTGTCTTTGCCCCTCACACCTCACAAGTACTTATACTTGTAGACTGACCATCGCACCAAATGTATGCAGTGATATCATTCTTTTAGTAATTATTAATTAAATCACAAAAAGTAATGACACTACCACTTTTTAGATGGAACACGTAAGAACACTTTTATATTCACTAGTAAGGGTTGCACGTGCTGCTCTTGAGTGAGAAAATATAAGTTATAATTTTTTTTGTAGTATCAAACCATGTATTTAAATTTAAAATAGTTATTTAACATATGGCTATCTATTTAGTATGATAATTTCTTAGGAGAAAGTATTTGGTATCAAATGATATCGTGTTAGCAGTATCAAAATCTAATAAGTGTAAGACATGTTAGCAAAAAATAATTAACCCACTAACAATTGAAAGACATGATGTGTTAATGGATAGTTATTTTTGCACACATGTCTCTCGTTTATTGAATTTTGATATTGATGACTTAGTATCATTTGATACAAAATACTTTTTCATTTCTTAGAACTTATTTACTAAAGACAGTATCTACTCCAAAAAAAAAAAACTACTAAGAATGATAACAAATGTCGTCATCTTTCAACAATTAATTACTAAGTTTTGATAAAGCATTGTCATAATATTTAAATTTTTGCAATAAATGATGACATGCTACAATTGAAACTCTTCATCAAATTAAATACCTACAACTATTTGCAACGAATATTTTGTTAGTCATACCTCCTTTATCATTTTATTTTATGAGTCTAACTACGATGTTTAGCTTACTTAATTTTTAATGAACACCTTTTTAAGAAAGAAAACAAATTAAAAAATAACAAAATAACAAAAGATATATATCATTAAAGTATATATTAGATAAAATTATAAATTTAGAAGATTTAAACCACTAATAAATTAGTGTTCTGTAACAAATAGAATATCATGCATCATCATTTTTACTTTCTAAGTATGACTAACATATAAAACTCAAAATACATGAAGAAAATTTTTGGGACATTAAAATTTAATGAGGCATTTTAGTTATTGCACAATGAAATATTCTAGGAATCATAAGATTTTGTTAGGGTTTAACTAAGAGAGTAATAGTAGGAACTATATACTTGTCTACAAAATATAAAGGACGAAATTATTCAACTTTAAAATTGGAGGGAATGAAACTACTCCAAACATAAAGGGGGAAAGTACTTTTTTCCTTAACTCTTTTTTGTTGGTAAAACCATGTGTTTTTTACTTTAAACAATGTGTTAAAAATAAAAAATAAAAAATAAAAATAAAAAAGTTAGCCCGAGAAAACTGTCCATAAAACTATGAATTTTGGCTCAACAAATTGGCTAAAAAAAAAAAAGGTCAGGAACACAATAAATGTCACGATATTTTTTCAATACCTTTATTTTAGCTATGGTGGGCCTTGGTATGATATTTTATAATTTTATTTTAGAGTAATGCTACATCCATAATATTTTCACAACAAATTTTAGGTGGTAAATTGTTATTGGTTTTAATTAAGACAACCATTTTAAACTATGTATTAAAAAAATAACAAACAAAAAATCAACAAAAGAAAATAGTGCACGAAACAATGAATTTTTACTCACCAAATTTGACTAAACCAAAAAAGAAGCCTAAGAATACAACAAATTGTCATAATATTTTCACAATACCTTTATTTTCAGCCGTTGTAAGTTTTGGTTTGATATATTATTATTTATTTTACAGAAATGCTATTTCTATAATATTTTCAAAACAAATTCTAGTTGGTAATTTGTTACTGATTTTAAAATAGACCCACGACAAATATCACTTTTTTATCCATCAATAGTAGCTTACCTATGATTTGTTGTGAAATTAATGTGAAAATGTTGTGGACTTAGCATTTTTTTTTTAATCTATAAGAAACTGAGATCTCAGAAATTGTGAAAATATTGTGATAGCAACAAGCGTTACAACATTTTCACAAAACATTTATTTTCATTTGTGGTTAGTTACAGTCTCATATTTTATTATTTTATTTCGACCTATAAGAAATTGACATCTCAATAATTGTGAAATTTGTTGTGTCAGTATAATAATATATATGCTAGTTCATATAAATATTATAAAAAAAAGCACAAAAGGACGACTGAAAAAAAAAAAAAAAAAAAAAAAAAAAAAAAAAAAACTGTAGCAAGTTTGCCACTTGAACAAACCAAAGAAGCACTGTTTTGCGCATAGGCGCTTTTTATATATAGAAATGTTTTACCACTTTCTAGCTAGGTTTTATTTTTTAAGATGAGATGCTTATACATGTGCATTTTTTTGTTAAAAGGCATTTATTCTATCCAATGCGTTAAGGAAGCCGCCATGCCCTGCATGAATATTCATTTGAAAATTTACTAGTCCAACCTAGTTAAGTAATCTAGTCATAGCATTATGTATTAATTATTTACTAATTATTATCCTTTTCTTATCTCTAAATCTTATTACACACTTTTTATTGAACAAACCAAAGAGGCATTGTTTGTGCATTGGCACTTTTTATATATAGAAATGCTCTCATATTTTACTATTTTATTTTGACTTATAAGAAATTGACACCTCAATAATTGTGAAAATATTGTGAAATTTATTGTGTCAGTTAACAATATATATGTCAGTTCATATAAATATTTAAAAGGAAAAAAAAGTATAAATGAACGACTAAAAAAAAAAAAAAAAAGGAAGCACTGTAGCTACTGTGCCACTTGAACAAACCAAAGATGCACTGTTTGCGCATTAGCACTTTTTATATATAGAAATGCTTTACCACTTTCTATCTAGGTTTTATTTTTTAAGATGAGATGCTTATATATGTGCATTTTTTTGTTAAAAGGCTTTATTCTATCCAATGCATTAAGCAAGCCGCCATGCCCTGCATGAATATTCATGTGAAAATTTACTAGTCCAACCTAGTTAAGTAATCTAGTCATAGCATTATGTTAATTATTTATTGATTATTATCCTTTTCTTACCCCTAAATCTTGTTATACACTTTTTATTGAACAAACCAAAGAGGAACTTTTTGCGCATTGGCACTTTTTTTATATAGAAATGCTTTACCACTTACTAGCTAAGTTTTATTTTTTAAGATGGCATGCTTATACATGTGCATTTTTTTTGTTAAAAGACTTTATTCTATATATCCAATGCGTTAAGGAAGTAGCCATGCTCTGCATGAATATTCATGTGAAAATTTACTAGTCCAACCTAGTTAAGTAATCTAATCATAGCATTATGAATTAATTATTTACTGATTATTATCCTTTTCTTACCCTTACATCTTGTTACACACTTTTTATTGAAGAAACCAAAGAGGCATTGTTTGTGCATTGGTACTTTTTATATATGGAAATGCTCTCATATTTTATTATTTTATTTCGACCTATAAGAAATTGACACTTCAATAATTGTGAAAATATTGTAAAATTTATTGTGTCAGTATAACAATATATATGCCAGTTCATATAAATATTTAAAAGAAAAAAAAAAGTACAAACGGACGACTGAAAAAAAAAAAAAAAAATCACTATAGCCACTATGCCACTTGAACAAACCAAAGAGACACTGTTTGCGCATTGGCGCTTTTTATATATAGAAATGCTTTACCACTTTCTAGATAGGTTATATTTTTTAAGATGAGATGCTTATACGTGTGCATTTTTTTGTTAAAAGTCTTTATTCTATCCAATGCGTTAAGCAAGCCGCCATGGCCTGCATGAATATTCATGTGAAAATTTACCAGTCCAACCTAGTTAAGTAATCTAGTCATAGCATTATGTATTAATTATTTACTGATTATTATCCTTTTCTTACCCCTAAATCTTGTTACACACTTTTTATTGAACAAAACAAAGAGGCATTGTTTGCACATTGGCGCTTTTTATATATAGAAATGATTTACCACTTTCTAGCTAGGTTTTATTTTTTAAGATGACATTCTTATACATGTGCATTTTTTTGTTAAAAGGCTTTATTTTATCCAATGCGTTAAGGAAGCCGCCATGCCCTGCATGAATATTCATGTGAAAATTTACTAGTCCAACCTAGTTAAGTAATCTAGTCATAGCATTATGTATTAATTATTTATCGATTATTATCCTTTTCTTACCCCCTAAATCTTGTTACACACTTTTTATTGTACATTTATACATACTTCATATAAAATTTTGTTTTTAAAACATGATTTTACAATTAATCCACGTGACAATGTATGTATGATAAATATACAATAGCTTGTACATGATTTACATGATTGATCACATGTGAGACCAGTGGCAGCTCCACTTGTATGTGAGGGCACTTGCCAAAAAAAAAATTTATACTTAGCAAAAAAAATTATATAAATAATTAGTTTAAACTAATCTGTTCTGTGACCACTCTGACTTGAAAAAAAATGTATATATATACTTACAAAAAAACATTATACACTAAATTAACCTATTTTGACTACCCTAATAAAAGTTTTAAACACCCTGACCTGAGAATCACAAGAATTTGAGTTCAATAAAAATAAGAATAATGTTACATCCATAATATTTTCATAATAAATATTATGTAGTAATTTTGGGCTCAACATTGACATGTTTTACCTACCAATAACAGTTTGTTACATAAGATTTGTTATAAAAATATTGTGGCCACTTAATTGTTCTCATTTCAGCATTTTCAATTTTCAATTTTCAATTTCCACTTTATTTCTTATTAGTCCTTTTTTTTTTTCTTTCACTTTGTTAGTACAAAAAAAATTGTAATATTTCATGTATATGATTTTTTTTTACATTGATATCTTCAAGTTGTCTCTTTATTAGATTTTGTATAATTTAAATTTCTTAGTAACCACTTTAAAAAAAATTCTTAGAGCCACCACAGAGTAAGACATAACTTTTTATCTTTTCGAAGCATGGGTTTATCATGTAATTTAGGAGAGGTTTGTGATCGTTAGGCCGATGCATGCAATGATCACAAAGCAATCCATTGTTTTTTTAATAAGTTTAGCAATCCATTCTTTGATTCACCATAGTTAAGTTGGAAACGAGGCTGATTATCACGGTCTAGAAGAAAAGATTGGCAATGTGGCTTAGGCCCAAAAACAGAGAAAAAGCTTTACAAGGGCCCAAAAGCACAGAGCGATCCATTCTTTTTTTGGAAATAGGAAACTAAGCTCATGAAAGCCATCATCAGTTTTGGTGGTCCTATTTCCTTGGATCTTCTGTCCACACTAATAGCGTCAAATATATCTTTCGGTGATTGGAGAACAGTTACATCTTCCAAACCTAATGCAATTAGCGGGCCGATAACATAACAACTCTTAAGTTCTCATAAGATCCATAAGATTTTGCGTTCCCAATGTCTAGCCAGCTTCTTGTAATTAGCTTATGTATTGGACAAGGACTACTCACATCAGGTGCTCAAAGAAGTGTGAACACCTACGATAGAAAAATTAATAAAAATAAAAAGAAGAGTGGACCTATCACTTAATGACCCTCTAAAGTTGAACAACAACAAAATTTAACTTGGGCCTGTGAAGGCTGAAAGTGTCCGGTCTATTAGCCCAATCAGATCTCTCCTATTGTCTTTCTCCACCAAACTCAAAACCCATTTTCGGCCTCGTAGTATTGTGTGTATGCAGTGTGTGATAGGATCAATAGACACTGCCTCACACACATACATAAAGAAAATAAATTTTTATAGGTTTACACTTTACATTGTACTAGTAATGGAAACTTATATTATAAACATACAAATTGTGATAAATATTGTATACATTTACAAAAGATGTACCATATAAACTAATACAATGTAAACCAAGAATTTTTTGGAAAAAAAAAAAAAAAAATCGAATTTGCACAGAATGATGTAATATTCCTATATTCCATTGCATACTAGTTTGACATGTCAAAGAAATGAGATTTTAAAGATACATATCAACAAATTACACTACTCAACCTGAGAGAAGATCACTAAAATGTGCTCGTTTTCGGATTACTCTTTTTTATCTGCTATCTAGTGGAACTTGAGAAATGACTCTGGTTCTTTTTCTTGTGCTTAAATTCATAGGCCAAAAGTGTTCAAATCTGCAATTGGAGTAATTTTCTTCCAGATAATTATTATTCAACGGAGCACTATCCAACCATGCTAAACAAGGTATGAAAGTAATGTACTCGTGCACTCCATCCTCAGAATCTAGAATAACTCCGATCTTCTTCCATTCTTTCAATCTCATATTATACAAATGAATTTCTTTCACTTCTCCTTGGCTCTGCAAAACAATCAACTCCTCATCCAAAAAGATTGGAGAGAACTCTCTCCTTCGTGGCCAATAATTTATTTCAATCATAACATGCCCCCAAGAATTTTCATCTAGGTAATCATGGAGCACCAAAATGACCACCTCTGTCAATGAAATATATAGGATACTATAAGTGAGCCGTTTGTAACTCCAAACCACATGTTGTCTTTGAACTTTTCGAGGAAAGTGGGTTTCCTGAAGAATCTTGGAACGTTTTTCTACATATCAAACACAATAATATCACCGGACTCCCTTATCCAATGCAAAGATTCGTTGAAATACACAGCTTGACCTTGTTTAATAAACTCGCCTGATCTACACCGTAGTCCCCTATCCCCTATTCTCCATATATGCATTTGCATTAGGTGAGAATATCTTAAATTCATATTCTTCTACTCCGGGAACTTGGTACCTCTTAACACTCTTTTAAACAAAAACCAACTTGCAAATATTGTTGGAGATTGAAGCAATGGGATCATAAGCCAACCCAATATTTTTCTTAGGACTTGGGGACCAATTTATTGGTTTTAAAATATATCGGTGTTCCTTGATTGTGGGGTTATAAAGACTAAAATCATTGACAAGATTGAGTAAAAGAAGGCCATTACAAGAATCAAGAATTTGATGGGAATCGATAGGCAACCCAGAATCGTCAACAGGGTGGTGTTGAGGAAGATGTTCACATTTTACATCAAACAAAACTTGAAAATGATTTTCCTTGTATGTAGTCAAACACAGTAAAGTTAAAATATTTTAAGTAAAATATTTTTTCAAAACAAACCGAGCGTTAAATCAATAGTGGGATTGTAATAGCCTTTTGTATAGGCTTCAAGTATTAATGTTGGAAGTTTTCTTTACATGCCGTAACTATTTATGTAAAAGCACTCAAGAAAAGGGGTTTAAATTAGATGTAATGTAATAAAAAATGATCACAACTATTTAATGTTCAACTTATATGAAATTAATGGTATTCTATGAGTTCATGAAAAAGCTTATAGCTGAAAGTATTAATGTAATAATCCATAGTTACAACGGTTCATATGCCCAATTACTCTTTCTCAAAAAAAAAAATATATACATATATATATATATATATATATATATGCTCAATCACTCCAATTACGATACTTTGTGGCCTTTTTTCCAATTAACCTATGCACAAGTCAAAATTACCTTATTTGATCCCTTCGATTCATACATTAAGCTTTAAAAAATGTATATTGGCCCATCACTACAAGTTATATAAATTCATGGCTTGTACTAAGTCACTACAAGTTGTATAAATTGGGGACTATCATTCTCCTCAACTAATATAGATAATATTAATTTATTCGATCACTTCAATATTACATTAAGAGATTAAATATCAAATCAAAAACTTTACAAATAGTAAATTGTTCTCCTCAACTGCCATGAATTATAACGCCCAATAAATCAATAATTACACTTTTACAACAGTATATATATAAATTACTGGCTCGGCACTATCCTTAAAGGAGGTGTATCACTAAACAAAATATTAAACCAAAATGTTAGTTTTCTTCTTGCTAGCACTAGGCCTTGGCCTTTGCCTTTGCCTTGTCATTCTTGCTTCCACAAGCACTATTTCTCTTTGGACGGCTTTGACTTGATTGTTGAGTACCCGTACTTGATTGTTGAGTACCCTATATATCATACAATCACACTTATCAATACATTATAATAGTTATAATATTTTTTATATTATTTAATTAATATTTATACATAAAAAGAGGTTCAGCTTAACCTTTTTTTGTTTAAGTTATTATACCTTAAAATAGCGAACACAGAATAAAAGGAAAAGAACAAATTTCAAACTTGCACAGAATAATGCGATATTCCTAATTTTCATTGCATACTAGTTTGACATGTAACAAAATGAGATTTTAAAGACACGTATCAACATATTACACTACTCAACCTTAGAGAAAATCACTAAAACTTGCAGGTTTTCGGATTTACCCTTTTTGATCTACTCTCTGATGGCACTTGAGAAATGGCTCTGGTTCTTTTTCTTGTGCTTAAATCCATAGGCCAAAAGTGTTCAAATCCGCTATTGGAGTAATTTTCTTCTAGATAATTATTATTCAATGGGGCACTGTCGTCCAACCATGCTAAACAAGGTATGAAAGGAATGTACTCGTGCACTCCATCCTTAGAATCTAAAATAACTCCAATCTTCTTCCATTCTTTCAACCTCATATTATACAAATGAATTTCTTTCACTTCTCCTTGGCTCTGCAAAACAATCAAATCCTCATCAAAAAAGATGGGAGAAATGCTTTCTTTTGTGGCTCCCCCAAGAATTTTCTAGGTAATCATGGAGCCCCAAAATGACCACCGGTACCTGTGTCGTTGAAATATATAGGATACCAAGTGAGCCGTTTGTAACTCCAAACCACATAATGTCTTTGAACTCTTCGAGGAAAATGGGCTTCCTGATGAATCTTGGAACGTTTTCCTTCGTATCAAACACAATAATATCACCGGACTCCCTTATCCAGTGCAAAGATTCGCTAAAATACACAGCTTGTCCTTGTTTAACAAACTCACCTGATATACACTCTAATGCCATATCCACTACTCTCCATGCATTTGCATTAGGTGAGAATATCTTAAATTCATATTCTTCCACTCCAGGAACTCGGTACCTCTGAACACTCTTATAAACAAAAACCAACTTGTAAATATTGTTAGAGATTGAAGCACTCGAATCATAAGCCAACCCAATATTTTGCTTAGGACTTGGTTTTAGAATGTATCGGTGTTTCTTGATTGTGGGGTTATATAGACTGAAATCATTGACAAGATTGAGTAAAAGAAGGCCACTACAAGAATCAAGAATTTGATAGGAATAAATAGGCCTCCCAGAATTGTTAACAGGGTGGTGTTTAGGATGAAGAGAAAGGTACCTTATGTTCTGAGGACTACGATACGGAAAGTGAAAGAAATCATGGACAGATTGGAGAGCATGAATTTGATGATTTTTTGCCAACAACTTAGGATCAGAGATTATTTTATTAAAACGCTGACTTACGCACTTGAAACGGAACAAAGATTTGATTGGCAAATGTGAAAGGATGTCAGGAAGGAGATCGTCACATGTTATGACCATGTTCTTGATTTTTTGAAAATCCTTGTGGGGAACTAATGGGTTTTTGAGAGAAGAAGAGGAGGAGGGCGTTGTTTTGGTTGAGAACGATAAATAAGAACTAGGGTTTTTTTTTATTCTTTGATGAAAATAAGAACTAGGGTTGAATATTGTTGAAAGCATTTTATTTTAGTTTTTTTTTAATTTAAAAAATATATAAAATATTATTTTGGTCCCTAAACTTTTCAAAAGTTTTTTTTCGTTACTAAACTTTTAAAAATACTTTTTCATCCTTAAATTTGTAAAGAATTTTTTTTAATAGTTTAGAAACAAAAATATAGAAGAAAAAAAAATCAATAGCTTAAGGATGAAAAAAAAAATTTTATTTAAGAATAGAAAGTAAAACATTTTAAATAGTTTAAAGAGGAAAGAAGAATTTTTCAATAGTTTAGAGACAAAAAAAAAAAAAAACAAAACAAAAAAAAAAAACAAAACAAAAAATTTTAAAGTTTAAGGGTGAAAAGAAAATTTTAGAGATCAAAATTGTATTTTATCCAAAAATAAAAAAGTCAGGAACTTGTTTGGATAACTGTATTTTTATTATTTTATTTTTGTTAAAAAAATTTGTAAAAGGTTGAATTTGCATATTGAAAAAGAGTATATTTCTAAGATTGAGTCTAGATCCTCAAATTTTCTCATAAATTTTTTCAAAACTACTTAATTGGTTTGTGCTTAAAGAACTAAAATAAAACACAATAACAACAATTGACTGAGTTGGCAAGTGTTTTAAGGGCTTTGGTAGATTGGGTAAAGTTGGTTGTGGTAAAATTTTCATTTGATGAAAACTAGTTTTGAGTATGCTATATAGTTGTTTGATGAAATACCTGAAAGAGATACGACCAGCGTTCTAATGGGTTTTGGTTGTTTGCTGTGATTTTAGATGGGTTTACAATTTCTTGATGATAATTTTAGGGGTTGGGCCGGGGTTTATGTGAGCTTGATTGTTTCGTATAAATTAATAGAAATTGCAAATGAAACAAACATTAAATTTGGAACTTGAAATTACAGGAAAACAAAGTTTAGCTATAAAATTGATTATAACTTTAATCTACAACTTCATTCAATATCTTTTTATTATAAGTGAGTTTTGAAAAATCCACCACTAAATTACAATTTCTTATTATATCCTTCGTGCTTGCAAAATTTCTAGAAAATTAAAAATCAATACCTATGTCATCAATAAATTATTTAAATTGTAAGTTTTTGTAATTTAAAATTATGCATTTAAAAAAAAAAACTTACAAATCATATAATAAATAATATTCGATTGACACAAAATTTGACATGTGTATTAAGAGCATAAAAAAAAACATAATTCAACGATTAGATATTCAAAATATGTAATAATGTTTATTTTATTGAGTAAAGTTGTAGAATTAAGTAACAACTAATTTTGTAACTAAAGTTTATCAATCACAATATATATATATATATATATATATATAAATACAAGGGCGAGGTTGTGTTCAAGCCAGGGGGTTCAAATGAACCCCCTGACTTGTCAATTTTTTTTTAATATATATTGTAGGGTCAGGATTTGTAGCTCAAGCCTAAGAGATATGGATTATAAGCTCACTGAACCCAAAACAATAAATTTATAGAGAGTGAGTGAAAGAGCTAGGCTAGTTGTGAATCACACAATGACTAACTAAAATAGTTAAAGATGAATTAACATGCAATCAGGCTTGAACAATTGATTTAATGAAAGTCCGAAGAGATTTTTATTGAATAAAGATGATTACAATGCTTAGAGTTACAGTAAAATCGTATTTATCTTCTTTGTTTCTCTTTTTTCTCTCCCCTCTTTCATCAGAGGCTTCTTCCCTTTATATAGCATCATCACCCCTCATCTCCATCGTCCACTTGGTTTTCATCTAAGCATCCACTTGAGTATATGTTATGTCAAGTCTTCTTTTTAGTTTTCTATGAGTGGTGGCAGCTGAAATTACACTGTTCAAGGGTCTTCTCCACATAAATGCGGCCAGAAAAGTAGCTGTAATGCATTAAATACGGTTGTAGCAGCTTTTCTCTTTAGATATTTCTTCGTTCTTATCATCTCCAGACCTGTTCAAAGTCTATTTTCGTTATTGGAACCGTTAGGAAGATCATTTTGACCCTCCACACATTTGATTGATCAAGAATATTCATATCCGAGGGAGAAGACCTCTTCGGACAACTGATGACCTCTTCGGAATGCATCCCTCATTCATTTCTAGGTATGATTCTTCCAGATGGACCATTTCCCAAATATTTTCTTCTCTTCGGACATCTAGTAGTCTTCGAATAGGGCTCTAGGCCCAATACATTAGGCTGGGCTTTCACCCCCCTACATATATAATTTTTTTTAACTTTTGTTTTGACCCCTCTAAAATAAAAATTTGAACACTCTAACCCTAAATTTTATTTAAACCCAACTAAAATAAATTTGAATATGATCATCTTAATGCTACTTTTACAATATTTTCACAATAAATCTTATATGACAAATTATAACGGGTTTTTATTTGTACCCCTAACTAATATCACTTTTTACCTACCATTAACAACTTACCACCTAGATTTTGTTATAAAATTTTTGTGAAAGTATTGTGTATTGAATATTATTAAAAAAAAATGTTTCGTTTTTGCTCCTTTGTTAAAAATATATATGTATATTTTTTGCAGGACTCTGACTTACTTTACTTTACTTTACATTTGTGATTCTTTCCCATTCTCTTTATTTCTCTTTCTCTCTTCTGTATTTTCTTATTTTTTCTCTTTATTTGATCAAATTGTTTGATAAATACTCTATAGATTTTCAAGTCTAAGAAGTTTTTTAGTGCTTACTCAAATTTCAAGAGAGCGATCACATGTATGATTAAAAAGCCATACATGATTCTAAAAAAAAGCCATCCACTTCAAAAGCAAAAACTTATATTATTTACTATTTTTTTTCTTTCTTTCACATTACTCCTAGTTCTAGTCTTAGGTGTGTTAGTATTCTTCATTATATATTTTTATTTAATTGACAATACATATAAATATAATAAGCTATTGTTAATTTGACAAAAATTTATGATTAATTATTTAATTATATTTGTTGTCTAACTTATCTTTAAACTATTAATAACTTTTTTTATATTATTGTACAATATAGTTATATTATATAATGAATTGTATTTAGAATACTATTTTAAATTATTGTATATAATATGGAAGTTGTATGTACCAAAAAAAAAAAAAATAAAATCATTTTATTTTTTATTTACTCTCATGACAAATTTCTTGCTCTATCATTGTTGAACCCCCTAGAAAAAAATCCTAGAGTCGCCACTATATATATATATATATATATATATTGCAAAAGAAAATTTGAAAAAGCAATGGTTAGATTTTTGTTGGT
Source organism: Quercus ilex subsp. ballota (assembly GCA_032727855.1). Taxonomy (NCBI): domain Eukaryota; kingdom Viridiplantae; phylum Streptophyta; class Magnoliopsida; order Fagales; family Fagaceae; genus Quercus; species Quercus ilex. Next base: position 25,703,283 of record CM064909.1, read on the forward strand.
ATTGGCAATCTAAAGAGCTTAGTGGTTAGATTCTTGTTCGTATTGACAATCTAAAGAGCTCAACACAATCTTTCGCCCGGCGGAAAATAGGCTAACTGGAAATAATCCAGAGAGCCTCTCTGATTGACAAATCTTACAAAGGTGTTGCTACTTTCCAATAATCTCCTTGGCTTTTATATAGGACTGCACAAACTTACTGGTTAATACTCAGTAGCTATAGGCTCGGGGCACTATTCCACCGGATATTGAAAACTTAAAAAGTTTGAATTCTTTCATGACATGTGACACAAAGCTTTCCTTTATTGAATTTGGTGGTGCAAGTATTAGGTTTAGGGTGTTCATTTGTTTCGTTTTGGTTTCTAAGTTGTGCATAATCTAATAATTTTTTTTTTTTTTTTTTTTTTGGTTGAGTAGAATTTTCAAATGGGTGATGTTGAGGATGAAGAGAAAGGCACCTCACGTTCTGAGGACTACGATACGAAAAGTGAAATAAACCACGGACGGATTCGAGAGCCAACAACTTGGGATCAGAGATGATGGAAGTGATGATTTGATCAAAACGCACGCTTACGCACTTGAACTGGAACAAAGGTTAGATTGGCAAACGTGAAAGGATTTCAGGAAGGAGATCGTCAGATATTGTGGCCATGTCCAAGGTTAAGAAGAACATGAACTAATTGGGTTTTTTGAGAACAGAAAGAGACAAAAATGAGGAACGAGGTTAAAAAGAACATGAACTAATTGGGTTTTTTGAGAACAGAAGAGACAAAATGAGGAACGAGGTTGCTTGTTTTATTTGGGAACGATATTTATGATGTAGGATTGGATTTTTATATTTGATTTTAGGAAAAAAGAGTCAAGCATTTTTATTAAACTTTTTTTTTGTTCAAATAAATCTAAAATTATGTAAAAGTACAATTATATTTATCCAATGTTGAATTTGGATATTAATAAATTAGTTTATTTCTAAGAATAATAAGTCAAGAACCACAACTTTTCTTTCTTTTTTTTTCTTTTTTTTTTTTTTAGGGAAAACTATTTAGTAAGTTATTAATGAAAGATGATACGGTGATTTTTTATTATATAATTCGATAATTAGAAAATATGGGATTTAAACTTTAAACATCTTAGTTGGAAATATTAAAAGGTGCTAGTTAATAAGTTACAAGAGTCTTATCAAATAATAAAGAAGTATTAATAACACGACAATGTGAAAATCAATATCACTCCATAAGTATAAGTGTTTGTGTGGCGTGGAGAATAAGAGCCGGGATTCAAGTCTCCAAGAGGGATCTTCACACACATATACACTAAAACAATTTTTTTTTTTTTTAAGGAAAACTATTTAGTAAGTTATTAATGAAAGCTAATACAGTAATTTTTTATTATATAATTCGATAATTAGAAAATAGGGGATTTAAACTTTAAACATCTTAGTTGAAAATATTAAAAGGTGCTAGTTGATAAGTTACAAGACTCTTATCAAATAATAAAGAAATATTAATAACATGACAATGTGAAAATCAATAACAATATATTATCCAACTACCGCATACTCTTAGTGTCATGGTCACACCATAAGTATAAGTGTTTGTGGAGTGTGGGGGGTAAGGGCCGAGATTCAAGTCTCTAAGAGAGAGTTTCACACACATATACACTTAGATTAGGTTAGAGTAGAAATTTTATCTTGTATAAAAAAAAAATTTTAAAAAGACTAGTAGTATGCCTATGCAATGTTATGTTCATTGTAGACACCCCGCCAATATAACTAAAGTCTTTATTCCCAATAACAACAAACAAGGGACCCATTACTAATATTATGACCAAACAATACATAAAAATTCAAAATTTTTTAAATTATTAATTAAATAAAAAGGTCTAATTATGCATACAAGGTAAGAAATTGGTAGAGTTGTGTATCTAAAATTCATCTCAAAATCAAGTGCAAAGTTGATCCTATATCATTGTGCAATTTTTGCACTCCGATTGTTAACTATAAAAAGTGCGATGATCCCCTGTCAAAAACACAACCAAGTATCAAGAGAAATACTCATAAAAATCACTATCAACATGATTTTTTAGACTAAATGGAGTTTTTCCATTAAAAACGAAGTATTCTTTTGAATAATATACTTTCTTTTCCTTCGCCACTAGTTTTTTTTTTTTTTTCCATTGGATTTTTCTTTTTCGTTTTTTTTTTTTTTTTTTTTTTTTTTTTTTTTTTTTTTTTTTTGGCAAGGTTTAACGAGGCATAATCTCCTTAGTATTAGTATAGATGTCATATAGTCTTGTGGAAATGGCTACTCTCCTCGATCTGCTGTCAGTGCCTAATAACGAACCTCCAATTTTTATGGTTTAAAAGCTGAGGAAAGCAACTGGAAAATTTTAGCCTTTAACAGTAAATTAGTCTGAAAATGTTGAAGGTACCAGATGATGTGAGAGAGAGATCAAAAGAATATAGTTGCGTTAATTAGAAGAAACGTCCATGACAACGCTGGAAGAAATTGGGTCCAGGGTGACAAAATTGAACGCAGCCTCCCCTCAGCCATTTCAGTCTAACATAACATTCTGTTAACTAAAATTTATATCATTTTCAAATTGTAACCTCTGAAAAGGAAAACCAATTCCATTTAAAATGACTTCCAAAAACATCAGTTCTAACCTCACACAAACAAGGCTCCCTGAACTGAGTAGCAAACAAAAACCAATTGGAGAAAAAATAAAAACAAAAGATAACTTAACCCAGTGTATGTCAAAAAAAAAGAGGCTGTCTCGGTTCTTCTCTTCCCCCTTTGTTCCAAGAGAAAAATAAAGTGAGAATTTTCGCTACTTTCAGAAAAACTCCTATGCTTCCTCGTTATCCTCTACCATTATCCTCTTGCATGCTTCGTAGCACATGAAAGAAATCCCAGCGGCAGGAACCAGTTTCATGCAGCTAGGACCAAGCCCTCTATATAAACCTTGGATCCCTTCTTGTTCAAGTATGCTTGCAAGTGCATGGAGTACATTCTTGTATACCTGTCTTCCACTGAGAGCCCCAACCTGCATGTGCTTGCGAGCCACCTCAAGTGGGAAAGTTGCGCTACTCGAAATAGCCCCAGCAGCTGACCCAATTAAAAGGGTTTCAATGTTGCCAATCTTCTCTTGCTTGAAAATTTTACGATAGGCTTTCCTTAGTGAGTCATAGGCATAGTAATTGGTGGCAGCATATGGAATTACCCCGATAAGACTAGGTGTAAGGCCTCTGTACAGTTCTGCAGGCCCCTCTTCTCTCACTATTTTTAAAAATGCATCAAATAGACCATTGTAAACACCCCTCTGCATAACAGACCACTAAATCAACAACTACATTCATTCTGGAGATAGAAAAAAAATTTCTAGTTTAGATCTGTGTACCTCTATGGTCAGTCGGGTCTTGAGTAACTCAAGAGGATATGTGCATATAGTTGAGCTAACTCCAGCACAGGCTCCAGCAACTAATGACGCAGGAATTGGCAGTTTGGGCTGTTCCCCAGGTTTGGGTGACAAGTTCTTGTTGACTGTATCATAAGCAAAAAGCTGGCAAACACAGAGTACTACATACATTTAGATATAGAGGAAAAAAATAACGTCATTGGAAATTTATCATACCCTTCATATTCATATATAGGGGCAGGTTTAAGTCCTAATTTACTTCTCCCAATTGGATTACTAAAGTACCACAGAAGGATGTACTATTTACAATTGGTTTTCACTCAACAAATCCAGGAAATACCAATTCAGAAATAAGAGAAAAAAAGGGGAGAATGCCCGCCTGCCCACCGTGGGGGGGGGGGGGGGGGGGAACGGGTACAACAGGCTGTTATTAATTGAAAAACTAATAGTAATGGTAAAATAACTAATAGTAATAGTAATTGAAAAACTTATGCTTCTAGGAGGTGGGTCAGTGTTCAAATGCAACCACCCATGGTTTCTACCCTCAGAAGTGCACTATGCAATCATCTTCTTTAGATTGAAAATGATGTTTACCATACAAAAAGAAATTAACAGTTTTCACTGAACAACCCAAGCTTGTTCTTGAGGACCGTGTGATGTCCTGCCAAAAGCATCACACTATAAATTAGGAGAATTGATTTTCAGAATGACAAACACAATTAATTCCCCAGTGAGGAGAGTTTGGATAATTAGAATGAAATGAAGAATTACTTCTCCAGATTGGTAATGTAGAAGGGTTTGGTCACAGCTATTGGGACAACATTATTAGGGCAGAGGTGCCTGGGTTTTGCAATCCTCCCAATATCATCAATTTAAAAAAAAAAAAAAAAGGTGTGAATTGAGTCCAAAACAAATTGGCACCCTACTTTTTTTTTTTTTAAAAGAAGCTAGTTTTCGAAACTACCACCATTGAGCTATGAGATAGGAGAACATATAAAGGGACAAATTAATCACTAATGATGAAGGAAATGGCATGGTTTGTTCATGGGGTTTGAGAAAGGCAGGCAGGATGGCAACCAATTCTTCTGTTCTGTGTAATTAAAACTACAGCAGGATAAGCACATCAAGAAGTCAAATTTGGATTACAGAAGCAAAACTAAAATAAGGTCCGCTAAGTCCGAATTCTTTTTATTTATGAAAAACTGTCAAAGATATGCATGCCACGGGCTGAAAGAGCATACAAGGAAACCTTCAAATCAACAATGACCTTCAAATGTCAAACATAAAGTAGATAATTTTTTATTTTGATTAGTAAGAAACACACACATCCAGTAAGTTCTGAACCCATGACCTCACCTTCAACATGATTTTTATAAGTGCCGTTTGAGCCAAAGCTTATATATATATATATAAGCATCAAATTCATTTAAAATAGCTTGGAAAGCAAAGATGATATTAAAATTTTACTGAGAACACATGCAATTATAAACATTCATAATTTCCTAGACAGCCAGGACTTGCAAAAAACATAGAACTTGTTTCAAAGTGAATATAAGTTAACCTTATGACATATTAACTATGAAAGTATCGTAACAACTAACATGCAGCTTTAGACACAAAACATCTTTTGAAAAGATAAAGATATTTAAAAAAATAAATAAAAAATGGTGGGAACTTAAAGCTTTTTTTAATTATTTTTTTAATAAGTTTTGGTCCCAAGGGAAGGGGGAAAAGGGAAAAGGAGGGACTCAAACTAATGACCTCTGCTTCATGAGGTGTGGCCCCCAACCAACTGTGCTACCCCAGGATTAATGAAGCTCTTTTGATGCATACAGAAATGTGCACAATGTGATGAAACATATATGAAATGGACAAGTTTACAAAAACACCACATCTTGTGAAAGAATGTTAAGCGAAATGAAAGCATAAGTGAATTAGAGATATCATCAAGCAATAGCAAGTTCATATGTTGAAGATAATTGATTGCTTATCAAGAAATGAGGAGCTGAGCATTTGACAATAATTGATATAGTTTCAATGTATAACACTTTGACTAATCCCAAATTGACCGAAAAATCATTAAATGCTTCTTGGAAGTGATCAAATGCAATAAGGATTTGGTAACACCATTTGTTTTGTGTTCTTTTATTTTAAAACATATCATTAAAAAAATAAAAAAACTGAAACTACCAAACCAGTCACCACCTCTAGCAATAAGTTGATAAGCAACTACCAAAAGAAAAAGGGCGATCAATGCAGTTCCCGAATCCAGTCATCTTATTTTCATGTTGAGTTATACAAACAAAATAATGATATCAAGGAAGAGCTAAAGTAAAACACTAAAATATAAAACAGCTAGCCTGAGCATATATGCCTAACTTGATCCTAAAGTTCATGGCTGCTTAGCATAAACAAAAAGGACACACATGGGAATCCATGTCTAAATCAAACTAAGTAAACCAACAAATGAACACAGCAAAATGCAAACCAAAGAATCAATTAAGCACCACAAAAACACCATTGTAAAACATAGCTCTAAAATTAAAAGGAACCCAATTAGAATCAGTACCTCTATGGCCTTGCTAGGCGCAACCCGAATGACATTAACCAAATTACCCCTAAACAAGCCCTGCCACCCATCAGTCTTTATAATATCATTGAACACCTCAGTAGTAGAATGTCCACTACTCCCCACCATCAAATGAGTCCTTATAGTCTCCAATGGCGCCACGGCGGTCCTCGATATTGCCCCAGCTATAGCGCCACTTATCAACCGCCTAAGTGAAGGGTTTGACACCTTAACTTTCAATTTAAGGCCACCCTTCTTCTTATTCTTCTCAAGCTCCACCACCTCTTCCTTGACAATCCGAAATCCTTCAATGGATGACATGTACTTGGCGTACATATCACTGTGCGGCACTTTCACGCCGCCATTGTCTCGGGGATCTGATGGATTCGGCGAAACGCCGAAACCCATTCCGACCTGACCAACGCTGGCGAATAAGCCTCCTGGGTGAAAGTAAGTAGACCCATCTTCGAGATTCCATGGACTTGGAGAACCCAAATCACAAACAGAGAAAAACCCATCTCGTTTATCATCATATAGTTGGATTCCTTTCTTCCTACCCATTTATAATCAGAAAATCGTTGGTTTGCTTTGCCTTTTTTGTTCGGGGTTTTAGTAACCAACAACAGCAGCTAAAGCCATTGTTTTCATGAGCTTAAGCGTTTGCTGGGAGGGAAAGATTCGATATTGGCCAAGTGGGTATTCAAAAATTCCATTTTTTTTTCCTCAATTTTGAGAGAGAAATTGATATAAAATAAAGCAATGAAAGAGGGTTTTTGAAGAAATGGGTTATGTTATTGGTTTGGAGACAAAGAAAAAGAGAGAAAGGGAGTGTGAGATGGATGGGAAATCAAAGTCTCAGGTAGGAGGAAAAACTAGAACAAACAAGTAGAGAGAGAGAGGGTAGGTAAGTGATGAAAACTGTGTCTCTCTCTCTCTCTCTCTCTCTCTCTCTCTCTCTGTGTTTCTGTGTTAATGTTATTAGGTTTTTATATATTATTATAGCCTATAGAAGGAGAGTGTTGTTTTAGGGTGCTTTTAACTTTGCTTTGTTTTTCCTGTCTCTCTTGGTGGGTGGGTGGGTGCCTGGGTGGGTGGGAGGAGGGGGGGAGAAAGGCAGGGGGCGTTTAGGTTGTTGTGGTTATTGTGGGATGAAGCAAAGGAATATATTGTCACTATTTACAAATAAAAATCACACAAGATTTCAGTATTGTATTGTATTGTATATTTGTATTCAACATGATAATACATATTTGAAGCAAAAAAATAACATGATAATACATGGGTTTTTTTTTTTTTTTTAATTTTGCAATTTGACTTCACTTATTAGTCTAACAAGTTGTTAGACTAGGCACTAGACACTTCACAATAAAATAGCATGTTCATGAGTTTTTTTTTTTTTTTTTTTTTTCCTTCTCTCTCTTACAAAATTTGGATTACAAACTTTACACTTTATTTTCATATTTTGGGGATAAAGATGTTAATGAAGATACGATTTAAATTGTTTCTAAAAAAAAAAGATATGATTTAAAAAGATTATTAAATTGATGATAATATTAATTTGGAGTATGGAGATTTCGTTGATTAGGTAAAATAATGAATAAAATATTATTAGTTTAGCTCATATTACGTATATCATATATTATCACTTTTCTATTTGACCCTTTCGAGCGTGGATATAATAAATATAATTTATTTTGATAAATTTAGTTAGTTTTGTTAAATATTATTACATAATTGATTAAGTTAGTCATTAATTGAATATATTTCAAATTTCTAATAAGTATATCTTTTTATATATGTAATTATGTATTATATTTTAATTTTATAAAGTCTTTATGTATCTTATTACTATATATGATATGATATGATATTATTTTAAAGAGAAATACTATGTTCATAATATTTTTACAACAAATCATAGGTGGCAGATTGTTAGTTGTTATTATAAGTGAGCAAAAAAGAAATTTAAATTGTGAATTCAAATTAAAACTAATAACAACTTACCACCTATGATTTGTTGTAAAAATATTGTAAACATAGCATCTTTCTATTTTAAAATATCAATTCACGTTTTGACAATTATAGTTGTTACTGCAATTTTTTTTTTTTTTTCATTTTTGGAAATTTGGTCGTAAATTTCTTTATTCGGAAGGAAGCTGTTAGTTTGCAATGCAGATACAAACAATTTTTGCATTTGCCTTCCCTGATGTCTCATAGACATGATTTGAGACTAGATTCAGACTACAAACTGGCCAAAGCTGTCCTACCAAAAGTTTACCCAAGGTTCATTTTTTTTGTAATAATTAATTATTTTTAAATTTTAAATGTTACTTCCTGATTGACTTTTTTTTTTTTTTTTTTTCCTGATTATAAGAAGAATTGACAAAATTGATTTGTAATTATATGAGTTTGATGACAACATTGATATTTTAGTACAGAAAAGTAAAGATTGTTAGATTAATAAAATTTAATGTTCTCTTCATTTCTACTTTCAAGTAAGAGATTAAATTCTATAAGGATGAGGTGTAAAACATATGTTTTACACCATCCAATAAGTGATTGTCACATTAGCATTTTACTTAAAATTTATTAAAATTCAATACATTCTACCACACCTAATAACATCTCAATAGATTCCCAATTTGGTTGGATTTATATATGGGTATTAAAATTGATTGAGTGTAATTGTGTTTATTTTTAAATATGTGATAAGATGATGTGGCATGTTAGGATTGGAGGGATAAAACATGGGTTTTACACCACGCCCTTATAGAATTTAATCTCTTCAAAGAATTGCCTACTTGGTTTTGTAAAGGTAAGACAGAGTGGGAAATAAATATTTTCATCTTGAATTTGTCAAGAAAATTAGGGAAGAGAAATAGCAAAACTAAATTTTCTTCTTTCTTTATTTTTAAAAACTTTGTTAAGGACATAATTTTTTTTTCTACAATTTGTTGAGATGATAAGTTGTGAATGATGGATAGTCAATGGGTTCCAGTTAGCTCAACTAGTAAGGTATTTGATATTTGGAGCTCAAACTCTACCTACACTAAAAATGAGTTGGTATTTTAATCTAATAATAAAAATAAATCATTATAGATCTGATGCCATGGATAAAAAAATTTATTGTATCTAATTTAAAAAAAAAAAGAAGAAGAGGAAGAGGTTTAGACAATTACGTTTACTTTTTTTTTTTTTTTTTAGAATACTAAGTATTTTAACACATATATTCGAAGAGAGTGGAGAAAGTCTTAAAGAAATTGATAATAGTGTATATCCATAAGTGTCTAACTCTTGGATACACAGCATAGGTTTTAAATCTTTTTAACTCACACTCATTTTGTGAGATTTACCCATTGTTTTTTCTTTTTGAGAATACTAAGTATTTTAACACACACACATACAGTGAGAGGGGAGAAGGTCTTAAAAAAAATGACAATGGTGTATATCCAAAATAGTCTAACTCTTAGATACACAGCATAAGCTCTATTGACATCACTTTTATTTTTCACAACTCATAACTCACCACTTAAATAAGTTATAGTAATTTATTCTATTTTATTAAAACTTAAAAAATAATTTGACCCTGTTGTTTCCTTCTCTTTCTTCAAATCAAACCGAATGTCCATTGTGTTAAACAGATAATGTATTTTTTAATTCCACACTCCACAGCCCATTGCCAGTTGTAAGAGTTAATTAATGGAAAGAAAATGGATTTTTTTTTTTTTTTTGAGAAACAAGAAAATGAAATTAAAAGCTACTAAATCAAGAGGGAACTAAGTTAAAATGTTTAGACCACAAGATATAGAAGATGTTATTATTTTTGGGACACATTATAGGATCTCTTATTTTATAATAAGATTTTTTTTAGACTATAATCAGATAATTTATTTGTGAACTATGTAGTTTTTAGTAGTTTATTTGCACAGTATTTATATTATACTATATTTTATATATGTATTGGTAAATTTTATGTTAAATGTGCAACCAAAAAAATAGCTAGAAACTAACTTATTTTCAAAATAACTAATTTTATTAAATTTAAAAAATAATAATAAAATAAAACAAAATAACTAAGATAAAAAGCTAAAAGCTAAAACTTTTTCCAAACAGACATATATGTTGCATAAATTTTATAATTTTCATACTAACATTATAACTTTCAAGAAAGAGAAGCACAATATTAGAGTTAGACTACAAATTCTTTGTAAACGATTAAAATCAATCATAATTAAGGTCACTCACAATAACTTGTAGCTATTTGGGTAGCCAATATTCTTCAAAGAATTTTGATAGAAACAAATTTTTAAAACAAACATTATAATTTGGTGCTAGCTTATTCAGGTTGGCCATGGTTCCTATTGTTTTAACTTTCAAATCCCCCACATACTATACCCCCATTTCCCTGACCAAATTTTGGAGCCCACTGCAAGCTATGGTGAAAATAATTACATTTACAGTGACTCAAAAAAAAGTGACAAAAGCAAAATCAAACAATTTTATTTATATGCCATATGGGACTTGCAAACTAGCCATACCTATATGTCTAGGTTTTTAGGTAACCGATTCTTTTACTACAACAGAAAAGGTATATAATGAAATTGAAAGTTAAGTATTGACAAACCTCCTTAGATTCAATCCCAAAATCTTACGTTATGATGGCTGCTGCTGAATGTTAGGTTTGCCAACAGCTAATGCACATTCGTTAGGGATTCTCAAAACATGCTGTTTTTTTTTTTTTTTTTTTTTTTAATATATGAGAGGGATTTTGCATTTTAAGTTCCAGTTTTTTAATGGATGATACAGTACGTATGTTTAAATTAAATGTCATATGCTGATCCAAGACAAAGAGAAGCACATGATTATAGCAGTTCAACAACCAACGGCAACCTTAAAGACATCTATGCCAATAGGTCGAAAGTAAAATTTATCCTAGACTATATTTGTGCATTTTTAAAGAGGAAGAGTGCCTTAAGAAGGATGTGAAACTAAAAGAGTATTGACAATGACTCATTCTTGTGAGTTGTGACATTCAATAGATGTCAAATCTAGTTCAAAGCTCAACCTGAACATTTCGTTTATTAGTTTCCGTAGGAAATTTTATTTATTTATTAATAATCGTAGGAAAACTTGAATCTATGAGGTAATATGAGATGACAATCATAACTTTTTTTTATGATTTCAATTGGTTTAGACCCAATTTTGAGAGCCTTCTTATGTGGAAGGGAAAACACAGAGTCCACCTATAAATTTTTTATAAAAAAACTAATTATTGACCCTCAATTTTAAAAATTTTCTTATAAAGGATCTTAGGTCAACAAACAAACTAGGTTTCCCATATATTCAAATAAATAAACGTACCAAGTTTCTTCCATATATTATAAAAATTAATCTTTGTTGTACACGACTAGTTGCAGACATCCATATACAGTCACTTAAAATCATATCTTGAAAACTAAAACGAAAAACTATTTCAATATTATAAACGTGATTTCAACTGATGTGATGCATGAGTGTTAAAATCATATTTTGAAAACTAAAATGAAAAACAATTTCTTCATTATAAACATGATTTCAACTGATGTGATGCATGGGTGTGTAATAATCAGGATCTATTATAGCATTCTAAGAGCATCCACATTAGTGGTGCTATTTTTTTTTTAGCTATTTGGCATCACAAAAAGTTACTTCATCTAGTTTAACTACTCACTTTACAAAACATCCAGTAACAGTGGATCTATTTTAGCTTTCAACACAATAAAATAATATATTTACTACAATAAAATAATATATCCACTACAATAAACAATAATTACAACTATCGCAACCGCTATCGCTGCCACTACCACCGCCACCACTGCCGTCGCCGCCACCGACTTTTCCACCGTTGCCGCCACCACCACCCCCACCACTGCCGCCATCGTCACATAATAGTAAATAATCGTCTAGTGTTAACAAGTGATTTTTTTAACACCAAATTATACTTATACATTTTTTTTTTTTTTTTACTGAAACAATTTCTCAATCATCATGATAGCAAATAATCATTTAATGTAACAATAATATTTTGTTTTAACCCCAAATTATATATATACAAATTTATCTTTTGACTAAAAAAATTTCTCAATCTTCATGATAGCCTTAGTTTCATGTTAAAACAATATAGAAACCAACAAAGTAAAGGGGACCAACTTAAAAGTCACCAATCTAAAAAACGTAGCCTATAAAGAAGAAGACCTGAATTAAGTAAAGTGGTGGAAAAATGAGAATCATAATTTGTGAAATTGAAAAATTATACTGTTTTCTTGTATTTCCTAAGCAACCCAACAAACAGAAAGTACTTATATTTAAAAATTTTAACAAATAACAAAGCAGCAATGAGCATTAAATCACATCAGTTGTGGATTCACAAAATTTGAAGATGTTTGGTACATGTACTTAAAAATTAAAAACATATGTTTGAAAATATATGTAAAAATACATGTAATGTTGTTTAAAAATTAAAAATATATATTTGAATATGTACACCAAACAGAGCTAGAATTTGAGGAAGCTGAAATTACAGTAGGCTTAGTTGTCACTTCATCAACCGAAGAAGTGAAACTCTTATCCAAGTATAGATTTATCTTTTCTCAGGTACTAAACAGAGAAGTACTGATCAGAAAAAAAAGGTGTTTCACGGTCTGGGGAGAGAGAGAGAGAGAGTACTGATCTGTCACAGGGGAGGGAGTGGGAGGACCACCGGTCTGGGGAGAGTGAGAGAGAAACCGGTTGGATAAAAAGAATAGAAAAAAAAAAAAAAAAAAAAAAAAAAAAAAAAAAAACAAAGTTTCTCTACAAACTAGTTTAAAGAGAAACCTTTCAAACTTATTGTATGGTCAGTTTTGGCGGCCCAAGCCCAAAGTATGGATTCAGCGCCCACTGAGCCCAAAACAATAAATTTTGTAGAGAGTGGGTGAAAGAGCTAGGCTAATAATGAGAGTAACAGTATCAAACGGCCACACCAATGGGAGAATTTGGATTAATATGTCCTCGGACTGATAGAAATGCCATGTCCGAAGAGGTGCCTTTCATTGATAATTCAATATTACAATTCTTGGAGCTACAATAATCAAATATCTTCCTCTCTCTCTCCCCTTACTATCAGAGGCTTCCTTCCCTTATATAGTACTGCCTTCCTACATCTTCTCCGTCCACTTGTTCATCATCCAGGCGTCCACTTGAGTGCATGTCCCATCACCCCACTCTTAGCCTTATGTGAGTGGTGGTAGCTGAGAAAGCACTGTTCAGGGGTCTTATCCACATAAATGCGGCCAGAAAGGTAGGTGCAGTGCATTAAATGTGGTGGCCGAAGTATGCCTCTTTGATATTTTTCTGTTCCCATTATCTTTACGCGCGTCTAAGGTTCCTTTCTCTCTTAACACTTGTCAAGCAGGTCGCTTGAACCTCCCAAGCTCGTGTTGGATCAAACCTGTTCGGATCCGAGGATGTTGGACTGCTCGGACATATGAACATCTCCTCGGATAGTACACGTTCATCTCTAGGCATTCCCCTTTGACATGGGCCGGACTGAAGACCTTGCCTCCTCGGACGAAAAGTGTTCCTCATTCAGGGCCTTGGGCCCAATAAGTTGGGTTGGGTTTTTCTCCCCCCACAATAGCCCCTCAAAATTGTATTTTTTCATTCGTATCCGAAGAGAAAAAGTAGAATTTTGACTTGCCATGGAGCAAAGGCCTGCAAACAGGTAGATTCGAACTGGCACGTGCATAAATGTAGGAACTGTCGCTTCATTAATGCCGCTACGGTTTCCTCATTTCCCAGGCGCTGCATTAATTGCACCAGGTGGCGCTTTGTCCTTCATATCCAATGGTAACTGACTAATCCAACGGTTGCGGTTTTTCTTCGAAATTTGGGCGGGAGTGCCCCTAACCCTTCGTTTGACCCCGTATAAAGCTTCAGAGGTCATTATTCCTTCCTCACTTTGCGAATCTTCAGACGCTCCAGAGAGAAACAAACGCGCCGCTCCGTCCAAACTTCTGAGTCGCTGCTTTCAGGTCTTCCCAGAGTCATCAAGAACCTTCCTACAAGCCTGAAATCTTCTTTCCGATTTGGTCCCGGTGAGTCATCGTTCACCAAGCCATTTAATTTTCTCTTCGGCCAACAGTTTCGTCTAAGCACCATGGGAAAGCTTGAGTACATGGTGGATACCCCTGAGCGACTAGAAGCATTTAGGGCCACGTATCGCATACCTCCCAACGTGGGTGTGAGGTATTGCCCCCCAGAAAAGATTCTAACAGACCGGAAGACGGGAGAGGTGGTTATTCCCCTTATTGCCTTCAAAGAAGGGGGAATGACCATTCCCATGGGTCCTATCACCATTAGCTATCTCCGAAACCATAGGCTCACTCCCTGGCAGTGCGCACCCAACATGTTTAGGATTCTAGGGGCCATTGAGGACCTTAACCTTCACCTAGGATTAGGCCTCACCTGGCTCGACGTAGTACATCTGTACGAATGCCATAGCCAGCGAGACGCGGGATATTACCTGAAATCCCGGTCGGACGTGGTCAGGCTCATTTCTTGCCTCCCCAAATCCAACAAAGGGATGAAAGACGACTATGTGATCGTCTCGGGCGCATGGCATGACGGCCATCACTGCCCAACCAAGCATGGAAAGCCAGGTGGGCCATGTTAGATTTAGGCACATTAACTATAGGCCTAGGGTCCTCGTCCTTTAATCGTTTTTGGTTTCCTTTGTACTGCTATTTGCGAGTCTCTAACATAGCTTTGCTGTGCCTTGGAACAGATAAAAACTTCGTAGCTCCTCGGCTGAGTCTTACGAACGTCGCTGCCCTCAATTTCCTGTTGAGATCTGAGATTTTTGTGAGCGAAGACGGGCAGCTCCGATCAGCTCCTCTTATTCTGGGCTACACAGGAAATCCAAAGGGTTTCCAACCAGTCGGCAACGCAATTGTCCAAGGAGACCGCTGCCTTGCCCGTATTGACGTCGGTCAGAAGGGTTTTTTGGCGTCATATGATCTAGAGCCCGTACCACATCCACGCCCTCAAGCTATACCCCCTCTCGTCCAACCACTCCAGCAAGTCCCTCTCGGACAAGCAGCTGAAGGCGAAGGGGTCAGTTCTTCCACCTCCTCGCTAGAGGAACAGATAGATAGATTCCAGTTTGGGGGTGAGGGTTCAAGAGCCGATCGAGTGATAGAGGTTTCGGACGCTGAGGAGGATACCGACAAGCAATCGGGCATTCACCTTAATCTATTAGCTGCTCATTCTGAAGGCTCTTCGGACGACAATATGGACCTGAGGGTTTTGATGAAAGGCAGGGGGAAAAAACCCGAGCAGAAAGACGCTGGGTCGTCAAAAGTGGTAGTGACACTGCCTCCTGCGCCCACGCAAGTTCCTGACCCAAGTCTGAAGCCCATTCCGGACTTAAAGAAGAAAAGGCCCCACGTTGAGGTTGGGGAAAAACAAAAGCTGCCAGACAAGGGGGCTAAGCAGCAGAAAGTGGTGGACAGCCGAGCCTATAGGGCTTCATCCACTGAAAGCCGAGAAGAGGCTTTTGTGGCAAATGTACGCCGAGAGGGAGGACCGAGAATCTGGTCTCCCAAGTTGGAGCTGGAGGGCGCTCCAATCCTGTGGGATACCTCCCTCAGGAATTATGACGGAGGGAGGCCGGGCTATGTAGCTGAAGCCTTGCAGCAACCACTCCTCCTCCCCCACGACATGGAGTCCTACAGGCGCTTTAACCAGCAGGAGCTCTTCATGTCTCTTAAGAGGGACCTAGCCATGGTAAGTGCACCATTTATGAGTTTAAGTTTTATACTTGATTGGCTTCGTTTTTCTCCTTAACAGTGAAAGTGTTGTCATGCAGATTACTCAGCAAGTCTATGTGGCTGAGGGGTTGAACAAGGAGTCCTGGATCAAAGCCCAAGCAGCGATCCAGTCCCAGCATGAGGCAGAGGCATCCCTTGGAAAGCTGAAGGAGGAGCATTCTCAGATGTCCGAGGAGCTTAAAGAGGCGATCTCCCAGAAGCGAAGCCTCGATGCTGGGCTTAAAAATGTTGAAAAACAGGTTGAGGAGCAGCGAAAACTGCTGAATGCCTCGGAGGTCAATTTGGCGACCGAACGGGAGCTGGTGAAAGGACTCAGGGCCGAGCTGCAAAAGGCTAGGGATAACGCCAAAGCAGCCGAGCAGAAGGTTCAATTGGCCAAGGAGTCAATTGAAACCGAGAAGAAGGCAGCGTACTAGTTGGGGGCAGATGTGACAGCGCGGGAACTCACTGAGCAGTTTGCCTCTGTTTGTCGCGAGTACTGCGACAAAACCTGGGAAAAAGCCTTGGACGCAGCTGGGGTACCCTCGGACTCTCCCTTGAGGTTACCTGGGAGCATCTACTATGATCCTAATATCCAAGAAATCCCAGTGGATGATCCCTCTGCCCCCCAGCCTCCTGAGGCTTCTGGGCCAAACCAGGCCGATCAGGCTCCTCCGTCCACTCTTGGTGCAAGCAAGGAAACTGGTCAGCCAGGCGCCAAAGATAGGCCAGCTGAACCAGCCAAAGGCAAAGACCAAGGGTCAGGCGGAGAGAAAATTTCTTCTGAGCCCAAGGAAAAGCCTACTGAAACTACTGCTCGGACAAGCCAGGCTGCTGACCCCGTGCTTCCTCCAGCGAAAGAATAGATATATAGGGTTTTTATTTTGCACTTGCACTCTTGTTCTTTGTTTAAGAAACTGTAATCCTTTCTTTCTTGTTTTGCTAATTAAGTACATACTTTTCGTTGAATGGAATGGCTCCCTATTTGTCTTTTGATGTCTTTGATACATGCTTTATCACTTACTGTTTCCGTATATACAATCATACATTGCAACTGTGACATAATAATATAAACAACTTGACTGATACATCATACTGGTGGTATGAGTAATGAAAATTAAAATTGAAAAGGGTAGGCCGAGTAAGAGTTATTGACGAGAAATGATTAGAATAAGTGCATACGCGAGTTTCGCATGTCCTTCCAAGTAAAACATAAGGTATTACCCCTCGGTTTCACACTAAACGTAACGGAGGAAGACATTTATAACTTAGAACCAATTTAAGCTCAATCAGGAATTTTAGCACTAAACCCCAGTGACAGCAACTGCGCGGGGGGGGGGGGGGGATATCGACTAACCTGTCGTTTGGTTCAAGGATCATGGGGTTCGACTGTATTCGAGTGTTAGCTAACACTAATCACTTGGTCCGAGGACTATGTGCATGATTGGATTTAAGTTTAAACACTAGAAATGTAACTGAATGCTAACTAACCCAAATCATCTGGTCCGAGGACTACATGCATGATTGGATTTAAGTTTAAACACTAGAGAAATGTAACTGAGTGCTAACTAACCCAAATCATCTGGTCCGAGGACTACATGCATGATTGGATTTAAGTTTAAACACTATAGAAATGTAACTGAGTGCTAACTAACCCAAATCATCTGGTCCGAGGACTACATGCATGATTGGATTTAAGTTTAAACACTATAGAAATGTAACTGAGTGCTAACTAACCCAAATCATCTGGTCCGAGGACTACATGCATGATTGGATTTAAGTTTAAACACTAGAAATGTAACTGAGTGCTAACTAACCCAAATCATCTGGTCCGAGGACTACATGCATGATTGGATTTAAGTTTAAACACTAGAGAAATGTAACTGAGTGCTAACTAACCCAAATCATCTGGTCCGAGGACTACATGCATGATTGGATTTAAGTTTAAACACTAGAAATGTAACTGAGTGCTAACTAACCCAAATCATCTGGTCCGAGGACTACATGCATGATTGGATTTAAGTTTAAACACTAAAGAAATGTAACTGAGTGCTAACTAACCCAAATCATCTGGTCCGAGGACTACATGCATGATTGGATTTAAGTTTAAACACTATAGAAATGTAACTGAGTGCTAACTAACCCAAATCATCTGGTCCGAGGACTACATGCATGATTGGATTTAAGTTTAAACACTAGAGAAATGTAACTGAGTGCTAACTAACCCAAATCATCTGGTCCGAGGACTACATGCATGATTCGATTTAAGTTTAAACACTATAGAAATGTAACTGAGTGCTAACTAACCCAAATCATCTGGTCCGAGGACTACATGCATGATTGGATTTAAGTTTAAACACTAGAGAAATGTAACTGAGTGCTAACTAACCCAAATCATCTGGTCCGAGGACTACATGCATGATTGGATTTAAGTTTAAACACTAGAAATGTAACTGAGTGCTAACTAACCCAAATCATCTGGTCCGAGGACTACATGCATGATTGGATTTAAGTTTAAACACTAGAGAAATGTAACTGAGTGCTAACTAACCCAAATCATCTGGTCCGAGGACTACATGCATGATTGGATTTAAGTTTAAACACTATAGAAATGTAACTGAGTGCTAACTAACCCAAATCATCTGGTCCGAGGACTACATGCATGATTGGATTTAAGTTTAAACACTATAGAAATGTAACTGAGTGCTAACTAACCCAAATCATCTGGTCCGAGGACTACATGCATGATTGGATTTAAGTTTAAACACTTGAGAGAATACTTTACGCAGAGAATTGACATGTCGGTTGAAGAAGAGACTTGGTCAATAAAAGTACCTCTTGAGATTATTTACATTCCATGGGCGCGGTATTACATGACCATCTAAGTCTTCTAAGAAATATGCCCCAATGCCTGCTCCTGAGGTAATACGATATGGTCCTTCCCAATTGGGTCCAAGTTTTCCCCAAGCAGGGTTTTTTGCAGTGCCTACAACTTTCCTCAACACTAGATCACCAGGCTCTAGTGGCCTCAGCTTTACGTTAGAATCATAGCCTTGCCTGAGTTTCTGTTGATAATGTGCCAGCCGAACCATTGCATTCTCCCTTCTTTCCTCAATCAAATCTAAACTCCTCTGTAATTGCTCATCGTTATCGGCCGGACTGAATGAACTAGTTTTCATCGTTGGGAACCCGGTCTCCAAAGGAATGACGGCTTCAGCCCCATAGGTCATTGAGAAGGGTGTCTCCCCAGTAGATCTGCGAGGCGTAGTCCTGTAGGCCCAAAGTACGTGCGGCAGTTCGTCTACCCATTTGCCCTTTGCATCATCCAACCTCTTCTTTAAGCCATTTAGTATGACCTTGTTGATGGCTTCTGCCTGTCCATTACCCTGAGGATAGGCTGGAGTGGAGTATCTGTTCAAAATTCCCAGCTCACTGCAGTAGTTCCTAAATGCCCTGCTATCAAACTGCAAACCGTTGTCCGAGATGAGAGTGTGAGGAATTCCAAACCGGGTGACAATATTCTTCCACACGAATTTTTGCACATCAACGTCTCTGATATTGGCTAAGGGCTCAGCTTCAACCCATTTGGTAAAGTAGTCTGTTCCGACCAGGAGGTATTTCTTGTTTCCTGCAGCTTTGGGGAAGGGTCCCACAATATCCAAACCCCATTGGGCGAAAGGCCATGGGCTAGATAACGGATTAAGTTTTCCCCCTGGCTGGTGAATGTTTGGAGCGAAGCGCTGACATTGATCACACTTTTTAGCGTATTCGTGTGCCTCCTTTTGCATGTTAGGCCACCAATAGCCTTGGGTGAGGGCTCGGTGAGCCAAGGACCTGCCTCCAGTGTGGCTCCCACAGATTCCTTCGTGCAACTCTTCTAGCAACGTCTCAGTTGCCTCGGGATGCATGCATAACAAGTATGGCCCCGAGTAGGAGCGTCTGTAAAGTTTCTGGTCCTCGGATAACCAGAACTTAACCGCCTTCCTTCGAATTTTATCAGCTTCTCCCCTATCTTCAGGCAATACATCTTCTTTGAGAAATCTGACTAGAGGGTCCATCCAGCACGGCCCGGCTCTAACCTGGTGAACCTGAACTGCCCCTGACTTCGCCTCTGTAGGCTTGTGCAAATCCTCGACGAGGATGACCCTTGGAAGGTCTTGTGCCGAAGAGGTGGCAAGCGTCGCTAGGGAGTCAGCATGTGAGTTGCCACTCCTGGGGATATGCAGCAAACTGAAAAAGTCGAACCCTGACTGCAGCTGTTTAACACGACCCAGGTACCCCTGCATTCTTTCGTCCTTTGCCTCGAACTCGCCTTGTACTTGTCCTACTACCAATCTTGAGTCCGAGAACAATTCCACGGACTTCCCCCCCATCTTATGGACCATCGTCATCCCCATCAGTAGGGCCTCATACTCCGCCTCATTATTCGTTGCCGAGAAGCCCAGCCTTAATGACTTCTCGATGATGATTTTCTCGGGGGATATCAGTACCAGCCCAACTCCAGATCCTTTTTGGTTTGCCGCGCCATCAACGTACACTTCCCAATGGGAGGGATTCTGTTGGGAGACCAGGCCAACTGATTTTTCATCCATGCCTGACGTGGGCTTTACTTCTTCTAACTGGGGCTCCGTGAACTCAGCCACCAAATCTGCGAGGACCTGTCCCTTGACCGAGGTGCGGGGCATATATCTTATATCGAAAGCCCCTAAGATTGTACCCCACTTGGCAATCCGACCGGTGTAGTCAGCACTTCGGAGTATAGCTTTGAGTGGGAGTTGTGTGAGAACGATGACCGTGTGGGCTTGGAAATAGTGGGGCAGCTTCCGTGTGCCCAGCACTACTGCCAGGATAGCCTTCTCCAGAGGCAAGTAGCGAATCTCGGCCTCATGTAGCGACTTGCTTACGTAATAAACAGGCCTTTGCACACCAGAATCTGATCGTATCAACACCAGGCTCACTGCATAGGGAGCTACAGCTATGTAGGCGAACAGTACCTCATCAGGCTCAGGACTGGACATGATAGGTGGCCGAGCCAGATAATCCTTAAGTTGCTGGAATGCAGAAGCACATTCCTCAGTCCATTCGAATCCCTTCCACTTGTTGAGTAGGGAGAAAAATGGACGACACCTGTCTGCTGATCTAGAGATGAACCGATTGAGGGCAGCGGTCATTCCGGTTAGCTTCTGAACCTCCTTGGGGTTCCGAGGAGCTCGTAGATCGTTGATGGCCTTTATCTGGTCGGGGTTGACTTCGATTCCTCTGTGCGTGACCATGTATCCTAAAAATTTTCCGGACCCTACCCCAAACGAGCACTTAGAAGCATTCAATCGTAGCTTGTACTTTCGTAGAATCCCAAAGGTAGTTTCAAGGTCCTTCACATGCTCAGCTATAACTTTGCTCTTCACCACCATGTCATCTATGTAAACCTCGATATTCTTGCCCAGCTGTGGCTCGAACATCCTCGTCATCATCCTCTGGTAGGTAGCTCCCGCGTTCTTCAAGCCAAACGGCATTACTTTATAGTGGTAGTTGCCAACAGGGGTGACAAATGCAGTCTTCTTCTGGTCATCCGGGGCTAATGGTATCTGGTGATAGCCTTGGAAGGCGTCTAGGAAGCTCATCCGAGGGTGGCCGACAGTGGCATCGACCAGCTGATCAATTTTTGGCATTGGGAACGGATCTTTGGGGCATGCCCTATTCAAATCTGTGAAGTCTACGCATACTCGCCACTTCCCACTCTTCTTCTTCACCACCACGGTGTTTGCTAGCCATTCGGGATAAAAAACTTCTTTGATAGCCCCGGCCACTTTGAGTTTCGCTACTTCGTCTCTTACTGCATCAGCATGCTCCTTGGACGGGCGCCGAATAGGCTGTTTCTTGGGGGTGATCAGTGGATTCACCTTCAAGTGGTGGCATATAAACTCCGGGTCTACCCCTGGGGCCTCGTAAGGACTCCAAGCAAACACGTCGAGATTTCGCTTAAGGAACTCTATCAGCTCTTCCTTCTCTTGAAGAGGAAGCTGAGATCCGACTTGAAAGAACCTATCAGGATCATCTCCAATGACCACTTTTGTTAGATCCTCACATCGAGTGCCTTCATCTGGTTCTTCAAAGGGCAACCCCCGAGACTGTAGTTGCTATGAATCCCTCCCGGCTGAGTCCGAGGACTCGGCTGTGGTCCTATGCTGAATGGCAGCTACCAAGCACTGACGAGCAACAGACTGGTCTCCTCGGATCTCACGTACCTGCCCTTCTGACGGATATTTGACCTTTTGGTGCAAAGTAGAGGGAACAGCCCCTAGTGCGTGAATCCAAGGTCTGCCCACGAGTGCCGTATAGGGCGAATATGCATCCACAACTATGAAATCCAACTCCACCACCTCGGTGCCAGACTGCACTGCTAAGCGTATCCGGCCTTTTGGAATGACAGGCCTTCCTTCAAAGCTCAAAAGGGGGGAATCGTACGGCTTCAGGTCCTGGGGCTTTAGGCCTAGCCCCTTGTAAAGGTCTGGGTACATTACCTCCACAGCACTGCCCTGGTCCACCATCACCCTCTTTACATCGTACCCTCCTATCCTGAGGGTGATAACTAGTGCATCATCATGGGGTTGGATGGTGCCAATCATGTCTTCGTCCGAGAATCCCATGACCAACGGGGCACCACACTTAGTTCTTTTAGGTCCTCGGCTTGACTCCCCTACGGGTGGCCGACCTACTGACATGATTTTCAATGGCCAGGATCCTGTTCTTCCTGGCGCGGCGAAGACGACGTTTATAGTCCCTAGCGGTGGCTTTGGGGGGTCATCTCTGCGTGGCCCTGGTCCCGTCTGCCCTCGGCCGCTGGAATGATGCAGGAGGTGTTTCAATTTACCGTCGCGGACCAGTTAGTCCAAGTGATCCCATAGGCTCCTGCAATCCTCCGTGGTATGCCCATGGTCTTGATGGTACTGGCAGTAGAGATTATAGTTGCGTTTCTCGGGGTTTCCTATCATCTTGTTCGGCCACCTGAAGAATGACTCGTTCTTGATCTTTTCCAGGACCTGGTGTACTGGCTCTTTGAACACGGTGTTAACCGGTTGAGGGTTCATCGATCCTGATTGCCCGGCAAAATCCCTCCGTGGTTTATTATAATTGTAACGGTCCGACCGCGAGTCCCTCCTCTCCTGAGAGATAACCTTGTCCTTTCCCTTACCCTGCTGCTGATCTTCTTCAACCCTCTTATACTTCTCTATGCGGTCCATTAGCTGACGCACGTTTGTGACCGGTTTGCCAGATAGAGATGCCCTCAAACCGTGATCAGTAGGGAGGCCGAGCTTGAATGTGCTGAGGGCCATTGCATCATTGTTACCTTCTACCTCATTGAACATCTCCCAGTACCTGTCTGAATATGCCTTCAAGGATTCACCTTCCTGCATGAACAAAGATAGCAGGGAAGAGAAAGGTCTGGCCACTCTTCGGCATGTGACAAAACGGGAGCCAAATGCCTGAGTGAGCTCTTTGAAGGAGTTGATGGAGCCTGCTGTCAAGCCGTCGAACCACCTCATGGCCACAGGCCCCAGACTGGAAGGGAAAACCTTGCACATCAGGGTTTCGTCTCTGGCGTAAACAGCCATCCTTTGGTTAAAATGACTCACATGCTCCACGGGGTCAGTCTTACCATTATAGATGGTAAACGTTGGCTGGTTAAAGCGCCGAGGGAGTCTAGCCTCCTCTATCCTGCGCGTGAAGGGCGACTTAGATATCTGGTTCAGAGCCCTGTTCATGGCATCGTTCTCCATGTCTTCGCGTGATGGACTCCTACGTTGCCTCTTACGATGGGATTCTTCCTCATAAGTGTAGGACTCGCTGGCTGGTGTTTTGGATTTGTGCTGATAAGAGACATCCCGCTCATCATCAAGATCATCCTCAGGGTATGAGGAAGCCCGCCTCCTCTTTGCATGGCGCAGCTCTCTCTTTAACTTTTCTACTTCCAGTTGCAAGTCGCGGTTTTTCTTTGCATGGGACACATGACTTCCGCTCTGTGATTGGCCCTGGCTAAGGCGCACTGTGTGTACGCTACCTTCACGATTTTGTCTCCTCTCTAGGTTGGCAAAATGGTCCACGTGTTGGGATGCCCTGGATTCCGCTTGTTGTTCACCTTGTCCTGCCATCATTAACTGTTGCTTTCACTCTGGCACAAGCTCTCCCCACAGACGGCGCCAATTGTATGGTTAGTTTTGGCGGCCCAAGCCCAAAGTATGGATTCAGCGCCCACTGAGCCCAAAACAATAAATTTTGTAGAGAGTGGGTGAAAGAGCTAGGCTAATAATGAGAGTAACAGTATCAAACGGCCACACCAATGGGAGAATTTGGATTAATATGTCCTCGGACTGATAGAAATGCCATGTCCGAAGAGGTGCCTTTCATTGATAATTCAATATTACAATTCTTGGAGCTACAATAATCAAATATCTTCCTCTCTCTCTTCCCTTACTATCAGAGGCTTCCTTCCCTTATATAGTACTGCCTTCCTACATCTTCTCCGTCCACTTGTTCATCATCCAGGCGTCCACTTGAGTGCATGTCCCATCACCCCACTCTTAGCCTTATGTGAGTGGTGGTAGCTGAGAAAGCACCGTTCAGGGGTCTTATCCACATAAATGCGGCCAGAAAGGTAGGTGCAGTGCATTAAATGTGGTGGCCGAAGTATGCCTCTTTGATATTTTTCTGTTCCCATTATCTTTACGCGCGTCTAAGGTTCCTTTCTCTCTTAACACTTGTCAAGCAGGTCGCTTGAACCTCCCAAGCTCGTGTTGGATCAAACCTGTTCGGATCCGAGGATGTTGGACTGCTCGGACATATGAACATCTCCTCGGATAGTACACGTTCATCTCTAGGCATTCCCCTTTGACATGGGCCGGACTGAAGACCTTGCCTCCTCGGACGAAAAGTGTTCCTCATTCAGGGCCTTGGGCCCAATAAGTTGGGTTGGGTTTTTCTCCCCCCACACTTATCATATATCTTTTTTTCAGGTGTGAATTTTGAAAATCTAATCTTTAAATTCCATGTTCCTTACGTTCTTAACATGCATATCAAATTTCGTTCAAATCGGATTTTATTTACTATGTAATCAATGAACTTATTTTTTATACACAATTTTAAATTATACTACCTCCGTCCCCTTTTTTTTTGTCCTCTATTCTATTTTGAGATGTCCCAAAATATTGTCTTGTTTCTAAAAATAAAAGTCATTAATTTACTAATGTTCCTATTATACCCCTATTAATTTATTAATTCAATTTTTTGATAAATTTTTTTAAGGGTAGTTTTGGAAACTTATACATTTTTAAAAGATAAACAAGACAATAAATGATGTTCCCTTAAAAAGCTTGACTTTTCAAACAGGAAAAAAAAGGTGGCGAAGGGAGTAAAAATTTAAAATTTTAACATTTATTTGATGACATAGTAATTAATTTTTAATTTTCTTGAAATTTTGCAAGCATGAAGGATATAATAAGAACGTGCAATTCAACGAATTAGATTTTTAAATTTCACACTCAATATAAAAATAAAAATATGTAATAAATTTGAAGAGTTTCTCTCCAAATTAATTTAGAAAGAAACTTTATTAAAAAAAATCAACAAACAAAGAGTATTTTAGTTGGGTGGAGAATAAAAAAGTATTTTTTTTAGCTCTTAACTACGGTACACAGCTGGCTGTGCAGTAACACTCTTTTTAATATATAGTGGTGCTAAAAATAACATTTTAGTTTTTTAGCACCATTGCTAGTGCTCGAAGAACTTTAAGTATTGAACGTTAGCTAGATGTCATGCTGACCTTAACATTCTCTTTCATTTTTGAAGACCACATTCTTTAGTTCAAAATCGGCATGCTGTTTGGCACATTTCCTTTTTCTTTTATCTTTTTTCTTAAGTCAAATTTGTCTTTGGCAAGTGTAAATTAACAGTAAAAATTGAATAAAAGTTCAGCTCCGATTTTCAGTTTAACAGCACCGTCTATTATGGATCTAGGGTCCCAGATTACGTTTAAACCAATCGCACCACTCAAGAGTAGTCTAAATCAATCTCCATTGCAACCAGTAACCACGGAGGACATAAGAAACACGCAGTTTGATGATATAAAAGAGAGGACAAGACCATCCAAACATTCCAAAACAAGGAGGTGATAACAGTAAACTCGGAAACAAATTTGAATTTGAATAGTAAGGAGGAAGTAGTTTACAAAAATTCCTAGAATAAATATGATGACAGCTAGTTAACTTCACAAAACAGTAAGCCAATCTAAGAAACACTACTATAATGTCCATGATAGAACCAACTTAACAGCAAGTGCACCAAAGCTAAACTGCAGGAACATTTCACTTCAGTTCTGCTCCTCATATTCTAAAGCTGCTTCCTCTTGAGCTGCAGCCATCAACTCGTCAAACTTCTCTGACTTCCCCAGCAATATTTCAATCTACCAAACAAGATGACACTAATGTCAGAAAATTACAGGTGTTACTATTTCATAAATGAATTAAAGTGTAGTTTGGTGACAACTTGATATCTCTATTTCACAAGTTTTTATAAGTAAAATACATTTTTCTATTCTTGAGTGTGTTCAACAAGTTTGCAATAAAATCTGTGAAATGCATATTGCATTCTCATTCTAATTTTTCTTACATGTGAGCCCCATTTAGATTTTGAGGCCAAATAGCTCTTTTGCACATGGTTTTTTTTTTTTTTTTTTTTTCTCTCCTTTCTCTTTGTTTCTCTCTGGGTTTCCTACACCTCTGTTTGATTTGGGCCAAAACCCCAAACCACATGCATATCTTGTGGGGTCTTTTCAATCAGCATTTCATTAGAGAGCCACTCGATGAGTATAACAACAAATACGAAGGCCAAGGCCAAAGTGAAAGCATACATGGCCAAACTCGCTCAAAACCAACCCAAAAAGAGGGAGGGTGAAAGAGAAATTGTGTTATAGAGAGAGAGAGAGAGGCAAAAAGAGAGAACTAGAGAGGGCAATAAATTGCAAAGAGAGAAAATGAGAAAGAAGATGAATTAGTAGGGATATTTTTAGGATAAAATGAGAGAGAGAGTGAGAGAGTAGATAAGAAATGGGTAAGCTCTAAACCCACACAACCCAAGTTTTAACCTGACTAAACTCAACCCCTATCTCTTTGAGTCAAATCCAAGCCCAATGAGATCCAAAGGCATTTTAAATTAATTCATTACCAAACACAATACATTCAGCATAATTACTTTTTTAATGAGAACTTTCATCATAATATCAAATGCAAATTTTTTAAGACATACATTCTGCCATAATGCATTAATTAGAATACATTTACTAGACTTCATTCTACTTAAATGCATTTTGACAGTAGAGTTACCAAATACAACCTATGACAATTGACTAGAAAAGAGATGAAGCAGCCCTCCTATCAATACACTAAATCCAAGCCCAAACCTCTAGACACGGAGTGGTCGCTTTATGAGAAGACAACATGTCCAGCTATGAATGAGAATAAGACCACAATTGCCAATCATTTTTTTTTTTTGGTTTGACAATTGCCAATCATTATGTCATTAACACCCTCTTTTGGAATCATAGCAATCCAATTAGTTGACTAAACCATATGTGACATTGCTCGGAATGTAACTGAATTATCACATACTCCAAGCAAGTCAATAGCAAGGATTAGCCATAAAGATCTTATGGTTGGCAATGAAGGAAGGGATGACCTCATATTGTGTGGATCTATTCTGTCATGCAATATTACTAGTGTATCTAACAATATATTTTAAAGTTTTCTGGCATATATTATAGTCACAATATACCTTTGCTTTTTGAATGGGTCGCCCTCCTGCATCCTCCCTCATGTCAACAGTGGAAGTCATGATCTCTGTATATGTTATATTTTTACCATAATTAGATTAAGTATACTAAGTGTAATTTAAAGAAAAAGGTTTAGTGGAATAGGTGCAAGAATCTCACTCTTCTCAACTGCCAATCCGTTGTTTTTAAGGATCTCAGCAATGGTAACCACCGTGGCAATAGCTGTAGATATAATATAAAAGTCAATCATTTCAAAAACAAAATTTTCAACAATACAAACAATGAGCGTATTTCCCCACTTATGTGATTTAAAAATTACACGAACTCTGCACAATAAATACAAACAGTGAGAACCTTCTACTGTTCTCCAAGACAATAGTCAATCCATGCTTCAAATGAACATCTTACAGATGGTAGAGCTAGTATATATTAAACCATACAAACTGAATGGAAGAATCTATCATATGTTCAAAGTTTTACAGAACATAGTAAATATGATAATTTAATTCCTAACTTGCGTTTAGCAAACTCAACCATCCATCACCAAACTCCAGTTACCAGCAAGAAAAGAGCTGAATTCTAAAATATTAAATGCAAAAGGAGAGAGAAGACATATTCTTCCGACATGTAAAAGGTATCAACTATCAAAATCAAAACAACGATATTCATATCATTTTTGCTAGAACTATATAACTATACTAAGAAACAAGAAAATGTTAACAAAGAGAATACCCATTCCAAGAGCAGAGAGTTCGACATCATTGTGCTGCTGCATGTACCTCTGCAATGACAATTAACAATCACAAAATTATTTAAAAAAAAGAACACCGAAATACACAAGGACAAGCACCAAACCACCACTACATAAACCCACCCCCTCTTATATCAAATCCACACATACGTACATACATACAATGAACATACAGAAAGTTCAAATACAACTGAACTAAAATGAAATATAATTTGGGTATTTCTTTTTTTCGAAAGATTAATCTGCACATGCTATATCAACTATCAACTAGTCCTGCAATAATTAAATTCTTCTTTAAATGGCTCCTAGCTTTAGAAATAAATTAAGCCCAACACATTTCACAACTATATTTCCCATTTCCAACTTTCACAATCTCAGAAACACAAAATCATAACACCCTTTTTTTTTTTCCCGCAACATATATACACACAAAAAAACTAATATTTCCTCTTATATATTTTATATTTTCAAAGCACAATAAGAAAAACCAAAACAATGGTCTATGCTTTAGTTGAGAAATCTCAGCAACAAAATGGAAGCGAACAAATAAAACCTATAAAACGAATATGAAAAAGAGAGAGAGAAACGCTACAGAGGGAAAGAAATCAGAAATCTTCTCTTATATGTTCTTCTATTCTATTATTTCCTTGTCCTCAATTGCATGTTTTCTCAGAAACCAAACAGAAACATAAGAGAGAGAAAGAGAGTTACCTTGGCAAGATTGACATAGAAGAAGAGGGGCTTTTTGGTGTTGGAGACTTGGATGCGGTTCTTCTTGTTAGATAAATCGGTGATGTTGAGGTTGTTCACTGCCTCCGTGATTCCCTCCATTCTCTCTCTGTCTCTGGTTTCGTATGGATTTTTTTAGCTTTCTAGAGAGAGAAAAACCCTAACCCTAAGCCCTAATACTAACTCTAACTCGCTTGCTCTCTCTCTCTCTCTATTATTATATCGCTGAAGAGATTGGGACGAAGAAGAAGGGTTTTAAAAAAAGCTCACAACCAAAAACCCTTGGAACACCTCAGCTCTGGGTTCGAGGGTTTTTCAAATAGATTACGACGCCGTTTTCTAATACATCATATAAGCCAGACTTGTCTCGTTTTTGTGCCCTTCAATTGAAATTTCATTGGTTTTTTTCTTTTCTTTTTTTAAATAACTAAAAATAAAAAAGGGCTCACAAAGGTAGTACCTATTTGTACCACCGCTCAAATCCTTGCTATTGTATTATGATGTGGGACCACTTAAGTACTAATCGGATTCACGGCTCATAAGTGTGATAGGTCACAAGGGCTTCCTACCACTAAGCCACATTTTCAAGTAACTCAAATTTTATTGGGTTATGCCCTCTCTAACAGGTAAGTTGTATCCACAAACATTGTCACCAACTCACTGCTCATCACATGCATCTTAGAAGAATTGATGTTGATCGTTGGGTTAGGTTTTCAATCGAATTTGATTTATTTGTGCTAGAAAAACTCAAATCCAACTCATAGTAGTTCTCAAAATCAATCAAACTCAACTTATTGGGATTGAGTAGAGTTGTGGATTGAAATTATTTTGTTAAGCCTAAGAAAAATATGGCAATTTCATAGTTATCTATTATTAAATAAATTATTATAATTTATACATTTGGACAACATTTCCAACTTCATTAAAACTAAATCTTAAAATACCAAAATAAATTGAATTAACAAATGAAATTAAGGCTCATAATCCAAAATATATATTTTTTGAATTATTATTAATAATGAGTTTGGTCAGGTCAAATTATTCATTGATGTGAATCTTTTAAAAAGTGAATATTTCGTCAGAAAAATGACGATGTGAGAGAAGCCTTACTTTATTTTTTGTATTTACACAAACCTCAAGAGTGAAAATTCCTAACAATGACAATATTTTGGGGCATTGAGGTTGGTGTAATTTATCCAAGAATAAATTACTTAAAATTTTGAAAAGTGAAAATTGATTTGCTAAAACATAAGAGTGCATGAGTAATTTTTTATATCCACATGTATATTAAATATATGATTATTTTCTTATTCGTTTTTTTATTGCAGTATGATTATCTTCTTTAATGCACATTTTTATTTTCAAGATATGGTATTAATATTTTGCAGGATCGGCTTTTTTCTTCTTCTTTTTTGGCTCACATAAAATGGGGGAGGGTTTTTTTATTATTTATTTATAATTTGATAGTTAGATGAGAGGGGATTTAAACCCAAGTTCTCTTCTATAGGAATATTAGGTAATACCACTGAGTAAGGTCCTTGACAACAACAAAAAAAAAATATTTAAGTTCTAACATTTTTAGACAATATGAATTTTTTTTTCCAATGATTTTTTTTCTTAATTTTAAAAATTATTTTAGAAATTCACTTGTTAAAATTTTGGAATTATCCATTAGTGTAATTACAAAAATGAATTACGAGGGGAAAATGAAATTTTTGACATAGAAATATTTACACAAATCTCAAGAGAGAAAATTCCTAACAATAACAATATTTTGGGGCATTGAGGTTGGTGTAATTTATTCCAAAATAAATTACTTAAAATTTTGGAAAGTGAAAATTGATTTGCTAAAACATAAGAGTGCAAGAGTAAATTTTTTATAGAATTTTTTACTTAGGAATATTGGGTAATACCACTGAGCAAGGCTCTTGGCAACAAAAATATGTTTAAGTTCTAACATTTTTGGACAATATGATTTTTTTTTCCAATGATTTTTTTCATAATTTTAAAAATTATTTTGGAAATTCACTTGTTAAAATTTTAAAATTTTGGAATTATCTATAAGTGTAATTACAAAAGTGAATTATGAGGGGAAAATGAAAAAATTGACATAGAAATATTTGAGTGAACCGCAAAAAACCAACCTAAACTATGTGATACTTATACTACATCCCAAACTTTGAAATCTTGTAATCAGCAACACAGTTATAACAAATATGTCAATCAAAAAAGAAAAAGAAAAATGTCAATATGTACTTTACCATCCAATTAAGTGTTTCAAGTTAATCATATGAGTTGCACATGGCTCTAAATGACTCTCAAAAAGGCAAAACGATATATTTGCTTTTCAATAACTAAATAATTAAAACGATAATTCTTGTTGCACATCGATGCCTAGCGTCCATAAGTTTGAAATTGTGTCTTCAACTCACATTTTTAGTTGTTTATTTGCGCACCTGTGTGTCCATACAATATGTAACAATCGCTGCTCTAACTAAAATGACAGCACTATTTCAAAAAAATTTTAGTTTCAATAAAACTTCCCCAAACTCATTCTTCCTAGGAAAGCCAACACGTTGCTTTTTGATGTGGCAAAGTCTTCAATATTTTTAAATTTAATAAATAAGGTATAGGAAATTTCTAAAATCCTGTATCTTGTATGTGGGCTTTCAGTTTCTTGAAGCAGTGTTTACTGCAATAGCAACAAGTATCAACATCTGGGAATATTCCAAGAATCTACCTGTTGGTGAGGACTGAGGATATTGCATACATGATCAAGCTGTCGTCAATACTTCGGCGGCGGAAGAATTATCTCATACATTATACACCTATGCATGCATAGGATTTTTAGTGCTAACTGTATTTGGTCAGAATATAAAAGGGCCAATAGGGTAAATTACTGAGTAAAATTTAGATACAGTTTCATAGGTGCAATACATCAAATTTAAGCATATAATTACATTATATTGAATTATCCTTGAAAACTATAACATCATGCTTTATTGATTATTACAATCATGGGTTTCAATATAACTGAGAATTCTAATGAACACACACCTAAGGAACTGTATCTTAATTTTGTCCTTCACAAAATTCCCAATTCCTGGCGACCAATCTCTAAAACTATGCTTCAGTATCAATACAAATGGTAGTTCAGCCTTGATATTCATGTCAACATATTAAGAGCCTGCTCTAAGTAAGCAGCAAAAGCCTAAATTAAGCATCATTAAAAATTCAGTGCTAATACAGCATGGTAAAATTCGAATTGCATAAAATGACAAAATAGAAAGATGATATAAAATAATCCCTTCAAGCCAATCTCTTTACTCTGATATAGGATGAATATTTCATAACTTAATTTTTATTCCACCATCATACCAAATAATAATATCTAAGACACCAAAGAATAACAAACTTGTTTCTTTTGAAGTACTGTAAGCACTTTGCATAAATAGTTTCTACATGCTCTTGACAGAATTCATCACAATACTACACAATAATGACAACATCAGACAACATACAAAAAGAACATACAAAAGGGTTTTCTCAGGTTTTGCCCCATCAAACTCCCATACAGAACATAACTTAGATCCTGTAGACAACATTTTTTTCTTTTATCATGGGGGGAATATGTAGAAGATTTTGATACCTGAATTTCTTGTTACGTACACAGCAAGCTTCAATAAGAGAGATGGCATGTACCACAAGAAAATGGTCTTGAAATGAACTAACAGTTAATGCCACATTGACCATTCGCGGCAGCCCTTGCTGAGCTAGAAATGAAGGGGTCAATCCGCACCCATAATAAGGAGAATATGGAAGCAAGAAGTATAGACCAGACAATAACAATTGTTGGGGTACGATTTTGCCTACCCAACAAACCCTTCAAGAATGGATACAGATGGGCAATGACCCATATGGCAAAGAACAGCTTGCCGAAGAGAGGACCCCAGGACTGGTAACCACTGTTTATGGCATATGAAACACCAGCAACAATACCTACCAAGTTGACAATAAGGACTGTGGTTGGAGGGATGAGAAGTGATGTCCATTTGAACACATAAAGCTCCACAAAGTCCCCATCTTCATCAGATGCCTTTGAAGTGACAGTGAAGTTAGTGTCAATCCCAGCAAGCACCTTCAAGAGCCCTTGGAAGACTGCAAAGAGATGAGCTGATGTACCACCAATGACCCAGAATTGTTCATTCCTCCACCAGTCATCTATACTGACCCCACTCCACCTAAGCTCAAGAATTCCAGTAGCAGCAATGGAGACAAAGAGGAGAATAAACCACATGCTAGCAAAATTACTTATCTGCATAAAATAGGCAACAGAAACAAACAAAATTTTAACTTCCCAAATTATCTCCCCCCAAGTCAGTGGATGCAGATATACCAGAAATAAACAAATGTGATGCTTTGAAAGATTCATCTCACTAATTTGTTATTAGGCCGAACCATCACTTACCTCAGGAATGATGAATTTGTTAGTGAGAAGGCAGAAGGCAGGAAGCATACAGTACGCAAGAAGTGGGATTGAGGTAAGGGGATACACAATAGTATTTATGTATGCCAGTCTCTCCAAAGGCTTCAGTCTCCCATTGTAGCCATACCACAAGGGGCAATGCCTACTCAGCAAAATCTCAATTGATCCCAAGGCCCATCGAAGAACCTGGTTCAACCGATCAGAAAGATTGATTGGAGCAGACCCCTTAAATGCCGGGCGGGGAGGCATGCAATAGATTGAGATCCAACCACGAGCATGCATCTTAAACCCAGTTAAAATATCTTCTGTGACAGAACCATAGATCCATCCAATCTGACAGTAAAACAAAAGGCCTAATTAAATAATGCATAAGCACAACAACATCGAATCAGTATCTAACTGCTAGGTTGTATATTGATATACTTACCTCTTTTCCCCATTCAGTCTTGTCTTCATATCCACAGCTGATAACATGGATTGCTTCCTTTAAAAGGGTCGCAGGGTTGGTTGAAGGTGGAATGCCTCCTTGTTCCATGAAGGTGGCTGCAATAAAAACTGGAGACTGACCAAAACGCTTCTCTAAGCTCTTCTGAGACATAAGAAGCGATCTCTCATCATCATACCCTGCAGAACAAAGGGAACATGGTCGTGGAGTTAATATTACAAAGCAAGGATTATTGGATTGACAATATTTTTTGTCAAATTAGGGAAAATAGCTTCTAAAGAAAACTGACCTTCAACACCCTCCTCAATGTCTTCCATATTGAAAATGGGAATAGTGGATTCAGTTCTTTTCACTGCCCTCTTCTTGTCAATGTATTTCTTATTGCCATTCTTTCCCTTCTTTCTAGAACCACAACAGCTCTTGACAATAATGTTTGGTTCCAAATCTTCCTCGGTTAAAACTGGATCATACCCATATAGAGCTTGCCTGTTGAAACAGCAACCAGTTCCCACATAGACAGGACCCTGGATGCCATCCAGCCCTTTCAAGTTGATCTGCAAAATACAACGAATACAAGATTATACTTAACCAAGCACACGCACAGTAAAACACTATGGAGAAAGAATTTGTGATCAAACATCCAGTGGAACCTACATCGAAGAAGACAATATTGCGGTTAGCATATCGATCATGCAAGTCAATGCCATCAAAACGCTGTGGGAACTGTACATAACATGTCTTCTTTCCATAAGCAGGATCCATCATGAAACACATGGCTTCTTTAAGAGCTTTGCTGTTATTAAAGTAGTGATCACAGTCAACGTTCAGGAGATATGCACCATTGGTTAGGACAGCAGAAACTCGGATCTGAAAAACATTAGATATAACCAAGTCAGAAAACATGGATTAAACACCCTTCCTATCACAACAAACCTCCATATCCATCAGGCAACCAATCACATCACTGGCAAACTATGGTACAGAGTGGTGGGATGTCTATTTACTAAAGATGTAAGAGAAATCTTTTTCATTTAGTTTGTTCTCCATTTTGGTTAACATCAGCATCTACTACATAGCATATGAGCTAAGTTGAAATTGGTCAACGGAATAATGAGGCTCAAACTTAAATAAAATTTCTTATGGGCTTATTTAGCCTCCATACGT
This sequence comes from Quercus ilex subsp. ballota, assembly GCA_032727855.1. Taxonomy (NCBI): domain Eukaryota; kingdom Viridiplantae; phylum Streptophyta; class Magnoliopsida; order Fagales; family Fagaceae; genus Quercus; species Quercus ilex. Next base: position 25,738,492 of record CM064909.1, read on the forward strand.
ATGCAATCTATTTGCAACATCCAACCAATGGACAGTTTCTGTAAATGTCTAAGGCAGTCCATAAACAGCTAAACTTAAAAATTATATGATAATTAATTTTTTTTTCTAAGTTATGATAATTGAAATCTAGTGTAGTCATAAGAGTTACAAATCACAAGACAGCACCACCTACAAAGGAATAATTTGATGATTGTAGATGACTAACCATCAAATTTGTACTTCCTCCCATACGAAAGAGCGGAAGGCAAGGTCGTGAGTTCTAAACCTATTAGGGTGCATGTATAATTTACTAATCAAAATGTGTACTGTAACCATCAAATCACTACATTTAAGGCCTGCAGTAGACATACCAATGCATTCATTGCTCCGGCCTTCTTGTGATGCTGGAAGCCAGGTCGCTTTTCACGAGAAACATAAACAAGTCGTGGTAGCTCATTCCCATCAGTATCAAGCCCGCCACTGTGGCCTAAGAACACCTGTTCTTCCAGTCAATAGAAAATTAAATCACAGCAAGAATATAAATAAGCCCAAAAATAAATCACCTGGAAAATATTATGATACCTGAATCATTCCTGGATGATCCCTAGGATTGTTTCCAGGCCATGGAGTGCCATCTTGCATTGTCCAACCTTCTTCTGGTGTCTTTTGTGCTTTGGCCACTAAGGCATTGATTCGTACCTTGAATTCTTCATATTCTCTCTGTGAAACAAAATGGTTTGTAATGTCAAAAACAGTGAATTTAGTATAATCTTCTTATTTAAACCATCAACATTCTAACACAAGGCATTAAGGCAAAACTCCAAAATGGCATTTTCTTTTGACCCATTTTTTTTTCTTTTTTTCCTCTCCTTATCATTCAGAAAAGACAAAAATTTCAGGGTAGCAAACATTCTCCAGAATTTCTCTAGAATTTCCTTATACAGTGTCTGAAGGCCTTAATATCTGTTGTGGGCCACTCAAATTTTGCTCCAGAATACAAATGATGAGTAAATAATGTATGAATTTAATATACACTCACGCACATTGTCATTATAACATATGTTCATGTCAAAAGTTTTCTACTCCCCAACCACTATCATGGCCCATGGGAAGGAGCCATTTGAGCTAGCACCCATTCTCCTTTTAAAAAGTATTAGTCCTTATCACCTTTTGAAAAACTTTTAGGGCCCGTTTGGACAGAAGGGGGAAGGAGGGGGAGTGGAGGGGAGGGGAGTAGAGTAGAGTTGGCTGAAAATAAGCTAATTTTGGGCCAAATATACCCTACTCTACTCCTCTACTTCCCCCTCAATCCAAACGGACCATTAAGCTTGAGAGGTGTTTCAAATCTCACATTGATCTCATCAGCAATTTTTATCATTTAAAAAAAAAAATTTTGACAGCTTCAAAAGCCCAACACCACAGTAATCATAGAGTTTGCATATCAACCATGCACCTTCCAGCAAGTTATCTCAAAAATAGAAAGATATAGATCCAACATGGCAGCACGCACTCACCTTCATCGCCCGGCGTTCTTTCACAAATGAAGGTTGTATTTTGTCTTTCAAGTAATCAATTTTCTGGCAAAAGTAAAACTCAGGGGCCCTAGGCTCAATGTTGTGCTTCTTGCAAAAGGGCACCCACTTCCTTGCAAACTCCGCAGTTTCAGAAAGGGATTCAAAGGTCAACATTGCTGAGCCATCATCTGATACATAACAAGAGACCTTGTCAACAGGGTAATCCACAGCAAGTATGGACAAAACGGTGTTTGCTGTTACAAGAGGAGGCTCTTTAAGGGGATCCACGGTACTAACAAAAACATCTACAGGAGCCAGCTGCGATGGTTCTCCTTCCCTATCATATCTGTGCAACATAAATAATGATTAACTACAAAAACAGACTACTTCCTCGTGTTCAAACACCATCATAACTAGAATGAAGTTAACTAACCTCAATGTAAGCCTGTCAAGATAGGTCTCACGGTTAATCGGAAACCATTTTGGGAACTGATCCAGAAGCCAGGATAGAGCAAACCATATCTCACAGATAATTGATGTTAGCCACAACGGGTACGCGTCACTCACCGGGTGAGTAACACGGTATTGTAAGAAGAAGCCCAAAATAATAAGCCGCAATATGATGACAACACGATAAGGTGTCAGATACGAGGAAGCGATGGGCACCACGCGACTCAAAGGTTGCCGAGCATCATCAGCCCTGTGACAAATGAAACTATCAGCTCACCAAAAACGAAAAAATCACACAAAATAATGTTAACCAACTGCATTGGCAGAAGAAGCCACTCCATTGTCAATCTACAGAATCAAAATGCATAAATCCATGCTTCAACATTATGTCACTGACTAACTGAGCATTAAACATAATGGAATAATATTATATATATTTAGTAAATATGAAGTAATTGATGGAGGGAAAATTTGAGGGGTACAGGCTATTAACAAATATGATAACAAAGACCAATACAGGATCTTAAAATTAATTTCATGCATTAAAAATATAGGAAACTTGATTCAGATACTACTCAAGCCAAAAGAAAAGGCCATTAATACAATGTGGTGTCAAAAATTATCAATCAGTATTCAGTAGTCAAAACCATGCATCAGTGAAATATTAACAGTAAATAAAGAACTCATAACAGCCAAGAGAGCATGAGAAATAAAGCTTTTGAAAAAACGGGATTCTAACATTTGCAGTTCTTCTCCATTGGAACCAGTTCCTTCCAGGTCTCCCTTCCCTTCAGTGTATCTACTGGTCATCTGCATCATATTTTTATCCTGTTTGAGTTTCCAACCTTCAACCCTTTCCTTCCAGTCAACATTTCCAAGGCCATAAGAATTCAAGTCCTTTGATGGGTCCACTATTCTCACCGGAACTGTAGAAACAGATAATATTTGATAAAGTCCATACAAGTGATATAGAAGCTTGTTTGAGGATTTCTAAATAAATAAACTAAAGTTACTTGTCTACCTGGCTGTCTTGGGTCAATATAAGGAAGCGAATGAACATTCTTTTCTGAGGGGCCCAAAGGACCTGATGTGGTTCGCACAGATTGGTTGTCAGGTGTAACACATGGAATTTCACCAGACATCTGAAAACATATTTACATTTTAGTAAAGAGAAGGTTCCAAAACTATATCACCGGCATGATCAATTGCAAAAAGCATGTTAGACATGAACGTTTTAATTGTAATTGCAAACTTGTAACAATTAGTGCAAGTGACTAATCCAGTATATTTTTTACATGCAAGGATTCCGTCTATGTTTCTCCTTTACAATTATGATATTTTGCGTAAGTTCTAAGATAATTCCAAAATAATATAGATGAAATTTAACCACGGAAACCTTAGGATGCAAATCCAGAAATTATGCATCAGAGATGTGAATGTAGAACAGAGTCAGGGATTTTCTGAATTGCCTACCGGCTGCCCATTGGTGAGGAGGGGAATTGGTTGTTGAGATTCATGTCTTGAGGAAGAAGAGCGTTCAGCATCTTCCCCCTGCCACTGGCGTCTTGCCTTGCTATTTCCTTGGGTGTAATTGAATTCATTATCTAGATCATCAACATCATCCTCATCATCATCTCCATCCACTCGAGGACTCCCTGAAATGCAGACCTTATCAACTTTCATTCCAAAACCTACAACCATAAATTAACAATGGACTCGGGGCAAGCTAACCTTTGTGCCTCTTATATCTAGTCTTGCACTGGGGACAAGCCTGGTTCCCATCTTTCCGCTCATAGTCATAACAAGGCCGGCAAACAGGGAAGGCACATTCATTGCAAGCAACAAAGACATCACCAGTAGCTGTAAGGCCAACTGAATCCCCACAGATCTGGCATATTTGTCCATTCAAATTCTTTAAGGGCTTGGGCTGCATTGTACAAAAACAATGTGAGAATCAGAATTACAGAAAAGAAATATAAGCCAAAAGAGGGTAATGTACAACACAAAGCAACTATAGGAACTTTACAATCTAGTTATGATTTAATTAACTAGCTCTATTTTCAATAATAGTTTCTGATGATGAAAATGCAATGGCACACCATTTGCAACAGCAACTCACAATGGTATTCCGTATTCAATGCTTAATTCAGAATACTATTTCAAAAAAGAAATTGTTACGACTGAATAATCATATTCATGTTTCACAGAACAAAATTCATGTAAACCACATAAGTATATCCTCCTCCCAGATCAACATAGCTAGAGTAGATCTTGGATATGTAGCTGAAAGAGTGAATCAGTGAGTGAAAGTCTAACAAAATAAAGACAAGAGTCTAGTGGGTAATGAGTGATCTCATCTAAGATTAGCAAAAATGGAGTTAAATTCCACTGAATCTGAACTATCAAGATATCAGCTTGAACACTCACAAATCAAATCAAAGTACTGTCAATATTTTGAAACCAGCCAGCCCATAATAAGTCTTACTGAATATCAAAAACAGCAATTAATTAAATTTTCACCCAAATAAATTCAGCTATCAAAACATCAAATTTAGTCTTATCTAACAGAAATCAAAACAGCGTTCAAATTTAGAAACCCACATGCCACTACCCATTAGAGAAAAAGCATCGACTTTGAGCTTCCACTCACTTCTACACAGTCAACACCCAGATCCACACACACTCACACACAACCACAGTGCAGTAAATGGATTAGACTTAAAAGGGAGTGAAAATCGGAAATGGGTAAGTAGAAAAATCACTGACCCCACTATCGGAATCGTGGCGAATCCGGACCAGCTCGTTCCTCTTGTGTGACCCAGCCACCATTCCCGCATTAGCTTCCATGTTGTTTGTTTCCTTAAAATGCTATTTTTTTTGTTTTAAAAAATCAGAACATACAGACAGATCCTTAGTGTTGTGGGTTTGAGAGAGAGCCAAAGGCTGTGAATTCTTAGCCCATTCAAGACGCCATTCCTCTCTCTCTCTCTCTCTCTCTCTCTCTCTCTCTTCGCTTTCTCAAAGTCCCAGCCTTTATCATTCTGGGTTTTTTTTTTGGAAAGCTTATTAAGAAAAATGGAAAACTTTTTTTTACTGAAAGTTAAAAAGAAAGCTGAATACTTCTGCGAAATAGTACTGCAAGACTCATCAATTATACTAAAAAAATATAATGAGTCCCATAAATAATAGTTAAAATAAATTAAATAGTAAAATATAAAATTTTTAAGTTAATGCCAAATGTATACTTTATTGTCTTTTTCTCTCTCTTTAATTTTTTTTATTTTAAATAATGATCCACCAGCTAGCCTTGTTGTATGTATACCTAAGAGCATCCACAACAGTAAAGCTATTTTTTTAGCTATTTTACATCACAAAAAGCTATTTTATCTATTTTACCTACTTATTTTACAAAACATCCAGCAACAGTAGATCTATTTTAGCTTTCAATATAATAAAATAATATAAACATCACAATAAAATAATATAAACATCACAATAAAATAATATATCTACTATAATAAAATAATATATCAAAAAGCCATCAAACCAGAGCTATCCCAACCCCGAAGAAGACATGTATGTGTTCGCCTACGTCATATCCAGGCTTATTTTGGTGCAGCCTCCATAAGAACTCGGGTCACGACAAAGGAAGCCACCACAACGCACCGCAGAATCGACTCAACATGCATAGATCTGCGATGAAGAACTCACTAGTTCAAATCGGACGCGTGGAAGGAGAGTGGGTGAAGAGAGCCTTGACAGCTCTGATCCGCCAATCCTCGCATCAACTTCGCCGGCGATCCAACTTTGAGCCCACGCCAAGCCGAATCTTCGTCATGTCCAAGGCTGACGGTCTCTAATTTGGTTCGCAAAGGTTGGTTCTTGTTTTTCTGGGCAAAAAAAGAAAAGAAATAAAGAATAAAAAAATAAGTGAAGAAATATTATTTTAATATGTATAGGAATTAAAAAAATTATTTTAAAGTTTTAGCTTCACCTTTCATACGAAGCCAAAAGTAGCTTCGTACAGAAGCTTGAAGCTAAAAAATTTTAGCTTTACATACATTGATATAGAGTATTTTTTGTGTTTTGGTGAAGCTAAAATAGCTATATAGTTATTTAACTTCACTGTTAAGAATGCTCTATGAGTACTAGCATTTGTGGTACTAAAAAGCTATACTGCTATTTTTAGCACCACCGTATATCAAAATGTGACTACCATCTTTCTTTTTTCCCAAGCTCTTCATCTTCGGTTATTTCTTCCTCCATCTCCGCTACTAGCTCCGACCATCTTTCTTCCTCAACTCACCGTGGGTGTTGACGTGGAGTAACAAAGAAGAGAACGACCCAAAATGGAAATCGTGGTGACGATCCCAGCTATATAGAAAACCATGATCAAACCCAGAACCTACGGCATCAACAAAAACCCAATGAAGAAAGTCACCAATCCACAAAGCATCAGAGCCAACGAAATCCCCAACATCAAAGACGTGAATACCATCAGCGTTATCTGTGCAGCTACCACCTCCGTCGATGACCGTCTCGACGCTGACGCTGTGGTCATCAGTGCCGAAGAGTCATCAAAGAATGGGATCAGCGTCGGCTAAAATCGTAGAATATTAAGAACCAGAACTGATAGCTCATGGAAAACCTTAGATTGCTGATCTTGATGTTGCCTTCTCATCGTAGTGGTTTGGTGTTTGATTTTATTTTTTTTATTTTTTGTGGGTTTGGTGAACTGTGGTGGTGGTGATGGTGGTTGTGGTGGTAGGATGGTGGCTATGGTGGTGGTTTGGTTTTTTTTTGTTTGTTTATGAGTTTGGTTATGACCTAAGAAGCATGGTGCATTTCAAGATTCAGGTGCGGGTGCGGGACTCAGCAATTTTGAAAAAATAAGGTGCGGGTGCGGCAATTAAAAAATTATTAAAAATATTTTTATTTATATTTTCTATATATTTTTACTATTAAAATATTCTTAAAAAATACATTACTATGGCCTTGTAATCTAAATATGTCAAAAACAAGCGATAATATAAAAAGTTAAATATTTTTATTCAAAATTGTAATTTATACTCTTTAAGAGGGAATTGTCAAGTATTGAATTAGAAATAAAATTATCAATAATTTTCCTTTTTATATATAAAAAAAATAGACAAAGTATATTTGTATCAGTTTTAATAATAGTTTATTATATTTACATATCATATAATAGATTAATTAATTTAATGACCAATAACAAAGTAAGAAAAATCACACCTAGGGTCCCACGTGTAGGACTTGTAGCAAACTGTAATCTAAATTGAAGTGTAGGTTGGGGAGTATAACTTTGCTTTAGAATACAACTTGAAGTGCAACCCACCACATGTAGGACTTAAAGCAGATTGTAAAGAAAATCTTATTTGAACAAATAAACCACTAGTGGACTAAACGAAGAAGTAAAGAAAAGAAGAAAAAATAAAAAAGCAAAGTAGAGCGGCACAAAGAGAGAGAGGATGAAGAAGAAACCCACTGTGACTGTGGTGGTGCTCTAATTTTTTGCCCAGAAAGAATCCAAGATGCAGATCAGCAGAGCTTGGTGGTGCCATCTGTGATTGTTATTAGGGTTTGTTATTAAGTTCAAACGGTGTGTTTTGCACCCTTTTTTTTTTTTTTTTGAATTTTCAGTCTGAATCAGCCGGTTCAGTGCCTGTACCAATGTGTTTTGGTAGTTTCACCCGATATAGACCGATTCGGCCCGAGTCGGGAAATGGAAAAAAAAAAATGGACACGACATCGACGCGCAAACAGCAGCGTCGCTTGCGCGTCGTCGCATCCGTTTTGCCACATCCGTGCATCCCAGGTTATGACTGTGGGTTGTGGTTGAAATGGTGGTTTCGTAGCTGTGGTTATGGTCACCGTGGTTTTGGTGGTTGTGGCTGTGTTGGGTGGTGGTTTGATTTTTTTTATTTTTCTTGCGGTGGGGTTGTGGTTGAGGTTGTTGCTAGTGGAGTGGTGGTGGAGGGGCTTGTAGCTGGGTGAAAAGTTTTTGTGGTTAATGTTTTTTATTTTATTTTAATAAGTTTTTTATATTATTTCAATCAAATAACTAAAAATATAGATCCATTGATGTTGGATGTATTGAAAAGTGAGAAGACAAAATAAATAAAATAACTTTTTGTGAAGTTATATTGCTAAATTTATAACTCCACCAAATTAGATGCTCTATCCCATCGCGGCTCTGCGCCCATTGCTAACCAAGTTAGTCAACAACGACTCCTTCCCAATCCAGCTTTATTTTAAAAATATTTCCTTTTTTGCTTTTCTTTTAGCCAAAATATCAGATATTCAAATTCCACCTTAGTTTTTTTTTTTTTTACAAATGTCCCAACCTTGAGAATTTGACTATTTTCTCAGGTATATACAATTTCACCATCTCACTCACCAAGTTATTATATAGAGGAATCCTGTAAGGGTGGCCTCAAGATACTAGCAGGAAGTTTCAAACTAAGGATCTTATAAATATCATGAGACCTTAAGAACTACTAAGTCAACCCCTTGAGTTTAAATTCCACCCTAGCTAAGTGACAAAAAGTAGCATTAGTTGTGGGCCTACATGAAAACTAACAATAACAATTTACCACCTTAACCAATGAAAAAGATCAAAATACTGTGTGTGCAGCATTAGTCCATATTAAGCTTTAACCTATCACCAATATATACTGTTTTTATCTTTTTATTAAACCAACCTAAGTGATGACTACTAATCCTATTAAATAAATTATAATTTTTAGCTTGTTCATTATTATTTGGTTTGTACACAACTTTTTAAAACTTTATTTTTTAAATTACAACTGTACTTTTATGAGTTTATCTAACTCATTTTTTATGTCAAATAATATACCATATAATAAGAGTTAGGTCTTACAAGTCATAATTGTGGTAAAGAGTTATTTTCTCTCTGTACCAAGTGACTACTCTTTAATTAAAACTTGGATAAATCATATAATTGTAATATAATTCAAGACGATTTCAAATTATATCCTAAATTTTAAATATATTTTCATTAAAACTGTAATTTTTTTTAAACCATAACTTATTAACTTAAAGTACAGATATTCACATAATTTGTATATATATATATATATATATATAAAATAAAAACCTATCTATATGCAAAATCATCCTTCCAAGTGAAACTATAAAATCTTCTGCATACTATATAAAAATAATAAAACTATATAATAATCAGTCATCTATTTATTGCAGTCATAACATTCACAATAAAATTTATATTATATAAGTTAATTTCTTAGTTATATCATACCATATACATATATTAAAAGTTGTGTGCTACATGGTGTGGTTGCACAAATTGATGTCCTCGCCTTTTTTTCCCCTCATTTTTTCTCCTTATGTAATATGATGCACTACATTTTATATAAGTTAATGTCCAAATTATATAGATAAAATTTATATCTTCCATGGTGTGATTGCACCAAGTGGCCGCCCTCTCTCTTTCTTTCTTTCTTTCTTTCTTCTTTTCTTAACATCGTCTTTAGGACTCACATTGTAGGGAAAAGTCTCCAGGACCGCATAGAATTTTCGGGTCGGCTACAATACCAATTGTAACAGCCTAAGGAAAAACACTAGTCACATCTGCACTGATACACCAAAATTAGTAGTCAAGTTGCAATTAATACTCCTCATAATTTCAGTGTTTTTTTTTTCTTTGTGAAACAAAATTCAAACTTTCATTCATTGAATAGAAATAGAATTCAAATACAAAGCCTCAATAGCCAAAGGAGGAGAGTGCTCTAACCAAATAACTTCATCTGACACTTCTCTAGCATACCTAGCAAGAGAGTGAGCCACTAAATTAGCACTTCTTTTTACACATTTGAGTTCCACCCATCTAAGACCATTGAGTAAGCAGCTAGCATTAGGGCTGTCCATGGGTCGGGTCAGCCCGGGTTTGGGCCTAACCCGCACTCGACCCAATTGGGTCGGGTCACCGAAAAATTGACCCACACTCACCTGAAATACGGGTCGGACCTGCCGAGTCGGGTCATCGGTTGGGGTGGGTTGGATTCAATGGTTTGGCAGTTTTGGACCACATATTGGGCCAAATTTGTAGATTTTCATGGATTTAATTTTTTTGGGTCTTTTTGGCAAATATTATTAGGCTTTCTAAATTACAAGGATTTAAAAAGTTTTTGAATCTTGTCATATCAGATTGGGCCTCTTTTTTACTTCATTTCTTTTAAAATGGGCCTTCAAGAGCTTGGATTTGTCCAAATTAATATTTCCTAGTAGACCAGTACCCTTTAAAATGGGCCTTCAAGCTGCTTGAAGCAATATCAGTCCAAATTTATACTTCCCACTAGGAAGTATAAATTTGTTGGGAAGTATAAATTTGGACTGATATTATTTGTTTGCTATTTTTTTTTTTGGTTCCCTAAGAACATATAAAAGATAACATGAAAATATGAGATAGAATACAGAACAAGATACAACAAGCTAAGAGATATTATTAGATTCAACAGCTTTTTTACATTAGACATAAGAGACACTGAGGAACATCTTACAAGGGCTTTCTTTTCTTTCTTCACTCTACTCTTTACAAAGACACCAGAGCCCTATTTATAGGCAAAATCTTACAGGAATAATTTACATTCAGAGTATAATGAGCTTCAAGAGAGGACGGTAGCGGCTGTCTTCGTGTTGACAATTGTCCAGGGAAGCAGAGGTCTTGGTTGACCAATGTTGGGGCTGATCAACTCGTGTGAATCCAGGTAGGGGGCCTGGCTCCATGGTTATACTTATCTAGAGACGTTTTTGAAAAGTAGATATTTGGAGATAAGGGTGCTAACCTTTTTTTTTTTTTTAAGTGTTAAAGATGCCTAGTCCCATCCATCTCTTCCTTGGAACCATTCTTCATCAACATCCACATCTGGATCATGGTTATGATAATAAGGATCATCATATCCTATAAGAGGATTGGGCATTTCCCAATGATCTTCATGTGGCCACTACTGTCTACAAACTTCTGGATCCATTGGTACTGTTTCAAATAAGATTCCCTTATTAAGGGATTTTTTTCATTGTGAGAGCATGGTGACAAGATACCCAAGAGGTGTCCATGTGTGTGTGGAAAGTGCCATCTGGATTAGTGACCCAATGTATCTCTGCCGAGTGAAAGATTCCTTTTGCACGAATATCATTTTTGGAATTGAGTTTTGCAACTAAACACGTTGAAGTAATTTTACAGCCAAATCTTGGATGCTTTGTCTTATGATACTTTATCCATTCTCTTTCATGAGCATCATTTTTCAAAATTTCAAGCCAAAATTTAAGAAAATATCTATTTCTATGTGGGAAAATATATCTGTAAAATTATGGCTCAAAATGAAGACACAGGTATTACTCATTGAGTAAATACCACATGTAGAGATAATGTGCAACAGTCCATTGGGTTATCCAGAAGGCAAAAGGAGTTTTCCATGGTTGGTCTATATCAGGAAAGATAGCAAGGAAAAGTCTTTGGTGGTCTTTGAGATAATTATGAAGAATTCTAATGATTCTTTTGGATTTGGCTTCTAGGGTCAAGGTCTTTATTTGGTCTTTTATTTCTGGGGGAAGGTTTTCTATCATTTTAAGGATATCATCAGGATTTTCAAAAGAAGATCCTAAGGAGGAGGATGGATCTGTAATAGGATATACACATAGAGGTGGAGGAATAATTGTAGTATTTAGAACTTAAGGTTTTCTGGAAAGGTAATCAGTGATAAGATTATCTTTTCCTCTAATGTGCTTGACTTGAAAAGACCATTGCGAAAACCAATTTGCCCATCTGAGTAATTGAGGATGTGGGAGCATTTTCCTTTTGAACTGGAGCATTTTGGGAAAGGGAGACATGTCCATTTCTACTAAAAAATTATTCCCAATGAAATGGAACTAGAATTTTTCAATCCAATGTTTGACTGCAAGGATTTCTTTGAAAGTAGAGTGGTAGTGAAGTTCTGAAGGCTTGAATGCACCATTTTTGTTCCCACAAATATTCCTTTTGCCATCAATTTCTTCAAAGAGAGTTGCCGCTCAATATTCATCACTTGCATCTGTCTGCAATATCCATTTGCCTGGTCCTGGAATATGTAAAGAGGGAAGCTTTTCTGCTAATTTTTTCAATTGTTGGACTGCTTCTGTGTGAATAGGATTCCATTCTAGAAGAGATTTTTTTCAGTAATTGAGCTAAATAATTCATGTATCTAGAGATTTTTGGAACGAAATCTGACATGTAATTTACAATCCCAAGAAACTGTTGTATCTGTTTGGCACTTGTAAGCTTGTCTAGGAAATCACCAAGAGAGACGGCTATGTGAGGCTGCAAATTATACTTTCCATCTGAAATGTTTACTCCCAAAAAGTCTAGAGAAGACTGTCCTATGACCATTTTATTTTCTGAAAGCATTAACCCTTGAGTTTTCACTAAATTATAAAATTCAGTAAGCAACTTGCCATGGGATTCTTCATCTTTTGAGAACAGGAGGATGTCATCCACATAGATTAATGCATTGGTTAAGAGTGGCTGGAACAATGTTACCATTACTTTTTGAAATTGGGATGGAGCATTTTTTAGGCCAAAAGGCATGACAATCCATTGGTAATGGTGGTTTGGGATGCAAAATGTTGTCTTGTATCTTTCTTCTGGATGAATTCCTAATTGCCAAAATCCTGCTTTAAGATCAAACTTTGAGAATACTTTTGCATTTGAAAGATGTTGAAAGAGAGCACTCTTGTTTGGCAAGGGGAATTTATTATCTGCAAGAAAATTATTAAGATCCTGGTAATTGATTACCAATATGAGTTTTCCTCGAACTTGCTCAGCATGTTTATTGACATACAAAGCTTCACATGCCCAGGGAGAGGTTGTGGGTTCAATTAGGCCTTCTGAAAGGAGGATAGATAGTTCTTGCTTGGCCAAGGTTAAATATTTTGGATTCATTCCTCTGTGACTAGTTTTTGTGGGATTGACATCTTCATTTTTCTTAAAGGGAAGGTGTATGAAAAAGTTTGGATTTTTCCACAAAGGATTTGGATTTTTAAGGAGGAATTCAGAATGGGTGTTTGCACAACAGTCATTGATAATCTGGAGTCTCGGGGAGTCAAAAGGGTCAACTGTGAATAAATGAGGTACTTGGATTCATGTGAGAAGGTGTTGTTTATGCAAAAGTCCTTTTGAAGGCCATCTAAGACTAGGTATTTGATGAAGAAGATCAAATCCTATGAGAAGGTCTCAACCTGTAAGAAGGGATCCAAGGACTTGGTGTCTGATGGTAAGGGTTGGAAAGATTCTGATGAAAATAGGCTTACTTTTCAAGGTGATTAGGAATGTTTCACCATTTGCTGCTCTGAACATCTGATTATGAGGCAACCAGAATTCTGCAGGTAAAATCTTGGGATGGAGAATTGCTATTGCTACTCCTGTGTCAAGCAAAGCTATTACTGGGATGGGTTTGGAATAAGTGTCTAGAAGAATATGTACTTGGGCTATAGGAGTGGGATTGGTTAAAGGGGCTATAATAGGCTAGGATGTATAGATTGTTTGGATTTCTAGATCTGAGTCATCAACATTGTCTGAGTCTGAATTATCTTTTGAAGTGGAATAGGCCATAACCACCAAAGCTTGAGGAGAATAATCGTCATCCAGAGAAAAGAGTGATTCTATATCCGAGAAGAGAGTATCACCTGCATGGATCTAGGCTTGTTCAAGAAGCTTTGCTACTTTCTCCTTTTTTGGACAATTTTTTGTAAAATGACCTGGTCTTCTGCATACAAAACAGACTTTTGAAGCTTTTCCTTTAAATTGCTTCCTTCTAAGAAACTTCCATTTTTTCTTCCTGAAGGTTTTTTTCTTTTGACCTGCATAGTGTCTTTTCTTCCAAGAATATTTCTTAAAATGATCTCTTCTTTTCGTTGGATAGGCACAATTCTTCTCATAGCACTTTATCTGCAAGTCTTTCCTTTTGTAATTGTCTTTGAGTTTGCTATGAACTTTGTCAATTTCTGAAAGAATTTTTCTCTGATTGCAGAGTTTTTCTAGGGCAATGAGCACATGCTGATAAATTTCTCCCAAGGAGGCTTGCTGCAAAGTTATTTTTTGGAGATTCATCGTACAGAGAGTTTCATCTCCCAATGGTTACTGATACCACTAAACCTGTCTTTGATCTTTCTCTTCGTAAATCTACTGCAAATAGGTTAGATTACTTGTATGAAGTCTCTCACGTACCTGAAGATAGTAAGATCCCTATTACTGACTTTCCTATTGTCAACCCTTATACTGTGTTTGATAAACCCCAAGCTTCTTTCAAAAAATCTATAAAAAAGTTTTTAGGCCCTTCTCATCCTTCTACTGTAAAAGAATTGACATTTGGGAACAAAAAAAAAAAATACAAAGTAAAACTTGGGCACAATAGCAAACAAATAAAAACACACAAAATACCATTTTTTACCACCTATTAAACATCAATAGCATGTAAAACCTGGGCATTAATCAAACAAATAAAAATGCATAAAATACCATTTTTTTACCACCTGTTAATCATCCACACATTACAACAAATATTTTCCAAATTGCCTAAGCCTAAAGGCCTAGGCACTGGGCAGTACCTCAAAATTGCCTCAAGAAAACTCAAGCATATAAAAGTCAATCTAAACACATTAAACCTGCCAACCATTCCACACATCAAGTAATATTCTAGAACCACACAGCAGCAAGCATTGCTACAAATACTAGAACATCTTCATAATTCCACATATATATATAGTAAGCCATAGAGGTAGCAAAGAAGACAGTTACTGCACAAGTCAGTAAGGCAGTAAACCACCAAGGTAGTAGGCAATATTCCCAGTAGTATATATAATTAGTTACAATTTTGAAATACTACAAGTATTTCCAAAAAATAGCTTTCCTAAAGCAGTAAAGAACTACTCTATCATCTATAGTTAACAAGTCCATAACTCATAGAAAGGAAAGCCTACATAGATGCTAAGTTTTCCTTCCTATAAGCAAGAGTTCATGTATAGTTAGAAAAGCTATACATCTGTCCAAGAAAGCTTCCAAAATATATCCAAAAAACTGCCTCATATACAAAATGCGACCTTCCTTCCTACTATGATACAAGGGGAAAAAATATTTATCAATAATATATAAAGACAAACAACAAAAACTAAAGAATGACCAAAAGAAAGGTAACTGATATCAACAAAAATTACAAGGGTAGAAACATACCTGGTCAGTGATCATTCATCAATATTAACTGTGGTACGGGTACCACCTTTGCTCGAGTAGGAACTAGAACTTGCTGCTGTTGTTGCTTGATTCAAAACTAGAAAAGAAAATTTTGAGGCAATAGATTAAATTTTACTCAAGTATATGACACATTTAATAACACTTAATAGACAAGAAGTTTGGAAGTTAAACATATTACCTAAGTCATGAAATTCATCCTCTAAGACCTCCATCTCGTCCTTTGACTTGCAAAAAGAAATTGGGACATGGGCTTGCAGCCAGTTTTGAGTACAAACAAGATTTTGAACCATGAGAGGTGAGAGTGAACTTCGAAATGGATCAATTATGCGCCTTCTAGTATTAAATTCCAATTCAGAAGCAACTGTAGAAACAGGTATAGCCAGCACATCCCTGGCCATTTTGGATAGCACTTGGTACTTATCTGAATTGGCTTTCCACAACCCCAAAATCTCAAATTTCACATCCCTTCCATTCTCACAATTTTCAGCCAAATATTTTTCAATCTCATTGCTACACCCTATAGACTTCTCAGCCTCTAAGAAACGCTCATATCGAGAATTAACCATCGCATATGGATTAGTGCAACCAATTGTATCACCTTCTATGTGTGTTCTCCCACTCTCACTTGGTACTGCCACATTTGGTGAATCAACACAAGAGTAATAATCATACAACCTATCCATGGTCTTCCTCACCAAATCAACCATCTCATCAGCCACTTCATCCCCATAAATTTCATAAAAAGAAAACCTCAAAAACCTCATTTTCTTTCTTGAATCAAGAACCACAACCACATGCAAAAGCTGATTAATTTTATCCCCTTTCCCCCCAATACTTTTCAAATTTAGCTTCCATTTTAGTTGGCATATTTTTCAAGAGATGATTTTGAGATTTAATTAAATGAGCAATATTCTCTTGAATCACAAACATCTCATCAAAGAAGGTATTTGAAGTAACATACAAAGAACCAAAGAATTTCTTTGTTGCATTGTAAAAAAGTGTCAAGAAACCCACAAACGTCCTACAATTTTGAAAATCAGCCCCACAAAGAGATCCCAAACCACCACTATTTTCCTTGTTCATAAAGTATGAAGAATAGCTATCATCCTCAAAGTCCATTCTTAAGAACACTTTCTCAAATTTTTCAGCAGTATCTAACATGAGGTAGGTAGAGTTCCACCTAATAGGTATGTCTAGACTTAGTAAACACTTGGATTCAATACCTAATCTCTCCATAAAACTCCTAAAAATTTTATTTCTATTTGGTGAGGACTTCACATACCTCATCGCTTCACGCACCCTAGCAATGGACGCATAAATTTCTTTCAAACCATCCCCCACAATCAGATTTAAGATATGTGCACAACACCTCATGTGCAAGAACTAATGTTCTAAAACAGTCCCCTTCCAATCTTTAGTTACTGTTTATAAAAATTTAATGGTAGCACTATTAAAGGAAGCATTATCCACTGTCAAGGTGAATATGCCATCAACACCCCACTCATACAAACATATCTCAATCTTTCTACCTATAGTCTCCCCCCTGTGGTCTTTAACTTGACAAAAATTCAGAATTCTCTTATGCAAGTTCCAATCATCATCAATAAAATGACATGTGAAGGACATATAATTCAGATTTTGAATACTAACTACAGTTTGACGAGATGGGATATCCCTAATTTGCAACTTAGGTTGTAAGGTAGTTGAATATCTTTGAAACCCATAACTTTCAACAAACCTAAAAGGCAACTCATCTATTATAATCATTTTAGTGAGTACCTTCCTAGAAGCCTTAACAGTAAAGGCTGTTGGTACAAGCTAAAACCCTTCCTCCCCATTCATCTTGGGTTCAAATGCTAAGGTTTATTGCTCTTTTAAGTGCATCTCTATTAGGGTTTCTTAACACAGTTTGGCACATGATTCAATAAATTAGTAGTACCATACCCCTTACTATTAGCATGATAAGTTCTTTGGCAATAATGGCAAACAGCCTTAAATTGACTCTCACTAATCTTTATTTTTTCAAAATGATCCCAAGCAGTAGACTTTTTCCTATCATTACCACAATTAGCAACTATCTCACTCACCTTGGCTTTACCATTAGGTTTAGGTGGAAGTGCCTCGGCATTAGTTGGAGTGGTAACAGGTTCAACTTGGGCAGCAGGTGTTGTTTGGGAAGGGGGTGCATCACTAGAGGGTTCCATAACCTAAGGACATCAAATTTAAGCATTAGCAAACTACCATAATAATGATACTACTAACCCAGTAAAAAGAACACACACATAGGGATGGCAATTTTGCCCCGCCCCGCTTAACCTGCTCCTCTCCGCTTCACCTCACGTGGGTTTTTCCCGCCCCGCAGGGCGAGGATAAGGCAAGATTTTAGCCCCGCACCACGGGGTGGGGCGAGGATGGGTTTAGACCTTTTAGACCCACCCTACCTCACTCCTCCCCCTCCCCGCCCCGCCTCGCATTACTAAGGGTTATAATTGTAAATTTTTCATACCCTAAAAACCCTACTATTTAAACAAACATATCAATATTAACTTATTTTATTCTACCCAATGTGGTTCTCTGCTTTATTTTGTTATGTGTTATACTATGAGATTTGTTTTTGTAATTATCTTGTTAAACGCTTGGATATATTATTCAATTTTTTTCTATAAATTGATTTGATTTGATGGGATAAATTTAGTTTTAATTTCAAATATATTTTTATTAATGTAATAGGTTTCATTAAAAAAATTGTACTAGGTGTAGGGAAAATTAACAAAAAGTAGAGTTTTACGGGGTGGGCGGGGCCCTAAGGGGTAGGGATGGGGTTAGAAAGTTTTCCCCGTCATGCAGGGCGGGGCGGGGATGGGACAAGACAAAACCATGCAAGGCGGGGATGAAAACCCCATCCTTCGGCCCCGCCCTGCCCCATTGCCATCCCTGACACACAAGTGACATAACAACAACAACAACAGGTCAAAGCGACAACAAAAACTATGACAAAAGTAACAAACAATAACAAGAAGTTAAAAGAGAAACAACGTAAGGGAAATGATACCTCAAAGAACTCTTAGCTGTTAGGGATTCGACCTTGAAAAGGAAGCAAAAAGAGTAGCCTACTTGAACAACTTTCAACTCCTGTATAAAATTAGGATTTCAAATTTTTAAGCTAAAAAAGCAAAATGAATCAAACAAATGAGCAATAAAATATAATCAGAAAAGAAAATAAGAATGTGTTTGGATTTCATCTTTTTAAAATAGGGGTTCATCTTCTTTTCTTTTTTTACAGTGAAGATACAAGTATATTGATCATAGAAAAAAAAACAAAACAAGGAATAAAATAGGGCAGATACAAATCACACTCAGAGCACGCTAAAATAATGAATCAAACTAACTATAATGTCTATCTGTAAAGAGTAAACACAAAAATAAACACAAAGTACACTCAGAAAAGTGATAACTCAAGTCTTTAAAAATGATAACACAAACAAACACACTCAAATTAGGGGTTCCATCTTTGAAAAGTGATAAATCAAGTCTTTGACCCAACAAATCAAATCAAAAAAATTAGGGTTTCATCTTTAAATCCAAACTCTTGGTCAGTTTTGGTCCCTAATCTTTAAGTTTTAAATCATTTAAACAAGATTCCTTAAGTTGCTTTTCATATGATTCTTATTACTTATCAAAAAAAAAAAAAATTCATTTGAACAAAATGATAAACTCATATCACAAACACAAAGTACAAAAAAAGAGGGATGAAAAAGGAAGAAAATTTACCTAATTTGAGACTAGGAAGCCGAGACTGAGAGGCTGAGAAGACCTATGATGGAAACAAAGTGAAGCGGCGGTGTCAGGACCCGGGTGTGGTGTGAGGCGGCAGCAGCAGTAATTAGCAACTAGGGTTTGATCCGGTGGAGTGAAGAAAGATTTTGATGTAGAGGACTTTGTTTGTTTCAAAATAAAAGAGAGAGATTTTGAAATCAACCCTTGAGACTAGAGAGACTAGAGAGCAGAGAGAACGGAGAGAACTTAGAGAAGACTAATTTATAAGAGAGAGAGAGAGAGATGAGGGTTGAGAATCTTGAAACCTTGAGGCTAAGCCGAGTAAGGAGTAAGGAGGATTCATCATGGCCATGGGCATAGGGAAGTGGAAATCTGATTTTGATTTGAGGTGTAGTCATTCTAAATCTTCTGATGAAGATTCTCTTTTGCTTAGAAACTGTGTAAGTTTAGTGCTTTTAGCCTTTTAGTCCCATCACTCTTAGCAACTCAGGGATTTTGACTTGAAAGTTAGCGCGTAGCACTAAACAACCTAGTGCTTTACTCTTCTCTCTTCAATCTTCATGTGTTCTAGAAATAACCAATGTTTTTTTTTTTTTTTAATTTTATTATTATTATTTTTTTATCTGAAACCATCGGTACAGGTTTTTAATTCCTTAACCTGCTACCCGACCCAAATCGTCGGTTTTTTAAAGAGACAGACCCGAATCCGACCGACCATGGGTTTTGGGTCAACCCGTTGGGCTTCAGTTCCGTCGGACCCGGTCAGTTTGGGCGGGTCAGTAAACCGCTGGACAACCCTAGCTAGCATCCTAGAAAATATGTGCCAGCTGAGAGAACAGGGAACATTGTGTATTTAGTTTACAATTTCAAAGCATTATTTGGAAAGTTGTAATTAAGTCGCTAAAGTTTTTTTTTTTTTTTCTAAAGAGGTTCTTGAAATATGTTTTACCAAAGACAGAGGAAACTTTAAAAAAAAAAAAATCATGATGAACCTTAAACCAAAGGGCAGGTTAGTCTACAAAATGTTTAACATTAAGTTAATTTTGTTTTGTCAAACTAATGTCATTGGAGTTTACTGCCCTTTTTGTTCAAGCTTGGGGTAGAGTTTTATTCCCCCATACCTCAAAGGATACAATAAAAATGTTGTGAGTGGTGGACCTATTTGAAAGGGAAATTATTCCAATCATAACAAACTATATCACCAATTATAAAAGATTTTAAATTAAAACTAGATGTGGTGTAAACCCATTTATTTGCACCCTCCAATACCAATGTGCCACGTCAAAATTTTACAAGTTAATGAATATGCCTTCACACACACAATCACATTTCAATAATACCTAAATACACTAAAATTTGAAAATAAAAAACTCAGATTCAACGTGGGCTAACAACCACCATATCGGAAAGTCGCTAGAGATGCCACCGAAGACATTGTTGAAACCATAAATTCAACACATACACATACAAACCACAAATAAACAAGGAGAGAAATAGGATTGGTGCGAAGGGATGGGGTTTGGTAGAGTGAGAGAAATTGTGGGGCTTATGGCGGAGTTCTTAGAATTGGAAGCTAATGGAGGTGATGTTGGTGGGTTTCGAACTTGGATTGGGCAATTCAAGTGAGGGTCCAAAATCATATCCTTTATCTAAATCAAATCATTTAGAGAAATTTATCTCTAAATCTCCATGGCTGAAATTGAATAGCTCTCAAACCCAAATCATCTCTCTCTCTCTCTCTTCAATTGAGTTGACCTAAACGCAAGTCATCGCTCTCTCCCTCCTTGTCCAAATCAATGCCTAAAGGTAGTTTGGTGGTGTGTGGGAGGAAAATTTTCGACGTTGACTTCAAAGGTAGCGAGCTCTTTGGCTCAGATCTGAGGTGAGTATGGCGGGTTTTGTCTTTGGGTGGTGCTTGGAATTTTGGTTGGTATTGTGGAACGTGTGGTGGTTGTGAATCACACTTGTGGTTTTGGGTTGTGTTTGAATTGTAATTGCAGCAAGAATTTGTGGTTCTAGCTATGTCTTTGGCAACGTTTTTGGCGACTTTTCGTTATGGTGGTTATTAGTCCAAGTTGAGTGTGAGTTTTTTATTTTTAGATTTCAATTTATGTAAATAGGATTTTATTGAGATGTGATTATGTGTACAAGGGCTCTATCATTAATTTGTAAAAGCTAATGTGCCGCACTGGTATTGGAGGGTGTAAATAAGTCGGTTTACACCATATCCAGTTTGAATATAAACTCATTAATCTTTATATAAATAAATATATATATATATATATATATAATAAAAAATAAAAAAAATTCTTTATCTAATAATAAATTTTATTTTGAGAGAAAGATAAGTAAGTGTAGGGTCAATTTTTGTAACTCAAGCCCACGAGATGTGGAGTATGAGCCCAATGAACCCAAGACAATGAATTTGTAGAACGTGGGTGAAAGAACTGGGCCAGATATGAATTAAACAAGAGTTGGTTATAGTATTTGCGAGTAATCTAACATGCAATCACGTAAAAACCATGGTAGACTTAATGTCCGAAGAGGAGTTTTATTGATAGAAATTAGGTTACAAGTTCCAGAGCTACAGTAAAATGATTTTTTGTTGTTCTCTCTCTTTTTCTCCTCCTCCATCTATCAGGGGCTCTCCTTCTTTATATAGCCTTTTTCCTAATCATCCCAACCGTCCACTTGTCCTCCATCTGCTAACATACTTGAGTGTAGGTCACATCAAGTATCTTCTCTAACTTTTTGGGAGTGGCGGTAGTTGAGGTTGCACTGTTCAGGGGTCTTCTCCACATAAATGCAGCCAGAAAAGTTATTGCAGGGCATTAAATGCGGTGGTGGCAACTTTTCCTTGAGATATTTCTTCATCCTTATCATCCCCAGGAATGCCCAGAGCTTATCTTTGTCACCAAGATTGCCAGGAAGGGCATTCGGGCTTTCTGTACGTTTATTTGATCAGAACTATTCGTATCCGAGGAGTAAAATCTCCTCGGACAAAGGGTGACCTCTTCGGATTGTACTCTTCCGCCCTCTCTGGGTTTGTTGGCCTCAGGTGAACCCTACCCCAACCCGTTACTGCTCTTCGGACACAAAGTAATCTCAAAAATAGGGCCTCAGGCCCAATTGGTAGATCTGGACTTTTACCCCCCCACAATAGCCCTTCAAAATCTTAATTTTTCCCTCGCATCCGAAGAGGAAAAGTGGAATTTTGACTTGTCACGGGGTAAAGAGTTTGAGAACAACCACATATTTGAACTGGCACGTGTATAGGCGTAGATATAAGCGCCTCATCATTGCCGCTGCTGTTTCCATATTCCCAAGGCACGGCATTAATTGCACTAGGTGGCGCCTTGTCCTTTGTATTCAACGGTGAATGATTGATCTGATGGACGTGGTTCTTCCCCGGGGTTTGGGCGAAATAACTTCCGCCCCTTCATGTGACCCTGTATAAATCTTTAGAAGAAGTTATTTCTTCCTCACTTTGCAAATTTTCAGACAATCCAGCAAGAACAAGCACGCAACTCCGTCCAAATCTCTCAGTCATTGATTCCAGTTTCCACAGAGTCTTCACGAATCCTTCTACGAGTTTGCAAATTTCTCTCCGACATAGTTCTTGTAAGTTGTCATCCATTAGATCGCTTAGTCTTCTCTTCGGCCAGTCATTTTTTCGTTTTAAGTGCCATGGGGAAACTCTAGTACCTGGTAGATAGCCCTGATCAGATGGAGGCGTTTAGGGCCTCATATCGCATACCCCCAAACGTGGGTGTGAGGTATTGTTCCCCAGAAAAAATACTAACGGATCAGAAGACGGGCGAAGTGGTTATCCCCCTCATTGCCTTTCTAGAAGGAGGGATGACCATCCCTATGGGTCCCATCACCACTAGTTATCTTAGGAACCATAAGATTAGCCCGGATCAATGCGCGCCCAATATGTTTAGGATCCTAGGAGCGGTTGAGGATCTGAATCGCCATTTAGGACTGGGCCTCACCTGGCTTGATGTGGTGCACATGTATGAGTGCCACAACCAACAAGGGGCGGGATACTATCTTAAATCCCGGTCCGACGAGGTTAGACTCATCTCCTGCCTCCCAAAATCAAACAAAGGGATGAAAGACGATTATGTGATCGTCTCGAGCGCATGGCATGACGGTCCCCATTGCCCAACCAAGCCAGGAGAGCCAGGTGGGACATGCTAGATTTAGGTTCACTAACAGTAGACTTAGGATCCCCGCCCTTTTACAATTTTTAATTCTCTTTATGTTGCTATTTTCGAGTTTCTGATAAAGTTTTGCCGTGATTTTTAACAAATAGGAATCGCGTTTCTCCTCGGCTCAGCCTTACCAATACTGCCGCTCTCAACTACCTGTTAAGATCAGAGATCTTTGTAAGCGAGGACGGGTAGCTGCGGTCGGCTCCTCTTATTCTCGGGTACACGTCGAAAAAGAAAGACTGTCAACCGATCGGCAATGCTATAACACAAGGGGATCACCATCTCAATCGAATAGACGTTGCTCGGAAGGGGTTTTTAGCACCACACGACCTTGCACCAGTGCCACACCCCAACCCACGGGGTGTACCGCTGTTCGTCCAACCAATTGCCCAAGTCCCCCTTGAACCGGAAGTTGCAGGTGAAAGGGTTGGCTCTTCGACCTCCTCACTAGAAGAGCAGATAGATAAATTCCAATTCAGAGTAGAAGCTCCAGGCGGGGTACAAGTTATACCGTCCTCGGACTCCAAAGAGGAGATTGACAGGCATTCCAGTGTCCACCCACCCCTTATGACAACTACCTTTCCTGAAGTCCCTTCGGACGAGGAAGACATGGCTGATTTAAGGGCATTAATGAAGAACAGAAAGAAGAAGTCCGAGCCAAAAGGCGCTGGGACTTCTCAACCAGTGGCGAATCTGCCTCCGCCGCCACCTCAAGTTCCTGACCCAGGCCTAAAGCCCGTACCGGACTTGAGGAAGAAGAGGCCCCTCGAAACTGAGGAGAGGGAGGTGGTGGTGGTGCCACCAAAAACAAATAAGCAACAGAAGGTGGCCAGAGACCATCAGAGCAGAAGGGGCTCGTCTGTTGAGAGCCGGGACGAGGCCGTAGTGGCAGACATCCGCCGAGGAGGGCCTCGCACCTGGTCTCCGAGGTTGGAACTTGATGGTGCTCCGATCCCTTGGGACACTTCCCTCAGGAACTACGATGGGGAAAGGGCAGGTTTCGTTGCTGAGGCCCTAGAGCAGCCACTCCTCTTCCCCCATGATATGGAGTCCTACAGGCGCTTCAACCAGCAGGAGCTCTTCCTATCCCTTAAGAGGGATATAGCCATGGTAAGTGGACTCAGTCTGCTCATTCCTTTCTTTTCAATCTTCTCTCTTTTTTTTTCTTGTGCCTTATACTCGGAATTTCCATTATGTAGGTTACCCAGCAAATCTACGTGGCCGAGGAGTGGAACAAAAAGTCCTACCTTGAAGCCCAAGCGAAGGCCCACTCTCAGTTAGAGGCTGAAAAATCTCTGGGTAATTTGAAGGAGAAATATGCTCTTTTATCCTAGCAATTCAAAGACATGACCAACCAGAGGAACAGCCTCGACGCCGGCTTGAAAATCGCTGAAAGGCAGGCCGAGGAACAGCGCAAACAGCTGAACATGGCTGAGATCAACTTGGCCACCGAGAGAGAAGCAGTAAAGGGACTTCAGGCTGAGCTCAAAAAGGCCAAGGAAGCTGCCCTACTGACTGAAAAGAATGCTCAATTAGCTAAGGAAGCAGTAGAGGCCGAGAGGCAGGCAGCGTATACGCTGGGGGTGGAGGAGACTCAACTCAGCCTTACTGAACAGTTTGCCTCGGTTGGCCGGGACTACTGCGATATCACGTGGGCCAAAGCTTTAGATGCTGCTGGAGTTCCAGCAAATTCTCCCTTGAGGCTGCCTGGGAGTACATACTATGATCCAGAGATCCGTGTGCTCTCAGAAGCTCAGGAGCATCCTCTAGCCAGCCAGGCTCCTCCTGCCCTCACAGAAGCAACTAAGGAGCCTGCGGGTACAAAAGAAAAAGACGGAGAACAAGTCCCAGACCTTGCTGCTGCCCAGTCCAGCCAAGTAACTGATCCCTCAGCTGCTCGGACGTAGATTTGATGTGACTGATAGTTTTTACTTAGTAGTTGTAATCAATTTAGTTTAGTAGTATGTTTTGTTGTGTTTGTTGTTGTTGTTGTTTTTTTTTTTTTTTTTAGTAAGGGCTTGTAAACCTTTTTATTCAGATTAATGAAATCCTATCTTTTACATTCACTACACTTGTTGCTTAAATTGTAAATCTCGTTATTACAGCAAACAACTTGAACCATATGCTTACAGTAGTAAAGGCAAATTCAAACATGCTATCATGATAATAAGGCCAATAATTTAGACCAATACCGAAAAGAGTGGGTTACACAACAATTGAGAGGTAAGGGAGATGAGTGACGAAAAATTTCACAAGCTTTCATGTGAGTGTGCAGAGCAGGATTTTAGCTGAGGAGTCTAATTGTAACTTAAACGCATCCAAGGATTTCGAGCACGACAAATTCCAACACTGACAGTAACTATATGAAGATGCTCTTTACGCCAAATGATCCGATCCGAAGATTACAGCTATGATCTAATGTAAGTTTAAACATTTAGAGATCTTGAAACGAGTGTTAACTAACCCAAATCATATGGTCCGAGGACTACAGGCATGATTGGATTTAAGTTTAAACACTTAAGGAATGGTAACAGTGTTAACTAACCCAAATCATCTGGTCCGAGGACTACAGGCATGATTGGATTTAAGTTTAAACACTTAAGGAACAGTAACAGTATTAACTAACCCAAATCATCTGGTCCGAGGACTACAAGCATGATTCGATTTAAGTTTAAACACTTAACAGTAACAGTGTTAACTAACTCAAATCATCTGGTCCGAGAACTACAGGCATGATTGGATTTAAGTTTAAACACTTAAGGAACGGTAACAGTGTTAACTAACCTAAATCATCTGGTCCAAGGACTACAGGCATGATTGGATTTAAGTTTAAACACTTAAGGAACAGTAACAGTGTTAACTAACCTAAATCATCTGGTCCGAGGACTACAGGCATGATTGGATTTAAGTTTAAACACTTAACAGTAACAGTGTTAACCAACCCAAATCATCTGATTCGAGAACTACAGGCATGATTGGATTTAAGTTTAAACACTTAAGGAACGGTAACAGTGTTAACTAACCCAAATCATCTGGTCCGAGGACTACAGGCATGATTGGATTTAAGTTTAAACACTTAAGGAACAGTAACAGTGTTAACTAACCCAAATCATCTAGTCCGAGGACTACATGCATGATTGGATTTAAGTTTAAACACTTAAGGAACAGTAACATATACAGAATCAGCATATTAATTGGAGAAAACGTTCGATTAATAATAATACTGTTTAAGGTTATTTACATTCCAAGGGCGTGGTATTATATGATTATCTAGGTCTTCTAAGAAATATGCCCCAATGCCAGCCCCGGAAGTAATGCGATACGGCCCTTCCAAATTGGGTCCTAACTTTCCCCAAGCTGGGTTCTTTGCAGTACCCATAACTTTCCTCAGCACCAGATCGCCAGGTTCTAGTGGCCTTAGCTTTACGTTAGCGTCGTAACCCTGCCTGAGCTTTTGCTGGTAATGTGCCAGCCGAACCATTGCACTTTCCCTCCTTTCCTCAATCAGATCCAGGCCCCTCTCTAGCTGTTCATTGTTGCTGGTCGAACTGAACGAGCTAGTTTTTAATATTGGGAACTCGGTTTCCAAAGGAATGACAGCTTCAGCCCCATAGGTCATTGAGAATGGGGTCTCTCCATTAGACCTGCGAGGCGTAGTTCTGTAAGCCCAAAGCACATGTGGCAGTTCTTCTACCCATTTGCCCTTCGCGTCATCTAGCCTCTTCTTCAAGCCATTCACTATGACCTTGTTGACTGCTTCTGCTTGCTCATTACCCTGGGGATAGGCAGGCGTGGAATATTTATTTATGATCCCCAGCTCGCTACAATAATTCCTAAATGCTTTGCTATCGAACTGTAGGCCATTGTCTGAGATGAGAGTGTGAGGAACTCCAAACCGAGTAACAATGTTCTTCCACACGAACTTTTGAACGTCAACGTCTCTGATATTGGCTAACGGCTCTGCTTCGACCCACTTGGTGAAATAGTCTGTATCGACCAGAAGGTACTTCTTGTTTCCTGCAGTTTTAAGGAATGGTCCCACGATATCTAAGCCCCATTAGGCGAAAGGCCATGGGCTAGATAGCGGATTGAGAGTTCCCCCTGGCTAGTGAATGTTTGGGGCGAAGCGCTGACATTGATCACACTTTTTAACATACTCGTGGGCTTCTTTCTGCATGTTCGGCCACCAATAGCCTTGTGTAATAGCTCGATGGGCCAAGGACCTTCCTCCCATATGACTTCCACATATTCCTTCATGTAGTTCTTTTAGCAGCAACTCGGCCGCTTCAGGATGCACGCATAATAAATATGGTCCCGAATAGGAACGTTTATATAATCTCTGGTCCTCGGATAGCCAGAATCTGGTCGCTTTCCTCCGAATTTTGTCAGCTTTCTCCCTTTCTTCAGGCAAGAGGTCTTCTTTCAAGAACTTAATTATAGGGTCCATCCAGTAGGGTCCGATCCTAACCTGGTGAACCTGAACTACATCCTTTTTTGTCCCTGTAGGCCCATGCAAGTCCTCAACGAGGATAACTTCGGGAAAATTTTGCGCCGAGAAGGTAGCGAGCGTAGCCAAAGAGTCAGCATGTGCGTTGCCACTTCTGGGGATATGCAGCAAACTAAAAGAGTCGAACTCCGATTGCAGGCTTTTAACTCGACTCAGGTACCCCTGCATTCTTTCGTCTTTCGCCTCGAACTCCCCTTGTACTTGACCCACGACTAACCTTGAGTCCGAGAACAATTCCACAGACTTTCCTCCCAATTTTCGGACCATAGCCATTCCCGTCAGCAGGGCCTCATACTCCGCCTCATTATTCGTTACCGAGAAGTCCAACCTTAACGACTTTTCGATAATGATTCTTTCAGGAGATATCAACACTAGCCCCACTCCAGAACCTTTTTGATTTGCAGCACCGTCTACATACACTTCCCAATGGGAGGGGTCTTGCTGAGAAATCATGCCAACTGATTTTTCATCCATGTCTGACATGGGCATTACTTCTTCTAGTTGAGGCTCCGTGAACTCAGCCACTAAATCCGCAAGGACCTGGCTTTTGACTGATGTGCGGGACATATATTTGATATCGAAAGCCCCTAAGATTGTACCCCATTTGGCAATCCGCCCAGTGTAATCGGCGCTTCGGAGTATGGCCCTGAGTGGGAGTTGAGTGAGGACAATGACAGTATGGGCCTGGAAGTAGTGAGGTAGCTTCCGTGTACCGAGTACCACTGCTAGGATAACCTTCTCCAAAGGCAAGTAACGGATCTCGGCC
The DNA here is from genome assembly GCA_032727855.1 of Quercus ilex subsp. ballota. Classification (NCBI taxonomy): domain Eukaryota; kingdom Viridiplantae; phylum Streptophyta; class Magnoliopsida; order Fagales; family Fagaceae; genus Quercus; species Quercus ilex. Next base: position 25,766,987 of record CM064909.1, read on the forward strand.
TCATGCAGTGACTTGCTTACGTAATAAACTAGTCTTTGCACACTGCAGTCTGATCGTATCAACACCAGGTTCACCGCACAGGTAGCTACAGCGATGTAGGCAAACAATACCTCGTCTGGCTTAGGTCCGAACATGATTGGTGGCCGAGCTAAATAATCTTTGAGCTGCTGAAAGGCCAAAGCACACTCTTCAGTCCATTCGAATCCCTTCCACTTGTTGAGCAGAGAGAAAAAGGGCCGACACCTGTCTGCTGATCTAGAGATGAATCGATTCAGGGCAGCAGTCATCCCAATCAGTTTCTGAACCTCCTTGGGATTCCGAGGAGCTTGTAAATCGTTGATGGCCTTTATCTGGTCGGGGTTAACCTCAATTCCTCTGTGAGTAACCATGTATACCAAGAACTTGCCAGATCCTACCCCGAATGAACAATTGGACGCATTCAGGCGCAGCTTGTACTTCCTTAGTACCTCAAAGGTACTTTCCAGGTCCTTCACATGCTCAGCAACAACCTTACTCTTTACTACCATGTCATCTATGTAGACCTCGATATTTTTACCCAGTTGTGCCTCGAACACCCTCGTCATCATCCTCTGATAGTTAGACCCCGTGTTCTTTAAGCCAAATGGCATCACCTTATAGTGGTAGTTACCAATGGGGATGACAAAAGCAGTTTTCTCTTGATCGTCCAGGGCTAGTGGTATCTGGTGGTAGCCTTGGAAAGCGTCTAGGAAGCTCATCCGAGGATGGCCGACGGTGGCATCCACCAGTTGGTCGATTTTCGGCATAGGAAATGGATCTTTAAGGCAAGCCTTATTCAAATCCGTAAAGTCCACGCACACTCGCCACTTCCCACTCTTCTTCTTTACCACCACGGTATTTACCAGCCACTCAGGATAAAAAACTTCCTTAATAGCCCCGGCTTGTTTGAGTTTCGTTATTTCTTCTCTTACCGCATCAGCATGCTTTTTGGATAGGCGCCGAGGAGGCTGTTTCTTGGGGGTGATCAGCGGGTTTACCTTCAAATGGTGACATATGAATTTTGGGTCCACCCCTGGGGCTTCGTAAGCGCTCTAAGCAAATACATCAAGATTTCGCTTGAGGAATTTTATTAACTCTTCCCTCTCTTGAAGAGGTAGCTGTGATCCGACTTAGAAGAACTTATCAGGATTATCTCTAATAACCACTTTCGTTAAATCTTCACATCGAGTGCCTTCGTCTGAACCTTCGACGGGCAATTCCCGAGACTTTAACTGCTATAAACCCCTTTTGGCTCTGGATGAAGACTCGGCTTCGGGCTCGTGTTGGATGGCAGCCACTAGGCACTGTCGGGCCGCGGATTGGTCTCCTCGGATCTCATGAACTTGCCCTTCAGATGGGTATTTGACCTTCTGATGCAAAGTAGAGGAAACAGCCCCTAGTGTATGAAGCCTAGCTCTGGCCACAATTGCCATATAAGGCGAATACACATCCACAACAATAAAATCCACATCTACCACTTCGGCCTCGATTTGCACAGGTAAGCGTATCTGGCCTTTTAGGGTGACAACCCTCCCTTTAAAACTCACGAGGGGGGAGTTGTATGGTATGAGGTCCTGGGGTTTCAGGCCTAGCCCCTTGTAGAGATCAGGGTACATTATCTCCACAGTGCTTCCCTAGTCCACCATCACCCTCTTCACATCGTACCCTCCAATTCTGAGGGTGATAACTAACGCGTCATCATGGGGTTGGATGGCGCCAGTCATGTCTTCGTCCGAGAACCCTATAACAAGCGAAGCACCCGAATTAACTCTCTTCGGAACTCTGCCTATGTCTCCTGCTAGTGGTCGGCCTACCGACATAACTTTCAATGGCCAGGACCCTGTTTTCCCCGGCGCGGCGAAGACGACGTTAATAGTTCCTAGTGACGGCTTTGAAGGGTCATCTCTTCGTGGCCCTGAGCCCACCTGCCCTCCTCGGCCGCTGGAGAGATGTAAGAGGTGTCTTAGTCTACCATCACGAACCAGTTGGTCCAAGTGATCCCACAGGCTCCTACAATCCTCCGTGGTGTGCCCATGGTCTTGATGGTACTGGCAATAAAGATTATGATTACACCTCTCAGGGTTTCCTACCATCTTATTCGGCCACCTGAAAAACGGCTCGTTTTTAATCTTTTCCAAAACTTGGTGCACCGGCTCTTTAAATACAGTATTGACCGCTTGAGGATTGGTCGATCCTGATTGTCCAGCGAAATCTCTACGCGGTTTACTGCTATTGAAACGATCCGACCGGAAGTCTCTCCTCTCCTGGGGGATTGCTTTATCTTTTCCCTTCCCTTGTTGCTGATCATCTTCAACTCTTTTGTACTTTTCTATACGGTCCATAAGTTGACGCATGCTTGTGACCGATTTGCCAGATAAGGACGTTCTCAAACCATGGTCAGTAGGGAGGCCAAGCTTGAATGTGCTGAGGGCCATCGCATCAGAGTTGCCCTCCATATCATTGAACATCTCCCAGTATCTATCTGAATATGCCTTTAAGGTCTCACCCTCCTACATGGTCAAGGATAGTAGTGAAGACAAGGGCCTAGCCACTCTTCGGCATGTGACAAAACGAGAGCCAAATGCTTGAGTGAGTTCTTTGAAGGAGTTAATGGAGTCTGCCTTCAGACCGTCAAACCACCTCATGGCAACCGACCCAAGACTGGAAGGGAAAACCTTACACATCAGAGCTTCGTCTCTGGAGTAGACAGCCATCCTTTGGTTAAAATGACTCACGTGCTCCACGGGGTCCGTTTTACCATTGTAGATGGTAAACGTTGGCTGGTTAAAACGCCGAGGGAGTCTTGCCTCCTCAATTCTGCGAGTAAAAGGTGACCGAGAGATCTGATTCAAGGCCCTGCTCATAGCATCATTCCCTACGCCTCCGCGTGATGGGCTTCTAGATCGCTTTTTGCGATGAGGCTCTTCTTCGTAGGAAAAGGATTCACTGATCGGTATCTGAGATTTCTGCTGATAAGTGACGTCTTGCTCGTCGTCGGAATCATCATCAGAATACGAGGAAATCTGTTTCCTCTTTGCATGGCGCAACTCCCTCTTCAGTTTTTCAACTTCTAGTTGCAAGCCCCGATTCTCCTCTGCATGGGACACGTGACTTCCGCCGTGTGACTGGCTTTGGCCAGTATGCACAGTCTGTACACTACCCTCACAATCCTGCCTCCTCTCCAAGTTAAGAAAAGGGTCAGCACGTTGGGATGCCCTAGATTCTGCTTGTTGTTGACTTCGTCCTGCCATCACCAACGGTTGTTTTCACCCCTGCACAAGCTCTCCCCACAAACGACGCCAATTGTAGGGTCAATTTTTGTAGCTCAAGCCCACGAGATGTGGAGTATGAGCCCAATGAACCCAAGACAATGAATTTGTAGAGCGTGAGTGAAAAAACTGGGCCGGATATGAATTCAACAAGAGTTGGTTATAGTATTTGCGAGTAATCTAACATGCAATCAAGTAAAAACCATGGTAGACTTAATGTCCGAAGAGGAGTTTTATTGATAGAAATTAGGTTACAAGTTCCAGAGCTACAGTAAAATGATTTTTTGTTCTTCTCTCTCTTTTTCTCCTCCTCCATCTATCAGGGGCTCTCCTTCTTTATATAGCTCTTTCCTAATCATCCCAACCGTCCACTTGTCCTCCATCTGCTAACATACTTGAGTGTAGGTCACATCAAGTATCTTCTCTAGCTTTTTGGGAGTGGCGGTAGTTGAGGTTGCACTGTTCAGGAGTCTTCTCCACATAAATGCGGCCAGAAAAGTTGCTGCAGGGCATTAAATGCGATGGTGGCAGCTTTTTCGTGAGATATTTCTTCATCCTTATCATCCCCAGGAATGCCCAGAGCTTATCTTTGTCACCAAGATTGCCAGGAAGGGCATTCGGGCTTTCTGTACGTTTATTTGATCAGAACTATTCGTATCCGAGGAGTAAAATCTCCTCAGACAAAGGGTGACCTCTTCGGATTGTACTCTTCCGCCCTCTCTGGGTTTGTTGGCCTCAGGTGAACCCTACCCTAACCCGTTACTGCTCTTCGGACACAAAGTAATCTCAAAAACAGGGCCCTAGGCCCAATTGGTAGATCTGGGCTTTTACCCCCCCACAGTAAGTATTCTATAAAAAATAAAAATTTGAGGGTGAGAGAGAAAAAAAACTACTCTATCCAGAATTCCAACTATTAAGAGCATCAATATTCGGCATGTTAAAACTCCAAATATGCTAAAATTTTTAGCACCAAGCCCCATAAATCTTGCATTATGGCATGGGATAATGCAAGATTGAAATTTAATACATCATATTAGCAAGACCGTCTCGTTTTTGTGCCCTTTCAATTGAAATTTCATTGGTTTTTTTCTTTTTCTTTTATATAACTATAAAAAAAAAAAGGGCTCACAAGGGTAGTCCCTACTTCTACCACCGCTCAAATCCTTTTTATTGTATTATGGCATGGACCACCTAGGTACTAATTGGACTTACAGCTCATAAGTGTGATAGGTCACAAGGGCTTCCTACCACTAAATCACATCTTCAAGTGACTTAAATTTTATTGGGTTATGCCCTCTCTAATGGGTAAGTTGTATCCACAAACATGGTCACCAACTCACCGCTCATCACATGCGTCTTAGAAGAATTGATGTTGATCGTTGGGTTAGGTTTTCAATCAAATTTGATTTATTTGTGCTAGAAAAACACAAATCTAACTCATAGTAGTTCTCAAAACTCAATCAAACTCAACTTATTGGGGTTGAGTAGAGTCGTGGATTGAAATTATTTTGTTAAGCCTAAGAAAAATATGGCAATTTCATAGTTATCTATTATTAAATAAATTATTATAATTTATACATTTGGACAACATTTCCAACTTTATTTAAACAAAATCTTAAAATACCAAAATAATTTGAATTAACAAATGAAATTAAGGCTCATAATCCAAAATATATTTTTTGAATTATTATTAATATGAGTTTGGTCAAGTCGAATTATTGATTGATGTGAATCTTTTAAAAACTAAATATTTCGTTAGAAAAATGACGGTGTGAGAGGCCTTACTTTATTTTTTGTATTCACACAATCCTCAAGAGTGAAAATTCCTAACAATGACAATATTTTGAGGCATTGAGATTGGTGTAATTTATCCAAGAATAAATTACTTAAAATTTTGAAAAGTGAATATTGATTTGCTAAAACATAAGAGTGCATGAGTAAATTTTTTATATCCACATGTATATTAAATATATGATTATTTTCTTTTTTTTATTATTGCAATATGATTATTTTCTTTAATACACATTTTTATTTTCAAGATATGGTATTAATATTTTGTAGGATTGTCTTAGGTTTTTTTTTTTTTTTTTTTTTGGCTCACATAAAATGGAGGAGCGTTTTTTTTTTTTATTCATTTATAATTTGATAGTTAGATGAAAGGAGATTTGAACCCAAGTTCTCTTCTATAGGAATATTGGGTAATACCACTGAGCAAGGCTCTTGGCAACAAAAAAAAATGTTTAAGTTCTAACATTTTTGGCCAATATGATTTTTTTTCCAATAATTTTTTTCTTAATTTTAAAAATTATTTTAGAAATTCACTTGTTAAAATTTTGGAATTATCTAAAAGTGTAATTACAAAATGGGTTACATGGGGAAAATGAAAATTTTGACATAGAAATATTAGAGTGAACCGCAGAAAACCAACCTAAACTATGTGATACTTGTACTACATCCCAAACTTTGAAATCTTGTAATCAGCAACATAGTTATAATAAATATGTCAATATGCACTTTACCATCCAATTAAGTGTTTTAAGTTAATCATATGCGCTTCACATGGCTCTAAATGACTCTCAAAAGGCAAAAGGATATATTTGCTTTTCAATGACTAAATAATTAAAACGATAATTCTTGTTGCACATCTATGCGTAGCGTCCATAAGTTTGAAATTGCGTCTTTAACTCACATTTTTTAGTTGTTTGTTTGCACACCTGTGTGTCCATACAATATGCAACAATCGCTGCTCTAACTAAAATGACCACCATTTCTAAAAATTTTAGTTTTAATAAAACTTCCGCAAGCTCATACTTCCTAGAAAAGCCAACACATTGCGTTTTGATGTGGCGAAGTCTTCAGTATTTTTAAACTTAATAATTAAGGTATAGGAAATTTCTAAAATCCTGTATCTTGTATGTGGGCTTTCAGTTTCTTGAAGCAGTGTTTACTGCAATAGCAACAAGTATCAACATCTGGGAATATTCCAAGAATCTACCTGTTGGTGAGGACTGAGGATATTGCATACATGATCAAGCTGTCGTCAATACTTCCGAGGAAGAATTATCTCATACATTATACACCTACGCATGCATAGGATTTTTAGTGCTAACTGTATTTGGTCTGAATATAAAAGGGCTCTCAATAGGGTAAATTATTGAGTAAAATTTAGATACAGTTCTGTAGGTGCAGTTCATCAAATTTAAGCATATAATTACATTTTATTGAATTATCCTTGAAAACTATAATATCGTGCTTATTGATTATTACAACCATGTGTTTCAATATAATTGAGAATTCTAATAAAACACACACCTAAGGAACTGTATCTTAATTTTGTCCTGCAAAATTCCCAATTCCTAGTGACCAATCTCTAAAACTATGCTTCAGTATCAATACAAAATGGTAGTTCAGCCTTGATATTCATGTCAACATATTAAGAGCCTGCTCCAAGTAAACAGCAAAAGCCTAAATTAAGCATCATTAAAATTCAGTGCTAATACAGCCTGGTAAAATTCGAATTGCATACAATGACAACATAGAAAGATGATGTAAAATAATCCCTTCAAGCCAATCTCTTTACTCTGATATAGGATGAATAATTCATAACTTAATTTTTATTCCACCATCATACCAAATAATAATATCCAAGACACCAAAGAATAACAAACTTGTTTCTTTTGAAGTACTGTAAGCACTTTGCATAAATAGTTTCTATACGCTCTTAACAGAATTCATCACAATACTACACAATAATGACAACATCAGACAACATACAAAAGGGTTCTCTCTCAGGTTTTGCTCTATCAAACTCCCTTACAGAACATAACTTAGACAACATTTTTTTCTTTTATCGTGAGGGGAATATGTTGAAGATTTTGATACCTGAATTTCTTGTTATATACACAGCGAGCTTCAATAAGAGAGATGGCATATACCACAAGAAAATGGTCTTCAAATGAACTAACAGTTAACGCCACATTGACCATTTGCGGCAGCCCTTGCTGAGCTGGAGATGAAGGGGTCGATCCGCACCCATAATAAGGAGAATATGGAAGCAAGAAGTATAGACCAGACAATGACAATTGTTGGGGTACGATTCTGCCTGCCCAACAAACCCTTCAAGAATGGATACAGATGGGCAATGACCCATATGGCAAAGAACAGCTTGCCGAAGAGGGGACCCCAAGACTGGTATCCACTGTTTATGGCATATGAAACACCAGCAACAATACCTACCAAGTTGATAATAAGGACTGTGGTTGGAGGGATGAGAAGTGATGTCCATTTGAACACATAAAGCTCTGCAAAGTCCCCATCTTCATCAGATGCCTTTGAAGTGACAGTGAAGTTAGTGTCAATCCCAGCAAGCACCTTCAAGAGCCCTTGGAAGACTGCAAAGAGATGAGCTGATGTACCACCAATGACCCAGAATTGTTCATTCCTCCACCAGTCCTCTATACTGACCCCACTCCACCTAAGCTCAAGAATTCCAGTAGCAGCAATGGAGACAAAGAGGAGAATAAACCACATGCTAGCAAAATTACTTATCTGCATAAAATAGGCAACAGAATCAAACAAAATTTTAACTTCCCAAATTATCTCCCGGCCAAGTCAGTGGATGCAGATATACCAGAAATAAACAAATGTGATGCTTTGGGAGATTCATCTCATTAATTTGTTATTAGGCTGAACCATCACTTACCTCAGGAATGATGAATTTGTTAGTGAGAAGGCAAAACGCAGGAAGCATACAGTACGCAATAAGTGGGATTGAGGTAAGGGGATACACAATAGTATTAATGTATGCCAGTCTCTCCAAAGGCTTCAGTCTCCCATTGTAGCCATACCACAAGGGGCAATGCCTACTCAGCAAAATCTCAATTGATCCCAAGGCCCATCGAAGAACCTGGTTCAACCGATCAGAAAGATTGATTGGAGCAGACCCCTTAAATGCCGGGCGGGGAGGCATGCAATAGATTGAGATCCAACCACGCGCATGCATCTTAAACCCAGTTAAAATATCTTCTGTGACAGAACCATAGATCCATCCAATCTGACAGTAAAACAGAAGGCCTAATTAAATAATGCATAAGCACAACAACATCGAATCAGTATCAAACTGCTAGGTTGTATATTGATATACTTACCTCTTTTCCCCACTCAGTCTTGTCTTCATATCCACAGCTGATAACATGGATTGCTTCCTTTAAAAGGGTCGCAGGGTTGGTTGAAGGTGGAATGCCTCCTTGTTCCATGAAGGTGGCTGCAATAAAAACTGGAGACTGACCAAAACGCTTCTCTAAGCTCTTCTGAGACATAAGAAGCGATCTCTCATCATCATACCCTGCCGAACAAAGGGAACGTGGTTGTGGAGTCAATATTACAAAGCAAGGATTATTGGATTGACAATATTTTTTGTCAAATTAGGGAAAATAGCTTCTAAAGAAAACCGACCTTCAACACCCTCCTCAATGTCTTCCATATTGAAAATGGGAATAGTGGATTCAGTTCTTTTCACTGCCCTCTTCTTGTCAATGTATTTCTTATTGCCATTCTTTCCGTTCTTTCTAGAACCACAACAGCTCTTGAAAATAATGTTTGGTTCCAAATCTTCCTCGGTTAAAACTGGATCATACCCATATAGAGCTTGCCTGTTGAAACAGCAACCAGTTCCCACATAGACAGGACCCTGGATGCCATCCAGCCCTTTCAAGTTGATCTGCAAAATACAACGAATACAAGATTATACTTAACCAAGCACAAGCACAGTAAAACACTATGGAGAAAGAATTTGCGATCAAACATCCAGTGGAACCTACATCGAAGAAGACGATATTGCGGTTAGCATATCGATCATGCAAGTCAATGCCATCAAAACGCTGTGGGAACTGTACATAACATGTCTTCTTTCCATAAGCAGGATCCATCATGAAACACATGGCTTCTTTAAGAGCTTTGCTGTTATTAAAGTAGTGATCACAGTCAACGTTCAGGAGATATGCACCATTGGTTAGGACAGCAGAAACTCGGATCTGAAAAACATTAGATATAACCAAGTCAGAAAACATGGATTAAACATCCTTCCTATCACAACAAACCTCCATATCCATCAGGCAACCAATCACATCACTGGCAAACTATGGTACAGAGTGGTGGGATGTCTATTTACTATAGATGTAAGAGAAATCTTTTTCATTTAGTTTGTTCTCCATTTTGGTTAGCATCAGCATCTACTACATAGCATATGAGCCAAGTTGATATTGGTCAATGGAATAATGAGGCTCATACTTAAATAAAATTTCTTATGGGCTTATTTAGCCTCCATATGTATGCAATCTATTTGCAACATCCAACCAATGGACAGTTTCTGTAAATGTCTAAGGCAGTCCATAAACAGCTAAAATTAAAAATTATATGATAATTAATTTTTTTTTCCTAAGTTATGATAATTGAAATCTAGTGTAGTCATAAGAGTTACAAATCACAAGACGGCACCACCTACGAAGGAATAATTTGATGGTTGTAGATGACTAACCATCAAATTTGTACTTCCTCCAATACGAATGAGCGGAGGGCAAGGTCGTGAGTTCTAAACCTATTAGGGTGCATGTATAATTTACTAATCAAAATGTGTACTGTAACCATCACATCACTACATTTAAGGCCTGCAGTAGACATACCAATGCATTCATTGCTCCGGCCTTCTTGTGATGCTGGAAGCCAGGTCGCTTTTCACGAGAAACATAAACAAGTCGTGGTAGCTCATTCCCATCAGTATCAAGCCCGCCACTGTGGCCTAAGAACACCTGTTCTTCCAGTCAATAGAAAATTAAATCACAGCAAGAATATAAATAAGTCCAAAAATAAATCACCTGGAAAAAATTGTGATACCTGAATCATTCCTGGATGATCCCTAGGATTGTTTCCAGGCCATGGAGTGCCATCTTGCATTGTCCAACCTTCTTCTGGTGTCTTTTGTGCTTTGGCCACTAGGGCATTGATCCGTACCTTGAATTCTTCATATTCTCTCTGTGAAACAAAATGGTTTGTAAAGTCAAAAACAGTGAAGTTTGTATAATCTTCTTATTTAAACCATCTACATTCTAACACAAGGCATAAAGGCAAAACTCCAAAATGGCATTTTCTCCTGGCCCAATTTTTTTTTTCTCCTTATCATTTACGAAAGACAAAAATTTCAGGGTAGCAAACATTCTCCAGAATTTCTCTAGAATTTCCTTATTCAGTATCCAAATGCCTTAATATCTGTTGTGGGCTACTCTACCCAACTCCTCTCCTTCCCCCCTCATTCCAAACAGACCATTAAGCTTGAGAGATGTTTCAAATCACACATTGATCTCATCAGCAATTTTTATCATTTAAAAAAAAAAAAAAAAAATTGACAGCTTCAAAAGCCCCACACCACAGTAATCATAAAGTTTGCATATCAACCATGCACCCCGTAATATGATAAGGAAAATGAAGTTATTTCCAGAAAGTTATCATAAAAATAGAAAGATATATATCCAACATGGCAGCACGCACTCACCTTCATCGCCCGGCGTTCTTTCACAAATGAAGGTTGTATTTTGTCTTTCAAGTAATCAATTTTCTGGCAAAAGTAAAACTCGGGGGCCCTAGGCTCAATGTTGTGCTTCTTGCAAAAGGGCACCCACTTCCTTGCAAACTCCGCAGTTTCAGAAAGGGATTCAAAGGTCAACATTGCTGAACCATCATCTGATACATAGCAAGAGACCTTGTCAACAGGGTAATCCACAGCAAGTATGGACAAAACGGTGTTTGCTGTTACAAGAGGAGGCTCTTTTAGGGGATCCACGGTACTAACAAAAACATCTACAGGAGCCAGCTGCGATGGTTCTCCTTCCCTATCATATCTGTGCAACATAAATAATGATTAACAACAAAAATAGACTACTTCCTTGTGTTCAAACACCATCATAACTAGAATGAAGTTAACTAACCTCAATGTAAGCCTGTCAATATAGGTCTCACGGTTAATTGGAAACCATTTTGGGAACTGATCCAGAAGCCAGGATAGAGCAAACCATATCTCACAGATAATTGATGTTAGCCACAATGGGTACGCGTCATTCACTGGGTGAGTAACACGGTATTGTAAGAAAAACCCCAAAATAATAAGCCGCAATATGATGACAACACGATAAGGTGTCAGGTGAGAGGAAGCAATGGGCACCACGCGACTCAAAGGTTGCCGAGCATCATCAGCCCTGTGACAAATGAAACTATCAGCCCAACAAAAAAGAAAAAATCACACAAAATAATGTTAACCAACTACATTGGCAGAAGAAGCCATTCCATTGTCAATCTACAGAATCAAAATGCATAAATCCATGCTTCAACATTATGTCACTGACTAACTGAGCATTAAACATAATGTATATATTTAGTAAATATAAAGTAATTGATGGAGGGAAAATTTGAGGGATACAGGATATAATCAAATATGATAACAAAGACCAATACAGGATCTTAAAATTAATTTCATGCATTAAATATAGGAAACTCGATTCAGATACTACTCAAGCCAAAAGAAAAGGCCATTAATACAATGTGGTGTCAAAAATTATCAACCAGTATTCTGTAGTCAAGGCCATGCATCAGGGAAATATTAACAGTAAATAAAGAAGTCATAGCAGCCAAGAGAGCATGAGAAATAAAGCTTTTAAAAAAAGGGGATTCTAACATTTGTAGTTCTTCTCCATTGGAACCAGTGCCTTCCAGGTCTCCCTTCCCTTCAGTGTATCTACTGGTCATCTGCATTATATTTTTATCCTGTTTGAGTTTCCAACCTTCAACCCTTTCCTTCCAGTCAACATTTCCAAGGCCATAAGAATTCAAGTCCTTTGATGGGTCCACTATTCTCACCGGAACTGTAGAAACAGATGATATTTGATAAAGTCCATACAAGTGATATAGAAGCTTGTTGAGGATTTCTAAATAAATAAACTAAAGTTACTTGTCTACCTGGCTGTCTTGGGTCAATATAAGGAAGCGAATGAACATTCTTTTCTGAGGGGCCCAAAGGACCTGATGTGGTTCGCACAGATTGGTTGTCAGGTGTAACACATGGAATTTCACCAGACATCTGAAAACACATTTACATTTTAGTAAAGAGAAGGTTCCAAAACTATATCACTGGCATGATCAATTGCAAAAAGCATGTTAGACATGAACGTTTTAATTGTAATTGCAAACTTGTAACAATTAGTGCAAGTGACTAATCCGGTATATTTTTCACATGCAAGGATTCCGTCTATGTTTCTCCTTTACAATTATGATATTTTACGGAAGTTCTAAGATAAATTTTCAAAATAATAGAGATGGAATTTAACCACCGAAACCTTAGGATGCAAATCCAGAAATTAAGCATCAGAGATGTGAATGTAGAAAAGAGTCAGGGATTGTTTGAATTGCCTACCGGCTGCCCATTGGTGAGGAGGGGAATCGGTTGTTGAGATTCATGTCTTGAGGAAGAAGAGTGTTCAGCATCTTCCCCCTGCCATTGGCGTCTTGCCTTGCTATTTCCTTGGGTGTAATTGAACTCATTATCTAGATCATCAACATCATCCTCATCATCATCTCCATCCACTCGAGGACTCCCTGAAATACAGACCTTATCAACTCTCATTCCAAAACCTACAACCATAAATTAACAATGGACTCGGGGCAAGCTAACCTTTGTGCCTCTTATATCTAGTCTTGCACTGGGGACAAGCCTGGTTCCCATCTTTCCGCTCATACTCATAACAAGGCCGGCAAACAGGGAAGGCACATTCATTGCAAGCGACAAAGACATCGCCAGTAGCTGTAAGGCCAACTGAATCCCCACAGATCTGACATATTTGTCCATTCAAATTCTTTAAGGGCTTGGGCTGCATTGTACAAAAACAATGCGAGAATCAGAATTACAGAAAAGAAAAATAAGCCAAAAGAGGGTAATGTACAACACAAAGCAACTATAGCAACTTTACAATCTAGTTATGATTTAATTAACTAGCTCTATTTTCAATAATAGTTTCTGATTATGAAAATGAAATGGCACACCATTTGCCACAGCAACTCACAATGGTATTCCGTATTCATTGCTTAATTCAGAATACTATTTTGAGAAAAAATTATTACGTCTGAATAATCACATTCATGTTTCACAGAACAAAATTCATGTAAACCACATAAGTATATCCTCCTCCCAGATCAACACAGCTAGATTAGATCTTGGGAATGTAGCTGAAAGAGTGAATCAGTGAGTTAATAAGTGAGTGGAAGTCTAACAAAATAAAGACAAGAGTCTAGTGAGTAATGGGTGATCTCATCTAAGATTAGCAAAAATGGAGTTAAATTTCACTGAATCTGAATTATCAAGATATCAGCTAGAACAATTACAAATCAAATCAAAGTACTGTCAATATTTTGAAACCAGCCAGCCCATAGTAAGTCTTACTGAATATCAAAATCAGCAATTAATTAAATTTTCACCCAAATAAATTCAGCTATCAAAACATCAAATTTAGTCTTTTCTAACAGAAATCAAAACAGCGTTCAAATTTAGAGACCCACATGACAAATCCCCAAAACTAACCAAAAATGCCACCACCCATTAGAGAAAAAGCATCAACTTTGAGCTTCCACTCACTTCTACACAGTCAACACCCACATCCACACACACACACACACACACACACAACCACAGTGCAGTAAATGGATTAGACTAATATGGGAGTGAAAATCGGAAATGGGTAAGTCACTGACCCCACTATCGGAATCGTGGCGAATCCGGACCAGCTCGTTCCTCTTGTGTGACCCAGCCACCATTCCCGCATTCGCTTCCATGTTGTTTGTTTCCTCAAAATGCTATTTTTTTTGTTTTCAAAAATCAGAACATACAGACAGATCCGTAGCGTAGTGGGTTTGAGAGATAGCCAAAGGCTGTGAATTCTTCGCCCATTCAAGAAGCCATTTCTCTTTCTCTAAGTCTCGACAGTCTTTATTTGTTTGCTCTACAGTCTCTTCACTTCCAGCTCTCCACGCATCTATCTAAGCTGTCTCTTTATTGTCTTTTTCTCTCTCTGTTCGATTTTTTATTTAAATAATAATAATAATAATAATAATGATCCACCGGCTGGACCTGTTGCATGTATACCTAACCCCTCGCGGCTCTGCGCCCATTGCTGACCAAGTTAGTCGGCAACGGCTCCTTCCCAATCCGGCTTTATTTTAAAAATATTTCCTTTTTTGCTTTTCTTTTATCCAAAATATAAGATATTCATTGCCGTTCGGTAACGATGTTCTAATAATATTGTTTATATTTTTTAATAATATGCGTAAGTGAAAAAAAGTATAAAAATACGTGTAATATTGTTTAAAAACTGAAAACATATGTTTAAACACATGTACCAAACGACCTCTTAATTTCCACTTTAGTTAATCTGACTATTTTCTCGAGTGAATGCAATCTTACCATCTCACTCACCAAGTTATTATATAGAGGAACCCTATGAATGTGGCCCCAAGACGCTAGCAAAAAGTTTCAAACCCATGATCTTATAAATATCATGAGATCTTAGGAACTACTAAGTCAACCCATTAAGTTTAAATCCCACCTTAGCTAAGTGACAAAATGTAGCATTAGCCGTGGACCAACATGAAAACTAATAATATCAATTTACCACCGTAACCAATGAAAAAGATCAAAATATTGTGGTGTGTACAGCATTAGTCCATATTAAGCTTTACTCTATCACCAATATATATTGTTTTTATCTTTTAATTAATCCAACCTATGACTACTAATCCTATTAAATAAATTATAATTTTTAGCTTGTTCACTATTATTTGGTTTGTATACAACTTTTTAAGACTTTATTTTTTAAATTTCATCTATACTTTTATGAGTTTATCCAACTCATTTTTTAAGTCAAATAATATACCATATAATAAAAGTTAAGTCTTATAAGTCATACTTGTGGTAAAGAGTTAGGTCTTACCACCGCACACATTTGGTGCGATGGTCACTCCATAAGTATAAGTACTTGTGGGATGTGGGGTCCAAGAGTCAGGATTCAAGTTTCTAGGAGGGAACTTCACACATATATACACATAGATTAGATTAAAGTAGAATTTCTATATTGTATAACAAAACAAAAAAAAAACTTGGATAAATCATATAATTCTAATATGATTCAGGACAAGTTCAAATTATATCGTAAATTTTAAATATATTTTCGTTAAACTGTTTTTTTTTAACCGTAATTATTAACTTAAAGTACAGATATTCACATAATTTGTATATATATATATATATATATATTTATATATGTAAAACCTATCTATATGCAAAATCATCCTTCCAAGTGAAACCATAAAATCTTCTGCATACTATATAAAAATAATAAAACTATATAATAATCAGTCATCTATTTATTGCAGTCATAACATTCACAATAAAAATTATATTATATAAGTTAATTTCTTAGTTATATCATATTATATACTTATATTAAAAGTTGTGTCCCACATGGTGTGGTTGCACAAATTGGTGTCCTCGCCCTTTTTTTCCCTCATTTTTTCTCCTTATATAATATGTTGCACTACATTTTATATAAGTTAATGTCCAAATTATATAGATAAAAATTATATCTTCCATGGTGTGATTGCACCAAGTGGATGTACACACTTTTTTTTTTTTTTTTTTTTTCTGGGTATCACAATTTTCCCACTTAAATTCTTAACATCGTCTTTAGGACCCACGTTGTAAGGAAATGTCTCCAAGACCACATAGAATTTTCGGGTCAGCTATGATACCAATTATAACAACCTAAGGAAAAGCACTAGTCAGATCTGTATTGACACACCAAAATTAATTGTCAAGTTGCAATTGATACTCCTCATAATTTCAATGTTTTTTTTTTCTTTGTGAAACAAAATTCAAACTTTCATTCATTGGATAGAAATAGAATTCAAATACAAAACCTCCACAGTCGAAGGAGGAGAGTCCTCTAACCAAATAACTTCATCCGACACTTCTCTAGCATACCTAGCAAGCGAGTGAGCCACTAAATTAGCACTTCTTTTTACACATTTGAGCTCCACCCATCTGAGACCATTGAGTAAGCAACTAGCATCCTTGAAAATATGCCCTAGCCAAGAGAACAGGGAACATTGTGTATTTAGTTTACAATTTCAAAGCATTATTTGGAAAGTTGCAATTAAGTCGCTAAATTTTTTTTTTTTTTAAAAAGAAAAAGAAAAAGAGGTTCTTGAAATATGTTTTAGCAAAGACGTAGGAAACATTAAAAAAAAAAAAAATTCATAATGAACCTAAAACCAAAGGGCAGGTTAGTCTACAAAATGTTTAACATTAAGTTAATTTTGTTTTCTCAAACTAATGTCATTGGAGTTTACTGCCCTTTTTGTTCAGGCTTGGTGTAGACTGATTTTGCACCCCTAATTTAATTTTAGAAGATGACTAAATTGACCATTTCAAGTACCCCAAAATCATAGTTGCATTTTGTACATTAAATCATTCATCACATTGACATAAAAATGATATTGAAATTCTAACGGTCACAACGGTATGCCCGGTTCTCAAATCGGACCGTCAGATTGAAAGATATCACAAAATCCAGTTTTCACAGTCTGCATGTATTCATTTAGGTGGAATTGATCACATGTGATTAATTGAAATTAATTTTAATTGGTTAAGGATTAAAAATGAATTTTTGTGATTGGTTAAGTATTTTTCTTGAAGTGAGATTTGTTGCCTGAGATTAAAACAAATAAGTTGATAATATTTAATGACTTAGATAATTAGGCTTTTGGAATAATTATATTCAAAATAATTCTTTTAAAAATCCTAATTATCACTTTGGGATGAGATTTATCATGAAAATAACTCTAAAATTCGTCCAAATACAGTTTTAGACTTGGAAAACACTTTAAAAACGTGCTAATAAAGTAGTAGATTTCAGATTCACGTTCCAAGGAACTTTTGGCATAGTATAACTCCAAATTCGAACTAGGCTATTTCTGGAAAAGTTATAGAGAATCGAATTTCCCTTCAGTTGTCAAAATTTCAGCTTAAGCTGAATTTTGAGTAAAAAGATATGACCAAAATACTGAAACTTGTTATGATTTGAAAAATCAGCTAACTCTTATCCAAATCTCCTTTTTTTAGGATTTTCCCATACGTTTTTTGCTTATCTTTTATGCTGATTAGACTTAATTTTTAAGCAAACCTAGCTTATTTTCTAAGCAACTAATAACTCTATAAATAGGAGAGGCGTCCCAACATTCAGGACCCCCTTTTCTTACCCCTCTCTCCTCTTACGTTAAAGAAATTCTGGAAGCTTTGCTTTAGGAATTTCTTTTTAATTAAGTAGCTCTTATTCTAGATCTTTAAAAAAAATTCTCTTTGATTTCTGAAGAACTCTCTCCTTGTGGGACACGTTCATACAAGTAAGTTTCTATCTCTTTTTCTTCACATGTTCATATAACTGATTCAATTCTTCATGCTCTTAACACGTCCTTCCTTTTGTTTGCCTTGATTCTTTTTTGGTTATGTGATTGTGGGCACATTTTTTTGCCGAGGAGACCAAGTGTTGCACTTGTAGTCTTTTTGGCTTGTCCCACATTGAAAGAATCTCCCCTCCACTTTCTGCCTTATAAGCTTGTGAAGCAAGGAGTAGTCTACCATTAGTATTAAGCAAGAGAGAGAATGAAGGAAGCCTTCATAGCTAGACTAAAAGTTCTCTGAGTCTCATATGTCTGATGTAAAAAAGGTTCTAAATCTAATAATATCTTTTGGTTTATTGTATCTTGTTCTGTGTTCTATTCCTTATGTTCATACTATCTTTTATACTTTCTTAGTAGTCTACGTTATTTACCAATTTCTATAATTTCTCTATTCCATAATCTTCTTACACTCCCTGTTTCTCCTGTGTGCTTTACACTATAGTTATAGTTGGTATCAGGGCCATATGATTTGTTTCTCACTCCTTTGATTAGTATACTTTGATTATTGTCCTGATTAGTATGCTCTGTGATTTACAGTTGCCATAATACGTAGATCCTTTGTATAAGTCACATCAGAACACTGGATTTGATAATCAAGTAGAACACTAAGGAGTTTGTTCTTAGAAGTTTCAAAAAACCTTGTTTTCCATAGTTACTTTGTGGACGTTTAAGCCTGTGTTGGTGTTTAGTCCTATTAGGCCTTTGGTAAACAGATCTTTCCAAAAGAAACTATCATGACAAATGCATCTTCAGAAGTCACTGATACAACTAGCCCTGCCTTTGACCCTTCCCTTCATAAATCTACTGCAAATAGGTTAGACTACCTGTATGAAATTTCTCATATTCCTGAAGATAGTAAGATCCCTATTGTAAATCCCTATACTGTATTTGATAAACCCCAAACCTCTTTCAAACAATCTATAAAAAAGTTATTAGGTCCTTCTCGTCCTTCTACTGTAAAAGAATATGTCTAAACCTCTACGTTTGACCAGTTTAATATTCTAGCAAGTGAAACAGAAAATTTCATCACTCTTGCACTTCTCAGAGAGTTTGTGATTCCATGGCAAAAACAAGGGTACACCCATCTTCATTTTGGTGCAGTAAGGCTGGCACTAACCTTCCATGGAAGAAAGGGACTTCCTATAGCCTCTAGAATTTCACTTCTTGATTCTAGATTTCTAGAATACCAAAATGCAGTCATTGGAACTGTTCAAACCACTCTCATTGCGAGAACAATTTTTGTAACCCTATTTCCCAACTTTAACATGTCCCTCAAAGATTCTCACCTTTGTGATGCTCTTAAAGTACAAGTTCAGATTATAGGAACTTCTTAAGTGCAAGATACATTTGCTGCCACACTCCATTATCAGCTGGCCTATAGACTCCAGAATCATGCTTTCGATATGGCAGTACTAGATCTAGCTCAGTCCAATGATGCTCTACTGATCTAAGTTGATCCAGGGATGACACCAATGTGTACATTTGTTCCTAGACAATTGAATAGGGAACAAATGACTTCTATCTTCCCAGAGTCATGGATTACAAGATATGAGATGCTTCATCAAGCAACTAAGCCAATTCAGTCAAATGAACCGTTCTTTATCAGAAAAGCAAATGGTGAAATGGAGACAAGATTTATAACGGCTCCTCCAGAAAAGAAAGATGTAACAGTCTTCCCGACTCAAATTGCAATGCTCCAGCCGGTTTCATATGTTGGGGAAGATGGTCTTAAAATTAAGACATTTTGTGAAAACGGAAAGCCTTGTTATGAAGGAAAATCACCTTCTGGTCACATATGGTGGGATGTTTGCAATTGTGCTGACTGCCAGGAGGATGAAGCTTTTGAAAAAGATAATTCAAGAAGAAAGAAGAAATCTTCCCAGCAAAAACTCAAAGAAAGTATAAAAGATAGTATGAACATAAGGAATAGAACACAAAACAAGATACAATAAACCAAAAGATATTATTAGATTTAAAACCTTTTTTACATCAGACATACGAGACTCAGAGAACTTTTAGTCTAGCTATGAAGGCTTCCTTCACTCTCTCTCTTGTCTTCTCTGGTTTAAAAGGGCTCTATTTATAGGCAATACAGCATACATGATACATATCAGAAAAGTAGGGGCCTAATATATGGATTTACAAGTGTCAAAAAAGGTAGGGGCCTGGCTTGTGAAGAGTCTTCTACCAGATAAGGATCTGCCACCATATTAATTCAATGTCAGGATAAGATTCTAAAGAGTAGAGGCCTGGTTATTAGATGCTTGGAGTTGATCAACAGGTGTCATCCCACGTAGGGGCCTATGTGCATGAGTAGATTGCCTCAGATATGCTTCTGACAAAGTTATAGATATTGGACTGTTGAAGATAAGGAGTTACGTCTGAAGACGTTTCTAGGACCTTTTTTTTTATGATCCGAATGATGATGTTGATAAAGAATGGTTCTAAGGAAGAGATGGATGGACTAGATATCTTTAACACTTAAAAAAAAAAAAGGGTCCTAGAAACGTCTTCAGATGTAACTAATGGTACACTACTCCTTAACAACTAATGGTACACTACTCCTTGCTTCACAAGCTTATAAGGCAGAAAGTGGGGGGAGATTCTTTCAATGTGGGACAAGCCAAAAAGACTACAAGTGCAACACTTGGTCTCCTCGGCAAAAAAATGCGCTCACAGTGATGTATGTTTTAGCATATGTATTTATGTAATGATGTAATGCATACCATTAAATATTAGGTCTGTTGCTTTATGTTAAACAAAAATCAGATCTGAAATATTTTTCCAAAATCTTATTGTCTTCCTTAAACACAAATCAGATCTAAAATATTTTTCCAAAATCTCATTGTTTTTGTTAAACAAAAATTAGAACTAAAATATTTTTCCAAAGCCTCATTGTTTTTGCTAAACAAAAATCAAATCTGAAATATTTTTCCAAAGTCTCATGTTTTCCTAGAACAAAAACCAGATCTGAAATATTTTCAAAAATCTCATTGTTTTTGTTAAACAAAAATAATATCTGAAATATTTTTCCAAAACCTCATTGTCTTCCTTAAACAAAAATCAGATCTAAAATATTTTTCCAAAATCCCATTGTTTTCTTTAAACAAAAATCAGATCTGAATTTTATCTTAAAAAATTCATTCTTTTCACTTAAAAAAAATTAGATCTAAAATTTCTTTTAAAACCCATTATGTTTTTTTATTAAACAATTAGATTTGGATTACCCTTTTGGAGATCCATTCTCTTATTTAATTAAGAAATCAAATTTGGGAACTTTTCAAAAAAATCCATTCCATGTTATTTAAAAAAATAGATCTAAATTTTTATCACAAACTTTATTTTGCTAATTTGAAACTTCTCATAAAAAATCTTTCTTTTCACAAATAAAATTCAAATGTAATTTTTCTTTGCATAAATGCAACAAATCTAGTATTTTGCATATTAACCAATTTTAGATCTAGGAATATTGACACAATAGTTTGCATGTCATTTTTTATGGGTATTTAAAAGATCATTTAAAGTCTAGAAGACCAAACTCTGTCTAGGCAAGGTGGATGCCTAACACCTTCCAATCCTGTAACTTAGCCCCTGAACCTTAGGATTTTAGGTTGATAGATTTAGTGTCTTATTTTATTTTGGGTAGAATGTAACTAGAAAACAAAGTTTTGTATTTTTCTTTTTATTAGATTGTACCTAGGAATCAAAGTAATGTAAAGTTCTTTCGACCAAGATGTAAATTGTTTCCAATCAATAAAGATGCATACTATTCAAGATATATTGTAAATTGTAAAGTTTTCTTATTTTAATTATAAAATAAGTAGCGACTCCATGGAATCCTGAAAAATGGAAGGTGCCGATGCCTACTCCATTTTCTGAGAGCACCCTAGTTTTCCGATCTCACACAGTGGTGACTCCACTGGAGATGTCGAGAGCTAAGCTTCACATTGGACTTTAAATGACCAATTAAATACCCTTGTTTTTGTATGATGTTTTTGTTTGTCTAGATTCTTATGTCTGTGTATTGTTTATATAATATCTTATTTGAAAATGCCATGTTGGTTGTTAAAAGCTTTCCCTAACTATCATAGTGTGTGCCATCAAACAACAAATATGCATGTACCATCTCAACATATGGTGATAGTAACCATGGATCACCAGTCTTCATTAGATTCAGGTACCAAGTGGTGAACTCACCAACTCATAACCTAAAGTCACTAGATCATTTCTTGTTAACTAAAAGGATAGATCATGCCATTCGGACCAGCGTAATGTTCATTACATTACAAGGTGGGAGGTGTAATGTCCTAGCTATGAGAAACAATAAAACAACAAACCCACCTTACAATGTAATGACTTACAACCTGTCCTTGGGCCGGTCCATGTTAAAATTGCATTGCATATGGTGTGTGTTTGACCATTGTTTGAGCCATGGTGAGCCTAAGTTCAATACTTGGACCCATCATAATTGTTTGAATGTTGTGTGTTGTATGAACATGATTTTGTGTTTTGGAGAAATATGACATGCATTGAGGCAAAGAATTTAGGAAAGACTCCAAAGAGAATCCAAGAACAATAGTCAAGCCAGCAATTCTAGTTCCAAGCCTATCACAGTACTAAAGCCCTTAAGTGTAGAAGGCACCCCACAGTTACAACACCTCAACCCCGTGTTCAACTTGCAAGATAGCCCAAACCACAAGAAATCTGAGGACTCTGTCACCATGGCAAAGGGAAAGGAGCACCAAAACACTGAAGAGCTAACGAGCACCCAAGAGTTACTAAACACTATGGTGGCAAGCCAAATTCAATTAAGGGAAGACATGAACCTTATGTTACATTAGTTTCAAAACCTAAAGGGTAGCCAAGAGGAAAACAAGATCGATCAGACTTCCCTTATCTCGGAGAGTGAGAAGAAGATTAATGAAAAGATAAGTAAGACGGAGGAGATGATCAAAAGGGCACGCAAGATGGAAGACCTCATGGATTATCAGTCACCCTCTTTTTTCCCAGACGTAAGGTTGCCCTCAGAGGTCAAAATGCCAGTTTTGGACAAGTTCGACAGCACCGGCTGCTCCAAATCCCACCTAGAGATGCCACCAAAGACATTATTGAAACCATAAATTCAACAAATATGCATACAAACCACAAATAAACAAGGAGTGAAACATGATCGGTGTAGGGGGATACGGCTTGGTAGAGTGAGAGAAGTTGTGGGGCTTATGGCGGAGTTCTTAGAATTGGAGGCCAACGCAGGTGATGTTGGTGGGTTTCGAACTTGGCTTGGGCAATTCAAGGGAGGGCTCAAAATCATATTGTAGACACTCAATTTTTCACCCATGATTTAATCTAGGAGAATGACTTAAATGACCATCCATATGCCTCAAAAATCATGATTGCATCGCATGCATCAATTTGTTCTTGCATTACATGCATTAATTCATTCATTGCATATCATAAAAATGATCTTGAGATTCTAACAGTCGCAACAGTGTTTCCGATTCTCAACTCGGACCATCGGATTGAAAGATATTGCATGATCAAGTTTGCACGGTCAACATGCATTGCATCTAAATAAGGTCGACCACACATATTAGTTTAAATTAATTCTGATTGGTTAAACCATTAAAATTAATTAAATAATTCTGTGATTGGTTGATAATTAGTGTTTAAAACAGGATTGCATGCATAGGAATAAAATAGATGATTAGATAACAATAAAATTGTGGATAATCTGAACTTTATCAAGATTTATTTAAGGGTATTTATCTACAAGATAATTGTTCTTAAATAGCCTGAATTATCCAGAAAATAGATGAAAAATCATAGACGGAGGATGAAAACACGTATAGGTACAAGGACCGGTCAAAAAACCTAAGAAGAGGAGTCCAAACGACACCTAAACATGAAAGAGTGTTCGGTGTCCAAAGGCCAATTCGGCACTTTTGGAGTGCCAAATAACACTCTAAAAGGGCCGAATTTTCCTTTGTTGGACTTTGGCCCAACGGCCTTCGGGTGACGATAAGGTACACCATTTTCGATCTTTTCGCAAAAGGATGTGTCCGGATTCACACCTTAATCATCCGTGCCTATTTTTTAGAGTCCTCTGACCTCAATAAATAGGGACTAAATCTCATAATTCAACACCTTTTTTTTAATGCTCAGGGAGGCATATGTTTTAGGCTCTCAAATTGCTCGTATTTTATGATCTCCTCTCTGAGTGTTGCTGCTTAAATTAGGGTTTTTAGGTTTCAAAGAGAATTGCATAAATTTCTTTGAACCCTAAAACATCCTCTCAAGAAGAAGAGTGCTCATGCAAGAGGTTGCTTTCTAACCCTTTTTCTTTATTCTTCTCTTTTGTGATGATGCATGTATTTTTCTATTTAGTTATCTATAATATGAATTGCTAATTATTGTTTTGTTTAAAGCATGATTTTAAATATTTTATAATTGTTATGATTTTTTTTTTTAATTTCAATAATCTGCATATAACCAATTCTTTTTCTTAAAATAAAAACAGATTTGCATCTTTAGTTGATGTAGATCTAATTTTTTTTCTTCAAATAAAGCGGATCTACATCTTTGATAGATGTAGATCTGAATTTTTCTTCACAATAAAACAGATTTGCATTTTCCTTAGATGTAGATTTGAATTTTTCTTTACAATAAAATAGATCTGCATCTTCCTTAGATGTAGATTTGAATTTTCCTCAATCAAAACTGATTTGTATCTTCCTTAGATACATATCTGATTTTTTAATGCATGCAGATTTTTTGAAATAAAGAAAAAGATAAATCATGATTGTGTTTGTGTTTGTGTTTGTTTTGTTTAATTCATGATTGCATAAATTCATATTATGAGTGAATCTCTCTTCTTAAAAAAAAAAAAAAAAATCTTTTTCATTCTTTTTAAAACATATAAAAACAGATCTGATTTTATCTGTTATTAAAAACCTTTTTTTTTTTTTTTATCATCACAAAATAGATCAATACTTTTCAAACCAAAAGACTTTATTTTATGTGATAAACACAAATCTGAAATTTTTATCATCAAAAACCACTTTTTTCTACACACTACAAAACAGATTTTGTATTTTGACAAATCAAAATCAATTTTACTAATCAAAACAGATCTGAATTTTTTTTAAACAAAAGAAGAGACTTCATTCATAAATAAATTTATGTGATTTGATATTTGTTTCACATGTTCAACATATCATTCATGACATGCATCAAATGGTACATTGGTCACAAAAGTCTAGAAGACCAGACTCTGTCTGGGCGGAATGAGTGTCTAACACCTTCCTATTCTATAACCTAGCCTCCAGATTTAGGTCATAGGTTAAATAGATCTAGCCTTGTCTTTACTTTTTTATTTTGGGTAGAATGTAACTAGGACAACAAGCCATGTATTTTTGGTAGATTGTAACTAGGACCCAAAGTTATGTAATTTTCAAGTTTTCAAGATATGTAATTTTTTATTCAATCAATGAAGTGAACAATTCAGTCATGTATTTGTATAAATTTATTTTTTCTTACTTTTTTGCATAAAAAATAAGTGGCGACTCTACACCACTTACCCAAAAAGATAGGTGCCCCAAAAGGTACACGAATCTCTTTTTTGAGGGACACTTTTTTCGAGGTCTCTCATACATATCCTCTATCTAAATCAAATCATTTAGAGAAATTTATTTCTAAATCTCTATGGCTGAAATTGAATAGCTCTCAAACCTAAATCATCTCCTCTCTTTATAAATCATATCATTTTCTCTCTCTCTCTCTCTCTCTCTCTCTCTTCAATTGAGTTGACCTAGACCTAAGTCATCACTCTCTCCCTCCTTGTCCAGATCGGTGCCTAAAGTTAGTTTGGTGGTATGTGGGAGGAAAATTTCTGACATTGACTTCAAAGGTAGCGGGCTTTTTGGCTCGAACTGAGGTGAGTATGGTGGGTGTAAGGGCAGGTTTTGGCTCCTAAGCCTAAATGATGAATGGGTTAAGACCCAAAGAGCCCCACACAAAGAATTTATAGAGAGTGGGCTTAAGAGCTAGGCCTCAATGGATCAGGCAATGCGTACAATGGATCAAAGATATTAAGATAGCAAAGAAAGACAAATTTAAAGCAAGGAAATCCTTCCTCGGCGAAGTCCGAGGAGAATGATTCTTGAATTTAGTTCTTTTGGACTTGGATACAATTTCAATTCTTGTTGCTACAGTGTGTTCTCTACATATTTTTCCGATCTCTCTCCCTAGAGGGTCTCTTATGTTATATAGCTCCCTTTAGATGATCTTGGCCCTTCATTTGTTGATCGTTCAGGCCACTACTTGAGTACTTATCTCATCAGACACCTTCCTAAGCCCCTTGTGAGTTGGGGCAGCCAAGACAACACTGTTCAGGGATTTTCTCCACATAAATGCAGCCAGGAGGTTTGGTGAGATGCATTAAATGTGGTGGCAGCCACCATCCCTCCAGTTATGTCAGTGCTAACCCCCTTCTCGAAACTCTTTCTCTACAGTATGACCTCCTTTGGTAACATGCCACTGACATGACCTTATTGTCCAAGCGTGTGACCTCTTCGGCGAGACGGTGGCCTCCTCAGCCATGGGTATGACATGTGGCGCAAATGCCTTTTTAAATTCTTGTACCCCATAATGGGTTTTGTCTCTGGGTGGTGCTTGGAATTTTGGTTGGTACTGAGGTACATGTGGTGGTTGTGAATCACACTTGTGGTTTTGGGTTGTGTTTGAATTGTAATTGCAGTAAGAATTTGTGGTGCTAGCTATGTCTTTGGCAACATTTTCGGAGACTTTTCGTTGTGGTGGTTGTTAGTCCAAGTTGAGTGTGAGTTTTTTATTTTTAGATTTTAGTTTATGTAAATAAGATTTTATTGAGATGTGATTATGTGTACAAGGGCTTTATCATTAATTTGTAAAAGCTAACGTGCTGCACTGGTATTGGAAGGTGTAAATAAGTCGGTTTACACTATATCAAGTTTGAATATAAACTCATTAATCATATTATGTGTGGGTTTGGATTGTGCTCAAAGTTGCGTTGCGTTTTGTGTAAGCTGCGTTTTCAGTTTTTTTTTTGCCAGAGTTCTTGACTTTTTAGAGACAAAAAGTACTGTGCATGAACAGTGCATGCACTGTTCACGTACTGTTCATGCACTGTTTACGCATTAAAAAATATTAAAAATGAGTCCCACAGTACTATTCATACATTTAAAAATTATTTCGCTACAGTGTTTTCAGCAACAATCAGTTTTCAGCAACAATAAGTTGTATCCAAACGGATCCTATATATATATATATAATATAATATAATATAAAAAAACATTATTTATCTAATAACAAATTTTATTTTGAGAGAAAGATTAGTAAGTATTCTATAATTTTTTTTTTTGGAGAGAGAGATAAAAAAAACTACTCTATCCAGAATTCCAACTATTAAAAGAGCATCAATATTCGGTTTGCTAAAACTCCAATTATGCTAAAATTTAGAATCAAACCCCATAAATCTTGCATTACCCGCACTTCCAATTCTAAAATTTTTTACCATTGAGCTACAGTACCATCCTACTTTTATGATGGTACTGTAGCTAGATGGTATTTTTAAAAAAAATAATATTTTATTGGGTTTTGGGTTTTTATTTGGGTATTGGGTTTTATTTTTATTGTGTGTATATATATATATATATATTTATACAAGATAGAATTCTACTCTAACCTAATTTAAGTGTATATGTGTGTGAAGGTTCCTCTTGGAAATTTGAACTCTAACCCTTTCCCCTCACACTCCACAAGCATTTATACTTGTGGAGTGACTATCGCATCAAGGATGTGCAGTGGTTTATGTAGATATATTATTTTAATGTATTGTATGGTAAAATAAAAGTTGAAATGCGATGTGTATTGTAAAATAATATGATATAATAGATAAAATAGTCTTTAAAATAGTAAAATGAGATATTTTTTAAAAATCTTCTTACAATGTAATAAATAAATAAATAATAAATATCTCTTCAAGAATTTAAAACCATTAGTATATTGAAGAAGACATTTGGATTTTGGAGTCGAGCTCGAGCCAACTGTGAGCTGAGCTAAACAATGGGACAAAACGACTTGCATAGGGTATCATTCACGATTCACATTTCGCAGTCTCGCTTTTCACAGGACCAAATGAATTGAGTTTATGACGTGTCAAGAACAGATTGGTGCTGGACAAAGTCACCCAATAACATTAGGACACGTACCTTGGTGAATCTGTTAAGCCGTCTCTGTCAAGGTAGGGACGGAAGGGGCAACCGGCAAATATTTGTGAGTGTTAATAATTGCTGTGAACAGCCTGTCCTTTGGGCTTACCGGTTATTGTCGGTAGCTCCTATTTTCTACTCAAGGTGGCTGTCGGTGGACTCGAATTATGCATGCTTTAATTCTTTTTTCTAATGATGTATAAATATTCAATTCTTTTGTTTAATGATGTATAAATATATCCAATTCATATCATTGTTTGAAAATTACAAGTCACTGTTTTCAAAAAAAAAAAAAAATTACAAGTCACTCAGTTCTTTTCTCTTTTATTTATTTATTTTTATAATTGGGTCTGTTTGGCTACACACACTACCTTAATCTAATTTAAATGCCACTCGCAAAGGTAGGGTTGTGGTAGGAAAATTAAATCCTCATAGTTTGTCATCTTGCGAGTCTAAAATTTTATGATTCATTTGAATTGAATGGAAGGAAGGAGAGTAGAATAAAATTAACTCAAAATTAGTCTATTTTCAGTTAACTCTACCCTGCTCTCTATTCTTCTTCCTCAACCCAAACATGCCCTTAAATTTTAGCAGTGATAAGTCTTATGAGTAGGTTTAAATGGGTTGAAATTAGTAATCACACTTGCAAACTTTATTTATTTATTTATCTTGCATATATTCAAGAGATGTTTATTATTTATCACATTCTACAAAGGTTCAAAGTACAAACTAGCTAGTGCATGCAAAGGGGTGCTATTCTTTTTTGATAAAAATTTTCCTATATATTTTGCGCGCAGCTAAAGATGTACTCTGTCGGTGTCAACAAAAAGGACCATTAATACTACATATTTTATTATTATCATTTATTATTTTGTAAAAAGATTCAAAGAACTACATTTGCATTTCCTGGTAGGACATAGGAGTAGTACAATTTAAATTTGTCTATCATGGTGAGCTCTGGCAATAGGCAAGTTGCCATTGCTAAGTTCCTTTTTTTGGTGGAATTTGGATTTAGCAAAACAAAAAGTTGCCATTGCTAATATGCGCATGCATCGTGTGCTTTGAACATGAAGATATTCTAATTTTAGCTAAGCTTGAGAGCTTTTTATTAGCATTTGTTAAATTGATATTGTTCCTATCTTTTTTTTTTTTGTTTTTTTTTTGGTTTGATTTGATATTGTTCATATCATGATCTTTGTTAAAGAAACCCAAAAAATGTTCTATCAAAAAAAAAAAAAAAAAAAAAAGAAACCCAAAAAATGCAGGCAACTTTAGTACATACATATACAAAATGGAGAATTATTCACCGAAGAAACATGCACATCAGCACATAGGGCTTAGGCATTGATGAAGTCAAGAGTTTCACCAATGAGCCGCACGGTACCTACGCGCTTGAATATTGATCTACACAACACAAAAAAGGGAAAACCTTATAGAGAGCACTGGTGTGGTGCCGGCCGAAGACCCTCCGAAGGTTAAGTTAGAAAATATGCTCACAACTCTAGAGTGCTAGAGAGGGTAAATTATGCGTACCTTGATTAGTGAGGGTCATGGAGCTTTTATAGTAGTAGAGGGTGGACTTCTCTTACTTGGAGTAGAAGTCGTTTCCATGTAGGAATCCTCTTCATCGTGGATCGCGGGATCTCTTCCTTATAAGACTCTTATATCAAACGTGGACCGCAAGCATCTCTTACCAAAGGTCCTTATGGCCTTTGGGCCTACTGACATTTCATATTGGGCCCGTCCATTATTGGCCCACAGTGACGTACCGTCAGGCCCATTTTGTGCCCAAATTCTTCCTCTTCAGTTGCCCCCTTCACCTCATGGGTCCGTCATACTTTAGTGGACGGAATCAAGGGGTGACGATAATACTGGGGCATGACGGTTAAAAGGGGCTGTGGGTCGTCGGTCCTAGTCACCAAGCATGACGGTAAGAAGGCTCAAACAGTTAGTAATCTGGTGATCGACAAGGACTGATATGCATTAAATGGCCATCGACACGTGTCACGTTTTTACAGGCCATTAGATGGGATCGAGGCGTCGCTTCGTCTTCCGTGCACTCCTCTTATAAATACTGCTTCCTCCTCCTCTCATTTTTCACTTTCAGAAAGAATTTCATTGTCAGAGAGAGACCGTCGTACCTGTCAGAGAGAGACCGTCCACCTACTGCAACCGTCAGCGATACCTCCGTTCAATCTAATTTTTCCAGGTAAGCCATTTCTATCCGTCTTATATTTAATTCCTTATATTAACTAAGAAGAAACAATTCCCTTTCTTTCCCGTCATATTTTGTAATATCCATTATAGCCTTAGGTTTTGTCCTTACCTGTAGGAAAATGTCTAGTGCGTCAAGTAACCAGTCCGTCGTTCGCGACGGCGAGTGTTATGAGGAGGTGTATCCGTCAGGTCACAAAGACCGAGAGGATTTGAGCGAGGATAGGAGTCCGTCTGCATCTTCTCCTTCCTCAACAAATGAGGATGTGGAAATCGTAGAAATAGATGAAGAGCAAGTAGGCGAATATAGATCCGTCGTGGGGGCGGACGGACTTAGGCTGTTCGTCATGCTGCCGGAGTGGACGGTCAACGCATTTACTTCAAAAATCAAGGAGCCACATTTCAGCACCATTAGGGACAACTACCAAATCCCCGAATATATCCCCCTCCGTCTACCTTATAAGTCTGAGAAGTGTTATTACCAGGGGGTCGACGGCGTTGGGATATATGAGCAGGTGCTCAAGGCTGGCCTTAGATTCCCACTGAGTTCACTCCATCGCGAACTCCTACAATATTTGGGATTGTCCGTCAGCCAGATATCCCCAAACGCCTGGCGAGTCTTTATTGCCATGGAGGTGCTATACGGAGCCATGTCGGACGGTAGGCGTAGGCTGACGGTGAGGGAATTCCTTCACTGCTACCGTCCAGACGAGATAGATAAATCGAGGGGAATGTATAGCTTCGTCCCCAGGAGCTCCCTCTTGAAGGTTATCTTCGAAACTCCGGATTCAAATAGAGACTGGAAGAGCCGTTACTTCTTCATAGAAGGTGACGGTTGGATGTGCCGTCCTGGGGAGACGGATTACATGCCCGTAGACACAACGTGGGGCATTTTAGCCGAGTCTGGTATACCCGTCATAACAAAATATCTTATCTTCATCTTTATTTCACTTGATACAGTTTTCACTAAACTATACAACCGTCTGTTTTTTCAGTCCGTCAGCGCCCCCAGATAGAATTAGAAGAATTCAACTTCTTGGAAAAGATTTTTAAGAAGACATCGTCGGAGGAAAGGACCTGGGCAAAACTCGTCACCCTTGATACTATTCATTGGTATTGTGACGGTCCTGATCCATCTCCAGCGGCAAGAAAGTACGACGAGAAAGTCCGTCAACGTAAGTTTCAAATCTTAGAACCTTCTTTTTATTCCGTCTACTACTCTTTTTTACAGTTTACTCCGTCTACTTTGGCAGAAATGGAAGACGCAAAGAGAAGGGCGCTGATTCGAGCAAATGCTGCAAAGAAAAGGGGGACGGGTGATGCTGAGCTGAAGGAGACGGGTACCCAAAACCCGTTAGCGAAGAGAAGACAACCCTTGAAGGGAGATCGTCCATCCAAGAAACCCAAGGTTCCTCTGGACCCCGTCCTAGGTCTTATGGCTGGAGGAACAAAATCTGTCACCCCAGTTAAGCACGGGGTTGGTAAGGGCCTTATGGGGGGTCCGTCGACTGGTGACAAGAAACCTCCTCCCCTTCTCAGGGACGACCCTAAATATGCTTTGGAGCAACTCTCCTCCATAATGACTTCCGAGGATTATGAAGACCTGAGTAATCACTCGACGGAGGCAATGGGCGAGACGGGCCTCTTCAGTATAGCTCAGGTAATGGTCCTTCAATTTTATTATTTTTATCCGTCTATACTTCGTTTGCATATGAGACTAATTTTTCCGTTCTTCAGGCTATGGTGATGATGAAGGGTCTCTTTGGACGGTGCTTGAACCATGAGACGACCCTGGGCCGTTTAAGGGAGAAGGCTCAGGTGACGGAGGACCAGCTGGCCCAGCTTCAAGCCTGGAAGGTTACTCAGGAGAAGAAGCTGAAATTGGCTGAGGAGGTACGGGACCAATACTTCGAGGCGACGGAGGAAATGAAGAAAACAATTGAGAAAAAAGATGTGAAACTCCGTCAAGCTAAGGAGGTTGCTGTGCTCGAGTATCGCGACTCGGATGCTCTCCTGACGGAGCTAGGGGTCTCATATGCCGACGGATTTGACGAGGCTCTCCGTCAAGTTAAAGCTCTTTACCCAAAGCTCGACTTGACATCCGTCAACATAGATGCCGCGGGACAAGCGTCCGTCCATCCTGCGCAATCTGAGGACACGGAGGAAATTTTTGGAGAGAAAGCCGTCCCCGATGCTCCTCTCGACCAGCCAGTTGTGGACGATGACCCAAAGGAAACTTCTGCCCGTCGCACGGAAGAGAATGAAGCCCCCGTCATATGATAATTTTTCTTTTAGTTTTATAATTTTTGTAGATTATTTGGAGAACAATTTATGACTTCGTCATGTTTTTGTTTTTTGAGAACACTTTGTTTTTTGGGTATGTACTTTGTTTTAACTTTGCTCTTTTTAATTTAACAAGTGGATTGACATACTCCGTCGTGTAGAATTCACCCGTTCACATCATTTTTAAAGCTTATTTTTGAGTGACTCCGTTCACATGGATGGTTTTACACAAGTGATGTCAGTTGGATGTGATTGTCAATTTATCACCGTCATGGAACGCGTAGGTCAAGGGAATTTTACTTTTGATCCGCTCGTGTTTTGTGAATCAGGAAGTTTATAACGTCCGTCCATGTTTTGACTGTAATAACCGTCCACTTTATGGGAGTGTGTAATCCTGTTTCTTTCATAGATATTGTAGAATCCGTCTGCTTTGTTTTGTTTATCCGTCTAAGTTGACTTCAGGATTCGATTACTTTTTACACTGACACTCTGTTGAATTGTATCCGTCTCCTATTGGACAAGGAGTTATCATCCTCTTGGGATGATCCGTCCACTTTGTGGGCTAAGTTTCGTACGTCCTCTATGGACTTCTAGATTTTCATCCTCGTGGGATTATCCGTCCACCGTGCGGACTTTTCTCCGTCCTCCATGGGACTTTATGCTTTCATCCTTTCGGGATGATCCGTCCACTGTGTGGACTTTTACCCGTCCTCTATGGGACTTGAGGTTTTTTATCCCTTTGGGATGATCCGTCCATTGTGTGGACTTTTACCCGTCCTCTGTGGGACTTTAGGTTTTCATCCCTTTGGGATGATCCGTCCACTGTGTGGAATTTTTCCCGTCCCCTATGGGACTTTAGGTTTTCATCCCTTTGGGATGATCCGTCCACCGTGCGGACTTTTACCCGTCCTCTATGGGACTTTAGGTTTTCATCCCTTTGAGATGATCCGTCCACTGTGTGGACTTTTACCCGTCCTCTATGGGACTTGAGGTTTTTTATCCCTTTGGGATGATCCGTCCATTGTGTGGACTTTTACCCGTCCTCTGTGGGACTTTAGGTTTTCATCCCTTTGGGATGATCCGTCCACTGTGTGGAATTTTTCCCGTCCCCTATGGGACTTTAGGTTTTCATCCCTTTGGGATGATCCGTCCACTGTGTGGAACTTTTCCCGTCCCCTATAGGACTTTAGATTTTCTTCCCTTTGGGATGATCCGTCCACTGTGTGAACTTATTTTTGTTTGTGTAGGGAAATCACAGTAGTCTGAACACTTCTCTTTATTGAATAGAAAATAATGATGAGAAAAATGTACCTGCCCCCTCGGGCTTAAAAAGGTACTTGTAGAAAAATTGTTCGAAGTAGAGAGCAAAACTTAAGTAATAAGAAAATTGTCTGAGGTAAAGAACTTTATGATAAACTAAGCAAAACATAGTAGTAAACTGGAAACTGGGGGGTAGTCGACGTTCTGCATGGCGTCCCTACTGGTAGTACCTCCGAAGGTGCTCTGTGTTCCATGGGTGTTGAAGCTTCTGTCCGTCCATGGTTTCGAGGTGGTAGGTCCCTTTTCTTTGCCAAGACGAGATTCTGTATGGCCCTTCCCAGTTGGGGCCGAGCTTTCCTTGCGCTGGATCTCTGGCAGCTCCCATTACCTTTCGTAGCACAAGATCCCCAATCCGGAAGTCCCTATGTTTGACATTGGAGTTGTAGTATTTCGCCATGAGGTTCTGGTACCTAGCCAACCTCTGCTCTGCTGTAGCCCGGACTTCGTCTATCAGATCCATCTGGAGACACAAGGCTTCTTCGTTGTGATCCTTGCTGTAGTTCTCCACTCGATAGCTAGTGAGCCCGACCTCTGCTGGGATGACGGCCTCACACCCGTATGTAAGTCTGAACGGCGATTCTCCAGTTGGTGTTCTTGTGGTTGTACGGTATGCCCACAAGACGCTTGGCAGTTCGTCAGGCCAGATGCCCTTTGCCCCCTCGAGCCGGGTCTTGATGATCTTCAGCAAGGAGGCATGAAATATATAAATTACATAGAGATTTCCTCTGTCTTTTAGTTTAAGCTTAGAGCTAAACTAATTCTATGTATTTCACGCTACAAAATTTTAATTACACTCAAGTAAGTTTTTTTTTAAGGGTTATTCTTTTGAATTTTCATGAATGACATTGACACATTGTGTAAGTTAATAAGTTAGTTCTTAAAAATAATAAATAGATAAATAAAAACATAATAAGTTAGTGGACATAAAAAGGTGAAATCTTGGGATCTAATACTTGTTAATGCCCATTTTTTGTTAAAGGCCTAACAGGCCCACGTCAAGCAAGGCCCACGCTCTTAGGACCAATTACCTTTATTAGAAATATTTTAATCCCATGTTTAGCCCAAGTCTAGGTATTTTAATGGGGGGAAAAATGATTGAAGTATATAAGATAAAGATTGGGCCTATTTTGGGATTAACATGGACCTCAGATTATAAAACTTACAAAGTGGGCTGGTGACATATGTAAAATCAGAGAGCCGTTAAAGAACCCTTGTGTTGGCCACATGCACAAAAAGGATATTTGCATGAGCTACTCAAATATAATTTGATTGCGATGA
Source organism: Quercus ilex subsp. ballota (assembly GCA_032727855.1). Lineage (NCBI taxonomy): Eukaryota > Viridiplantae > Streptophyta > Magnoliopsida > Fagales > Fagaceae > Quercus > Quercus ilex. The sequence continues at coordinate 25,802,166 of CM064909.1, forward strand.
ACCACAATTGCGACTTGACTAATCCTTTTGAGGTGTAAGCACATATGTGGCCAACTCTTTCCTTGACTCATCACAAATGTTGTTATGAATTATGTTTTGTTCTGGCTGAAACTGGAACAATTAAAAAATAACATTACAATATACAAACCAAAACGAGAAACTCATTGTTCCAACTTAGGTTAAATTTTGGGCCATTTTGATCATTTATAGTCATTTCAACCAATTCAGGTTTATCATTATGGTTTGCTCTTTTTTTTTTTTTTTTTTTTAAAAACTACATTGTTTTGATTTGATTCTTATTATTTCATTGATGATGAGTGAATACGAGTGTTAAATATGTATTTGTGCCTATACATACATACATACATACATACATACACACATATGAATATATATATATATATATATATATTTTAGTGATAATCCCAAAATGATATGTTGTAATTAATCGGTATCGAAATATTCCTTTATAATAGACAAATCGGAATGAAATTGATAACATTGGTTACAAATGATATCAAAGAAAACTTGGTAATGGTATATGGCTTGGAGGCACTACAGCATAACGAAGACCATGAATAGGATGGTAGGAGTTTAAGTTGAGGAGATTTTTTTTTTTTTTTTTTGAGGAAGAAGTTGAGGAGATTTTGATACCCCAAATTGTGTTGATTTGATTAGATTAGACTGTCTAAGTGTAAGTTGTGCAAATGTGTGTTGGGTCCAACATTGGATGTTTACTAGGTAGATCTTGGTTTATAAGTGATTGTGAGGAGCGCAAATTGCAACTAGACTAGTCATTTTGAGATGTACACATAAATGTGGTTAGACTTTTCCTTAGGTTCTTACACAAAGACCCACCACTCATGACCTACCCATTTTTTCCCACTAGATTTTTTCTTTGTAAGGTTTCAATGAGGAGTCTTCCTAGTATCCGTTTGGATACTGACGATAACGTTGAGCGTCTGCATTTTGGCTTTTATTTTTTATTTTTAGAAGCATGTTTCTGTCTTTTCTATTGGGTCCCGTGCACAGTGCATAGGACTCATAAACCTTTTTTTTCACCAAAACTTTCATTAAAAATGGGTCCCACGGCATTATTTACACATTTAAAAATTATTTTTTTACAGTGTTTTCAGTTTTCAATTTTTAACAAAATAAGTAGTATCCAAACACACCTCTAGTAAGCGATCGTCCATGGTAAAGTGCTACGCGTAGGTATCACCTTTGGCTTACACGACATCCAATTGCAATTTCTCCAACCAGTAACAAATCGACTTCTTTTATATCCCTCCCCTATCGACTTATGCATAATGTGTGTTATATATGTGGTCGGCCACTTGAATAGAGAAGCTCTGTACTTTCTCATCTTCAAATTTATTTATCTCATCCTAGTATTTCTTTTATTTTACAACATATTTATAATATATACAATCGTAATAGTTACGTTTGAATTGTGTTATGGTCCTATCATTTTTACAAACAAAAATCATAAAATTAAGAAGAGAAGAGGGAGGATACAATCAAACAAAAAAGATAAAGCAAGGAAAACAAAATGACTACTTAAAAAAATATATATATATATATATATATTATATATATGTGTGTGTGTGTGTGTGTGTTATTAAGCCTATATTCTCTATTAATTACAATTAAAAAGCTAGATTCTTTTTAGATGTTAAAGCTCAACAATTTCTAACCCAATCTCATGAATTTATATAATTTTTTTGATGAGAACTAAGTATTTTAACATGTACGCACACACAGAGAAGAGGGAATAAGGTTTAAAGAAACTGATAGTAGTGCATATCCAAAAGGACCTTCATGAATTTACATTGATTGAATATATATATATATATATATATATTACTCAAAAAACAAAAATCAATAATATATATATTACTCAAAAAAAAAAAATCAATAATGTAATGATTCAATATGATTATACGACATACACATGCATCTTATACTAAAAAATACATCCATACATACCCATTATTTTACGTACTTTCCAATCAAAACATATTATGCAAAACATAACCCAAAAAAAAGAAAAAAAAAAAAGCATACTATACAAAATATATACATATTCTACAGTATTACCAACCATAAACCCAAAAAAAAAAAATCGCAATCAGTAAATAATTTATCATAATATTTATATAAATAACTACAATTCATAAAGATAAGTTTGACAAATTATGACCAAAATAGTATAGTCCCATTTTTAAAACTAACTTAAGAAAATTTTAAGGCAAATGACATTTTGTTCTTTGCCTCGATGCCATAACTATTGGCTCTAACATCATCACAACCATGACTTGACCCCTTCAATTAGCAATTTTACACTAGGGTACCGCAACCAATACCACCACCCTCACATCAAAAAAAAAAAAAAAAAAAACCAATACCACCACCCACCAGTAATTATAAAATACTACTGAGCACGGTAAACACGGTACTTTTTCTCTCATATAACAATAAATTCCACTAATTAAATTCATGATAGACTTGTAATTCATGTGAGAAAGGAAGTATGCCAAAATATTCTATAATTTTCTCAAGGGATTTTCCCAACCCTTGAGATAATTTTTTGGCTTTGCAATGGGCATGCGAGCACAGCTTTGAGTATTAAAATGAAAATGTGGTAAGAAAAAGATATTCAAATGAAGAAATCCTGTGTAAAACACTAATCTAGAATTAAGGGCGTCAAGATTCTCTCGTCCTGATATTTTCATAATACACCTATAATTATTAAGTACAACCACTCATCCTCTCAATATTTATATCTCTTACAATCTCTGCTCTCATCTTTTCTTATAAGGACCCATCATTGGCATTACTAGCACCATTATTTCCTCCTCTTCTGCTTGCTGTTGTGTTTTTCAATATCTGCAAATTAAATAGATAAATTGCAAATAATTAGATGTCATGCATTGAGATAAAGGTAGATTACACTAGTTTGAACTGCTCCACCAATGACCAAAAGAAAATTTTAGTAATAAAATGACATAATAGGATGCAAAAGTAAAAAACTTTCTTCCAAATTGAGTTGAAGGAATCTCCACCAACTCATGACATGACTATTTCACCATCCACGTGAATTTATTTAACAAGTCACATGATTATTAATTACACCATATGAAGTACACATGAATATCTGGCCATCCCCTTGTAACCCATCCTGATTGAAAAGGCATTGACCACCCCTCATGCTAGGAAAAGAAAAACTATGTTGCACATGGTTAACTATAAGGGATGCCATTGCCAATGCATATAGTGGGTTACAACGATGATGAACATGAGTTAATGCACTACGACCATTAGCCTTTTATTTTCTGGGTAATGACAAAGGGGCATATAGAAAATCTGCTACAATTGCATCTTTTTTTTTTTAATGAATATGACCATCCCATACCTAAACCTGAATAGCAAACAATGAAAAAAGAATATAAATCACAAATGTAATATCCCCATCCCAAAAGGGCAGAAAAGGACATGTCATGGGCCTGTGGATGGTCAGGTAGACCCTGGCTGACCCGATTAGCTCTCATTGTCAATAACAAGCTTATGGGCAATGTACAATAGTGTATTATTGATGGAAAATGATAAGACTACAGATCTGATCTCCATGACCCTTACCAATCATATTTGATGATTAACCATATATTCCTTACTCATTAAGCATCCTTGATTGCATTTCAATTACATTGCATAAATATTCTTCTTTCCAATTCCAATTCTATTCAGTTAATTAGTAGGCATGTTACATGTAATGATAGGTTGGTAATATCAACACTTCAAATGCAATGAATTATACAAAATACCCAAAATGCCCTTCAAAAGAAAAACTAATTTGAAGCAATGAGATTATGATGGTATGATAGGATAGGGTGTGATGGTGATTGGCACATACATGTCTAAGCATTTGATTCTCATTCTGCAAGGTGGACAGCCTCTCTTCCAGCTCAGAATTCTTCTTTTCCAACTCTTTCACCCTCGTTTCCAAATCACTCAAGTATGCCTTCTTCCTCTCCCTTGCTTGTTGTGCTGATACTCTATTCCTCAGCAACCTTTTTTCCCAACCACAACAAAAACAAAAAATCACCAAAATGGAAATGCTACTGACACCACAAAAAAAAAAAGACTAGAGCCTAGCTAGCTTTAAGATAGTAGCTAGAAAAGGTGCTGAACAAATTAAAAAAAAATAATAGTAATTATTATTATAATAATAGAAATGCTAGCATGGATAGGGGTCCAAGTCCAACCAACCTCTTTAGCCGCTTGCTTTCTTTGTCACCTGGACTTCTGCCTCTCTTTCTCTGACCTTCGCCTGATACTTGAACCCGGTCTGGACCGGCCACCGAACCGGTCTCTCTTCCCGAGGCTGATGTCCCCGCCGATTCCACTCCTATCTCCGGTACCCTCCTGATCTCCTCATCACTCTCCATACCTAAAACAACACATACACAGCAAAATCTCCGTTTATGTATTTATATAATTAAATACTGTAACAAACAAATTTTGACTTTATACAAAATTTTATTAAAAAATGCAAGAGGTGGAAATAGTGAAGATTTTTTGACTCGAGGTTTTTCTCGGTGAAAGTGATTCCCGGGAATATACAGAGATCGACCCACTTGAGGAAACCTCGAGTTTTACAAAACCCAGATGGAAATTCCTATTTTTCTTTTAATATCATCAAGAAGAAAGCTAATCATACATGGGATTTTTTTTTTTAAAGCTACAAACTTTATGAAGAAAACTTCACCCAGAAGCAAGTTTTCACATTTCAACAAAACCCAGATTGGAAATTGGAAAATATCATTGAAATCGCAGAGAGAATAAAAATTTAAAAATAAAAAGATCTTACAGGTACAGAAAGTTAAAATTTTTGCCAGAAAAAATTAAGGAAATGAGTGACAAAGTTGGACCTTCCTTGACTTCAAGTTGAAGAGCAGAGCTTGAAGATATTTCACTGCTTGAAGGCAGAGAATTCGCTGCAATTGAACTCGTTGCTTGGTCTTGCATTGCGTCTACAACAAAAACAACGGCAATTTTCTCTTTGGGTTTTAGATTTAGCCAGAGAAAAAGAGCGGGACATTAATGGTGCAGCGAGTAAATAACGCAGAGTGTGAGCTCAGAGAGATTATAGCCGTTGGATCTGTATCGATCTGACGGTTCTGAAAGTGGAATCGTGGAGAGACGTGAGCCATGAGGAGTGGCGTTAATCAAAGGTTTGCAGTGAAAAGTCGTGGAAGTTTTACTGTCGTTGGATTAGGGGTGGATCGGACGGTTGGGAAGGAAGTTCAAAATTAGATGCAATGAATTGGGACCACGTTATGCGCTGGCAGCCTCAAATTGCTGGTGTTTCTCGATTTTGCAAAGTTATGTGCAATTACTAAACTGCCCTTTGTTCTGAATATTACAACTTTTCAGTGCTAGTGCCAATACACGTGCAGATTTGGTGCTGATCCATGGAAATTAGAAAACTTAGTTAAAAATTAAAAAAAAAAAAAAAAAAAAGGTGAAATGCAAGGACAAAAATTTGATGATATTTTTGGCAAAGAGCAAGACTTAGGTACTGTTTCTTATGTTCTTCTTTTAACATTCTATCATATGAATTTTCTCTCATGGGAAGGAAGTGTATTTTTTAGTTAAATAGTCACATGACTGAATTTTAAGAGGGAAACCTATGGAACAGTACCTATATTTAAGTTTTATACTTTGGCAAATGTTGAATTGACAAACTTTAGTGGCAAACTTTTATTAAGCTTACCCCTTTTTTTAAATATATTTATTTACTGACTACTACCAATATTGAACAATATGTTATATTAATAGTTGTTAAACAGGACTTTTTGTCTCTCCTCTCGGTAGGAGCTTTTCTTCTCGTCGTGGGTGAGTTTTGTTCCACTTATTAGGAGCAGTGGTATTCCCTTCCCATCACTACATACTGTGGTAAGTGGGAGTTCAGTTTTTTTTTTTTTTTTTTTTCCTTTTTCGTTTAAATACCAAACACATTTTCTAATTGGCCATACGAATTTATTTCCACTCACATGGATTCAGATTTCATAGATAGAATCCAGCCGATAAGCTTGACAGAGGAGGAGGGGGAAATCATAAAGCTTCGATCAGACAATCATGCGAAAGTACTCGAAGAATGCTATTTGAGCCTGATGGGTCATTTTCATCCGACGAGACCAATAAATACTCGAGCTGCTAAGAATCTTCTTTGGTTAGTTTGGAAATATGGTCAAGACTTGAAGATCACTAAGGTTGGCGACAATTTGTTTCAGTTTAAATTTGCTATAGAAATCCAACTGAATTGGGTCCTAAAAAATGGTCCGTGGAGTTTTGATAACCATATATTGCTACTACGAAGATGGGAAAAAGGGATGATGGCTTACTCAGTGGAGTTTGAGTGCATACCAATCTGGGTATAGGTGTGGGGACTACCGTTCGATTTGATTACTGTGGAGGCTGGCCAGGATATTGGAGAGAGCATTTGGAAGGTACTGGAGGTTGACTGTAAGGCTATTGCAGCCGACCAAACCCGTTTTCTTCGCATTTGGGTGGAATTGCCATTGAAGAAGCCAATCAAGAAAGGGGCTCCAGTTCTAAGTCCGAAGGGGGATAAAGTGTGGATTGCTTTCCAGTATGAGCGATTGGTTGGATTGTGTTTCAATTGTGGGCTAATTTGGACATGAAGCTAGGGAGTGCCACCATCCAATATCAAACATTGAGGAAGACAAGCCTTATGGAGAGTGGCTCAGGACTAGAAGCAGAGGGGCAAAGGATCCACGAGGGAAGAAGCAAGCAAGCCCACCACGACATAAGGCAGAAAGAGCCAATGAACGAGCAAGGGATCAACCACAACCACCACGAGATCAATAGATGGCTGAGGCTGATGGCATTGATATAGTCCGAGGAACTGTTACAAGTGAGGAAGTAGCTGTAATTGACAACACGGGGAAATGAGTAAATGCAAGCGTTGAAAATCATAATAGCGTGGATCATTCAATTAAATATCCAAATATGGTAACAGATAAAGTAGAAGGGGAACAAGAAACCGAGATTTTAGGAGAAAGTCTAGTAACTGTGTCGGTTACGTATTTGGAGAAAAATAATAAGGAGACCCGTGGCACATCAAACTCTAAAACCTTAGCAGCTGGGGCAGATTTTAATGCGTCACGTGGCCTCACACATGATATTCAAAAAAACTAAGAAGTTGAAATTTCAAAGTGGAAAAAAATAGATAGAGCCGTGAAACAAAACAAACCGACCCAAGGGTGTTCAAGCAAAGAAAGGAGTGAAGTAGTGGGGAAAAAACGAAGGTTTGGGGCTGAGCAGAAGGAGGGTAACACAGCTAGGAGAAAAAAAACAAAGGGTCAACACAATGATCAATCATGCACAACAATGAAGGCTGATGTCCAGCCCCGCCGAGCACAATGAAAATCATGAGTTGGAACTGCAGGGGGCATAGGAAGCCCTGTGCAGGTGCAGTGCTCTCTCACTTGGTGAGGAAGAAAGCTCCCAACATTTTGTTTCTAACGGAGACAAAACAAACAGAGGATGAGATGAGAAAAGTTCAAGTTGATTTACGATGCGATAACTTGCTTGTTGTTCCTTGTGTTCAGAGGGCAGGTGGTTTAGCCATGCTTTGGAAGTATGAGGTGAGGCTAGATGTCCAAACCTTTTCCTTGAACCACATCGATGCTCATATCCTGACTGACCCAAACTCCCCTTGGAGACTTAGGGGTTTCTATGGCAGATCGGAGGAACAAAGGAAGCATGAATCATGGGGTCTTTTGAAACATCTACACCCTAGAGATACAGTGCCGTGGGTATGTATTAGAGACTACAATGAAATTTTGAGTTCATCGGAGAAACATGGCCATCATCCAAGATACCCTAGGTTCATGGATGAGTTTCAGGGTGCGCTGCTACACTGTGGTTTAATGGACATTGGCTACCAAGGTAATATTTTTACATGGAGAAATGGTAGACGAGGTGAAACTTTTGTTCAAGAGAGGCTTGATAGGGCTTGTGCAATAATCGAATGGAGGGAATTATTTCCACAGGCAACAGTAAAGCACCTCCAAGCATCATACTCAGATCACGATCCAATCTTACTCACTTTGCAGAAGGATACACACAATGGAAGAAGGAAAAAAATTCCAAAGAGATTTGAAGAAAGATGGGCTACACATCCGAAGTGTGAAAGTATCATACGAGAAGCTTGGAATAGAGAAGCTCATTCGGGCAGCCCAATGTTTAGGCTATTCTAAAAAATAAGGGTGTGCAGATCGGCCTTGGAAGCATGGACTAGGAATATGGGAAGTTTTAAGACAAGGCTAGAAGAAAAAGAAAGGTTCTTGGAGCAACTTAAGGCAAGGAATGATGCTAGCAATTTAGACATGATTCAAGCAGTTAAAGGAGAGATCAATGCCCTATTATTTAAGGAGGAGCTCTCTTGGAGACAAAGATCACGTGCTATATGGTTACCTGCAGGTGACAAAAACACAAAATTTTTCCATCAACGAGCCAGTCAACGACGTAGAAAAAATCACATTGAGGGTTTTATGGATGATTGGGGGTGGTGGTGCACATCAAATGAAGAGAAGGAGAGGGTGGCAGAGGAATATTTTCAGAGGCTTTACATCGCTACAAATCAGAATGTGATGGGGGCAGTTTTGGACAAGGTGGATCGGGTTGTCACTCCTGCTATGAATCAAACACTTCTCCAACCTTATTCACCTGATGAGATCAAGCGGGCTCTCTTCCAAATGCACCCTTCAAAGTCTCTAAGTCCAGATGGTATGTCTCCTTTCGTTTTTCAAAAATATTGGAATATAGTAGGGAGTGATATCATAGAAGCTGTGTTGTCTGTTTTGAACTCGGGTCATTTCTTAAGAAAAATGAATTACACCCACATTGTACTCATACCTAAGATAAATGAGCCTAAAACAATTGCTGACTATAGACCAATTAGCCTTGCAAAGGTTATCTCCAGATTGGTCTCAAAAGTATTAGCAAATTGGCTGAAATTGATCTTGCCAAATGTTATTTCGGATTCACAAAGTGCTTTTGTGCCTAACCGCTTAATTACTAATAATACTACAGAAGCATTTGAAGTTTTGCACAAGATAAGAAATAAAAGAAAAGGGAGGAAGGGGCAGATGACCATTAAACTGGATATTAGCAAGGCATACAATAAGGTGGAATGGGGTTTTCTCAGGAACATCATGCTCAAATTGGGTTTTGATGTTCAATGGGTTCAGCTAGCTATGGAGACTGTTTGTACTGCTTCTTATTCGTTGCTTATTAATGGAGAGCCTAAAGGATACCTCAATCCATCTCGGGGTATAAAGCAAGGAGACCCATTGTTCCCTTATTTATTTCTATTATGTGCAGAGGGCCTATACTCCTTGATTAAACACGCTGTTGCAGCTTGAGATCTTCATAGGATTTTATCCAGCTATAATGGGGTATGCATATCTCACCTTCTGTTTGCAGATGACAGCTTCATTTTTTGCCAAGCTACTGTGGAGGAATGCCAACAACTCCTTAGATTATTACAGTTTTATGAAGAAGCATCCGGCCAAGCAATTAATAAGCAGAACACTTCTATTTTTTTCAGCCGTAATACAAGGCCCAATGTTAAAAGAAATATCCAAAGAATGATGGGGGCAAGAATTATGGAGGATTGTGAAAAGTATTTGAGCCTCCCAATGGTTGGTGGCAAGTCGAAGGTGAATATTTTAGGGAGATTCGAGAGAAAATCTCAAAGAGAGTCATGGGATGGAAAGAAAAATACATCTCAAAGGCAGGAAGGGAAATTTTAATCAAAACAGTGGCTTAAGCAATACCCATATACACTATGGGAATTTTCAAAATCCCAAAGTCCTTATGTGATACCATATACTCTACTTTGGCAAAATATTGGTGGGGGCAAACAAAGGAGGAAAAGAAAATCCATTGGATCAATTGGGCGAAGTTATGCACTCTTAAACATAAGGGTGGCATGGGCTTTAGGGATATCCAAGCTTTTAATCTAGCTTTACTAGAAAAACAAGCGTTGCGCCTAATCCATAATACCCACTCTCTGTTTTATAGGGTGTATAAGGCAAGATACTTCCCAAATTGCTCTTTCATGGATGCAGCTCTTGGCCACAATCCCTCTTATGTTTGGCGGAGTTTGCTGACAGCAAGGGAGATTATTAGGGAGGGAGCGTGTTGGAAGGTGGGAGATGGCAGAAATATTGAAGTATCAATGCATAAGTGGTTGTCCCACAAACTTGTGTTTCTAGGGGAGGCTCGGCCAAAAATGCTTGTATGTGAGCTGTTGGACATCGAGACAATGCAGTGGGATAGGGACAAAATTTTTGACTTGTTTGCGTATAGAATTCGAATGGAAATCCTGTCTATTCCATTGCAGAATAACACAGCATGAGACAACCTAATTTGGAAGGAAAATGGCAGCAACAAATTCATGGTAAAATCAACATACCAGGTAGCACTGCGAATTAAGGATCAAGCACAAAGTGAGCACTCAAGGGCTAGGATGGATCGGCCAATATAGAAGAAAATCTGGAAACTAAATGTCCCTCCAAAGGTACGTACGTTTCTATGGTGAGCATGCTCAAATATTCTGCCTACAAGGGGAAATCTGCATAGGCGCAAGGTGCAGGTAGAGCCAACGTGTGGGTTGTGCTGCTAGTGTACAGAAACTGTTGAACATGTGCTGTAGGAGTGCCCGTTAGCCAGGAATGTGTGGGCGTTAAGCAGCGGAAAAATCCAGAAATGCCCGAATGAGGCTCCAGAATTTTACTCCCTATTCAGGTTGTTGATTGACAAACTTACTCCACAGGAATTGGAGCAGTGGGCTACGATGTCATGGGCGATTTGGAACGCGAGAAATAAGTTTTATTTTGAAAAAACCCAACGGCATCCAGAACAAATTCTACGAGAGGCTACTGGTTTTTTAGTGGAGTACCAGAGACTAAACGCAGCACAAGTGTAGAATGTTTTGGTTTCTCTTTCCGTGTTCTGCTGAGCTCTACAATCAGTGTTTTGTCAGGCTTATGGTTTTATGGTTAGTTTTGTTTTGGTTTTTTGGTCTAGGCCTGACTAATTATTTTGATGTAGTTTTATTTCCCTGATGTATGTTATCTAAATGTGGCCCTCCTGATTTGCCCAGGATGCTAATGGCCTATTCTGTAATACTTTAGATTTTACATCAATAATATTTCTATCAGTTATCTCAAAAAAAAAAAAAAAATAGTTAAATTTTTTGTGTCAGTATACTTTCTTCAAGAGTACATATGTAAAGCAAAAAAAAAATGATGAATTACAAATTATATCTTGTAATTTTACTTAATAATTTTGATTTTGTTCAATTGAGTTTCGTAACTTAATTTTCAATCAATCCATTCTTTTAAATTTTATCTTTATTCAATTTATTCATTCCATCAAGTTTTTTTAAATGGGTTGATTGTCAAGTGTCAAAAAAGAACATTGCTTTAATTTTTTAAGCTTCTTACTTTTTTCTTTTCTTTTTTAAATTCTAGAAAACTTATTAAAAATTATATTTTTCTTAAAAAAATGTAATTAAAAAAAAAAATCAAATTGAGGAAGAACACATCCTAGAACTTTCCTAGTAACCAAATAAGGGAAAAAAAAAAATTTCTTTAATAAGGAAAACAACCATCAATCAAAACTCATCCTAAATGAATAAGAAAACACAACAAATCAAATTCATTTGAAATTTTAAACCCAAATCACAAAACCTACAATAAAAAATCACATCCTCTTAACTCAAAACCCTAATCCAATCTCAGTTTTAAATCACAATCCAAAACCAAACTATCCCCGCCGATTAAAGCCTCCTTTTAGCTAAACCTCCAACCAGTCTTCTCAAATCACACACATGTCAACCCCTAGCACCACTTTATCTATCACCAACCCCCCCCCCACTCTCTCTCTCTCTCTCTCTCTCTCTTTCTTTGAAAAATCTTCATCACATTTTTTATCTCAAGCTTCCTCTACTTCTCCTCTAGTCTCATAAAAATCACTTTTCTCTTGAATAAACGATGCTTGATGCAGGTTCCAACAACAACATCCTATCTCTGGTGAGAAGCACTATTGTTTCGGTACCAAATAAGCATGGAAAGCTCTCAAGTTTGTTTTTTCTTTAGATTTGGCAACAAAACATCATTGTTATGGTCTACTTCTTTATATTTGTGACTCTCTTCCATTTCTAGCTTGTTTTTCTTCAATTTTTTCAAAGCATTGGTCATGAGCTTCAAATATGATAGAATTTCTTAGGATCCATTTCAAGTAGAGTTGGTTGTGACTTGTGAGCTTTAGAAGAGAGTGAGAGAGAGTTGTTTTGTTTATGATAGCGGAAAGTTAGATTTGAGTTGTTCTCTTTTGGATAGAAATTTTTGGTTAGAAATTTTTGGTTGAATTTGTGATCCGTGTAGAAAAACATTTGGTTGAATTCACGATCTGTGTAAAGAAAATTTTGATCGAATATCTTTGTACTTGATTTGTGTTCTTCTCACTTGAAAATAACCTAATTTTTTAGTAGTTTTTTTTTTCTTTTGGAAAAAATCATTAGGTTTTTTGGATTAATAAATTAAATAAATTAAAAAAAAAAAACCAAAACTATGTCATTTTGGGATACTTAATGGATGGTGGAGTAGGATTAAATTGAATAAAGTTAAAAATTAGAATACTGTATTGAACTAAATAGAAGTTACAAGATTGAATTGAATTTAAGGTCAAGTTAGAGTGCACAATTTGTAATTTAGCCAAAAAAAAGTTACAAATATCAATAAATCCCATAATAAATTTTCTTTTGATAAGTAATAAAATTCCACAATAAAATAATATATGAAAATAAAGAAATTTAATTTTTTTAATAATAGTAATTTAATCAAAATACAATTTAAGTTTCTGAAAACTTTGTTATAAAGTAATAATTTAAATTTATTAGAACTTTTGTGAAATAATCTCATCTTGAGTATAATTAGTTCATAATTAATTTATAAATTATATAGAGAGACTCTTTTATTGTACACGTGATATAAAGGAAAAGGAATCTAGTTGTCACAACTTATATTATATTAGTGTAAGGACTCGAAAAATAAAGGCCCAAGCCCACCGAGAATAGTGGTACAGTGTCCTTCAAATCAAACCTAAACAATAGAAATTTTAAGAGAGTGGGCCACAAACTCAAGTGCAATACAAGGTTAAGTCTTTTCCCTTGCATCTCAGCCCTTCACCTGTACGTCCTAGGGCATTTCTTAGGATACTTGTCCCATCAGGACCCTTCTGGAGGTGATAAAAGGAGTCGCTAGTTGTGAAATTACTGTTCAGGGGTCATTTCCACATTAATGTAACTGATGAGGTTGGTGCTGGGCATTCAATGCGGAGGTGGGAGGTGTCTCCTTTAGGAAACTTCCTCCCACTAACCTTGTTTCAGTTGCTATCTCTTCTCCTATCCTTGGGCTTTTAAGGGGTATCAGTTGTCCTGATTCTCTCGCTTTCCTCAGGTAGGCGGAATCCTCAGAGTTTGCTTACCCGTCTTGGTCTGGTTTGGGCAAATTAATCCTCGACCGGGATTCCTCGGTCCTCGAACTCCCCACAATAGCCCCCTAAAACCTTGCTCTCAGGAGATACTTTGAGGGGGAGGTTTTAGTAGTAGTGGGAGAGTTGGTACGTGCTAAACGCATTCCCACATGGTGACGCCGTTTCACCTATCTTGTGAACGCTCCTTACGCTTTGGTATCCACGTTGCTGCAGCTATTGCATCAAGAGGTTGTCTGTTCCCCTACGTTCTACTGTACGATGGTGATTTAATGGCCCAAATTTCTTGGGATTAATGAGCAGGAAATTTACCGCTCATTTCCCATCCCTATATAAAGGGGAGTGGGAGTAATTTTTCCCATTAACACACTCTTTACAATTTTCTTTCGAAGCAACAGTCTGAGGAGATCTTCTATCAACGCTCGTAAGTGCCTTTGACCTCTCACCTATTTATAAAAGAAACTCTTTTTCTTTCTTCCCTTCTTATTTTACCTGATAGGAATACATGGGTGGGTATGCTAAGTTAGTTGATACTGCCGAGGGCATGGCCGCTTTTAGGGCAAAGTATAGAATCCCTGAAAACGTAGAACTTTAACACTGTGAGCTAAGAGAGTAGCTTGTGAATAAACCACCCGAGACCATAGTTATTCCCATGATTGCCTTTATTGAAGGCGGAATGGAGATTCCCATAGGTAGAGTGACTAGGGACTTCCTTATTAACTTTAGGCTATCCCCTACCCAGTGCTCTTATAACCTTTTTAACGTCCTTGGTAGCATAGATATGCTAAACCAAAACATGGGGACCAACTTCACTTAGCATGACGTAAATTGGGTTTACAATTGCCAAAAGGGGAAGGAAATAGGTTACAATTTTAGGGGTAGAGTTTCAGCTGTTAGATTGATTTCCTATATTTTCGATTCTAATAAGGGTATGGACGAAGACTTCCTCATCGTTTTGGGTGAATGGCACAATGGTTTGCATTGCTCTACCTAAGATGGGGAACTAGGTGGGGTACCCGGGGACTTAGAATAACTTAGAGTACCCTCTCTCCTCATCTTAGCTTCCTTTGCTTTCAATTCTTGTCTTAACTAACTTATTTTCTCTGTTTCCTTTACAGATGAATTTCACACTACTCCAAATCTTAACTTGGTGAACTTCGTGGATCTTAACAAGATTTTACAATCTAAGATCTAATTCCATCGAGACGGGCAACTTTGGGCAGTTCACGTGATCCTTGGGTTTAAGCCCATCTCCAAACACTTCCAATCCCCCAAACATGTGATTAAAGCCAAAGATCTGAGGCTTGCAATAATTGACGTAACTGTCCCTGGATTTTTGACTGAACCTCCTCCTTCCAGCACCCAAGATGCTGAGCTGCCTGCTCAACTTGCAGCCAAGCTCCTTTTTCACATGAGCAGACAATCCCTTCTGACGAGGAGCAGGAAAAACCAATACCTGAGCCCACTCAAGCTGATGTAGAGAAATACTTCGAGGTATTCTACCGAGCTGACTCTGAGGACACTCCCAAGTTAAGCAATCGTCCTTGTGTTATTGCTCAGATCAATACCAGTAAAGAAGCTTCTAATATTCCTGAAGGAATGGTGCTCGAGGAAAAGACGTTTGACCTACTGGCCCTACTTACAGCTTATATTGGGGGGAATGCTCCTGTAGTGCCAGTAATTCCCCGGCCTTCTACTGCCATCCCAACTCATCCCTCTGTCGTTGAAGCAGCTGGGAAGAAGAGGAAGAGGGGGAAACAGACTAGGAAGGAGAGCTCTGAGGAGGGGGAGATACCTCCATCCATTCAACAGCCACCTTCTAAGAAACCAAGAATTACGAGGGCGTAACAAAAGAAGGGGCCTTCTGAAGGGGCTGGTAAAAGTGCTGAAGGGGAGCAGCGCACCAAGGCCTCCTTCTGGAACTTGGCATTCATGCTTATCATAGGAGACCCTATCACATTTGAGGCGACCATGAGGGATGCCCAGAAGGGTAGGTCTGGGTGCCTTGAACAAGCCTTGTTCCTTCCTCGAGACATGCAAGAGCTAAAGAATATGAGGAAACGTGAAGTATTCCTTTCACTGAAGAGGGACCTTGCAAAGATTTGCTTGTTACACCTAAATTTCCATATTACTTGCTCATATCCTTTGTGTTAAGAACTTAACATGTGCACCTTT
Source organism: Quercus ilex subsp. ballota (assembly GCA_032727855.1). NCBI lineage: Eukaryota > Viridiplantae > Streptophyta > Magnoliopsida > Fagales > Fagaceae > Quercus > Quercus ilex. Next base: position 25,817,934 of record CM064909.1, read on the forward strand.
TTAAAATAAAAAATAAAATAAAAAAAAGGCTGTGCAAGCGTCCTTTGTGGCCAAGGAATGGGTCGACCACGCTTTCTCAAAGTCTCGAGAAGCAAAAAATAAACTGGCAAATTTGGATAAGGCCTTGGACGAGGTAGAGAAGAAGTATAAAGACTCTCTCTTCCACTTACCCAAGGCTGAGAAGGGGCGCAAGAGCGCTGAAGCTGCTTTGGGAGGGGCTAAAAAGTAAGCTGAGGAGATGCAAGTTTCACTGAAGAAAACCGAGACGCAGTTAGCTTTGGCCAAAGAGCAAATCAAGCTCCAGCTCAAATACCTAGAAGGCAAGGAAGTTAAAAAGGCGAAGGCTGAACAGGTAGCTTACGACGCGGGCATAACAAAAACCACCAAGAGCTTAACCACCCAACTTAGAGATGTTGCACAAGCCCAGCAAATTTTACTACCCCTGTGCCCTTCGCATTGCTCCCAGCTCTGCTCTTCCTGCGCCAAATCCAAGCTTTGCCTCCTCGGCGCCTAAGTCCATAGTGACTCTAACTTCTGAACCTTCTACTTTAAGGAGAAGCAGGTTCTAGAACCTGCCCCAATGGTGGAATTAGAACCAGAGGAGGTTGAAGAAGTTGAGCAACTGAAGAAGAAAAGCAAAGAAAAAGAGAAAGAAGCAGCAAAATAGCTCCGTTAGATTGATACATTGGCAGATTTTTGTAACAGGCTAGGTTTAGTAGTTGTTCTTTTCTTCTTTTTCTTTTGTTCTACCCTTTTTGTAAACATTTTACCTAGCTTGAATGAATAGATCCGAATTTTATGATATTCAAGAACTTGCTTTTCACTTCTCAAAACATTGCATACATATATCACTATTTTTTCTTTTGTATTAAATTCAGCTTTTTCTTAACACTCTTTTGACCAAAATGTATGACCTAAAGCATGTTCAGTCACCAAAATCTTGGTTTAAATCTAACAATACAGTTCGAGAAACCGGACGTGACTATGGCTATGTTTCTGGACTGAACCATATTCACATAAGGGTTAATTTTACCCAAGGCCTGTGACCTAAGGAGTTGAATATGGCCGAGATTCTATTTAACACTTAACCAATTTCACAGAAGAGTTAATTTACCCAAGGCCTATGACTCGAGAAGTTGAACATGGTCGAGGTTCTGTTTAACGCTTAACCAATTTCACATAAGATAAGGCGTAATGATTAACTTTGGAAAAACCGAGCACCAAACAGCAAGCAAAGAATTGAACGAAATTCAAAGTATTATTAATAATAATATCTACGCAGATTATTTACATTCCAGGGATATGGAACAACATTCTCATCCAAATCTTCTAGGTAATAAACCCCAATCCTAGCTACTAATGTGATACGATATAGACCTTCCCAATTAGGTCTCAATTTACCCCATGATGGGTTCCTGGCAGTTCCTACTACCTTTCTTAAGACCAGATCACTAGGTGCCAGCGGCCTTGTCTTAACCCCTTTGTTGTATCCTTGCCTGAACTTCTACTAATAATGTGCCATTTGTACCATGACCACTTCTCTTCTTTTGTCTACTAAGTCTAGGCTTGCCGAGAGCAAACTATCGTTCTCTTCAATATTGAATTGGCTAGTCCTCAATGTTGGGAATCCCGTCTAAAGAACGATGATTGCTTCAGACCCATAGGTCATTAAGAATGGAGTTTCCCCAGTTGATCTTCGGGGTGTGGTACGGTGCGTTCACAGTATATGTGGCAACTCATCCACCCATCTCCCCTTCGCTTCATCAAGCCTTTTCTTTAATCCATTAACTATGATCTTATTGACAGTTTTGGCTTGTCCATTCCCCTGCAGGTAGGCAGAAGTGGAATATCTATTTCTAATGCCTAGTTCTCCACAATATCTTCTGTAGGCCTTACTATCAAATTGAAGTCCGTTGTCTGAAATCAATGTATGAGGGATTCCAAATCTGGTAACGATGTTCCTCCAAACAAACCTCTTTGCATCTGCATCCTTGATGTTTGAAAAGGGCTCAGTCTCAACCCATTTTGTGAAGTAATCTGTTCCGACAAGGAGCCATCTTCGGTTTCCAGCTGCTCTCAGGAAAAGTCCAACTATGTCTAAGCCTCACTAAACAAATGGCCAAGGACTGGAGAGAGGATTCAAGACTCCTCTTGGTTGGTGGATGTTTGGAGCATACCTTTGACATTGGTCACACTTCTTAACATAGTCTTGAGCAGTCGTTTGCATGCTAAGCCACCAATACCCCTGGGTGAGAGTTCTATGCGATATGTGACTTCCAGTCCTTGACTGACTCCTATCAGTGTGCTCTGTATGTTGCGTTTCCACCCTAATGCTTGGAGATTAATTATGCTCTTTCTATGCTCTAGACTAACAAAATGATCCACACGCTACGAGCCAACAGACTCCTCTCTATTCTGTCTGGACTTGGCCATAGCTTGGATAAAAAAGATTGCAGATGATTCTCATAGACGGCGCCAATTGTAAGGACTCGGAAAATAAAGGCCCAAGCCCACCTAGAACAGTGGTATCTTATCCTTCAAATCAAGCCTAAATAATAGAATTTTTAAGAGAGTGGGCCATAAACTCAAGTGCAATAGAAGGTTAAGTCCAAGTCTTAGACCGAACAATCCAAAGTAGCAGATAAATGCAATTGGAACAACAATGGAAGATAATATCCTCCTCGGGCAAATTCGAGGATCAATTTCTTGTATATAAGTTTAGTTCTGGTTCTTTACAAGGTCCTTCTCAATTCTCCTCATTGGTTTCTTTTCACTTAGAAATTGTTCATCTCCTTTTTATGGGGGGTTACCTTCCTTTTATAGTCCCTTCCCTTACATCCCAACCCTCCACCTATACTTCTCAGAGCATTTCTTAGGATATTTGTCCTATCAGGACCTTTCTGGAGGTGGTAGAAGGAATTGCTAGCTGTAAGGTTACTGTTCAGAGGTTATTTCCACATTAATGTAGCTGATGATGTTGGTGTTGGGCATTCAATGCGAAGGTGGGAGGTGTCTTCTTTAGGAAACTTCCTCACATTAACCTTGTTTCAGTTGTTATCTCTTCTCCTATCCTTGGGCTTCTAAGGGGTATCGGTTGTCCTGATTCTCTTGCTCTTCTCGGGTAGGTGGAATCCTTGAAGTTTGCTTACTCGTCTTAGTCTAGTTTGGGCAAATTAATCCTCGGCCGGGATTCCTTGGTCCTCGGACCCCCCACAATTAGTATATGATATACAAAAATAAATTTTTTTGATATTATGATAAGTTTATTTTTAGGTAAGGGAAATTATAATTCACCTCATATAGTTTGACCCTATCACAATTTAGTTAATAAATTTTCAATTTATACATTTAGCTCTTCTATGATTTTGACTAAAATTAAATCATTACGATTCCATTAAAATCATAGACTTTACAAATTAAGAGTTTCGATGTAGCAATTGAAAGTTTATGGACTAAATAATGATAGAATTAAAATACATGGGGGAAAATTTTAATTTATGATAAATTAAACAAAGATTTAATTTATAGAATACAAAATACTTAAATTTAGGGATTGAAATATATATCACCTCTTTTCATTTTCTTTATCTTTGCCTAGTTAACTTACTAATTTATTTAATAAGAATAAAAATTAAAAGAAAATAAAGAAAATGTAGGCGAATTATGTTTGTATGTTTAGGGGTGATAACTTGATATGGCTAAGAAAACAAAAGAATAAATTAATTTTTCAAATTAATTTTTTTAATGTATTTTTGGAGAGTAAAACATAATGCTCAATATTTTTGATAGAGTTGAATTGAATGTGTTATTTTTGTGTCAAATTTTTTGGTTTTGCAATTTTTCAAAGTTCTTGCATTTTCTCTCATCATTGTAATGATCAATTTATCAATTTTTTTGTTCTTAGTTATTTTATTTATTTTATATTTTTATATTATTCGAGTTTGGAATTAAGATCCAAATAGGATATGACTACATAATTTTATTTATATAAAATAATTTAGGGTAGCCTTTAGGTTTAGAGTTAAGAGAAACTTCTACAAAATTAGTACACCTTAATTGATAATTAACCTGAAATGTATTAACAAACAATTATTTTACTTTTTATTTTATCCATGTTTTGTTAACATTAAATAGAAATTGAATTGATGTCAATTTTTTTTTCATTTAATAATTTATTCTTGAAATATTATATAATTCTAATTATTAAATTGTGAAAAAATTTTGTTTCATACTTGATCCCCAAAGATGAAATCCTAATTTTGTCCCAAACAAACAACCACTTAAAAAAGTACTGTGATGCAATGTAGGCACTATAACTAAATTAGTATAGGTAGCATTTTGTTTGACAACTTGGTCATCCGATAAATATCGTAAGTCTCCTTGTGGGAATAGATTAAGATTGGGGGTGCAATTGCAATCGAGAGCTGAGATTAAAAGTTAAGTTTTAAATTCTTTCTACTCCATCTTTAGATTAAAAAAATTAAAAATTAAAAACTTTCATGATTCAATGACTGAGATTAAAAGTTGACTTTTCTAATTGAAGAGCTGAGGGTCTGTTTGGGATCCGTTTATTTTGCTGAAACTTAAAACTTTTTACTAAAAGTACTGTAGATAAAGATAAATGTTAGTTGAAATAGTACAGTAGAACTTATGAATAGTATCAAAAAATGCAGTGGGACCATAAATAGTAGCAAAAATAAGTTGAATAGTAAAATAAGTTGGCAAAAACTAAGCTAGCCAAATAGACACAGAGTCCTTCATTGCAATTGCACCCGAATCTCAATCTAAGTCAAAATTTTGTATAGTTTATGGTGGGATCTATTATATTGTACCCACAATCAACACCATGATTCTTCAGTTTTTCTAAGTCTGACCTAACCTCGATGTCTGTATGACTTGGATCAAGTTTAATGGTGGACAATCACACTTAGACCACAACATTGGTCCAAACTCAAAATTGTTCAAAATGGAATAGGTCAGCTCAGGTTAGATGGATTGATAAGTTGCTTAAGCAACCCTATCAATACATTCCATAAGTTCCACCTCCTCAGCTCCTCCCCATCAGACCTCTTACATTCTTTCTTGTGATTGCCTACCTACACCATGACATTCCCTAAACATCGTTGCAAGTTGCAACCACTACAATAGTACAATGCTATCATAAATGCATGTCTCAGCTTCACTTCTTCTCAATATTCCAACTTATTGCATTCAAATTGTTATAGATAGAGAGCAAAATATGGAAAAAAAAAGAAAAAAAAGAGAGAGATGTAAATGATGATATAGTGGCTTACGTAATTGAAATACTATTTCAAAGCAACCATCAAGACGAGTACATGACAGTAAAAAAAACAATTAAAACCGTCACTTATCGGAGAAAGTATACCATGTTTCTATTGTACTAACTAAGCATCTGTTTTGATATTTTTTACCCAATAAATGAGTGATACCTGTTTCAAAAAACCACATCAGACTACTCCAATAAATTAATCATAATCTTCTATACTATCGAGAAGATAAATTAATCATTTATTAAAGTAGTCTGATGTGATTTTTTTAAACAGTTGTCACTCATTTATTGGGTAGAAAACACAAAAACAGATGCTGAGTTAATATTATTGAAATATGGTATACTTTCTCCAATAAGTGACGGTTTTAGCATTGTTTTTTTTACTGTCATGTACTCGTCTTGATGGTTGCTTTGAAATAGTATTTCAATTACATAAGCCATTATATCATCATTTACATCTCTCTCTCTTCTTCTTCTTCTTCTTCTTCTTTTTTTTTTTTTTTTTTTCATATTTTGCTCTCTATCTCTAAGAGCATTAGCATCAGGAAATGCTACTTTATTCTATTTTACCATCCCAAAAAGTTATTTTATCAATTATACCATCCCATTATACAATACTTCTAGCATCCCAAACTTTTATTTTCCTATTCTACTCATTAAAATAATATATCTACACAATAAAATAATATTTTCCCCAGTCACCATCATTTATTCTTTCTTTCTCCCAATCACCATCACAATAAAATATTAGTTTTTTTTTTAGAATTGTGCTACAGTGCAATTCTATCTTTAGAATTGCACTGTAGCACTATTGCAAAATTTTTTGCAATAGTTGGTGTTTACAATTCCGGATGTGGGAGGTTTTTGCGGAAAAAATGCTAAATGAAGCTTAGATATGGCATTTGCAATTCCGGATGTTGATGTTCTAACAATTTGAAAGCAATAAGTTGGAATATTGAGAAGAAGTGAAGCTGAGGCATGCATTTATGACAGCATTGTACTATTGTAGTGGTTGCAACTTGCAACTTGTAACGATGTTGATGGAATGTCATGGTGTAGGCAGGCAATCACAAGAAAGAAGGTAAGATGTTGAGTTAGTATTATCGAAATATAGTATACTTTCTCCACTTATTGAGACCATTAAATATTAGAGATTAAATTTTATAAAGAAGTGGTGTAAAACCTATATTTTACCCCTCCAATCCCAACATGCTACATCATCTTATCCCATATTTAAAAATAAACACAATCACACTTAATCAATTCTAATACCCATATATAAATTCAACAAAATTGTGAATTAAGATGTTATTAGGTGTAATAGGATGTATTAAAAATTAAATAAAATGCTGATGTGATAATTATTTATTAAATAGTGTAAAACATAAATTTTACATCCCATTCTTATAGAATTAATCACTAAATATTAATATCCTTCTTTTAACATATCTCATCTTCTTTGAAATAATAGAGCTGTTAGTGTTGAGTACCGTCTGATTTGTGCTGCTTTCATTATTGAATTGGGTCCCCCCTCTTCTTTTTCTCCTGCGGTGTGACACTCCCTCCCCCCAATAAATAAGCCATATTTTAGTAAGGAGACCATTTAGGCACTATAAATATTTCCGCGTGAAATTCATACAAGATATTTGTAACATCGAAAAAAATCTCAATTGCGTAAACAAAAATCTTGGGAATATTTTCATTTTTTTTTTGGGATATCACCAATTAAAACCTATAGTTTAAATCTTTAGAGTAGCAATTCAACAAAACTTATATATATATATATATATATATATATCAACAAAACTTATTTTCAAACTAGTTTAGTAAGAAACTTTTCAATCTTCTCATATATCTTTTTGTTTGTTGTGAATTTTAGAAATCTAACCATTAAATTTCATGTTGCTTATATTCTTAACATGTACATCACATTTTGTTCAATTTGGATGTTATTTATTTTTCAATTAATAAACTTATTTTTTATACACAACTTTAGTTTTCAAAAAACTCAAAACATTTCCCTTTTAACATTTATTTGATGACATAGCAATTTATTTTTTATATTCTTCAAATTTTGCAAGTATGAAGAATACAATAAGAACATGCAATCCAACGGCTAGATTTATAAAATTCACACTAAATATAAAATTATATGAAGAATTTGAAGGGTTTGAAGAGTTTCTCTTTAAATTAGTTTTGGAGAGAAACTTTGTTTTATATATATACGGAGTAAATATTTAATTAATTGAAAATTGAAAATTTACTTTGAATCTAAGTGTTTGTTTGGGAATAACTTATTTAGTTGAAACTGAAAACTTTTTGCGGAAAATACTGTAGATAAAGCTAAAAGGTAGCTGAAATAATATAATAGGACCCATAAATAGTACCATGGGTGCCTGAGGACCGAGGATAAAGTTAAAGAGTTACAACATTGGTGTGGGAATGTCACGGGCCACGAGCCCGAGGAGGAAAGCCGCTCGAGGAAAGGAAGAAGTGAGTCAAGGTACTCTAAGGCATTCTAAGTGGGAGCTAGAATCTGAAGAGAGAGAGAGTCAGTGGACATCAGGGAAGCTTCTGGTCTAGTATAGCTTGTTGCATTCGCATTGAATGGTGGGCAGTAGCTTTATCAGCCGCATTGATGAGGAAGTGACCTGAACAGTGTAAGTCATAACTAAGCAGATTTCTTCCACCATCTTCTTTAGATGTTAAAAGCAACAAGTGTCATGAGAGGAGGGATTTTAGGTGAGAATGGATGGTTGAGATATGATGGAGGTAAACGTATATAAGGAAAAGATGGTGCATTGGAAAAAGGACCGAGACACAAGTATCAAAAAAGAGAAAAGAGATAAGAAGAACATAGAGAGGAGAGAGTGAATAGGGCCATTTTTCTGCATAGCATTGACCTCATCGGGCTAACTTAAAGGAGGAGATTAGCTCATCTATTCAATAATATAAGTCATTTCTAACTTATTTTCATCCTCAGGCAAAGCCCCCTCTTGTTGTTTGTTTCCCTCTCTTACAAATTTATTTATTTGGGCTAAGGCTGGACTGTACAACTCATTGCTCAAAGTGGGCTTGGGCCGTTGGATCTTTTGGTCCTTACAAGTACCAAAAAGTGCAACGAAACTCATGAATAGTACTAAAAATAAGCTGAATAGTAAAAAAAAACTGGTTTTCTAAGCCATGCCAGACGCTCATTAGGGTTTGTTTGGGATCCGATTATTTTACTAAAATTGAAAACTTTTTGTTGAAAGTACTGTAGATAAAGGTAAAAATTAGCTGAAATAGTACAGTGGGGCCCATGAATAGTACCAAAAAGTGCAGTTGGGCCATGAATAATAGCAAAAAAAAAAACTGAATAGTAAAATAAGCTAGCTTGTAAATTTAGAGCCAAACGCACACTAAAGTCAAACTTTGAAATTATTATTTAATGGCCCATATGGATTGTTTTGCATAGACTTTTGAACTCAAAAATTCTTTACAGCTCCACCACACACCTTGGTGCGACGGTCACTCCACAAGCACTTATACTTGTGGAGTGTAGGGGTAAGTGCTGAGTAAGGGCAGTGAGGCTTGAGAGGTGAGAGACAAGGGAGACATAGAGAGAGTTCTGAATGTTGAGAGAGTAAAGAGGGTATTTATATCACCTAAACCCTACCACAAAACGTCAGCATTTTGTCTTCTTTATTCTTTTTTTTTTTTTTTTAAACAACTTATTGAAATGGCATTGCTTCAGTTTCAGTCCGTAATATATATATACACATACACACACACAGATATTGGTTCGATACGGGAGAGGATCGATTTCAGGATTTCAGTCTGATGGTCTTACCGCACTGGTGTCGAAAGGCCCATCATGCTCCGCTTGTCGGTGTCGGCTTCGTCGGTTAGTCCAAACCACGGTTTGGCTGCTACGGTGAGGTTCGGCCATGGCAGTGAGGTTCGATTGTTGCTCAGTCCTAGGGGTAAGGGCTAGGGTTCAAGTCTTCAGGAGGGAGCTTCACACACATATAAACTTAAATTAGGCTAGAGTAGAATTTCTATCTTGTATTAAAAAAAAAAAATGTTCACAGCTAGGCTTATGCATTATGGCCCAATGTTAATTACATTGCAAGTCTATAGCTACGTAGATGCATGATCCAGACCAAATCACCAAGTAACATTTTGGTTCTCCACATCAAACCACAAGCACTTTGTGCAATCGAGAAAGAATGGGAAGAATAATTCTAGAGACACACTTAATTGTACACATAATTTTACCACTTGTTAACTCGTGTGATTGTAAGAGATATATACACTTTTTGCCCATATAGACCCACCACTTTTCAGCAACCACTCACAATCGCAAATTTAGTAAATTGTGAAATCAAGTGTGAGAATGGATGTGTCCGTAATCCTATTGAAAAAGAATTCCAACATCATTCGAAGAGTATATCTATTTAATTATATTTTTTCACAAACACAGTTTGAAAAAATATTACAACGATGATGTTTTGGTGGAGAAATTAAGGAAGTGGATTGTTACGTTTTTTTTTTTTTTTTTTTTTTTCTTTCCTATAGTAGGTTTTTCTATATTTTTTAATGGAATAGTTCCTTTTTTTTTTCAGCAATAGTGGGCTACATCAGGGGGACCCGCTGTCTCCTTTGCTGTCAGTGATTGTTATATAGGCTTTGAGCAAGATGTTAGCAATAGCTATGTCAAGGGGGTATTTGAATGGTTTTAACTAAAAAAATACCCTGGGTGAAATGAATGATGGTGATTTCTCATCTCATTCTTTGTTGACGATAATATTCTCCTTATTAGCTTCAATGTGGTTTTGGGGCTAAGTATTCAATTTGAGTAAATTATCAAAAGTAAGAGTAAAATGATCAAGCCTTCCAACTTATTTCTTGTCTAAATTTCCCTTACCTGTAGATGTGGCAAGTAAATTAGAAAAAATAGATACAAATGGATCCTCCGAAGTCTCAAGGTTTTCAAGTGAAGAGCTATTAACAAGGCATTGAGAGGAGAAGGGAATTCTTTCCCTTAGCAAACCATTGGATAAGATCTTGATTAAAGATAATTGAAGGAAGCAAAGGGGCTATTATAATGGATTCGTTATTTATGTGCAAAAGCCATGGATAGAGTTTTGCTCACCCTTTCCTAAATTGGGTAATGGCTCTAAGTGTTGTGATCGTTTGTTACTTGGTTTGTTTGGTGTTTGTTGGATAATGCCTTCTTCTGTGTTGGATTTGTTGTATTGTTGGAAAGGAGGCTTTGGCAAGAGAAGCAATGAGGAGATTTGGAAAAGTTGTTCCTTTGTGTTTAATGTGATGCCTCTAGTGAGAAAGAAATGCCCGTTACTTTGAGGGGAAAGAGTTGCACACGATAAAGTTAAAGAGTTTTTTTTTTTTTTTGGAAGACTCCATAGGATAGGGGGACTGAACTTCGGCTTTTCACACTTACCTACCATGACTTCCTAGAATTCCTTGATTCTTTGGGCTTCAATTAACATCTGCTTATATTTTGTATTTTGTTTTGGGCTTCTCCTTTGCATAAATCATATGTACTAGGATTGCCCCCTTTGAAAATATGATATTGTTATGTTTTGTTTTGTTTATTTCTATAAATCTTTTATTCATCAAAAGAATCACTATGTTTAGAAACACAATTTCAAACATATTATGCATTTTATATGACTTCTTACAAATAAATTATGAGAAAAATTGTGAGCTATTACTCTAATTTTTAAAATGATGAGAAAGTATCTCTCACAAGGCCATGGGTCCCATAGATGTGGCGCCCACACGGTTGTGAGAGGCCTGCTCCATGATTACTTTTGCTAAAATGATTGTCTAATTAATGAGCTATATCTCAACTGGTACTTCCTCCTCCCAGAATAATAAGGTTATGAGTTCAAGACCTACTGTATGTGTGTAACTTTTTTTTTTTTTTTTTTAAATTTGATAGTCCAACATTTTTAAAGGATAGATGTACAAGAACAAAATAATTATTTCAAATATTTCTTTTTCATGAGTTGTCAACATATTGTGCCTCCTAAACCAATATTATTATTTTCTTCAAACACTAAAACAATTTTTAAAAAGAGATAAAAATCAAAGTAATTAATAATTCTTAAAGATAAATATAACCACAACATTTAAAAATGGCTGAATACATAACATAGACACTTGAAAATATTCATGTCAAAATCTATACTCTATATAAAAAAAAAAAAAGGAGAGTTGAGCTGCTTGTGTTTGGCAAAACGACAGTAGAAAGCTTAAAACGGTAGAAGCAAGTGCAGATAAATAGATTTATGCTTTTATCCTTAAAAGCTATAAATTCGAAGAGTTAAAAAGCACGACCATTCGGTCTTTTCATTTTAATTCTTTGTTTTTTTATATTACTAAAGGAATTGTATCTACATTCTTACACTTAAGGATATGAAAGGAAAAACGACTATGATGTAAAGAGCTGAAGGGCCTTTTTGTCTTTTTAATTTTTATACTTATCTCTAGCCACTTCAAGTCCCAATCAGGAATGGAGATGTATGGAAAAGAGAAGGCAGGAGAGAGAAATATGGAAGAAATAAAATCCGAAGAGGTAGAGAAGAGCAGAAAATCTGGATTTTCCTCACGAGTAGAACTAGAATCAAAGAAAGGGAAGACCTACTCATCCCAATTGCTCCCACTTGGGAAAGAAAGTGAAGGAAAGGAGAAAGATTTGTTCAGCTATTCAAGCAGCATTATGTACATGTTAGTCTTTCAACCCGATTTTTCTTAATGTATTTAATATAGTTTTTTTATTCATTATTTATGTATTATTTTGAGTGAAAGTGCAATTTTAGGGCTTTGATTTTGTAGATTGATTCATAAGTGCATGGGTTTGTGTTTGTATTTGTTTCCTCTACTTTTTATTAGGTATTGCGGTTGAATTTTCAATTTTTATGGAAGCGAGATTAGTTTCAACCACTGTTGTTTGTTAATCGGTTAAGTTTTCTTTTTAATTTTTTTTTTAATTTTAAAAAATGATTTGTTGTTAATTTTTTCATTTGGGTTTTGTTTACATTTGTATCTTCTGCTAAGCTACTTTTTTCGTATTTGTGAGAGAAAGAATTTGGCTCCAAAGGATCAAAAGGCCTGGGTATCTTCTTCTGACGACAATTCAATATTTTTGTTGTTGTTGAAGCTCTCATCCTTTGCTTTTTGCCTTTTCAAGTTCAATTCAAAGAAGCTGAATGATTGCATTGCATATCAGATTATCAGTTTAACATTCCTTAATTACACTATTTTCTTCATCAATTGGCAGAAAGAAACTTTACATTCTCACAAAATATGTATGACGTGAATGGCTTGTTTCCCCTTCAATTGGTTTATATGGCTGCTTAGTGGACATTTTTGTCATATGCAGGTTTCTATGCATGTGATCTTTCACAACAAAGAATGAAAGAAGCAATGGGGGAAGTTGGAAGCTACTATATATACATCAATATGAACTTTGTATACAAGATATAACAGAATGTAATGTGCGTAAGATTCTGATCATGAAGATTATGAATTACTTGGTGAAAATTATTTTTGTATTTAGCACTAATGTGAAGTTGCTTTGTCGTGATTATTACTTCTACCTTATGAATTAATTAAGGATATTGTGCACCTAAATAATTACTTTGATAGATAAAAAAATTAAACTTAATTATTATTCTAATAATGATTTAATTTTAACTATTCTAATCCTATCATAAAATATTTATTTGTAGTTACAAAGTGTTTTCCACGTGCGAAGAGATGTTCATTTAAAAATTAAAAAAATAAAGGTGCAAAAAGATGGAGGAGAAATTACTTAGATTAGAAAAGAGATATTTCTATTAGTGACTAGGTATTAAACTGGGTACTGTCAGTTTCTTCCCAACCAAAGAAAAAAACCTTTGCTGAAGCGTATACCCCATCTTTTTAAAGGAAACCCTTTTTCCACAAAAGTGATGTCTTGTGGGACCTAGATGTCCGTAAGCAACATAGGATGATGGGAATGCCTAGGATCCCCAAGAATCCTAAAAAATGACCCAAAATCAAATGTGTTGTATATATAGGTATATACAAGGATATGTTGTAATAATATTGTTTGAGTTTAGAGAATATTATTTCATAAAGTGAAAATTCAGGTTCTAGAATTTTCTAAGTGAAAAATCTGAATTAAGCATTTTCGATCGGTCGAAACTTTGGCTCGATCGATATTCGACCGATCGAAATGGTAAAGAAAAAATCTTGGAGTTTCTAGATGGCTCGATCGCTATTCGATTCTTGTTCGATCGATCGAAAGAGCATTCGATCGATCGAAAGAAACACCAAGAAATCCTGTGGTTATTCTCCAGAATTGCTATCTGTAAAATCCAACATCTTGGTTGTATCCCGAGGACAAATTTGTGATAATCCTTTAGCGACAATAGTGTGGGGGGCAAATATTGTCTAAGGAAAATGATATAGTGCTTCCAAGTTATCTATTTTCTGTTTGTCTTTTGTGTTGACCTTGTTCTTCCATTATTATTTTGTATAATATCCCTAACAAAATGTCGTTAAAATTTTCTGACGATACTGAAGAATTCGTCTCCCAGAGACGATCTTAACGATATAGACGAGGACATTCTCGGACGAGCTAAGCAGATACCCACATCACTGACGAAGACAACTAGGCCATTCAATGCGGCCAATTATACCCAGAGCAGTTACAAAGCCAGCTGTATGATCCGTTGGAGCACATTGAAACCACATTACAAGGCCTAAAACATTACCAAGAGGGACATTAGGGCCACCATAACTACCCCAAACGGCTAGAAGCTATAAAAACAAATATAAGGCCCTCACAATATCAACACAAGGTACGGAAAATACTCAGATAATTTTACTATCATTCTACTATTCTGTTTTAATTTATAAAAAGCTCCTTTGTATTGACTTTGACATTAGAGACGTTGTGGCAGGCATCATACCGGTGATCATCTTTGAGAATACATTCACACAGACTGGGGATTGGTTCCATCTGCCCACTCTGACTGACGAACTTACGCTTCATTAGTTTGGCGCCATTTGTGGGGAACACATTTTCATTTTCATATTTGAAAACGCTATTTCCATCAACTTTTATATACAAATGGAGTCCAATCAAGATTCCGCAACCTTGGCTCAGCAAGTTCAAGCCCTTGCGGCCACCGTTGAAGAACTTACTAGGCAAAATCAGGAAATAAAGCTACGGCTTCAACAGGAGGAGAATCGATCGAAAGACAACTTGGAGGACGAGGAAAATAGCCATAGAAGAAGTGACCATCGAAGACCTACTACTCAAGATGAACAGAATTCATATTTTCTTCGAGAGATGAGGAAATAGATGGACGAGTTGAGGAATGCCATCAAGGAGAAGACGGACCGGAGTGTCGATAGAATGGTAAGGGTCACATATTCGCCTTTCACTACAGCAGTCCTCGAATGTCCCGTGCCGTCGAAATTTCGTCTGCCTCAACTTGAGCCGTTCGACGGGCTTAAGGACCTTCAGGATCACTTTAATACCTTCAAAACGATGATAGGCCTTCAACAGCCTCCTGACGAGATACTGTGTCGTTCCTTCCTTACCACTCTCAAAGGAATGGCAAGGGAATGGTTCACAAAGTTGCCAACATCGTCCATTGACAACTTCAAGCAGTTAAGCAACGCCTTCCTGCGTCACTTCATTGGGGGGGCAACGTCCTAAGAGGCCAGTGGACCACTTACTCACTATTAGGGAGGGAGAGAAGGAAACCCTGAGGTCGTAAGTGAAACGCTTCACTCGAGAGACCCTAGAGGTAGACGAAACTGACGACAAAGTGCAGTTGACGACCTTCAAGGCGGGATTGAGATCAAGAGAGCTCGTGGCTTCACTCGCGAAGAATCCTCCAAAGACGATGGCAGAAATGCTCCTGAAAGCACAGAAGTACATGAATGTTGAAGACGCATTAGCAGCCATAAGGGATGTAGAGAAGCCAGGAGACAAAGGAAGGAAGGACGACGAGCGTAGAGGACAAAAGCGAGAGCGTCCAAATCATCGGATCAATGACGGGAACAGAAGGAAAAACGATAAGAATCCTTGAACGGTAAAATTTACCCCTCTAGTTATGTCTGTTAACAAAATTTTAACGCATATTAAGGATGAGCACTACCTCAAATGGCCGAGACCATTACATTCATCCCTCAACGTCCGTGATAAGAATAAGTATTGCCGGTTTCACAAGGATCATGGCCATTACACAGAAGATTGTCGGGACTTAAAGGAGCAAATAGAGGAGTTGATACGAAAAGGGAAACTGCAGAAATATGTGAAGAAGGGGGAATATAGTAAGTCCAGAGATGGCAATAAGAGCCAGCACGAATCCTCATCCAGGAATGATGATCGTCCGTTCCAGCCTCCACAGGATGTGATTGGGGAGATAAAGACGATCACAGGGGGGCCCTTCACAGGAGGGTCATTTAGATCCCTTAAGAAGGCATGCCAAAGACAGGTGAACAACGTCCACATGATGCCTCCGTTTAAGCAAAGACGGACAAACCAGGACATGTCTTTCAATGAAGCAGATGCCAGGGGAGTGAAGCAGTCTCATAACAACCCTTTGGTCATAATGCTGAATATAGAGGGATTCAACACCAAGAGGATCCTCGTGGACAATGGTAGCTCTGCAGACATCATCTACCTTCCTGCTTTTCAGCAGCTGAAGCTAGATTTAAGGAGACTGCATTCATTTGACTCCTCCCTCGTCAATTTCAGTGGAGACAGGGTATATCCCAAGGGAATAGTGACGTTGACAGCAACAGTGGGGACATACCCGAGGCAATTGACCTGTTAGTTAGACTTCTTGGTGGTAGACTGCCCATCATCTTACAATGTAATTATTGGAAGGCCCACACTTAACAAATAGAAGGCAGCCACATCCACATATTGCGTGAAGGTAAAGTTCCCAACAGGTAACGGTGTAGGCGAAGTAAAAGGAGATCAAGTCTTAGCCAGAGAGTGCTACCAGGCCGTCTTGGCTACAAAGGAGAACTATACATGGATGATTGAAGAGAAGGAAGAAGATAAAATGGAAGCCTTGGAAACAGTGGAACTGGCTAAAGGAGACGCAACCAAGACGACAAGAATATGGACGACACTAAGTCCTGTGATGAGGACAAGGCTCGTCCAGTTCCTTAAAGAGAACATAGATGTCTTCACATGGAGCCACGAGGACATGCTAGACATATCTCCAGAAGTCATTCAGCAAAAGTTGAATGTAGACCCGGAGAGAAAGCCCGTCCAGCAAAGATGAAGAGTCTTCGCCCTAGAGCGAAACCAAGCAATTACAGACGAGGTTAACAAACTATTGACAACAGGCTTCATCCAGGAAGTGTACTATCCTAATTGGCTCGCAAACATCATCCTAGTGAAGAAGGCAAATGAGAAGTGGAGAATGTGTGTGGATTTCACGGACCTAAACAAGGCATGCCCGAAGGATAGTTTCCCTCTACCAAAGATAGACCAGCTTGTGGATTCTACAGCCGGACATAAGTTGCTGACGTTCATGGACGCTTTCTCAAGATACAACCAGATAAAAATGGTTGAAGAAGATCAGGAGAAAACTACTTTCATCACAAGTCAAGAGCTCTATTGCTATAAGGTAATGCCTTTTGGATTAAAGAATGCAGGAGCTACTTATTAGAGGTTAGTGATGACTTGCATAATTTGGCATAATTTATCACTTCTCAACTTTAAACTTTAGTCTAATTTTATTTATTTTTGTTGATTTTAGACTTCATTATTATTATTTAAATTTTATTGCAGATTTGAAGAAAATGAAGATTTATTCAAATAGAATAGACATGAAGCAGCTAGAGAGAATATTGGGTTTTGGATGAATGAAGGTTGAAGGTAGATTTTTTTTTGGCTTCAGAATTGGCATGGAAAGCGGGTCCCTCTTGGTTTTGAGGCAGGCAATTTGACTTTATCTTGACAGAGAGGCACGCACGAATTGGAGAGATTGAGTGGGCTTTTTGGGCTGCAACAAGTTTTGGGCTGGCCTTTAAAAACGCAGGGAGAAAAAGAGCAATGTTTTGGGTTGAAAAGAGCAACATTTTGGGCTGAAAATAAGGGCAACACGTTTAGAGAAAGGGAGGCGCAAAAAGAAAAGAAAAGGAGGCGCTAAAACAGAACTGAAAAGGAAGAAAAAGAAAAAAAGGGGGCGTTGAAACAAAAAGGCTGAAACAGGAAAAAAAGAGAGGGCTGAAGTAGAAAGTGTGGGCGCCGAAACTGAAAGAAAAAAAAACTGATGCAGAAAGAAATGAGAGGCTGAAGCTAACGCAGAAAGAAAGGGAAAGCTGAAGCAGATTTTTGTGT